>JAZHEH010001878.1:0-1469791 GCA_036589455.1 Ateles fusciceps
TGCTACCCGTGTAAATCCTTCTGTTGCTCTATGGTGCAACCCTTCATTTCAGTACCCAGTATCTGAAGTTCCAGCTCAGACCTTTTGAGCCGGCAAGCCTGCTGGGTTCAGTCTGACCTCACCAGTAAAGAACAGAATGGGTTTTCAATGCCTAGTGGAAATATACTGCATGGCACATATGTAATTCTAAATTTTCTAGTAGCCACATTAAAAAAAAATGAGGAAGTCGTGCATGCGGGGATCCTAGTGGGTGGCTGTTTCTGTGAGGCGGCTGTGGAAGGTATGAGGAGGCGGTGCGTTAATAAAGGTATCCATGGAGAACACTGAAAACTCGGTAGATTCAAAATCCGTCAAAAATTTGGAACCAAAGATCAGACATGGAAGCAAATTAGTGGACTCTAGAATATCCTTGGACAAGAGTTACGAAATGGATTATCCTAAAATGGGTTTATGTATAATAATTAATAATAAGAACTTTCATAAAAGCACTGGAATGGCATCTCGGTCTGGTACAGATGTTGATGCAGCAAACCTCAGGGAAACATTCATGAACTTGAAATATGAAGTCAGGAATAAAAATGATCTTACACATGAAGAAATTATGGAATTGACGCGTAATGTTTCTAAAGAAGATCACAGCAAAAGGAACGGTTTTGTTTGTGTACTTCTGAGCCATGGAGAAGAAGGAATGATTTTTGGAACAAACGGACCTATTGACCTGAAAAAAAATGACAAGCTTTTTCAGAGGGGATTGTTGTAGGAGTCTAACTGGAAAACTCAAATTTTGCATTTTTCAGGCCCGCCGTGGTATAGAACTGGACTGTGGCATTGAGACGGACAGCGGTGTTGATGATGACGTGGCGTGTCATAAAACACCGGTGAAGGCCGACCTCTTGTATGCATAGTCCGCAGCACCTGGTTATTATTCTTGGTGAAATTCAAAGGATAGCTCCTGGTTCATCCAGTCGCTTTGTGCCATCCTGGAACAGTGCACCCACAAGCGTGAGTTTATGCACATTCTTACCCAGGTTAACCGAAAGGCGGCAACAGAATTTGAGTCCTTTTCCCTTGACGCTACTTTTAATGCAGAGAAACAGTTTCCATGTATTGTTTCCATGCTCACAAAAGAACAGTATTTTTATCACTAAAGAAATTGTTGGGTTTTTTTTAGTTTGTGAGCCAAGTGAGAAGACAGTATATTCGGTACTGTATTTCCCTCTCATTTTAACCTACTCTCATGCTGCACAGGGTACTTTGAGACATACTCCTTCCATCAGGTAAAACCACTATGAAGCTACGTCAAACTTATAATCGAGTTAAATGCAATTGAATTTAATTAGGGATAAATAACAGTGGATACCGGTGCCGTCATTATGAGAGGCAATAATTATTAATTTACAGCTTTCATGATTAGCAAGTTATAATGATGCTATGCTATGAATTTTCAAGTAATTGTGAAAAAGTTAAACATTGAAGTAATGAATTTTTATGATATTCCTCCCTCTTAAGGCTGTGTATTCTAGTTTTGTCAAGCTATAGAAATGATGGTGTGAAACAACTTGGGCATCTGTGGGCATGGTCAAAGGCTCAAATCTTTATTTTAGAATTGGTATACAAAGATAAATCAACTGCATTTTCAGACCATTTATCTGGGATTAAGGTTGTTTTGTGATGTTTGTCCTGAACACCTTTGTTGTAAATTTAAAAAAATAATAATGTTTAATATTGAGAAAGACACTAAGTATTTTATGTGAGAGAAACTGTGAGCAAACTAAGTTGACTCTTTTAAGGCTAAAACATAACATTGATAGAGGGGGGTGGAGTTTCAACTGTGAGGTGTGGTGCTATGATGCCCCCAATCTACCAGCATAAATATCTTCTCATTTGTCCCTATGCAAATCAGTGGAGCTTCACATACCAGCAATATATCTGAAGAGCTATTATAAAAAAAAAACCCAAACTATTGATTACTAGACAGGTAATGTGAATAAATTCTATAGGTACAATTGAAAATACAACTTAAATAATAAAAAGTGGAATGTAAGGAAAGCAATAAATGGATGGGCTGAGCTGTCTGTAACTTGAGAGCAGATGGTTTGAGCCTGAGCAGAGATGTGACACAGCCTGTTCCATAAAGGCAGAGGCATAGACCATGGTTTCAGGAAGGGCCTGCAGCTCGCTTCTCTATACACACTGGTGTGTGGGGGAGAATGCCGCCAGGGGACCATTGCCAGGTAAGAAGGTGAACAAAATCAGAAACTTCTGAAGTGGAAATGTTCTAAAGGTGGTGAGCCACAATAAAAATCATAGTACTCTTCGTAGTAAAATTCTTAAGCATGTTATTTTCTGTTGAAGTTTAAAGTCAAAGGAAATAGCAATGTTTTATGCCATCTACTCAAAGAAAAGGACCATGGCACATAGGACTGTAGATGGCATCCCCCCCGGAGGCCAGAGCTGAGCACCCAGCCCAGGAGGCAGGCTCCAGGCCTCCTCACTTAGCAGGTGCTGAGCCATCACTGCACTGAGTCTCACTGGCTTTCAGTCTGACATTACAAGGGAGATTTCTTGTTGCTCAAAAAATGAACTTGGCATTTGTTAATGACAGTTTTTTTTTTTAAATTTTTTACTAGATCTGTAATTTTTGTAAGTACACATAGCATGTAATGGTTTGTTTCCATTTTTTATTTGAAAATATACATTCAAACTTAAAAAAAGGTAAGTAAAATGAATTTTAGTTATATATTTTATTTAACCTAATATATCATCAATGATAGGATATTATCATATTACTATATTATTGATATGGACATTATTAATAAAATATTATTCTTTTTTTGAAATTTTGAATGGAGTCTTAGAAATCTGGTATGTTCTGGAATGTACTTTACCTTTCCAGCACACCTTCACTGAGACTAGCCCCGTTTTAGGCGACTAAGAGCCATATGTGGTTCATGGCTACCGGGCTGGGTGGCACAGTTGTAGAGTATTTGTAAGTGGGAGAAAACTGCCGTGTATTCGCAGCATGAAAAACTCCACAGAGAGTAGTGGGTTCTTTATGTTATAGACTCTTCTGTCACCAAAGTGGTATAACCTCTCCAAAGGCCAGGCGTCCTTGCATGAGAAAATTGAAGGCCTAGGCCTGGGATATTTTTATAGGAAGCTACACATTTCACCAGGCAAAGAAAACATCCTTTGATTTCTGTCACAATGCCCCTAAAATAGTCACATTTCCAAAATAACGTTTTTCTACTTTGAAATTGAACTGACAACATACCCAGATTCTGATATTTCAGTCAGGCCGAGGAGTGGTGAATTCACTGCTTTGAATTCTTCCTGGGAGAAATTCTGGAAGACCATTTTGAATAGAAATCTCCAGGCAAATTGCCATGTAGGTTAATTAGAGTCACTGTCTTAGAATTCAGCTTCCCCCAGACAGTGATCTCCAATGCTCACACCCAGGAAGGTAGAGCCTACTCACCCTAGAGAATTTTCACAGCAGATGTGGTTGAGTATTTCATAAAGAAAATGCTCAGTCTAAATTTATGTTTTCTTTTCAGACAAGACTAAAACTTATTTTTACCATTTTTTTCTCATTTCTGCTAAAGCAGTTCTTAAACCATAATACATTACCTTTGTAAATATCTCGAGCTAAAAATCATTTAAATTTTGTTTCTACATAAAAGTGTTTGTGATTCATAACAGCATACTTGTATTTTCTAGTATTACTGAAATCTATTTTGAAAATGTGACTATATTTCGTAGATAGAATGTCAGATGTTTTGGATTTGCTATGGAATTGCTAAAGTTGTACCATTAGTTGAGAATAAGGTGCCTCTAACTTTTTCTACCTGAACTTCTAAACACATCTAGGCATTCTTCAGGCACATAGTTTATCAGGGAAAAATAATATTATTATCCCATTGAACTATATGAAACTACTGTTTTTGTAGGCCAAAAATTGTTAAATAGGGACAATTTCATGTATATAATTATAACTAGAGAGGATAGCATTTTTCTTTTCTGTTCATTTTCCATGCCATTTAAAATTGAGTGGTAAGAAAAAAATGTAAAAGCTATGAATTTCAAATCTGCACTATTTCTAGTGGAAAAGAAATAGAGCAAAATGCTTTAGAGCTGTGATTGTCAAACTTGGCAGCCCATTAAAATCACCTGTGTGAAAAATACACTCTAAGGTGACCTCCAATGAGTCATGCCCAGTGGAATATAGAAAAGGCAAGTCACTCCCTTAGTTAGGTTTCATTTTATGGTGAAGGTGACACGAATAATTTCTATGATTACATTGTGTTATATAAGACTCCATCTTAAGGGACTGGAGCAGAGATCTCCTGCTGGCCTTGAGAAGCTGCCGTATTGTGACGGGGCCTAGGAGGGGGCCATGTGACAAGGAACTGTGGGCAGCTTCCAGGAGTAAAGAGTGCTGCTTGGCCATCAAGGAAATGGAGACCTGAGTCCCTGAGGGAGCTTAGACAAAGATCATTTCACTGTGGAGTCTCTGATGAGACCACAGCTGGCTGACAGTTGAATCACAGCCTTGTACAGAGGACTGTATTAGGCTGTGCTCAGATTCCTAGCCCACAAAAACTGTTGGATAGCAGATGTGCCATTATTTTAATCTTGTAAGTTTCTGGTAATTTGTTTTGCAGCAACAGATTACGGCATTTCACCAGGCAAAGAAAACATCCTTAGATTTCTGTTATAGAATCTGGGAATCTTTAACAAATTGGAACATACCAGACAATGGCATCCATCAGAATCTCTGGGGCTAGGACCCAGGCATCATTGATTTTTACAGTTCCCCAGTGACTCTGATGCACAGACAGAGCTGAGAACCACTGCTGGGCCGTCAGACTGGTTTGAATTCTGGCTTCGTTCACCAGTTCCAAGCTAGGTGACCCTGCACAAGTGACTGACAGTCATCTTTTTTTGCCTCTGTTTCCTCACTTGTAAATATAGACAGTGATGTTACTTTCTGAGGCTCTGTGGGGGATGAAATGAGATCACATCTCTTAAATATTCAGCAGTGTCTGGGGTACAAGAAACCCTCAGTAAAATGTAACTCCTAGATACTAAGAACAGCCCACTTGTCAAATAATGTAATTGAACCCTCTATTAGTCAGCTTGGATTGCATACAAAATACCACAGGCAGGTGGCTTAAAGAAACAACAGGAGGCTGGGCGCAGTGGCTCACACCTGTAATCCCAGCACTTTGGGAGGCCGAGGCAGGTGGATCACGAGGTCAGGAGATAGAGACCATCCCGGTCAACATGGTGAAACCCGTCTCTATTAAAAATACAAAAATTAGCTGGGCATGGTGGCGCACGCCTGTAGTCCCAGCTACTCGGGAGGCTGAGGCAGGAGAATTGTTTGAACCCAGGAGGCGGAGGTTGTGGTGAGCCGAGATGGCGCCATTGCACTCCAGCCTGGGCCACAAGAGTAAAACTCTGGCTCAAAAAAAGAAAGAAGAAAACAACAGGAATTTATTTCCTCACAGTTCTGGAGGCTGGAAGTCCAAGATCAAGGTGCTGGCAGAGTGGGTTTCTGGCGAGGCTGGTCTTCCTGGCTTGCAGATGGTGTTTCTTGCTGTGCTCTCTCACATGGCCTTTTCTCTGTGCTCACCCCTGGTGTCTCTTCCTTTTCTTGTAAGGACACCAGTCCTATAGGATCAAGGTCTCACTCTTATGATCATTTAACCTTCATTACCTCCCTAAAGGCCCTATCTCCAAATATTGTACCTTGGGAGGTAGGGATTTCACATATGAATTTTTGAGGGCCACGTGAAAGAGGGATTTAACATAACGAATTTTTGAGGGCCACAATTCAGTCCATAAGAGACCCATACTCAAAGAATAACATCAATGTTTCAGGAGGACATTTTACAGCAATGGCACTGATGTTCCCATGAGGTAGAAAACATCTTCTGTAGCAGAAAAACTATAATACCAGAAAAGGAATTTACTAAAAATAGGCCAAAATTTCATAGGAAATAGTGGAGAAAAGATTTTATTGAATTTTATTCTGAAAAGTGAAGCTAAAACATGTAAAAATAAGTTTATTTCTATTTTTAAACACAACTTAATTAAAACTGGAACTATATGCTAATTTTTAGAATAATAAAGAAGGAATCAAGTGTTGTTTTTTTAAGGCGTAAGTATTCTAACAAAGTAGTATGCTAGTAAATATAATTTGCTTCAATTCTAGTTTGACTTTCAAAGCACAATCATAATGAAGATCCTTTTTGCAAAACTTCTTCAGCTCTCTCCCAGACCTCCCTAAGTTTTCGCATGTAAATGGCTAAGAATGTACCTCTTGTGCCGCTATTTCTTGTTGATTTTCCACGGTTAACTGTACCAACTCACAGGACCCTCATTCATCAGAGTCTATGATTCTAGCAAAGTTTGCAACACATTTTCATGAACTTGATGAAATTCTGCATCTTTCCAGATGGTTAAAATTTCAACTTGCAATGACTTGGCCTTGTATTTCCAGATATTTACAATATCTGACCATCTGCAGGAGGCTAGTCTACAAATGTGTAAAGCAAGAAAGACTGTTTGAGTAGGAGCTAATATTGTGAGTGGTAGGTTCGTTAGTGAATTACTTCACGATTGTTTCCATGCCATGAAAGAGGAGCTTTGACTATTCTTATTTTGATCTAGCCTGAATAACCTAAACTTGATGAAATTTACTGCTGGGAGTGAGTGCAGGTGGGTCTGAGCTCTGAGCAAGGGATAAGGTTTCTCTGAAGTGGGGTGGAGCCATGCTGTGTGAGGCTGGAAAGAACTGCTCTCCAGGGGACATTGGTCTGAGAATCCAGAGCACAAGAGTTGGTGTGCCGTATAGGGAATTTTGTTGAGGGTTTAATAGTGGAATGATTTTTCCTTAGGCAATGGGAATGTCAGGTTTGGTGAGTGTTAACGATTCCTTTCCTTCACACGTTCTTGTTTATTTTAAAATTCTGCATGGTCTACATTTGGGGAAGTGCAGTGTTTTAAAGAATGGACAGCTCTGCAAGACTACAAAAGACACTCAGGAGAGGAATCACTAGGTGAAAGCCATCCTCTCCTATCCCCAGGGAAAGTGGGAGGAAGCTCGATATCTCACTATCGATTTTATTTGAAGGGCAAGATATCTCAGCTGGCATCTGAGCTGCTGATGGACTTTACTTTTTAAACTAAAGATGTTCTGGAATATTTTTCTTCAGTGTGTTTTAGAATCCAAAAGACATTTGACCAAAAGCAGTAGTGGTGGTCCTGAAAATTTTATGCCAATTAAAATTTTATAAACCAAATCACAGATGTCAATTGTCATGCATAAAGATTGCAATGTTATTTTATCTCGATTTTAAAATAATCTCTAATTAGCAATCGTTACTAACATGTTTTTCTGCTCTTTAATTATTTGCCTTTTATTTTCTTTTGCTGAACAAGTCTTTTTAGTTAAGTGGCATCCAAACTATTCTAGTTATAAACAAGCATTTTAATCTACCCAAAGTGATGTTATTTAATCTTTTTTAAAGATTATTTTAAAGATTTTAAAGATTATTTTCTTAATCTTTTAGTAAAGCCAATAAATCTTTATAACAGGAATGAAAACCTTTATTTCATCTATTTTGGGGTTTGGATGCCAAAATATCAGGTTTGTATACATAATCACTTTGATCAAAGGCCTTTAGTGGACTTAAAGCTAAAAGTTAAGCTCTTCTGTCTAAATCTGACCTATTTATTAGGTTGGTGCAAAAGTAATTGCTGTTTCTGCCATGATAAGTAATGGCAAAATATTTTATTTATTTATTTTTTTGAGACGGAGTCTCACTCTGTCACCCAGGCTGGAGTGCAGTGGTGCAATCTCGGCTCACTGCAACCTCCACCTCCTGGGTTCAAGTGATTCTCTTGCCTCAGTCTCCCAGGTAGGTGGGACTATAGGCATGCTCCACCATGCCTGGATAATGTTTGTATTTTTTAGTAGAGATAGGGTTTCACCATATTGGACAGGATGGTCTTGAACTCCCGACCTCATGACCCGCCTGCCTCAGTCTCCCAAAGGCTGAGATTACAGGCGTGAACCTCCATGACTGGCTGGCAAAATATTAATATTAATATTTTAGAGAAGTAGTGGGATTAATATCAATATAAACATTAATGTTAATTTCAATATATATTAATTCCACTACTTCCCTATAGATATCCCCATTCAACTATACCAGTGTTCTGTTGTACCCAAGTTTGCTGTGCCCACTATTCTATGCCTTCAGCCAGTGCTATTCTTCCTCTGTGTTCTCTGGAACATATCCTTCTAGGTTCTTCCTTCTAGGTTCATTTTCATCTCAGCCCTTTCCCTTAAGATGCTAATTGTAACAATTTCAACTCCAGGCTGGTATTTCCCTCCTTTCATTTCACAGGGCAGCTATAATCTGGCCTTCAGCCATGCCACTTTAAAGTGCTTTTAGGCAACTGGTGTTTATATCATTAATTAAGTTACTCCACAGTATTTATTGAGACCCCCACTATGTACCAGGCACTGTGTCAGCGCTGAAGATGGAGTGGTAAACAAAATCATTTGCCCTAGTGGAATTTGCAGTCTAGTTGAGGAGATTATCATTACGAAACATCAGCTCTCCTCCCTATGCTCCCCAAATCTCACAAATAGCTGTATGATACTAATTTTTATAGATTCAGTGAAGGAGTACACAGGGCTCTAGGAGAAAGTATAATGAGAGATACAGCCTTAGAGAGACAGGACATGTCCCCTCTGCTCCCAGGTTCTGGTAAGTGATATTTAAGCCGAGAACCAATGATAGGTTGGAGTTTGCCAAACCAGAGGGCTGGGAAAGCTATGGAAGGTAAAAAAGAATGGCGTGGCCAAAGGCCCTAAGGCAGGCAGGAGCCAGGCTGATTGCAGTGTTAGGAAATGGTTGTAAACTCCTTGACAGCACAGACCATGCCTTAGATCTCTTTGCACCCTACTACGTCCTAATGGGAATGTGATTACCATTAACTTAGTGATGATGTTAAATTACACAGCATTTCTTGATCTGAAAATTAGTATATAATTTTCTATTTCAGCTACTTTTTTTAACCCTGGGAATAAGAAGACATGTGACAACTTTTCTAAACTCATGTTTCATCTTTTGATCAGCCTCTGTTCAGTTTAAAGCATAGCAATAGAATTTCACAAGAAGCCACACCCAAAGTAATTAACTTATTGTGTGAAATTCTACCTATGGTATATAAATAGGTTTTATTTAACAGCTATGAAACAAAAGGTACAATATTGAAAATGGTTGCCAAATAAGTTATTTCTATTTTTCATTCACTAAACTTTAGTTTGCTTTAGAAGGAAATGGGAAAAATTATTTCTGTGATTACTTTCATTACTTAAAAAAAATACCTGATACTCAATTTTATTGCTAAAATAATGTCCTCTGGAGTGACAGCAGTATTTCTCCTCAGAGTCCCTGGGCATGTTTGTGTTGTTGGGGAGGGAACAGGGGATCTGAGGACAAGGTGGGATGTACCAGAGAAACTGGGTGGTAGCAGAAAACATCCCCCCCCCCAGCCTCGACAGCTACAGCCACCAAAATAACTAGCATCATTTTGGAAGATCCATCTGCCCAATGGGGAGATGGAATTCCCCATGGTGACCTGTGACCTGTTCCCTGAGTCAGGGAAGGCCAGGCAGGTCCTGGGTGGGGAAGGCAGGAGGACAGTATTTCACCATCTTGCTGTTTCCTAGCCTTGAGTTGGGTACATGAGTTGAGAACTGGGAAAATGTGGGGATTCACCATTATAGACACATAAACACATATACTCCAGCAGGCACGCATCCCAGATCTCCTATGCAGAAAGGGGCCATAGACCTTGGCTCTCCAGAGTGTACAGGCAGGCCCCCAGAGCCCTAGTTCATCTTCATTCATACCAGATGTTCTACTGATGGTGATTATGCTAGTTATTAGAAAAGAGAATCCATGTTCATTTGTGAATATTTCTCAAAGCCGTCTATAGGAATAGGTAGCATTCAAGACAGAAAACCATGAAGTACCAAAGTACTACTTACTGCATGCTTACTGTCATTAGAGTTGATATGTGTTTGGAAGAGATAATTTGGAAACTTTTTTTTTTTTTGAGTTTCTGGGTTTTATTTTTTCTTTTTCGCATCAGATGGGTGATGTGATGATATCGTAATAAGTTTTGAGGAAAGCACATATCATACAATAGCATGAAAACCCAATTGTCATGCTTAGGTTTTGGTTTTTTAATTTTAATTTTAATTTTTCTTGAGGCAGAGTCTTGCCCTGTCACTCAGGCTGGAGGGCAGTGGTGCAAACATGGCTCACTGCAGCCTCGACCTCCTGGGCCCCAGCAATCTTCTCACCTCAGCCTCCCAAAGTGCTAGAATTACAGGAATGAGCCACCATGCCCAGCCGTTCCCTATTTTTTGTTTGTACCTTGCTCTTTTTACTCAAAAATATACCTTTGCAGCTGGGCATGCTGGCTCACTCTTATAATCCTCAGCACTTTGGGAGGCTGAGGCAGGTGGATCACTTGAGGTCAGGAGTTCAAGACCAACCTGGCCAACATGGTGTAACGCCTTCTCTACTAAAAATACAAAAATGAGCTAGGCGTGCATTTGGAAACTTTTACATTGAGTCAGTGCAGAAAAATAAATCATGCCCAGCTTTACGATCAGAATTCTCACTCAGTCACTCATATTGCACGGGACTTCCTGACATCTTTCTTAAACCTTTTGATAACTGCTCTGGGCAGTTCAGTTAGACTCTTTCACTATACAAAGCAAGTCATTTTCTCATGCCAATGTCAGTTCAGTTCAATGCACGAAGTCTTTTTGATTTCTTTGTGCTTTTTAGAAATAATTTCTAATTCAAGTGGAAAACTTTAAATGGGTCTCATAGAGGATTTTGCTCATGGAGAGGAAAGCCTTTCATGGATCCAAGCAAGATCTTTCTCTCAAGGCCCGGGAGTTCTGAGAAGCTCAAGAAGGCATCAAGAGTCACAGCCCCAGGAGGGCGATAGTGAGTGGGCTGTGAAGCCCTCCTTCCCTTTGGTCGTCCTTGATTCTTCCCCTGCCCGTAACCCACATATCCAGTGCATTAGCAAGTCCCGTTGATTCTATCTGTGAAAACGTATCTCACCTCTATTCGCTCTTCCATCTAATTCCAGGCCACCATCATCTCTTTCTTGGACTGTTATATCAGCTTTTGTCTCTCTATGGCCACTCTTGTCCGCCTACAGCTTATTTTCCAGAGCAGCAAGAGCTTCCTAAATGCATGCTGGAGTGTAATCCTTGACTTCATACCTAGGAGGAGTTTTCATTTCATTTTGAATAAACTCCAAGGCCATAATTTACTATTGACATGCTGTGTTCCCTACCTCTCTCTTTAACCTTATTTTGTGTTCCTCTCCCCATTGTCAGCAAGCTTTAGCTCACTGGACTTCTTTCCCTTCCTTCAATGTGCTAAACTCTTCCAGCACTTTGACGCAGGCTATTCCCTCTGCCTGGAACACTGTTCCCCATCTGTTTGCATGGCTGACTGCTTTCATTTTTGAATCTTAGCTTAAAAGTCTGAACCTTACAGAAGGCTTTCCTGACACTGTCTTTAATACAACTGCAACCTGCTTTACAGATTTTGTCTGTTCACATCTATTTTTGGTTTGCCTCCCCATTAGAATGTAAGCTCTATGAGGGCAGAGACATATCTATGTTGTTTATATGTATCCTTTTTTCCTTTTTTTTTTTTTTTTTTTTTTTTGAGACAGGGCCTCACTGTGTTGCCCCGGCTGGAGTGCAGTGGTGTGACCACAGCTCACTGCAACCTCTGCCTCCCAGGCTCAAGTAATCCTCCCACTTCAGCCTCCTGAATAGCTGGGACTACAGGCACAGGTCACCATGCCCGGCTAATTTTTGTATTTTTTGTAGAGATGGGGTTTCACCATGTTGCCCAGGCTTGAAACTTCTGAGCTCAAGGGATTTGCCCACCTTAGCCTTCTGAAGTGCTGGGATTACAGGCATGAACCACTGTGCTCAGCCTGTTATTTACTTTATATTTCCAGCACCTAGCGCAGGGTCTCACATAATAGACCTCTCATTAATGACTACTAAATGACTCTGAAAAATTAAATAAATGATGCAGAATTCCTCACTGCTACAGGGTTTCCATATATAAGCAGAACATCAGATACTTACCTCTGAGAAACCCTGTAAGGTCCTAAAGGTATCTATCCCTTCACATCTATTAGGGTTCTGCAATCTCTTTTACGTCACTGGGAATACTTCTCCACCAGAATTACTTCTAAGGCATTGCTTCTGGAAGGTCACTGTTAGAAAGCAAAATAATCTCCAAAAAGTCATGATCTTATAGGAGTTCCATCAGCTTCCTCTATTTATTAGTGCAGGTGGAGTTAATTTCCTGTTAGCTAGCTGCTCCCCTTGGAAAACCCAGGGCATGTAGGCCAAGAATGTACCTGCAGGACAGGTGAGATCCATGAGGAGGGGCAGAAGAACAGGACTTGAGGGCCAGAGTGGCATGAGACTTCGGCCCAGAGAGAGTTTTGTAAGGGTTAAGATGCTAAAAAGAGAGCCCAGGCTTCTCCAGATTCATACTTTGACTCTGGAACAGTCCTATTCACCAATCCACTCATCTGTGATCAGAATGTGACTAGGAAGTTTGCCTTGACAGTCTGAATTGGCTTTAGCTTCAATCTGCTTCGGCAGGGATCTCCCAAGGCCAGGGAACCCTGAGGCAATTTCTCCTGGGAAGACGAAGAACCAACACATACTTAACCTTACCCTTAGCCTAACTGTCCTCCACAGTCCCCTCTCAATGACTGGCAATGCCAAAGAAGATGGCGCAAAGGGAATTTTCACCTCAGTTTGTAGGTTTTGTGCTTTGGACTGGAAAATGAGGTTTCAAAAAGCAAGAGACCTCATCCATTCCTTTTTGGCTTCTCTTAAATATTCATTGACCTCAGCCACTTTTATCAGTGCTAACCTAGTCCCTTTCTAGATATAACTGCCCTCTTCTATTGCTTTTCATCTCAGGAATCCAAGAAGAAATCATCTCATAAGAACCAAACTAAAGGAGTTAGAAGTGGAAAGGTAGGGGAACTCAGGAAGGGAAAATTCCACCAAAGATTTGGCCTGATGAGCTTTCACACTTGTAACTAACCGAAGTTATTTAAAGCTTGATTAGAATATGTTTACTCAAAGATATTAATTTTGTAGAGGGCCAGGGTGAGCCTGGATGAAGAGTTAGATGTCAAGGACTTCAAGCTTTGGCACTCTATTTCAGGGCACTCTACTGCATACCTCAAGCGTGAGGTCTCCTGCCAGCAAAGCTGTCCTTAAGTTCTCTCTGTAATGGGCCTCAGCCCTAATATTTTAGGTGCACAGAGGATTTGACAGCTTTGACTTCATGTGTGTTAAATCTGTTGTAGTGCCTTTAATGAGTCACCCTCTTGCTTACCATAGACCAGATGTACTGGGAGGATAGGAGTACCTGCAAGATAACCCTTGGTGCATAGGGTCTGGTACAGAGCCTGAGGGGGATTTCCACTCTCTAATTTATACCACTGGGCCCTGCTGAAAACTGGAGAATTGGCTCCTGGGATTATCCCAGTATTGCCATTTCTTGTTTTGCTACTCTGTGAAAATGTATCCAGTTGGTACTTGATTTTGCCTTGCTAGGCCTGGAATAGCTGAAACCCTCTCTGGACCATGAGACTCGAGCAACGGCTAAAGGAGTGGAGCTGTGGTAGCTCACCTGGAGCATGGACGTCCAGGTCCACAGAGACCTGCCCGTGCCTCAGCTGTGGCGTGGAGGTCTGCACCAGGGAGTGTGTGGCCCATCTCCAGCACACCCACAAAAGTTCACAAAGTTCTGCCAAGGAAACCTAAAGAAACCTTGACCTTGCTCTGACTAGCATGTTACTCTGAGTATGCAGATGGTGATAAATGGAGTGTAGTGAATTTAAGAAATGTGTACAGATGGCAACCTGGAACAAGGCATATTCACAACTTAATGTCCGGAACTGCCCAGTCTCACCTGCTCTGCTTTGTGCTTTGTTTGCTTGGTGCTTCAAGCCACCATCCTTACTTCTCATCAGTGCCCCTGTCTTGCCCTTTCACTCTAATGCCCCATCCTGTCTCTTCTGCATTTGAGCTGTTTCCTTCCTGAATATAATTGTGTCTTATAATTTTTCTTGCCTCTGCATTCATGGATAGCTCTTGGGCTAACACTCAATCTAATTCTACCTTGTTTGCCTAATATTATCAATGCTCTTTTAGTAAATTATCTTTAAGCTAATTGCATATTTTATTACTTTATTTTCCATTTTGCTTTTTAAGCAGGCAGAAGTAGTAACAATTACAGGGATAGCTAAAAGTATAATTGATGTCATAAACTTTAGAATCAGTGGAAAGAGCTACTCTTCATTCTAATATAAGCTTATGAGGAAAGATTGAGAGGCTTAAAAATTCCCTAAACCCACTCTCCTGTATTTTTTTTTTTTTTTGAGATGGAGTCTCACTCACTCTTGCCCAGGCTGGAGTGCAGTGGCGTGATCTCAGCTCACTGCAACCTCTGCCTCCCAGGTTCAAGTGATTCTCGTGCCTCAGACTCCTCTCTGGGATTACAGGCGCAAGCCGCCATGCCTGGCTAATTTTTGTATTTTTTAGTAGAGACATGGTTTTGCCACATTGGGCAGGCTGGCCTTGAACTTCTGACCTCAGGTGATTCACCTATTTTGGCCTCCCACAGTGCTGGGATTACAGGCATGAGCCACTGCACCCAACCTACTCTTCTGTAATTTACAAAAAGCCCATGCTCAAATTCTCATCTTTCCTTTCAGAGTAACGGTGAGCTCTGTCCCAGTGACAACTCAGGAAAATTGTGGGGGCATTGATACTACTGTGTAGAATGAGTCAGGCATTAAATGAGGAACATTAATGTGCGGTGTTGAAACTAGGAAGCAACCTGGCTTTCTATAATTTGTATAAACTGTGCATAATACAAAGGAAGGAAAATCTGGGTAGAAAGGTCTGCCTAAAAAAGGGCTTCTCAATATAGAAATGTAAGGTTGAATCTAAGAAAATCCTTATAAAGTACTGGTCCTTGCCATGAAACCCACAGAGAAAGATTCCACTAAGAACCCATAATTGTCATTAGAATGTGAAATATACTACATGGGCTTTATAAAGGCTGAAAAATTAAATATCCAAAAAGTAGGACTTTCATACGTTAAGCTTAATGTGCAAGTCTTCATAGCAAAAAAATTTTTTTTCATGTCTCCAATGAATGGCAAACATGGGGCTAACCTCTGGGTACACAAAGGTGCATAAGAGATAGTCTCTTCCCTCAATGAACTCACATTTCTGGGAAGAAGACAGACATAAGCAAATGATGACAATATATAAGGTGAAGAGTGATTTGGGACGTGTAAGAAGGAATGACAAATTCTAGTTGGGAATTAAAGAGGACTCTAAAGAGGACATGACAGTGAAGCTAAATTTTGGAGGATACATAAAAGTTAATCATGTATACAAAACTGATGAGAACTATTCCAAGTAAAGAGAACAGAGGCACAGAGCACAAAAGAGAAATGCTGGAAGAAATGCAATAATTTGGAATGGCAAGAGTGCAGAGCACACCTGGGGCCAGCAGAAGTGCAGTAGAAGGTGAGGATGGAAAGAGTCCAAGTCACGAAGGACCTTGTTGTTCTCACAAAGGAATCGAAATGTTATCCCTCAGATGATGGGATTCACCTGTCAGGGGAGTGATACTCCCGGACACATTTTGGAAACATCACTAAGAGGAGAATTGATTGAAGGAGAGCAAGAGTAAAGGCATGGAAACTAGAAGAATATTGTAATAGTCAAGGTTAGAGATGATAGGGACCTGAATTAAGTAGCAGAAAGGAAAATATGAGGAAAATTTTAAAGAAGTGAACCAACAACTTGATGATTGATTAGACATAAGATGTGAGAAAGAAGGAAGAGTCTAGAATGGCATTTCATCCACTTTATTCCTTCATGTAATTTTGCACCCCCAGTTCTTTCAATCCTTTATTAATTTATACAATGAACATGTATTGAGGGTCTATTATGTGCCAGGTATCATACTAAACAAGGAGACAAATGCCTTTAATCAGCAAACGGTTAATGGGCTTTATGTCAGGCACTGTTCTAGACTCTGGGAAACTAGCAGTGGATAAACAGACAAAAACCATTGAAACAGGCCAGGCATGGTGGCTCACAACTGTAATCCCAGCACTTTGGGAGGCCAAGGTGGGCAGATCACGAGGTCAGGAGTTTGAGACCAGCCTGACCAACATAGTGAAACCCCATCTCTACTAAAAATATAAAAAATTAGCTGGGCGTGGTGGCGGGTGCCTGTAATTTCAGCTACTTGGGAGGCTGAGGCAGGAGAATCACTTGAACCTGGGAGGTGCAGGTTGCAGTGAGCTGAGATTACGCCGCTGCACTCCAGCCCCGGGCAACAGTGTGAGACTCTGTCTCAAAAAACAAAACAAAACAAAACATTGAAACAAGCAAAAAAGGGAGTGTCTGTGCCGTAACACAACACTGTGGACTGGGTAATATACAAACAATAAAGGTTATTTGACTTGTGGTTCTGGAGGCTAAGCAGCCCAACAGCATGGTGCTGACATCTGGTGAGGTTCTCCCATGGCAAAAGGCATCACATGGTGAGAAAATGTATTCCAGGAATAGAGAAAAAATAGGGGCTGAATTCATTCTTTTATTAGAAGACTGCTCCTGAGATAACTAACCCACTCTTCTGATAACAGCACTAAACCATTGGTGAGGGTGGAGCTCTCATGGTCTAGTCATTTATTAAAAGCCCGATCATCTCTTAATACTATTACAAGAGCGTTTGGGTTTCCAACACATGAACATTTGGAGGACACATTCAAACTGTAGCAAGGAGGAACAAAAGTTTCCACTAACAAATTTGGTGGGCATCAGGGGAAGACAGCCTCTAAAGCAGCTACTTTGAAATGGCTAAACCGAGGAACTATTTTATAGGGTTAGGAGAAAAAGTCAGTCCGAGAACAGGTAGCGGAAATTCTGACAGCAGAAACCAGAGCAAACTTTTGAGCGTTCTAGTAGTCAAGTTCTGGAAAGACAGGATTGGTAGTATTGGTGGGCATGAACAGTCACAAAAGGACTCCTGACGTTTCTTTGAGAAAGGTACATGTGGTTATTTCTTAGTAACTCAATCTTAACTTAGGGCTGAGTGGAATAGAAAAATCAGTATCAGACCAGGGCAATTCAAGGCAGTTCCAAAAAAAAAAAAATACAGGCTTTCAAATTCTTGCCCTCGTGCAGTTTACATAAAAGGAAGGAGATGGAAAACAAACAAAATAAGTAAATTATATAGTGTATTAGAAATCGATGAGTGCTATGGAGAGAACTACAAAGTAGGGAATAGGAATAGGGAACATGGGGTGTGTGTGTGTACGTGCATGTTCACACACGTGTGTGTTAAGTGGGCTGGTCAGGGAAACACTCACTTAGACATTGACAGATGCAAATAAGAAATGCCTACCCTTAAACTCAGTGTCCTGGAGGAATCAGACAGTGCGCACCACATGAGAAGTTCCAAGACAGGAGAATGCATAGTGCATAGGATGGTATGGGAGGGCGTGCATTGGGTACCTCACCCCAGTAGGGAGTAGAGAGTGGTTCAGGAAAGCATCTCAGATGAGGTGTCACTTTAGCAATAACCTGAACTGGAGGCAGAGGTAAGGAAGTTGAGTAAGACAAAGGATATGAAGGGTTTTGTAACAGCAAGAAGCATCATATGCCAAAGCACAAAGGTCTCATGGTTTGGACCATTCAGGGAGCTTCCGGTAGTTCAACATACTGGACAGCAGGGTGTGTGTCGAGGGATAACAGTGACCAAAAGGAAGGGCCAAATCATGCGTGGACCTTGAACATCACAGCAAGGACTCTGGATTTCAGAATGAAGGCAATGTTTGTGTGCATTTGCCTCTGTGTGTGTGTGTGTGTGCGCACGCGCGCACGCAAGCATGTCTGTGATCATTGAAAGGATTTTAAGCACAAGTATTGGATTTGTTTTTAGAGAGTTCAGGTTGGAGGTCATGTTGAAGATGCCTAAGAGGAGACTAGGGTGGAAAAGAATACTAGAAAGATGCTAGGGAGACCAATTTAGAGGTTATTAGTAAATTCAGGCAAGAAATGAGGAATATCTGAAAAAGTTGGAGGCAGTGGTAACAGAGAAGTAATAGAAACACATTAGGAGCTATTAGGTGGTTTCTGCTGATGGCTCAAACTCTCTGACCAGCAACCCATTTCCCCATCCATTCCATTCTCTCCTTTTCCTGTGGCTATAGAAGCTCAGACAAACTCTTCCACTTCAAAAGCTCAGCCTATGTGAATCAATCTGCCTATCTTTGGTGACATCACTCAGGCAGCTGCTGAGGAACCATCAGCCTCTTGTGACCTTTGATACAAATCATCCCACTGAGCCTCTGCTGTGTGCTAGGCATTGTGCAGAATGTATAAACATGATAAATATGAATAAGACATAGCACTCCCCCTGAGCAAGTTGAGTGAGAAAGGAAGACAGACGGGTCGATTGATAAAGTACATTATGGCAAGGGCACTGAGTCATGGAAAGTAGATGCTTTATAAAGCATCCACTCAATTCCTTGTGAGTTCAAGGAATCAAACACAGGCTGCTGGAATGTAAAGAAGGGATGCTAAACTCTGCCAGGCGAGCTGGGGAAGGCTTCACAGAGCAACATTTGAACTGGTTCTTGAAGGATGGTTATGTGGTTTGCCAGGAAGTGCACAGACAGCATTCAATTAAAATTAACTAGTAATGGCAATAGAGACATACATAGTCAGCTGTGAAATTATTTTTCTTTCTTGAAATCTAGCTTAGGTCCACAGCTATATTCTGTTACCTAAATTCAGCCTGATTAGGCAGGAAGGAAATGATTTCATTCTGAAGGCAGTGACATAAATAATCACAGAAAACCAAAAATATAAATGCTATTTATTTCTAGTTCTTCTGTTAATGTGTAATTAACATTTAGAGCAAAAATTTCAGGGGAAGCTAATTCTAATATTTGAAATGATTGACAAAAGGGATTTTTGAGGGTCTAGGAAAGGCCTGGATCTTCTGGAAGCATCTAAGGCACAGGATTTAAGAGTTAAACCAAGAATTCCCAGTTCCATCTCTGTGCACATCAGCCACCATGTCTCTCCTCAATGAGTCAAAAGTATTAAAACAAACATTAAATATGAGTAGCCCTGAAACGGTGCCATTTGAAATCATAAAAATGTTGTCAAGCAATGTGATTAGGTGAGCTTGGTCCAGGCTAGCAGATGACATAAAGGAGGTGAGGATGACCAAAGGAAGCTTAGTTTCCATAGCCATAAGCTCTCCCATCAATTACTCTCTTTAGCTTCTTATCACATTTCAAATAGGACACAGATTTGAAACCAACTGCACATATCTGAGAAAGCAGCGAAAACCCGCCAAAGGCCAACATTAAAATTTGGTTAACACTGAATGAATTTATAGAAGCTTCTCTCTGACTCAACCAGTACAGATTTGCATTTGCTAAAGAGGTAATGTGAGATTGGGTTTGTAGTAAGAATGTTAATACCTGGCTCCCCAGCTGCTGATATTCAACTAGAGATAAACCCCTATGGCCTCAGGGCAAGAAGACAGATAGGGGCTCTAAAATCAAGGGCCCAGTAAGTATGTATGCCTACTATTGGCTTTGCACTTCCCTAGTTATGGAGGGAATATAGAAATAAGTCTGAGACATATTGCCAAGGGAGCCCCAGCAAACAAAATACAATTAAGTATATCCTTGTTTTGACTGACTGCTTCAGGCAGAAAGATTCCTGCTTTCTTTCTGCCAATCTTACCAGCAGGGACTGGAAGAGTCAGAGAACTCCCCAGAAAGCAGGGCTTAATCTGCCCCCTGGAGAAATGGGCAAGTAGTTAGGAAAGGGGTGGTGGGGGGAGGCACTCCCACTGTGGGGGGAATGGAGACAGGCCAGGGTAGGTAGTGGGGCAGAGATGAGAATGGCCCTGTGCAGAAAGGAGATGGTTCTATCCAGGAGGAGGGGGAGACGTGAAGAGCAGGAAGCGTGAACAAGTAGGAATGGAGCCACATTCTGAAGGTCTTCAAAGCTGAGTGAAGGAAGACTTGACATGGAAGGCAACAGGAGCCACTGCAGGTTCTTGAACAGGACTTCAAAGTGGAAAATAACTTATGTGCTCAGAAGATTTATTTGCCAGTGTGGCTCAGAATGGATCAAATATGGAAGACAGCAGTGTGGAGATCATAGCAGTTTTCCAAGTTGTTTCAGTCATTCAATCCCAGTTGTCCATGTGGCAACAATGGTAACGGGGGAGGAAAGGAAATTACTTTGTCATCTTTTATTATCCAAACATCATTCTTTGAGGAAAACGTTGGGACTGGGGGGAGTCTGGAGAAAACTGGTGTCCTCTTAGGAATCTAGGACAAGAGCTACGCAAGTTTACGCATTGAACAGTGGGGGAAGCTGCCATGATTCTCCACTGTTCCGTAACCCATAGGGGCAGTCACATTATTTGAAAATGGCTGGCTTTGTACTCCTGTCAGTGGAAGACTAGACAGGCAGCCACGTGATCTTTCAACTGGAGTATGGAAGCCTGCATATGGAAATACAGACTTTCCAAGTCAGGGAAGAAAATGCAAATGCAGAGGGAACTGAGACAGTTGGCATTTCTGTGACAGAGGTCACCGACTCTTATCTGGGGGCCAGGGTCACAGTGCTGCCTCGGATGGCGTTGGAGAACACAAATGGAAAAGATAAAGCCTCCTGAGCCATTTCTTAATTCTCCACACATTTACATTTCTTTTGACATAGACCCTGAGATTCTAGGCCTGTCTGATTATCTTTTGAAAAGAGTTTCTCAACATTTTATCTCTTTTTCTCCTGTGGTCTCTTTCCTCATCCATTGGATCAGCAGCAGGTTAGAAAAGTAAATTTCTACACTTCGTTCTTATTTTTATGCATCTCATTTTTTATTTAGCCATGAATATATCCTATATTACAGTAACATGAGAATCTTCATCATATTTGAAAATAACCTGATTTCCACAG
The DNA here is from genome assembly GCA_036589455.1 of Ateles fusciceps. Classification (NCBI taxonomy): domain Eukaryota; kingdom Metazoa; phylum Chordata; class Mammalia; order Primates; family Atelidae; genus Ateles; species Ateles fusciceps. The sequence continues at coordinate 21,191 of JAZHEH010001878.1, forward strand.
TGCTTGGTAACCAGTTTCCTTTGTCAAACGTAATATTAAACTATCAACAGCAAAGGGCTGATGCCATTCATAATTAAAAGTCAAGAGTAGCATGTCTACTAAAAATCACTGAATCGTTGTTGGTGACCAAAGTCCAACTTAGTTTACTGGACTTAATTTTTTCGATAAAACCTTCTAACTGTGAAATCAGGGAACACGGATCGGTTAATAACATTCTGAACAGAATTCATTGATTTGGTTCACAAACATGAGTGTCTCCTCTATTCTAAGCAGAATGCTTGGTGTTGGTTATTCTAGTTTCAAAGGAAGAGGGGGAACCTCCTCTTGTCCAGCGCTGAGCTCACCATCTTCACTCTGGATTTCATTTCCTCCCTTCTTCTCTAGGACTTCATATTTTAATCCTTAGTTTATTAAATCATTCATTCAGTCATTCAACAAGTATTTCCAAAACAATGGATAGCCCTATTCTAGATCTAGAGGTAAAGGGGTGAAAAGACAAGCCTGGCCTGATGTTCTAGGTAGAGCTTGCCATCTAGAGGGGAGAAGATGGCCCCCTTCCTGTTCATCTCCCACCTCTGCATGCCATGGGCTACCTCCTAGGCCTCAATACAACCCAGGTCCTCCCATATTAACAGCAAAATTCAATAATTCAATGCAGCCCTCCTTTGACGCCTGCTTTTCCTTTGTAGCTTTTACTCCATGGCACTATGTTCTCCTGCTTCTTCTTAGTCTTTTTGGTGTATTCCTCTTCTTTTATGTGCCTTTTTCTTTTTCTTTTTTTTTTTTTTTTTTGAGACAGGGTCTCACTCTGTTACCCAGGCTGGAGTGCAGAGACATGATCTTGGCTCCCTGCATTCTCGACTTCCTGGGCTCAATCTATCCTTCCATCTCATCCTCTCAAGGTAGCTAGGACTACCTGCACATGCCACCGTGCCTGACCAATTTTTGTATTTTTCTGTAAAGACAGGGTCTTGCTATGTTGCCCAGGCTGGTATCCAATTCCTGGCCTGAAGCCATCCTCCTGCCTTGGCCTTCCAAAGTGCAGGGATTACAGGTATGAGCCATTGTGTTCAGCCTATGTACCACTTAAGTACTGTTTTCTTAAAAGCCACAAAGTTCAATCCTCAGCCTTTTCTTTTTTGATTTGTACATAATCCCAAAGTGTCATATTCATGCCTTCAGCTTTGGCTGTCTTCTAATCTCCAGACCCATTTATCCAGCTGTCTAAAGCATGGCTTCTCAGGAATAACTTAGATGTCAAAATCAGAATCTTTAAACTCATGCTGTACAACCAAGCAAAGCTCCTTCTCACCTTTCTATTTGTCCTCACTCCACTTGTTACATGGGCGACCTCCTTCTCTGGCTGGTACAGCTCTTACCACATTGCTCTGCAGCAAGTTACAAGCTGTGTAATCTTGGAGAATGGATCTCTCTGAACCTGTTTCTTTCTCTGTAAGACGGAGATAATAATCCCAACCACATGGGATTATCATGAAGATTCAGTGAAATTATATAACATCTCATGTAGTGCCTGACACACAGCAGACATCCAGCACATGTCTGTTTCTTCTTCTTTTTTCTACTTCTTCTTCTCTCCCCCCCACAGGCTGTGAGTAACCTGGGGACAGTCTGTGCTTTCCTAATACCCAATACTGAGTAATCGTTTAGTGAATCACAGAACCTATAAAATTACAGGACCTATAATAGCAGACATTCCAGCTATGTATTTAAAATTCTTTGAGGCTGCTAATCTTTCAGCTGCTGCATTCAGTCTGTGAGGAGGTACAAAGAAGTACAAATTTAGGATAAACTCTATACTGTGATTACAATAAATATTCATTAAGCTATTTACAAAAAGTGTGTCTTCACACGCATTAGGAACAGATCATGTGTATACCCTATATTATCACATTCATGGCACAATCTGAAGCCTGCACTTCTAAAATTCACCAAAGTTCTCAGTCTGCATATTGTGTGAGCCAAGGGATTTCATATTCTTAGTTTTTTTCTTTTGCTTAATTCTAAAAATGTATAATGGGCACAATAATGGTACATATTTACAGGATACAATGTGATATTTTGATGTGTATATGCAAAATATAATGATCAAATGACCATATCCATCACTTTAAACATTTATCATTTCCTCTAGCTATCTTAAAATATACGTTGCATTGTTATTTGCTATATTGGTTAACAGAGGCAGGGGAGGATGGAGAGAGGGAACCAGAAGAGTTTGGTCAATGGGTACAAAGTTACAGATAAACAGGAAGAATAAATTTTGGTGTTCTCATGTCCCTAATTTTAACAGAGTTTTATATTTTTATCAAATTTGCATTACACTGGATGCCAATGTATAAGTAATTTTTGGTAAAATACATCTTTATTCTGTATGTGTGTGGGGGGGGGGGAACTGGAGCACTGAGGAACTGGAGCATGTTTCCTTCATGAGAAATTACTTGTAGTTACCGTTCGGTATGACAACGTGGCTGAGCATGGCTGAATTGCGATCTTGCCTTAAAACAAAGATTCTAGCTATCTGCAGTTTATAGGCAGGTACCTTCTGATTATGCAGAGATCTGTTCAGTGTTTCTCTAATTCAATTGCCATGTAGTATGCAGCGGTTCATTGTGTTCAGTCTGCTTTGAGCAAAAAGGTCTAACTCATTTACAAGCTGCTGAGTCACAGGTCTCCTTCAACAAGGAGAAAGTGGCTCCAGAAGAGAATTAGTAACAGCTCGGGACTGCACAGTCCACAGTAAGGGCATGGGGTGGAGTGCATGGTACTCCCACTCCTGCCTCACAAGAAGCTGAAAGGAACGGGTCCAAAGCCTGGGGCAGCCATGGATCGGGAATTGCAAACACTGAAAGAGGCTCTGCTGAGCTTTATGCAGCAAATGACTTAGAAAAAACATTTAAACTACTTTTTTTTTTTCTGTTTTCATTTCTTTTATGGGGCACTGTGTAGCTTGTAGACAAACATTTAAAAGTGAAAATGTTTTGGTTACTTTAAATGGATTCTACATGGAAACACTGATGGACACAAGGACATTTTATTTCTAGTTTTCCTAGGTTATCACTCATTCCACAATCAATTGTGGACTCTTGATTAAGGGGGTTTTATGTGCTGCACCCTATCCATTGTGAGGATAGCCTGCAGCCTTGCCTGCAGGAGCTCAGAGTATCATGTGGGAGGGGGAGACAGATTAGTCACCCCAGGGATGAGTGCCGCATGTTCCCTTAACGGCAGGTGATAGGAAACCTGTCGGAGATACCCTGCCTGGAAGTGCCACAGAAGATTCCCTGGAGAAATGGATATCTAAGTGAAAAGCAAGGATGTGTATAATCTAGCCAGGCATTAAGGATGAGGAAGGAATCGGTGTCCCAGACAAAGAGAGCGGCATGTATAAAGATGCACCCGTCTTTATACGTGGGGTGCGTTGAAGGAAGTTAGGAGAGTGGTAGGAGATGAAGGATTGCAGAGCAGTGCCCAAAGGCCTTTGACCCACTGGAGAAATTATATCTTTATTTTAGCTCAATGGAAAGTCATTGAAGGATGGTACATGACGGGTCAGTTTTATTTTTAGAAAAATTTCTCTGGCTGTAGATTGGAGATTGGATTGAAGGAAGATGAGCTTAGAAGCCGATAAAAAAACCAGTTAAGGATCCTAGCTATGTGGCCTGAAACAGGGCAATGATATTAGGGAGAGGTGGGTGAATTCAAGAACTCTAGGAAGGCCTGAAGGTGAGGATTTTGTGAGTGTTTGAATGGAGGCGAGTCAGTGGGTGGAGGCAAGTGTCGGCGGAGTCGGCAAGAGATGGAGAAGGTTGGGGGCATCATGACAGGAAGATGAGGAACTTAGTTTTGGATATGCTGAGTTTGGGGCAGAAGGTGGTTAGATTGTAAGTCAGCAGAGAGTCAACAGCATGTGGATGGAAATGAGGCCATGGGAGTGGATGTGATTGTGTGGAGTGGAAACAAAAAAGATAGCCAAGGACAAGTATCTGGGGAACACTAACATTTGAAAGAGGAGTTGTAGGCCAGGCATGGCGGCTCAGGCCTATAATCGCAGCATTTTGGGAGGCCGAAGTGGGCAGATCACCTGAGGTCAGGAGTTTGAGACCAGCCTGGCCAAAATGGTGAAACTCTGTCTCTACTAAAAATACAAAAAAAAAAAAAAAGGACGTGGTGGTGGGCACCTGTAATCCCAGACACTTGGGAGGCTGAGACAGGAGAATTGCTTGACCCTGGGAAGCGGAGGTTGCAGTTAGCCGATTTCATGCCACTGCACTTCAGCCTGGACAACAGAGCAAGACTCCATCTCAAAATAATAATAATAATAAAAAAAGAGAGTCGAGAAAAAAAAATGCAGGGAAAGGTATTCAAAAGGAGTGGCCAGAGAAATACCAGAGAAGTATGGGGTCTTTGAAAACTAGGGGAAGAGCGCGTTTTGAGGAGGGAATATTCAACAGTGTGTCGAGTGTTGCAGGGAGTTCAACAAGGAAGGGACAGAAGTGACATCCTCCCAAGAGCACAGCAAGTTCAGTCATGGTTCTATGTGTGAGAATGTCTTTGTGTGTGCCAGTGTGTGTGTGTGTGCATAGCAGAAAGCGGACTGCAGTAAGTAGTTAAGAAGAAAACAGAGACTGCGGGAGTGGAGTCAACTCATTCAAAAAGTTGACATGGCAAGGAAGGAGAGAGTGACAGCTGAGGACCCCACTGCTTTGGACGTTGGCATTGGCTCACTCAAGTGCCCTCCTAAAGACCCATCTTTCTGAGACTATTCCCCCCCTATAACTGCTCTGCCTGTTTTGTGAGCTTGGCCTCTTCTCACTACCTAAGGTCTTGACATTCTCCCTACTTGCTCTCTCTTCCCCCAACTCAAGTTAGAACCATGGAGGTTTGTGTAGAAAAAAAAAGTGTATGATGAGGAAATAAACACCTGTGAAAATGCTATTTTTGGCCGGGTGCAGTGGCTCATGCCTGAAATCACAGCACTTTGGGAGGCCAAGGCGGGAGGATTGCTTGAGCCCAGGAGTTCAAAACCAGCCTGGACAACACAGTGAGATCTCATCACTACAAAAAATACAAAATTAGCCATGTGTGGTGACACATGCCTGTGGTCTCAGTTACTTGAGAGGGCGAGGCAGGAGGATTGCTTGAGCCCAGGAGATCAAAGCTCAGTGAGTCACGATCACATCACTGCACTTCAGCCTGGGTGACAGAGGGAGACTCAGTTTCTAAAAAACAATGCTATTCTTCATACACAATGACCACATTCCTCATCTAAATTATTGCATCAAATTTGAGATACTAAATGTGGCATTCATATAGGAAAAAAGAATGGTGTCAAGATTACAGTAAAATAATCTCAGATATTGTAGTTATATTTTGGAACAGAGGTAGTACTAAGAGTAAGAAAAAGCTATTCCATCACCAATGCAAAGCTGATCATTCTAAATGCTTCCTGAAAAAATTATATCTGATATTTAGTTCTGTCACAAATCATTACAACATGCATATTGATTTCATAAATGAATTTCCTTCTTCAGCACTTTCTCATGGCAATGTGATTGAAAATCAAATCCTATGGAGCGACTTTTGTAGATTGGAGTATTGGATGTCTCTGAGACCTTAGCTTTGCTGGGATTACCAGTCAAGACAGTTTGAAGTAGCCCAGGGTGCCGAGGAATAAGCCAGCAGGCATTGCTGACTCTCCACACAGCCTAGAGCCTCAGATGAGTCCCTAAGTGAGAGGGCTACTTGTTCCTGGGAGAAGTTGAAGAGACCAGGGGAAATCCTAGAAAAGAGGAACTTTGGGGCTTTGGGGCTAATGAAGGATAGCATCGGAAGGAAGGAACAAATTATTCTCACAAGTCAAAGGAGCCCAAACCAAGAGACAGCAAAACCTTTAAAGGGGAAAACAAATTCAGGCAGAACTGTGGATTTCATAAAGCCTTGTAAACAGTGTGGGATAAATTGTCTGCAGGGTCACTGAAGCAGAGAGTATAAACAAGCTTGAAATACTTCCATATTTATATAGAACAGCTGATTGAGAGCTGCAAGAGCATAGTCAGAGAGAGGTTTAAAGTTTCAAAGAGGCTGAGTTCACTGAACCAAATGAGATCCCTTTTCCTGTTCAGCAATTTTTTGTGTTCTTTGGCTTATTACCACTTTCCTCGTGTCCCCGTGAATATTTTCATGGCATGTAGTATACCTTGCTCTACCAAACTACTGCTCAATTCAGAAACTCAGTGACCCAAGCTGCATTACATGCCTTGCAATCTCACGTCTTTCCATTGACTTTTCTAAGCAAAAGAATATTTGCTAAAGCTGGCATGATGCAACAGACACTGGGAAAGATTCTCAGAGGATCCTGAGAAAGTCAAGTTGCTTGTATTGATTTTTCAGACAGTGCCAGCAAAATCACTGTGAGTCAGTTCTCCTCTTAGTGGAGTGGAGAACTATTTTTCTCTGGGAGTGGAGTGGAGGAAATTTGTTCCTGCCCGGTTGGTCTGTCTTTTACTCCCTCATTCATCCTACAAACGTTGAAGAGCCATCCTATGTTTCAAGAACTGGAAAAACAATACTTCAAAGGGACCGCTTGTACTAGCTGGTGGGAATGTAAATTAGTACAACCTCTATGGAAAACTCAATGAAGATTTCTCAAAGAACTAAAAGTAGATCTACCATTCAATCCAGCAATCCCACTACTGGGTATCTTACCTAATGGAATATAAGTCATTATACAAAGAAGACAACTGTACTTGTATGTGTATCGCAGCACAATTTACAATTGCAAAGATATAGAGTCAACCTAAATGTCCATCAGTTGATGAGTGGATAAAGAAAAGGGGGTATATATACAACATGTAATGCTACTCAGCCATAAAGAAGAACGAAATAATGTCTTTTGCAGTAACTTGGTTGGAACGGGGGGCCATTATCCTAAGAAATGTAACTCAGGAATGAAAAACCAAATACCACATGTCCTCACTTACAAATGGGAGCTAAGATATGGGTATGCAAAGGCATGCAGAGAGTGTTAATGCACGTTGGAGACTCAGAATGGGGGAGGATGGGCGGCGAGGGATGAAACATCACCTGTTGGGTACAATGTACACTATTCAGGCGAAGGGTATACCCAAAGCCCAGACTTCACCATTAAACAATACATCCATGGAAACAAAAGCCACTTGTACCCCTAAAGCTGTTGAGATTTAAATAACAAAAATAATAACAAATATTATGACTTCTACTTTAAAATAAATACGTGAAGCAGAAGATCGTGTCATTCCCTTGCTTAAGAGGGCTCAGCAGCAATCCCAGCCACGCGATAATGCTCAAACCTAATGTGGCCTAAAAGGGAGTCCTGGAAGGCTGGGTCCTGGCTCATCTTGACTCTCACCACTTCCTGGAAGCACCTGAATGAGTGTTTTGTCATCCTGGCATCATCAGCAGGAAACACACCCTCTGATCTGCAGAGATGGTGGTGCAGCCTACTCATGCAGGGCCGCTGTTCTTCAACCTGGGTTTCCAGTTCACCCTCCCCACCCCCCTTAAAGTGCTGCATACAGTATCTAGCTACAAGCTTTGAGATGCTGCTCAGCCACCAGAACACTGGGAATTAAGATGCCACACTAGGAGTGAAAGGCAGGGGCACTTTGAAGGTGGTTCTGCACGAATCTGTCTCCCCTGCTTTTGCACAGTGTGCTGAGAATACGGAACGCCCAGTAATTCCTTGCACATTCTAAGCACTCTCAGCCTGAATGCCTTTGGACTGCTATTGCTACTGGAATGCCTTCTCTGGCACTCATCTGCATGGTCAAGAGCTGGCTCAAGCATCCCCCAACTTGGAAGCAAGCTTCTTCCTCTGTCTCTGCCGTACCTTATGCTTACTTCCAGTAGAGCTAGCTTTCCAGCTAGAAAATTCTAATAGCAGTTTATTCCTGTTTCTAGCCATTTAGCTAAGGCTGAGTTGGCAGGACAACTAAAGTATGTTTTCATTCCAATTAGGTGAAAAAACTCATAAAAACCTTTGGACTTGGAATTGCCCATATAGACCGCAATGGAAGACAGAGCAAATGAGATGTCGGTTCAATATATGAGAGAGCTTTTCTTTTTTTCCCCACCGGGAAAATATGTGAAAGCTCTGTTTGGATTTGTTTTAAATTATCTGTTTTACACGTTTTGTGTTTTATGTTGGCTGACTCCAAGTGGTTGAAATAGTGGAGGTCCAAAACTATTTTCACACTGTAATCTTCAGAGTTCATCCTTTGGGTTGTAATTTCATGGTGAGGAGGAGGAAAAGATGCTTTTTACAACTCATATAGCATCTTCTGAGAAAGGTCTCTCTTTTCACTTCTTTCTTAACTTACAGCTGAATTCAACTCTTTCTATTCCCATGCCTTGCTTTATATTTTCTCCTACGCACCCATAATTATCCAATTTACTATATATTTTATACTTGTCCATTATTGTCTGTTTCCTCCACTAAAACATAAACTTTTTGCAGTATTTTTGTCTGTTTTGCTCACTGTCGAATCCCAAAAGCAAAGAAAAATGCCTAGCACATAGTAGGTGTTCAAGAAACATTTTCTAAATGGGTGAACACCTCTTCGTTTTATGAGAAATGAATCTTCCCCAAGAAGGGGCTCCCGGGTGCATCTTGTGCGTTTGCACTTCCATGTCCCCAGGCTGCTGTGGAGCTGAGTCATCTTTGTACCCACACCTGGGAAGCAGGACCCTTGTTAATACTGTTTTGGCCTTGGGCATGCCAGTGAGTAAAGAGGCTGTGTGGGACTGTGTCCATATTTACATAAGAAAGCAATAGCCTAGTGCCTCTTTCATTTTCAGCAAGTATGTGTTTACACTGGCCTGGGATCTACTACAAAGTTTAATGTTTGGTTATACATTGATTTCTCAACTACCTTTGTGAATAAACATTTTCTAAAACATGTCTATTTTAAAAGTGACAATGTTTGAAGGAAAGGAAGAGGAGGAGCGAAGCCTAGTAGTTAATTTGCAGAACTCACAGCCTGATTTTTTTGGATGGATCTTTGATTCTACCACTCATTAGCTTTGTGACTTTCTTCTGTTTCCTAATCTGTAAAATGGGAATAATAATAGTATCTACCTCATGGACGCCAAGAGTGAATATAAAAAAGTGCATGACACCCAGTAGACTACATAAGTGCCAGCAGTTAATATGATTTATTATTATTCCTGCTTGAATAATCACTTTGAGCTAAACTAGTTTGTTTTTACTACTAGCAATAAGCATGTTCAAATACTTTTAATGTTATTCTAACTGGTATTATAGTAAACTAATCTGGAATTTTATTAAGCAGCATTCCCTCTAGACTTGCATCTATGCATATAGAGCAAAAAAAATCATGTTTATAATAATAAGTTTGAGGCACTGGAAGATCTTGAATAAGCTTCGGAATCATTGAAGTTACTATATCTTTGGGGGTGAGTGAATTTTATTACAAAAAAAACTTAAAAGAAAAATTTAGTAATCCTTGAGTAACAATATGCAAAAATGCTTCAAGAAGTGCCATTGATTGCTAGGGATAAGTAGTGTAACAGCTACTCTATATTAAGAAAATAAGGCCAGTTTGAGAATCAGCAATATGCTGTGCAGCTAAAATGGAAGCACAGAGGTGCTGGGTAATCGGCCAGCTCTGGAGAATCTGAACATACAGACAGAGGTCATGATGTCTGACTTCTCCAGGCACTGTTGCGTCCCAGTCTGACTTTCCTAGGATCACTTCAAGTTTGATCATAACCCCACATCCCTCAGCACCTTCGTTATGCTTCATAAGCCACAGGGGGCTTGCCCACAGCCCTTGTTTCTGATCTGTTTCTTCAGGACTGTTACTTGTATTATAGCACATGACTCTGTCCCCAACATCCTCAGTCCTTGGGAAGGGGGGATAGGCTGAAATAAGTAGATTTTGCTGTTGGGAGAAACAACTTCAATGAGTTCTCCCCTGATGTATCCTTGCTGAGGTCATGGCGAGACATAGAGGGTAGGCAAAAGCAGGAAGATGACAGGGGGAGCAGTAAGGGCTCAGCAAACAAGAGACTAGGGCAGGTGTGTGAAGAAAGGGAGGATGGAAGAGGAATTAGATGCATGAAAGCTGAGAAAGCAGGTGGTAGGCAGAGATAATGGTAGGCAGAAATAATGGGAAAAAGTGAATCTTCAGAAGTCAAAAGTTAATGATGTTTGCTTAACGTTTGCATATATGGTATTACTTCCCAAGTATGTGAATTAGGCAGTTTACATATAAGGCAGGAAAATAGGGTCTGGAGGGAGGGAACATAAGGCCAATTCACACTTCAGCTATGACAGCAAATAACCTCTCCATAGGGCGTGGTCGCCAGGGCCGCTCAGGGAGAGAGAACCCAGAAACCTGGCATGGAGGCAAAAGGGTAAGAATTTCCTACCAGCCAGTTTCTGGACTCTTTCTCTTTGTGCAAACTGGTTAATCTCCTCTTTAAAGTTGTAAATTAATTGGTTTAATAATAATAAGAGCTTAAATCAAATATTTTGTCAGGAAAGTAGAAAGTGTAATGCCTTTTAGTGCACGTGATTTTAGCAATCTTTGGGAAATACAATGGGTTTTAAAGAGTATTGGTAAAACACAATATCTTCAAACTGTAAACATATGTTCTAAATTATGTTGAAATATTAGGTTTGCTTTACCGGGTTTTACATTAAAGTTTAAATTGCTAAGAATCGCCATGTAACATGCAGTTAAGACTATTTGAAACAGTTTTACATGCAAGGTGTGTAAGAACAGTAGAATGTGTGTGTGTGTGTGTGTGTGTGTGTGTGTGTAAAAGGTTTTTACTTCTTTATTTCTGAGTCATTATTTTGGCAAAATAAATAATCTGAATTCCAAAATCAAACTTCAGTTTCAAAATTGTCTTTCCTAATGCCTGACTTTCTGGATGGATCAGAGGGTCCCTGAAAACATCCAGAAAGGAGGTAAACAAAAGTATTTGATGTGTTTAGGAACATGGGGATTGCCAGATGATGTTTAGTTGTCTTTAGGTTATATTTTTATGAATAATACTAATATATATTCTAAAATCATATGGGATTTCTAAAACAGTATATGCTATCAACTATAATGATGATTATTATGTTAAGTTATTGTAAACCACAGAAATAACCAAGTTTCCTGTATAAAGCTACTAACCCAAGTAGAACGAAAATTAATTAAATACCAAGAATATACTTTGTCAGACTTTCATGTTAAACCAGCTGATACTGAAATTTTTAAAATAGTTGATAACCAATATTCCTGGGAAGACAATTAAAGCTTCATTTCCATTTGGTCACCTTGTGGGCTATGTAAACATTTTATAAAGGGATTTCATTCAATTGTTATTTTCAATACATGTTTTCTGATTGTATATAAGCTTTCCCATGTGAGAGGGGCTGATGGTATAACAGTAGATTACTATGCTACAATGTGTTTACACCAGCTAAAAAAGCTTCTTGTGGTTTGAATCTTTTGAGATCATCAGAGAAAGACTGTCCTTCTCATCCACACCACAACAGAACTTCGAGACCTTGGGCTTTGGGTCCATGGTCTTGCAACCGAGAAGGGTCCTCCATACTTTTGGAACTGTGCACCCACTGGAATCCTTGAGGTAAAGCTAACCAGAGAAATTTCTCCCAAGAAGATGGCATCCTTGAAGTGAACAGCTTTTCCCAGGTTCACAGATTAAGACTTCTACTATCATGAAACTCTTATCTTTGAATATTTTCTCTTGCTTATCCCTCTACAAACAACAGAAGTGGAAGAGGGATCTGTTATGTGCACTTATGGGGTATACTTTTATTTGTGAAGGAGTTTACAGCCAGCCTTTTACATGGATAACCTTCTACTTTGATAGATAAAAGATGAAGGCCTGATGTAGGTAAGAAACTTTAATGGTACATACGTTGCCTCATAATCAGTCAAAAACAGAACATTGGTTCACTCCTCTTAACCCACATCATGAGTTAAAGAGAACATTGCCAGGAGGTCTTCACTCCTCTAGAAGGGCATCATTTGTTGGGTTCTTTTTTCGCGGTTTAAAGTAGAAGAAGCAATGATTAAAAATGTATCCCTCATGATAGGCTCTATAGCAAATTCACAACAGATTTTAAATTCTCTTGTGAAAGTTATGCTAAATAATAGAATTGGCTAAACAAAGAAATACCTGTGTGGCTGCTGACACTTGTGACCTATGAAGAAACACATCGAATGCAGATTACCGTAATTCAGTTGTAGGGGATTAATGAAAAGACCACTTAGTCAAGCAAGTAGACTCTTCATCTAGCTCATTCTTTAATCTATTTAATTTTAGGTGGTTTGGTTTCTAGGGACCCTGGAAAAGGATCATACTCTGAACTCGGTATTTTCTTTCCAATAGTCATAATAATAGTCTCCCTGGTGCACTGTATTCTCTCAGAAGTTTTAAGTGCTTGCACGCAGCCATCCCTAGAATGTCATATGGCCTCTCTTCAACTGGAATGGCAAGAGCTGAAGGAAATGTGCAACCATGAGGACACCATAAAATATAACCCAAAATGATGGTAACTGAGAGTGGCACTAAGGCCGTAAGTTTTGGTCACACACTCACCTAAGTGAGAACCTGATCAAAAGGGGGAATTTTAAAAACAAAATTCTGGGAGGTCATTGTTTTGGACTAAGCTCATGCACTCATGCACGAGGCCCCAAAAGACCAATTCAAACCAAAATGGAGTCGTTTGTGCTAAGACTTTAAGGAAATGCATGGATTCTAGAAGAGACCAGGTTATGTTTTCTTTTCTTCTGCAAATCTCTATAACAGATATTTCTGACAGCATAGGTATTCGCCCCCTGAGTCCCCATTAAATCTTTTAACCGAATTCATTTCCTCTCACCTAGAGACCATCAAGCTTCAGGTGATGATTCAACAAAGGTTCCAGCCAGTTCCAGGTGAAGACACCACCCTTGGACGTCAAGAAACTACCTGACCTCCACTAGATAGAGCAGGGAGAGTTCTGTGATTCCCCAGGAGGTAGGGACTATGCCCCAAACCAGCATGAAGCAGTTACCAAAAAAAGACCATGGGTCCCTCTGCCTCCCGTAAAGATGTATGGGGATCACATCTCTCAGGGAGGAGATGAGGCAGGAAAATAGGGTCTGGAGGCAGGAAACCTAAGGCTGATTCACACTTCAGCTGTGACAGGAAATATCCTCCATAGGGCATAGGCCAAGTAAATGACTCTGTAACTTCATCCTCTTCCCTTATATACGGTGTACCCCAAGTAAACAATGGAGTCCTATAGAGGGTAAACTCCCCCAGAATTCTGAGTAATGGGGCCTTGCAGCCCTTATTCTCAGGCCTGCTCCCACACTGTGGAGGGTACTTTCCTTTTCAGTAAAACCCTTCATTTCTTCCTTGCTTTGTTTGAGCATTTTGTCCAAATTTTTGTTCACGACTCCAGGAAACTGGACACCCTCCATGCTTAACACATATAGTTTCTTAATTCTCATAACGTTGTAAGGAGGTTATTATTCTCTTCTAGTTACCAAGATCTGGAGTCTCAGAGAGGTTGCTTAAGGTCACAGAGTTAACATTTAGGACTTGGTCTGAATCCAAATCCTGTGTCCTATGGCATGTAGCATTAGCGAAGCAGGGCAGATAGATCACCAAGGAGAAACCGCCCCAAAATGCCACCTCTCCACAAGAGCCTGGAATCATAGGAATGAGCCATATCATCAAGAATAATAGCTGTTTTGAGAATGGAATTTAAAAGGAGCAACAATTTTAAATGCTTCAACTTTGCTGCAGTATTAGAGTTTCATTGCAACATTAGGCACACACCGTGTTAAAAATACTGGAGTAATAGTTACATGGACTAAAACACGATTGAAATACTTTAAACAAGGGCCAAATGGAGGCACATTAGGTGAGGAAGGAAGAATATGAGAAGGACTGTGTGTGTGTGTGTGTGTGTGTGTGTGTGTGTGTGAGAGAGAGAGAGAGAGAGAGAGAGATAGACAGAGAGAGACCACGAGAGAGAGAGAGAGAGGGAGGTGAGTGCTTGGTAGAAATGGGAGGAGGAAGGAGGAGGGTGTGTGGCAACACTCATTCTCAGCTCAGGCCGTTTCCATGGCTAGAAGATGAACAGATATTTGTAGCTGGGAGAACAACTCTCCACCCACTCCCATACCCCACCCAGGGTGGATCTGAATAGGACTTTTTGTCCATCGCTGGTTTATTTTCTACAAAGCATCTACAGTCATGTTTCTGAAGAAAAAATTCTATTATATAACTTACCTGTTCAAAATCCTTCAATGGATTCTTGTCATACTCCAAATAAAATGCAAGTAACTACTCTAATCTACCAGTTCCTACATAACCTATCCTGCCCCGCCTCCAACCTCACGCTCTGCACCCCAGCACTCTGACTTTTTTGTTCACAAGCCTAGCGCTTCCCTGCCACAGGGCCTTTGTAGACTCTATCCCCTCTGTGGAGAAGACTCTCCCCAACACCCTTCAAATAGTGTGATCTCATCAGGAAGGCCCTCTTTGACCACCATGTCTGGTGAGTTTCCCTTGTTGTTTATTATTTTACAGTTTTATTCTCTTCATAGTGCTAATTGCAGTAGCAATTATACATACTGTTTATTCATTTCTTTTTGTACCTTCCTTACTAGATTATAAGCTCCATGAGGGCAAGAACTATATCTGTCTGTTGTATCTAGTGACAAAGGATGTATTCATTTATTTTATTTTTTAAATTTTAATTTTTATTTTAAATTCTGGGGTGCATGTAGAGGATGTGCAGGTTTGTTACATAGGTAATGAATCAACCCAAATGCCCATCAGTGATAGACTGGATAAAGAAAATGTGGTACACATACACCATGGAATACTATGCAGCTACAAAAAGGAACGAGATCATGTCCTTTGCCCGGACATGGATGGAGCTGGAAGCCATTATCCTCAGTAAACTAACACAGGCACAGAAAACCAAACACCACATGTATTCATTTATTTAATAAATTCCTATTGATAATAATGTCTTATTATAGTGTCCAGGGGTGTCCAAACACCCTAACTCAGAGTGGACCCAATCCAAGATAAAGAAAAGCTATACTTGCAATGGTTTGATGAGGTCTCTGCATAGTCAGAAGTGACTCCACAGGCTAGTGAGCTCTGTTGCCATGAAAAGCAGTACAAGTAGGAAATGTTTCTTACAAAGGGGTAGATGTTTAGGCATGGCTTTGAAGGAGAAGGATGAGTGAGAAGGAATTACTATGCTCAGCTCACTGTTGAAGGCAGGGTGAAACTGAAGTCAGCAGACTTTGAAAACTGACGTGCTGTCTTCGAACACTGGGGACTATTATTTGTTCTAAGATGGTGTATATGTGGGTGAGGGAGAGTGTATGTCTTTGAGTTTCTGTGTGTATGTGTATGTGTGTTCACGCACACAGATACATGCTGGGTCTGGCTGGATGACCAGGAAGCAGGAGAAGCGCAGTTGTCCTCTCACTGATGGAGAGATACTGCAGAGAGCTGGTCCTGGAGATCCAGAGCCTACCTGAACTCCTCTGCTACATGGACCTCGCCCATGCCACACCCATCCACATGCAGCCTGGGAGTATTCTCTCTTGAATAACTAAGAGTCTCTGAAGTTTTAGGTCCAGGGTGTTGGACTGATAGGAACGTATCCCAGGGGACTTTCTAACAGAGAGTGAGAGAGTGGGACCTGGCATTGGGTTGAAGTGGGAGCCTCTCTCAGAGGGGTGGGAGGCAGACTTCAAGACAGGGGAGCAAGGTAAGGAACTGGCGCTTCTCCTAGATAACGTTTTCCTAGTTGTTGTTTTCCTTTGGACTGTGGGAATAGTCTTCCTTAGTACTCAATGTAAAATATTTTCTCTCATCTTATACATCCCATCAGCTACCCCCCAGTCCTCTAATCTGGTCTGTTAGATGCATATCATCTTGTGGGCAATTAAGAGATGGGACAAGAAAGAGATGTGGCTTTTTGCACTTCCCGCTTTCACCAAGTTTATTCCAATAGCAGCAGCTTTCCATTGAGGAGGAGGGTGGCTGGATTCAGACTCGAGCAGGAAAGTAGGTCCCAGTGAGGGTTTGAGCTGTGCGGGGGATGCTCAGCTTGGAGCAACTGCAGTTACAAGGGCAGTGGCTGAGAGGTAAGACCGCTGTTCTCTGCAAATACATAAGCACAATACATGTGATGCTTCCTCTGCCACAGTGTGTCCCGGTGATCATCAGTATCTACTGGAGTCCTTATTAAAAATATCCAGAAACACCCTGGCTCCACTCCTGAAGTTCTGGGGTGTGGCGTGGGATCCTCTATATTGTCAAAGCACCTAGATTATTCTTTTCATCAGAGAAGTGTGGGACTCACTGTCCCAGAGGGGAGGTGACCCTTGCAGGGCTGGGAGAGAGGCTGACATTTGGGTCACACATTACTGACCCTGCTTCCGAGAGAACGTACAGAAAAGGAGTGATATATTTATATGTAAATATATGTCTCTCTATACGTGTGTGCGTGTGTGTGTGTGTATGTGTGTGGTTTGTGCTTAAAACTCCTAGGAAAAGCTTCTTCTCTAGAAGAGATTATAAATCACCTCACTGAAAAAAAATCAAAGAACCAGGTTTTCAATGGACTCCACTTCTTTATTTATAAACCCATCTTCCAACCTTTCTGAACTTCTTAAGCAACATGAATTCATCTCAAGTCGTACAGTCTGTTACCTTGGCAAGCTTCTAATGACAGATCCTGTTTTACATCTTTGAACGTGGCTCTTAATTTCCCTACTTAACGCTGAGAGCGAGAACCATTGCGGCAGGGGAGGAATGGGAGTGTGCTTGTGGATTCGATTCGATTTGATTTTTAAAGTAGTTCTGTTGTCAGATATCTTTGTATCTCTTTCACAAAGAAAGGATATAAAGATACCCTGAGGACGGATCATACTCAGATTGTTCTGTTGTGTGGCAAATTTGTCCTTTTATTTAAAAAACATCACTTCGCCCATGTCCTTTTTTCTCTCTGTAACCAAAACAGCACAGGATTAGTCGAAGAGCAAAAGTGACAATATAGATGCCCCTGTAATTCTGTGTAGCTTTCACGCTACTTTTGATTCGGAGTATATATTGTGTTTGTGTGTGTGTGTGTGTGTGTGTGTGTGTGTGTGTGTATACACACATACATATATATACTCAGAGAATGCTAATAATGTGCTAAAATAGCAGTTTATCTAGTCCGGTTTTTATACTACATAATAACACCCAACCTACTGCCATGCTTTAAACAGTAACAGTGGCAAATTTTTCACTAATTATGCATTTTAGGGCAGCAACTCTGTTCTGGTCTTAGGATGTTTGGGGACATTTTTGATATATAAATAGTTAAATGTGTTCTGATTTAAGTGAGGCTTATGAATTAAAAGAAGAAGCCGCCTTCTGATTTCGTTCCCAGACCTCCACTCTCTCAGCATTTTAGACTCATAAAGATAAACCCTGTACAAGTAGTGTATTCTTTCCCCCATTCTAGTCACTGGAGAGTGCTGACTGCACAATCCAACCAAAGAATGCGTGGAAGCCTCACTGCTTAAGATTATTAAATGTTTTGAACAGGGAATGATTTGGTTGCTATGGGAAGACGTTGCCATGTTGATGCAGTGGCCTTCTGTAGGTTGAGTAAGTTCAGTGTTTACCTTGTGGGCCATTTGTTCTTAAAATTAAATTAAAATTCTTCCTCTTAAGGAGCTGCAGTTTATTTGTTTTGTTTTTAGGGGCAGCTTGAGTTCCTCCACATTCAGTGTCAGAGCTCATGTGTGTGCCTAATTTCACAGACAGCCCCTCCCACCCCCCAGCCAAGTTCAGACATGATTGGCTACCTGCAGCACAGTAGCTCCTAGGGTCCCTAACCCTTCCAGCAGCTACACAACTTGAGTGCCTACAATTTTTAATACAAACTCATATCCTGAAATCTTAATGTAGAGTATTATTTTAACATACAAAAACTAATTATCAGAGACGAGACATTCGTGGAGTATATAATAACACATATATTTCTAATTTAGTCTCTAAGTTTGGCAACCTAATGTGAGTGAACAAATATCAGACATCTTGGAGGCCTAATATAATTCTGCACTAAAATTATAAAGACGATGGAAACTGAATCAAGGAACTTACATGACAGCTAAGAGTTATTACTGTATAAAATACAACTAAAGGAATATTTTTCATATGCTTAATTCTCACTGATAGAAATTATTCATATAAAAACTTCTTGGCATCTCTTCTGGTGCTCCTCTTAGTACTAGTAACAGCAATTAATCACAAAGAATTCCACAAGTTTGGGGCATTATGACTAAAACATAAGCAGAAAAACAAAATAAAACTCCAGGAGGCAGAAATACATTACAAACTCCATCATAATACATGTGTGTCTTGCTATTAAAATGTAAACTCTTCCAAAACTTTTCCAAATGACTTACATTTATCAATAAGTGTGATTTTCACTTGTTAAAGTGAAGTTAAAGAAAATGTTTAGCATATATTTACCCTAAGTTTTAGAAATGCTATACAGTAAATCTAAATTGACGTCCTTCCTTTTTAAATTTGGTGTCTCCACTTTATCTTTTAAATATGGAAAATATCTTCTACATAGGTCAGACTTGATTTTCCAGTTTCTGCAGGCTCAGTTGATTTCATGGTTTTGTAAAAGAAATGAAGTGCAAGAGTCCAAAAGGGTCATTTCTGTCATCACGCAACGCTTCACACGATACTTCCATAAGGGGACGCCAAAGCTGCTGCCACACTCAAGGACTCTTCCATTTTTCTCAGGATGAAAGGTTTGAAAAAGTGGACCTCTGAGAGGAAATGCTGCAGACTTCCAAATTGGTGAAAGAACTTCCAGCGTCGCTTGGATACTCTGGGTAGGAGGAACTGGAGGAGATGATATTTTTGAGCCTCTGGAGGGCAATGATTAAAAGCAGAAGCAGAAATGCTAAAAGGCTGAGGAATATGGACACATAGATGTAGACGTTTGACAGGTGGCCTGAGGATGGGTCCACTGATGTGGACAGGGATGTGGGAAACAGCTCAAGAAAAGTTCCATTCTCCACACTTCCTGAAAACCCCGAGGAAGTGTCAGGTTCAGACATCTTTATGGAGGGTGAAGGAATGAACTGTTAGATTGAAGTCAAAACTTCACACAGGGATTACACAGGACAGATTGGCATTTTTTGCATGGTCGTGTTTGCAGAAATCACAGGCTGTTAAATCAGCACAACAAAACTTCTTGTTTCTCAAAGGCAGCAGGGGATCAGGTGTGCATTGAGACTGAAAAAACAAAAAAGGCAACTCAGTGCATTCTTCAGAAAATATCACATTTGAATTTCATTTTTGGTTTTTATTTCAGTAGGGATTAATTAGAAAACTCACCAGGGAGGAAACAAGATGAAATAACTCCCCTAGGAATCAGTCATGTTTATATCTTTATATTACAAATGATAGTATAAAAATGAACTTTTATTTTCTGTTCTGCAGTACCCTAGGTACCATGTTTCTCCAAGGAACTGAAGATAAAATAAAAGAAAAAATACATTTATGATGTGCCTCCATCTGCTGCTATTTCAATAGATGCTCCAAGTATATACTCTGAGATGAGAACACCAAAAGTTAGCTCCAAACCTCCCTCCCCCAGAAAATTAATTCCATACATTCTCCAGCTCATTAGCATAATTCCTGACCAGTAAATCCCTCTAGCACACTTTGGAAAATCACTGCACATGTGAGTTTGCATTTTACTGAGTGTTTATAAGATGCTGATTTGTTTATAAAAATTCTATCTCCTTGAAATCAGGTGCCATTTCTATGTAATTCTTTTTCTTAAATGTACCTAGGTACTTTGTTTTACATACTTTAGGCATTTAATTTAAAAACTTTAGGTTTGTTAAGAACAAGAACAAAGGTTAAATTCTCTCTGAATGGTAGAGAGAGTATCAGGTTTGCTGTTAAAGAGACTTAGGTTTGAGTCCTGAGTTCTTTGGGAAACTGGGCAAATTACCTATGTTTTCTGAGCATCACTTTTCTTATCTGTAAAATGATCCCCCACCTGCTTCATTTTCTCATGGTGTTATGCATGGAGCAACGTAATAGACATGGAAGTATGCCAAACTGTAAAGTGATGGAGAAAAAATGAGTTTAGTGTGTGGTGGGGGACAAAAAGGGATGGTGGATGGCTGAGTGTAGGGTATTGTGTTTTAAGGGGTGTGGAGGGGGAACCATTTCTTCTTAGTCAGGTGCAAAGAAAAGCACTTCACTGTGTTCAGGCTGCGAGACAAGAAGATCCCCTCCTGTCTGATAGATACGTCTCTTCTAGTCCAGAAAAGATGCTCTTCCTAGCTCTGTATAGCTCTAGTTGTACATTTCTAAATCTTGCTTCCATTGTGGTGCAATACTAACAGGAAAACATTCACTCTGTCTCTAGCTTTCTCTTTCTAAACTCTGCCCTGCATTTTACCTGGAGAACCTGCCTTTTCTTTCTGTTCTTCAAATCTAATTAAGCACTAACTCCTGTAGGGGTTGACATTTGCCACTGTGGCTGGAGCTGAACAGCACTAATGATCATTGTCAAAGTGGGGACACTTCAAAGAGGGCTGTCCCTGTTGGGTGACATGCAGTCTAATGAGTCCTAGTGAGTTCTTGAGTAGGCTAGGGATGGTGTCTTAGTAGTTCTTAAAATAATTTGATTCCTACTTCTCATTTTGCATTGCCTGGTGATTTTAATTCCATTAGGCTGCTACAGGTTCTTAAGCATCCTTGAGAAAAAAAAAAAAAGAATCGCAGTGGGACTGCAAATGTGTTACACTGATTTGGCAATACCTAGCCTTTTTACAGCACGTAAATGTTCCAGCCGTTCATCTTTGGGGAATATAGCAAAGAGTCACAGAGGCAGCATAGAAAAGAAAACTAGGATAGAAACCTCACAGATTGGATGGGGAAAAACTATTTAAAATGTTCCAGTACAACCTCCTAAGTGTAGCAGAGGAAACAGAGAAATTGATTTGACAAAATCAATTGATTTTGACAAAAGTCACATCTCTAATTAGAAGAGAAGCAAGGGCTTTTGGCTTCTCCCCACCCTCACCCCTTATACCATCTGGTTTCAATTTCCCTAATGCTTCAGTAGGAAGGATCAAATATAAACATCATTTCTTTTCTAGCATGGGCAGATAAGGTAAAGGCTATGCATCTTGTGTGTTCCTTATGACTACTTTGCAGGGCAGGTAGAGCAGGAATCATTCCCATTTTGCAGATGAGAAAACTGACATGCAAAGACATCGTGATTTACTTAGGGTACACAGCTAGACAGTGACGGAAAAGTGACTAGAATCCATGCCTGAACTGTGTTCCCGGTTTTCTCAACTGTGGTAGGAAGAGAAAAATTATGGTTTGGGTAATTAGTTTCTATCTGCCACTTGCTTTGGGCAAGTCCACAGTTTAGTCCTGAACTTTCATTTTTCTCATTTGCACAACAGGGATGCTTACCTTTCCTACTTCCCCAGGAGGTCTTGAGTTAAGATGTGATAACATTTTCCATAATCATACTTAGAGAATAATAAAAGGCCATCCCAAGTAAAGTGCCAGTAGTTAGATAGTTCCTTCTAGAAAGCCTAGAGGGACTTTCGAAGTTTGTCTTAGTCCTACAGTTTAGACAGGTATAGGTCAAAGATTCAGCTGAAGTTGGCTGATTTGTCTAAAGTCACCTTCTCTGCTACCCAAATCGGTACCATTTTCTAGGGGTGGGGCTGGAGGCACAGACAATGTCGCTCTGGTATCAGCAGTTCAGGGGGTAAAGCTCACATCTGGCTACCAGACCTCTTGTTAATATCATTTCATAGGGTAAATATTCCCAGAGTAGGTTTTAACTTCCTGAGGATTGCCTCCTTTCAGCCAAAACTCCACCCTGAGCCTCAACTGTCGACAGGGTGGTTTATAGGAAATGGAGCTCAGAAGGTTTGGGTAAAGCATCTGATCTTTTAAGTGGCCTTAGAAAAATAGGAAAAAACCAGGAAATGAAAACTTGTGCCCTTATTTGACATTTCACACCTAAATGTCTTCTTCCTTAAATATTCCCCCCCCAAATATTATAGATTTAATATCATTTCCAGGGTACTTCTTAATTTAAAATCACAGCTACATAGATTTCATTTCACTATTTCATCTGCTCTGAAACAACAGAGTGTGTGCACTGCTAGAAAGGATTTTAATTTGGAGGTTAATTCTCATTTCCTTATTGAGGTTTCCAAAACGGGAATATCTTCTTTCTCTCGGGTTTTATTTAATAGTAGCTGTATAATGCTCAGGATGACCCAGGCTGTATGTATTCAGGTATTGTGACAGTGTGGAATGAGGCTGGAGGTGGCACTGCGGAAATGAAATCAAATGAGTGTGTTTCAGGATGATGCTTCTTGGGCTGTTGCTCCCAAACAGATAAGGTTTGAGGAAAAGAAGAGAGACTTCATCTTAAATGCATAGCCTTGACCTGTCTCGGGACAGCGCCAGCAGACTCTCATTTCAGGTGACATCTAAAGCCACGGGGGGATTTTGATGCTTTTTTTTCCCCTCAGAATCACTGTCCTCAGAAAGTGATTTTTGAGAAAGGACAATGAGACAGCTGGATCAAAACATTATAAATGAAGTCCTGTGGAAATGTTTTAGCTCATGGTCAGCCAGCTTCCCCTTTTTCTCTTGGAATAAAAGCCTGGTCTGGGAAGAAATCTACAAAAAAGCAGTGCCCTAGTGAAGTGAGGAAGGAGGGGGTGCACAGTCTCTCACCACGTGCCCAGTGGGGTGGGGAAAATGGGAAACCACATAGACAGCGCAGACCTGGGGTCTCTCGTTCCAAGTCATTTAGCACCACGGCCCTGGGACCCCTTCTCAAGAACGGAAGCTTTCCTTCCCAGAGAAGAATTATGGGTACTGGGAATGTTTTGGAAGAAGAAAAGCATACTCTCTAGCACGTAGCTCCATTCTCCATAAATGAAGAGTTGACCAGCTCCCATCTCTGAGTGCTCTCACGTAAGCATGGCAGGACACATGGCAGTCAGCGTGTGGGCACAGCCTGTGCCATGGCCTTGACTTCTATGACACAATGGTTTGTAAAACTCAGCCTACCAGTCAGCCTCAAACATGGCACAGCAATTTTAAATTTCAAGACCTTTATTCAAATACATTTCTATGTGAATAATGACTATTTGAAAGGTTTTTGTTGTTGTTGCGGAAAACTGGGACAAGCTGCTTTGCTCCCTTGCCTGGCTGTTAGATGCCACATCAATGTTCCATCATTATCAAGTTCTGCTGTCATACTTTAAAAGGTGATCCTCTCAAAACCATGAGGAAAGTGGCATAAAGTATTAACACAATCTAATAAAATGCTTTTTCCAGTACACAAAAGGAGGGTTTGATAGTCGAATGGAATTAATGGTTTTAGATGACATATTAGATCTTTTCCTCTATAGAAACACCTAAAAAATGAATATTTCTGGAATCCAGAAGGGAACTTATCACATCTGAGCAAAGCTGTTTCTCATTCTATTTAGAAAATGCATGTTTTATATAAGACCTTGCAACCATTCCTTTACCCTTTGCACGATTATCTTCTCTCTTAATGCTTTCTCTCTACTTAGTGGCCTTTTAGGTCATGCCAGCTGAGAGATTACTGCTGACAATATGCAGTTCCCACCATCCTTCTCTAAATGTAAATCTTCACTTGCATTCAATGGCAAACATTTACCCCCGGGCTTGCAGTAACAGAAATAAAGTGTATTATCTTACGTGCTACCCTTACTCAAAACTGACTCAGCCATCCGTAGAGTTACCTGTTTGAGAACCGCCTTTGCTTACCAGTACGATGCTTTGGGAGAGCAGAGTTTTGTGTGAACTCTCATTATGAGTCCTTCAATCGGCACAATAAAAACCAAAGCCAAGTTAAGGAAATAAACTGCATCTATCTGCTATTGCACATTGAGAACATTGAATTAGAGGGCCATGTTATGGGAAGAAAGGTGGGGGAGATGAAGATTCTGAGTCATCCATTGGAATTCATGGATCTGGACCGGTTGACGTGACACAAAAGATGAAAATGAACAGTCCTTTTAATCTACAGCTTAAATGAATGATCAGAAAATACAATCAGAATGTTTTCATAGTACTTTGGTGGATAAAAATTATAGAAATGACAAACTAATAGCTTGGTATCAGTGATGTATTTTAAAAATCAGTTCCAGGGCAAGTCATTAGGTTGCTTTGACTTCAGTCCCATCTCCTCCATCTCTCCCTTAGTGATGGTTTTTGTCTGCCTGGATTACTCCTAGGCTTTGTAAAATATTTCCTCAGCAAGAAGTAAAAATAAATGTAAATTATACTCAGAATATTTTTTACTTTAGAGAACTTATTTTGCACTACTTTAAAAATTAGTCATCTACATAAGGTATAATTCTCAAAGTATTCACAATATATTTTTCTTGATATATAAAACAGAATTGATTGAGGGAAGCTAAAAAAGAACACAGGAGAATCTTTCAAAAAAAAGGATATGAACTTAACTGCTTTGATCATCTACCTCGTACAGTCTCAGAAGTAATTATAAGTCCCTTGCATTTATTTAGCTTTGTGTTTCTGGGGGAAATCAAACTATTCTTCTTCTTCTTTTTTTTTGAGACAGAGTCTCACTCGGTCACCGAGGCTGGAGTGCAGTGGCACGATATCAGCTCACTGCAACCTCTGCCTCCCAGATTTAAGCAATTCTCCTTCCTCAGCCTCCCTAGTAGCTGGGATTACAGGCACCTGCCACCATGCCCGACTAATTTTTGTATTTTTAGTAGAGGTGGGGTTTCGCCATGTTGACCAGGCTGGTCTCAAACTCCTGACCTCAGGTGATCTGCCCATCTCAGCCTCCCAAAGTGCTGGGATTACAGGCATGAGCCACCACGCCCAGCTGAAACTATTATTCTTAATAAATTTTTTAGTATGTTTATATCCATGGGAGGATTTTATATCCAAATCACTGCCTTAGCAAGAATAAGCATTTAAAAACATAGTGTCTTAGAATAAAATAGATAGTTAAATGGGTAATTTTCTAGATAAAATGGTCAAGTAGAAAACCGGGTCCAGACATAGCATCTTCATGATTCTTTTACAGTGTTTAGAAAAGACCGAGGAGTAGATTTCCTGCCCTTCACAGAGACTGGACCCATCTTGGCTGACATAATTAGCCTAAATCAAAACAAGAAAAGGAGTAATCTGAAGGTTGAAAGAAACATGAACTGGATAAGAAGTAACAGAATGATGCAAAGCACTTTTAGAGAGCAGGAGAAAAGGTCATTGGCTAAACACTTGATTGACAGAAAAAGCCAACAGCCAGAGAAATAATGACTTGAAGATCATAAGCAAGTTTATAAGGAATCAATGGGAAGAAAGAAGGTAAAAACAATATTGGTTTTTCAAGATGTTACAGCATTTTTTTTTTTTTGAGTCAGGGTCTTGCTGTGTTGCCCAGGCTGGAGTGCAGTGGCGCAATCTCAGCTCACTACAACCTCACCTCCTGGGTTCAAGTGATTCTCCTACCTCATTTTAAATGAGAGCTTTTGGGATCAATTCTTTCACCCTCCCAACTCTGATCATTTCCAGTATTTTAGAACTATATTAAGAAAGTCATCTTTTAATCTCAGAGTAGCTAAAATTGGTTAAATCATGGCATTAGTAAACAAAAAGTCTTGCTGATTCTTAGCAAAACTAGACAACCTTTCAAAAAATTCTCTGACTGGACATGGTGACTATAATCCCAGCACTTTTGGAGGCTGAGACAGGAGGATCGCTTGAGCCCAGGAGTTTAAAACCGGCCTGGGCAATATGGCAAAAACCTGTCTCTACCAAAAATACAAACCATAGCCAGCCATGGTGGCATGCACCAGTAGTTTCAGTTACTCAGAGGCTGAGGTTGGAGCATGCTTGAGCCTGGGACGTCAAGGCTATAGTGAGCCATGATTGTGCCACTGCACTCCAGCCAAGGTGACAGAGTGAGATCCTGTTTCAAAAAAATAAGTGAAATAAAATAGAATTCTCATGAAACCATACTGTGCTAGGATAATGGAATGATGCTTGTTCCTTTTCTTTTGTGTCTCATTTTGTCTCTATAGTAAAATAATTTGTATCCAATGTATATTTTTTGTCCAATCAGAAAACATTCATAACTGTCTCCATATATAGAGTGATATTTAGAAAGATTTTGTACTTGTAAAATAAATTTGTGATTGTCATAAATACCTGGGAATGAGTCAGCCAGAGCTTTTTTTAAAGGCCTTTGCATGTAAACTACTAGGTATCCTCAGGCTTTAGGGTCCTTTGTGCACCTCTAAAACTGTCCTAAGAGAGCAGGGGAAGAACTTGAAATTCTGTCTTCCATAGGCATCCAGGCTAATGAGTATAATAAGAACCTTTTTGTTGGTCTATGTTCCTGTAAATGTCTATTATTGAGGGTGTGTGTGTGTGTGTGTGTGTGTGTGTGTGTGTATTTTTAATTTATAAGAATAGATATGCAGTAAATATTTCATTCACCCCATAACATAGACCCAAAACTTCATTGCCACTTAAAATATCTTGATAGCTGAGGCTTGATTCATAGAAAGAAAGCAATGTAAACTAACCAATGTAACCAGTTCTCTATTTTTGCACATAAGAATACAATAAGGAATAAGAACCATTATCTATTCTTAAGATCACATGTGTAGACACAATTTGAAAAAAAAAAAAAAGTAAAAATTCCCCATTAAGGAGATGTTTTTCCCCTTAATGTAATGCAAGATCGTTGGTAGATTTTGGATCCACTTGTCTAAAAAAAAAAAATACAAAAACAAAACTTCAGCATTAGCAAAATAATTACATAGGTCACTATTTATATCTATATCGACAACTGTAGTCATGTATTTGTTTAAACTAGGGTACTTTATATAATAACCTATTCCCTAAAAATGGGTTAGAACATCACAAATGTGCATAAATGTTATGTGTCTTGCATTTCCCAATAGGAATTCAAGCTAACAGAGTCTTTCACTTAATGACATTTTTAATCAAGGCATAGCATTTCCTTGAATTAATGAACCATTGTTTCTACAGATAGAACCCTAGTTGATTACATAGTCTGTAAATTGCTCATCTCATCCAGATATTAGCCAAGTGTTTGGCATAACATATACATATGAATTTTGCCAGATAAATGATCTCATTCTTCCAGTCCTCCAAGGCTGACAGTCAAAGTATGGTAATGCTTTCAAGAGTAAAATGGGTATTTAAAAAGAATAATGCCTGGGTAATTGGCAGCTTAGGCAGGCTAAGTTTTGAATACGTTCAGTTTTGGCCATATTATATTATTTAGTAGTCAGCTGAATACTCAGAGAAAAAAAGTAGGATTCAGACCTCAAGATTTCTCCCCTTACAAGGATCGTCAATGTAAGATCCTTGATGGATCTTGGATCAATTAAAAGAAAAAAAAAGTTTTGTTATAAAGCACATTATTAGGACCACTAGGGAAATTTGAATATAGACTGTACATTAGATAATTATATCATATCAATATTAAATTTCCTAGTGGTAATATAGGAGAATTCTTGTTCTTAGGAAATGCATATTAAAAGTATCTAGCCATAAAGTGTCATATCATGAAATAACCCTCAAGTCGTTCAGCCAAAATAGCAAAAAAAAAAAGTACCCATATATACATACACACATACATAAAACAAATGTGTCAAAATGTTAACAACTGGTTAATCTAGTTGACAGATACATAGGTATTTATTGTTATTATTCTTGCAACTTTTCAACAGGTTTAGAAATTTTCAACATACAAGTTGAGGAAGAAGATAATTTATCCCAAGGAACTCAAGAAAATATGCTTAGAAAAATATGCAGTAAGTCAGCCAAAATGTTAGAAGCTTCTAAGGAAATACAATGATGGAAGCCAGATTCTTCTGTGGGCATCAGAAAAGCACAACTACTTGCTGCTACCATCAGCTCATGATGCCCAGTAAGCCACAAAAACTTGCAGTGAAGCATCGGAGGATGAACTAGAGGAAGTTTAATACGACCAGGAAACTGCATCCATGTTGGTGGGAGAGGCTGCCTGAAGACCAGGAACGGTGACTCACCAGTAAACCTTATTCACAACTCTACTCCTGCCACCACCCACTGGACTGAATCTCATCTGGGCCTCCAGGAGCAAGTAATCCTGTTATGTGCAACTTACATCATCAGTCATTGTCAGAGGCAGCCAAGGATATCTCACCTGCAGTTTAAATACCCAGTCAAAGCTGGGGACTAGCAGTTTTCTAATGAGAACTAATGAGTAGGTGATCCGTGAGAAGATCAGGGAGAACCCATAACAGCCAATGTGGTCCAGGTTCAAAGTAGGGACTTCAGGAGCAGCAGATAAACTAAACAGAAGTAGAGACTTTACTAGGTGGCTAAGTCCAAGAGGCTGCAAACAGCAAGTTCCACAGACAAAAATGCTCACACTCCTTACAACTCTTATAACTAGCAAACATCTCCTTAATTACCTTGGTTTGGGTGAGTTCTCTAGTGTAGCAAGGGTATAAACTTGACCGCATGAACTCACTTACAGTCCAGGGCAGACTCTTGCAATGGGGGTCAATGAACAGTTCAGAAATTGAATCTAGTCATGGCAAAATGCAGTTGCAATTAAAAAAAATAGGAAATGAATAGTGTTTTTCCCAGTCATCACCAATCATATGACTGAGGATACAGGTAGGGACCTGAAATAGTACCAGATGAGTCTGATATCAGACAGAGGTTACGTAAAACACGATCTCTATAAGGAAACTAAGTGCTCTCTCATGGCTGCAAAATTACTCATCTACCTGGATTTCCAAGGACATCTGGGAAGGGAGAAAACAGAAAGAGGGCATTGTGTCCTTCATTAGGAAAGCACCTTCCTATGTGGGGTTTCCCGTGGTCCTGCTAATCCTCAGTGTGAACACAGCAGTCGAACCTGCCAATGCTCTCTCTTCGCTCACAGGTGGCACAATGAACTAAATAGTCTGATTAACAAAGAAAATGTCCACATGCTCCTCATAACATGGAGCAAAATGATATGGCAGGCTATCAAGTGTGGGTGGAAATCAAGTCCTCGGCACGCCGTTGTCATTTTAGATAACGATTCAAGACCAGAACCTGTCAAAAACAATACAGACACAACAGACAAGGGTAGGCTCACATTCTTCCAGAGCGTATTTCAACTTGGAAATGTAAGAAGGTGAAACTGAAAAATAATTAGGAATTATTTGTAGAAAACAGACTCCAAAGTAGTGGCCTATAGAAAACAGTTACACATTCTTTTAAACACATAAGTAAATATCTTTTTACTCAAGGAAATTATGGATAACCTTTAATACGTGACTTAACTGACTTTGTTCTTTATCAAGGCTGAGCTCTTCACCTTACTTTCAGAGGCTACGAGCTCTGCATTTTTAATTCACTTGTAGAAATTGCCTCCACTTTCACCCATTATTCACTATTCTTACATCTAGTATTAGTTCTTCTTTGTTTCAATGGTGTGAGCTGCGATGTAGGGACACATTATGGCAGAAGAATGATGAGAGGTACAGGGGAGGGGAAGGGGGTGGGTGAGCGCATCCCTAACTCATTGAGAAGTAGCAATCTGTCTTCAGAGCATGATTTGCAGACAAAGGCAAACTCAGGATGCTTGTGGGGGTGAAAGAATGTGCAGACGAATCAGTTTGAGAAACAAAAACAAGGACAGCATAAATGATGGCTGCTAGTACTTATCAAATAAAAACATGCACTAATTTTGGATGTGTATCTGTATATGTATGCGTATTTTCTTTAATTACCACAACTCACTAAGATAGTTGTTATTATCTCCCACAATTTTTTTTAGCAGATGAGAAAATTAAAGTTCAGAGAATTTTTTTTTTTTTTTTTTTTTTTTTTTTTTTTTTTGATATACAGAGTCTTGCTCTGTCACTCAGGCTGGAGTGCTGTGGCATGATCTCAGCTCACTGCAACCTCTACCCCCTGGGTTCAAGTGATTCTCATGCCTCAGCCTCTCCAGTAGCTGGGATTGCAGGCTCCCACCACCACGCCTCAGTAATTTTTGTATTTTGGTGGAGACGGGGTTTCACCATGTTGCCCAGGATGACCTCAAACTCCTGAGACCGCTGCCTGCCTCCTCAGCCAATCTGCCCGCCTCAGCCCCTCAAAGGGCTGGGATTACAGGCATGAGCCACTGCACCCGGCAAGCTCAGAGAATTTAAAGCCTGGTCCAAGCTCACCCCACCACTAAGAGGCAGGTCTGGAATTCAAATCTACAGCTCTCCATCTCCAAATGTTCATTTCATTCCTTCTCTCTGGGGAGACTGCGGGTTGAGGAGGAATGTATTTGAGACTTGCAGTCACTAGTGTTGTTCACAAAATATTTCTGATGTCACTTCTCCTAGGCCTGTTGTTGTAGGATTGCATGTTCTAACTCCCTGTGAATTTAGGGTGGCCATATAACTTGTTTTGACCAATGAAGTGTATGAAAGGTGACATGTCACTTCTGGATAGAAAATGTAAGATCTGGCGTGAGATTTGCCACCCCCTTCCCTCTGCTGCAGTTATTATGTCATGGTGTAAGTACCTGCCAATGTCAACCAGTAAGCATCCTTGTGTGACTACAGCGAGTCTCTTCACTCCTTGCTGGCCCCATTGACACTTATGTCAACATGAATAAACTTTAATTGTTTTAAATCACTGAGATTTGGGGTTTGTTACTGTAGCATTATTCTCCTTCTACGGACCAACATAAGGTCTCATTATACTTTGATGGCTGAGTTTATTATGGGTCTCTAAGAATTTGACCATAAATAAATCATATTATGACTATCTGAGAGTTGTATGAATTGTGTATGTAATATGGTAAAACTCTCTTTTGGTACTGGTGAGAAAGAAGGTTTTAAAAGCTGTTTTGGTTAGCTTTAATTTCATAGAAGTGTTAGGTTTAAGGGCATGAGATTTAGCCACAGGTAGAGGCAAAGACATGTTCCTTAATAAGGTCGAATATGATGAGCTGCTACTGTATAAGGATAACCCTGACCAGCTGTCACTTAAACAGGCACCAATGGTTTCAAATAAGAACCAATGTGAGGCAATGAGGATATTCAGACTAACTCATGACTCCTAGTGGAAAAAAACAACTTATCGTACAAGTAAGGGTCAGTGTATCGCCTTTGGTTAAGAAAAACTATATTCTTTGCTGAATTAAATCATACATTGAATGAACACTTCTTAACAATGTACAGGAAGGGATAGAATTTTATCATTAAGTGCATGAGTCTAATGCATCTATAATTTGTATAGTTGCCAGCTTGAGTAAGAAATCTAAAAGACTGCTGTTATATGAGCTGTCCCTTATGATCTGGCCACAGGCTACCTTTCCAGTCTCATTTTTACCATTACTATTTTCAGTTCCCCAGTTAAAAAATACTTATGTTTAATCCTAATATGTGTACATATCCTCTCCCTAACTTAAACCCAAATCCAATCATTATTCACTCCAAGTCTTTACTTAAGTCATCCATCCTCTGTCTCATCTGTTTATTATTCACCTAATAGAAATCCCTATGTACTTTCTCTATGCAAATTGCTGGCTCCCTTCTCTGCATTCTCAGCACACTTTCTGTAACTTTCTACACTAGCATTTCTCACATTTTATTATACTTGCTATATTTATTTACCTATCTGCTTTAATAGACTGAGAAGTCCTAAAATAAAGAACAATTCACTTATTTTATATCCACAGACCAGCACAGAATGTGGCATAAAGATGAACAATCAGCATTTGCTAGATGGCTGCATGAATGAAAGAATAAGAGAATAAAGAAACTCAAAGCTTCTTGGAGAGATAGCTCATGTTTATTCTGTTTTTACAGGTAAAAGAATATTTAACGAATGAATAAATAATCTTGTGTAAAATCGTAAAGATTACTCAAAGGGGGTAAGCATCAGCAGTAAAGAATAATGATGATGAACGCTCTCTAAATTTTCGAAATGTTTTAGTTATGGCAATACAATTAATAGATTCTGGTTCCAGGGCAAACTCTGCCCATATTTTAAAAAATAAACCAATTGTGTCTTTCAACAATGTCTAACAAAGCTAAGATTTTATTTGGTCAAGCGTTCACCAGGATAACTGAGGAAAGGATGGAGGAATGTGCTGGAAATCCTAAAATACATTCTTGTGAACAAGCTGGAGGGTCGTAACAAATGTATTCTGAAGGGCACAATAAAAATCAATAGAGTTTACCGTAGTGAGATCATGAAGCCCTGGCTGAATATGAACCAAATGCATTTTTAAAAGAATTCCTTAAGTTACACTCCATGATAATCCCATCCTTTGAAAATTACAAGTCCTTTATCATCACAACCTATGACGCTGTGCTCAACTGTGGAAATAAAAAGGGTCAAGGAAAATACCCACTTCATGATCATTGTAGGGGAAGCTTATTATAATTCACTAGCTTCAGGAGTATCACACAGCATAGGAGTGTTAGCTACTCCATTTCAACGCTAAACCAAACGAAACCAAAATGAAACCAAAACAGCTCAAAATTCAATAGCAAATCAGCACAGAAAGAAAAGGCTTACATGTTTAGAAATTTTTCGATTTGACTACGAAGAGCTGCTTTGGAGATCAAGGCTACTCAAAGCAGCCACCTGGCTCCTTCACTGACATGTTGGTTACAGGTCCCTGTGAGATGAGGAACCTGCAACAAATACAGTGCCTCCTTCATCAAGAAAGTCTTGTTACAAAAGAAGAAAAAGAAAAAAAGGAAATAGCTAAACTAAAGAGTATGCCTAGTACCTTATTTGATTTATATTCTGGCACGAGTTCTGTATCGTATGACGAATAAGTAATAATTCAAATGTGCGCTGGTGCACGGACCGTACTTCTAGTAGTACTCGACGCAGAACATAGCCATGGTGATGTGAGCAGCAGTCTCCTTAGCAGCACTATGCCAGGGAATTAATCCAAAAACCTCAGCTTCTTAGGAAAATAATAAGAGGAATGAAAACAGATGAGCAGATGAGCACAAGAGAAGCAAATATTCTCTTTTTTCATTCATCTTACAACTAGCTGCAAATATGTATCAAGTACCTAATGTATTCTTTTGTTTTCCTTTATAGTCCCTCTCAATCTTAACTTTCCCCTATTAAAAGAGAGAAAAATCACTTGAATCTGGGAGGCAGAGGTTGCAGTGAGCCGAGATCTCGCCACTGCACTCTAGCCTAGTGACAGAGCGAGACTCCGTCTCAAAACAAACAAGCAAACAAACGAAAAACAAGTAAAACCATAGAAAACCAAATCCAAACAAGCATTAATACTAACAAAAGAGAAAAAATTCATAGAAACAGAAAGCGAAAAGTCTTTAGCAATCAGGAAAATGAGGCCCCCAAAAGTTAAGTGAAATTTGAAGGTCATTGTTTAAATGTCACTTATTTTTGTAAAGGACGTGCAGTAGAAACTCCAGCTAGTGACAAAAAACACACATTGAGGGACCAAGACCCCTTTTGCAACCTAAAATCCACTTTACACTCAGAGCTGAGCTGAGTGGTTAACGAGGAAGGCAGACAAAAAAAGAAATTAAAATTTTTTTAGTCCAGAGGCTTTTTTTTCATCATGTGAATCAAAATACGTGCCAAGCAGGGAGTCCAGTGGAAAAAAGTAAGACCAAAACCGACAGGGATAATAGGGCGACACTTGAACACACTGAAGAATCTTGGAAACTCATCCTATTCAACTAGACCTACTTTGTTGGCAAGGAGTCTTTCTGACATTCTGAGACAAGCATCCAAGCTCACCAAGCACTTTCCCATGAGGAGCTGTTAGAATGACAGGTTACCTTGAGGGGAATGGCAGAGGGTACAGATTGAGTGTCCCTTA
The DNA here is from genome assembly GCA_036589455.1 of Ateles fusciceps. Classification (NCBI taxonomy): domain Eukaryota; kingdom Metazoa; phylum Chordata; class Mammalia; order Primates; family Atelidae; genus Ateles; species Ateles fusciceps. The sequence goes on from JAZHEH010001878.1 coordinate 55,248, forward strand.
TCCAAAATGCTCTGGACCAGTAGTGTTTCTGATTTGGGATTTTTTTTTTTTTGATTTTGGAATATTTGAATATACATGAGATATCTTGGGGATGAGACCCAAGTCTACACACAAAATTCATTTGTGTTTCATATACACCTTATACACATAACCTGAAGCTAATTTTATACAACATGTGTAATATTTTTTTGTGTGAAACGAAATTGTGTGTATTGAACCATCAGAAAGCAAAAGTGTCACTATCTTAGCCACCCGTGTGGACAATCTGTGGTTATTTGGTATCACCATCATTCCTGACTAAATTTATATGCTACTCATAGCAATTATTTTCTTACACTTATTCATCCATAAATACTTAACACTAAAAGATATGACATCATTAACGCAGAGAAAAAAAATGTGTTCAAGGGTAACTAAGCAGGCTAGGTGTGGTGGCTCACGCCTGTAATCCCACCACTTTGGGGGCGCGAGGTGGACGGATCACTTGAAGTCAGGCGTCTGAGACCAACTTGGCCAACATGGTGAAACCCCGTCTCTACTAAAAATACAAAAATTAGCTGGGCATGATGGCAGGTGCCTGTAATCCCAGCTGCTCCGGAGACTGGGGCAGGAGAATCTCCCAGCTACTTGGGAGGCTGAAGCAGGATAATTGCTTGAACCTGGGAGACAGGTGTTACAATAAGCCGAGATCGTGCCACTGCACCCCAGCCTGAGTGACAGAGCGAGACTCCATCTCAAAAAAAAAAAAAAAAAAAAAAAGGTAATTAAGCAGTACAGTTGCATCACAAGAATACTTTTATCAGCTGTTCCACAACAGCAACAACAAACAGCAGGATTTCAGTCTCAACCTGCCATGCTGCCTTTTGATGAAAAGGGTACCATGTTAAAGTGTGTATGGCTGTTTGATGGCTCAAATATCTTTATCTATTTTTTTCAAAAAAAATTTCCAAACTTAGTAAAGGCGAAATAACGACTATTTCCTATATTTGTAAGGAACTCTTGAAGGAGGCATTTTATGTCATGAGACTGAGCATGAAGACATTGTATCCTAGAGACACATCTGCCACAAATTAGAATCAGAACAGAAGGGACCACAGAATTTGGCCCAGTAGATTGTTGCCCGTCCCTTGAAATGGCCAGTGAATGCACAGATGGACTTCCTGAATTCTAAATCAAAGGTTGGGCCACATATGCATACCAAGGGCTTCTTCATCTAAGCCTCTGGCTTGAAACCTCTAGGCACATATGTTGGCTAAAAGGAATTCTGCCAATTCATGCACTAAGCTTGAACTTTTTCCTTGTTGGGTTCCCTATTCCATTAATTAACTTAAAGGCTTTATTATTATTCTTTTTAGCTCTCATTCTAAACAAACATTAAAGTCTATAAAAATTAGGCCTATAATACTTCCTATTAATATACTAATATAATATGCTCCACAGGTAGATATTTGAAGAAGACAACATTCTTCTGCAGTACTACTTTTTGGCTTTTACTTTATTTTAACAAATTTTTACTGAATGGCTCATGGGTACCAGAAGCCAGGCAAGTGGGACCTATATAGTGCCTGGCACTCAGGGCCATTCAGAAATGTATTTTTTCAGATTCTTAAATTACTACTTAAAAATTCAGATTGAACAAAACACAAAAATTCAGCCATAATTTTCTCACTTCTCCATCATAACTAATTAAGTAAAAAAATGCTCATACAAACTGTACAAACGTTTTTAAATAAAGAACACCCCCCCCCCCCCCACAAAATGTTGTCATATAAGTAGAGGGAGAATAGTAAGCCAGAGAAGAACGATTATCAAATGAGCTCAGATTTGATCTAGCAGAGGCTGAATCAGAATTTTGGCTGTGATGAGTTAGTCTTTCTTTTTTATAATGAATGGATAACTCCAAGTTTGCTTAAAGGTTAGTATGGTTGGTCGTTCTTACAAATCAGCTCTGTCATTATTCATCTGCCCTCATTAAAAAAAAAAAGAAAAAGGAAAAGAAACCCAGGAAACCTGCAAATAAACTCTCATGGATTTGATGCCACACACAATCACACGGTTATTTATCTCATAACCCCTGATTTGCTTGTTCACATCGTAGACATCTAGTAAAATCTGTTGAAGTGAACGAATCAATAACAAGGGAGTATAAACTCAATCTTACCTTACAACAGGTTTCTTTAATGAGAATAATAAATGTGTGTGTTCAGCTCTTCGAAGCACTTTGGCTTATATAGAGGTATAAAAAATAATAAATAAGCCCCTCAAAGCCAAAACACAAAAATGGAATATCCCACCCACTTGCTGGATCTCAATATTTCCAGATTACTTCTGAGGCTGGCAGATGGTTCGGGGGCTCTACCATGTACAGCATTTGAAGGTGACTAGGGCATGGGCTGAGGGAGGCTCTGAGACCAGGCAGCCTCACTTAGAAGCTCTCCAAAAGGCAATTTACATTACAGATAAAACTAAAAACAGTGTCCTGTGTGTGGTGGTAGACGGGAAAAGACATCACTCTACTTAGTAAAATGAAGAGTATTTAGTTACAAAAAGATACTTAAGAACCTCTATGGGAAAGATCACAAATAAGGTGAGACACCCAGATTAGTTGTATAATTCAGCAAATTATATATATATATATACAATATATATATATATACGTATATATATGTATATATATATATATACATATATACGTATATATATATTTTTCCCCCAGAGGGTGCATGGGCTCTGCAAGACTGCATGAAGAGACAAACCCTTTAAGAAAGACCGTCACTTGTCGAGCCTCTTTTCCTGTTGACAGGCTGTTGTCTGAACAATGAATCCTGGAAGCACCTAGGAGAAAGCACCTAGGAGAAACGTCTTAGGGAGTAGTCCCGCGGGTCCGCCCCAGAACAATAAGGCTGTCAGTTTCCCCCGCCCTTTGCACCTGTAGTACGAGTTGTACCAAATGCGAGGCTTTGAGACGTCCTCTAGCCATCAGAGCCCATCATCTACCACAAAGAACCACCGGAGTACTTACTTTAGTAGAACAGTTTCCGAATGAAAATTAATGGGGACAGGAAATGAAGGACATTAAGAAACAGACCCCATCTCTAGAGTCTGAGATCAAACCCAAGCCCGATGGAGCCGGGTAATCTGGTGGAGGAAAGCGGGCAGGCATAGCCCCAATCCTGGTCCCCAGCAAGATATTTCTGTGAATGAATGGGTCCTACTGCTCCCTGGAGGACGGCAGATTACAGATCCCTTTCCTAAATCGGAACTTAAGCAATTTGCCCATCATCTGCACACCTCGACAGGGAAAGGCAGGATTCCAGTGTCTCATCAGACCTGGGAAAAGGGGAAGGGTCGCTGGCGCAGTTACCCACTGGGTCCGGGAGCTAGGGAAAACACCCCTGGGAAACGCCAAGTGTACAGCGCCACATAAAACTTCCTCCCCCGGATTTAGGGCCACCCGAAGACCGGCGAAAGACTTGCCAGCGCCTTAAGGTGCAAAGCCAGATGTCAGTGTGCGCGTTGCGAGTCCCCGTTCCCGGAAAGGGACGCAAATGACCCTAGAAAATCAGACAGGAGCAAAACAAACCCAAGAATGACCCTCCACACACTACAAAGGCAAAAGCAAACAGAATGTACCTAGACACACACTCTGCAAAGTGTAGAACTGTCTACGCCTGCATGGAGGAATCCACCTTTGCAGAGCGGCGGACGCGAGGGTAGACCTTCCCGGCTCCCCCGTGTCCGGGACCGAGGCAGGTCATCCCAGGGCCAAGGACATTGCGCTCAGGGCCCCTCGCGGCTCCTACTGCAGCCCGTGGAGTCACCCCGAGACTCGGAGAGCCGGGCTGCGGGGTGCTGCTCGGGACAGTAAGGACAACGCAAAAGGGATAGATTTGGGGGTGTTCCACAGCAAGGAGCCAGATCTCCGGGAGCCCGGAAAGAGTCTGGTAGGCGGCCCTCCTCCAGGACCCGAGGCCGTCCCAGGCAAGGAGTCGGGGCGACTCCGCGTTGGGCAAGTTCACCCCCAGAGCTCGGAACCCTGCAAGTCTCCCTCACTGACCTGCAGGTCAGGACACGCGACTTCCCTGGCCGGGCTCCTGCGCTCGCGGTGGGGCGATGCTCCAGGCTGGACGATCCGCGCCCGCTAAGTCGTCCTCGGGAATGTTGGGCGCAGGGGCGCGGCGCGCAGCCCGGGCGCACGGCGGGCAGCGGGCGCAGCGGGAATGGACCCGGGCTGCCAGCTATGCACAGCCCGCGCGTCGTCCTCCCGCCCCTCCCGGCCGCACAACCAATGGCCGCGAGCTGGGCCCACTCCTCGCCGCCCCCCAGTCTCCGCTCTGGCGGGCGCTTGGCTCTAGGAAGGCGCCCAGCTCGGTTGAGGGAGGAGCTTGCGCCACCGTTGGAAAATCCTGGAGGACGAGAAGGCGTTGCGCAGGGAGCCCCATCTGGGGAAGGCAGGTGTAGTGGGTGAAATTTTGTGTGTGGGGGGGAGTGGGGTGGGGGGTGGGTGCAGTTTCTTTAGGGCTCAGGGACCTCTCTGTAGATGAAAGCATCCACTTCTTGCCAACTTTCTCCTCCTCTTACATCTTTTATGAGTTCCGCGCAGCCTCCACCCTAAACAACTACGCTGGGTGCATCATCGCAAGCCCAGCTCCGACTGAGCTGCGTGGGGCATGGCCTTATCCTATGATGAGCTTCACCACAGACAGCTGTCGCTCAGCCTCTGCCGCGTGCCTCTCTGAATCCTATACCAACTCATCAAATGAGTTGAATAGGATTGCAGTTTCTGTCACTGCCAGGGAGACAGGCAGTCATGAGTCCCTACTAGGGAACTGGCGTAGGGAGACATACATCATATCACAACTGCGGAAAAGGACGCTTTAATTGATCCAACCAACTTCAGTTACCAATCAGTGCTGCGACCTTGACCAGACAACTCTCCCTCTGTATTTCTGTTTTTCAACTGGAAAATGAGAGACTTGGATCACCTGCAGGTCTCTTTCACTCTGACATTCAACAATCCGTTTGCTTTGTGGCCTGCAAAGGGCTGAGTCCCTGAGAAGTCTTGGAGTGGCTACCTGCTCCTGGAGCCCCCTACTCTATTTGGTTCTGCTGTCTCACCTTGAGACCTATTTGTGGCCAGAAAAGCAAATCACGCACAATATAGAATCAGACCACCCACGTCTCAGTGACCACAAACACATGCACTATGCTTCCACCCACTAGGGCCCAGCTTCTAGGAGTCTGCTTACCTCCACCCATGTTCAATTGTTCTCTAAGTAGAGACAGGCAAGGGCATCTGGCTTAACTCAGAAGCTCTGTGGTACGTAAGTAAAGGCTCTCTGTCTCTTCCCTTCCTTCTCCAGGGCAATTGTGGGTGGGTGTGAATCTTTCCTATGTAGATCCTTCTGTGCCTCAAGTAAAATGCAGGAGGATGGAATGAGCTGTGTTGTCAAGAGGGCAGATTCAGAGAACCACTTCCCTCCGGGCACACTTGGATTGGCTTCCTGAATTTCACTTGCTCATGTGGCACTCTCCTGAGTTACCTTACATCCATCTACAGTCTGCTCCATGATGTACTTAGTAAATTTTACCTTAGATTTTTACTTGGCTTCATTGTAAGTAATAATATCTATGAAATTATTGGTGTGTGAGATACTGGTTGTATTTCGCATTTCAATGCACAATAAGAGAGGGATAAGTCTTTCATGCTAAAATCACTCCAAATATCACTGGTTGTTCTCACAGCTAATTTTGAGAAACACTGAGGTATATGAGAGGGCAGTTAGAACTGTTGACCTTCAAAACAGTGGTTCTCAAAATTTCTTTTTGCACAAGATTCCTAGACCCCAACCCTATTGTCTGGTTCATTCATACTCTGCAGAATTTTTTTTTTTTTTTTTTTTTTTAATGAGATGGAATCTCATTCTGTCACCCAGGCTGGATTGCAGTGGTGTGACCTTGGCTGACTGCAACCTCCGCCTCCCTCGTTTAAGCAATTCTCTTGCCTCAGCCTCCCAAGTAACTGGGATTACAGGTGCCCACCATCATGCCCAGCTAATTTTTGAATTTTAAGTAGAAATGAGTTTTTTCCATATTGGCCAGGCTGGTCTTGAACTCCTGACCTAAGGCGATCTGCTGGCCTTTGCCTCCCAAAGTGCTGGGATTACAGGTGTGAGCCACCATGCCTGGCCCATACTCTACATGATACTAATGCAGTTTTTCCATTGAGAAACTCTGCCAATGTCATGAAATTGTCAGAGAGGGGAAAAGAACTTTTGATTGCTGGGCAAGCTTTTTATTCAGGCTGGTATATATCAGTTTTCTTTTCCTTGTCTTACCTTTGGTGACAAGGTAAGGTAACTTTTCTTTCCCTCGGTGTCCATTTTATAAGGCTTTTCTTGACATTTTCTAAACTAAGTTTCCTAGGGCTTCTACCCTATTTTCCTAGGATAAATGACCAGAAACTGGATGGCGTAACAACGCAAAAGGGATAGATTTGGGGGTGTTCCACAGCAAGGAGCCAGATCTCCGGGAGCCCGGAAAGAGTCTGGTAGGCGGCCCTCCTCCAGGACCCGAGGCCGTCCCAGGCAAGGAGTCGGGGCGACTCCGCGTTGGGCAAGTTCACCCCCAGAGCTCGGAACCCTGCAAGTCTCCCTCACTGACCTGCAGGTCAGGACACGCGACTTCCCTGGCCTGGCTCCTGCGCTCGCGATGGGGCGATGCTCCAGGCTGGACGATCCGCGCCCGCTAAGTCGTCCTCGGGAATGTTGGGCGCAGGGGCGCCCAACAACGGAAATGGATTCTCTCTCATATCTGAAGTCCAGAAACGAAATTGTCAGTTGGTTCCTTCTGGAGGCTCCGTGAGAATCCATTACACAAGTCCCTCCCTTGTTCATGGGGGATGTGTTCCAACATCCCCGGTAGATGCCTACAACCACAGATAGTATCGAGCCCAATTCTGTTCATCAGAACACATTTCTGTTCATGTCTTCCACCCACAAGCTTAATGCCCCTTTCATCTTAACTGAGCTCTTATCCCGTGCTACGGCTGTAACTTTTGCAGTTTGAAATATGACAGCAAAACTGCACGACTTTCCTTTACCTTCTTTGCAATTTCACAGACAGAAGTTTCCTTCGTACTGTAGATCTACGCAACCTCAACCTCTGTGTTTTTTTCTTTCCTTGTTAAGAACTTTCATCTTTTCACTCGAAGGAAGGACTTCACAGTTTTTCTTTCGCATACCCAACTTGCCAGTATCACCACTCTTGTATTTTGAGGCCACTATGAAGTCAAATAAGTTTTTCTTGAAGACAAACACTGTGAGTCCATCACAGTCAATTTGATAACCAAGAAAGCTTCCAAGTGGTTAATGGGTAGGGAGCTTAGACACTGTGGATACACCACTGTATCCACAGGAGGTATCTATACTGGACAAAGGGGTGATTCATATTTTGAATGGGATGAAAACAAGACAGTGTGAGATTTCATTACACTACTGAGAATGGCAGCAACTTAAAACTTACGAATTGTTTATTTCTGGGATTTTCCATTGAATATTTTCAAATCGCAGACCTCAGGTAACTGAAACTGTGGAAAGTGAAAACTCAGATAAGAGGGGGACTACCGGGAATGCCTTTTTCCCAGCGCTCAGCAATCCTTGGTGTTCCTTGGCTTGTAGGTAGATGTATTGCCCCAGTCCCTGCCTCTGACTTCAAATCATCTCCTTGATATGTTTCTTCTTCCCTTCTCCCCTAGAACACTTTCACTGGATTTAGGGCCCACCATAATCCAAAATGATCTTATCTTGAGATTCTTAATTAAACTAAGTCTGCAAAGCATTTCCCCCCCCCTCCCCGCCAAATAAGATCACATTTACAGGCTCATATATTTTTTTGGGGGAGGCACCATTCAACTCACTACAGTTAGTAACACTAATTGCCCAAACCCTCTGCTTTTGTGTGAGGGCGTCCTACATCCTCAGGGTGACATTGGGTAAACTCTAGTGATTTTAGGCCTTTGGGTAGCTGCCAAAGTGAACAGGGCCACTTTGCAATTCTCGAAAAAAGAAAAAAATGATGGCCACTTAAATATGACACAGGGAAAACATGTAAATGTGTTTTGTGGTCTTACCTTGTAAACTCAGTGATTCTATCTAATTCTTCTTTCTCCTTTTTTGGCTTAGGGTACCTTGATAATGTCCTCTGTTTGATCTGGTATAAAACTCCTTTATTGCCTCTGTATTAGTCTGTTCTCATGCAGCTGATAAAGACATACCCAAGACTTGGTAATTTACAAAGGAAAAGAGGCTTAGTTGACTCATAATTCCACATGGCTGGGCCCTCACAATCATGGTGGAAGGCAAGGAGAAGCAAAGTCACATCTTACATGATGGCAGGCAAGAGAGAGCTTGTGCAGGGGGAACTGCCATTTTTAAAACCATCAGATCTTATGAGACTTATTCACTACCACGTGGAGAACAGTATGGGGGAAACCACCCCCACGACTGAATTATCTCCACCTGGCCTTGACATGTGGAGATTATTACAATTCAAGGTCAGATTTGGGTGGGGACACAGTAAAAGCATATCAGCCTCCAAGTACAGTGAAGAATTGGGGAAGCTAGCCTGATATGGGAAGCAAAGCTTTTGTTCTCTTTATTTTAAAAAATTTCCCATATAAGATATCTAGAACATTTTAATTACCAAATTTACTTCCATAGGATGTATTCATAGGTAGGGCAGGTACCACTCAAAGGCCTGGGACTTTACAGGCAAGATTTAAAGACATAACTTTTAGGGAGCACAGTGACTTTTCTCCTCCCCTTTAGTCTTATTCTGGAAGAAATGGGTTGTTGAAAAAAGTGTGGAATTTGGAATCAAATGGAGAGTCATTACATTCTGATGCTATCATTTACTATCTGTGTGAATTAAGCCAATCAACCTCTCAGCCTCATTTTCCTGATCTATAAAATGAAAATAGTGTCTGCTTTATTAAATGGTTGTTGAGTGCTAAATACACACACACACACACACACACACACACACACATATACACACGAATTCCTAACAGTTGTCTGCTATCTAGTAAGTGCTAAAAAAATACTAGCTCCATCTTTCCTTCCTTGCAGTCATGCTCTGAAAGCAACACTCAGAAGTACTTTTAGTAATTTTCTTCTAGGTTATCAGGAAAAAAATGTTCTACCATGGTTACTGCCTGAACTACCTTGTGTCTCACTTTCCTTTATTCCTTCATCTCAGCCTCCTTTTGATGTTCCCTTTATAAACTTTATCTTCTCTCTCATGCTCAGTATCTTTTCTTTCAAGCAAGCCTCTTATTCCATCAGCCACAATTTCAGAGACCTGTGTTCTATAAAGGAACTCTGAGAAAATAACTGCTCATTTTCTGAGCATCTCTTTGATCTTTAAGAAATTCATTTTTTTATTGTTTAAACCAGTCAAAGCAGTTGTTATTGCTCACAACTAAGAACACTTTGGCTGAGGCCTGCTATAAAGGCTGTACTTTGACAAGAAGAATGCAAATTAACTGATCCGGGTAACTTCTCCATCTAGGGCATTTGAACTGGAATATTAGAATGGGTCAATTAGAATCCATAACAGAAGCAAAAAACATACACCCAGAAACTATGAGAAGAGATGTGTAGATTAAAATATGAGTAAGCAAAAGTTATGAGTTAGCAGAAATCAAAATACATGCAGAGGAGAGGGAGTGGTAGTTGGCAGGCAAGTTGAAGCCAAGAGAAATATGAAAGCAAGGGAATGAATGAATCCCTCTCTCTAGGGGACTCCATGCTAACTTATTCACTAATCTCTGTTGAATCCTGAACTATAGTCCAATTTCTAAACTATATTTCCATTTCTATAAAGTTGAATAACCCTACTTTATAGAAATATAAATATACTTAACAGAAATATACTCATGTGTTCCCCTGAAATTCCAGTTGCTTTTATTTTGATGTGTATCCTTACCATAGCTCCCCTATTATCTGAGGTAACCTGGCAAAACTCTATTTTTTTGTGACCAAAAGATTCCAAAAATTGCAGTGATGTTTTGACTAGGACCCAGTAAATGGCTGTCAAATAGCATCTCTCAAAAGTCACTGATCTGCCTTTCTCAAGAAGTTCCTTTCTGTTCTTATCTTACTTGAAATTCCCAGCAGCAGACCTCCTCCTCTGGGCTGGAAAATTAATGTTTTATAAGAGGCCCCTGTTTAAAATGTGTTCTATTCCTTGAAGGAAATGAAGAGCCAGGGGCATTTCTCTGTGCACTAGCCATTAGCACTCAAGCAGATTGTATGACTTTACTCTCAAATGTGAACTCTCAGAGGTCTGATGCTTAGGGAATGAGCCAATCAGAGAAGACAGAAGAAGTGGGCATTGGGCAGGGGGAGGGTGGAGATTAGATAATGGAAAATGGCAATGAGAGGTCCCAGGACATTCTAAGAGAACGTGTTATGGAAAGGGAAGGTCCCAGCGGGCTGTCTTATGTGAAGAGGGCCAGGGAGCAGCCAGGCCAGAAGAGTGACTGTTCTAATGAGGCGGACACCAGCAACGAACAGCCCCAATTTCCAGCGTGCATTGCACCAGCCACAGAGTGTGAGCTTGCACTATTTCCTTTACCCTTTGGCTCCTCCAGGAAATGGGGCCAGGCTAAAGTGGGCCGAGGAAGACGGAAATCACCCCTGCCCGATTTCAGGTTCTGCTTAAAAGTTACAGCAGCATTAGTTGTGCCTTTAGGTTACTTATAGGAATCTGCAGCCTTCGTGTTTTGCTGTTGTTGTTTTTGTTTTGTTTTTGAGACAGGATCTCACTTTATGGCCTAGGCTGGAGTGCAGTGGCGTGATCATAGTCACGGCAGCCTCAACCCCCTGGGCTCAGGCAATCCTCTTGCCTCAACTTCCCTAGATGCTGGGACTACAGGCATACAGTACTGTACATGGCTAATTTTTAAATTTTTGGTAAAGACAGGGTCTCGCTGTGTTGCCCAGGCTGGTCTCAAACTCCTGGACTCAAGCAATCATCCCAATTTGGCCTCCGAAAGTGCTGGGATTACCTGTCTGAACTACTGCACCCAGTCTGAGGCCTTCATTTTTATCTCCTGCAACATACAGTGCCCTCTCATGGCTTGTTTGAAAGGAAGTCTCTGTAAGTCTCACCCAGGCAGTGAATGGTACACACTCCAGAAAAAAAAAAAAAGTGATTCTGTTTATGAGACTTGAAGCAGGAAGGAGTGGATTTACTCATGCTGCTGTGTTTGAAGGGAGAGAAACCACATCGAAGCTTCTTTAAAGAAAGCAGAAGTCATCTCTAAAAAGCTTTATTTCTTCAAAGTCTAAAATATAACACAGGTTTCTTGTTTTGTTTTTTGTTTTTCTTTTTTAGAAGAGTAGGCGTAAATGCTCTTGGAATAGCAGTGAGTCACATCAGGCTGCAGGTAGAGGAAAAACATTAATGCCAGGATGCATCTTTTCATAGGGTATGAGTCCCAGCAATGTCTGTGTGGCCGGATGACGCACCGCGGGTTATAAATCAATGATGAGCAACGTGACAAGCAGACGGGGAGCTTCATGCATCCTCCACAGCTCTGTCTTGTGACTGGCTCAGGTCCATGTGCAATTTTGAAGAGGATGTTTAAAAAGGATATTCATCATTTTAAATTGCTCTGTGGGAGCTTTGCAGTTCATAATGTGCCACTTAGGTACTCCTCAAAGATCAGTTTTCCTTGACGTGGTTTACAATTTATAACAGCCAAAGGGCAACTTGGGCTGTTACGACAGAAAACTAACTTTGAAGGAATTCATAAGAAATATGAAGTGGAGGGGGAGGAGAGCTAAACAGGTTTCAGATATTGGAGCCCAAAATGTCTGGCACTGGAAACTTCCATTGTCTGGCAGGAGTGCTGCCATACTTTCCTCAGTTTAACCCTCAAATGTACTGGGAAAGTCAACTTCCAGCTATCAGCGTGACCAAAATATGCTTTCTCTTGTGGAAAAATAGTTAAAAACCCAGGAATATAATTTAACAGTACTAGTATTGATGATCTCGAAGAAAATGGAAGGTGGTTATTGAGTTAGTTCTGAACCAAACCCATCCGCTATATTCTTTGCCTTATTTTGCAGTTTTACTCGAAGGGATCCTCAGCACAAGTGTGATATGTGAATGGCACTGACTGTCAAGCGGACAGTTGGAGGGCGGGCAGCTGCTCCCGGATGCTCAGGTGAAAATGAATTAACCATTGCCACCCTGGGAAAATGTGCATCTTGAGCAAATGTGCTCTCAAGTCAAGAAAAGAAGAAAGCAGAAGTGGATCCCGATTCTTTCAGTACAGTAAATATTAGCAGAGTATTATGTGTGCAGAATAAGACAGCATGGTACTTCCCCAGACACTGCAAGAAGGAGAGAGGAAAGAACAGGAGACTCAATAGACTTACTATTGGATATTGAACTATTTTTTTCATATGTTAAAAATGTTTTTGAAAAGAGCTCAAGGAGATATTTCTATGCAAAGCACCTGCAATGAAAGTGTTTTGGGAAGTGGTGCCATAAAAACAGAGCCAGTAGCAACAGAATTTCCACTTGTCGCTTTGATATGCAGGCAGGTAGGTGGAGAAAATTTTCCCTGAATAGTGCCTTGCAGTTTAAATGTCAAAATACTTTCGTTTATTTGACAAATATTTATTGAGCGCCTCCCTTGTGCCAGGAACTGTTCTGGGTTTGTGAAACACAGTTGTGAAGAAGACAGACTTGTGCACGGGTAGCCGTGGTCACCATGAAGATGTCCCCATGAAGATGTGTGAGACGACAGGCCTGCCTGAAAATACTGTCGGTCTTGGTACTGTCCTGCCCCCAGCGGCATGCACACTCCAGTCTTGCCTTTAGTGTGTGTGTGTGTTTTTTTTTTTCCTATTTCTTTTTAAAGAAATCTCATTTCCCATCTTATTGTGCTTGTTTTCTCTTTTCTTTTCCTACTTCTCCAGGTATTTCTCCATCTTCACCGGACCCTCCAAACAGATGCCCACTGCTTTTCTCAGCCGGTCACGCTGCTCTGTCCTCACTTCCCTTCTTCTCCAGCTTAGACACCATAATTCATCATTCCAGTGGTCTGCAAACTACATGCCCATCAGGCACAGGAAGACTTTCCAAGGGAGGACTTGTGCAAAGAGAGTTTTAAGGAAACTCTCAATATATAGATTATTTTTCTTAAGTTGATCCACCTGAGAACTCACAGGTGTGTATGGAGCCCCTTCACCTACTCTGCATGAGAAAGACACATACCTCACCCATCCCGAATCTTACTATTGTGTATGCAACTGGGCCGTAAAACCTCCAGAGTGCCAAATAAAGTGATACATCAAAGTATTATGTTTAGGAAAATTTTCTTAATAATTAATTGAAACACTTAGGACTTCCCTGGTTTTCCTGTCTTCTATGTATTTGGTCTTATAAACAGTATCTTTCCCAGGTTGGGATGTTCTGAATTCAGATATGGGTATATGTCATAATTAACAAAGAAATCAATGTTTCAATAATGATGTTATTATTAACTAAGGGCCATACTTTATTCAGATTTTCTTATTTTTTACCTAATATCTTTTTTCTATGCCCATGTCCTAGTCAGAATACTGCACTGATATCTCACTAGTCTACTCTTGCCTGTGACAGTTTCTCAGACTTTCTTGTTTTTAATGACCTTTATAATTTTGAGGGACACTGGCCAAGTATTCTGTAGAATGTCCCTCAATTGGGATTCATCTGATGTTTATCTCATGATTAGACTGGGCTTCTAGATTTTGGGGAGAAAAATCTCAGAGGTAAAGTGCCATTTTCTTCACATCAGATCCAGGGTAGACACTATCAACATGACTTGTTGCTGCTGATGCTAGCCTTGATCCCCTGGCTGACGTAGTGTTTGGCAGGGTTCTTCCCCACAGAGTTACTCTTTGCCCCCATTCCTAGGACGTTTTATCAGCCGAAATGAAAAGAACCTTGGAACTGTCCAAGTAGAAGAGGTTTATGATACTGATTCTTAGGACTATCAGTGGAATGCTTTTCAAAACTAGCAATGTTTCAAGATATATAAGGTAAAAAATTTATGATTTAAGTTCATGTTCATTATTGAATAAGGTAGCTAAAATTCACTTTTAACAAATTTAAGATTTTACCTTGTAAAATGTTTACTAATTTATACCTCCTATTAACACTAATAAATAATATTATGTGTTGGCTGCTGGATTAGTGAGTTTTTAGCAATTTGTACCTTTTTCCTTTAATCAATTCAGAGGAAAAGTCTAAAGTTATTATTGAAGAACTCTGTATCTCAGAAAACTAATAGAAAATGGGTACTAGGCTTAATACCTGGGTGATGAAATAATCTGTACCACAAACTCCCATGACACAAGTTTACCTATGTAGCAAACCTGTACATGTACTCCTGAACTTAAAATAAAAGTTAAAAAAATTTAAAAAATGATTTATTCCCCCTCTTCCAGCAACATAGCTGTAAAAGGAGAAAAAAAAAAAGAGAAAATTTCTAATTTCATATTAATTCCTATTTACTCATTTCAAACAGATGAAACACAAAGCTTGATTCATGTACACAATTCACTTACCAGAGGAAGGTCATTCATGTCGTTAGCATAATACTTCTCATTTCGTAAAAAATTACCATTTCATTGCACATTACATTACATTATACCAAATAACTACTGAGAAACAATGTATTATTGTGGTCTTGTTTTTATAATGGCTGATTGTAAGACATACAAAATAATTAGATGAATTCTACATCAATTTGATCCTGGCTGCAGAATCAAGTAATCTAGTTTGCAAAATATATTCAGTAGTTTCTATCTCAGTATTTTAATAATGTCCATAAAACACATGTGAAGATACAACTTTAAAAAGTCAGCCTCTTTCTGAATGCATTAAAGTCTGATATTGCTGCTGATTTGGCACCGATATTGGCTTCGCCAGTTGGATTGCATGGAAGGCATTTTCCTTATATTGAATGAACCAAATCTGCAGCTTTGAGGTACTGATGAAAATGTATAGGTCAGGCACGGTGGCTGATGCCTGTAATCCCAGCAGTTTGGGAGGCTGAGACAGGCGGAACACCTGAGGTCGGGAGTTAGAGATTAGCTTGGCCAACATGGCAAAACTCCATCTCTATTAAAAATACAAAAATTAGCTGGATGTGGTCGTGGGCATCTGTAATCCCAGCTACTCAAGAGGCTAAGGCTTGAGAGTCGCTTGAATCCGGGAAGCGGAAGTTGCAGGGAGCCGAGATCGCGCCACTCCAGCCTGGGTGACAAAGCCAGACTCTGTCTCAAAAAAGAAAATGTATGAAGAATGTGATGAGGGGGGAAGTCCAGATAAAGAGTACACAAGATCTCCCTGTATTGTTTTTATAACTGCACGTAAATCTACAATTATCTCAAAATGTCAAGTTAAATGGGTATTAAAAAACAGAAAAAATGAATTAGAACCAGCATAACAGGGTGACTGTAGTCAGTAATAATTTAATTGTACATTTTAAAATAACAAAAAGAGTATAGTGGGACTGTTTGTAACACAAAGGATAAATCTTGAGGGGGTGGATACTCCATTTTCCTTGATGTGATTATTATGCATTGCATGCCTGGATCAAAACATCTCATGTATCCCATAAATATATACACCTACTATGTACCCACAAAATTTAAAAATAAAAAAAGTTTAATTAAAACAAAATGTGGTTAGATTAAAGCATTTTTATCAAACATGTTGTATTGACCAAAATATAATCAAATTAACATTATTTACTTTTCCAAATTTCTATCTGAATATATTGAATTAAACACAGTTTATCTCTGAGTGAAACAGTAGCAAGTTATAATTTACATTCAGACAAGTCTTGGCAAAGCCTTTTTGGCACGTGTTCCTTCAGAAAAGAAATAATTCCAATAACTGGATAACAAGTCCATTTGCAAGTTAGGAGATTTCTAATTCTTTATTGTCAATAAATTGAGTTGTCAGCTGATAGATTATTAACATATTTCATGTAACATAAGGATGATAGATCCTTATATAACTTTTATTGGCTTTCAGCTCAAAAGAAATTTAAAGAGTTCAGTGACATTGCTATAAAATGTTTTTCTACTCTTATTTACATAGGTATGAGAAAAAGGTTTCTCAGCACATATGTTACAATAAAAATATATAACTGATGGTCTATATTTTCTATGACTTAATCTAGAAATAAGTAACTTTTCCCATGAATGAAATAATTAACTGGCAAAAGGTATCCTCACTTATCTTAACTGTTCATATATATTAAGAGAAAAACTTAGAATAAAATGTTTATTTTTATGTTGAACAGTTACTTATCAAAAATATTTAATATGTTTGTTTTGATAAAAGTTTGGATGTATAAAGATTATTTTAGTCACTTGTATATCAATCATAATTGCAATAGTAAGTCAGTCTAGAAGACAATTTTCAACACTTAGAGGCTTATACTCATGGAAAATATAAAAATTACATTGAACTTTAGTTTATATACATATTTTTGTTG
This sequence comes from Ateles fusciceps, assembly GCA_036589455.1. NCBI lineage: Eukaryota > Metazoa > Chordata > Mammalia > Primates > Atelidae > Ateles > Ateles fusciceps. The sequence goes on from JAZHEH010001878.1 coordinate 71,818, forward strand.
CAGAGGGATGTGTGAAAATGATAAATAAAAATCTTATGAGTACAAAAATATATCGTAGAATTTAGTTGTGGGGGGTGGGTGTGAAGGGAGTAGACTGAAAGTACAGGTTCAAATAGAAAGAAAAGATGTAAAATTTCAATTTAAGAAGCACTTCTAAATGTATTTTTAAATGGATGATGATAGGTACCAAAATTATATGGTATTTAAATTCATTGGTTACATTTTTTAAAAAGTGAGATATAAAAGTGTACTGTGTGTCAAAAATATATCACATTTAGACTTACAATGAAAAATTTAGATGTTATCTTAAAATGTGTGGGTACATAGTTTTTCAAAACTATTTTTAGGGGCTATGCAGGCAAGAGTTTGAAGACCACGCAGCACTGTAGTCACTCTCTTCCAAACACCTTTGAGTCCTTCGTTATTCCCTCCTCTCATCGTAGTCATCTGGCAACCAACTCATCAGTTCAACTCTACTTAAACCCATACACCTGCCGACATCATGCCTGCACTCACGTAGCTCCGTATTGCTAGAGAGGATCAGGAGGCCAGGCTGACCGGTTTCACATTGGGTCCATGATCACAGCACTTGGAAGGGTGCACCATGCTGCCTAGCAATCCTCTGGTCTTCTCTGCAGCGTTCAAGTTCTCACTTCTAAACAACTATTTCACACTTTCTTTTCTCCCCCTCAAAACTCCTATGCCACTTCTTCCACGCCTCAACTTGTAACTTACAACCTTACCTCATACTTCCTTGAGAAAGTGGTTGAGATAAAATAAGAACTGTCTCATCTTCCCTCTAGCAGCCTGCACTTGCACCCGTAGTGTTCCTTCCCTCTTGTTACTATGGTTGAAGTCCAGCACTTCCTCTTATGCTCGGGTCCCATTCTCTCTTAGCTTCTTAAAAACATTGTCTTTGCAGTAATCCTCTCCCACCTGGATCATTGCCAGTATCTCTTTATATAGTACCATTCTCATTAGCTTAATTAGCCTGCTTTTGTATATTCTATCTAAAAAAAATTCTTCATCTCATTTCTATGTCTTGCCCTTCCCATCTCTCCACTTTCCTTCATGGCTAAACTTCAAAAATGGATTTTCTATACTCATGGCTTTATTTCCTTACCTTACATTGTTGACCCAGTCCACTCCAAATAGACTTTCTTCATACCACTCCATGGAGACATCCTTCCTGAAGGACCATAATAGCATCCATATCGCCAAATCCAATGACCCCTTCTCTGTTCTTGACTAACGACCCATTGATCACCTCTTCCTTTTGGAAGAGGAGACAGTACAATCTCCTGGTTTTTCCTCCACTTTACTGGCCACTTTTTCTCAATCTCTTTTGCGTTTCTTCTGCTCCTCTTGACCTCTAAGTTTGGAATTCTCCCTGGTTCAGTCTTAATTCCTCTTTCTTTTCTGTCAACAGACTTCTGCTTTGGGAGAATTTATCCTGTGATTGAAATACCATTTTTATGCCAATAAGTGTCTAATCTATATATCAAATAGGACTTCTCCCCAGAAGGCCCTACCCAGCACCTCCATTTATATATCCAATCTTAAATCTAACTTGATCAACATAGAACTCTGAATTTCTATTGCCCACTCCCAAGCCCGTGTCTGTATACTGTCCTGTATTCACAGTCTCAGTTAATGCATGATCTTCTACCCAGATCTTAAACTACAACTGAGCAGTTTCCCTTCCATCTGCTCTTTTTTTTAATTTCTTACATCTAATTTGTATTTTTAGAAATCTATTACATCTTCAAAACATATTCATAATTTTTCCATGGTTACCTCATATACTAAGCTACCACCATCTCTCACCAACTCATGGGACTCCTTAGTTCCTCTGCTTGCACCTTGGCTGGACAACAATTCTTTTCCAATGAAAATTGGCATGATTAAAAATATTAAAGTTATTTGCATGATTCAAGTTATTTGCATGATTAAGTTATTAAAACTTTTTGATAACAAATCAGAATATATAATTCAATTGCTTAAATGGCTTTTAATTAGATACATAAATCACTCTACGACTTGGTCTCTTTCTCACATCTCTACCTGTCTTGTATCACATTCCCACTCTTCCTGTACTTTTCAACCTAGAACACATCGAACTCACTTTTTCTTTTTTGAGAACACACCAAACTCACGTCCATCTTCGAGACTTTTCTCTCAATGTTTCCTCTGCCTCAATTTTTGATATTCACGTCTCAACCAAAATGTCATCTTCTCAGAGAGTGCTTCTCTGACCTCTAAAATAAATTAGCCACTCAGCTACTTACTATTACATCACCATCATTTAAAAAAAAACCTTTTCATTTTAAAGTAACTACAGAATCATAAGTTGAAAAATCACACAGGTTGTCCTTGTGGTGTTTGGTTGGCATGGATTGGTTTTTGTCTAAAAGTTTTCTGTCTTGCTGGGTTGTTCCTTTTCCCAGTCCTGTGGCTAGAGAAAATAGGTCTTAATTATTTGTTTGTTTATGTGCCCCACAGCATTTCCATGTGTTTGGCTTCTCCAGTACACGGTTTGAGGTTTATGAAGCAAAAGAAAATCCGGGGGAGTGCATGACAATGTTGTTCCTTGAGTTCTGAGATTCCCTAGTTGGTTCACCTTTTTCTATTTCATAGTCGCTTCATGTGTCTGTTGTTTTATACATAATGTCCAAGATCTTTTTTTTTTTTTTTTTTTTTTGAGATGGAGTTTTGCTCTTGGTGCCCAGGCTGAAGTGCAATGGTGCAATCTCCACTCACTGCAACCTCCGCCTCTCAGGTTCAAGCGATTCTTCTGCCTCAGACTCCCAAGTAGCTGGAATTACAGGCATTGCCACCATGCCCAGCTAATTTTATATTTTTAGTAGAGACGGGGTTTTACTATGTTGGTCAGGCTGGTCTCGAACTCCTGACCTCAGGTGATCTTCCCACCTTGGCCTCCCAAAGTGCTGGGATTACAGGCGTGAGCCATGTACCTGGCGAGGAATTTCAACTGTACTTAGCAGAAGTAGGGAAGAGTACATCTACACCATTATCCCAGAAGCAGAATTCAAGAGGTTCTACAACATTGTCCTCTTTTAATTCTTATTATTGTGTAGTTCCAGCTATTAAGATATTCATTATTATAACTTTTATTTTTTTCAGAAAGATGTTTTTTAAAATTTCCAAATAAGTAGTTTTTTAAAAGTTATTTTATGATTGATTTCCAAATTATGGGGAGAGAAATGGCCTTTTGGATACTGATTCCTTGAATATGTTGTGAGCTGTTTTGTGACCTAATAACTGGCCAATTTTTGAAAATGTTTCATAGGTAAGAAGAATGTGTGTTCTCATTGGTAGGATGTCCATGACTTTAAGCAAGCCTTTTACTTGCATTTTAAAATAAGATCTGCTGTATACTTACTAATTTTCTGTCTTGATCACCTTTTGAGTTTTTGAGAAAGGAGTCATCCTCCGTGATAATGACATATTGTCAATTTCTTGTGGTAAATCTGGGAAATTTAGCTTTTGTATATTTATGACCATGCTGTTAGGTCACAAATAAATTTAGAATTGGTTATCATCTTGGTGAATTTTCACTTTTAATTATTGTATAATTACCCTTTAATTTCTAATAATGATTTTGTCTTAAAGTCTATTTTCTTATCTGTGCTGTTTGTTTAATACAATGATTTCCATTCCATTACTTTGAACATTTCTGCATCCTTATATTTTAGATATTTCTCATGTCACACCCTTGTCTAGTTGACAGTGTTTGCCTTCTAAATTGGGGAATCTGATGTACTTACATTTAACATGATAATTGGTACATCTGGAATAATTTCTACTATTTTATCATGAGTATACTTAATGTTACTTGTTTTTTTTCTCCTTTCTTTACTTCTTTTGGAATGAGATTTTTAAATGACTCTTTTTTTCTCTACTACCATTTGAAAGATATGATACTACTCTCAATTTCTATTATTTCCGTGATTGCTCTTAAATTTTTGAACTATACACTTGACCAAAGGTCTAAAATTCTTCAACATCTCTAAAAATAAACCAGTAAATCTAGAAGAAATGGATAAATTCCTGGACACTTGCACCCTCCCAAGACTAAACCAGGAAAAAGTTGAATCCCTGAATAGATCAATAACAACGTCTGAAGTTGAGGCAGCAATTAATAGCCTACCAACCGAAAAAAGGCCAGGTCCAGACTAGTTCACAGCCGAATTCTACCAGACGTACAAAGAGGAGCTGGTACCATTCCTTCCAAAACTATTCCAAACAATACAAAAGAGGGGAATCCTCCCTAACTCATTTTATGAGACCAACATCATCCTAATACCAAAACCTGGCAGAGACACAACTAAAAAGAAAATTTCAGGCCAATATCCATAATGAACATTGATGCAAAAATCTTCAATAAAATACTGGCAAACCAAATGCAACAGCACATCAAAAAGTTGTCCATCACAATCAAGTAGGCGTCATCCCAGGGATAAAAGGCTGTTCAACATACGCATATCTATAAACGTAATTCATCACATAAACAGAACCAAAGACAAAAACCACATGTTCATCTCAATAGATGCAGAGAAGGCCTTTGACAAAATTCAAGAGCCCTTTATGCTAAAAACTCTCAATAAAGTAGGTATCAGTGGACCATATGTCAAAATAATAAAAGCTGTTTACAACAAATCCACAGCCAATATCATACTGAATGGGCAAAAACTGAAAGCATTCCCTTTGAAATCTGGCACTAGAAAAGGGTGCCCTCTCTCACCATTCCTATTCAACATACTCCTGGAAGTTCTAGCCAGAGCAATCAGGCAATAAAAAGAAAGAAAGGGTATTCAATTAGGAAAAGAGGAAGTCAAATTGTCTCTATTTGCAGATGACATGATTGTTTTTTTAGAAGACCCCGTTGTCTCAGCCCAAAATCTCCTTAAGATGATAAGCAACTTCAGCAAAGTCTCAGGATGCAAAATCAATATGCAGAAATCACAAGCATTCCTATACACCAGTAACAGACAAACAGAGAGCCAAATCATGAGCAAACTTCCATTCACAATTGCTACAAAGAGAATAAAATACCTAGGAATACAACTAACAAAGGATGTGAAGGACCTCTTCAAGGAGAACTACAAATCACTGCTCAAGGAAATAAAAGACGGCACAAACAGATGGAAAAACATTCCATGCTTATGGTTAGGAAGATTCAATATTGTGAAAATAGCCATACTGCCCAAAGTAATTTATAGATTCAATGTTATCCCCATCAAGCTACCATTTACCTTCTTCACAGAACTGGAAAAAAACACCTTAAACTTCATATGGAACCAAAAGAGAGCCCACATGGCCAAGACAATCCTAAGCAAAAAGAACAAAGCTGGAGGCATCACGCTACCTGACTTCAAACTATACTACAAGGCTACAGTAATCAAAACAGCATGGTACTGGTACCAAAACAGAGATATAGACCAGTGGAACAGAACAGAGGCCTTGGAACTAATACCACACATCTACAACCATCTGATCTTTGACAGACCTGATAAAAACAAGCAATGGGGAAGGAATTCCCTGTTAATAAATGGTGTTGGGAAAACTGGCTAGCCATATGCAGAAAGCTGAAACTGGACCCCCTCCTTTCACCTTACACAAAAATTAACTCCAGATGGATTAAAGATTTAAACATAAGACCTAACACCATAAAAACACTAGAAGAAAACCTAGGCAATACCACCATTCAGTACATAGGTGTAGGCAGGGACTTCATCACTAAAACACCAAAAGTGATGGCAACAGAAGCCAAAATAGACAAATGGGATCTAATTAAACTCCAGAGCTTCTGCACAGCAAAGGAAACAATCATTAAAATGAATTGGCAACCAACAGAATGGGAAAAAGATTTTTGCAATCTAACCATCTGACAAAGGGCTAATATCCAGAATCTACAAAGAACTAAAGCAGACTTACAAGAAAAAAAGCAAACAACCCCATCCAAAAGTGGGTGAAGGATATGAACAGACATTTTTCAAAAGAAGACATTTATGAGGTCAACAAACATATGAAAAAATGCTCATCATCACTAGTCATTAGAGAAATGCAAATCAAAATCACATTGAGATACTATCCCATGCCAGTTAGAATGGCAATCATTAAAAAGTCTGGAGACAACAGATGCTGGAGAGGATGTGGAGAAATAGGAACACTTTTACACTGTTTGTGGGAGTGTACATTAATCTAGCCATTGTGGAAGACAGTATGGCAATTCCCCAAGGACCTAGAAATAGAAATTCCATTTGACCCAGAAATCCCATTACTAGGCATATACCCAAAGGATTATAAATCATTCTATTATAAAGACACATGTACACGTATGTTCATTGTGGCACTATTTACAACAGCAAAGACCTGGAACCAACCCAAATCCCCATCAATGATAGACTGAATAAAGAAAATGTGGCACATATACACCATGGAATACTATGCAGCCATAAAAAATGTTGAGTTCGTGTCCTTTGTAGGAACATGGATGAATCTGGAAACCATAATTCTCAGCAAACTGACACAAGAACAAAAACCAATCACTGCATGTTCTCACTCATAAGTGGGTGTTAAACAATAATGAGAACACATGAACACAGGGAGGGGAACATCACACACTGGGGTCTGTTGGGGGGTGGGGAGCTACAGTAGGGACAGCAGGGGGGTGGGGGGTTAGGGTGGGATAACATTGGAAGAAATGCCTGATGACGGAGATGACGGGGGGGATGGAGGCAACAAACCACCATGGCATGAGTGTACCTATGCAACAATCCTGCAAGATCTGCACATGTACTCCAGAACTTAAAGTATAATTTAAAAAAAAAAGGAAAAAAAAGAATTAAACAGTAAATTTATAGAAAAAATAAGCAATTAATTAACGACCACCCTGCTTTTGCATTGTCTAATCATTTTTAAATGTCATTAAACCTTAATAATACGTTAAAAAGGTTTTTTGTGTGTGTTAAAATGCACATAACGTAACATTTACCCTCTAAACCATTTTTAAATTAACAGTTCAATGGTATTAAATACATACTGATTACACATGTAAGTGAGAACATGCAGTACTTTCTGTGTCTGGCTTATTTCACTTAACATAAGGTCCTTTAAGTTCATCCACGTTGTCGTGGGTATAAAGTTACAATTAGAAAGAAAGAATGAGTTCTGGTGTTCGATTACACAGCAGGGTAACTATACTTAACAGTAAGGTATTGTATATCTCAAAATAGCTAGAAGATAGAATTTTGGATGTTCCTACCACAAAGAAATGTTAAATGTTTGAGGTGATGGATATGCTAATTATCCTGATATGATCATTACATAACGTATACTTGGGTCAAAACATCACATTTTTGTACATATAAATATGTGTACATTTTGTACACATAAATATGTACAATAATGTGTCAAAAATAAAAATAATTTAAAAAATGAATACATTCACATTGTTATGCTATCATCACCACCATCTATCGACCACTTTTTAAATTTTACAAACTGAAAGCATTAAACAATATTCATTAAACAATAATGCCCTGTTCCCCCCCTCATCCTTAGCTTTTGGCCACCATGATTCTGTTTTCTGAACGATTTTGACTACTCTAACTACCTAATATAAATGGAATCACACAATACTTATCTTTTTGTGACTGGCTAATTTCACTTAGCACAATGTTCTCAAGGTTCATCATGTTATAGCATGTGTCAGAATTTCCTTTCTTTTTAAGGATGAATAATATTGCATTGTGTGTATCTAATGTATTTTGCTTATACATTCACCTGCTGGTAGACCCTTGGTTTGCTTCCATGTTTTAACTACTGTGGGTAATGATGCTACGAAAATGGGTGTACAAATAACTGTTCAAGTCTTGGCTTTCAAGACTTTTGGATATATGCCAAGAAATGAAATTGCTGCGTCATGTATCAATCTGTAAGCATTTTAAACATACTTATTTTCCACATATATGAGATAATTTCCTTATCTAAATTACTTGATGGTATAATTTAACTTTTTCTCATTCATGCTGAAATTTACTCATAGAGCCTTACTTCCTTTTAGAGAAACCTAAGGATTTGGTTGAGAGTTCATTCCTCGAGAGAGGATTTAATTTTATTTCTTCCAGATTAGAGTCACTCTAAACTAACTTGTTAGATTATTGTTTCCTGTATTATAATCGATTGTGTAGATCCCTACCCCAAACCTACAAGGGCAATTTTGTACTTAGGAGTTTTCAGGGGGGATTGTCCCTTTCCCCACCCAGAGACGTAGTGGAAACAGACACGTTTCCTTGCAGTCTCCCTTTTCGCCACAGGTAGATTTTTACTAACTGGCCTTTTACTGGGAGTGTAGAGAGTTTATGAGTAGAGTTTCCATTGTGATTCTTCACTTCCAACAGACCCAAAGCCTGCTCTGTCTCTGCGTAGAGTGAAACTAGTAGCTGTCAGGGACTACTCTTGGGATAGGCTCTAGTTTCAGAACTTGGTTACCTCTCTAGTTGTGTATTTGTGTGTGTGTGTGTGTGTGTGTGTGTACATGCACACTTAGGTATGTTTTGGAATAGTACTTACCATGATTAGATCTTCATATTGTGTTTGTTTAACCTGTTTTATCTATATCAACCATAAATTTCTTTTTTTTTTTATTGCATTTTAGGTTTGGGGGTACATGTGAAGAACATGGAAGATTGTTGCATAGGTACACACATGGCAGTGTGATTTGCTGCCTTCCTCCCCATCACCTATATCTGGCATTTCTCCCCATGCTATCCTTCCCCCATCTCCCCACCCCCCCACTATCCCTCCCCTTTTTCCCCAACAGACCCCAGTGTGTGATACTCCCCTCCCTGTGTCCATGTGTTCCCATTGTTCAACACCCGCCTATGAGTGAGAACATGCGGTGTTTGATTTTCTGTCCTTGTGTCAGTTTGTTGAGAATGATGGTTTCCAAGTTCATCCATGTCCCTACAAAGGACACGAACTCATCGTTTTTGATGGCTGCATAATATTCCATGGTGTATATGTGCCACATTTTCCCTGTCCAGTCTATCATCGATGGGCATTTGGGTTGGTTCCAGGTCTTTGCTATTTAAACTGTGCTGCAATGAACATTCGTGTGCATGTGTCCTTATAGTAGAACGATTTATAGTCTTTTGGATATATACCCAGTAATGGGATTACTTGGATCAAATGGAATTTCTATTTCTAGGTCCTCTGAGGAATCGCCACACCGTCTTCCACAATGGTTGAACTAATTTACACTCCCACCAACAGTGTAAAAGCGTTCCTATTTCTCCACATCCTCTCCAGCATCTGTTGTCTCCAGATTTTTTAATGATCGCCATTCTAACTGGCGTGAGATGGTATCTCAATGTAGTTTTGATTTGCATTTCTCTAATGACCAGTGATGATGAGCATTTTTTCATATGTTTGTTGGCTTCATGTATGTCTTCTTTTGTAAAGTGTCTGGGAACGTAAAGGACCTCTTCAAGGAGAACTACAAACCACTGCTCAATGAAATAAGAGAGGACACAAACAGATGGAGAAATATTCCATGTTCATGGCTAGGAAGAATTAATATTGTCAAAATGGCCATACTGCCCAAAGTAATTTACAGATTCAACGCTATCCCTATCAAGCTACCAATGACCTTCTTTGAAGAACTGGAAAAAACCACCTTAAACTTCATATGGAACCAAAAGAGAGCCCGCATAGCCAAGTCAATTCTAAGCAAAAAAACAAAGCCTGGAGGCATCACACTCCTGGACTTCAAATTATACTACAAAGCTACAGTAATCAAAACAGCATGGTACTGGTACCAAAACAGAGATATAGACCAATGGAACAGGACAGAGACCTCCGACGCAACACAACACATCTACAACCACCCGATCTTGACAAACCTGACAAAAACAAACAATGTGGAAGCGAGTCCCTGTTTAATAAATGGTGTTGGGAAAACTGGCTAGTCATGTGCAGAAAGCAGAAGCTGGACCCCTTCCTGACACCTTACACTAAAATTAACTCCAGATGGATTAAAGACTTAAACATAAGACCTAACACCATAAAAACCTTAGAAGAAAATCTAGGCAAAACCATTCAGGACATAGGTGTAGGCAAGGACTTCATGACCAAAACACCAAAAGCAGTGGCAACAAAAGCCAAAAATAAACAAATGGGACCTAATCAAACTCCATAGCTTCTGCACAGCAAAAGAAACAGTCATTAGAGTGAATCGGCAACCAACAGAATGGGAAAAAATTTTTGCAGCTCTACCCATCTGACAAAGGGCTGATAACCAGAATCTACAAAGAACTGAAACACATTTACAAGAAAAAACAAACAATCCCATTCAAAAGTGGGAGAAGGATATCAACCATAAATTTCATGAGAACAGGGGAGCATGTCTGTATCTCCAGTGCCTAGCATGTAGTAGATGGTCAATAATTATTCACTGAATGGATAAAGAAATGAATGAATGCCTTCAGCTGGCCAGTGATGCTTATGTATAATAAAAATCTCAGACTGCAAACTGGGATAAGCAGAAAATACATTCCTTATTTTTTATAATTCTACTTAGTTTCTGACTCTGAGTCCTCTTTCAGTCAATTAACTTCAGTCTTTCTAGGGATTCTCTTCCCTCTTCCCCACCACTTCTTGGAGATTGCACAAATTCCTACATCTTACATAGTGCTAAGAATGTCCATCTGGTCTTCATGACTTACCCTAATAGGATGCGCACCACGTGTCATTATCTCTGCTTGCTCACCTTCTTCAGGTCTGGGTCTTGGGCTATTTCATTTCTGTCCTTGGGACATATTTGCTGTGTTCAACTCTGTGCACAGAGCTCTCTCTACAGGTTATGAGGAAATTACTCTAGGCAGAGGTGTAGGATTGGGCAATGACACACCCTTCCCTCTCTGCCTCTCCAAGTGGTTATGAAAGTTTCTTCTCTAAATACGTAGGCATTTAGCACACAGAATCCTGTAGGTACCTCTGCAATACTCCTTAATACCTCTCTCACGAAGCCATGAGTTATGTCTGCTAGAAAGAGGGAAAAGAGTAAAGAAGTAAAATGGAAGGAAAACCATTTAAATTAATATCCCAAAATATTATCCAGCCGCCCTTCTGGCATTGATTATATACACATGGTGTTGACTGGGGGGAAAATAAGAGGGAATGAAAGGAAAGCATCTTATCCCTGAAAAAACCATCCCTTGGAATTTTATTGGGAAAAATTAATAGAAACAGTACAAATTGAAGACAATTGATATAATACAGGGGTAAGCAAACTTAACCTGCAAATGGCCAGATAATATATACTTTAGGCTTTGCAAATCATATGCCATATAATTTCTGTGACAATTCTTCCACTCTGCTATTATAGTCAAAAGCAGCCACAAACATATTGTAGGCAGATGGACCGGGCTTTGTTCTGATAAAACTTTATTTACAAAAGCAGATGGTGGGCCAGATTTAGCCAACTCCTGATGTAATACATAATCCACGACCCCTGAGAAGCCTGATGTTGGTTGGACAGTAGTTGAATCTTGGTGGTATTTCAAGGGAAACTTTACCTCATATTGTCAGAATCCAGACATTTGACCTGTTCTTTTGACCTTTCTCCTAAGGCTATGGTTCTCAACTCTCTCCCATAACATGGGTTTTCTCTAGAGCTCTCTAAGAGAAGGAACACGAGAAAAAGTCACAATGCCTTTAATGACCTATTTTTAAATTACACACGGTCATTTCTATCACATTATATTCACTGGAAGTGAGTCATTAATTTTGGCCTGCACTCAAAGTCAAGAAATTGGATTCTACCTTTTGAAGATTGTCAAAGAATCTGTGGGCATCATTTAAAGCCACCAATCTTCTGTGACATGTCGTTTTGATCGACATACATTGAGAAGTATCAGCCTCACACTGTTGGAAAGAGGAGTATCTTAATAACCTTTTCAGAAAAGTGTGGCTATTTTTAGGAACTATACCAAATGGTGGTTTTTAAAAGGTGAGTTGTATTGTGAAATCTGAAACCATATCAGTGAATTTTTCAAATTTGGTTACATTAAAATTTATTAGCCTATCTTGTACTTTGAATGGATGTTTCACCCATGTATGATTTCACAACATCTTGTATTGGTCACTTGGAATATTGATTTACTGAACTGTTTAGATGTTCTAAATGTTGGCATATTTCATTATACAATACAAAATATTATATTCATTAATACTACTACTAATTTCATCAGAAAAATTTTGAGTATTGGACAGCTATCAAGCTTACAGTGGCAGATACAATTTTTCTAAAATTCTAATTTTCACTTGAAGGCTTGAATTTTATCATTGGCAGCAAGTACCCTCAGTTGTTTTCCTTGAAGTGATAGTCAGTCTCACTTGGTTCATTGTGGAAAAAATGTCTGCCAAATCCCCAAGTCTAAATAAAGTTGGTTCTTCATTGATTCAAGTAAAAGTGTTATTCTCTGAATAAAATGGCTGGTTCAGCCCACAACTCAATCTTACAAGCGCTTTTTCTTGAGATAACCATTATACTCAAGTTTGAAGTAGAAGTGCTTTTTTGCATAGTTCCATTTTGTCAAACAAAATATAAAAAAGATGTATATGCAAGAGCTGATATTTTTAAAAAGCAACAATTTATATTGCTTCATCAAGGGCATTCTAAAGTGCAACTCTTCTCTGGCTTTTCCCCTCTGCAAGTGAGAAGCAGTGAAGTGCAATATTCATTGTACTAGGACGCTGATCACTAGTGTATTTGGGGACCTCTGCCATGAAATGTGCTGAGCCACCAAGGGTTTTCCCCATCATTGCTTTTTCACTGTCAATTCACGTGTCAACACAATGAAAAAGGCAAATAATGTCTTAGCATTATTATGAAAATACTTTTGAGTTTTAACGACCCGATAGTGTCTCAGGGACCTTCAGAGATTCATGGCCCGCATTTGGAGTAACCACTGTCCTAAGGTATTGGTTCTTAGCTAATTTTTCCCGAGAAAGTCAATTAATCTCTCACAAGCTTTAACATTGATCTTTACCTTCACCACCCTCCAGCCCTTACCTGCCCTCCACCAACCACCAATGCCTTTATTCATCAGGCTGAACAATTAATTGTACTCTTTCTTGGAAGTGATTGCCACTGTCAACTCCTCCTCCCACTCCTTCTTCTTCTCCTTCTTCATTTTGTTTTATTTTATTGTGGTAAGAACATCTAGAATGAGATCTGCCCTCTTAGCAGATTTTAAGTGCACACTGCAATATCATTATCTATAGGTACAGTATGAGACAGCTAGTCTCTAGACCTTAATCATCTTGTGTCAATGAAATTTTATACGTGTTGATAAGCAACTCTTTCTTTCTCCCTTCCTGCATCCCCCTGGCAACCAAGATTCTATTCTTTGTTTCTATGAGTTAGACTACATTGGAAACCTCATGTAAGTGGAATCATGGAGTAGTATTTGTCCTTCTGTGACTGGCTAATTTCACTTGGCATAATGTCCTCCAGGTTCATCTATCTTGTGGCATGTAACTAGGCTTTCTTCTTTTTTAAGAAGAGATTGTCTCCTGACTTATTATGTGAATAATTTTATAAAAATATTTATTTAAAGTATTTAAGTATAATTCATGCAGATGATAGAACTTAGTTTAAAATAATTTTTAAGAACCACAAACTCCAATCTAACAACACGGGTAGATTGCCGTGCCCTTGTTATTAAAGTTGCTGAATTTTCTACAATACAGGGCATGTTAATAAGTCATGCAATTATAAGTTAAAGAAATGTTTTTGTTCTAATTGTCCCCCTTCCAAGATTTTTGTTTGTTTGTTTGTTTTACAAGTTTCAGTGAATCAGAACCAGGCCTATGTTAAAGTTGTGAAGCATTATCTCAGCACAATAGAGTCAGTAGGAGACCTGGTGTAAAGAGGTCCCTGCAATTCTTTGATTTTTTTTTTCTCAAGCTGGTTTGAATCTTTGTGCCACATATTCATCATGTTGTGCACTGCCTGCTAAATTTTCTCAGACATGCTAAACACAGCTTTTGCTGAGAGATTTGGGGGATAGAGCATGCCTTTTGCCCTGACTTTTACTTGCTGATTCAAAACCTCATGCAGACCTCATAGAAGTAGCCTGCCCAGTAATGAAATGGGAATTCACATCGGATTGGCCATTTTTATTACAATGATCCACCTGTTGTTATGAGGGTCCATGATTCTGCATCTAAATTCGGACCCTCCTTTGCCTCTAAAGCTTAGTGTTCACTTCATTAACCCCCAATATCCAAATGATAATTTATGCGGATCACTTGCCCACATATTCACAAATTACACTGAGGGGCTTTGGTGAAGCTAAGGAAACTAAGAACTTTTCAATTAAAAAGATTCTTTGAAACAGGTTTTCCTTGCAATGAAATCCTTCTTGCTGTTGGACAGCGGCAGATTTAGGTTTTGTAGGCGTTGAAATTTATGTGATTTCAAGATCCCTCCATATCAAGGGTCCCCAGTCCCTAGGCCATAGAACAGGAACTGGGCCACACATGCTGGAGCAAAGCTTCATCTCTACTTACAGTCATGTGAGCTCCCCACTGCTCACATGACGGCCTGAGCTCCTCTCCTGTTAGATCAGCAGTGGCGATAGATTCTCTTAGGAGCACCGACCTTATTGTGAATTGCGCATGCAAGGGATCTAGGTGGCACACTCCTTATGAGAATCGAATGCCTCATGATCTGTCACTGTCTCCCACCTTCCCCAGAAGGGGCAGTCTAGTTGTAGGAAACCAAGCTCAGTGCTCCCCACTGATTCCACACTATAACGAGTTATATAATTATTTTATTACATATTATAATGTAATAATAATGGAAATAAAGTACACAATAAATGTTATGGACCTGAATCATCCCCAGACTATGCCCCCCACCCCCACCCCTGGCTGTGGAAAAATTGTCTTCCATGAAACAGGTCCCTGGTGCCAAAAAGATTGGGGAAGGCTGCTCTATATGAAAAAAGATAGAAAATTACGCTGTGATCTTAGTTAAAATGAGAAAATTAATCACAACAAATTAGGCAAGTCTTGAAGACTCAGTGATCTCTTTAGGCAACTCAGTGGAAATGAGTACACAGAAATGCTTCTGGTGAGAACCTAGCATCTCTCCTCTTACGACACTCCATGACTCAGTGCTTACAGCATTCATAGCGAGTGGGCAAGGGAGGGGGCCCTGAAGCGTCACCTTCATTAGCTTCATGGTGGATCTATCCTTGCCTTGGGAGAACTCTCTGTTCCAGACAAGGCTACATCTCAGAGCCTGCCAGAGAGCATGACTGTTTTTTCAAGTGACCCTAAGTCATATTAAATGGAACCTGATGTTTGCTGAAGTGACAGCCACTTTGATTCTTTCCTTTCATGAAACTTTCAAAATGACATCTATCAGCCCTTCTTATTCTAAAATTATATTATATTTAAACATTATTAGACATGGAAACATCCCAGAGGGCACAAATATCATCTTTATCTGTAAAGAAGTTATAGTCATTACTGAAAGGAGAACCTACAATTTCACAAACTCAAGTCATGGCTCCCATTAATTTTTTTTTAATTTTATTTTACTTTAGGTGCATACTATATCTGGCATTTCTCCCCATGTTATCCCTCCCTCACCTCCCCTCTCTCCTCACCCTCCACTGTCTCTCCCCTACCCTCCGTCAACTGCCCCCAGTGTGTGATGCTCCTCTCCCTGAGTTCACGTGTTCTCATTGTTCAACACCCACCTATGAGTGAGAACATGTGGCGTTGGCTTTCTGTTCTTGTGTCAGTTTGCTGAGGCTCCCATTAATTTTTAAAAAGAGGACTTCCTCTCAAGAAGGCAATTCAAGAGTCAACATTTTAATGAGCTCTACTGGATGGCAGGTAACTCATTATTCCCAATATCATATTTATTATATTTAGAAATTTATGTGCTAATAAGCAAGCAAGTCCCTGTCCATAGACATGTTTGAGGGCACAACGGTTTTAGTTAAAACAATAGTAAATCTCCTTAAGAATAGTATTTTAAAATATGCGGCAAGTCATGAGCTTTCTGAGGAGTGATTTTATTCTTTTCATCTGACAAAGTTATTTAGTGACATCCTCCTATCTCTAGTGTATCTCTTGTTTCAGTAAATTAGGAAATTCATGAGTAGAAAAAAGAAAATTAGAAAAAGATATACAGAAAAATTTGTGAAAAAATTACGTTTTGTAAATACTAGAGGTGATTAGCCATTCATAAAGAATGAATCCATCTATAATCCATCAGATTTCGTGACATTAAAGTAATACAATGGCTTTTAGTGTATTTCCCATTATAAGGATAGAACCATGACATTTCAATCATGTGATCACTGAAGCAACCATTCAGTTCTTTATTTTATTTAGATGCAGTGAAAGATCATTACAAATCTCTCATCAACTAGTCAGTTTGACTTTCCAATGGCTTGAATCAACGTTAGATGTAGCTGAACCCTCTACAGTCACGTCTTCATGCACTGTCTTTGAGATATACATACTTTCTAATTAAATGTACATTATGACAGAATCAAGATGCTCAGACTCAAACATAAATTACTGTTCATCCTTGTGTCCTTGGGTCTTCAGACAGAATCACACCTTAAATTTTCTAGATAGATAATATATCCTTTTAAAAATAAGTTTAGGGGAGATTTTGCATCCTACTTAATAATTAATAATACTCATGATTAGAAAAACATGTTTAGTATTTAAGATGAATTTTTATGCTGTGGTTTAATTAAATTCTACAAGTATTTATTGAGTGTCTGCTATTTTTGTCAATACTATACTAGGCCATGACAGAAGTCGGGGGTGAAGTGTTGGGGTAGATCTCTCTGAAGAAGAAAGACACACCGTAATGAAGCAATGAGGCATTGTGACAATGTGTGTGTTAGTCTCTGTCGTTTCAGCCATAAGTGCTCAAAGGAACGACCTGAGAAGATAAAGTTCCTTGTTCAAGGTGGACTTACCTTGGGAGGCTTAGAAAGATCTGTGATGTGTCTAATGACACTGAAAGGGGATTACATCTGGGTAGGTGAGGGAAAAGGAAAGCAACATTTTCCCCAGAAAAAACAACCTGGGCAAGAGGGTAGAGAAAACTTTTATTATCCATTTCATTAGGAGAGGATACTTTCCCTTTTGTCTTGGGAAATTATTGAGATTCCTTCAGTCTTCTCTTTTCCAAGTCAAACAATCCCAAATCCTCTAACCTTTCACTCCACATCCTGTTGTCCGGTCCACAGCCTTTTCTGATGCTCTCTACGTTCTCTGCCTCACGGGCATGTGAGCCATGCGTGTGGCCTGGGGTGTAGAGCCTCACTTCAGGGTTCTGGGTTCAGACTTCTACTTTTCATTCCTCCAACTCTGTGGCCTTGGCCAGGTCCTTCTAGGCCTCAGTTTCTAACTGTAATTTTAGAAACTGGGCTATGGTCTTTATTTTCTTCTATCTCAAAATTCTGAATCTTAAATTGTGAAGCTAATACTCTACATAAGTTTCCAGCCCTGTGAAATGAAGTTAAAAAGTTAATTTCCAATCCCCTTCATTCTATTTATTATGTATATTTTTCTTTAGACATTCCAATATCATAATTACCTTTAAAAACCCTTAATCCAGGAAAAGTCTTGGTACCTTCATTAGAAACTGGATTTACTTCTCCTAGACATTGTCAATAGCACACCACTGTATAAAATGACCTAAAGTCCCAACCCACCTTTGGTATAGAGAAAATTTATTTTCGGTTTAGAGATAATGATGATTGCTTTGGCTTAAATGAGTATGCTTGCTTCAAACCATAAAAAATGTGAAAAGAAGAAAGAAAAACAATGACTTAAAAATCACACTACCCAGAATAACCATTACAATGTTAGGTGATCATCATCCCAGACTTAAGGAAGTATTTTTAGAATGCATAACACAGAAACATAACTACCAAAGACAGTTGTGAGGCAAAAGAACATTATTATCATTTTAGTAGTTATTTTCATGATGTAGAACTATTTTTTTTATAAAAATCACACTTTATCTCCCTGTTCCATCTCTTTCCTTCACAACCAAGACTTCCTCCCCTTCTGACAGTGAAATCTGACTTTATCACTATTATTGAAATGGGAGCTACCCAAGTGAACAATGACATCCAAGTTGACGAATTCTATGGAAAGTTTTTAGTTCTTTGACTTCTGGCTGGCATTCTGCAGACCACACCATCCTTTTTTTTTTTTTTAATATATATATATATTTTTATTGCATTTTAGGTTTGGGGGTACATGTGAAGAACATGCAAGATTGTTGCATAAGTACACACATGGCAGTGTGATTTGCTACCTTCCTCCCCATCACCTATATCTGGCATTTCTCCCCATGCTATCCCTCCCCAACTCCCCACCCCCCGCTGTCCCTCCCCTTTTTTCCCCCCGACAGACCCCAGTGTGTGATGCTCCCCCTCCCTGTGTCCATGTGTTCGCATTGTTCAACACCCACCTATGAGTGAGAATATGTGGTGTTTGATTTTCTGTTCTTGTGTCAGTTTGCTGAGAATGATGGTTTCCAGGTTCATCCATGTCCCTACAAAGGACACGAACTCATCATTTTTGATGGCTGCATAATATTCCATGGTGTATATGTGCCACATTTTCCTGTCCAGTCTATCATCGATGGGCATTTGGGTTGGTTCCAGGTCTAAAATTCTCTCTGACTTCTTTCTGAGCTACTCTATTCCTTTTCCATCCCTTTTATGTTGGGGTCCTATGCTTGGTATTAGCCCCTTCTCAATCTGTAATTCTTCCAGGGAAGGTGGGAGGGTGGGGTGCCATTTCAATTGCATGATTTCAGCTACTACTGAGATGATAACTCCTAAATCTTTATTTATATACCTACCTGCTAAAGTATTTTTCTATATACAGCTGTCTGGATGTCTCACAGGCACTTCAAAGTCAAAATGTCTCAAACTGAATTCACCATCTTCACTCCCAAACCTTTCTTCCAGTTCAGATGAGCTCTATAACTAAAATTATATTTCTTAAGGCCTGAGCTGAGTCTTATTTGTTAGTAATCGTCCATTTCCACCTTATCCTATGCTCTGCCCGATATTGCAAGAGCCAGAAACCTGAGAATTAGCTACATGTAGTAGAGTTCTGGATGTAATTGATGTTCGATCAAAGAAATACCATTGCTTTGTTTGAGAGGTGGAAGAGAAGCAAGCAGAGACATTCTCCCGACAGCAGAAATGGTGAACACGTAGCCCTTGGCAGACCTAAGTTTTGTGGTGACCGGGCTTCATGTTTCACTGCTGATCAACAGTTTTGGGGCTGCAGAATGCCTGTGACATTGGTAGCAGTTTCCTGAAGCCTCTCAACCTGGGTGGCAGCAACATCAATTTCCTGATCTCTGGATTCTACTTACAGTGATGTGGTTAAAATCTTAACAACCCTGACATTTGTTTTCTAGTCTTTCCAATTATTTTGGTGGCAACTAGTTCCCTGAACTTAATACCTTTTTTTTTGCTTGATATACCTTGTGTGGTTTCTGTTTTCTGCACTGACCCTTGACTGACAACTTCAGTTTTGTTACAGGAGCAATAGTAAGGTCTTTTCTTATATAATCTTATGAATTCTCATTTTTAAAATCCCAAGAAAAGATAATCTTTGTTTTACAGATGAAGAATCTAAGGTTTAAGAAATCAACATGACTTGTTCACTGCTGCTAAGAGGTAAAGTCAAGGGGAAAGATATATTCTCCACTGTCAAAGCCTGTAGGTGCTCTTTCTTTTCTTGAACACCAGCCATCTCTAAAATACCAAGATCAACCCAGCAAGCCATACATCTGAGAATCTTCATTGATTCCTTCTTCTTCCTCTCCAATCCCTTCCTTAATCTCTTCAACACTAAACCTGTTGATTTTCTCTAGGAGATCTCTCTGCATTCAGATTCTTTTTTATCCCAATCAACTGCCTTGATACGGGCCCTCACCATAGCTCTCCTAGATTAGTGTAATTTAGCTTCCTAACTAAAATGCTTGCCTCCATTCTGATCTCATTTAATTCATCTTCGATGCTGCTTTGTGAAACTAGAGTTTTAAAACAAAACTGATGTTACTCTTCCGCCAAACTTCCTTCCGTTGCTCTCCATGCCATTGGATGATGTACAAGCCTCTTGGCTAGTGAGAACAGGCCCTGTGTGTTCCAGCCTCTGCAGGTCCCACCTTGTCTCCTGCACACCTTCCTTCTCTCTGCCCCAACCCACATGTGCGTTTCTTCTTTGCCTCTTCCGACGAGAGGGACAATGCCTTCTTTATCTCTGTACCCATCTTTGAGCCTAACTCAGTGCTTGGCATTTAACAGTGTTCCAACAAATATTTAATGAAAAGAACAGATGAAGGAAAGACATATCACTGTCAGAAACCAAAGACATTTTCAGACTTTTGTCAAAAATCCAGGAGGAGGCTGAAAGAAATTTATGGCAGGCTGGAAATGATAGTGAATTCGTTGACATAATGGAGAAATAACAATATCCTGGTCTAATTCACCAAAACTTGTTCTGGTTAATTTTGGTGAGACTGTCTTCATTCTGCATTTCTTAGCTTAGTTCTCTTTCTTTCTCTAGCTGCTGACCTACAAAGCACTTTAATGTATTCCAGTGTGGAGGACTGCACTGGAACAATACTGACTGCAGATTATCCTCTGGCCACATCCCCTCCTGACTGAATCAGTTTTCAAGATGTCTTTTTCACTTCGTTCTTCCCCTTGTGCATCAGTAAGGAAAATGAAATTATGTCTTTTGGTGCAAAGCACAAGTATATACATCCTTCTTCAAAATAAATGTCATCCCTGTCTTCCTTAACCTTGGATAACACAGGGTGTTGTAACTTATTAAAGGAAGTATTTGTTTAGCAGGTAGGATGTTTGGAAGGCAGGAAGGTCCAAAATATGAGACCAAAATATTACTTGAATTGAGATGGAATTGAGATGAACACTGCTTTTTATCTAATATTTAATGAGTAATAAAGAGTTTCCTTTGACTATTGAAACAAACCATAAAATATTGAAATGATATTTAACTGTGGTGGACACTTTCAGCTGCCTGTTCAGTATCTCCCCCACTTCCTCCTTGCTGCTGGAAGCCAGGTTTTGATCAAGGGTAGGAACATTCCCCTAATTGTACAGAGGAACTCCAATTGTACAGAGGAACCATGAGTCAAAGATATTAAGATACATTCCACCATGGTTAATTTTTCTTTTTTTTTTTTTTGAAACAGAGCTCACTCTTGTTGCCCAGGCTAGACTGCAATGGCACAATCTTGGCTCACTGCAACCTCCGCCTCCCAGGTTCAAGTGATTGTCCTGCCTCAGCCTCCTGAGTAGCTGGGATTGCAGGCATGTGCTACCACACCTGGCTAAACTTTTTGTATTTTTAGTAGAGACAGGGTTTCTCCATGTTGGTCAGGCTGATCTTGAACTCCCGACCTCAGGTGATCTGCCCACCTTGGCCACTCAAAGTGCTAGGTTTACAGGCAGGCGTGAGCCACCGCGCCTGGCCGTTAATGTTTTGAGCGTGGGTTCTGGAGTCATATGCTGGGGTGGAATCCATTTCAGCCACTTACTGGCTACACCCCCTTGGTGAGTTAGTTAACTTCTTAAACTTTAAGTTTCCTCTTCTGTAAACTAACTAAGGACAATAATGGTATGTGCCTCCTGGGGTCCTTATGAGGATTAAAGATAATACTGCAAATACAGTGCTCAGCACAATATGTGACAAAATAAGAGGTCAATACATTTTAGCTGTCATTATTGTTTTTACTTGACCTGTATCTGCTAGCATTGGGTTGGGGTGTGAATAGCAAAGATCCACAGCGGGAGTGGCTCAATAAGATAGAATCATGCTTCTCTTTCATGTAGAGGTTCCTGAGTAGAAGCCCAGTCCAGCTCAGAGACCCAGGCTTTTTCTAGGTAACTTCCCCCATGAATCCCAAGATGAGACTTTCCTCCTCTCCATTCAAGATGGTGCCAAGAACTCCTGACATGCTGTCCATAGCAGGATGGAAGAAAGGATGAAAAGTTTACAAAGGGCAAACAGTGGATGTCCTACTAGCTGTCTTTTAAGGAAGGACTGCAAGAGCTGCCAGAGGCATTTTTGCCCATAATGTGTTGAGGACTGACCTTCATGGTAATCCAATCCCAGTTTAAATTTAATTTTTTAAAGTATCACAAGAATTATTGCCTGTAGTCTACCATGGTTCACTAGGATCATGAAATCTTTTTCTGTTATATTCTACAATACTGATTAACTAAAACACGAAATAGTCTTACACAATTGAATATTACTCAGTGTTCTACATCAGGCTGCCTTTGAAACATTGAGTGTTTTAGACTACCTGAATTGTTCAAATGTTAAACTCTTCACTTCAAAATATGATTTTCCTTCCCCTTTGTGACCCGGTGCCAAGTTAAGCCCACAGGGTAAGGTTTATGGTGTAGGCTGATTGTATAACAAATGCTTCCATCACGAGTGCTCCGGGGCAGAGGTGGCCAGAAAGGGAATGTGACAGAAAAAGGTGATGTGGCAGGAAGATCAGCTTTACTCCAAGATTCACATGAATAATAGATGAAATGTAATGCAGAATAAAACAAAGGTTAAAATAAAACCACCACCACCACCAAAATTCACCGAAATAACAGCAACTCAAGGTCACACACCATGCTGGGTATGAACAAGGGGGGATAAATTACTGCCATAGCCAAGTCTGGAATGTGGTTTCTATGCTTCCTGTCCCTTCAATGACTGTTGCTTGGCAGCTACTCATTAACACAAGCAGTAGGATCACTGAATATAAGATAATAATTGGAGAGTAATATCTCTTGGTCTGTGGCTTGTTATCTTTTGTAACTGATCAAAATAGTTCATTTAGGGACATCTTATTCAATATTTCTAATTATAATAAAACCTCTGATGATTCAGATCTCCCAATCCTAGGGCTGCTGCCTTTGCATGGCAATCAGTAGATCACAGTCTTACACGGTGCAGAATTTGCTATGTTCACGAACTAAATACAAATTCAAGTTAACAGCATGATTGGGCTAATTTTGAGAAGCAAATGCATTAGTATTAGACATTAATCTTAAATATAAGCCTTATGACTAGGATTGAGGATTATACAACAGTTATTCAAAAAAGAAAAAAAAAAGAAGGAATCTAGTCCAAGTTGAGACATTAGCTGTTTTTGTTTGGATGGGTTCTCCTAGCTGCTGTAAGAAATTGATGGGCCGGGTGCGATGGCTCACATGTGTAATCTCAGCACTTTGGGAGGTTAAGGTGGGCAGGTCACCTGAGGTCAGGAGTTCGAGACCAGCCTGACCAACACGGAGAAACCCCGTCTCTACTAAAAATACACAATTAGCCGGGCGTGGCGGCGCATGCCTGTAATTCCCAGGCACTTGGGAGGCTGAGGCAGGAGAATCACTTGAACCCAGGAGGTGGAGGTTGCAGTGAGCCAAGATCACCCAGCCTGGAAGATAAGAGTGAAACTCTATCACAAAAAACAAGAAAGAAAAAAAAGAAATGGGTTGATGATAGTTGACAGGGCAAGGACTTTTGGAGGACAGACTCACTGTCCCTTTGCCTCATTCATTACAGAAGCAAAAGAGTGACTGAACATTGGTTTTTTGTTATCTAATATTTAATGAGTAATAAAGGGTTTCCTGTGACTACCTAATGCAACAAACCATAAAATATTGAAATGATATTTAACTGTGGCAGACACTTTCAGCTGCCTGTTAAATATCTCCCCCACTTCCTCCTTGCTGCCAGAAGCCAGATTTTTATCATGGGTAGGAATATTCCCCTAAAAACTTGCTTACGAAGCCTCTTTTGCAATTAGGAGTGTGTTGCAGTTGTAGCCAATGAAATAAAGATGGAATTTGGCTCAGGTTTTGAGGCTTTCCTGATAAAGAGAAATAAATGCCGCTGGCACTGTTTTTCCGTTTTCTAGCTTCCTCTTTCTTTAAAGGCACATTTGTCTGGAGCTGCAGCAGCTATCTTGTGACCTTGAGGTGAAATGCATCGGGTAAAAGCCCAGATCTGACCTTGATGACTTTGAGCTGCTGGACAATGCCAGCAACCCACTATCTCCAAGATTCTCATGGGTGAATGCTACTTATTTAAATTGGAGTTGGGTTTCTGTTACCTGCACTCAAATGCATACGTAATCAGACCTCAGGTTCATATAGAATTTCTTGCCCATTGGAATTACCATAAGAATAATGGTAAGATATTTCAGTGATTCATGCATAAGTTAAAAGGAGCACATACATTTTATTTTTAAGCTAGGTTGGTAGGGTATATACAAATTCTGGGGATTATATACATGCTGGTTACTCTCCATTTCCCACCCCTCAGATCTGATCTGTGCTCTCCTGAATTCTCCTCTGTGTTTTAGAAGGCTGACCCTATGAGCTGCATCTCATCACCCTCTGGCTTCTGTTTGGGTTAAACTAAACCAACGGGAAGCACCAGGTGCAAACTGGAGGTTAAGGAGTGTAACAGCTAATATCTGAACTCAAGACTCTGTCTTCCTAAGAAATAGTTATTTTGTATTCCTTCATGCAATGACTAGGGTTTAGTACTGATGTTTAATACTAATATATTTGCTTCTCAAAATTGGCCAATTATGCTATTCTCTTGAATTTGTATTTAGTTCATGAACATACCAAATTCTGCACCGTGTAAGACGGTAATCTATTGATTGCCATACAAAGGCACTGGTACTAGTATTTAGAGATCTGAATAAGCAAAGGTTTATAATCA
The DNA here is from genome assembly GCA_036589455.1 of Ateles fusciceps. Classification (NCBI taxonomy): domain Eukaryota; kingdom Metazoa; phylum Chordata; class Mammalia; order Primates; family Atelidae; genus Ateles; species Ateles fusciceps. Next base: position 96,691 of record JAZHEH010001878.1, read on the forward strand.
AATAGAAATATTGAATAAAATGTGAATAAGAGAAATGACGTGATATGGTTTAGATCCATGTCTCCACCAAATCTCATTCAAATTGCAATTCACAGTGTTAGAGGATGGGCTTGGTGGGAGGTAATTGGACCATGGAGGTGGTTTCTCACGGCTTAACACCATCCTTGGTGTAGTCATCAATAGTGACTTCTCATGAGATCTGGTTGTTTAAAGCTCTGTGGCACCTCCCTTCCTCTTTCTTGCTCCTGCTTTGGCCATGTGATATGTGTGCTCCCCCGCACCTTCCACCATAATTGTAAGTTTCCTGATGCCTCTCCAGAAGCTGAGCAGATGCCAGTATCATGCTTCCTGTACATCCTGTGAAACCATTAGCCAATTAAACCTCTTTATTTTTTTTCTTTGTTTTTGAAATGGAGTCTTGCTCTGTTATCCAGGCTTGAGTGCAGGGCATGATCTCGGCTCACTGCTATCTCCACATCCTGGGTTCAAGCAATTCTCCTGCTTCAGCCTCCCAAGTAGCTGGGATTACAGGCTCCTGCCACCATGCCCAGCTAATTTTTGTATTTTTAGTAGAGATGGGGTTTTACCATGTTGGCCAGGCCGATCTCAAACTCCTGACCTCAAGTGATCTGCCTGCCTCGGCCTTCCAAAGTGCTGGGATTACAGGTGTGAACCACTGTGTCTGGCCTAAACCTCTTTTTTTTTTTTAATAAATTACACAACCTTAGGTATTTCTAGCAATGCAAAAATGGACTAATACAGAAAATTGGTACCGAGGAGTGGGGCATTGTTATAAATTACCTGAAAATGTGGAAGTAGCTTTGGAACTGGGTAATAGGCAGAGGTTGGAAGAGTGTGGGTGACTCAGAAGGACAGGAAGATGAGGAAAAGTTTGCAACCTCCTAGAGACTGGTTGAATGACTATGACTAAAATGATGATAGTTATATGGACAGTAAAGTCCAGGCTGAGGAGGTCTCAGATGAAAATGAGGACCTTATTGGGAACTGGAGCGAGGTCACTTTGATTATGCCTTAGCAAAGAACTTGGTTGCACTGTGTCCATCCTCTAGGGATCTGTGGAACTTTGAACTTGAAAATGATAATTTCGGTTATCTGGTGGAAGAAATATCTAAGCAGCAAAACATTCAAAATGTAGCCTGACTGCTTCTAACAATCTATGTTCATATAGACTGAAAGCATTTCAAAGACCTTCATGGCAACACCTCCCATTACAAGCCTGGAGGCTTAGGAGAACAGAATGATTATGTGAGCCAGACCCAGGACCTCGCTGCCCTGTGCAGCCCTGGGACACTGTTCCCTGCATCCCAGCTGCTCCAGCTCCAGCCATGGCTCACAGGGGCTCAGGTACAGCTTGGGCCACTGCTTCAGAGAGTGCAAGCCATAAGCCTTGGTGGCTTCCATGTGGTGTTAAGCCTACAGGTGCCCGGAGTATAAGAGCTGAGGCTTGAAAGCCTCTGCCTAGATTTCAGAAGATGTATGGAGAAGCCTGTTGCAGGGGTGGAGCCCTCATGGAGAGCTTCTACGAGGGTAGTGCAGAAAGGAAAAGTGGGTTTGGAGCCCCTGCACAGAGGGCCCACTGGGGCATTGCCTAGTGGAACTGTGAGAAGAGGGCCACAGTAGACTTTCTTCTAATTCATCTTTGCACTGCAGTAACCCTACCCATTGTCAGCTGTGCTCTGTGTTCCCCAACCCAGAATACTTCTGGTTTGCCCTCTTCAGAGAGCAAACCCCTATTCTTTTTTCTGGCTGCTTCTTAAACACTTTGTAACCAAGCTTTCTGTTTTCAGCTTTGCATTTACTCTTCCTTTTGGCAGTTGCTGCTGCTGTGGATCCTGAATCTTTCTGGGGTTCTGTGTTGTAAATCACATTGTTTCTTGGTTTCCCCTTCTGCTGACTTAGATGTCAGCTGTCTCCGGTCTAAAATCTCAGCTCCCGTCCTCCATTTGCTTTTTAGCTTCACATTTTGTTGACTGCTGCTTAGAACCAGTTTCTCTGCCCTTGTGGTTGATGACTTCAGCTGTCATTTTAGTGAGAATTAAAGAGGAAATAGCGGTAAATGCCTGTGTTAAATTCAACTTCTTTAACTGGTAGAGCCCTCAGCGTTTTATTCCTCAGAACTTGACGTTTAATAGACACTTAGTGGAAGTTAATTGAATAAATATATCAGTGCTCAGAACACAATATCCCCAAATACGGCACCTTGGCATAAGAAAACTACAGAAGCCAGGTGGTGGCTTTGATCTTACGCTCCTTTCTATGTGAAAACTGTTACTAAAGGAATTCTCTGGAGGACAAGAAGAATCTGAGCAAATAGGACTTGCCAAGCTTCCCCCAGTTTATTCCAATTAGATCATATCCTTTGCATCAAATTATACTTCTATATGACTGTCCATTCTTCTTCCAACCTAAGCCTTAAAATGTGGATTTGCCTGCTTTTGGGGTCTTCCTTTTGGAGGCCCCCATGTTATGTAAAACTTTGGTTAAATAAATGTGTTATGCTTTTGTCTGGTTAATTTCTTTTTTCTAGATTAAATTCTATTCCTTTCTTATTTCTTTTTTGTAATTGTGTGAAAGATAAAGAAAATAAACTTCTTTTTGAGCAGTGGCTCTTGTCTATGGCTACGCATTGAAATTGAAGAGAATCAGAACATGCCACCTCAAAATATGCCACTTTGGCACAAGGATTATTTTGAGCTGAAGGGATCTGAGTTTCTGAAATTCCTTATCTACTTAAAAGCAGAACCTCCCAAAAGAGCTCAATTGTCCTAAGTGCCCTCCCCCGGGAGTAACTCTTATTTTCCCTTCTTGGCACTGCACTCAAACAAACATCATCAGAAGACTATCATATGTTCCATCTATTCTCCTAAGGGCCATTTATCTTTCCAAAAAGCTATTTGCTTTTCCACATGTGTACTTTTTTTCTCTTCCCTTTCACCTACTAAGTTGGGTATATAGACCTCAAGTTCTAAAGACCTCTTAGAGTTACTCATCTCTGAGTGTCCCATAGACTTCATGGAGTAGGCTGATGGAAGTGGAGAGTGTGTCAGAAAACAAAACTTGAAGATATTCGGGATAGAGAAAGAATGAGCTTAAATGCGTCTCCTTGATGTGCTGGCTAAATGTCTTAAGCTGTGCCTCTCTTTTTCTCAAAATTCACTTCAGATCTTCAATACTACTTTTGGTTTGCTAAATTTTTGCTCACTGATTTTGTCCACAGTGTTCTAAAGATGCATGCATATTTTTCTGCATCTGATTCTCAACTCTAAACATGAAGTCCTACGTTAATTTTAATGAACCTGTGCTCCATATATTAGTTACTGTTTTGATCATGGAGTCATGACCAAATAGAAGTTTTCATTAGAAAAAATAATGAAATAATCGATGATTGGTATATATGAAGGGTTTAATCATACTCAAAGCTTTAAAAAGAATGACACCTCAGAGACTAGCACTTGTGATTTCTAGAACTGGATTTATCAGAGGAGGTTCATAGGAAATGCTGTCTTGCACTAAATCAGGAGACATGAGCCCTACCGTCCTACCATGCAATGACGTGTGGCCTTGGATAACTCCATTCTGGAACTGTGCCTGTTTCTTCATACAAAAAATAGAGTTGATGGTAGATATCTTCCTGGCCTACCTTCCATGGTTGTTGTAAAGACTTAAAGAGTAACTTTTCTCGCCACGTCATATTCACTGGGCTGCAGGACTAATTTCCTTTTGTCAGTGCTTTTGAGTATCATTTAATCTAGATCTGTGGTACTCAGATCTAACTGTAGTCTCCACCAGAATCACCTGGAGGATTTGTTAAAACATTTTGCTGGGCCCCAACCTCAGAATTTCTGATCCATTAGGTGTGGGATGGGCCCAAGAATTAGCCTTTCAAACAAGTTTCTAGGTGATGCTGATGCTGCTGGACAGGGGACCACACTTTGAGAACCACTGGTCAAAAGCTTGTCTCTATATATGCAAGGCCCAGTAGACCCTCTTAGCCGCATTTGAGGTTAATTGATGGTGTACTGTACTTTTGCTTTCTGCTGTCGTTGCTTTCAGCTTCTCTACAGCTGAGAATGATGATCTCTTCCCTATTCTTCTCCACTGTGCTTCTCCCTGGACTCTCCTGCCTTGATTTCCTTACTCTCCTGTGACTGTGTCTCTGCCCCTTTGGCTGCTTCCTGGTACCCTGTTTCCCATAACCTCCTGCTGCCTTCTGGCTTCTCTGGAAAGCTGCCTTCCCAGTGGGCAGGACATAGCCTTGAATCCTATTCTTGCCTCAAGCTTTCCCGTCTCCTCTCACAATTTATTCATTCTCTGTGTAAACTTGAAAACCACGAGGTGCCAGTGTTACAGAAAAGGATGAAAAGTTTACAAAGGAGATCCAGACCCCATGAGAGGGTTCTTGGATCTTGTGCAAGAGAGCATTCAGGGCAAGTCAACAGAGTAAGGTGAAAGCAAGTTTATTAAGAAAAAAAAAAAGAATAAAAGAATGGCTACTCCATATACACAGCAGACTCAAGAGCTGCTGGTTGCCTATTTTTTATGATTATTTATTGATTATATGCTAAACAAGGGGTGGATTATTCGTGCCTCCCCTTTTTAGATCATATAGGGTAACTTTCTGATGTTGCCATGGCATAAACTGTCATGGTGCTGGTGGGAGTGTAGCAGTGAGGACAACCAGAGGTCGCTCTCGTGGTCATCTTGCTTTTGGTGGGTTTTAACTGGTTTCTTAACCGAAATCTGTTTTATCAGCAAGGTCTTTATGACCTGCATTTTGTGCTAACCTCTCATATCATCCTGTGACTTAGAATGCCTTGATCATCTGGAAATGCAGCCCAGTAGGTGTCAACCTCATTTTACCCAGCTTCTATTCAAGATGGAGTTGCTCTGGTTCAAATGCCTCTGACACCAGGACTAATCGGGTGGCCTAATTTAGGCTAAAGTGGTAATAGCTGATATATTACCTCACTCGGGCTTCTGGATTAATTGAGACTTTATTGCTCACTTCCTGGGTGCCAGAACCTGGGATGATAACTGGGTTCATGTCAGTGAATAAAAGATACATTATTTTTGCTTTTGTGGTGTTTGCTCTTCTGAATGATGAGGAAAATGAATTTTAGACAGTGGACTCGGACAGTAGGTGGAGATGATGCCCATTTGATACCATCAAATAATAGCAGAAGGAAACGAGGGCTGCTGCTGGGGACCTTCAGTCTCCTGCCCCTTGCATCCCCCAGGGCCAATTCTGTCACCTTTCTTAAGCTCTTAGAAGAGACAGCTAAATTGTTGGGTGAAATTGATGCATTCCAATCCTAGAGGCCTGGAAAAAAAATAGTATTTCAACTAATATTTATTGAGGACTTACCATGTGTCCAGGGTTGTTTTAAGAACTTTACATGTATTAATTGACTTAATCCTCACATCAGCCCATTAGACAGGGTCTACTACTATCTCCGTTCTGTAGATGAGAAACATTCTTAGCTTATGGTCACCCCCTATCAAGGGATGGGTAATCATCATTTGAATGTGAAAGGATATTTTACTCAGCGACAGTAACACCTTCCTGGGTACCCCGCTATTTCTCCTGGATATGCTCTTGCTCTCTCTCAAGATGGGTTGTGGAAACCATAGAAAAAAGATGCGCATGTCTTTTAGTCATTATTTTAGGGAAAGGCATTGAGTTTTTGCCCCTCAAAATCTGTAGAATGGGTTATTTACTGGAAAATGGATATGTGCTATTAAAAAATCCAGCTATGTAACTTTACATCACTGTAAGATTGCTCACTCGAACCTGTATACTTCTAAATGTGCTTCTCTGACTTTAGAATCAGTGGACCCTGTCGGAAACTTCCCAGTAAAAAATGCATCAATGCTCCTTTCATACACAGGCTAATTCCAGAGAATTACTGGTTTACATGACATCTCCGTGACCCAAGTGAAAAGCTGAGATATTTTATAAGCACATAGTACAATTACCCAGGGAAACTACATACAAGTAAAATACTAATATAATATCTATTTCAAAAGAAATAAAAAGAAACTGCAAGTGACTTTGGAAAATATACTAGCAAACCCATAGGGAAAAACAACAAAATCTTGAGCAGTGGATTCCTAACCCAAGCTACACACTAAAATCACTCCCAAATGCCTCAGAACAGTGATATCAGAAGCTCTGGGGCTGGAACTCTGGCATTAGTATTTTTTAAAGCTTTCCAGGTAATTCCTTTATGCAGCCAAATTACCACTGGCCCAGGGCTGAGATCCACTGGCCTAGGGCTGCCTCAGGGTATCTTGTACTGGTATTGATGTCTGCAGGTCTTGAGAGAGACAGCGAGTGAGACCCAGAGATAAAATAGCAATGCTTTCCTGCCTGTAAGTGTTGAGAAAATATTAATGAACATTCTGACATTTGTCTGATCGCCATCATCTGGAACATTCTGCAATAATTTATACAACAAGTAATTAGCATGGTGGAGAGCAAAGCACATCATGAACACCTAGGACCCTGATAAACTGACTAGAGGCAGCTCACAAGGAGACAATAGATTATGACATTTTGAAAGAGATACAGAATTAAGTACATGACGAGGGCTTAATAAAACCCTGATTGAATCAAGGCTCTGTTGCCTGATAGGTGAAATGAATACAAATGGGGAAGCAAGATGGAAATTGTGTCATCCAGGAAAACTGTACAAGTGGTGAGTGTGGAAAGAGGTTCTATGTAATTTGTTCTCTTAAGCCGATATTCTTAGAATAGTAGCAATAATCTATCAGTCACTTCACTCAGGGATTTAGTTTCAAGGTAAATTGTATTACCTTTCGGGTACCAAAATATTTAATAGTAAACTAGCTTTGAATTTGCAAATAATCATTTCTTTAAAGTATTAGCTCAGAAACTGATTTTGTTGAAGGAATTTCTCCTTAGTTAGCTACAGACGGGATCTTTGTCACATGGCCATGAAATATGCAGCTCACAGACACTTCAAAGGTTGAGAAAAATGGGATTTATTGGACGAAAGGAAGAAAAGGGAAACAGGGACCTCAGCAGAGCAAGAGTTCTGCTAGTGGGTTTCCTCCTTCACAGATTGAATCTCAGTTTCCATCCAGGAAGAGGAGGGGCCAGGCTCCTCCCTGCTGCAAACTGTGCGAACTTCCCTGGCTCCACCTCAGTGCACTCTCCTCCCAGCACGCAGGTGGTTGGAGTTTCTCTGGGGCCCCCCTTTATACTTGGCTGTCTCAATTCTACATTGTGAGTCAGCAGTATAGCCAAGGGGAAAAAAACAGCATTCAGGAGCCATTCAAAAACATGTTTCATAGACTTTCTGAAGGATAACTACAGAGTTCTTCCAGTTTTTTTTCCTTTAATATACTCACACCTTTTGCTCATGAGCTTATCAGCATATGTGTGTGTTGGTTAAGAAAGGACTCAGGAGTCAGATAACCTAGGTACCATTCCAGCTTCACTACCGGCTGGCTTTATGGCTTTGGGCAAGTTCACATCATCTTCGTGCCACAGTTTTCTTATCTGTAAAATGGGAATAATACCCTGTCTCACAGAGTTGTCGTGAGAAGAAACGTGTTATTTGTAGAATTCTCTTACTGGTTCCTGGAACACAGCACCATATGCCTGTTACAAGGACAAAGAACAAACTTCGGGATCCACACTCTCCTTTCTCTCTTTCTCTTGCCTTTTGTCTGTCTTCAGGCCATTTCGCTGCTAATTAGCACCTTCATCTTATCATGAGTGACAGAAATAAAGATAGGAAATCAAGACAGTCAATTTTCATATTAATTATCACCTAGTTAAAATATGAAAAGTCTGAAGCCATCGATAAAAATGAGATTTGGGGTTGTCTATAGAATTCAGTTATCTGGATTCTTCCCAGAACCTGCAATTCTCCCAACCTGTTTTTTGACATGGATAATTGAAGGTTAACTATTCAAACAGGCATAAAACTCCTGATATATGTTAGAATCACTGGAGATGTTTTGAAAAATACCTTTGCTCTGGTCTCACTCCTAGATTAATGTCATTGGAATCTGCATGGTGTTTTTTTTCTTTTTTTTTCCAGAAAAAAGAAGATTAGAGGGGAAGGAAAGTTCCTTCTTTGACTGTTCCTGTCTTGAGCTGGCCTTCTGTTTTTTAAGTCCAGCTGGTGTTTAGAGGTGACGTGTGCTTTCTGAGTGCTTTTGTGAGTTCTCAGGCCCCAGCCCCATGAGTGGAGATTTTTCACCTGCACAGCCCCGAATGCCAGTGATAATGCTACCCCAGCTCATACCTTACATCTGGGCATCCAGCCTCTGTTGTAGCTACTGCAGGTCCCATCCCTTCCCCAGTGGCCCTATTATACAGGACCTCAAACAATCTCCAGTGGCTCATGAGAAACACTCATGATTCTTTTTCCCTGACAAACTTGGAGTCCAGGCTCTTTCCTTTGGCAACCACCTTTCCCCTCAGCACCATCTGTAACAACTGGTCAGCCCATTATTTATCCTACAGATTTCTCAAAGGGGGAGATAGTCACTAGTGTACTGGGTCCTTCTAAATTTAGGGTACACATATCAAGCGCGGCAAATGATCCCTCTGTAGTTTCTTTCTCTTGGTTTACAATAAAGAGATGAACACTTCCCAGCTCTAATGGGGGACTAGGACTCATGCCACAATCTCTCTCTACAGAGAACCTCTTCCTTCTCTCCAGCCTCCAAGAGCTCTGAAACAGTAGCTAGAAAGAGAGAAGACACCGCAACCCTTTTCTCCCCAGAATATGCTCTACCTGGTGGGGAGGGGAGACAGTCGTAAATGAAGCTGAAAGCTTTGATTAATAAGTAAGGGTGACCTTTCTAATTTCTAATTTGAAAGTTTGTCTTGCCACTTAGAGGAATTATAGGACTTTGTGATTTTGAAACTAACCAGAGAGTTACGAGATTGCCAGTGTTTTTATCCAGAAAGAGGGAAGGAACCACCTCAGCTAAATAACATTAAAGTTATAGTGGGAGAATAAAATTAAGTTGCTTTGTGATTATATTCACTAAGACATACTTGCTGAAGTATAGGGTTACATGGAGATCCAGACAGGATCAATTAGTTGTAAAATGTATTCCCAAGAAATTTAAAATATTAACGAGATTTAGGTTAACAATTCTATAAACTACTAAAATGTATGAGAACATCTGCTTACAATAATGTCTATGGTTTTATAACAGTTGATAGTCATTCATTCTTTTCAGACCAAAGTTAGTGAGAAAATCTTTCTTTATTTTTATTTTTATTTTTAAATTGAATAGAGATGAAGTCTCATTTTGATGCCCAGGCTGGTCCCAAACTCCTGACCTCAAGCAATCCTCCCACTTCAGTCTCAAAAGTGCTAGGATTATAGGCATGAGCCACTGTGCTGAGTTCTTTTTTCCTTTAAGACCACTCTATATCATCACTTCACTGGATCTTTCTCTCTGATAGGGGCACAATATTACACACAATTCTATTATTTTAGGAAGTGAAAATATTCTTAAGTAAATATTTTATTTAAAAAAATATAACGCAAGAGCAGAAAACCAAACACTTCATGTTCTCACTCGTAAGTGGGTGTTGAACAATGAGAACACATGGACACAGGGAGGGGAACATCACACACTGGGACCTGAGGGGTGGGGGGCTGGGGGAGGGATAGCAGGGGGTGGGGGGGATTGGGGAGGGATAGCATTAGGAGAAACACCTAATGTGGATGACGGGGCGATGGATGCAGCAAACCACCAAGGCATGTATATACCTATGTAACAATCCTGCACGATCTGTACAAGTACCCCAGAACTTAAAGTATAATAAATAATTTTTAGGCCGGGCGCGGTGGCTCACACCTGTAATCCCAGCACTTTGGGAGGCCGAGGCAGGTGGATCAAGAGGTCAAGAGATCGAAACCATCCTGGTCAACATGGTGAAACCCCGTCTCTACCAAAAATACAAAAATTAGCTGGGCATGGTGGCACACGCCTGTAGTCCCAGCTACTCGGGAGGCTGAGGCAGGAGAATTGCTTGAACATAGGAGGCGGAGGTTGCAGTGAGCCGAGATCATGCCATTGCACTCCAGCCTGGGCAACAAGAGCAAAACTCCATCTCAAAAAAAAAAAAAAATTTTTTTTAAAGAATATACCATGTATACTAATAATGTCTTGGTTATAGTGTTCTCTACATATCAATTAGGTCAAAGTGGTTGATAGTTTTTTAAAAGTAATCTGTATACTTATTGATACTTCAATCTAATAATATAATTAAAATATTGTGATTTTGTCAAAAAAAGTAAAAATAAAAAATAATGTTGATAATGCTGCCTTAATTTGCCATATATATTAATTCACGAAAGGAATTCCAGTCTCCTTCAAACTGACAATCAAATATTGACAATCTGGTTTTTTGATACTGAGAATTCCTTTGCTCACCATCGTCATAAGTCATCTTGTAAAAACTAGGCTTCAAGTGGGATGGTTTTGGATTATGGTAGAGAGACAGTAAGAAATGGTCCATTGTAACTGCATGTGTTAAACCAAAAATTCCCCGGCCTGATGCAGTTGTTTTAAAAGAAAACAGATGAATTATGCTGTGTTTTTGCAATAATGTTATTTTTTGATATTTCATTTCTCAGCAAGTCTTGAATACTGATTTTATGTGGTCTTTGGGGAAACTGAAGCTCTCCTCAATTCCCATCCACCCCAATCTCAGGACAGTGATACATGGACCCCACCACTCTGTTGCAGTTGTCAGGGAGGGAGGGGAAGGTATTCACTTGCGGGTGTCTTAATATTTGAAGACAAATAAAAATTATTTTGGCTTATCTCTGTTTTTTTCATTATCTCCTCTTCTCTCCATCCATGCATACAGTTCATAATAGGCTGTATAAATTAAATAATTCACAATAAGCCTAATTCTTATCATCTCTAAATGCAGTTTCATTAACATTAAAATTACCAGAGCAGTCTGTCATGTCAAATCATTGTATTGATCTGAAAACATACTAATTACCACAGGATCTGTGATTCTAACTGAAGCACTATGAGTTGGGGGACAAAAATATGGAAAAAGGTGACAGAGCAAATTGGTGCATGAAGGCAGGGAATGCAGAAGATAAGCCTGAAGTCACTTGCAATCCAGCAAGCAAGGAAAAAAATAAAGGAAAAAGAAAGAGAGGAAAAACCACACTGTCTTAGCCTGTTCTTACACTCCTAGAAAGAACTGCCTGAGACTGGGTAATTTATGAAGAAAAGAGGTTTAACTGACTCACAATTCCTCCGTCTGTACAGGAGGCATGGCTGGGGAAGCTGTAGGAAACTTACAATCCTGGCAGAAGGCTGAAGGGGAAGCAAGCACCTTCTTCACACGGTGGAGCAGGAGAGAGAGAGTGAATGGGGAAGGGCTGCACACTTTCAAACAACCAGATCTCCTAAGAACGCACTCAGTATCACAAGAACAGCTAGGGGAAAATCTGCCCCCATGATCCTTCTGCCAGGTTCCTCTCCCCAACGTTGAGAACTACAATTCAACATGAGATCTGGGTGGGAACAGAGCCAAACCATATCACATGCATAATGAGATGGTATGTAAAAAAGACAAAGCAACCCATTGAAAGAGCTCATCAGAGCACCTTTCAGTTTTATAGATTGGATGCTGCCTGATTCATGAATCACTAATAAAAGCCAATTTGGTCTTTGAACTCAATTCATTGAAAAAAAAATTGGGGGGGCATTTTTAATGGTTTCCAGATCTTATAAAGACACATGGGGGAGTGGCAGGATCAAGCAACGGAGCTCTTAAATCAGGTGAAAGCTGAATGTTGAGGCCTCAGCCTTGAAGGGAGTTTATGCCTATTGCTAACCCCCCACGAAGAAGAGAAAGGAAAATTTCCTTTACTCTTTTGTACAGAATATAACACTGGACACTTAATTTTTAGGTACTGAAAATCAGCAATGAAATTTTGTTTTTTGAGAAGTGCAAACTGAAGAAACTTGAACAAAATATGAACTCAGTTAATAAAAATGCATCAATACTGGTTCATTAACTGTGATAAATATATCATCTTAATATAATAATACAGTAAACTGGGCATGGGGTATATGAGAACTCTCTGTACTATCCTCACAACTTCTCTGTAAATCTGAAAGTATTCTAAAAGTTAAAAATGTGTTTAAAAACAAATTTGAGCATTATGCATCATAAGTGGAATTTGTGCAGTTCAACTTATTGCCTCTAAAAAGAAAAGAGTATGGCTGCAGGGATATCAGGAGTGGGAGCAGACAGCAGGTGGGTGATGTGGCCAAGGAAAAGCATTACATTGTGAAAGATGGGAGAATCTTCCACAGTTATGTAACTAAGCTTCACAACTCTTCTGTTCTGCGTGTCATAAAATGCCTCCAAAAACACAAAAAAGGAAAAGGAAAGAGTAAGGCCCTTAAAAGAGCTCTGAATGAAAGCTAAATTATCAAATTCACCTAAACTTAAAGAAATTGCTTTCTGTAAAGGTAGAGCATTATTAGATTATTTATTTTTAAAAGTCCAGAAGAATAAGTATTATCGAGAAGGATGAGTCGGGCTGGCCTCACCATGACTGTGATTTAGCTTTCCAAGAGTTCATTGAATCCCAGAGTATGGATTTTTTACGCTACAGGAAGAAACAAGCTTATTTATCTTTGGCAAAAAAAAGTGTTGATTATAATGGCTCCTACTTTGATTAATAAAGATGGGTTTGAGCCTAGTTATAATGCTTTAAAATTCACGGTCCAAAACTGCAATTATGTTTGCACCAACCCAATACTATCATGGTTGCCTTGCAGCTGCTGGTGAACTGTGTGACTCTCTCTGGCATCATATACAGAAGGCTTTAAATTCTTTAAAGTAGAAATTAAAGGCAAGCTTTCATAAAGTGGTAATTTTAAAAGATTGAGTCAAGAAAGACATTCTGTATTAAAATCTGGCCTTAGGTGTATCCTAAGAATGATCACAATATATTTTTTATATTGCATATCAGTGACAATTATGATGTCACTTATTATTTTAATTTAAAAGAGGATGCTGAATGGAGCTTTTAAAAATGTTTTTCTTAGTTGAAGCCCTAAAACAGAGATGCTTAAATAAGCAAAAGATGCCTCCACATGCTAAAAAGGAATGCCTGACATGTCTAAGCTAAATCTACTAAAAGATATTAGATTCTATCTGATATAATAGCCATCAAAACTATCACTCACCTCCAGCCACCATCATCCTGTATAAGAGTAAATGATCACCAAGGAAGGAGAGCTGTTGGCCTAGCGGGGCCAGTGTGGCATTTCCACCTTTCCAGACAAGTACTGGGGATCTGAGAGACATGCTAACCACAGTTGGGGGTGTCTCAAGGAAAGACATTTGGCATCTCACTTCCAGCTGCATGTTCACTGAGCTGCAGATACTCCAGGGCCCACCAGGTGCACTAAAGTGGAGGAGGTGGAGCATGGCAAGAAGCTGGCATGGGTTTTCCATAGGCAGGGGCTTCTGTCAACATAAGCACTAGTGCCTGATTTCTGTCTGAAATACCGTGAAGTTAGGAGGACAGCTGGAGAAGCCCCTTAACCCACTGATGGAAGGCAAAGAGAGAGCTATGGCTTCCTCATTTGCTGTGGAAACATGCATGAGGTCCTCAAGGATGAAGAGAAAGGGTAGTTGCAGATGGTCACCAGAGAGAGAGTCTGCTGAAGAGTTCATTATCTATGTCAGGGAATGAGAGTATCCTGAAGGTGTGAAGTGAGGATGGGGCAAGGCTCCACAGAACGCTAAATGATGCCCGGACAAAACCAGCATTTATAGGCCTGCCAGAAGAGAGACCAGAACAGGCCATCAGCACTAGCAGAGAGAGCACCACCAGTGACACTGGGCTTTGCCTGCCTTCCTCTAATCCCTCTCCCTTCTCTAATTCTGAAGCTCCAGAAGGTTCAGTGGAGAAAGGTCAAAGTCTTTACATCAACTCTTCTCCACTGTAGGTTTCTGAGCCAACTGTGAGTTGGTGGAGAGCAGAGGGGTAGAGGGAAAGCTATGAACAGGCTGTGAAGTTCAAGCTTTGATACTAGATAGAATCAGACCTTTTAATATTCCCAAATCAGTTAAGCACTAGCTAAAACTTTTTTCAAAAATAGCTGGAAGTGATAGGAAAACTATGAGCTCTACCTTAAGCTGTCATCAAGGGGTGGGGAGAGGAAATCCGAGACTGCAAAAGTGAAAGTGGTTTGTGGTTTTACCCCATTGATTAAACCCATTTTAAAAACCAGCAACTGTTATTTTAAAATAGAACATTCTATAGAAACAGTCTAACTGACAGAACAGGCCATTGAAATATTTTTCTTGTCCTTTGCAGACATGCAGGCCCAGGGAAGGATAAATGGTAGCATTTATGCTTTCTGAACTTAGAGCCTGCATGGAGCTCTTCTGCAAGACAAGCTTTGCAAATCCCACTCAACGGCAACATGGTATGAGTTGTTGGTTTGTGAAGACAGATTATACAAAAAGAACCATGGCATTTTCTGGAAAATATATAACGTTTTGAAGAGGAAGAGGTAAGGACCTAGCATTTATTAATCATTTATTATTTTGCCTATATGCCTGGCAACCTGGTAGTGTGATAGGTGCCTTATCTCATTTAATCTTTCCTACAATAATGTGAGGTAATAATTCATATACCTATTTTGCAGATGAGGAAGTTGAGCCTCAGAAAGGTTATAGAATTTTCCTAAACTCCTCTGGTTAATAAATATATTTGATTCAAAAGCCATTCTGTTTCTACCACGTTGCATTACCAAAACTTGCAAACAGAATATAAACTTCATCATGTTTAATTTAAAAAGAGATGGACTGTTAACAGATAGGTCACAGCTGTAACAGGGATTATTGTTAGGAAACTTGATAAGAGAGATGGCTGCTCCCTGAAGGAAAGAAAAGGAACAACTCAAAGCAATATGAACTTCAGGTAAGATTAAGGCAGTGCCGAGCAGTGTCTGGAGAGAGAATTCTCTAGATTAAACAGAGTTGAATCCAATGAAGTGGGAACATGGAAGAAAAGCTGACATAAAGAGCAAAAAGAACAGAAAAGACACTGGGAGCAAAGGCTGTGTTCGAATGGGAACAGCCTGGGGTGAGCACGTCTAAGGAGCCTCAGCGGCCACCAGTGAGGCCCGGCTCTCCTTCCCAAGTTGATGTAGGGGTGCTTGGAGATCGAGAAGGAAGCTCTTAGACAGGCTTCTCCGAGTCTGGACAAGATTTCAAGACTGTTGCCATTCCCAAATGGATCTTTTGTGAAACTCACCCAAATCAGAAAGATCACCTGAGGTCACACTATGGAGAGGACATTTTTCCAAATAAAATTAAAGAAGTGTTTACTTTTAAATTGTTCCTATTCACTTGGACAAGTATCTCCAAATAAACCAATGGGTTTTGTTTGGGTATGCTTTTATTAGTGCCAAAGGATACTCCCCTCTACAACTGCATATAAACAAGCATCCTACTGTACTCTCATTCCTATTCCTGGAGAATTAAAAGTTTTGCACTCATTTAAAAATCCCTATGCTTAGGAGCAGGATTGGGGTGAGGAAGTGGTCTAAACTCAGTCTTAGAAACTCTGTAAAGGAGATGACCCACCTGCTTCCCTATGTTTGTGTTTCCTTGAACAATCTGCCCTTTCTGACACCTCTGACCCAGAGAAGCTCACCACAAAACACCGTCCTTGTTTTTTCTCTGTCCCGTATTGAGTTGCATCAGCAAGGTGAAAAGCAGACACATTATCATGCAAGACCAGCACAGTTGTGGCTTCCGAAAAGGGCCAAGTCTCCTTGTTGTGACTTTATCAGTCTTGTCCACTTTTCTCTCTTTGCTCTGAAAAAAACCTGAAGAATTAAAAATTTTGTGCTCAATTAAAAATCCCTATGCTTAGGGATAGGATGGGGGTGGGAAAGTAGTCTAAATCCAGTCTTAGAAACTCTTTAAAAGAGATGAACCACCTGCTCCCCTATATCTGCTGTGACCACTGAAAGAGACCACATGTGGTCGTGGAAAGAGCATAGGCTTGAAGTTACAACAGGTTTCCAATCGGCTTTGTATAATCTTAGGCAAGTTACAGAATCTCAGTTTCCTTGTCTGTAAAATGCAGAATCCCTGCATTACTGGTTAGCATTTGCGCTGTTTTAATGATTAAATATGATAATGTCTGCAGAACACTCGGTAATAATACTGAAATGTGATTAGACAAAAAATAATCTTTTCCTTGCTTCGATGTCTTACCTCAGTGTTTGCAGAACTGCCCGCTGCTCTTTAAATCTGCAGTTTAGGCATCCTGGGAATGAGTAGGAGCCAAGTACACCAGTATGCCCAGATTTCAGAGAACACTCATTCATTCTTCCAGGTTCCTTCACACTTTCCTGGTCTGTGTCCTGAATTCCTCTTGGCTGAATTAACTGAAATGGCCATAGGAGGAACGTTCCTTTGCAAGTGCTGCCACTGCCTGTTTACATTCTTCTTGACATCGGAGCAAATCTACATTTCTGATGATGCTGCTGGTGATGGGCTGCCACAGAGCAGGCTCTGATTTGGGAGCATCTTGACAAAATCCCCTTGAGAAATTCCTTGAGTAGAAATAAACTGCTTGCACCATGAATTAGTTTGTAAGAGTTTTTTCCAAGCCTCAGACTCCATCAGTAACGATAGACAAAGTGTGGGTGGCCTCTCTGGTGCTGGATGATGCTACCATATCTTCAAAAGGCATTTCCACTCTGTAGACAAACATTTTCTGTGGGATTTTGATTTGTTAGAATGATGATGAGGATGATGTAATATGATATAGACAAAAATAGAGCATTGATATTATTTTGAAATACTAATTGATGTTTTTAAATTCCTTTTACTTTATAGCTTTGAAACATTAAAACTAGATAGTGAGGCTGAGGTTCCTTGTTCTACAAGAACAGAAAATTATCTGCTATTAACCGAGAAATAAAAATAAAATCCTAAGCCCCCCAACCAACTGAATAGACCTCTTCTTGGCTAGCAGGATTCATACTAACCATAAAAAAAACTGAGTTCTTGGCCATGGCAGGATTGGAGGCTAGACACACTTCATTGTATACCTGCCCTTGCTAACCACCATTAGATTCCTTCCCTAAGGGCTAAACGTAAGCCAGTTTTTTCAAAAGACCCCACCACTGACATCAACAACTGCCTACTGCTATCTCTCCTTTTTGCCTGATAAGGGACCACCAGCCACAGAAATCTGATAAGAGAATGCCAGTCCATGGAGAATGCACAGCTAAGTGTTTGTGTGTCCACTATTTGATGTCCGTGTGCCAAAAACTCTACCCCGGGATCACGCTAACACTGCCATTTTTTGTACATGGGACCTATAAAGAGCCATGAAGTTCAATTGCTCATGCACACATTTCTTCTCTCATAAATATTTGAGAGTTTTAAAAGTAGCTTATTGAATACTTATATTCAGCCTCCTCACTTAACTTAAATTCCTATTCCTTTCACCCGTGCCTTGAAGTGTCTGTTTTCAGCTTCTGACCAGAGACTACACTTCTCAGCCTGTTGGAATGGCCCTCCTGCAGACTGCTTTATGAGAAATAAATCTCTCCTTTCAAAATTTATGAATTTCATCATTCTTCAGTTGACAGAATAAAGGGTTAAATTTTTGGCTTTGAGTTCCAAATAAGGTGCATGAAATTCAAAGGCAAATCAGTAAATTTAAAAGCCTAAGTCTTTTGATTGATAAGGTTGTACTTTAATTTTTTTTTTTAAAGAGAAAAGGCTGGAGAATTAGATTTTCCCCTACAACCCTTGAGAGCACAGAGCTGGCATCCTTTCCCTTAAGGTCAAGCACAGGCTGAGAAGAGGGAGAGCCAGCCCCCAACCCTTGCTGAAAGAATATACCATAAATCACACCTGCTAGAGTCATGGGCAGCAGTGACAGCAGGGTGCAAGGTGACCCTGAGAGCAGAGGAAGCATGAAGGCTAGAAGATACTGCTGATATCACTTGTTCATTCACTCAGCAAACATTTATATGGCAATTAACTATGTGTCAAGACTTGTTCTTGGGATACCACAGGGACTACAGATTCCATCCCTTGGGAGCCTTTTGAAATAAAGTGAATTCAGAAATAAAGTGAATTCAGTAATAGCATAACAAAGATAGATTTTTGTCATGTCTAAGCTTGTGGACTGATGTGATTGGACATTTAAAGCCATGGCAAACTGATTTGCAATTTTGAAAGCTGTTGTTAATCTTTCTGGGCAAGTTTTTATAAACAAAACCTGCTCAGAATTCCATAGACAAGGAAAAAATGCTAAGACAAGGTACTGTCATGCAGGGGTCCCTCAGCTGTGGCTCTATGCCAGCAGTGGCAGCATGGCTGTCACCTGGGAGTTTGTTAGAAATGCCAGTTCTCAGCCCCTCCTCAGTTCTAGTGAATCAGAAACTCTGGGAGGAAGGACCAGTGATCTGTTGATATGACCTGCAGATGATTCTGTGCATACTAAGGTTTGAGAACTGATGTTGTGATAGATAGGGATCACTAACAAAATAAATTAACTTATCCAATAAGCACTTATTCTGAGTCATGGGTTGGCACTGAGGATGTGAAGGGAAGCAAAATGAGTTCCCAGTACTCAGGTGGGTGCTCACAGGCAGGAACATATACAATTACAATATCATGAAACCAGTGATGTGAAGTATATTCAGGTATGATGCGAGCCCAAGGAGCCAGCTCTTCCCCCACACGCTTCCTTGCAGTGGAGGGAGAGAGGGCTGAAAAAGTGAAGGCTGCTCTTCTTGGAATTCTAGGGTGGCAGGGACTAAGAAGAAGTTTCCTCTACTAAGGCCAGAGCTGCCCCTGGTTGCAGAGCAAAGTTCCACACCAAACTGTCTTCAGAAACACAGAGAGAGCTTAGAAATAAACTGCTGGTCCCAGAGACTGTATTTCATATATATGTATGTATATGTGTGTGTGTGTGTATGTATGTGTATATATTCACATACACACACAAACACATATATACACAAATATATACATTTAATTTATTTATATATATAAATGTATAAAATATATATTTAATGAGCTTCCCAAGTGATTCTTAGGCACCAAAAAGTTTGTTCTAAGAGATGAAGAATTGAATCAGCCTATGAATTTTCCTACCTCATTTTTCATTAGTGCTGCCCATTGAACTACGAGGGAATAGAGGAAATATTTTGCTCTAATTATCTAGTCTCCTGTGAGGCACACCTATGTGGGTTATTTATCTGAGAACAATTGCTCATGGTATAGGAACCTTATCTTATATTGTAGTTCAACTACTATGATAATTATTGTAGCTCTTATTTAGCAAACATGCATTGAATACTGACAGTTCACAATTGCCCACCTTCACTTGCTTTGGCCAATGGGGAGTAACCAGACTGACCCTTTGCCATGACTGAACAGAAGCTTTAAATGCCATTGTATTGCATGGTATGGCTGACACTGTTCCCTAGTACCACATCTTAGATAATGGATTCTCCTCTGACCTAGATTCCAGAATGAGAAGACACACGGAGCCAAGTCTAACAGAGAGTCCAGCTGAACTGCAGACCTCATATAATGTGACCAAGAAATAAATATTTATTGTTGTAAGCTGTTGAGATTTGGAGCTTGTTTACCTTGCAGCATATTCTAGGGAAAGCTGACTAAAACACCTACTCTGCGTCTGGCATTATACTGCAGGGACAAAGATGAGTAACACTGTCTCCTCCCTCAGAACACTTGCTGTTCTTGAAGGGGATGAATCAATATTCTATTCTATCCCATTCTATAATTCTATTCTATTAATGCATTCCTTAGATTGTCCCAGAAAGGACTTATTCTGGCTTTTATACATAGAATGTGAGTAATAAAACACAGTAAGGTACATTAGAAGCAGATGAGAAAGAAAAGAGAAAAACAGAGGTCAAGAAATATGACTTAGGAAAGACACATAATATATGCTTGTGGGTAGACTCCAATTTGATTGTAATCATCCAGAAGCCAATTCATAAAAGAGACCCGATTAGTTTCACAATTCACAGTGCCCATAATATTAAAAGCAAAGCAATTGTTCCAGAGAGGCATGGCTATGCCTGATCATCGCAAGACAATATAGAAATTACTCTGAGAATGTATGAGATTTAAACTGTTAAAATATGCTTTTGGGGTTGTAATTTAAGATTTTCTTTTCCAAAATTCTATATATATGGCCTCAACTCAATTCTGTTTTAATTTCAAAGAGAGAAGGAAAGTCTTTAATTTTTTTACTTCTAGCTTAGTGTTTAGAATAAAGGAGTTCAATAAAGATTGAATAGAATGAGTGGCTGAACATTTGGTTTATTAATTTTCATTGTTGTGTAGTATTCCACTGTGTATACTATTCTATATTCACTATATATCCGTTATTGGACATTTGAGTTGTTTCCAGTTTGGGGCAACTACAAGCTGTACAACCATAGACATACTTAGAAATCTACTCGCTTATATGTAAAAGCAGATAATCTCTAGGAAATAAATCTAATGTGGAATAACTAGGTGATATGGTGTATATAGCTTCCAATTTACTAGCTAACACTATTCTGTTTTTCAAAGAGGCAGTTTCCATTTTCCTTCCCATCAGCACTGCCAGAGTATAAGAGTATATGATATTTCACATTCACACAAACACAAACATCAGGTATTTTCAAATATATGCCAATTTTAATGAGTATATTGTTGTTTCTCCTTGTTATTTTAAGTTGCATTTCCCATATTACTAATAAGGTTGAGTTCACTTCTATGTTAATAATGGCTATTGGATTTCCTTCCGTGTGAAGAACCAGTTCAAGAATTTTGCATACTTAAAAATTTGTGTTGTCTGTTCTTTTTCTTATTACAGGAGCTCTTTATATATTCTGAATACTAGTCCCTTATCTATTATGTGTGCTACAAATATTTTCTACTCAGGTTTAGTTTTTCACTCTTTTTAAATATATTTCCATGAAGAAATGTTGTATAATGTCTTTTTACAATATTTCCATGAAGAAAAAAGTAGTCTTTTTTTTATGATGAGTGATTTTTATATCTTATATAAGAAATCCTTCCTTCCTTCCAAGTCTTGAAGATATTTCTTATAGTCCCTTCTAAAAGGCTTTGTAATTTTGCTTTTTGCATATAAGTTTTTAATCCATCATAAATTATTATAATTTCCAGTAATAAGGATAGGAAACAACTGGAAAATAAAACAAATAATTTCTTATAGTCCCTTCTAAAAGGCTTTGTAGTTTAGCTTTTTGTATATAACTTTTTAATCCATCATAAATTATTATAATTTCCAGTAATAAGGATAAAAACAACTGGAAAATAAAACACAAATAATTTTTGCTCAAAGAATTATCATAATTAGTATTTGGGAGGGAGAGTCTGGTAGGTTTCAAAACAGCCCACTTCGGTGAATCAGCCCAGGGTTGCCCCGGCATTGCTGCATCAGAACTATACACACAGTTCATGGCAGTAGTGAGAGTGGAGGCTGGTGACTGAGCTGTTATCTTCAGAGTGACTAGCAGAGCAAAAGATACCTACCACACCCCCCCATTGACTTCAGATGCTGTAGACCAGAGGCAGTGCCACCACGGGAACACAGGCAGGCAAGGAGGATCCCACCCCATCCCCCAGCCCAAGCCCAAGTCCAAGGGTAGGCAGTGGAGTGTAAGTAGTTCAGAGCTATAGAATGTTAAATAGTGATTTCCCAAAGAAGTCCACATCCTAATCCCCAGAATCTGCAACTCTGTGATTTTATAAGGAAGAGAGACTTTGTGGATGTGATTACATTAAAGATGTTCAGATGGGGGGGATTATCTTAGTATATCCCAGTGGGCCCAATGTAATCACAAAGCTAAAAATCCAGACAGTGTTTACTAACAGCCTGATGACTTTAGAAGCACAAACTCAAGTACTGAGCTTTCAGATGCAAAAGTGATTTCTTGATGTTTGATTACAGGAGGATTTACGAGAGTGCAGGTTGAAGTCCAGCCCTGAAATGGATAGGACATTTGTTGTCTCAGAGAGCCCCAGATGAATTGGAATGTCAGGGTGAATCTGGTTACTTTTATTTACATAATTTAAAAATCTATTTGCAATATTCTTGATTTGCTGTAAACAGTAATGCATCAGAAACAGTTTTTCAGAAATGATATCTTTTTCTCATAGATGCAAAACAAATTCACATGAGACCAAGATGTGTATGGAATAATGTAGAATTAATTTTCAGCCAGCCCATTATGGCCACTTTAATCACCTACCTGACCAAAAGGACCCATTTAAAATCCCAAGGGGCCATGGTGACCAAGAACCCTTTTCCAGGGCCTTCTACCTTTTTTTTTCCAATCTGTTTCTGCCTTCAGTAATTTTAAAGGAATCTAAGCCACTGTAATCCCCAGCCTCTTAAGAGAATTTATAAAGGCGACTAAAACCTAATTCATTCGGCATAAAGCTAGAATTGCTTTGGTGCTGAAATATGTGCAGACATGAAGAGTTTCCTTAAAATCAACAGAGCTCTTCTCTTTCTTCCTGTAGAATACCCTGCAATGCCCAGACACTTATATAAGGGTTTTATACACCTGCACATCATGGTATTAGAGGAGGTAAATGATGGAAGACTTCACAGAGCATCTGGTCCCTGTATGTGCCAAAAGAATATGGTTTCTTACAACATACTCTCTGGAGATCTATTCTAGCTATAAGCTTCTAACCATCCACCTAAATGATTCTATGGTAATATAAAGAGACAGCTTCCTTGACATTTAATGTGTACTTTCTCCCCCAAATTTTAACCACATCTTCCAGAAGGATTCTTTTTATAGACTTAATTAACTAATTTTCTTTCTTGATTTCTGAACCCCTTAAGGATTGAATGCAAATCACAAGAGATTTTGTTTTTAAGAATAAGGAGCTTAAATAATGTATTTTTGAATCATAACAAATTTTTTCTGGGTTTGAGTCTACATTCTGTGCTAGTATCTTTGTTTATTACTGTCTAGCTCTTACCAGTTTTTCTCTTCAATAAATCTCAGGACTATCTCAAATTTTGAGTATGAGAACAGAAATGCTAATATGAGTGTTTTAAACTTAGACATATTAAAATAGTTTTAGAGTAAAATAAGACAAATAACTATGCCAACTTAAAAAAATCAAATAATAAACAAGATGATTAACTAAAAAGAATTGAGCAGTGTAATCGCTGAGAAGATTATATCCTGCAAAAGGTGTTTCTTGGAAGTGTTCAACCACAATCAGTTCTTTCATTATATTCCCTGGTCAGAACTAAATCCTCAAAAATTGTGGGGAGAAAGAGAAAAATGTAGAAAATATTTTGAAATTATATTTTGCTTTTTATATTAGAATCTCAAATTGTGGCCTAAGAGAGCACTGTCTCTTGTCTCCTGCCAGTGATGGAGACGGAGGGGAGCTGGATGGGGCGAGGACATGAGTTTTAATGACTATATGATGATCTCAATAGATGCAGAAAAAACTTTTGATAAAATCCAACATCTCCTCATGGTAAAAACCCTCAGGAAAATAGCTATTGAAGGAGCATATAGTTTAGAATGTCTTCTCTGACCCAATGGCTACTGTTTCCCACTTCTATTACAATGGACTGCATAGTTTTCCTTACCTAAAGTTTAATTTATAGATTCTTAAGGAGAGTGAAGGTATCTCAGAAAAGAATACCTCTGTGGCTAAAATATAAGAAGAGATTACAAGAAAGGAAACATGTAAAAATGTTTTGTAACCTCAGACTTAATTCTGAAGTGTATCTTGCCATTTTGTTTACTATTTCATGAGACCAGAGATAAAGAGACTATCAATGTTCTGATCAATAAATGACTTCACTGGGAATTTTCTTGCTTTTTGTAAAATCTGTAAAGAGAAGGGTTGAGAACTGACTTGTAATGAAAATACACAGCTAAATAATTGCTTTCACATTATTATAAAACAACCTTTATTCAAACGGCTGTCTGAGTTTTCGTTCTACCTGATGTATTTTTAATCCTCCATAAATATTTATTTGACTTATTTTTTAAAACACATGCATTACCTCATATATTTATCATTTTTTGTTGTGAGATCAATTAAAATAGTAATTTTTAAGAATATAATACACTGTTATTAACTATAGTCACCATGTTGTACAACAGATCTCTTCAACGTTTTTCTTCTCTCTAACTAACCTTTGACCAATATTCTGGTAAACACCATGCTACTCTCTGCTTCTATGAATAGACTTTTTAAAGTGAGATCATGCAGTATCTGTATTTTTGTGCCTTGCTTATTTCAGTTAGCACAATGTTCTTCAGGTCCACCAAGGCTGTTGCAAATGGCAGGATGTCCTTCTTTTTTAAGGCTAAAAGTATTCCATAGCGTATATACGCTACATTAAAAAAATCATTTATCCACTGATGGACATTTAACTTGCTTCCATATGTTTGTTATGGTGAATAATGCTCAAGTAAACATGGGAATGTAGGTATATCTTCAACAAATTGATTTCATATCTTGATATGGTTTGGCTATGTCCCCCACTAAAATGTCATCTTGAATTGTAATCCCAATAATCCCCATAACGCCAATGTGTTTAGGGAGAGACCAGGTAGAGGTAATTGAATCATGGGAGTTGTTTCCTCACGCTGTTCTTATGATAGTGAGTGAATCCTCACGAGGTCTGACGGCTTTATAAGTGTTTGGCAAGTTCCTTCTTTAGTTATTCTCTCTCCTGCCACCTTGTGAAGAAGGTGCCTGCCTTCCTTTCACCTTCTGCTGTGATTGTGAGGTTCCTGAGGCATCCCCAGCCACACAGAACTGTGAATCAACTAAACCTCTTTCCTTTAGAGATTACCCAGTCTTAGGAAGTTCTTTATAGCAGTGTGAGAACACATTAATACATATCCTTTGGATAAATACCCAGAAGTGGGATTGCTGGAGCATATGGGAATTCTATTGTTACTTTCTTGAGGAACTTCCATGATGTTTTCCATAATGGCTATCCTACCAAGAGTGTCTCCACATCCTCCCCACAAGTTGCTATCTTTTGTCTTTTTGATAGTAGTCATTTTAAAAGGTGTGAGATAATATCTCATTGTGGTTTTAATTTGTATTTTTCTGATGATTAGCAATGTTGAGTATTTTTTCATGTGTCTGTTGGACATTTGTACGTTTTCTTTTGATGAATGTCTCTTTAAGTCCTTTGCCCATTTTAAAATCAGGTTATTTGTTCTCTTGCTATTGAGTTGTTTGAGTTCCTTATATATTTTGGATATTAACTCCTTATCAGATGTATGGTTTGCAAATATTTACCTCATTCAGTAGTTTGTCTCTTTGTTGATTATTTTCTTCGCTGTACAGAACCTTAGTTTAATACAATCTTATTTGCCTTTTTTTCCCTTTTTGTTACCTATGTTTGGGAGGTCATATCCAAAAAATTATTGCCTAAGCCAATGCCATAGAGATTGATAGAAGACTACTAAAAGATGTTTTCTTTTAGTAGTTTTAAGATTTTAGGTCTTATATTTAAGACTTTAATCCATTTCGAGGTTATTTTTGCACATGGAAAGAGATAAAATTCTAATTTCATTCTTCTGCATGTGAATATCCAGTTTTCCCAGTACCATTTATGAACAGACTATCCATTCCCCCATTGTGTATTGTTGGCACCTTTGTCAAAAGTCAATTGACCAGAAATTTATGGATTTATTTCTGGGCTTTGTGTTCTCTTCCACTGGCCTATGTGTTTGTTTTTATGCCAGTATCATGCTCTTTGGGTTACTATAGCTTTGTAGTATATTTTGAAACAGGTAGTATAATGGTTCCTGCTTTGTTCTTTTTGTTCAAGATCACTTTGGCTATTCAGAATCTTTTGTGATTTAATCTTCCATAAGTATTTTATTGACAAGTGTTATTACTTGTTAAATGTTTCTTACTTAAGTCCTGTCACTTCACCAGTATAAATATTATTCCATAAATTCTAAGATATTTTCTCAGTCTGCTTGGTTCAGTGTTAATGATCTCCCTTGACACTCTCCTCTGTTTTTGTAGCTGATTGGTGTGTTTAGTAGGCTGATTGATGACCAGGAAGACAACGAGGGTATAGAGAAAATAGAAAATAGTCTACAGTATGAAATGGGCACTGTTTATCTTGCTTGTTAGGTACCTAATTTTGATTCTGTCATTATCCTCTATAAGCTTTTGTTCCTCCACTGCACAATGGCAATGAAAGCATTCTGCAGATCCTTGCTAAGTTAGCATGAGGGGGGGAAGTAGCCAACTCTCAGCTTTTTATTTATTAGACTTTCGTGTGTTTGTTTATTTTCTTTGGGAATCTTTAGAAAGGATCCCCACCCCGCCCCTCCCTAAATAGATCTCTCATTCTTTGTGGGAGGGGGGGGGCCCCCACCGGGACGCCGGCCCCGCGGGGGAATTTAAAATTTCCCCCCTTTTGAGGAGGGGGGGGGCTTGCTCTGCGTGGTGGTTTTTTTTCTTTCCGCGGGGGGGCAACCGGCGGGGTAGCCTTGTTTATTTGGGTTGGGGGGGGGATATGGTTGTGGGTAGGGGGGGGCGGCTGGCTGCTGCCTCCCAGAGGGGGTACCTGATTCCCCATCTTCGTTATCTCTTGTCAAGTAAAAGAGCAAACAAAATAGCAAGATACAAACTTCAAATTCTGCACCCTGGCCCTTAAATCAGAGCATATCATGGAGTTGAGTCTCCAGGCCTGCAGGCCTGGCAGGGTCTCCCTGACCACCCCACACCCATGCCCACTCTCTCTCCCTTCCTTGCAAGTCCAGATTTCAGATAGGCACCCCTGAAGCTGGATTGTGACTTGAATGAGATGTATTTGGGTCTGAGGAGAAAGAGAACTGTCAAGCTTATCCATTGGGTGTTCTGGTTCTCTCTAGCCTAATATTTTTACTATGGGTCATGCAAATTGCTAGGTTAATAATGCTGTGTGATTCTCAAAATACTTACAGTTTGAGTGGTGAGAAAATGTAGCTGATGTTGATATTAGAAACAAATGATAGGTAATGTGGAAAATTTCCCCTTTTTTCTACTGTGTGTAACTAGTTTTCCAAATTCTTTTCGAGTTGCTTATGGCAATATTTCTATTTTATGCATCCTCTACTCTTAAAAGCAAATGTGCTGTCATGAAAATATGGAGAATTAACTTGGGTTCCAGAGCTGCTATTGTTTTTATTCTATTCCTTAAGTAAACAGAAAGCTTTTGTTGTTTGTATCACCATCCCTGTGACCCAGAGGGCTGAGTAAATTGTGTA
The DNA here is from genome assembly GCA_036589455.1 of Ateles fusciceps. Lineage (NCBI taxonomy): Eukaryota > Metazoa > Chordata > Mammalia > Primates > Atelidae > Ateles > Ateles fusciceps. The sequence continues at coordinate 124,069 of JAZHEH010001878.1, forward strand.
TACACTAACATGTAGGAAACCAGCTTATGCTTGGAATAGCTGACTGAATTCCAAATGGACACAGAGATGAGTGGGATCGTGAATACTGAGTAGCCACTGTTTAACTGTGTCTTTTATTTTTACATTCTGATGCTTTGACATCTGGGGCTTGCTGACCCTGGAGAGACTGCCCCCCTACCATAGCAAACCAAGTCCTAGAAATAGTAAACAACTGCCCACAAGGGTGTGCTTTTTTCTTTTTCTTTCTTTTTTTTTTTTTGAGACAGGATCTCACTCTGTCACCCATGCTGGAGTGCAGTGACACCATCATAGCCCACTGCAGGCCAGAACTCCTGGGCCCAAGTGATCCACCTGCCTCAGCCTCCCAAGTGGCTTGGACTACAGGCACACGCCACCATGCCCAGTTAATTTTTTAAATTTTTTATAGACACGAGGGTCTCACTCTTTAGCCCAGGGTAGTCTTGAACTCCTGGGCTCAAGCAATCCTTCCTCCTCAGCCTTCTGAAGTGTTGGGATTATAGTTATGAACCACTTAGGTGGCCAAGAGTGTGCATTTCAAATGTCGACCAACCAATCCAAAGCCACGCTTCCAATTACCTCCTTTATCTAACACTCCAGGCCACTCTTCCACCTGCCTCAATCCCTCTAGGGCCAGCCAGATGCCAGACAACTAGGGAACACCTCTATGGCCCAGAGCCACTGAAAGTATTCACACTAGCCAATCTTAAGCCTGTTTACCTGCCTATCCTGTTCCTTCCCGTGGAAACTACCATAAAGGCTCTAACCTGCAGTTCCTCTCTTTCCCCCTTCACTCCTGACTGACGCTGGTGCTTCGCTGGGTGGCTCCCTACAGCATGGTGTGCTCTCTCCTCTTGGAACTGTAACGAGCTATCTTTCCAATGGCAGTCATCTCCTGATCTGTTGACCTTATCATACCTTGAATTTTTAAATTAATACTCTACATTTAAAAGCACCCATAGATTATCCATGTACTTGATGTTAACGTGTTATTGTGCCTCTAAGATGCCCCTAGATGATTCTGTTGTATTCATCTTTATATATAACCTAAAAGTCTAACTTACATACTTATAAACAATATATTTTTTGATCCCTCAATGACTTGAAGAAAGTGGGCCCATAAGAAAATATTTGATTGAATGGATTTATTGTGAAAGTCCTGGAAAACTTAATAAACCAAATATATCTTGTTGTTCCCTTCTTTTCTGCCAGGTGTGGGGCTTTATTACTATTCACCTGCTGCGCTGCTCAGAACTGCTAGAATTATAGGTATTAAGTAGCTGATAACCCAATCTGCATTTTTATTTTGATTTCATTTGTGCACGAGATAAAAGCCATTCCTGACTGTGCAAAGTTTAAAAGCTTTACAAGGAATAAATGGATTGGGTAAGCTGAAAGTATTTCCATGAAACCTTTCTAATTAAGGTTTATAAGGAAAAAAAATGTGAGATAACTCTAACCTACTTTTTTCTCCTCTCCTCCGCAAACACTCATAATAGAATAATGACAGCCTTCAGGATAAGAAACTGGAACTTAAGAGGGGCCTAAGTTTTATTTTTTACTTCGGAACTTAAAAATTAATACAGTCTAAGTTTAAAACAATAAATTTTATATCAAGTGTACTAAGTAGAGATAGCACTTTAATTAGAAATGAAAGAAAATGATACTAACCCACTATGATCAGAGGTCGACTCCTGGGCTTTACAATACCTGAGTTACAGATACTAAGACCCCCAGGCATCTTTCCACTCCTACTTCCTTATGGTCATTCCTGCCTCCAGTCCCACCAGGAGGTGCAGGAGAGGGGGAGCTCTCTTTAGTACAGCTGCCTTGCTGTTAACAATCATGTGTGCCAATTGTACAGAAAATGCATAAAAAGTGTTGTACTAAATGTACTAAAAATGTACCAAAAATTGACCACTAGGAGTCTAGGCACGAAAATTGAAATAACAGTGAGATGCAATTATAGCAAATTATTATAATTTTATGTTGCCTAGGCATCTATTTTGAATCCAGGCTTAGCTTTCTTGTGACAGAGGCAGGGCTCGGTCACCCTTGACACAGTTTACAGGTCTGCACCCACCCAGATGGCTCAATCTAGTGGCCAAAGATGAGAACGTAGAGGCAGCTCTCCAGGTTAGCAGACTGGGCTTGCTGCTTTCCTTTCAATGAACCATTCAGACATTGATATGGTTTGGGTATGTCCCCACCCAAATCTCATCCTAAATTATAGCTCCCCAAATTCCCACATGTTGTGGGAGGGACCTGGTGGGACATAATCGAATGATGGGGGTGGTTTCCTCCATACTGTTCTCATTGTAATGAATAAGTCTCATGAGATCTGATGGTTGTATAACAGGAAACAACTTTCGCTTGGTTCTCTTTTCTTTCTTTTCTGCCACCATCTATGTAAGACATGCCTTTCACATTCTCCCATGATTGTGAGGCCTCTACAGCCATATGGATTTGTGAGTCCATTAAACCTCTTTTTCTTTATAAATTACCCAGTCTTGGTATGTCTGTATCAGCGGTGTGAAAATGAACTATTACAGGCATTTACACATGAACTTAAAGTGACCCCTCTGTGTTCTCTTATATATATTGCTGGTTACCTCTCCATCTCCCTATATCCTTCCCTCCCTCTTTTACCTTCTCTCTCTGCCTAACTCTTCATTCCTGCCTCACATGACTGAGAAGGAAGGACTGCCTTCTCAACTCATTGTGTCCTCCCTGCCCAGGATCTACAAGTAAGCAGCCTTTGAATGTGTTTCCTATTGTGGTTGTATATTGAATTTGCACCTTCCATCTGAAGAACTAGGGGCTGCCCTAGGCCAGGTTTTCCCTGGGTTTCTGGCCTTGCAAAGAACACAAGGTCAAGCTTCCAGCCCCAGAGCACTGGTCAAGTAGGCATAAACTGGACATAGGTCAGACAAGAACCACAAGGGTGTCTGCCGGTATAAACAAGTTTCCCCATGTGAGGGACCCTCTGGTTGCAAGTTGGGCAAAGTGGGCATTACGCTCTCTGCCAGATAAATGAAGCATCCCATGAAAGGCACACTGTGAACATCCAAGGGGGCTAGAGGTCCCCTTCATTTCCCATTAAACTGGGGTTGCTACCTGCCATCGTACTCGAACCCCAATTATGCTGGGAGCTCTCAAAACAACTATTTTAATATAGGCAAAGATTTTAAAATTTATTAGTGCTTTCAAGATATGGGGACATTTAAAATTACTGTGTGAAAGTATAAACCTATTCCACCTTCAGAAGGCAATTTGATAATATAGCAAAAGCTCTGTTAACTGACTACCACTAACCAACCCGCCAGATTAGCCAACCCTCTGTCTTCCCACTAAGGAATATATTGACAGACGCCTACCTCTTGTAAAGTACCCAGGAGGCCATTCCCTGTTCTGTCTAAATGTTCTCCCTCCCCACCTGTTGAATTGTACACTCTACTTGAGTCAGTTGTACTCATTCCAAAAACCTGTTAATTAGGATGATATTGATGACTCATTATTTCATTAAATATTATATAAACTTCTATTAAATATGAAGGAGAATAAAAAGACAACTTTTTTTCTTTCAAAACTGAACTAAATGTTTTGCAAAGACTAATAAAAGTTGATTACTAAAAAGCATTGTTGAATAATATTCTATAGATTAGATGTAGACAGCAATAATGTTATCTATGCACCTGTTGACAACTGGGTCATTTCCAGTTTTTGGTTATTAGAAACAAAGCTGCGATAAACATGCGTGTACAAGTCTTTACCTGGATATATGTGTATTCTTTCTTTATTCTCAGTCTATCTATTATGAGAAGCTGAACCATGTTAACTCTAAGTAGACTATGAAAGGCTAGGCCTGGAAATGTAACCCCTAGAGTAATCACTGAAAGAAAATCTAGTCAAAGAGGTATAGTTAAAGATCCAACAGATAAAATGGAATAATAAAAAACATGTAAATTATCATAAAAGAAGACAGGGAAGGGAGCATAAAGAACAACAACAAAACAACAAAAACAACTGAGGTGCAGTGGCTCATGACTTGGATCCCAGCACTTTGGGAAGGTGAAGTGGGAGGACTGCTTGAGGCCAGGAGTTTGAGACCAGTCTGAGCAACATAGCAAGACTCCATCTCTAAAAAAAAATTTTTAAGTTATCCAGGTTTGGTGGTGTGCACTACAGCTCTAGCTACTCAGGAGGCTGGAGAAGGAGAATCACTTGGGCGCAGGAGTTCAAGGTTACAGTGAACTATAACCACAACACTGTACCCTAGACTGAGTGACAGAGCAACACCCTGTCTCTAAAAACAAAACTGAAAACAGCAACAACAAAATAGAGGAGACAAACAGAAAACAAATAATAAAATAATCGACTGAAATAAAATCATGTCAATAATTACATTAAATATTAGTGATCTAAAACACTACAATTAAAATGCAGAGATTGTCAACATAGACAGAAGCAAAACTATTACATGCTGCTCTGAAGAGAAGCACTTTAAATAGAAAGACACTGCTACATTGAAAATAGATAAATGAAAAAAGGTAAACCATGTACATAGTAAGCATAAGAAAGCTGGCATGGTTATACTCATACCAGGTAAGATGAACTTCAAGCCACAGAATATTAGAAGAGATGAGAGATATTTTATTATGAGAAAAAAGAACACTTGATCAGGTAGACATAATTATAAATGTGTATAGACCTAGGAACAGAGTTTCAAAATACATCAGGCAAAAATGGACAGAATGAAAAGAAAAAATAGACGATTTTATATTCAGAGTATTATATTCAAGACTCTTTCTCACCAATTAATACAACAGCTAGATTTTAAAAAATCAGTAGACTTAGAAGATGTTAACATTATCAACCCCCATGATCTAATTGAAATTCATAGGACACCATTTATAGAACTGAAAAACATACTTCTTTTCAAGTGAAAAGAGGTACATTTTTCAAGACTGACCATATGTTGGGCCATAAAACAAGTTTAAATGAATTTAAATGTATTAAAATCATACAAAGCACACTGTGTGAAACAAATCAGAAATAAATCAGTGGGAATAATCTATTTCAGAGGAAATCACAAATATTTGGAAACTAAACACCACCCTTCTAAATTATTTATGGATCAAAAAAGGCATACAAGGGAAATTAGAGAATATTCAAAATTGAACGAGCTAAAGCAAGGCATAGAGTGAAACACAAGTTTTAGTTATTGTTGTTTGTTCTCTTGAGACAGGGTCTCACTCTGTCACCCAAACTGGAGTGTGGTGGCATGATCAAGCTTATTTCATCCTTGACTTCCTGGGTTCCAGCAATCCTATTGGCTCAGGCTCCCAAGTAGCTGGAATTACAGGCACGTGACACCATGCCTGGATAATTATTTTATTTTATTTTATTTTTCTGTAGAGATGGAATCTCACTGTGCTGTCCAGGCAGGTCTGGAACTCCCAGGTTCAAGTGGTACTCATACCTTGGCCTTCCAAAGTGGTGGAATTACCAGCGTGAGTCACCATGCTTGGCTGAAACACAGTTTTAAGTGCCTACATTCAGAAAAAAAATCTAAAATGAGTGACCTTCCATTTCACTTTCAGAAATTACAGAAAGAAGAATAAATTAAATAAATTATAGATGAAAGGAAGGAAATAATAAAGACCGGAGCATAACTTTATTTTAAAAAAGTAGAAAACAGGCAATAGAGAAGACTAACAAAAACAAATGCTAGTTCTTTGAAAAGATTAATTTCAGTAAAACCTTAGCTGGACTGATCAAGTGAAAAGAGAAAGAACACCTAATCACCAATATCAGAAAAAAAACACACGTTATCACTATAGAGACTACAGACGTTATAAGATAATAAATAAAGGGCCCCAAACTGGTTTCTGAAATCTTATTTCGCCTTTGGGAACTCATAAATAGACAGGAATCTAGTAATATTCAATAGAGCAAATAGAGATTACTCTGTAAATCTTTTGCTAAATCACAAGCAAAGTGATTATTCTTCTATGCGCTTAAACTTTAAGCCATGAAATTCAATTATAAAGATGTTTTAACCACAATATTGAGGTTTTAGAGGAGATGGAAAAATCTTTACTTTTTTATTTTTTAGGTGAGAAAATCATGAAGCAAGAAAATAAAAATCTTTTTCTTCCTTTTAAGCTTATGTAGCCCATGGAAAGTCATTAAGATATAGGTTACCTTCTGCACTATGGTTCACTATAAAGTTCAGAAGTTCACAGGAGAACTGTGGTACATGTACACATTAAGCACATTCTGTAACAAGACCTTAATTGTGGGAAGGGGTTACAATGTTCCAAGCAAAACTTCCGTAGATATATAAATGTGAAGTTTTGTGAAAAGGGAAAAAATCCTGGAAAAAAATCAATTAAATAATACTATAAATCTATATGCAATTGTTCTTAAGTGAAGAAAAATTTCAGAGTACTGGACTTACAACCAATTGCTTTCACTTGTGCTATACTATATACTGTCAGTGTACTGTTAAGAAGGACAAATGACAATATTCACAAAAAACCAAAAATCTATATCTAATAGTTGTCTAATAGGTACAGTTATCTAAAACACATTCATGAAAAAATACAAAAATAGTTGTCTAATCTGGGAATGTAACAAAAATGTTATTTCTATGAATCACAAATGGCTTTATTCTCATGACAGTTCAAATTTCATAAAATAAAGTATAATAATAAAAATTCCTTAGATCTTTATTTTGGCTTTCCTTTTGCTTTGTGGGATCTTGGTTCTTATTGGAAAGTTGCTATATTGGCTTCCTATTATCATCATAAACAAGAACTGTTTAATGCAGTTTATACCCTCAAAGAAAAAAATATTTGGTAAGTTAAATTTGGACATCAAGTGAGCAACTACAAAATTATTAGTATTTTGCTCTCAAAGAATAGAAATTTAAATGAAATATTTAAAACAGACTTCATATTTCATTAATATACAAATTAAATATTAAATATATGAAATATATTTAAAATAGATAGCTTTGTTAAAAAGGGATAATAGAAGAATTTCCATGTTTCAAGAATAATAGGAAAGGCCATAGTGGAGGATGAAGCCATGGGGCCTACAGAAAAGAGTGAGTAGATGCAAAAATGGATTCAGATGTTCCAAGGCCCACACAGAAATGGCTGGTGAATATAACACTATTGTTGCAGGACAGGAATAAAGCCGAGTGCCAGACTGCTCTCCTAACAGTTAAAAACCTGGGGCTGAGCGCGGTGGCTCACGTCTGTAATCCCAGCACTTTGGGAGGCCGAGGCGGGTGGATCATGAGGTCAAGAGATCAAGACCATCCTGGCCAACATGGTGAAACCCCGTCTCTACTAAAAATACAAAAAAGTTAGCTGGACGTGGCGGCGCATGCTTGTACTCCCAGCTATTTGGGAGGCTGAGGCAGGAGAATCCTTGAACCGGGGAAGGGAGGTTGCGGTGAGCCAAGATCGTGCCACTGCACTCCAGCCTGGTGACAGAGTGAGACTCTGTCTTAAAAAAACAAAAACAAAAAAAAAAAAAAAAAAAAAACAAAGAAAAAGAAAAAGAAAGAAAACCTGAATTAACTTTATTTGAAAATTCAGGATACAATCACAATGTGTCACTCTCCTATTGGAAGAAAGAGAGGCAGCTGTGAGAATACTTCAGCTGAGAATATGTGAGCAGGACATTGTAACTAGTTCCACTCACAGGGGATAAAGCCTATAAGCCTCTAATTGAGAGGCTTGGTTTGTCTCTGTTCAACCTGGAGTGCCTTAGTAAGGCAACTGGAAAACCACACGAAATGAGGAGTTTGCATGGGTGAAAAGCTCCAGTGCATGGTAAAATTTCAGACAAAAGTGATACATGCATGAGAAAATGCTTAATTAAGAGAGTTAGCCAGCTCATAAAACAAATGGAACAATTCATACCAAAGGAGATAGAATAATAATATTTATTCTATAAGGCTTATAAAAATATATGCTGAAACTGCTCATAGAGATTTGTAAAAAGCTAATAGAATACTTCCAATAAGAAGAAAAGGTTATGTAGCAAAAGCAAGCAGATATACTTTTAAAAACTGGAAATCTTAAAACTTTTTGTTTGTTTTTTGAGGGAGACTCACTCTGTTGCCCAGGCTGGAGTGCAGTGGTGTGATCTCAGCTCATAACAAGCTCCATCTCTTGAGTTCAAGTGATTCTTCTGCCTCAGCCTCCCAAGTAGCTGAGATTACAGGCACCTGCCACCATGCCTGGATAATTTTGTATTTTTAGTAGAGATGGGGTTTCACCATGTTGGCCAGGCTGGTCTCAAACTCCTGACCTCAGGTGATCCACCAACCTCAGCCTTCCAAAGTGCTGGGATTACAAGCATAAGCTACTGCACCTGGCCAAAAATGTTAATAAATTTTTAAGAAAGAGAAGACATAGGATGAACAGTGGATTGAAGAGATAACTACCTAACAACAACAACAGCAAAAACAGAATTGAAGAATATAGCACTGACAAGTTAAGAGACAGAAAAATAGAATATAAATTAAGACATATGATAGGAGATTAAAAAGTTTATTACTTAATAGAAAACCCAGAAAACAATAAAAGTGAAAATGGCAAAGGAAATTTCTGAAGAGATAAAGGCCGAAGATTATCTATAAGTGAAAAATGATACAAGTTGTTAGATTATAAGAATTCACTGGCTACAGGACATAAGAAAAAAGGAGAAATCATCCTCAATAAGAAAGTAAAGGTAAAATGGTAAAATCAGTCCAAACATTTTAGTAATTAAAACTAATGCAAGTTGGCCAAACTCATCAAAAATTAAAAGACCCTCAAGTTGATAAATAACCAGCTTTATGAAGCAAAAAGATGCTGTCGTAGTCCTTTTTATGATACTATAACAGAATATCTGACACTATATAATGTACAGTGAGGAGAAATTTATTGGCTCACTTTCTGGAGGCTGAGAAATTCAATATCAAGATGCCAGATTCTGGCAAGGGCCTTCTTAGAAGGTAAGAGAAGACAAAAGAGGGCGGAATTCATCCTTTTATGACACCAATCCCACCTTTGAGGGTAGAACTCTTGTGGTCTAATCGCCTGTTAAAGAAGTCACCTCTTAATACTGTTACAATGGCAATTACATTTCAACATGAGTTTGGCAAGGGACAGACATTCAAGCCACAGTGAACTTCCCAACAAGTTGAAAATAAAAAGATGAAAAAGATAAAACAGGGAAATAGTAACCAAAGGAAGCTCATGTAAAGAACTTAATACTTCTGCAAATAGAACTCAAAGGAAATGGAAACAAAGACATTTTGTGCTAATAAAAGACTAATCCATCAAGAAAACATTATAATTCTGAATAACCTTGCCACAAAATATGTAAAACAAATGCTGAAAAAATCACAGATAAATGAATAAATCAATAAATATTGCAGAATAATTTAATATACCTTTCTTGGAAAACAAAAGACCAAGCAGACAAAAATATAGGCAGAATGTATTAGATTTGAATGGCATTGTTAACAATAGATATTTAGAACTCTCTACCCAAGAAATAGAGAATATACCATTTTCTCAAGAACACATGAAACATTTATTAAAATCGACCAGAACTTTGTCCCAAAGGAAGATTCAACAAATTGCAAACACAATATCATTCAGACAACATTCTCTGATAACAATACAATGAAATTAGAAATCAATTTTAAAGAGAATGTTCAGAACTCCAATTATTAATTCATGACTTAGGTATGAAATATTTAGGCACAAACAACTAAAATGCATATTAATGATTCACAGGATGCAGACAATGCAATATTTAAATGGAAATCTCACTATATAAATGTATTTATTAGAAAACAAGAAGTCTTGAAAAGAAATGAACTATGCTTTACTCAAGGAATTAAAGAAAATTAAGAATTCAACCTAAGTAAATTATAACAAAAGGAACAGAAATTTAAGAGCAGAAATGTAGTTAATTAGAAAGAACAAAAAAATAAAACTACTCAACATAAGAAAAGCTAGTTATTTGAAAAGACACATAAAACAGTCAAAATTCTATCAAAACTGATCAGGAAAGATAGAGAAAAGTTAATGTAAACAATTTACAACAACGAAGTAACAGAATTACAGATACAATAGACTTTAAATTGTAAGCGATTATTATAAATGAATGCCAATGACTTTGTAAACTTAAATAACGTTAAAAACATTTAGAAAAATATAAACCAAAAAATTTACTTAAGAAGTAGAAAACCTACATAAATAAAAAACTCTTTGATTTTTAAAATATCCTGTATAAAATTATGCTCATGTCAGGTCATTTTTATGGGAGCATTTTATTCAGCTCCATCAGGTCACTTATGTTCTTCTCTAAACTGGTTATTCTAGTTAGCAATTCCTCTAACCTTTTTTCAAGGTTCTTAGTTTCCTTTCATGGGGTTAGAAAGTGCTCCTTTAGCTTGGAGGAGTTTGTTACTACCCACCTTCTGAAGAATACTTCCATCAATTCGTCAAACTCATTCTCTGTCCAGTTTTGTTCCCTTGCTGGCAAGGAGTTATGATCCTTTGGAGGAGAATACGCATTCTAGTTTTTGGAATTTTCAGGCTTTTTGCACTGGTTTTTCCTCATCTTCATGGATTTATCTAACTGGTCTTTGATATTGGTGACCTTCTGAAGGTAGCAACAAACTCCTCCAAGCTAAAGGAGCACTTTCTAACCACATGAAAGGAAACCGTGGTGGGCTCCACCCAGTTCAAACTTCCCGGTGGCTTTGTTTACCATGGGTGAATTTTATTAAGGCTGCAAGAAAATGACCTGATGTCAGTGTAATTTTACTAAATATACCACATTAATAGTAATTCAAGAAGGATTTAAAAAATCTACCTGTGAAAATATTTTAACTACTAAAGAAAATGTGTGTGTTGGGGGGGGGTGTGGGTGTGGGTGTGTGCAAAATCTTTCCACATTTGCGATAGGGAGGAATTATTCAATAAGACAATTCATAAACAAAAATATTAAACCTTTTTTATATCAAAATTACAGATACCTGTATATGAGACACCATCATTAAAATTAAGCAGTAAGCTAACAGAGTTTACTTCCAATACCTCTCTAAAACTCATTAAAATAACATTTCAAAGATAAAAAAAAAAATGTAGAAACCCCACAACTTCAAAGAAAGAAGGAGAGAACAACAAGCAACAATACTTTGATATCACAGGAAGGCTCAGGATTTGGTAGTACCAGATACCAAAAGCAGAGGGAAAGTTGAGAGCCAAAATATGAGACTGATTAAAAATCTCTTTCAGGAGCAAGTAGATACTCATATGTTATTTCCTGTTAGTAGCTGGGAGAAGGCTTCTCTTTATCCTGGCAGAAGACTAGAGGTTTAGTCCTCCAGAGAAGGTGAACCAAAAGATCTCCAGACTAAGGGACACAAGACACATGGAAGGAAAATATACAAAACTGGAAATGAGAATAAGTAAAAGCTCACACTCTGAAATGTGAGCAGTCCCTTCTCTTCTTTGCTTCCAACAACCAGGTTTATATCTTCAAAGCAGAAATTGGAAAGTTCTTCCCTAGAGGTTTTGACTTGCTAAGAAAAAGATCTAAAAGTACTGACATTAACGTTTCCCAGCATGAAATAGCCTCACCGAATCACCTGCACACTTACCCATTTATTCAAAGGTCTCAAGCAGCTTTGAGTACCCCAATCTTAAAAAAGACCAGAGAGCCAATGACCACTAGCCAAGGAAAGTTTCCAACATGAAAAACAGAAATTATCTTCTCCTCTCTCCATGACAATTAATAAAAACTAGAAAAGGAAATTAGACCAAGACAAGATTGTAGAAGAAATCCACAAAACAAATAAAAATTACAAACCAAATAAAATTATGCAACCACAAAGCAGAATCAAAATGCTTTAAAAATATTTAGGAAACAAAAAGAACACTTGGAAAATTTAAAAAAAAAGTGATAACAGAAATGAGAACTGAAATAGAAGGTTTGAAAGATAAAAAAGATGAAATCTCACAGAAGGTCAAAAGTAGATAAATAATATATTTTTTAAACAGAAAAATACAAGTCGAGGCCAATCCAGAAGGTCCAACATCTGCTTAACAGTAATTCCAGAAATATAAGGAAAAAAATGGATGAGAAAGATATTATTATAGAAATAAAGAAAATTATCTGGATCTTGAAGGTATGTGTCCTCAGACAGACAGAGCCCAGTATGATGGCAGAAGAAAGATCTACCCCAAGACCTAGCATCATAAAATTTCAGCCCTGGGCTTAAGGAGAAACTTCCAAAAGAAAAAAAACCAAACCAAAATAGGTCATATACAAAGGAAAATGGCAACACTGGAACACTTCAACAAATAAGCAACTTTTTAAACTTTCTGAAGTAATCCATTTTTAAGCTAGAATTTATACCAAGTCAAACATACAAACAAGGTAAGGTTAGAATGGAGGCATATTCAGACATGTAGAAATAACCAAACTTGTTACCTCCCTTGCCTGCTTCTAAGAATGCATTTGGGGAATATGCTCTGTGGAAGTGAGAGAATGAAACAAGAAAATAAAATATTTGTGGTCCATGAATTAAGAAATTCAACCAAGGAGAGAGATGAAAGGAGATCTTGGAATGAAAAGGTGCGGTGGACTTAGGGAAAAATGCAATTAGAATAAAAAGACAGACCGTTAAAAGAGAAATATCTTCCAGAAGAAAAAATTGGTTAGATATCTGGTGTGCCTGAATGTTTTGAAAGGAGATTTTTTTACTTCTACCAAAAAAAAAAAAAAAAGAAAAATGAAGATGGACAGTTACATGCAAATTTTGGTAGTCGTCTGGGTATAGATGGTGATATGGTTTGGCTGTCTCTCCATCCAAATCTCATCTTGAATTGTAGCTCCCATAATTACCACATATTGTGGGGAGGGTCCCAGTGAAAGGTAATTGAATCATGGGACCAGGTTTTTCCCATGCTCTTCTCATAATAGTGAAGGTCTCAGGAGATCTGATGGTTTTATAAAGGGCAGTTTCCCTGCACACTCTCACTTGCCTGCTGCCATGTAAGACATGCCTTTGCTCCTCCTCTGCCTTTTGCCATGGTTGTGAGGCCTCCCCAGTCATGTGGAACTGTGAATCCATTAAACCTCTTTTTCTTTATAAATTGCCCAGTCTCGGGTATTTCTTCATAGCAGTATGAAAATGGACTAATACAGATGGCTGTGAAGTCACAAAACTGTGTGGGATCACTTAGAGAGTGAGCGTAGAGAAAGAAAAGAAGAAAATGAGCCCTGGATATTCCAATTTTCAGAGGCTGGGGAGACCCAGAAAGAGCAGCAAGTAAAGTAAGAACAGAACCAAAGAGTGGGGGATGTTTAGGAAGCCAAATGAAGAATGTATTAAGGAAAGAAAGAGTGATTAACATTGTGAATTATTCAAATCAAGTAAATAAAATGAAGACTGGAAATTGATGACTGGAAGTGGCAACAAACAGCTGCCATTGATAAGAGCTGTTTGCTGGAATGGTGAGGATGAAAATCTAAAATGGGTACATGAGAAAGCAGAAGAGGAATTGGAGACCAAAGGGCATACATAGCTTAGGGAGCTGTAAATGAGAACAGAGGAATGTGCTGGGTGCTAGGAGAGAGAGATAGGTGGTGGAGCGTGTTTTAAAATAGAAACATAAGCACATTTGAATACTGTAGGGAACAATCCAATAGAGAGGGAAATTTTGATGATACACGAAAGACAAAGGAATAATTACTGGATTCTTAATGAAGCACAAATGGGTGGATCCAGTGCTCAAGATGAGGCTTGGCCTTAGATGGGAGTGCAGTAATTCATAGTAACTAAGGAAAACCCAGTTATGTGTTTGGATATTATTCAGGGACACATTTAATTATATAAAACTGTTAAACATTGACTCAAATAAATACATAAAATTTATGATGATGGGAGTCTGAAGCAAGGAGAGGACTGGCATTGAGGTGGGGGTCAAAGAGAAGACTCTCTTTGATACTTAGTGATTCAATGTTTTATTTTATTTTTAAAAGATAAAGCAAGGAATATAATTTTAAAATATTTTTTCCTGCTCCTATTTATTAGGTTTCAGGTGGTATATCAAACACTTAGACAGCTTTTCTTCTCCAAGCCCAGTAGCTATAATTCTCAAAATTTTGGTGCTACTGAGTATTTTTAGAGAGTTTATCAATAGCCAGGTGCTTTATCCATCCTATGCCTGAGCTGCCCGTGGATAGCTGTATCGGGATGCGAAGAGAACCAGATATTTTAAGAAAAGCAGAAACAAATTGTATTTCAATGCAGATGGAAGGAAGGGCACATAACCAAGAATAAACACAATTTTGGCATCAACCTTGAGAATAATGTCAGGATAGCTAACACAGCCCTGGCTCTCAAAGGATGTTGATGACAGCAACAAAGAATTTGTTTTTAAGCCATGTCAAAGCTGGAACAGGGAAATGGATCTATCACCTTGTGGGAGACGGGGGAAGAATTGTTGGTGCAACTGTTTATTTATATACTTGTACCTTACCTTTTTCCATAAAAGATCTGAAGTAACTTAAAAAGACAGTAAATAAAGATCTTTTTAACAGTGAGAAAATAAAGAGATAATCAGGGTAAGAAATATAGGATGAAGCTAGGCATATAGAAAGTACCAAAATAAGTGTGCTATGATTATATTCACTTTGCTAGAAATGGGTCTCAAATTAGTTTCTAAATGATAAGCATAAGCTATTACTCAGTTCTCAGAACCCATGAGATAAAGACAGATCCTTTGCTTGGAAGTGCCACTGTCCATGTCCTAAGACTAGAGATAAATTTCTGCTGTGCATCTTCACAGAGACAGCATTGAGAGCTTTCAAGGTACATGCAAGGTTGAAATGGCACCCCAAAGTTTAACTCCCCCAAATATCTAACAAAGTAAGCAAAATGTAGTAAAATCTAACAACAAAATTCCAATATCCAAGGAATAGGGGAAAACCTAATGTAATACACTTTAAAAGCTGGCAGCTTAGGAAAGCTATGAAAGATTTTGGAGCAGAATGGGGAAATGCACCACAGCGAAGTTCCTAATTTGCCCCTTTTCTCCGGATTGTGTTGAAAGGTTGACAAATTCTAAGATTACTCAGGAATTCCTCCAAATCCGCAAAGATGCAGAATGAGGGTATGTATATCCTTTTCTTCTTTCTTTCTTCAGTGAAGAATGATGAAAGTAATAGCTAAAGATAAACAGGAAAACAGGTACACAAAGATGACCTAATGGAGAGGAAGGCACTGGCGCCTCACAGGATAAAAAGACTGAGGACATCCTCCCTAGAAATCAGATATATCCTCAGATTACATGGAGCAAACTCTGGTATAGGACTTCTAAATAAATGTCAAAGGAGAGTACAGACCATAGTTTCTCTTTCCACCATTTCCTCAGGCCATAGAAAAATAGAATATAATGTGTTAAGCCCTCAACTAGATTGGAGATACAAAACATTTCAGTCTAGGGTTAAGTTTAAAGAGAGATAAGAGCAATAAAATGCCTAAACTGAATCACTCTAAAAAGAGCTGAATGAAAAGTAATAGCAAAGCAAATATGCAAAATTGTCATATCAATTGCTACAATGTACACACACACACACACACAAACATACACACAAAACAAAAAACAACAAAAAAAACCACAAAAAAAAACAAAAGACCTATATAAGAAAACATAAGAAACACAAGGAAATACAACCAATTTTTTCATGCTGTATAGTAACTTAATAAAAACATATTTAATAAAATTTAGTTTGTAAGTGTAAAGAGTGGCTCACTGGGGAAACTTACCAATGGAAACATGGTTTTGGGAAGCTGCAAGACAGGTAGATCTCTACACTATTGCCCCCAGACCCAAGGCTTATATACCATAGGGAAAGGGTACATACACATGCTCCAGTGGGCCTGTTAAAGTTAACATGCCAGAGAAGGAAAGAATGCTATGTGTGCCAAGCCCTGTAATTTGTACAATAACATCAAGTTTGCTTTGATGTAAGGTAAGTACATATTCTTACACTAAGGACAGTAAATACAGTAGAAATTAGGAGGCATTTCTTGGAGTGGGGTTAATCAGAAGTTAACATGGCAGATTAGCATCCAAGATGGAGTTGCTTTTGTTCCACAATCGCCAACGGTAGATGTGGTTTTTTGTATTGTATTGTTTTGTTTTGTTTTATTTGAGTCAGAGTCTCACTCTGTTGCCAGGCTGGAGTGCAGTGCCCCATCTTGGCTCACTGCAACCTCCACCTCCCGGGTTCAAACGATTCTCCTGCCTCAGCTTCCCAAGTAGCTGGGACTACGGTTATGTGCCACCACGCCCAGTTAATTTTTGTATTTTTAGTAGAGAAGGGGTTTCACCATGTTGGCCAGGATGGCCTTGATCTCTTGACCTCGTGATCTGCCCGCCTCAGCCTTCCAAAGTGCTAGGATTACAGGGGTGAGCCACTGCGCCCAGCCAGTAGATGCAGTTTTACAAAGATATAATGTTTGGTTAAACTAGCTTTATTTTCCGTTTTGGTAACGTTCTGGGTATAGGAGTCTGCTAGAGACTTGGTACACCCTGGATTGATTAGATGTTTGACCAAGTCTCGGGATATTCTAACGTATGAAGTAATGGAAAGACAGCAAAGTTTCATGCCTGAAAATCTTTACCCTAAAAATATTACTAGCACTGTGCAATCTATTAAATAAAAAAGTTCTCTAAAGTCAGAGGCAATATTTTATACATTTTTTGTTTGTTTCTTTTTTCCTTGTCATGGTTTCTTTTTATTTTTTCATTTTCTGTATTTTTGTTTGTTTTTGTTTCTTTATTTTGTTTTTTGAGACAAGGTTTCACTCTGTCACCCAGGCTGGAGTGCAGTGGTGCAGTCACGGCTCAGTGCAGCCTCAACCTCCTGGGCTAAAGCCATCCTCCCACCTCAGCCCCCCAAGTAGCTGGGGCCACAGGCAAGCACCACCACACCTGGCTAATTGTTGATTTTTTGTAGAGATGAGGTCTCCCTATGTTGCCCAGGCGGGTCTTGAAAATCTGGGCTCAAGCAATCCTCCTGCCTTGGCCTCCCAAAATGCTAGCATACAGACATGAGCCTCCATGCTTGGCCTCCTTGAGATGGTTTCTGGTACACAGTAGCTGCTTAGAAACATTTGGTGGAAAAGCTCATGAAGTTGGAGGGCCGTCTCTAGAGGCAAGCTACAGAGCTCTGTCCTATTAGAAATTTTTATCAGTGATTTGATAAAGACATAGAAGACATTCTTAGCAAGCTTGGAGATGACAGAAAGCTGGAAGAAAAAGTGAATCTGATTGATGATAAAATCAACATTCAAAGTAGTTTTGACAGGTTGGAATGATAAGCAGAAACCAAATGTTCTTTTCTGTATTTACCTTTAAAAGCTCAACAGCCTAAGTACAGAAAGAGGAAATGCGTTTTGGCAGCAGTTTATGCAAAAATGATATGAGGGTTTTGCTTGGCCATAACTTAAGCCAACAATTTAATATAGTTGCTAAAATTAAAAAATCTTGATTGCAATAATACGATGGTAGTGTCCAAATCGCAGAAAATACTAAGCCTACTGAGTTTTGCACTGGTCTGATCATACCTGAAATACGGCTGCAACTTCGGACGCTCCAGTTTAAGACACAGACTAACAAGTTGAGAGCCTCCAAGACAAGGTGGCCAAGAAGCATCTTTCTTCTCTCTCTCTCTCTCTTTCTTTCTTTCTTTCTTTCTTCTTTCTTTCTTTTTCTTTCTTTCTTTTTGTTGTAGAAAGGTGATTTTATTTAGGTGGAGAAAAGAGAAGGAAAGGAGAAGAGGAGAAAGGCTTCCACAAAGAGTGTGGAAGGGGATTCCAGAGGGGAAATCCCAGAGGGAGCTCCCACCACATGGGAGGGAATTCCAGAAAGCTGGAAAATCCTGAGAAGCGCATTTCAAGCGACCATTCAAAGAACCAGGGGAATATGGCCTGTAGAACTTTGAAGGGGATACATATTAGCTGTCTTTGAACATTTGAGAGGTAATCATTGACATACAAAAAAAGACAAGATTTGCTCAGTGCTGTTCCAAAGAGAGAGCAAAAGGCAAGCAGATTTCAGCTTACAAGGAAGGAAATCATGGGCTAACTTTCAGAGGAAGCTCAGAAGTTTTCACTTTAGTGTAAATGACTGCCCATAGGGAATTCCTGTACAGAAAACAAGGATAATTAGGAATATCCCTGAGATATTCCTTCAGAGACTTTATACTACATTTAAATTCTGGGCTAGAGAGAAACCTGGTTTCAAATGAGCAGAATCATCAGTGGTTCTCATTGGCCCTCTCCAATGGCCCACTGGGAATTTCTGTAACCACCACGAACTTCTTTCTTGCCACCTATTTTCACCTACAAACAGATCTGTTTCATGAGGGCAAAGGTTATTTCATTCCTGTATCTAACATAAATACAACCAGATTCTGTTCCCCCTTCATTCAAAGTATTGCACTTTATAATGTTCTTATTAAAGAAAGAGACTCGTAGAATTAAAATTATTCTCAAGGGTGAGGACTGCCCAAAAGAAAGTAAAAAATTATTCGATAAATATATATATATATTTTCTCTTGAAATCACTAGCACAGAGCAAATCTTACTTTGCGAAGGTCAGTTCTTCCAGGGTAGGAAACCAGTTGCTCACACAGCCCTTTTACTCTGAATAAGTCTGGCTGCTAAAATATGAGGAATAACAAATGCGGTTTTTGCTCATCTCTTGCAAGAAGTCAGAGCCTACTTATTTCTCTGATGGTAAATACCTTCATCTATGATTTCTTCTTTTTTGATGCAGAATCAATTGACTTTTTTAACATAAGTTGCTGGCCTGGCACAGTGGCTCACGCCTGTAATCCCAGCACTTTGGGAGGCCGAGACAGGTAGATCACCTGAGGTCAGGAGTTCAAGACCAGCTTGGCCAACATGGTGAAATCCCATCTCTATTAAAAATACAAATATTAGCCGGGAATGGTGGTAGGTGCCTTTAATCTCAGCCACTCTGGAGGCTGAGGCAGGAGAATCGCTTGAACCCAGAAAGCAGAGGTTGCAATGAGCTGAGATCATGCCACTGCACAGCAGCCTAGGCAACAAAGTGAGACTGTGTCCAAAAAAAAAGAAAAAAAAGGTTGCTAATAACTCATCACCAACAAATACCATGACTGGAAACTCACCATGTGCTTTTAGTGCCCCAGCTTTCATTCAGCAAGCATTTCTAAAAATGAATGCCTGTCATTGGTAATCAAATAGGTGATTAGATTGTACATTTCTTGAGAAGCAGGAAAAAAATTCCTAATTTATGAGATCTGCCATTTTCTTTAGGGACATTACATATTCCACAGAAAGCTCTTAAAATGTTCTTACAGTGTATTTCCTAAGCAGCCAACAACTCTACTCTGCCCTCTTTCCCTTTATCTCTCCTCTGATCACTTCTACCCACCATTCTCCACTCACAAAACAGACCGTATCTGGATTCTGCCCTGTTCACATTTTTTCTTTTTTTGAGCCCTTTGTATGTGGCAGCCCTTTACTTGCTTGGGCTCCAACTTAGAGTTCTTAGAATAGGACCTATCAACAAATTTGTGAAATGGGTTCTCTCCTTGGAAACACAATGTGGAAGTGAAGAAAACGTCTAGATTGTGGTTGGATGAGCTGTTTACAATCCAGCAGCAGCTTGAGGTTGGGCTGGATCCCAACACTGCTATATGAGTTGCACGGTGTCTGCATTTCTCTCCGTAGGGAGAAAGTGGGGCCAGAATCAATATTCATGCACTCTTGCTTTGGTTTCTTGATGGGCAGAAATCTGTTCTCTCTTACTGTGTCGGGGACGGCATTAATGTCAGGGAGCTCTCGGCCAGTGAAAGGGTCCCGATACCTGGAAGAGAGAGTGCACGGAAAACAAAGGAGACAGAGAAGCAGGGTCTGGAGGGATGAAAAGGCAATGTCTAAACAGTAATGGCTAAATAGCAATTTTATTTGTGCATAGGGTCCCAATATATACTGTCAGCTTTCAGTCCACATTGTTTTAGCTTAAACATTAAAGGGAACAGAAAGTTACAAAGTCTGGCAAAGTAGATAAGATACAAGTTAAAAGAGAACAGTACTGAAGTCATAAAATAACCACAAAAAGATGCAAAACAAGCAGATGCTCTTCTTATTATCTATTGTGAAAGAGTTTTATATTTAACAAAGTAACATTCTTTAAAGGTCAGGCCCACCGTAAATTCCAGGAACAGTAATCTTAAAGAATTACATAAATAATCACAGGGTTCAAGCAGTACTTGATAAACAGAGTCACAAAACTAGTCCAAAGCAGGAACCGAGATAAAACACAATGTCTTAGTAAAACCACACAACCGTCACCAGGCCACTGTGTAAGCGCCTGGGAGATCAAAATAGCCCTTTTACACAATCCCTCATCCTTAGTTCCTGCTTTCCCATAGCTCGACTGCCTCCAGGAAGGGGAAAATGCTTCTGGGCTCAAGCTCACATTATGGCAGAGGCACTTTTGGGGGTCTCTACGCTGGAGCGACACCCACATTAATGTGCATTCCTTCCCCAGGCTCTGTCAGCTCTTTAGCAGGACTGGAGATTGAATTCCCTGATATCCATGATCTTTTTCTAGGTTAAAATTGCTATTCACATCTGTCAAGCTTTTGCTTACAAACTGATCTTTCACCTCCCTTGAGAGAAGCCCGTTATTTCGAGGCAAGATGTCTGTCACCTTGAAGAAGATATTTTCAACCTACCGAGGAAATCAAAGAAAGAATGTTGCAGGAATATAAGCGGGGGCAAGATTGTTTTAATAAAAAGTCACTAACAACTTTGGTCACTGCAAGGGACTTCTGGAGTCCAAATGTTATTTCAGAATGTTTCCATCTAAATTTGAATTAAAACTTATGTTTCATTAACGAAAAGAAAGGACTTGTAAATTCTGTGTACTGTGTGCTTCTTTAGTAAAAAGAGTCCCATATTCACAAACCTGGTATTTTGCCTTTGCTGCAGTCACCATGGTGTCTTGATTGAATTTTTCAGCAGAAGACATGTCCCAGTGGATTATTAAAAATTGATGTTTAACATGAATATGGTAGTGTGTAAAATGCATTGATGTTAAATGTACAGTATAATGGTTTTTTACATATGCATACAGTTCTATAACTCTACCCTGAGCAAAGATACGGAACTCTTCCAGAATCCCAGAAGGGTTTTTTGTGTCTCTTCCCAGACTGTAGTTCTCCAAAGGTAACTGCTATTCTGATTTCTATTATTATTGATTACTTTGGCAATTCTTAAACTAAAGAGAACCATACAACATTTTTGGTGTCTGGTTCTTCTGCTTAACATAATATCTATGAGATTCATCCCTGTTGCTATGCCTACCCATTTTACCCATTTGTATTACTATATAGTATTTCATTGTATGACTATACCACAACTTATTTATTCATTCTTCTGTGGATTTGCATTTGGATTATTTTCAGTTTTTTGTCATTACAGATAAAGCTATGGTAAACATTCTTGTATCTACCTTTTGGTGAACACAACCCTGATTTCTCTGCATATATACCTAGTGGTAAAATTGCTGGTTTATAAGACAGGCAATGTTTAGTTTTGATGGAAAATTTTAAACAGATTTTCAAAGTAGTTGTGCCATTTTAGAAGTCTCACCAGTTGTTCCATATCCTTGCCAAAACTTTTCAGGCACTTAAATTCTGGCCCTTTTGGTGGGTGAATAGTGGCGTCTCATTGTGATTTTAATTTTCATTTCCCTGATGAACAATGCCATTGAACATATTTTTATATGCATATTGGCCATTTGGATATTTTCTTTCAGTAAGTGGCTATTAAAATCATTAGCCCATTTACAGAAAACAAATCAACAGTAATTAGATATAATTTACATATAACAAAACCCACTCATTTTAAGTGCACCGCTTGATGAGCTTTAACAAATATACACATATAACTGTCACCACAGTAAAGATATAGAACATTTCCATCACCCCAAAATGTTCCCTTCTGTTTGCATCAATATCCATTTCCACAGCTCGAAGCAAACACTGATCTTCTTTCTGCCAGTATAGATTAGCTGTGCTTATTCTAGAATTTTATATAAATATAATAACACAGTATGTATTCTTCTGTGTCTGGATTCTGTCACTTACCGTAACGTTTTTGAGCTTTGTCTGCATTGTTGGGTATATCAATAGCTCATTCCTTTTTATCGCCGAGTGGTAGTATCAGCAGTATTGCTGCACAGCTGTATCATAATTTGTTTAGCAATTCATCTCGATAAATATTTCGGTTGTTTTCAATTTTTTGCCATTATGAATAACAGCTGCTGAAGAGAGCTATTATGAGCATTTTTGTAGAGATCTCTTTGGATATACATGTTTTTAATCCTCTTAGATAAATACCCAGGAGTGAAATTGCTGAAACAGTGTCATATGGTAGGTATTCAATTTTTTAAAGAAACTCCAAACTGTTTTCAAAAGTGGTTATAACATTTTACAACCCAATGAGCAATACATGAGAGCTCCAGCTCCATAACGTCTTCACCAATACTCAATGTGGTCAGTTATTTCCATTTTGGCCTTTCTAGTATGTAATTGTAACTAATTTTGGTTTAAATTTTAAAAAAATCTTTTTAACGTTAATGAGAGTCTTCCTGAGAACAGACCTAATTCTAGTATTCACCTGTTCCCATCCTAATGTGTAATAAATGACATTTAAGTCTCTAGACATTTGATATTCTTTGATGTGAATTTCTGACACCATGATATAGACTACATTTGTTTTTATTTAATTTTAAAAATAGGACATAGAGCTGAAGAAGTTGAAGTTTTAAAAATTGCATCAGTCACACCTCAATTAGTTTTGAATTTCAAGCTCAGGAAAAATCTGAGAATGCACTTTTAGATATTGATTTTATTTCAGTCTTCAGTGCTAGCACATGAAAAGAGAAGTTTCACTGTGAAAACCAGAGAGACTCAGTGTTTTCTCAGACGACCCATCATTTCCGGGAAGCTCCATACAGTCCACAGACTGAATGCTTGCATTATGAATGTGTTTAGTCCAGTTCTGTCTGTGCTTTGCTTCTGACTTGCATTAATATTTATTATGTTTAATGAAAGCTAATTATCACTTTTTGAGAGCCCATTGAAAACAGCATTATTATATCCAGAATTTTGATGAAGCTCTGGGAAGTAACTTGATGTGCTTGCAGGTTCTTTCATCAAAATATTATCCAGGGCTGCAAGTATAAGAACAGCTTGAATACTCAGTCATCAGTTCCTGTGAGAGGTGTTCTTTCAAAGAATGAGACTTAGCAGAGTGAAAAAGTAAGAAAGTGTAACTGTAACACTTCCTCTGTAATTAAAATAGGAAAAAGTACTTTGATAATCTAATAACTTAAGAGGTAGGTAATCAAGTTGTTTCTTCTCAATTTTGCAATAAAGGAATATGGATAGTAGCAACTCCTTTCAAGATGTGTGGAAAGCAAATGGCAGGGCTAGTGAAGTCATCATATTTATGACTCTCAGATGAGAGATTTGAGTTGTAAATATTAATTATTACCTGAGACACTTAATTTTATGTGTCAACTTGACTGGGTCAGAGGGTGCCCAGCTATTTGGCCAATCACTATTCTGAGTGTTTTCTGGATGAGATTAACATTTAAATTGGTAGAGGGAGTAAAGCAGATTGGCTTACCTCATGGATGTGGGTCTCATCTAATGAGCTGAAGGCCCAAATAGAACAAAAGGCTAACCCTCCCCCAAGTAAGAGAGAACTCCTTTTGGCTGGTAGCTCTTACACCTTTGGATTTACACTGGAATTAAACCATCATTTCTCCTGGATCTCCAGCTTGCTGACTCACCCTGCAGATCTTGGGACTTGCCAACCTTTATAATCATCCAGTGAACCAATTCCTTATAACAATCAGTCGTATCCTATTGGTTCTCTTTCTCTGAAAACCCATCACCTTTCAAGAAAAGAGAGGAAATTTGAATTTAAAGCGGAAAAGATTTTGTTTTCAAATATTTACATGCAACAAAGGGAGCTTAAATACAGATTCTCAAGTCCTTGCTTTTCCTGTAATTCAAGGTGATCAGCTAGTGGGCTTCTCTGGACTTCTCTGTCCCATGACCATAGATTGTAGCCATGGTCCTAGCACTTATCCTGCCAGTGTCCTTGCCTATAGAGGTGTCAGGGAAGAGAGAGGAGGTGGATTAGCCATAACTCGTATTCATTCCTTTCTGGAAAAATAACCCAAAACATGTACCTTCCTGGTGGGAAAGTTGGGTTCTCCCTTGTTGCATTGCCCCATGTGGAAAGCGCCATGTGTCTCCATGCAATCCTTATACAACTATGCTGGCAACCACTGCCCTGGATGATACACTATGTCTGCCCTATGGGCGTAGGGTTTTCCATTTGGTAGGGAAGGAAGTAGGAAGTCTCAGTGCAACTCTAGGTCTCAAGCCATGTCTTCTACTTTTTTCTCAGAAGTCTTCCTTTGGAGATTATGAGGATATTCCCCAGATTAATAAAATAGATACTTTGGAACTCATTCCATTATTAGTTCTCTGGGTTGTATATTATTGGCCAGTGCCATGGAAGGAAGACTGGCGACAGGCACGATCCTTTTCAAAATAATCAAAACCAAAAACAAAACATTCAAGAGCCAGCTTTCTTTTTATACTGGAAATTTTGACCAGGATAACTGGGGTCAAGTCCAGTTTCTTCTCTGTGTGCATCATCCATCTTGGATTCTGGCTGTTCTAACTGTGGCAGAAGATCAAGTCTTCTGTAGCCCTAAGTGTAGGGATCACATGATTACAGATTAAAAGTCTTGTGCAAAATATATTTACAAGTTCTTTGGTTCTTTTGCTAGTAAAACTTCCATTTTCTTTGGCTAGCTTCTAAATCAAAGAGAACCCTGGGAGGTATATTGAACTTTTTCCATTTTAGATCTAAAATACCTTATCTTCAGTAACAGCATTAAGTTCTATTTGGCATCAGAATTTTGGAGACTATAGCTATGTGCATGAGTCAATTGTTGGCGTGCAGGTCTCAGGGCTGGTGGTGTTGCCTATAGGTATACAATGCAACTTGTGCACCAGTGGGTGATAGTGAAGGTATTTATGGCCTTGACAGACAGTCTGGAGCAAGTACGTCTGTGTGTATGTATGAGTATGGGAGTTGGAGGATGAGAGAAAGAAACAGAGAACTGTTTTCTCTCCAAGAGTAACAACACTTACAAGAGCTTTATAGTTTCCACAACACTTTCATGCATTATTATCTTAAATCTTATACTAAACATGTAAGTTAAAATTGTTATCCAGGATTGACAGGTGGACTGCTGAAACTCAGAGTTTGTTATTAGTATAAAATCACACAGCCAAGTGGCGCCAGAGTGTGCTTTAACCAATCCCTGATCCTCCAGTCTTTTAAAACAAACCTGGGTATCCTTGAATCAGCCCCAGGATGCCATGGACACACATCAGGAAATGTAATAATTAAGTCTAGTTTGTTTCTTTTTCTGTTCAAATCTCAAAAGTTGTCCTCAACTCTCAACTGATCTTTCAGGAGGTCAGAACAAATAAAATAGCTGTCTCTGGATTACCTTAGCTGGGAAACCTGGGTCCCAAAAGATTCTTATCATAAACAGGTGAGAATTGAAGTGAAAAATTATTTATCTACAACATGGAGTTGTTTTGGGGGAGTTTTAGTTATTTCTGCTGGCTAAAATGGCATGACCTGCTGGCTAGAGGACAAGTTGATTTAAAGTACAAAGTTGTTCAGAAGTATGTTTTGTCTCAACAGGTTATTTTCTTTGTAGGTAAGCTTTCTTTAATATTTATTTATTCTTTCAGTGAACCATATTTAGTACATGCAAGGTTGTACTGAAGCAAGTGTGTACCCTAAGAAGGCTAACAATTGTGTGCCTTTGAAAACCTATAGCCTTTAAACATTTGGTTAACACTTATTTAGGTGGGCAGGGGGAAGTTGATTTTCCATTCCTGAACAGATATATGTAAATGTATAGAGCATTACATGTTAACTTATTTGAAGTTATCTTTCATTTCATAATTTTCCTATTGCTCATAGTTGAATAATAAAGAGGCTAATATCTCCTGAGTGCTTATTATATGCTGGGTACTGATTTATTTATGTTACTTATCTAATCTTATGCTCATGACAACCTTGTGTGGTAAGCACAACTATTATCCCAAATTTCCAAATAACGAAACTGACACTTAGGTTTAATAACATGCCAAAAGACACAAATGTCTCCTACCAAGCCGTATAAATGGGATGTCAGTGCTGCAGTTCTGAGTACAGAGCCCATGCCCGTCGCCACTAGAACTCCACGCCCTTCTGTAGCACTAATCTCTCATATTCACTGAGTGTGGAGACCACATGTCCATAGGTACAAAATCTTGTTCAAACTTACGTTTACAGTTTCTTCCTGGCTCTTTTGCCAGTAAAGTTCTTTCATTTTCTTTTACTTGCTGCCAAATCAAACAATACCCTGGGGAGGGCATATTAAACATTTTCCTTTTAGATGTTAAAATAAATACTTCATCTCCAGCAACAACAAATTCTATTTGGTATCCGAATTTTGCTGATTGCAACTACATACATGAGTCAATTGTCAGCATCCTGGTCTCAGGACTGGTGGTGTTGCTTGCAGGTATACAATGCAACTTGCCCAGAAGTAGATCAGTCAATGAGAAGTATTATTATTTCTACTGCATTATTATTTCTACTACTGTTATTTCTGTTATTCTTGTTTCATCCATGAGATGCTATCTAGTTTAAAGGGAATAACATAAGTTATAGCTCACCAGAATCACGAATTAACAGGCACCATTTAAATATAATGTTTTGACATCTCTTTTAAATTGGCACCCTAGCAAACCTGACCCACTGGTCATGTATGTATATTGTCTGTATGCATTCGGCTATATGAAAATGTAATATCTGAGAAGAAATTTAGCTTTTTAATCCTTGATGAGACCTCTCATTATTCAATTGTGAAGCTGAAAAATAAGACAATCTTCCAAAAAACATTACTGATCTTAAATATGTGGGTCATAACCCTTATATTCCATACGTAGGAAGTTAACTTGATTAATGCGTCAATATCTAGTGCTCATATTACGTGACTATGAGAAGAGCTCTCTGAAATGCATGAGTAGAGAAAAGGGGATACTGATGGTGATTTGAAGTGAAAAGTCATAAATACTAATGGTGATTTGTTCATAAATTATAAAATATCCCCAGTTGGCCCATTTTGTGTCCCTCTGACATTATAGTTTGATGAATGTTTTGTTGACTAAGCATGTGGCAGTATCTACAATGCAGAGAGCAGAGCACTGTCTGTTTAAACACAGAAGCTACAGGAAACAGTTTGCATTTATGTCCTGGCATCTGAATAGGTTACCCATCTGTTTCGGAAATTCCACTCACTTTCATAAACATTTATTGAACACCTACTACAATCAAAGCAGAGCTCTTTGCCAGATGCCTTAGAGATTATAAATATAAGTAAGTTACAGTCCTGTGGCAACAGGGGAAATAAGATCAGTGCAGGAATAATTGCAATGCCAGACAGAAGGAGAAGTGTGGGAGACATCTAGAGAGCCATAGACATAGAGGGACAGCTTGGGGCTGGAATTAAAGAGATTTCCCTAGGAAGTCATAGGACTCCAACAATGGATAAGCTATAAGTGTAAGAAGTGAGGATGTTTCTGGTAGGGGGAGAACAAGAGAAAAAGGTTGCTGTTGGACATGTTTAGGACTTACTGTAGTACAGAAGGGAAGTAGAGACCTCAGGAAATAAAGCTTGAGAGGTATAGTCAGGTACAAATTGTGGAAATCAGATTCCAAGCCTCATCTTTTGGACATGAATTCAATTTAAGATATAAAAATACATTTAATTCTGAACTGATGTGATTTTGGAGTGTTCTTGCTTGGGAAATTAAATATTTCGGCTTTTGGAGAGTTACCATCAACCTTGAAAGAAAAGTATGGTGATTGAGTTTTAAATATACTATTTATTGTAGTTTTTCTGGCTATAAGCATTGAACTTAACTGTTGTTCTCTATTACTACAAAATATCCCTTTACGGATTTTTGAATGAGATTCTAGAATATTTAAACATATGGATACACCTTAATTATTAAGTTTAGTTTCCCATTTTTTCACATTTAGATTTGATTGCCTCTAATTTCCAGCTATTATAAATAAAGCTACAATAAAATTTTAAGGTTAATTTTTCTTAAGTGCTTATAATGAATGAGGCAGTGCATCAAGCTTTTTAAAAAAATTGAGATGAAATTTATATAACTTACAATTCACCTTTGTAAAGTGAATAGTCCAGCGGCATTTAGTACATTCAAAGTGTTGTGAACCCACTACTTCTCTCTGGTTCCTAAACATTCTCATTCCCCCGAAAGAAAGCCGTATGCCCATTAAGTTCCTCATTCGTCCCTCCCCAGCTCCTGGCAACCACTAATCTGCATTCTGTTGATGGATTTACCTATTCTGGATTTTTAGGATAAATGAAATCATGCGGTATAGCTCTGGCTTCTTTGCCTTCTGTGTCTGGCTTCTTTCACTCAATATAATGTTTCAGAGTTCATTGGTATTGTAGCATGTATCAGTATTTCATTCCTATTTATGGCTGAAAATTTTCTGTTGTGTGTATATACCGCAGTTTGTTTATCCATTGATTCATTGATAGATATGGGTTGTTTACAGCTATTGGCCATTGTGAATAGTACTGCTATGAACATATATGTACATATACTTGTTTGAATACCTGTTTTTAATCCTTTTGGGTGTATACCAAAGAGGAGAATTGCTGGATTACATGATAATTCTACATTTGACATTTTGAAGAACTATCAAAGTGTTTTCCATAGCAGTGGAATCATTTTACATTCACACCAGCAATGTAACAGGGTTTCAATTCCTCCACAGCCTCTCTAACTCTTCTTTTTCTTTTACTTTCTTTCTTTCTTTTTTTTTTGTTATGACCATGATAGTGAGTATAAAGTCGTATCTCATTGTGGTCTTGATTTGGCATACACAAATGGCTAGTGATATTGAATATTTTTTCATGTGCTTACTGGCCATGCGTAAACCTTCTTTGAAGAAATGTCTATTTAGGTTCCTTGAACATTTTAAAATTGGGTTACTTATCTTTTTAATTACTGAGTTGTAAGAGTTATTTGTTTATTCTAGATACTAGTCCCTTATCAGATATATGATTTGCAAATATTTTCTCAATTCTATAAATCATCTGTTCACTTTTTTGACACTTTTATGCACAAAAGTGTTCGATTTAGACAAAATCTAGTTAATCTGTTTTTTCTTTATTGTTCACTTATACATTTGGTGGCATATCTAAGAATCCATTACCAAATTCAAGGTCATGAAGATTTACACCTGTTTTCCCTAAAAATCTTATGGTTCAGTTCTTATATTTAGGTTATTTATTCATTTCGAATACCTTTTTATGTAGTGTGTGGTAGGGATTCATTTGCATGTGGATACCCAGCATCAGTTTCTGCAGGGACTATTGTTTCTACATTGAATGATTTGGGGCTCTTTGTCAAAAATCAATTTGACATAGATATATGTGTTATTTATTGACTCCCATTTCTGTACTATTGATCTATGTCTGTTCTTCTTCAAGTACCACCCTGTTTGGATAACCGTAGCTTTGAAGTAAGTTTAGAAATTAGGAAATATAAATCTTTTAACTTTATTCTTCTTTTTCACAATTGCTTTGGCTATTCAGACCCCTTTCAAATCATACAAATTTGAGAACTGGCATTTTCATTTCTATAAAAAATTTGGATTTTGATAGAGACTGCATTGAATATGTAGATCACTTTTATTTTTTGTTGCCATCTTAATAATATTGTCTTCCAATTCATGCATATTAGATGATTTCGTTTGCTTAGACCTTTATTTTCTTTCAGCAATGTTTTATAATTTCACTTTACAAGTTTTTATGTCCTTGATTAAATTTATTCCTAAGCATCATTCTTTTGGGTACCATTTTATATGAAATATTTTTTAAAAAAATAGCTCTTAAAATTATTCACTTCCCAATGTACAGAAACACAATTGATTTTGTTTTAATCTTATACCTTCTAACATTTCAGAACTTGTTTAACTCTGGTAGATTTTTTTGGTAATTTCTATATATAGGGGTATGTCATCTGTGATAGAGACAATCTTACTTGTTCCTTCCTAATTTGAATGCCTTTTATGTCTTTTTCTTGCCTAGTTGTTCTGACTGGAGCTTCCAGTTTAATGTTGAATAGCAGTGGTGAGCCCAAGTATTTTTTTCTTATTTCTCATCTTAGGGGAAAGATTGCATCATTAAGTATGATGTTAACTGTTAACTTTTCCCCTTTCTTTTCTTTCTTCTTCCCTCCTCCCTCCTTTCTTTCTCTCTCTTCCATCTTTCCTTCTTTCTTCTCTTTTTTTGAGACGAATCTTGCTCTGTCACCCAGGTTGGAGTGCAATGATGCAATCTCGGCTCACCGCAACCTCTGCCTCCTGGGTTCAAGCAATTCTCCTGCCTCAGCCTCCCAAGTAGCTGGGATTACAGGCACACCTGCCACCGTGCTTGGCTAATTTTTTTTTTTTTTTTTTTTTTTTTTTTTGTATTTTTAGTAGAGACAGAGTTTCACCATGTTGGCCAGGTTGGTCTCAAACTCCTGACCTCAGGTGATCCACCCACCTCGGCCTCCCAAAGTGCTGGGATTACAGGTGTGAGTCACTGCACCAGGCCAACTGTTAGCTTTTCGTGTAAGGTTTTTATCACGTTGAGAAAGCTTGCTTTCTATTCGTAATTTTCTGGGCGTTTTTATTGTTAAAAATGTGTTGAATTTTGTCAAATATTTTTCCCATGTCAATTGAGATGGCCCTATGGTTTCTTTCTTTGTTGTATTAATGTGATATATTATAGGGATGATTTTCTTATGTTGAATCACCCTGCGCCAAGCACTTATGAGTGAATTATCACATTTAATTCTCCCAACCACCTGTGAAAAGTGGGTAATATTTTTCTCCTTTTTAATGTTGCAGTTAAGTTACTCTCCCAATTTGCACAACTTGTGTGCCAGAATAATGCATCTGACTCCAGAATCCATGCTTCTATTCATTATGCTAATCAATGAATGTCTACACATGCATCGTTTATTCTTTCAAATATTAATTTAATATCTACTCTGTGCCAGACACTATGCTAGGCAATTTGATATAAAAATTAAAAATATAAGCAGAATTCTCACTTCATGGAGCTTATAAACTCTCTGTTTTTTTCCCCCTCCCACTGACCCCTTTCCCATCCCCTCCAAGAAACTACTGATCAGCTTTATGTCACTATAGAGTAGTTTGCATTTTCTGAAGCTTTATACAAATGGAATTATATAGTATGCACATTTTGTTTGTTGTTTGGCTTCTTTAACTCGGCATAATTATTTTGAGATTTATTCATATTGTTGCATATAGTAATGGCTAATTCCTTTTTTGCTGAGTAGTAGGCTGTTTTGTGGGTATATCACAATTTGTTTATCATTCATCTGTGGAAGGACATTTGGATTATTTCTAGTTTTTTGGTGGTTATGAATAAAGCTGTTATAAACATGTATGCAGGTCTTTGTGGGAATGCATGCTTTTATTTTGTTTGGATAATACCTACCAGTAGAATAGCTGGGCCATTTGCTAGGTGTGCATTTAGCTTTATAAGATGCTGTCAAGCTGTTATAAAAAGCAGCTGTGCTGTTTTGCACTCCCATCAACCATAAAGGAGAGTGCCAGTTGCCCTACATCTTGCCACCACTTGCTATGGTCAGTCTTTTTGATTTTGGTCATTCTGCTAAGTGTATTGTAGTAACTTGTGGTTTTTAATTTGCATTTCCTAATAATTAGTGATTTGAAGATGAAAAGTATCTTTTCATGTGCTTATTCACTATCTGTATGCCCTTTTGGTGAAGTGTTTGTTCAAAACTTTTGCCCATTTAGAAGTTTAGAAACTGTTTTCCAATTATTAAGCCTTGAGAGTTTTAAGAAATACACTCTGAATATAGACCCTTTTAAGGTATATGCTTTACAAATCTTCATCCCGTTATGTGGCTTGAAATTTCATTCCCTTCTAACATAGATATTAATGAATGAGGATTTCAATTTTGGCAGTCAAACGTCTTGACTTAAAAATTTTATGTTTTGTGCTTTTTGGTATCATATTCTGATAAATCCTTGCCTAATCTAAGATGACAAGGACTTTTCTTTTCTGTTGTGTTTTCATCTATAAGTTTTAGAGTTTTGGTTATAATAGTTAGGCTTATAATCTATTTTAAGTTAATTTTTGTCTATGGTACAACTTGTGTATACATTTTTATTTTTTCTGAATGGATCCAAGCTGTTCCAGCACTATTTATTGAAAGCTCTCCTTTCTCACAGTCTCTTCAATAAATGGTGCTGGGAAAATTGGATATCCACATGTGGAAGAACAAAACTGTACCCTTATCTGACATCATATACCAAAAGACTTAAATGTAAGACCTGAAACTGTAAAATTACTAGAAGAAAACATAGGGGGAAAGGTCCACAACATTGATACGGGCACACATTTTTTGGATGTGTCCCCAAAAGCACAGGCAATAAAAGCAAAGACAAAGAAATGGGATTTCAACAAACTAAAAAGCTTCTGCACAGTAAAGGAAGCAATTAATAGAGTGAAGTGACAATCTATGGATCAAGAGAAAATATTTTGCAAGCCACACGTCTTATAAAGGATTAATACACAAAATATAAAGAGAACTCAACAACTCAATAGCAGGAAAAAAAATAACCTGATTAAAAAATAAACAAAGGATCTTCTGAATAGATATTTGTCAAAAGAAGATTTACAAATGATCTACAGATATATGAAAAAAGGTTCAACATCACTAATGATGAGGGAAATGCAAGTTAAAATCACAATATCTCCTTTTCCCTGCCAGAATGGCTGTTATATAAAAGACAACAGATAAGAGTTGACAAATATGGAGAAAACAGAATGCTTGGACATTTTTGGTAGGAATGTAAATTAGTACAGCCATTACGGAAATAGTATAGTGGTTCCTCAAAAAACTAAAAATGAAATTGTCATAAGATCTAGTGATCTCACTTCTGGGTATAGATCCAAATAAACTGAAATCAAAATGTCAAAGAGATGGTGCACTCCCAAGTTCACTGCAGCTTTATTCACAGTAGTCAATATATGAAAGCAACTTAAGTATACATCAACAGATGCATGGATAGAGCAAATGTAGTATAAGTACGTACTGGGATATTATTTAGCCTAAAAAAAGGGAGATTCAGGCGTTTGCGACAACACCAATGAGCCTGGAGGATACTGTTATATTAAATAAGCCAGGCACATAAAGACAAACATTGCATGATCTCACTGATATGTGGCATCTGAAAAAGTCAAATTCATAGAAGTAGAGTATAGGAAGTCGGTAACCAAAGTCCAGGGAAGGGGGGTGGAATGGGGAAAGGGAAGATATTAATCAAGGGGTATAAAGTTTCAGACTCGACAAGGGAAATAAGCTTTAGTGATTACACAGAAGGGTGAGCATAATTAATAAAATGCATTGTATATTTCAAAATACTTGAAGAATAGATTTTAAATGTTCTCACCACAAAAAAAACTGATAAGTATGTGAAGTGATGAATATATATCCAAACATAACATTGTTGAGAAGTATAAAATTATTACTCGTCAACCGAAACTAAAATAAAATTAAAAATGAAAGCTGTATTTTCTCCACTGAATTATCTTTGCACGTTTGTTAAAAATCAGTTCGTTCAAATATTTATGAGGCTCTTTCTGAACTCTGTATTCTATTCGTTTGACTTATCAGTCTAGCTTTATGGCAAAACACTATTTCTTAATTAGTGTATCTTTGTAATAAGCATTGAAATCAGGTAGTTTAAGTCATATAACGTTGTGGTTTTTTGCAAACCTTCTTTGGCTATTTTAGGTTCTTTGAACTTCAGATGAATTTTAGAATCAGCTTCTCAATTTTCACACAAAAAAAAAGCCTATGGGAATTAAAATGTTTTAATGACAAATAATTGTACATATTCATGAGGCACATACTGATGTTTTGATACATTTACTCTTCAGGGATCAGATTAGAATAATTAGCATATCCATCATCACAATCATTTATCATTGCTTTTGTTGGGAACATTCAATATCCTCCTTCTAGCCATTAGAAACTGCATATTACAGTTAATTATTGTCATCGTACAGTTGTGCAGAACACTAAAACTTATTAGTCCTATCTAGCTATAATTTTGAATCCTTTAACAAATGCCTGCTAGAATTTTGATGAGGATTGCATTGAATCTAAAGTTGGGCTTGGGGAGAATTGACATTTTAATATTGAATCTTCTGACCTAAGAAGAAAACCTATTTATTTAGATCTTCTTTAATTACTCTCTGCAATGTTCTGTATTTTTCAGTGTACAAATCATTCACATCGTTTTTTCCCAGATATCCATATCATTTCAGATTGATTGATGCTATTATAATGATACATTTAATTTTGGTTTCTAATACTTTATTCCTGGCATGTAAGAATACAATTGGTTTTTGTATATTAATCCCATATCCTGAAACATTGCTAAACTTATTTGCTAGTTCTAGCAGATTTTTGTTAATTCCATTGAATTTTTATATAGATAATAATTTTGTCTAGAAACAGTTTTGTTTCCTCCTTTCCCATGGAGATGCTTTTCATTTAAGAAATTATTGCCTAATTGTACTGGCCAGAACCCCCAGTATAATATTGAATAGAAGTGATAAGAGTAGCCATTCTTTTATTGTTTCTGATCTGTCACCATTTAATATGATGCTTATTGCACATTTTCTGTCGATCCCTTTTCTACAGGCCGAATTTGCTAAGAGAAATGGATGTTGCATTTTGTCCAATGCTTTCTCTGTATCTATTTAGGTGATGACGCGGGGTTTTCTTGTAGTGTGTTAATGCGGTAAATTACATCATTTTTGGATGATAAGTCAACCTTGCGAGTCTAACATATACCCCCACTTGGTTATGTTGTTTGTTTTTATATTTTGTTGAACTTGACTTTTTAAAACTTTTAAATAATTTTGTGTCCGTGTTCATGAAGGATATTAGTCTATTGTTTTCTTTTTTGTAATGTCTTTACATAGTTTTTGTATCAGAGTAATGCTGGCCTCACAGAATACACCGGAAATTATTCTATTTTCTTAATTTTTTGAAGATGTTGCATAAACTTGATTTTTTGTTGTTGTTAAATGTTTGGTAGGATTTATCAGTTATTTTATGAAACTGCAGTTTTCTTTGTAGGTAGATTTTTAATTAAAAATTTAATGTCTTCAATATGTAATAGGGCTATTCAGGTTATATATTTCTTCTTAATTGAGCTTTGTTAGTTTTTATGATTCCATGAATTTTTTCATTTCTTTTAAGTAGTTAAATTCATCAGCATAAATATCTGCAAAATTTGTGGTGATGCCATCTTTCTCATTTCTGATATTTGTAATTTGTGTCTTCTCTCTTTTCCTGGTCACTCTGGCTAGAGGTTTACCAATTTTATTGGTCTTCTCAGTAAAAATCGTATTAAGTTTCCTTTTACTTTTCTCTGTAGTTTTTCTGTTTTTCAGTTCATTGATTTTCTTCCTTATCTTTATTATTCCTTTTCTTTTCTCTATTTGGGTTTTCATTTGCTTTTACTTTTCTTGTTTCTTAAAGTGAAAACTAACATTGCTGATCTGAGGCATTTCTTCTTTTCTAATATGTTTATTTAGTACTAAAATTTTCCCTAAATACTGTTATCCATAAACTCCAAGTATACTATACACACTATATAATACCACTCTATGGGTGTAGTAACACTCCAAAAAATCCGATATAATGTGTTTTCATGTTCATTCAGTTCAAAATACTTTTTCATTTCCATTTTGATTTCTTCTTGGACACATTTAGAGATGCATTCTTTAGTTTTCAAATATTTGGGAATTTCCCAGAATTTTTCTTGACTTCTAACTTAATTCCATTATTGTTAGAGTACATACTTTCTATGACTTGAATTATTTTAAATTTATTAACTTGTTTTATGGCCCAGAATATGGTTTACGTTGCTAAAGGCTCTGTGTGTGCTTAGAAAAAGAATGTGTATTTTGCTATTTTTTGAAGGGGTGTTCTAAAATTAGGCCAAATTTGTTGACAGTATTGTTTAATTCTTTTATAACCTTGCTGATTTCCTTTTTTCTTGTTCAATAACCTCTTCCACTGCAATGTGTTATCTCTTGTTAATGCTATCTAGTATACTTTTCTTTTTTGAGATGGAGTCTGGCTCTGTCGCCCAGGCTGGAGTGCAGTGGCATGATCTCGACTCACTGCAACCTCAGCCTCCCAGATTAAAGCGATTCTCCTGCCTCAGCCTCCCAAGTAGCTGGGATTACAGGTGTGCACCACCACGCCTGGCTAATTTTTTGTAATTTTAGTAGAGAAAGGGTTTCATGTTGACCAGGCTGGTCTCAAACTCGTTGCCTCAAGTGATCTGCCCACGTCAGTCTCCCAAAGTGCTGGGATTATAGGCTAAGCCACTGTGCCGGGTCTAGTACACTTTTCATTTCAGGCATAATTGTTTACATTTCTAAAAATTTTATGTGGGCCTTTTTTCTATATTTTCTATGTCTGTAATTCTGTCTTGAACATATGGATTACGGTTATAGTAACTGTTTTCTTTTTTTGGTGGTTGTTGTTGCTTTTTGGATTTTTTTGGAGAAAGTAAAACCAGCTTCCCTGAGACCTAAAGAATGAGTAAGCATTCGCCATGTGACGGGAGTGGGAGGTGAAGTAGAATACAGCAAAAAAAATAAAATAAAAGCAGATTCCAGATGGAATGAACAGCATGTATCAGGGCCCTCAAGTATGAAGGAGTTTGAAGTTTTCAAGAAATGGAGAGAAGATCTGAATGGATGGCACAAGAGGTGAAAGCGGAGAGTGCTGAAAAGATGCTTGGGAAGAATGAGGGAAAAACCCTTTAGGCCATCTGTCCCCATTGGCATGGGCGATATTATTCTGTGATAACAAATAATCCCCCAAATCTCAGTGTTTCACACCAACAAAGGATGATCTGCTCATGTCACAAGGTCATAGGAGGATGATTGTGACTTTCTTCCACATCTTTATTCAGGGCCAAGAGCTGAAAAACAACTGCTAATGGGAGTATAGCAGCCTTATGGCAGAGAGAAAAGAGCCTTGTTGGAAGTACCATACAGCTTTGAAATCACCTGTTAGGAGCTGGCCTATGGCAACTTCTCATTTCAGTGGACAAAGTAAATTGCACAGTTGAGACTGCCGTCAACAGGATAGGGTAGGACAGCAGATATTTCCTAACAGTAGTACAAGGTACCATACAGGGCTGAGGATAGTAACCATTATTTGAAGAACAATGGTCATCCAGGGTGACCTAATGTCTCTCTCTTAAGATCAGAATTTATGTTTAGAAATAATCAAAAGACAGGCTGGGCACGATGGCTCACACCTCTAATCCCAGCACTTTGGGAAACCAAGGCCGGCAGATTGCCTGAGGTCAGGAGCTCGAGACCAGCCTGGCTAACATGGTGAAACCTCGTCTCTACTAAAAATACAAAAAAAAAAAAAAAAAAAAAAAATTAGCCTGGTGTGGTGGCGCATGCCTGTAGTCCCAGCTACTTAGAAGGCTGAGGCAGGAGAATTGCTTTAACCCGGGAGGCGGAAGTTGCAGTGAGCCGAGATCGAGCCATAGCACTGCAGCCTGGGCAACAGAAGGAGATTCTGTCTCAAAAAAAGAGAAAAGAAATAATCAAAAGACAGTTGGAACTGGGTGCAGTGACTCTTGCCTGTAATTCTAGCACTTTGGGAGTCGAGGTTGGGAGGACCACATTAGCCCAGGAGTTTGAGACCAGCTTGGGTAACATAGAAGACCCATTTCTACAAAAAAATTAAAAAATTAGCCAGATGTAGTGGTGCCTGCCTGTGGTACTGACTCCTCCCTGATAATATAATATAACATATGTATATATTATATAAAACATATTGTTTATTGTACATTTTCTGTTGATCCCCTCTCTATGGGCCAGGAATTTAACCTCTCTTCCAAATTTGCTAAGAGAAATGGATGTTGGAGTTTGTCAAATGCTTTTTCTGTATCTAAGTGATCACTCAGGTTTTTTTTTTAGTGTGTTAATATGGTAAATTACATCATTTTTGGATGGTGAGTCAACCTTGCGTGTCTGACATATGCCCCACTTGGTTATGTTGTTTGTTTGTTTTTACATTTTATATTATTGTTTTAATGTTTATAACTGCCTGACGTAACTACTTTAAAAGAAATGCCAATTATTTTTATACATAGCTTCTAATACTTATTTTTTCTTTCAGTCACTATAATAGATATACATAAGCATCTAATACTTATTTTCAAATTATTATTTTATAATAGTATCTTGAGCACTGTATTCTGATTACCACTTTTAAAAACAGAGTACAGAGTCCAATATAAAACTGAATTTTACATTGCAATTATACTGAATGATGTTTAACCTTGTTTGGCAATATAAATGACTAGGGTTGAGAAGGTGAGTGCTGTTTTGTTTGTTTGTTCTTTTAGAAGCAAAGCTAGAATTTAATGGCAAATAGAAAGTCTGCACTTTAAAAAAATCAACACTCAAATTGAACTCATCAGCTGATTGATTTTTAACTTGGCAAGGGTCTCCTGTGATATTTTCTAATGATTACAGTAGGGTAGAAAAGAAAAAAAAAAAGGCTTAAAAGTGAAACACACTTCTTGGGGGAGAAGATGAGTTACCTGAGATACAGGATATTGAAGTTGAGTTTGGTTCACCCTGAATATTGTGAATGGGCTTCACTAGAGGTTCTAACTAAGGCTTTCCAGGGGTGATGGATACATGGATACAGATGTTTTCAAGGCATCAATCTCTAGATGTTCAGTTATCTCATGTACTTGCCAGTTCAGCCTCCCCTCTGCTATGGTCACAGCAGCCTTTCCCCTTAATTATAAAAGTGGTGGAGAGCCATACACCTCACCCATCCCAAATCTGCAAACTCAGAAACTTACAGGATGCCAGACAAAGGGACAATTCGAAAATTTGGTTTCAGGAAAATCTTCCTTAATGATCGTTGGGAAACTGTAATCTCACCATTGGCTTCCTGTGTTATGCCTGTTTTTACACATATTTTTGCTATTGATGAAACATGGGTTAGTAAACAAGATATTCAAATGTTCTAAATTTAGAAATATTGAAGAGAGGGTTGGTGGGAATGATGGCAAGGATCATTTAATAACCTCGCCTCTTCTATTTTCAAAGTGTCGACCAAGACCGTATCCTCCTCTAGAGTCAGTAAGAACAAAGCAAAGATAGCAGCAGTAAGAAATGTGAATGCTGGAGGGGAACAACATACACCGGGGTCTGTTGGGGGTGGCGCTGGGGGAGGAAGTGCACCAGGAAAAATAGCCAATGCATGCAGGGCTTAATAATTAGGCGGGTGCTGTTTTTGCCCCAGTGCCTCAAGGGAAGGAACAGGTAACCCCCTGCAGAGTGGTGCCTGCCCTCAGACACAAGCCGGATCGATCCTTTGAAGCCAGAATTTCACCTTGTTCTATGGTTTGAAGAACACTGGGCCTGAGGAGGGGAGAATGTTACCCTTGATGAGTATGGGGTCTGTGACAATCAGGGAAAAAGGAAATCCAAATCAGACATGTAATTCTCTTTGAGGAAACAAGTCTTGCCTTCCAGAGACCATCTGTGTCACAGTGTGGAGTTGTGTTCCAGCAGAGGAACCTGCGCAGGAGGCAGGAGGTGTCCTCCTACAACCCTTAGACTAAGGCCAGCGTCCATAGCACTCGGTTGAGACCTCTGTTGTAGCACTTACCAGATCACTTAAATTATCTGTAGAGTATTAACTTGCTTCCCTCATAGATTATAAACTTCTTAAAAACAAGAACACAGTCATATCTACCTTGTGTCTGTCACCTAGCTCAGTGCCTGGCAGATACTCAACCAAACAGATGTAGGAGAGAAGGCCATTGATCTAGCTGTCTATTCCTAGGACAAGCTTGGCAGGGGCTCTCTTCGGAGAGGGTGACTTTCAGTCCTTTCTGGCAATGCCTAGAAAGAGCTCCAGCTGTCTGCACAGTGTGAAGGACGCAGAGGGCAGAAGGCACGCTGGCTGGAAGAGCCATCCAAAGACCCACCTGAAAGAAGCTGCTGCCAGAGGAGCAGGCAGCAGAAACCACATGAGAGAACCAGGGATGACAGCAGCAGGACTTGAGCCAGAAGAAGCGGGGAGTTAGGAGACTCGAAAAGTCATCAGACCCTGTCATTGCTTCTTGCTTGATAATAAGGTGTTTCTTTCATACCCAGTGACTAGTTTGTAAGAAGAGCTCTGGGCTCTCCAGAAAGCTGGATTCCTCAGGCTTTTAGGTGGGGAATTAGAACCGAGAAAACTATGACTCCCCTCCTACCTCCTTTCCAAAAGAAGAAGACATGAGACTCTGAGTTCCTTACTCTCTGGGATGTATCTTACTCATTCCCATCTCTGACCCGGAGTGAGAGGGGAACAAAGTTTGTAAGTATGTCTGCACATACATAGGGAGTGTAGTCTGAACTTAGGACAGACTCACCTCCAATTTCCTATACCTAATAAAATTATAAGGCTATGACCTGAGTTATTCATACATATATAGTCAATATTATCTTAAGAGAAAACTTATCTTTTGTCTCTGTTTCATAAGAGTAAAAAACCCTAATCCTTTATTTATTTGGATTCTGAGAAAACAATTTTGCTAGTTTTTAGAGCCTGGTGAATGTGAGCCTAAGTGTGCTTTGCTCTCCCCCGCAAACCTGCCCAGGAGCTGTAACCATCCAGGTCTCATGCTTCTTGTCTGTAGATTCATTGACTCCCAGCCTATTTTTGACCTGCGACACAGTCCATCAGGCAAGTATTGTTTATGTCGGTAGGTTTCAGGCAAACTAATCCTGCAGGCAAATAAACATGGAAAACCTGGGTCAAACAGAGTGCAACAAATACCTTTACATGGACTCCTTAAAACCTGTAATATGTTAATATGCCTGGAGAGTTAATACAGCATTTCCCACCATATGTGACCATGGGACTCTGTTTTTGCAGCTAATGCACAGAAATAATGTTCTGCATAGCCC
The DNA here is from genome assembly GCA_036589455.1 of Ateles fusciceps. Lineage (NCBI taxonomy): Eukaryota > Metazoa > Chordata > Mammalia > Primates > Atelidae > Ateles > Ateles fusciceps. The sequence continues at coordinate 165,468 of JAZHEH010001878.1, forward strand.
GCTGTGGAATTTCCTGGAAAACAGGAGGAAAGGTCTGCAGGGGCCATAGCAGACCTTGGATCATTACTGTAAGTGACTTTGAGTGGGCCATTATACCGGTCTGGGTTTTAATTTTTCTTTCTGAAACATAAAGAAATTAGATACCCCTAGACAATAGCTAAAGTCCTACCTGTTCTGTAGTTCTATGATATTCCACCAGCTGGACATGGTGGCAGGTACCTGCAGTACCAGCTACTCAGGAAGCTGAGGTGGGAAGATCACTTGAGCCTGGGAAGTCATGGCTGTGGTGAGCCATTATTGCACCACTGCACTCCAGCTGTCTCAAATAAATACATAATAAACCTCTTTACCTATACAGACCACTTTTAATAGGGTGGAAAAAATTAAGCTACAGATTCAGAGAAAAATATTTTCTAATTACATATCTACAACGAACTTGTATCTAAAATATATAAATAAACTTCTTGGTTTCAGCCTCCGTTTCCATGTGCGAACCCAGGACTTTCATCATTCTGTGAATGCCCCACCTTTTCCTTCAGCAGAAAGAAAGCAAATTATTCAATAAAAATGGGCAAAATACTTCACCAAAGATATTTCACCACAGAAGATAAAAAGAAGGAAAATAAGAACATGGACAGATGCTCAGCATGATAAGTCAAGTTGAAGTCATGGTGAAATGCCACCGTACTCCTAGAATGGCTAAAGCAAAAAGTAACTCACAATGCCACAGAGCAACTGAAATTCTGGTAAATTTCTAGAAGGAATGCAAAATGGTACAGCAACCTTGGAAAATAGTTTTGCACTCTCTTATAAAGGTAAACATACACTTACCAAAGTACCCAGTGATCCTCACTCCTAGAAATTTACCTAAAGAAAATGAAATCTTATATTCCCATAATGGCCTGTACATGAAATGTTTATAATCAGCTTAGTCATGGTTGTCAAAAACTAAAAAACAACCCAAATTTCCATCAACAGGTGATAGGCTCATCAAATTGTGGTATATACATATGATGAATACTACTTAGCAATAATAAGTTACCAAATACTGATACATGTTCCAACGTGGATGACTCAAGCTCATTTTGCCAAGTGAAAGAGTACAGACCCAAAAGGCTATGTAGTGTTATATGATTCCTTTATTATGAGATTCTGGAAAAGGCAAAACTGTATGAGCAGAGGATAGATCAGTTGTTGCCAGAGACTGGAGGGTTTGAGAAGGGGATACTTGACTGCTAAGGGGCAGCAAACAAAATTTTTGGAGGTGATGAAACTGGTTTGTATTATGTTGGATACATTAGTCCATTCATTATTCAAAACCCATAGAACTCTATACCAATCACAAGAGTAAATGGTACTGTATGAAACTTTGATATTATTATTATCATTTTGTAGAGACAGGGTCACATGATGTTGCCCAGGCTGGTCTCAAACTTCTGGCCTCAAGCAATCCTCCTGTCTTGGCCTCCTAGAGTGCTGGGCTGACAGGCATAAACCACTGTGCCCAGCCAATTGTTTTCCTGAGGCAGGGTCTCACTCCGTTGCCCAGGCTGGAGTGCAATGGCACAATTAGGTCTCACAGCAGCCCTAACCTCCTGGGCTAAAGCAAGCCTCCTGCCTCAGACTCCCAAGTAGCTGTGACTACAGGCATGCACCACCACACACAGGTAATTTTTTACTGATTAATTTTTTTGTAGAAACAAGTTCTGTGTTGCCCAAGCTGGTCTCAAACTCTTGTCCTCGAGTGAGTATCCCTTCTTGGCCTCTAAAATGTTGGGCTTAAAAGTGTGAGCCACTGCGACAGGCCTAAAAATAATTTTAAGGCATTTCCAACTGATTATATAATAGTTGTCCATATTTTGGGAACATGTGATATTTCAATACCTGTATCCAACATGTAATGACCAACTCAGGGTAATTGGAATATGCATTACCGCAAACATATACCTTTTCTTTGTGGTCGGAACATCTTAATTTTTATTTTCTTGCTATTTTGAAATGTACAATAAATTATTAACTATATTTTCCCTAGTGTAATATCAAATTCTAGAACATTCTTCCTAACTATATTTTTGCAACCCTTAACCAGCTCCTCAAAGAGATATTTGTCTAGGAAGCCTGTGGCATTTTTGGAAGATGAGAAATGCTAATCCTTGTCTAGAGAGAGTAAAAAGACAAATTATAAAATTTAGGCTACATTAATTCTGATATAAATAAAAATACACAGTACCAAATTTACAAAACCTAGGAACTTTTTGCATACTATGATTAAAAGAAACTATTATCACTTTTTAAAGATGTCTCAGTATTTTTCAAACTCTAAAATGGTTTGTTGAGTATCATTTTCATGGTCGATTAAAAATGCTCTGTTTTATTCTCTGTGCATTAGAAATACAACTGTTTCCTTAACCACGTAGAAAAATGTAAGATAAAATGTTTGAAGTTCTTACTTGATCTTTTCGCTTGGTGAAATTTCTTTCTCGTAAAAATTTTTCTTTTCACAAGAATTTCTTTTCTTGTAAAAATTTTCAAATCAAAGAACAAGTCTAAAGTTTGTATCATTTGAAAGGGTCGTTTTACCGGAATTTCACTGAAGTGAAACTGCTGTACTTTCTTTGGAGTGAAACCATTTCTTTGGCCCCACATCTCCAATGATTTTATGAGAGCCCAAATCATCTTGCTTTAAAACAAAGTTAAAATCAATGTATTCAAAGATGGACACACTCCTGAGCATTCAAAGGCAAATTAAAATCTTGACCCATTTTGCGTTAGTGAACAAATATTATGTTTTCAAATCAATGCAAGAAAAACTACTTCTTTAGTGCAACATGTACTCTCCTAGTAGAATTTGTAGGATGAAACTGAGCGATGCTCTGGTGAGTTTTTAAATTAGAAAGCAATTCTGCTAATGAGAACATGCATTAGGGATGCAGTTCCTGCTCTGAGTCACCTAACACACCAAAACTTTCCAAATGTGTTTCATCTCGGCCCTTCAACAACCTCACAGAACCAGCATGACAAATGTTCTCTAGTGTTTCAGACCTCACGGGCCACTAGAATTAAAGCAGCCTTTAGTTTTTAGTAACTATAACCTTCCTTCTAAGTACACCCATTTCTGTTCCAAGCGAAATAATGCTGCCAGGTCTAAGCTATGAATCAAATTATTCTACAAGGTAGGCTTATGCATTTTAGAAAAAGTATCTTCTGCAACCAGATTTCCCATTTCTGTAGAAAGAGAAAAATTAAGATTTTTGAAAAGTACATTGACTTTTTTTTTTCAGGTCACTTGGATATTTTTGACTTTGGGTATTCAAAGTGGTTTTCGAAAAGCCTTCATATTCTACTAAAACTAGGAATCTGTTTCATTGAAATTATGTTTCTGACTAAGGGGTTAACACAGTAAAGCAAAAGGAGACAGTCATCTAGAAATTGTCTCACAACTGGGACAATCTCTAGGAAGGACTTTCAGGAGGAACTCTCCAGGAAGAATTCTCAGGGGCAGGTGATTCAGTCATACCTTAAATAATGACAAAAACCAATGGCACCAGATGACAAAGATGTCATTCTGTGGTAGCCTCCCTTAACACTAAGACAATTGTATGTGCTTATGAGTGCTTGGTAGCATGAATCTCTAAACCCATTCCCTACATATTCTGTACGTTTCACAGATAATCATAAGAGCTAACATTAATTGCATGCTTATTTTCTGGTCAGCATTTCTGGAGCTTTATAGACATTTTAAAAAATTTAATCCTTCAACAACACTAGAAAGGGGAATGCTATTGTTGCTTGGATAGACACTTCTCAACAGAAGATACACAAGTGACCAAGAAGCATAAGAAAAATGCTCTACATTGCTAATCATCACAGAAATGCAAAGCCAAACCACAGTGACATACCATCTCACATCAGTCAGATGGCTAGTACTAAAAAGTCAAAAAACAGCAGATGTTGGTGAGGCTGCAGAGAAAAGTGGGCCAACTGTAGTGGCTCACATCTGTAATTCCAACACTTTGGGAGGCCCAGGCAGAAGGATTGCTTGAGCGTAGGAGTTCGAGGCCAGCCTGGGCAACATAATGAGACCTTGTCTCTACTTTTAAAAAATTAAAAGTTAGCCAAGAGTGATGGTTTGCACTTGTGGTCCCAGCTACTTAGGAGACCGAGGTGAGAGGATGACTTAAGCCTGGCAGGTTAAGCCTGCAGTGAGCCATGATTGTGCCACTGCACTCCAGCCTTGATGATGGAGCAAGACCTCATTGTCAAAAACAGGGAGTGGAATGCTTGTACGTTGTTGGTGGGAATATAAATTAGTTCAGCCACTGTGGAAAGCAGTTTGAAGATTTCTCAGAAAAACTTAAAACATAACTACCATTTGATCTAACAATTCCATTACTTGGTGTATATCGAAAAGAAAACAAATCACGCTACCAAAAAGACACATGCGTGTGTGTATTCATGGCAGCCCTATTCACAACAGGTGCCCATCAATGGTGGATTGGACTTTTCCAGATGTGGTACCTATACATCACGGGATACTACACAGCCAAAGAAAGACAAAATCATGTCCTTTGCAGCAACATTGATGCAGCTGAAGGCCATTATCCTAAGCAAATTAATGCTGTAACAGAAAACCCAATACCACATGCTCTAACTTATAAGCGAGAGCTAACTATTGGGTACATATGGACATAAAGATGACAGCTGTAGAAACTGGGACTGCCACGTGGGAAGGATAAAGAGAAGGGGACAGGGTTGACAAACTAACTATTGGGTACTATGTTCAGTACTTGGATGATGGGATCATTCATACCCCAAACCTCAATTTCATGCAATATATCCAGGCAACAAACCGGCATGTACCCCCCTAAATCTAAAATAGAAGTTAAAAAAATAATGTGCCCAACGTCCAAACATATGTATTTGTGACAGCATGAAAAATCTCAGAAATCTATAACCTGTGGCCAGAGCCATCACACTGTACCGTGCAGGATGAATAGCCTAAGTGAAAAGAAATCTATACATTAAATAAAGAAGGAAATGGCAGAGGAGGAGAAAAAGGAGGAAGAGGAGATATTGATTTTGATGACGTGAGAGAAACAAAAGATGAACATTGACATATGACAAATCCTTTTCTTTCAAGATTAGCAGAGTCCGTCTTGTTGTAACTTGGTTCAAGAAAACATCAGGATACCCATTACTCAGTGACCTTCTGAGCAGAAGTCATTTCATCATTCTCTGATCCTTTCACATTTGCTCATTAGGATGTGATGTATAGCTTTCCCTAGGCCCAAGCCAGCAAGGCTAAGGTAATGCTCCATAGCTGATCCACGAAGACCTTGCTTCCTTGACCTTGAGACACTTAACTCTCTGGCTTCTCATTGCTGGGGGGCTGCTGGCTGGTTACTGCTGAACCACGGAGACACGGACAGCATATCTGATATCACATCAACTGAAAACAAAGCTCTGCTTGAAGGGAGGGCCACAGTTTATTGTTCCCAGCAGGCGGCAGCTGCTGAGGGTCTGATTTCCACACCTCTTGCTCAAAGCTTCCTGGAAACCCCAGCTGGAGAGATTCTGCCCTGATGTCAGGCTGTGTGGACACTTCATCCTCATGGCACTTAGGGACTCAAGAGAGAGCATGCCAGCTTCAAATCCACTTCTAGGGTAAATGATACAGAAAATCAACTCAGGCATGGATTTGTACACACATTAAGGAAAATTTAAGGGTCTTCAATCCATGAACATTTCCATGACTTTTTTTGGCTCAGGGAAAACAGAAACCTCAAAGCAAAGAATTCCCTCCAACTCTAGACACTAATGCCTGGTCACTTCAGGACAGGCTGTTTTCTGAAAGCCTATTTTCTCTAAACAAGTGGTTCCCAGACTTTAATTTCACGGATTGGTAAAATGACCAAAAGCATTATGAAAACTAATATAGTAACAATAATTTATTTTGCCTAGCATGGACATTAAAACAAGGAAAACACTCTTATCTTCTATTTGTCTTCATAAAAAAGGATGTTTTAAAATTAAAAAAGAATTGCATTCAAAACTATTTTAATACAAAAATATTATTAAGTCAATGAATACACTCAGCATAGGAATAGTCATTGCTGTCCTGTATACATAAACATTACATTTTTTTATTTGATTATTTTTGTCACACACCTATGTCATAGCCCAACTCTAGGAAAACCACTGCTCTAAACTACCCTAAGCCACTCAAATCTGCTTCTCTTTCAGAATCTTGGGAGGTCTGAAAAAAAATTCCAACTCAGACAAATGGATGGGATAAATTCAGGGACGATTTTAACGAGAACGTGGATACCCAGGCAGTGGCTGAAGTCTCTTCTGCACAAGGAGCCCAGCAGAACTGAGTATGAGTCCAGGTGCCCACAGCAAGATACCATTGGCTGTGTGAACTCTGGCAAGTAACATCACCTCCCTGGCCCTCAGTTTCCTCATCTGTAAAATAGGGTGAATAATACCTACTTTGGTGAGCGACTCTCCTCTGCTCCAGGGAGTGGAGCTGCCTGCCATGGCACATCTTCTGCTGACATGCCTCACTAGGTATTTGTGGAATGGACAACAGAATGAACAAAGAAATGAAGAGAGAGGGGGACTCGGTGATTGGGAGCCGAGTCTTGGCAGTAGCTCACTCTGTGGGCAAGAGCCTACAGGTATTCTCCTGCTCCCTGAAATATAGTCCTGACCATCTGCATTGCCCTGGGCCTCAGGATTTAAAGAAGAAAGTGTCTTGCCACGTCAGCCTCCATGAAGTGCATCTTCTAGCCATTTAAGTTTTCTCCCAGGTTTCTTCTGACTCCCTACCCTAGCAGGCTGATCTCAGAGTTCTCTGGTCCTCATATGGCCCTACCACCGTCCCTCAGACCCCTCATTTGTTCTCTCCCTTTTCACCCTGCTGAGATCCCACCGTCCATCACTGTCCTGAGCCCTTGACGTTGCTCCCGCACCATCCTGGCCTCTCTCTCCTACTGTAGCACTCTCTCTGCAAACCCCCTGACAACAGTAACTACAACTTTCTATCAATTCTGAGCCTTCCTCTGCACAATGGATGCATCTGGAAAAAGCACTCAATCTGGCCAATGGTCTCCCTTGAAATTCATGGCCTCTAACCTCAAGTAGACCCCAAGTGCTTCTCAGAGATACTGCTACACTTCCCTGGTCCAGTCTCTCACCCACTTTCCTGGGTAAACATCTCACATAACTTAGACTCTCCCACACCCTCGGCCCTTCTCCTGTCAACCATCTTGCTCCCAGACTATTCCATGCTCTGTCCCTCTCTCCTGACAACCTCACACCTTCTCTTCTTGTCTCTACCCAGACCTCCATACCTCCTCCTGCCCCATCCTTACTCTTAGGCAAGGATCCTCCTTTCTATTTCACGGAAAGAGCAGAGGAAACTGAAAGAGAATATGCACCTGCTCCACCACATCATCTGCTGTTCCAAGCCAGTGGCCAGCTACTCAGCCTTTCCTCCTGTTCTGATGCATGAACTGCTCTTCAGCCAACAGACGAGGCTCTAGAAAAACAGAATTCTTGTTCTTGATCCTATGAAGTATATGATCTATTGGGAAGACAGACCAGCAAATAAATGATGATAGGATTATTATAATAATCTAATAACAATCATAATAAGATATTATGGTAATCTTAATGATGAGACTCATGTCTCATAAAGGGCAAGTCTAAAGACTGAAAGGAGCCTGAAAGAAGGTGCATCAACGTCTGCCTAGAGGGAGGATCAGGGGCAGGCTTTGCATGTGTGTTTACCCGAAAGAGAAGCAGCAATGCTGGGAAGAGGGGGCTACCGGATGAGGAAAAGCAAGAGGGGGAAAAGCTCTGCTGGAAGAAAGCCTAGTTATCAAAACCACTGAGGCTTAGACATTGCTCACCATCAGACATCACGTGTCTAGAAAATAAGAAACCATCCAGAGAGTGATAACTTCGTGAGAACAAAACCATCTTTTGGAGGCAAACATCACTCCATGGTATTTGGTATTGTCCTTGCTTTCAGGTTGTTAATAATTAACAAGGAGTCTGATGATGGCCAGGGAATCTGCCTGCAGATGGTAAACAACACCCCAAGATATTACAAGAAGGTGTAGACAACAAACGGCACCTAGCTTTCAGTCTTTGCCCTGCCATTAACTGGGTGAGGCTCTGGATGGTCTCCCCCTCTCTGAACTTCAATTGCCTTGCGATAAAGGAAGGGGTTTGGATTATGTTATTTCTAACTTCCTTCTAAACACAAACACTCTGGATGACCACAGAAGACACTTGGGGTTCGCAATTGACAGAAACAAAAGAAGACTTGGGTCTCTGAGTGAGAGGATTGAGACAGGCGTCTCATCTCAGCATCGCTGTCCAGAGTGGCTTAGTCTAAGGGGCTGCGCCATTCCCAGAAATCTCTCTGATGTTTATTTTAAAGTCTTACAAGATCTTTGAATCAAAGGCGGGCAAATTTCCGCTCTCTCCATTTATGGGAAAATGACAGGAAAGTGTTTATGTTGTGTGGACGGTTTCCGGTGCCCTCATCCATGTCTGGCTTTAAGGCTGGGTCAATACCACTTTGTTTTTCTCCAATAAGTGCCTTAAAACTCTCAATGTTGGGAACAGCAACCAGTCTTTATTAATTAGCCTTTATTCTCTGAAAAGATGCCTTTAGTCACATTTACAAGGAGAACTTAGTCCTATCCTTGGCACCAATTTCTAGAATCTTGCCCTTCAGATTTGCTCATTTTAATGACTTCATATCAGCGCCTCCTGGGCTATTCATTTGGTCTTAGGTCTGAGGGGCCGGCCTTAGATGACTAGCTTGTGAGAATACGCAGGAAATGTACGTCTTCTTCAGTTCTCAGAAAACTAGACCTTATTTGCTTTATTTTCTCTTCTTTTCTTTTCTTTTCTTTTTTTTTTTTTTGCATAAAGGTAGCAACTGAGGATTTGGCTCCAACCCTCTGCAAATAAAGTAGCTTATCAGGGGATAAAATTAACTATAATGAGACAGAAAGTGGTGATGCTCTCTCTCCTGAAGTTAGCGCACTGCAAAGAGTTAAAAATAGGACATGATTCTTAAAAAATGACCCACCAAAGCAAAGAAGAATCAGTAACAACTCACATTAATTATTCACTATGTGCCACAAACTGATCTAATTGTTTTTATATATTAACCAATTTATATATAAATACCTTATAAAATAAATATTATTATTATTATTACTATTCCATTTTATAAATGAGGCTAAGCCAGGCTAAGGATACAGTTAGTAAATGTCAGAGCCAAGATTCCCAAGGAGACTACCTGGCTTTACAGCGCACTTTCTAGACCCCAGGCTATATTGTCTCTCAAGTTTCCCTGTGGTGTGTGATTCCATATAATTGATTTTTACAACACTCAGCACACTGGTGTTACTAATTCTATTTCCACCTTCCCCTAGACTAGAAGCTCCATGAGGACAGGGCCCCATCTGCTTCTCTCACTCCTGTATTCTTAAAGCTAGCACCATGTCTAACTTATACTAAGTGTCTGTAACTATTTGTTGAGTGGAGTGGAAAATGACTTCTTTGCCCAATTCTCAGAAATAAGCAAATGCATAAAAAATAGTTGCTGGGTTCAGAGTTGTACAACTGAATGAGGCTGTCTCAGGAATTGTCTCCTGCCATCACTGAAGCTCGCTGGTGGTGAGTGTAGCCACATTCATCAGTGTTATACTCACAGAGGCTACTTAAGACAAATTCCAAAAGGCCGGAACCTTCCCTTACCAATCCCACACTCACACTCACTTCTTTTCACTTAAAAAACCATGAAAATCTCCCTTGACAAACAGAGTCCACTGGTGTTTGGCCTTTTTGTGGAGAGTCAAGAAGCACAGCAGATGTCGGGAATCCTGCCTGTGCCCTCTGCACACTTCTGGCTTCCTTCTTCCCACCTGATCAGCACAGCCGCAGACATCAGGTCCAGGCAGTCCTCCCAGGCTTATGACAAATCTTCCTTGGTGCGCACACACATTCCTGGGGGACCTCAAAAGCAAAGAAGCAGAGTTACTCGGAATCAGCTGAAATCTGTCAAGCCTCCAGGCCAGCTGGAGCAGACCAGTCCCACGGGATGGTAACCTAGCAACCGTTCAGGTCCCACAGGCCTCTGACTGCAGCACCTTCTCCTTGGAGTTAGCTGACCCCATTTCCACCGCAGCCTAAAAAGGGTTGAAGAGGTACTGAGACTGGAGATAGTCCTGGATATGAGGTGTGTGTGATGCACACACACGTGCATGTGTGTTTGTACGGAGAGGGGGATGGATAAAAAAGACGCGGGGATCTTGCCCATTAATCCAGCATTACCGTCTCTCAACTAAAATCCACTGTTGACTGCAAGTGCTTAAAGTGAGCTAGATATTGCTTCAGAAAATGCCAGGAGAGCCACCCCTGTAGGGCATTATTAGCTTCATAGCAGCAGCAGCATCTAGACAGAGCTTCTAACAGCTAAGAATAGCTATTGTGTATTGAGTGCATGTTCTGTGCTGTGAATTGTGCTAAGCACCTCACAAATATTAGTTTATGAAATAGGTATTATTCATGCCGTTGTTACAGATGATGCCACTGAGGCCCGGAGCAGTTGGGTAATTTGCCCTGAGTCGCACAGCTGGTGAGAGGTCCTGCTACAGGCTCCACCAGCAACCAACAGCACAGCCTGGGTAGACCTTGGCTTTCTCCCCATTGAAGAGAATCATGCCAGCTTTGCCTGTTTTGTGGCATCCAAGGAGACAAGTGATATGAACATGTTCTGAAAAGGATCAAGTGGGTGGATTTAAGGTGATTCTAGGAAAATTCTTTTTCTCTGTTTATACTGTATTGGGGGAAAATGTCTCAATTTGTCTGTGTCCTCAGAAGTAGTACATAAAAACCTCTTAGAAAATATGCATTGAATGAACAAATGAATCAACACATAATAAATAAACTTCTAGGTGTGGTCACCAAGTGTCGCCTCCCAGAAAAGAACTCAAACTATTTTAAAATTGCTTTCCTTCAAGCCCCTAGGAAATGCGGTGTTTCTATATAGCCTCTGAGAAAACCTCACCACCCACAGGTGTGAATCTAAGATGCAGTCTTTCTGGTTTTCTGGGAAGAGCTGTGTGTTTGCTCATGTAGAAACGTGCAAAGGTAAGAGGAGCAAATATTTCATTTGACAGGAGCCAAAATAGGATAATAGCACCAATAGTTTTTTGAATGAAGTCCTAATTACGGCTCACAGTCTCAATTTCGATGAGAATATTTTTAAGGTTCATATGTATTCATCTAGAGCTATTAGATGATAGATGATGATAGGTAGAAAGACAGACATTTGCCTACGGTGTTTTTAAACATCAATCAAGACAACCGCGCGTGGGGGGGAGAGAAGCATTAAAACTGGACACATGGGGGAATGCGGACAAAGTAGGGAAGGCAGCTTTGCGTTCAGTCCCATGATGGGCCCCCCTGCTCTCTGCCTGCCACAGTCTGCCTGGCAGGAAGCACTGCAGTGGCCACAGCTGGAGCTGCCTCAGGATGTGTGGCTGCCAACAGACAGCAGCAACGGGCACTTGGCTCATGCTGGTGGACAAATGGATCCACACCGATGTTTGGCAAAAGAAGCCTGGGGTGGAATCCGCCAATTTAAATGACACGGTGCTCTGTGTATGCTGTTACTTTTGACTCCCAGTATAATAATCATGGTTCCACGCCTTCTATTAACTTTTGTTTAATCTGATATGGTAGGGACCTGTGGCCAGGGTTGCGGGAGATATATGAAGGCAGCTCTCAATGTCAGTGGGTGACTTGAAAACTAGAGATAAACTTTAGGCTGGCTTGGGGTTGAGGAGTGACGCTGGAAGGAGAGCCACATGTCCCTGACCTTAAGGAGGATCCAGCAGATGGACATGGAAGAGTGATCCTCGCCATCTGGGTAATCCGTGTGCAGAAAATTGCTAGTCAACTGTACCCACTCTTTGCAAAATAACATGTTGCAGCCACCCAGTATCACTCATGACCAAAACCCATTAGAGTTTGTAAACAGCCTGGAAGAATGAGAAAAGCCTTAACTGGGGGATCTGTTTGTGCTTCCCTTATGAAAGCAAATGAATGATGTGTTAATGGAAGGTCTTGGGACTTATTTACAAGCTTGGGCACCTGTAAGTGCTGTCTCAGGCAGCCTCCACAGAGGGACAAGTATCAGCATTTTAAAGTAATCGAGGACATTTTCATATGCATGTAACCCTTGCTGCTCCTCAATTCTATTTACAATGGACACTTTACATGAAAACAGATGAACAAATAAAATGACTGGGAGATGATTAGCTTTGGAGCATGAAGTGTAAATAGTCTTGGTTTCGCACACATGCTAATTGCCTTCCACTGACGCCTCACAGAGAGAAGATCTGTAGGTTAGAACAATGATTGCTGGAGTACCTGGTGTGATTATGTATGTGAAGTGTATTATACACGTCAAGTGATGTACAAATGTGAGTGGCTGCTTATAGCAAGAGTAGACATGATTCTGTACACCCCTTCCCTCCTGGATCTCTTCTCTCTCTGCAATTGCACAGCCTTTACTTACAGTACAAATGCACATGTGTCAGCCTCCTCGATAATAGGAGGGAGGTTATTCTCTTACCAGTCACTTTTCTCTCTCTGGCCCTCATCTATTCTGTGCTGTTCTCTCCTTCTCCACGTCAGTCCATAGAACTCACTGGCTTTCCCCTGTCATTTGAGAAGTCTTCCTGCCCCACAGCAGACCCTCCCAAACCTACCCTCTCCTGCCCTTCTGCCAAACTTACATCTTATTTGTGACAGCTTTTCTGAATTGGACCCTTACTTAATTGCATTCTTACTCACCAATGGCAAAGGCGAGACTGCAGACTCCACAAAGACATTATGTTTTCTTTGCACATCTGCTTTCGCAATAGAGTAACATTTAGGGGCCTGTTGCACACAGGATGGTTGGGGGGTGCAAGGCAAGAGCAGGCTCTGGCCAGGCGTAAGACAGCAGACTTTGACTTGACTTCCTTGGGATTGTTTGCTGCTTGGGTATCAGGCTAAGTTGTCACCTGGCTGTAGTCTCTGGCTTTTCTTTCAGTATTGCCACTTCCAGTTTTGGTCTGTTACAGATTCTTAATTTGCATGGGAGAAGTTAATATTATGTCCAGCTTTCTCTCTGCAATCTTCTGGCTGCTGAATCTGGGCAAATATTTGATATCTTTAAATATGTTTTCTAGGAGTGGGGGCACCAAGATGGCCAAGAGAAGTCAGCACTGGAATGCAGCTCCCAGCGAATGAGACACAGAGGGCTAGAGGACTTCATGATTCCAAATGAGGTGCCAGGTTCATTTCTGTTGGACTCATAGGGCACTGAAATTAGGCCCAGGGAAGGAGCCGCAGGGTGAGAGCCGCCCAGGGGGACAAATCAAGACAGGGGGAGGGCACATCCCCACCTGAAACATACAGCTGGCTCAGAGGTCGGGGACTTAACCCCCTCAGTGCTTACCTCATCCCTCCTGCAACCCATGGTCCACGAACGCCCTGCCAGACGGTGGGGTGCCGTGGGTTGTCAATGCAAATCTGAGCAGTGGCTACTGCCGGACATGGTAAGTTGTCACAGGGACCTGGGCAGGAGTTTGGACTAATGCCAGTGGGATGGACCATCCCATAGAGGGAGGCAGAGTTGAAAGGGAAATAAGCCATAAGGCCGGTAGGCCCCACCCCCACAGAATTCAAACTGAAGCCCTCACTAGAGAGCTTGGCAGCAAATACACCAGCATGACCCCAACCAGGAAGATCCAGCTGGGGAAGGAGAGATGCCATTGGGAAGGCGGGACCAATCTCACCTGCAGACAAACTCTAGGGAAGGACCACCCACCCAACAACCTGACTGAACCCGAGAGCCCAGAAACGCCCTTTACAGGCCAAAAAAGATACAGCTACAACCTCAACAGAAAAAAAGTAAAAAAAGTCACTCAGAGACTCCTGAAATCACCAACTTCAAAGATTAAAGGGAGATAAATCCACGAAGATGGGAAAAAAACAGCACAGAAAGGATGAAACCATCAAAGAACAGAACACCTCTTCTCCTCCCAGGACCACAACTCCCCACCATCAAGGGAACAAAAAAAGGCAGAGAATGAATTTGGCAAATTGACAGAAGCAGGCTTCGGAAGGTGGGTAATGACAAACTTCTCTGAGTTAAAAGACCATGTTCTAACCCAATGCAAAGAAACTAAGAACCTTAAAAAAAGGTTAGATGAAATGCTAACTAGAATAACCAGCTTAGAGAAGAACATAAACGACTTCATGGAGCTGAAAAACACAACACGAGAACTTCACGAGGCATACACGAGTTTCAACAGCAGAAGAAAGGATATCAGAGATAGAAGATCAAATCAATGAAATAAAATGAGAAGGCAAGATTAGAGAAAAAAGAGTGAAAAAAATGAAAAAAGGCTCCAAGAACAATGGAATTATGTGAAAAAACCTAATCTACGCTTGATTGGAGTACCTGAATGTGATGGAGAGGATGAATCCAAGTTGGAAAACACTCTTCAAGATATTAACCAAGAGAACTTTCCCAACCTAGCAAGGCAGGCCAATATTCAACTCCAGGAAATACAGAGAACACCACAAAGATATCCCTCAAGAAGAGCAACCCCAAGGCACATAATCGTCAGATTTACCAGGGTTGAAATGAAGGAAAAAATCCTAAGAGCAGCCAGAGAGAAAGGTCGAGTCACTCACAAAGGAAAGACCATCAGACTCACAGCAGATCTCTCGGCAGAAACCCTGCAAGCTAGAAGGGAGTGGGGGCCAATATTCAACATTCTTAAAGAAAAGAACTTTCAACCCAGAATTTCATATCCAGCCAAACTAAGCTTCATAAGTGAAGGAGAAATAAAATCCTTTACAGACAAGCAATTGCTGCGAGATTTCGTTGCTACAAGACCTGCCTTACAGAAGCTACTGAAGAAAGTGCTAAACAGGGAAAGGAACAAGCAGTACCAGCCACTGCAAAAACGTACCAAATGGTAAAGAATAATGCTGCAATGAAGGAGCCACATCAATTAACGGTCAAAACAACCAGCCAGTAACAAAATGGCAGGATCAAATTCAAACATAACAACATAACATTGAATGTAAATGGCCTAAATGCCCCAATCAAAAGACACAGACTGGCAAACTGGATAAAAAGTCAAGACCTATCGGTGTGCTGTATTCAGGAGACCCGTCTCACATGCAAAGACTCACATAGACTCAAAATAAAGGGATGGAAGAAGATTTACCAAGCAAATGGAGAGCAAACAAAAGCAGGGGTAGCAATCCTAGTCTCTGATAAAACGGACTTTAAACCAACTAAGATCAAAAGAGACAAAGAATAGTATTATACAATGGTAAAAGGATCAATGCAACAAGAAGAGCTAACTATCCTAAATATATATGCACCCAATACAGGAGCACCCAGATACATAAAGCAAGTTCTTAAAGATCTACAAAGAGACTTATGCTCCCGCACAATAACAGTGGGAGACTTTAACACTCCACTGACAATATTGCACAGATCAATGAGACAGAAAGTCAACAAGAATATCCAGGACTTGAACACAGATTTGGACCAAGCAGACCTAACAGACATTTACAGGACACTCTACCCCAAATCCACAGAATACACATTCTTCTCAGCACCACATTGCACTTACTCCAAAACTGACCACATAATTGGAAGTAAATCACTCCTCAGCATATGCAAAAGAATGGAAATTATAACAAACAGTCTTTCAGACCACAGCACAATCAAATTAGAACTCAGGATTAAGAAAAACACTCAAAACCACACAATCACATGGAAACTTAACAACTTGTGCCTGAATGATGAATGGATAAACAATGAAATGAAGGCAGAAATAAAAACGTTCTTTGAAACCAACGAGAATGATGACACAACATACCAGATCCTATGGGACACATTTAAAGCAGTGTCTAGAGGGAAATTTATAGCAATAAATGCCTATATGAGAAACAAGGAAAGATCTAAAATTGACAGCCTATCGTCAAAATTGAAAGAGCTATAGGAGCAAGATCAAAAAAACTCAAAAGCAAGCAGGAGACAAGAAATAACTAAGATCAGAGCAGAACTGAAGGAGATAGAGAAACAAAAAACCCTTCAAAAAATCAATAAATCCAGCAGCTGGTTTTTTGAAAAGATCAACAAAATAGACAGACCACTAGCTAGACTAATAAAAAAGAAAAGAGAGAAGAATCAAATAGATGCAATAAAAAACAATAAAGGGGATATCACCACCGATTCCTCAGAACTACAAACCACCATCAGAGATTACTATAAACAACTCTATGCACATAAACCAGTAAATCTGGAAGAAATGGATAAATTCCTGGACACTTGCACACTCCCAAGACTAAGCCAAGCAGAAGTTGAAACCCTGAATAGACCAATAACAAGGTCTGAAGTTGAGGCAGCAATTAATAGCCTACAGAAATAAAAGGCCATGTCCAGACAGGTTACAGCTGAATTCTACCAGACATACAAAGAGGAGCTGATCCCATTCCTGTTGAAACTATTCCAAACAATACAAAAAGAAGGAATCCTTCCTAAGTCTTTCTATGGGACCAACATTATCCTGATACCAAAATCTGGCAGAGACACAAATAAAAAAGAAAACTACAGGCCAATATCCATGATGAACATTGATGCAAAAATCTTCAATAAAATACTGGCAAACCGAATCTAACAGCACATCAAAAAACTTATCTATCACGATCAAGTAGGCTTCATACTGGGGATGCAAGGCTGGTTCAACATACGCAAATCTATAAACGTAATTCACCACATAAATGGAATCAAAGACAAAAACCACATGATTATCTCAATAGATGCAGAGAAGGCCTTTGACAAAATTCAACAGCCCTTTATGCTAAAAACTCTCAGTAACCTAGGTATCGATGGAACATATCTCAAAACAATAAAAGCTATTTACAGCAAACCCACAGCCAATATCATACTGAGTGGGCAAAAATTAGAAGCATTCCCTTTAAAAACTGGCACTAGACAAGGATGCCCTCTCTCACCACTCCTATTCAATATAGTATTGGAAGTTCTAGCCAGAGCAATTAGGCAAGAAAAAGAAATAAAGAGCATTCAGTTAGGAAAAGAAGAAGTCAAATTGTCTCTATTTGCAGATGACATGATTGTATATTTAGAAGACCCCATTGTCTCAGCCCAAAACCTCCTTAAGCTGATAAGCAACTTCAGCAAAGTCTCAGGATGTGAAATCAATGTGCAGAAATCACAAGCATTCCTGTGCACCAATAACAAGAATAACGGAGAGCCAAATCAAGAGCAAACTCCCATTCACAATTGCTACAAAGAGAATAAAATGCCTAGGAATACAACTAACAAAGGAGGTAAAAGACCTCTTCAAGGAGAACTACAAACCACTTCTCAAGGAAATAAGAGAGGACACAAACAGATGGAAAAACATTCCATGCTCATGGCTAGGAAGAATTAATATTGTACAAATGGCCATACTACCCAAAGTAATTTATAGATTCAATGCTATCCCCCATCAAGCTACCATTGACCTTCTTCACAGAACTGGAAAAAAAACACTTTAAACTTCATACAGAACCAAAAGAGAGCCTGCATAGCCAAGACAATCCTAAGCAAAAAGAACAAAGCTGAAGGCATCCTGCTATCTGACTTCAAACTATACTACAAGGCTACAGTAATTAATACAGCATGGTACTAGTATATAGGCCAATGGAACAGAACAGAGGCCTCGGAAGCAATGCCACACTTCTACAACCATCTGATCTTTGACAAACTGGGCAAAAACAAGCAATGGGTAAAGGACTCCCTGTTTAGTAAATGGTGTTGGGAAAACTGGCTAGCCATATGCAGGAAGCTGAAACTGGACTCCTTCCTTACACCTTATACAAAAATTAACTCCAGATGGATTAAAGATTTAAACATAAGAACTAACACCATAAAAACCCCAGAAGAAAACCTAGGCAAAACCATTCAGGAACATAGGCACAGGCAAGGACTTCATGACTAAAACACCAAATGTAATGGCAACAAGCCAAAATAGACAAATGGGACCTAATTAAACTTAAGAACTTCTGCACAGCAAAAGAAACAATCATTAGAGTAAACCAGCAACCAATAGAATGGGAAAAAATTTTCGAAGTCTACCCATCAGACAAAGGGCTAATATCCAGAATCTACAAAGAACAAAAGCAGATTTACAAGAAAAAAACAAACAAACCCATTCAAAAGTCGGTGAAGGATATGAACAGACACTTTTCAAAAGAAGACAAATATGCGGGCCAACAAATATGAAAAAATGCTCATCATCACTGGTCATTAGAGAAATGCAAATCAAAACTACATTGAGATACCACCTCACACCAGTTAGAATGGCGATCATTAAAAAATCTGGAGACAACAGATGCTGGAGAGGATGTGGAGAAAAAAGGAACACTTTTACATTGTTGGTGGGAGTGTAAATTAATTCAACTGTTGTGGAAGACAGTGTGGCGATTCCTCAAGGATCTAGAAATAGAAATTCCATCTGACCCAGCAATCCCATTACTGGTTATATACCCAAAGGATTATACATCGTTTTATCATAAAGACACATGCACACGTATGTTCATTGCAGCACTGTTTACGATAGCAAAGACCTGGAACCAACCCAAATTCTCATCAACAATAGACTAGACAAGGAAAATGTGGCACATATATACCATGGAACACTATGCAGGCATAAAAAATGATGAGTTCATGTCCTTTGTAGAGACATGAATGAACCTAGAAACCATCATTCTCAGCAAACTGACACAAGAACAGAAAACCAAACACTGCATGTTTTCACCCCTAGAAGGGTGATGAACAATGAGAACACTTGGGTACAGGGGAGAGGAACAACACTCACAGGCTAGGTGGGGGCATGGAGGTGAGGGGACAAGGGACAGTTGGAGGGGCGGGGAGGATGGGGAGGGATAACACCGGGAGAAATGCCTGATGTAGGTGACGGTGGGTGGGGGGGGGGATAGAGACAGCAAACCACCATGGCATGTATGTACCTATGCAACAATCCTGCAGGATGCAGGAGGCGCACATGTACCCCAAAGCCCAAATACAATAAAAAAAATGTTTCCTAATTTATAAAATGGAAATGATAAATAGTGCCTGACTCATAGGATTGCTCTGAGATTAAATGAAATATTTCTTGTCAAGAGTTTGGACATTACCTGACACATACCAGGTACTCAATAAATGCTAGCAATCATGACCCAGCCTGTTACTATCTTGCATATGAGTATGTAGTCTGCCATTTTGCTGGACTTCAGAGCTTGGGGCTCAAAGATTACTCTGGGTCAGGACAGATGCTTACAAGCAAGTTGGCTGGAGAAATGTGCTTTTTCTAACTTCTACCATACAAGTAAACTCAAATTGTCTTTGAGTTTATTATTGACAAATTATTTAAGTACTTAATTGCCACATTAAAAAATAAACATGATGATCATAACAGCTTCCATTTGTGGAGGGTGCATTGTCCAGTGCATTGTCTCATATAATGACACCAGTGCAATGAGAGTAGGGACTAATAATCAAAGCTAGGACCCTTTGAGTCTTTCCAGGTGAAGGAGCATCTTAGAATCAGGACCCACAGGATCTCAAAATGATGCTCTGAGATATCAGAGAAACATGCGGCTATCACCTTCAGCAGACTATGCCACCGTCTCTGGAACTAAGCACCATTTTCACATGTTCCATGTTCATTCCCAAAACCTTCCCTAAAAGTTTAAAGAGAGCCTCCTTCCCAAATAAACTTAGCCAGAAGCTTCTTCTGAGCAAAACTGATTGGCAGCCTGAATGATTGCAAGTTCATGTCTAACGTGGTAGGGCATCCTGGATTCCCTTATAGAACAGCTTTTATCTGACTAAATCTGGGCTTTCATCTTCCTCAAAGAGTTGAGGATAAATCTTTAAAAATAAATTAGTAAATAAAATGTAAGGGAAGGAGGAAATGTAAAAAAATATAAAGGAAGTTATTCTCAGGGCTACTGGAAGTCGGCAAATGGGAGGAATGTCTCAACATGTTTTGAAGATAGTCATATTTTTTTGCATTTTTTCTGCCTTTTTTTTGACAAACCCTTCAGCAGAATTCTGACCCAGGATTTCTCCCAAGCCTCTTCATGTTGGTTGGCAATAACACCTTTAACTAAGTTTCCAATCCAGCCTTTCTTGCAAGCCTCTACCCGTTGGTTAGCAAGAACACCTATAACTAAGTTTCCCATCAGTTTAAATTCCATTTGATCCTTTGCCTGTATCTGTGCATCCCTTGAGCTAGTGTGCAGACACATTAGGGAAAAAATGCCAAGTCCCTTAGAAAGCCCACTCCCCGCCTCTTTCTGCATCTCTCCCTAGGGTAGACTCCTATTATTTGAGGAGAGGAGATCTTCTCTTTCTCACATCACTAGGGCAAAGAGACCCCCTGGCCTTAAACAGCCCTTGAAGGTGTGCAAACTGTTGTTCCCCTGTCACCGGAGTGATGTTTCTGTCACTTGTGGGTCCTGCTGGCCCCAGAGTCTGGCCAGTTTAAGCCATGACTTGGTTTCTTTTGGGTTGGTCAAGGCCCAGAAGCACTCTTGGGATAAAGTGACCTCTCCTTGACTCTGGCTATCTGCAGACCCCTGAGCGTCTGCTACACCTTTGGTGCAGGCCAGTCTCTGCTGCCAGGCTTCTGTACCTGCCGTGGTAGACTGACTGACAAGTCCCTTGGCCACGAACTCGGCATCCACAGCCCATGGGCACTGGTAGCAGCTTAGAAAGCTAAACCCAAGGGCTCCACTCTGTCTGACTCTGCAGCCCGAGCTGGCCTTGTCCCAGGTTGTTGTAGGTAGTAGGACATCTTAAAAAATCATTAATTCCCGCGTTGTCAGTGTTAGCATTCCTCATCTAACACGTCTACCTGTCTCACACACCTGAGTAGGTTCCGTGTCATCAGCTGCCAGGCCTTCTGCTTTTGCTATTAAAGATGAAGGGGTTATCGTAGAGGAAAATTCCCAATTCTGTCTTTGGGGCATGGCTTCTCATACTAAAAGTGAGGGGGAGTGAATGTGTAAAGACATGTAGCAAATTCCCTAACCCGAGAGTTACCTGATTTTCAGGGTTATTGCTCTGTTGCAGAATCTTAACTTGCATGGGAGAAGTTCCATATTATGTCCAGCTTTCTCTATGCCATCTTTTGTAATATTTTTCAAACCCCTTGCCAACCAGGACCAAGGTAAGGAACTCACGCGGGTAAAAAGAAAGCACATTAATAGATTTTAAATAACATCCCTGCTACATATATAAATCCCATTCCAACTCCATTTTGTATGCTCCGGATTTGTTTCTAAACTCGTTCCTAAATACTTCAAGAGAAAAAAAAACATTTTTTCTTTTTTTTTGAGACAGGGTCTCACACTGTCACCCAGGCTGAAGTGCTAAGTACTTCAAAAGAGCCTCCTTCCCCAATAAACACAGCCAGAGGGTGAGCACCCATGTCACATTGATGAAAAGTTCTGTGTGCCATGCACATTCACCATACACACTACATCCACAGCCAAGCACCGAATTCCTTTGTCTTTTTTTCCGGACAAGATTGGTGCATTGCAAGTAAAGAGGGGAAAGCTCATAGTTGGCCCAATCCTATAAAATAAGGCAAATAGATGTTCACTTAGCATTCATTACACATAGAGAATTTTGAAAGGAACAAGTGTTAGATTTGATCTAAATAAATTACATTGATCAAACAAATTAAGAACACAGAGGGTTCCCGGCAGCAGGAGAGGCTGCAGAGCAGGTTTGCAAGCTCTCAATTCAGGGTAGAGGCGAGTGCTTTAGATACACGGGGCTCTTCCTTCAGCGTGGGTGAAAAGAAAGTGTTGATTTCGGTTTTAACTGTTGTAAGTTAAAGTTTATTAAGTTAAGAAGCATCAACAATACCCAGGACAGCGTGAAGGTACCAGCAACTATGTTCAATCCATGAAAAACAGCAGTAATTTGAAAGATGGAGCTCATTTTCACAAGCAAAGCAAAGGGAAAAGCCAATGAAGCATGGAGCCACAGAGCCAGTTGAGAGAGTGGTGGTAGGAGCTGCTCCTGCAGGGCGCTGCTTGCTAACAGTCTAGGCCAGTGACATGGGAGCTTTCGCTGGCTGTCAGATCATTTTCAGAAGCAGCAATTCATGTCACGCTAATAGCTCAGTCTATAATTAGGTATATTTATCTAAGTCTCAGTGATCTGTCTCCTGCCTTTCTGTGCTTGGTTTCCTCCAAGAACAAATAATCCCAATGAGTTACGACTCTCCAGAGGGGCAAGTGGGAGTGTGTGTGTGCGTGCTGAAAGCCTTGTTATCAAGTGGTCTAAGTATAATCTTCTTACTGTTCAAATTCGTGGGTGGAGATTGCCTCTTCTCATGGGAAGTGGATTCTTCAGTGCTTGCCAGAAAGAGCTGGGAAGCAAAACACATTGTCTCCGCCATAAATTGACAATGATCGTGCCATTTCTGTGTCTTCCTATGTTAGTTCAAAGGAGTACACCTTTACAATTGACTTCAAGACTGCTTGGGAAGATGATAAATAAGAACAATTAGTCAATTAACATTTTTAAATTATTTGGAAAGCCATAAAACCTGCTGCAGGTAGAAGAGCCTGAGAGTAGCTGTCTGCTTTTCTTCTTTCTCTTTATTTTGCGTATTTTGCTACTAAAGAAGGAAGACATTATCATCAGATGGACTGATTTGTTATGCATGGGCTGATAACACAATTGGAAGAAAGTTGAGTGCCCTAGAATTGTACTGGGCTTTAAACGGCTTGATTCTCCATGTCTGTGGGGATCCCTGGTGAGGTCCTCCTGCCAAAAAACTGACACAAAAGACCATTCTTTGTATTTTTCTCATTTTCCAGGGAAGCTGTGGAATCAACCAGCTGTTGCCTGGCTTGTGGCTCCCGGGGAAATAGTTTTCCTGCACAAATAATGTACACCTTCTAAATTCTAACTCCTCTGCTAAGGCTTACATCATTCTTATACCAAGTATGTGGTACCTGCCAACCTAGGCTGCCAGTCAGGAGAAGATGCAATAATTATAAGCTGCTCCAGATAGATGCTTTCTAGAAATAAGGATTGGAATCCACTTTTTAAAAACAAATATCTTTGGTTACTTACTGACACACTATCTCCTTTGATATTCAGAAAAATCCTGAAGATAAATATTCTCATATCCCCCATTTTCCAAAGAAATAAATGAATACACAGTAAGGTTAAGATACAGGCCCCAAAAAACCACAACTAATATGAGGCTTCGGTAAGATTCAACCCCTGAGTCTGCCGTGTGTGCAGCCTGTACCGCTTTGTCACACTGTCACGGAGTCTCAGCCCTTGCTTTCTGTCTGAGCAGGCTGCCTCTTCTAACTGAAACAGAAATGTGTTTGCACTGAGCTTTTGCTGACTAACATGGAAGAATAAAATGTTAGTAATTTTTATTTCATGAGTCCACAGCTCCTATTATTTACCCAAATTATTGGCCATTTTCTACCCTTCTTATTAAAGGGAAAGGACTCTAGATGAAGCTGAAAGTTATTTTTATGAACCACATACACAAAGGACTCTGGACGAAGTTGAATATTATTCTTATGAATCATTCTTATGATACACATAGAATCAGGTCATGTGCATCACTTTCATGAAGCTTACGTTTTCTGTTCAATTGAGCATTGGACTGTATCAGAATCTCCTGCTACTGAAGTCAAGGCTAGATGAGCACATCATATAAAAAACCTGATAAAGCTGTGCACATTCACTAAATTCTAATGTGTCCCAATGGAACTTCCTGTGTATTACAAGCTGCTCATTTTTCATGGAACTCTGAAGCTGGATAGACTGGGAATGCAGAAGTCAATCAGCCCAAGAGATTTGTGTAAGCCAGAAGCATCAGCCTCTTTCATTACATCTTTGTTAGGGCTTTTTCTCAAACTGTAAAATAGATTTGTATGACTTTTATATCCAATTCATTCTCCTTATATCCACTATTGACAAAAAAGCAAAAAAAAAAAACAAAAACAAACAAAAAAAAACAGGCAGCAGGAGAAAATACACAAGAAAAGAAAGAACTAAGTGTTTCTCCAAATGTGGCTGGGACCCTTATTTCATCATCCTGTGATGTGCCTCATAGAAACTCAGGTTCCAGGGCTCCACCCAAGACTTAATGAACCAGAATCCCTGGGGTGGGCCCAGGAATATACATTTTAATAAGATTCTGAGATGATTTCTAACTCTTTAAAAATTTGTGAACTATTGAGGAATAGTCAGCAAGCTGAGTACTAAGTCCCTAGATTAATTAATTAATGAAAACATTTTTTAAAAGATTATACCAATGCTTGTGATCTTTTGTATTTTTAAAGAATAATGACTTAGTGTCATTAAAATGATACATGCTTACTATTTAAAATGTAAGCGAGAGATCTAAAAAAATTTGGAGACACCTGCACACATGGATTAAGATATGGAACTCAATATAATAAAGATGTCAATTGTTCCCAAATGATCTATATGTTTTATGCAAATCCTAGCAAAATTTCAGGAGGATTCCTTGTAGATACAGACATGTTGATTTTTAAAAATGTATGGGGAGGCAAAGAAACTAGAATAGCTGAACGATAAAATTACAGAAATAACACTATCTGATTTAAAAGTTTACTATATAACTAGAGTAACCAAGACAATTATGGTACTGACAGATGAAGAGATACATGGATCATTGGAACAGACCAGAGGCTCCATAAATAGACCCCCGGAAGCACAACCAACTGATTTTTTTCATATTTGTGCAAAAAAAAAAGTCAGCTGAGAAAGAATAGTCTTTTCAACAAATGGTACTGGAACAGTTGGACACTCACAGGCAAAAAAAAATTAACCTCAACCTAAACCTCACACAGTATCCTCACTCTGCCTCACTTTTCGTCATAGAACTTTGCACTACATTGAATATTATATTTGTTGTGAAATTGTCTATCTCCCAATAGTGGAAAATAAGCCCTATGAGGGTACAAGCTTCTTTTGTTTGTTTTACTATTGTATCTTTATAATGTAGAACAATGTTTGGCATACAGCATACATTCACTAAATATTTATTGAATAAATGTAAAAATGTGTGGACCCGGGAAAAGAAATAGAGAAAGCAACAAATTATACAATCTCAATACCAAGGTATAATTAGTGTGATAACATGATATACACCGTTGCAGACATATTTCTTTGTATATATTAATATAGACATATGGATGATAGGAAGATGGAGAAAATGGATAGATGGAAATAATTTTATAGTAAGAGAATGACGGAAAGCCATTTTAGAAAATAAACTAATTTTATTTTAATTTAATATTTAAAAACTAAGTAAAACTGCATATACATTAAAGTTTTCTTACTGTAAGAGATTAGTTTTTATAACAGTCCTATAATATTTCCAAAACAATGATTGGAAAATTTGAGATTGGAGTTATTATATTTTTATAATTATACTCTCAATTTTGGAAAGTTTCAACTGATTCCTTCCTAAAAATAATGAAGATATTTACTCTTATAATTCTTTCCACTTCCTTTTCTGCCTAACATTTTTATTTTTGCTTTGTCAAGGTCTATAAAACTAAAATAGCCATGAGTTTACAAATGTTCAATTTTAGTTTTATATATAAATAGATGTAGTGCTCCATCCCAAGGATTTTACCACATTTCTTTATTCCTGAGTTCTTTATACTGATCTCAGTTGACTACATTTTGTAATTGTGTTGATTTTTTCAAAAAGGGCTATGAGTATGAATGCCCCCAAGTTCTCTCATGTTTGAGACTGTCTTCAATACCCTTTTATTCTTGAAAACAACCTAACAGGTACCATATCCACCAATAAAGGATTAACTTCTGCAGAAATTGGCCCCTTTTATGAAAAAGCTAGAAAACTGAACAAATTATATGAACGATTATTCTCATGCATTGAACAACAGCTCAGAAAGGATAAAACTATAATCCCTAGAGAACATAAAAAATAAGGTGAGCCTGTGATTGCCTCACCTGGAGGCAGTTTCAAGGACATAGCACAGAATAGGGGTTGATATATGTATTAGTTCATTCTCACATTTCTATGATGAAATACCCATGACTGGGTGATTTATAAAGGAAAGAGGTTTAATTGACTCACAGTTACACATGGTTGGGGGAGGCCTCAGGAAACTTACAATCATGGGGAGGGGGTGCAAAGGAAAAGCAGGCACCTTCTTCACGGGGCAGCAGGATGGAGTGAGTATAAGCAGGGGAAATGCCAGATGCTTATAAAACCACCAGATCTCATGAGACTCACTCATTAAGACAAGACAGCATGGGAGAAATGACCCTGGGATCCAGTTACCTCTACCTGGTCCCACCCTTGACACTTGGGGATTATTACAATTCAAGGTGAGATTTGAGTGGGGACACAGAGCCAAACTATATTGGGGTACCCAAATAGAGCCTGGAGATATCACTGACTTGAGGAGATGGAGGTCAGTGTTTGGAATGCTAAGGCTGCCAGAATGTAACGGACACAGTATACGATAGGAGGAACCTACGTAGAGGGACATCCCTGGAGATCTACAAGGGAGTCCCCTTTAGTCCCCTTGAATCCTTATAAATGAAACCCCATGAGACTGGATAAAGAATGACTGAAAAGAAGTAGCCTGAACAATTACTGGAATTCTCATAAGGCTTGGAGGAGTTTATGTTCCCATCTGCCCGAATAGAGAGACCTTATCATGATCCTTACTGTGGATCATTGGCAAGAGCCCTCAGAATAGTCTTGCCTTAGGGTGTGCTAAATTAGCTGTAAAACAAAGATTACTGACCAAAGTTTAAAAGCAAGCCTCAAAAGGATCAAATTGACTCAAAGTAGCTTGACTGCATGCCACAGTAAATTACAGTATTCTTTTGAGAAATATAACTAAATCCACCACCTAGCAACATAAAATCCATGATGTTTGGCATCTAAGAAAAAAATATTGAATATGCAAAGAGGCAGGCAAATATACTAGACACTTAGGAGAAAAATCAGTCATTATATATAGATCCAGAATTAGCAAAGACATTAAAACATTCATTTAAAATCTTATAAGGACTCTCAAGGATGTAAAAGAAAACATGAATATGATGAGGAAAAAAATGAAAAATACAAAAAAGTACAAAATGGAACTTCTAGAGATGAAAAATACAGCACAAAAAATGAAAAACAAATGATAGAATTAGTGTAGCAGCACTAATTAGCAGCAGATTAGATCCTGCAGAAGAGATCAGCAAGCATAGCAACACAAACTATCCAAAGTAAACAGCAGAGAGAAAAATACTGGAAAAGTGAATAATGACCCACGGGACAATATCAACTGTTCTAAAATCTGTGTAATATGAGTCCGACAAGGGGAAACTGGGGGAAAGGTGAGCATTTTTAAAAAAAACTTTAAAACATAATGGCTGAAAATCTTCCAAATTCAATGAACATTATAAGCCTTTATATCAAAGAAACACAATAAAACCCAAGGAGAAGAAACATAAAGAAAATCACACCAAGACATATTATAATTAAATTTCTAAAAAGCAGTGATTAACAAAAAGAGCTACCCAGCTGAATATAATATTCTAGGATCACACTTTCTTCGCTCAGAACTCTGATATATTTTTCCATTCTGTTTTCTGTCTGGCATTGATTGTTATTATTTAAAAGTCCAAGTTAAGACTGATTTTCCCCTTAAGGTTGATAAGACATTTGTACTTGTCTGTTTGAATAACTCTTCCTTTATGCTTGACCAGGACATTATTTGCTCTTCACTGTTCGGTATTATTTTTAACTTTCAACATTCAAATTTATTGCATTTTCAACACTCAAATCAACATTTTCATCTTAAGGAGGATTTTCTGAACTACGGTTCTTGATACTTCTCCTGTTCTTTTGTATGAATTTTGTACTCCAAAGATACTAATTATCCTTACATTTAATAATCTCTGTCTTTTATAGCTAGTGTTTTCTCTTTCATTGGTTTAGTCCTTTGTATTTTTTTCCTGTAGTATTATTATCTGAAGCTAGTAAATTTATTTTCATTCCTGTGCATCCTGTTCCTTGTCTTTTATAATTATATTGACAATGGTTTTGTTTCAGGGGACTCTCTTTTCCTGTCACTCTCTCTTATGATTTTGGTTTTAATCTGTTGTTTTATTGCATTCATATATCATTAACTTTTCATATGGTGGAGAGCATTCACAGAACTAGTTCATACTTTGGTTATATTTCTTCCAGATTGGGCTCATCTTGTTTTTGCATGTTGTCCCTTTTTCTTTATCTTCCTGAGTGTTCTTTTTCAATTTGCCGGTACTTAATGTGGGCAGACTTTGTACACACATTATTTTCTTTGATATAGAGTGGAATAAATTTCCCTTGACTCCTTTCCTAACATTATGGAGTCATAGTTCGAAAGTTCTGCCTTCTATCGTTTTTTTCTCTAGGCTAAGAATGCTGGAGTATGTTAGTGAGAGAGCCTGGCTGAACTGACTGCAGTCCTTGTTTGATATTGGTATTTATCTCTTCTGAGATCCTGTTAAATACACTGTACCAGAGTTCAATCCACACAGCCAGGGGGCCATCCAGCTTCAAAGAACTTCTATACACTTCAGCCTGATTCATCCAAAACACATTCCCCAAATGGTCTTTTTAAAAAGCTGTGATACAAAAAGATACCCTGAAACAAATGAGTTGTTTGGGAGGAAAAATCCCCGCTGGAAGTGGAAGAGAGTTAACCAAAGTAGTTTTTGCAAATAACTGCATTGAAGGCTGAACACACATGAACCAGAAAGGCTCAACTATAGGCAAAATGAATGTATATGAAAAGCCAAGTCTCAAGTTAAATGAAAGGACTAACATCAATAATAAATGGTGTATAAAGCAAGGGAGAATGTCCCCATAGCCATTTGGGAAGGCTACTGAATGGATATAATGCAGCACTCGTAGAAAATAAATGATGTGTAGTATAGTGACACCCAATGAACAGGAAACACATGAAAAAGAAAGTGTTGAGTGTGCTTGAAAACTGCAAACATCAATGGGGCTGTAATCAAAGATTTGAGTGAGTATGACTAAAATAAATTATCCTTTGCACTTAAGAGGAAAAAAATGCAAATTTTTTAAGAAATGAAAGAGTAGGATGCATTTCTGAAAATGTATTAGATCATATGCCAGAGGGTGACAAAGCGGAGCTACTCCTTTTATTCAGAGTTGGCAACTCCATCACGAGTAGTGTTTTTCTTATTGGTAAGCTAAGTAAAGGAACCCATACGACATGTGGTTAGAAATTTGAATACATGTAGAAATTAACTAATTTCGCTAACAGCCACAAAAGAAACAGCAGAATTCAGGAAAACTTGTTTATTCACCTAGTGCTTCAGCCAATATTTATTTGCTATACTGTAAGATACCTGAACATGTAGGGTAATGTCACATGTAGGGATTTTGTCACATTTGTAAGTGAAAAAAGAAAAACTCACTGGACGGGCGAGGGGGAACCTTTTGTTAATTCAGAAAGCATGTTTGCTAAATGGTTTTGATTATGGGAACAAGAGCTCCAAATGGTTGGGAAGGATCTAGAGACACAGGATATCAAACCCCTGGGTGAAATAGCCAGGAAAAAGTTCACCGCATTCTTAGCTAGAACTCTGGAAAATATGGCACTCTCAAATCACAGGTGCAATGGATTATTTCTTGGAAAATGAAAAGCGTATGATGCATTTCTGCAAATGTATTAGATCATATGCCATGTTTTTGGAATTTTGCCTGATTACCTTTTGTCAATAGTAAAGAAAGTTGAATGGTAATCGCTATGTGATTTTTTTTTTACCCTAACATAGAAAATCTAAGAGAAAAGCTGAGCCTTATTTTGGCCTTTATCCAGTAGGTATTTAAACTCCTTTTTAAGTGGTCCATTTTTCTTG
Source organism: Ateles fusciceps (assembly GCA_036589455.1). Taxonomy (NCBI): domain Eukaryota; kingdom Metazoa; phylum Chordata; class Mammalia; order Primates; family Atelidae; genus Ateles; species Ateles fusciceps. The sequence continues at coordinate 195,577 of JAZHEH010001878.1, forward strand.
TTCTACTTAATGATGGCTGAACAAATTCCTGCTCATTACGTCTTTAATGTACATTTATGCTGTTAGGAAAACTAATGACATGTCAGTGAACATTAAATGTTTGTTTATTTCCTGAGCAAGGCTATCCATACTATACATGACAGTTCATCCATCTGTGCATGAAATACATTACCAGATTTCTCAATTTCTTTTATAGGAAAGGCTGTAATTCACAAGGATTTAAAGGGATATGAATTTTAAGATTCTCCTTGGGTTTTACTACATTCTTTCCTTTTCCTTATTTTGCAGTAAAATGATCAAAGGATAGAAGATGGTACTTTAAGAAGGTGTGTGCTTACACAAATTCTTTACTTTTCATTTTATCAATGAAAACCTTTAAGGTAGATCTCATATAAAACAAATAAATATAGGTTAGACAAGGTATTTTTCTAAGATTCCAGTGTGGTAAATCATTAGCATGAGTATATGCTTATCATTCATCCATGAAAACTGAACTTCTACTTTGAAAATCAGTTTGTACCTAGAAGTGGCAATTGAGAAACCAGTGTAAATTTAAAGTGCTGGGACATTAATTAACTGAAAGCCACGTATCGGAGGGAGTTGAATAAGTTTATATATAGTATCCGTGCCCTGCATTCCTTAGCTGTCAAAAATAACCGCTTTCTTTTATCCAAAATGTAATTCAACAGAAAATAATTTGTAAGCTGTAAAACACTACAAACGTATATCTTTATGACTACAATTGTCAATCTTTTTATTTTTTAGTTCATTTTACATTTTACTCATTGTTCTGGTGAATAAATTTTTTAGATTCAATTGTTTACCTGAGGGGTAGCGTTGCTACCTCCTTGGACAGATCCTGAAGTAATCATTAAAAATTAAAGGAGATATAAATTAGTACAGCCATTAAGAAAAACAGAATGAAGTTTCCTCAAAAAATTAACGATAGAACTAACATAGGATCCAGCAATCCCACTACTGGGTATACATGCAAAGGATATGAAATTAATATGTCAAAGAGATACTTACATTCCTATGTGTATTGTAGCATTATTCACAGTAGACAAGATAAAGAATCAACCTAAGTATCCATCAGGGATGAATGGATTAAAAAAATGTATGCATGTATATATATAATACATACAGAAATATTATTTAACCTTGAAAATCCTGTCATTTGCAACAATATGGATGAATCTGAAGGACATTATGCAATGGAAATAAGCCAGGCACAGAAAAATAAATACTACGTGATCTCATTTGCATGTAAAAACGAAAAAAGTCGACCTCATAGAAGCAGAGAGTAGAATGGGTTACCAGGGCTGGAAAGAGGGGACAAATAGGAAGACATTGGTGAAAGGATACCAAATTGCAATTAGACAAGAGGAATGAGTTCAAGAAATCTATTGTACAACATGGTGATTATAGTTATTAACAATGTGCTGTATACTTGAAATTTGATCAGTGAGCAGATTTTAATTGTTCTTGCCACAAAATAATAAGTATATAAGGTAATGCATATGCTAATTAGCTTCATTTAACCATTCTACAATGTATACATATTTCAAAACATCATTTTGGACACAATAAATACATAACATTTTTGTTTTTTAATTAAATGGATAAATAAATGTGAAATACACAAAAATCAAACAAAATGGCTTAACCAAAACAGGAGGAAGTGCACACACTGCGGTGCTCTTGGGAATATGCCAGATAGAGGGACAAACCAGTCTCACTCCTGAAAACCAAACGGAAGGTCAAACTTGCCCAAAGATTGCTCTGAAGGCTGCTTTTCCTCCGGATTCGCTGTCAGCTAATGACATCACTCATAAGCTACATTTACTTTGTGTCAGGAACTGTTCTACTCACTTTATATAGAATAACTAGTATAATTTACATTTGATAACTAGTAGTACCCTATGAAGTAGGTCCTATTATTTTCATGTTCAATAGGTGAGAGGCAGAGCTGCGATTTACATCCAGGCAGTCTGGTGGCAGCAGAGTTTTTTTTTACTCTGTCACCAGGCGCCAGGCTGGAGTGCAGTGGCACAATCTCGACTCGTTGCAATCTCCGCCTCCTGGGTTCAAGCAATTCTCCTGCCCCAGCCTCCCGAGTAGCTGGGACTACAGGTGTGCACCACCACACCCAGCTAATTTTTGTATTTTTAGTAGAGACGGGGTTTCACCGTTTTGGCCAGGATGGTCTCGATCTCTTGACCTTGTGATCCACCCGCCTCGGCCTCCCAAAGTGCTGGGATTACAGGCGTGAGCCACCGTGCCTGGCCCAGCAGCAGAGTTTTAACCACTATTCTGGCCTTGAAAGTCCTCCCTCGCCTCATCTGTACCAAATCCTGTCCTTTCATCCCTTCTTTTTTATTCCACTGGCCTCTGCGACTCTCACTTGAGCCATTGCAGCAGCTGCCTTGCTGATGAGAGTAAATGGACAAATGGACATATGTTAAAATGGAACTCTGACCCACACTCTGCAGCAACCTGCCCAGGAAGCCAATCTGTTTTTCAGTCAACAGCCTAGGAAGCAACCTGCTATCGACGAGTCAGACTTATGGGAAGTCATACCACTGTCTCCAGCAACGGGCTCAGGAAGCCAAAACAATAAATAGCCCCTGTAACAATCAGCCAGGACTTGATTCATAACTGATGAATTCTCTATTTTTCTCCCTGTTTCCAACTTAAGCCCAACCAGAGAAAGACAAATATGCTTCCCTAACCGATCACACAGGATGCCTGGCTCCTGGTTAGCCGGCTTATAGCTTCTTCATGCCAACGACCTCTGATTAGGGCATGACTGACCCTTCCCTTTTCCACTTTAAAGCTTTCTCACTCCTCTGCTTGCCTTTGAGTCTCTTTCAAAACACAGTGATGATTCCCTTGCTACAGCAAGCTCTGAATGAATAGCCACTGCCTGCTCCCGTTTGCTTGGTCCTTGTTCATTTTACACCGGCACACTACCTTCCTCTCTCCAGCATGGAGATAATTTAACAAACAGACTATGCTGTAGAAAGAGATGGAAGCACACAAATATTCATGGAATGACGGGACTTGGGCTGTGCTTTGAGAATAAGCAGGATTCAAAAAGCTGGGCAGAAGGCTGGGAGAACCACACAGGCAGAGAGAATGGTGTGTGCAGATTTGAAAGAAGCCCCTTTTTGTCCTTGTTCTCCTAAGCCTCTTCCTCATGGGGAAGGAAGGCTGGGCCATGGTGTAGATAAAATCCACTTTACACATTTCCAGCCAGCTTACTGGCTACAGAATTCCTATAACAGTAATATGTTTTCAGGGGCAAGTAACATGGTAATTGAAGGGTTTTGTGAGCACAATTAAATGTGATATCATTAACAACACAGGGGTTCCTGTAGTGCTAATAAAAACAATCCATACTTATACCAACAGAGAAAGTGGTACCTAGCTCCTGAACAAAGACTGCAGAGTCAAACATGCAGATGTATAAGAAATTGTAACATGAGAAAGGTTTTGCTGTAGATCACGTCAGCTCATTTATTCTACAAGTCCCAAAAGCCAAGAAACAACAATGTACCTACATCTACAGAAAACAAAACCCACTTGAAACTGTACTAAGTAATGAAGAATTTAAACACGCTGGACTTTGCAAATGCGTGGAGATCAACAGCAGGTCACTCATTTGCAATTACTTCCAAGGTTGCTTTTAAGATTTGAAGAACCTCTCAGTACAAACAATGAAAGGCTTTGAATTCCAAGCAGCAGCTTGACATTCTTGAATAGCTGCAACCCTCTACTTTCATAGGTACTTGTTTATAAAGGGAGAAATCGATTTTCCTCAACTTTTTTCTACTAACTGTCAAGAAGACATGAATTGGGATAGTAAAGTCCCCCAGTGATGGAAATGAAGACATTGCAGAATAAGTGCTTTAGCCTAGAGTGACATCCAGGTTCAGTTTTACAAGGTCAGAGTCCCTGAGGAGGGACCACTAAGAACCAACAGTCTGTGGCTAGATGCCACAGCATAGAACAGTGCTGGCACAGGGTTAATGCTCAGGAAATGGTAATGAATCCAAGGATAGGTGGATAATTGAATAAATGAAGTGATATTCCTAAGAGTAAAGCCAGTTTATAGGATTGCCCCAGCTGTACCTACATTCTCATGCTCTGGACGATCCTTTAGCTGGCAATTCCTCTTCACTCAAGTTCCACTTCTATATTAGTCCACACCCTCCCGGAATAACAGTGACAGTTAATACTTGAGTACTATTGGTTCCGAAGACAAAACGAATCCCCTTCTATGCAGTTTCTCATTTAGTCCTCACAAAACTCTGTATCAGTGGGTGCTGTCACTATGCTCACTTTACAGATGAGAAAACAGAGGTTTTGCCAAGCTAAGAAACTTGTCCAAGGTCCACAAATGTCGGGGCAGAGTCTAGAATTCAGACTCAGCTCACCTGTTGTCTCAGGAAGCCTGTGCTCTTAAAGAGTGGTGGCTGGCTGCTTCCACCGTTTCCTCTCCTGCCTGGACCATTGCCAGGGCTTGAAAATTCTTCTCTGTTTCCTCACCTGTCTTTCCTCTCCAAACCATCCCACACCGTGATGCCCAAAAGAGCATTTTTAAGCTTGTATCTGATCATGAACCTTGCTTAATGCCCTTCGACACATTTCCAATATCTCAGGAGAAATTTCAGTTCCTTTTTGAGGACTTCAAGATACAACATGACCTAGTCACCTCCCTATTTTTGTAATCTCATCTCATGAGCTCCCCAGCTCTCAATCCTGTGCCCCAGTTTGCCTGGAATTACTCAGTTCTTTCCTGTCTCGCATGACGTCCTCCCAGAAGCTGTCCTTATCCTGCTGCTCACTTCAGGTTGGGACAGATCCCCTTTGCCTGTGCCTCTTTAATGCCCTCAATAAATCTATATCAACGTGCTTTTCATATGCTAGTAAATAATAAAATTTTTCATGTAACTGTACTGTCCACTCCATCAGTGACAGATTGAATTATTGTTCCCAGTTCTTCACCACTTTTCAGTCATTAAATTATACATCTACCTCCTGTGCTGTGTAACTTTGTAGTGTCTCCCACAGAAACAAGTCGACAGCCCTGCCCCACTAACTTGGCCAACAGACCCTGCCCCTTGGGAGGATTTTCCCTTGCTGCTGTGCTTCAGGGCAATTTCTGAGTGAGAGTCCTATAACTGTCTTTGATTTTTATCTTGCTCCCACTCACTAGAGATGGCAAACCTATCCATGAACCAAACTCAGCGTTTCGTCCTTTCCCAACGGTGGTCATAAGGGAGAGTTCCTATGTGGCCACCTACATATACAGAGCAGAAGAAAGAGTTGAGCTGTGGCACGGTCATGATAAGGGCTTTAGTCAATTCCACAGGGATTTTGTGGCCCTTCTGAATCTTCATCCTGGGGTGAGGGCTTCTTCTACTCCTCTGGATCCCTCAATTATTGAATGCAGGCTTCTCCAGGGAAGGGGCATGACCTCAAGCAAGGAGGCTGTGTCCATCTGTGGACAGCTCCCAAAGGGGCCAACAGCTGAGTGATAACCATGACCACAGAATGCCTATAAGCTGGAGGAATCAATCTTTCAGTTCCACTGGGGGTCCGGGCAGGGCAGCATAGCGGTTGCTACACCAGTAATTCCAAGGTGTGGTTCCCAGACCAGCAGCATTAGCATCAACGTCATCTGGGAACTCGACAGAAATGCACATTCCCAGGCCCCACCCCAGACCTACTCAATCAGATACTCTAGGGTGGGGTCCGGCAATGTTTTAATAAGCTCTGATGCACACTAGAGTTTGAGAACCAAGGGTATACGCCAACGCCAAAATTGCGCTCAGTTGGAAAGCATAGATTTGCTGAGTGGTTAATCAACATTGAAACAGCAGCGACATCACTTCCCAAGATGGTCGGAGGAAGCACATGTGTGATATCACTGTGACAGAGAGGCCTGGATGAAACTATCACCCCGTAACCAAGAATACATTCCTCTATACGGCTGTGTTGTTCCCAGGGATGGAAAATGAGTTGCTTGAGCACCTGGGCTGCAGTCTGAAGACAGACATTGAGTAATCCATTTCCCCCACATGGAGATGGTAGTGCTATTTGTCTGGTTATCTACTTCCACCTAGCTCTCTGCAGTCCTGGCATCCTGCTGTCAGGAGCTCTGCATGCTCCCTCTCTCCTTGCCCTCACTGATCTGCTTCTGACTGGCCGCCAGCTTTGAGAACACATTTCTTGGCTGCTAATGAGTCCTTCACTCCTTGAAACTCCAGTTTCTCTGCCAACATTCAAGGCAGGCAAGTAAGTCTGTCTGTAAATGTACTCAGAAGAATTAGGTAGCGTTAGTCATGGCTTTTAGATTACTTAGCATCAGCCAGAGTGCACAGTGAAGGGAGTCTGTGCCCAGCTTATCTGCTTGTCCCTATGGACTTCTGGGCCTCAGGCTTTCTGTGTGGTCAGAGCTGCCTTCTAGGTTTGTGGGCTAAGCTTTTGTTTTAGCCAACGTTACCTGGGACAACCATTCAAGATTTATCTTAAGTGAGGGATCGTACCATGATGTATACAAGTCTCCAATAAGAAGCCTAAATTCATATAAAACTCAAGTAAGTAGATAATAAGAGCATCTTTTTTTTTCTTAATCCTGGGCCACCTGCAGCAGAATTACTTGGGATGATTGTTAGAAATGCAAGCTACAGGATCTCACCCTAGTTCTACTGAAGCAAAATCTGATTATCAAGGAATCTTCATTTTCCAACAAGCTCCCTAGGTGACTTCTCAAACTTTACTAATAAGGTGCATATGGATCACTTTATTCAAATACATACTCTGCTTCTGTGGCGATGAAGGGAGTGCAATTCTGCATTGCTAAAAGATTCCCAGGTTATAACTAGGCTTTTGGTTTGGGGACCACACTTTTGAGTGTCAAAATTCTAAATAATTATTTGTTGTTGTTGTCGAAGAGCAAGAGATCTGAGAAATCCCAAATAATTTAATGCAAATGAATTTTAAGATCCTCCAGTGTGCAGAGAGAAGAATCCAAACTGCTTCGCTTGGCTTTTAGAGCTCTGCAAGACATACCCCTACATCTTCATCTCCAAATCCCACCACTGCTCTACTTGCACTTTCAGGGGCATTAATAACAAACCGCTTGTTGTCCACCCACCCCTCAACACATATGTGCATGTACGTGCACACACACACACACGCACCTCAAAATGCAAAGACAATATCAGATTTCACCTTACATATTATATGCCCCTCTCTTCTCTTCAATAGCATCCTGTGCTTACCTCAATCCTATCACTAACTCTATTTTACTGAAATTAACTGATTATGATTACGGTTCTTTCTCCCTTTCTTCTCTCTCTATTGCTTTTTCATAGTTATACTTGAGAATCCCACTAAAGATTTTGTTTCCCCTTGTATAAATTTATGGGGTACAGGTGCAATTTTGTTACTGCATAGATTGCCTAGGTCAAGTCAGGGCTTTTGGGGTATTCAGCATCCAAATAATGTATATTGTATACTTTAAGTAATTTCTCATTCTCCACCCATCTCCCACTTCCACTCCTCATGAATATATCAGATCTGCAAGAACAGAGGGAATGCTGACGAATTCATCCTAATAGTAACAGCACAGAACATAGTAGGCAACTAATAAATATTTATTAAATTATGTGCCAAACACAAATTCGACCATTATAAATATTAAGGAAAATTACCCATCTTTTAGAGGTCCATTCCTCTTCTCCGGTTTATGAAATTTTCTGTCAAGTTTAAAAGGGCCAGTGATCATCACCAGGACTCTGTGCCACTGCAGCCTAATTATTGCCACACATTTCTATGAATCCTCTCAATGCTCTTTTTTCTCCCCCAAAATTGTTCTTACAGCCAATAGTTTGCTCCAAGAACGTAAACCAACACTTGGAAGGTTCCTGTTGCCATGATTAATTTCAGCACCACTTTCTCACATTTCAAAAGAGGACATGAGCAGGCACGGACATGTGATTTCACAGGAGGTGGCTCTGGGGAGTTGAATTGGGAGCATTGATGAGCACGGTGCCCTTTAGAATCTAGTCCTCAAGGTTACAGCCAAACCACCTTAATGGGGCCGGCAAAGGGCAGAGACAGCAGCTTTGCTGCAGTGGCGCCATTCCTCATGTTCATAACCAGCGAATAGAGACTGATGAGGGAGCTGACTGGGGAGGGCGAGCTGCTCACTCTCCCTGGCTGCGCTCTGTGTTTTCCGCCTTGCTCTAGACACGTCCTCTGTCCTCTGAGGTGTTTACTCTGAAAAGAAAATATTGATACTTGCTGCCATTGACTTTGTCATGAAATATTTGACTCCTTGATACACATTCTTTGCTTAATTGGTTTCCTTCGTATTTCATCTAGTCTGAAATTGAGAAGCAAATTTAGCATTGTGAAAATTTACCTGGGTCCTAAACCTCCCTCCTTCTGAGGTAGTAGCTGTTACAGTCTAAAAGTTGTGTCCTTCTGCAATTTACATGTTGAAATCCTGACCCCCCCAGATGATGGTATAGGAAGTGAGGCCTGTGGGAGGTGATAAGGGCATGAGGGCTTCACCCTCATGAATGGGATAAGTGTCCTTGTAAATGAGGCTTGAGGGAGCTTGTTCACCCCCCTTCCACCATGTGAGGATGCCACAAGAAGGTGCCATCTATGAACCAGAAAGGGGGCCTCCGCCAGACACCGAGTCAGCCTGCACCTTGATCTTGGATTTCCCCACCTCCAGAACTGTGAGAAATAAATTTCTTTCATTTAGACGTTACCCAGTCGATCTACGGTATTTCGTCATAGCAGCTGAATGGACTAAGACAGTATTCTTAAATAAACCTAGAGGCATTTGAGCTGAGCCAAGGGCTGCATGGGCACAGAAGCCCGTGCGATTCACAAAGGCAAACTGCCTGGGAACTGTTTCTCCCTCTGAGTTTCCTGAGCAGGCTACTTGGGCTCCTTGAAGAATCTCGTCCAGCTGTGCACACTGGGGCATCTTTCCGAAGCTCACACTCAGGCTTTGCTCGCTCTCCTCCCACTCAGCCCGTCTAACTAGAAGAATTAATCATTCCAGGACAAATGAGTGAGGGTTTGGGTGGTGGGTTCTGGCTACCAAGCCCACGGCTCCCAGCACTTGGCCTTGATCTACACAGCCACGTCCCTCCTCCCTCCTCCACCGCCTGGAGGAGAGCTTTTATTAATCATGCAACAGTGATTTTCAGGTTTTAGGAAACCTCACATGTGTGCATCGTGTTAGGCCTTTAAAAATGTCAGTGAGTTACAAGAAGATTCCTGCAGTTGCTCAGCAGTACTGGATCAGAAAAATGCCAAACATGCCGCCAGCGGCTGTGAATGGATGCTACCTCCTGGCACCTGCTTTCAGGCACTTCAGAGCCCACCTGTTTTCCTTCTCCAGGTGCCTTTCAGTGTAATTGAGTAGCTGTCATCCCTGGCCACACATTAGAATCACCAGGGAGGAGCTTTCAGAACGTAAGTCACTCCCAGGAATTTTGACTTAGCTGGTCTAGAAAGGAGCCCAGCCAACAGTCATTTTTGAATGCTCCCAGGTGATCCTCATTAAAGCCAAAGGAACACTGAACTCTGTCCTTTCAGTTTCTTTCCTGGAGCAGGAAACTTTCCCCAAGTTAATGTCCTAGTCGTTAGCTTCACTTAGACTCTACCCCATCCTCTCTTATTCCTCCCTCAGAATCTAGAACTTTTCAAATTGATGTGTGCCTTTTCTCTTAAGGGAGTTTTCCAGTTTCTAAACCCTTCTCCTATGTGTGGTGAATCCCACTCCAACAGTATGCATTTTTGAAAGAATTAGGGCTCACTTCCCACGTGGAAGCTGAAAATGCCAGTACCCACTTTCCCAGCCCCCTTGCAGCTAGGCATGGTCAGGAGAACAACCTCCACCAACCAGACCCACGTTTCCAGACTTTGACTTGAGAACCATTAGGGCGAAGGAGGAAAGGCTCAGGGAATCTTCGGGTTACAGTGGTGATGGGCATCCGAGGATGGGGCTGGTGGTGGCAGAGTGCAAGCAGCCTCATCTAATGTTTGGCAGCTACAGTGCAGGGTCCTCATTTACCTAATTTCCCCCAGTATAATTTTGGGTCTCTGTGGGACCTGAAGCCTGGTACTCCCAGTGGTTCTGTGAGCACACATTTATCATTTAACATATTTCTTTCCCCTTTTAATCAGCAAGAGTCCATCTCTGTGTTTATACTAAGAACCCCGCCTGGGTCATAGAATCCCATGTCCTAGAGGAAAAGCTGCCTTTTTTTGGAATGAGAGTTGTACCCTTTCCTCCACCCCTAGCCCTTTGATACAAGTTCAGAGAGCAAGTCTGACATTTTCTGTTTCCATTCTGTTATTCCCATTCTTTCATACAGTTCTGTGCAAAGACAATCTGGCTAACTGACCTTTAATTTTTATTATTGATCCACAGCAGAATTTGGGTTAAGCCTCCTCCAAAGTGGCTTCTGCTTCTGTGCCCTCCATTGAGTTGCCACTAGTATCTGTCACAAGGTGGCTGCATCATCAAAAGAGCAGCTCCGTTCAGCAGACTTTGCACCCTGACTGAACTGCACCAACTGTAGAAACAGACCTCTCTGTTATAAGGCCGTGGATGAGATTTCCTAAGACTCTTTATTCACTTTATGAAAAAAAGAAGAAGAAATGATATTTGAACTCCTCTGTGAGGATTCGATTAGTAGATGCCCATCGAGGGTACAGTGCAGCTGTTGACAGCTCTAATTGTGAGAAACAGCCTGGGGCGGAGGGGTGCAGAGAGGACCTGGTGTCACATGGTATATCTCAAAGCTCTCTTTCATCCATGCTTCAGTGATGGTTGAATCATGGAAGGCATGGAATAAAGCTTCATACAGCGCCATGCTCATGGGGAAGTAGGCTTTCATCATAAACAGGAAAAACCCCTGTGTTTGCACCCCACCAAAGTGCCTCCCTTCTAGTGCCATAGTGGTCCCCACTTCGCAACTCAAATATCTAACACATAATCAAACCGAGACCTTCTGCCAAGAGCTGCATGAGTGAGCCACCCTGCAAGTAGTCCCACCACCTCCTGTTAGACTACTGATGGCTACAGCCATGGCCAGCAGTTTGACCGGTAACCTCATGATGTCCTGAGCCAGAATCATCTAGCTAAGAGACTCATATTTTACAGAAACCAGTTAAGCAAGCTAACGGTGAAACTGTCTCTCACTGATCCCCCACAGTTCTAGCATTTTCTATAATAGATTTCCTTAGGAATATTGATGATGGTACAAAGTAAGAGAAAATCCATGCTCTTGACGGAAGGCCTCCATTTTCTGTAGTTCCTTCACATGGAGTATTGACAAGCATGTGCAATCTCTGTAATTCTAGGAACTCCCAATTTTCTCAAAGCTTTTGGTTTCTGGGTGATGACCTAATAGACACATGATCTTAAATCCAAAAGCTTACCTCTCTGAAAGCGATGATACATTAGTGGTCACAGAAGCCAGACTCTGTTTTCCTTGAGGGCAAAGGCAGTGTTCTTCTAATATTTGTGTCCTGAGCATTTAGACCAATTTTTGTTCATAGAAGACATTCAACACGTGTGTGAATTAAACAATAATGAGTGGATAGATGGATCAGTGGATGAAACAGAAACATTAAGGAAATAAGGAAAGGGATAGAAGGAGCAAGACTGATTTTCACACAAATGCAATTAATAAGGTGAGATTAAAAAGTGCTCCATGTGGACTTCAGTATAATAGTTTCAGAGACCAAGATCATAACTTCTCATGTCAAGGACTTTTCGACTTTTGATATATCAGAAAGATTACCAAGCCAGGATATTAAATAGCTAATATTCTCAGATCTGCCTGTATCTTGTATTATGTCCTGAACCATTCATTTAGTCTCCTAACATTTCTGCTTCAATATTCATAAAACTGAGGTGAATTAGCCAATGTCTTAGATGTGTTCCAACATTAATGTCCCAAAATTCTATTAAGTACTGCAATTGCAAATTGAAAATGTAAACTTACAGAAAGTACATTATTAGAATTAATATCATCGTTTGAATTTTTCATTTATGTATTTTTAATAAACTTTTGCTGTAAGCTTGACTTTTTAAAAACTCAGTTAGCTTTTGAAATATAATCATGGATAACATTCATCTGGAAAAGAAAGTAGAACTCATGATGCCAGCTACGGGGGAAAAAGAAAATCTTTTCAACAAATGATAGTAAAACAACTGGATATCCATATGGAAAATAGTGAACTTTGAACTTTATCTCAAGTGGTTGTTCAAAATACGCCCACAAATTCTTTGATACTCATCCCTAAAAAGATATAAATTAAATCCTATCACCTTGAATGTGAAATGGACTTAGAGACTCACTTCTAATGAATAGAATGAGGCTGAAGTGATGGTGTCAAGCTTTGACACTAAGTTATAAGAGACACCTTGATTTCTTCCTCACTAGTTATTGCTTAGATCATTTGCTCTAGGGAAAGCCAGCAGCAAAGTTGTGAGGACACTCAGCCTTGTGGAGAGTTTTATATAGTGAGAAACTGAGACCTTCTGGCAACAGGTATGTGAGTGAGCCACCCTGCAAGCAGACCCGTTGGCCCCAGTCAGACTACTGAGGGCTACAGCCACGGCCAGCAGTTTGACGAAAGCTCGTGAGGTCCTAAGCCAGAATCATCTACCTAAGCCACTTCCAAATTCCTGACGCTTATAAGCTGTGTGAGACAAGAAATTTATTTGTTGTTTTAACTGCTAAATTTTGGAGTAGTTATTCATTAGTAGATAATATACCTCACAGCAGGCATAAAAGTGAAATCAAATGAATTATTGACCTAGATATAAAAGTTAAAACTACAAAGCCTCTAAAAGAAAACAAACTAGAAAATCTTCATGATCTTGGACTAGGCAGAGATTTCTTAACTAAAATACAGAAAACATGAACTGTAGAAGAGAAAGGTAACAAGTTGGACCTCATCAAAATTACTTATGCTCCTCAAAAGACATCATTAAGAATGAAAATACAAACCACAGAGGAGGAGAAAATATATGTATTTGTGTTTTAAGGACTCATATCAAGAATATATAAAGAACTCAGTAATGAAAAGACAACTCAATTTTTATAATGTACAAAAGATTTGAACAGAATTTATAAAGTAAGATATTAAATGGCTAATAAGCATTCAAAAAGATGATCACTGTCATCAAATACTGAGGAAATGTAAACTAAAATCACAGTGAGATACCTCTCTAACCTACTAGACTCACTCAAATTAAAACTACTGATGATATCAAGTATTAGGGAGGATGTGCAGCAACTGAAAATCCTATACACATTTCATAGAAATGTAAAATGGTAAAACATCAAATGGTTTTCACCATTTTACATTCACTGTTTTACTTAAAAGGTTAAACATACACCTAACTTATGACCCACTCCTGGAATACTTACCCAAGAGAAATAAAAACAAGTGTCCATACAAAGACTAGCACATGAATGTTCAAAAACATATATAATAGAAAAAAAAACATGAAGCTAAATATTCATTAACAGGTACATAGATAAACAAAATAAAATGTATACATATTATACAATGCTACTCAACAATAAAGAGGAATGAGCTCTTACATTTATATAATAACATAAATGAATTTCAAAATCATTAGGTTGAGTGAAAGAAGCCAAAGAGAGTCCATATTGTATGACTATTTACATAAAATTTTAGAAAATACAAACTAACCTATAGTGACAGAAAGTAGACCAGTGGTCACCCATGATTCGGAGTGGGGGAAGGAATGAACTACAAAGGGACACACAAGATCTTTTGGAAGTGATAAAAATGTTCTGTACTGGTATGGTTTGAATGCCCCCCTCCGAAATTCGTATTGAAATTTAATTGGCATTCTGATGGTATTAAGTGGTGGAGCTTTTAAGAGGTAATTAGGTCATGAGGGATCTACTCTCATAAATAGATTAATGCTACTGTTTCAGGAGTCGGTTAGTTATTCTAAAAGTTCAGCCCCTTTTTTTTCTCAGGCATGCACTGTCTCACCATGTGATACCTTCTGTTATGAAGGTATTACATGAAGACACCACGTGATATCTTCATGTTATGATGCAACAAGAATGCCCTTACCAGATGCAGCCCCTTGATCTTGGACTTTCCAGCCACAAAAACTGTGGGCCAAATAAATCCTTCTTTATAAATTATCTATTGCGTGGTATTCCATGCAGCAGAAAATAGACTGACATATACCTTGCTTGTGACAGTAATCGATGTCGTATACAACTATCAAAACACATACAATCTGCACTTTAAATGAATGTAATATACTCTATAGAAATAATCTCAGTAATTTTTATTTAAACGTCATAATAATGCCCACCTCCTTGCATCTCAGGTGTGATCATCAAATGATAGAGATTTGAAATAATATTATAGCCTGGAACAATGTTTTGTCACATAGAGACCCAGGTGACCAGCAAATGATTTTGAAGTTCACAGAATCATTCAGGAATATAGAACACAACAAATTAGTAATTCCTTTTACCAAATATTTGGTTGTATGTGGGTTAATTATGCATACATTTCAAAATGTGGAGTATTTAATAAATAATTATTTCATTCTACTTTTTAAGCATCTGGTAACTTTCCATGTAGCATATTAATAGCCCGGCTGACAGTTGACTAGCGTACGTGAACATCTTTGGCCTCAGCTATTAAAAGAGGTCCCCTTTTCCATGTCGTACAGCATGTTTACGTCAAGTTCTTCCAAGGCCTAGGTTGTTCTCTAATGTAAATGTCAAACATACAGGGAGCTCCATTGCTTTTGCTTTTCTCTCTTTCAGAAAACTTGATCTGAACTCATTTTATGGTCGTAAGATTTTCTTTCAGATCCTCTTTCAAGCTATTCTAAGGGCAAGCACATTTCTACTCTATCTGAATCAGCTATTCACAACATTTTCATCTCTAAGACTAATTTCATTTTTGGTTTTAGAGATAGTCTTCAGATGGTCTTAAGACATACTCCTAAAATAACTCAAATAGCAAAGTATGTATCTTAAGAAACAATTATTTTCTTTCTTTCTCTTTCTTTCTCTCTTGGTCTTTCTCTTTCCTTTCCCTAATTTCTCTTTTTTCGGTATTTTTCCAAAGACATGAATGACTTCTCAATGAATTGCATTGGTTAAGAGAGAGGGCTGTGAAGTTAGATGAGCTGAATTTAAATATTGACTCTTCTACTCACTTCAGAAATTACAAATCTTCCAAATCACATAGATAGCCTCTGCTTTCTCTTCTGTAAAATGGGGGGGTAATAATAGTACTTATCTTTGGAGAACTACTATGAGGATTAAATGAGATAATTTATGAAAATCCTTTAACACCATGCCTGGCACAGAGAAAAACAAAAAGTGACACTGTATGCTATTGAAATTTCTATCCAAAATGTGACATTGTACTGTTTAGGACAATGGTAATCCAGTAAGTCCATCTACATAGTGACTGCTAAGTGCCAGACACTCTCTACAAACAGAATTCTACTGAGTCTCAAAACACTTTACCTCGGCAACTATATTCCCGATTTCTCAGTGAAAAAACAGAATGAGAAGGATTAAGAACTTGCATAAGGTCACACAGTGTGTAAATAACTGAACTACAAGTTTAACCCAAATCTTTCTGTCTTTAAAATGCATCTATTCTTTCTATACCCTGCCTTCCCAAATAGAATTCTGGCCCACAATCAAAACAACACAATGTTTAGTTAGCCTGTATAATCTTATTTCACACAAATAAGCTGTTTCCATCAAACTTTTTGAAACTCTTGAAAATAGTATTTGGACACTCTCCTCACACACACACACACACACACACACACACACACATACACACACATACACTTACATACACTGCTACCTTCAAAGTGGGCCCACAAGGGAACTTCTAAAGCAATATCCATACATGCAAATTCTCTACACAGCAGCAAAGTCAGGAAATGCAAACTTAAGCATTCTACATCAATGTTGGTTTCTCATTGTATAATTAGAGTCTTGAAGTGGTACAGACGAGCCCCAGAGAATTTTCCTTCTGTGTTAGTGAAGACCACTGTGACTAGTGCAATACTAGGAATGCAGCCCAGGGTCTCACTCCAAGAGCAACCATGCAGGTTGAAAGGGAATCGATTATTTTCACGACTTCATATTTGACTTTGTATTCCTTAATGCAAATTATTTTTGACTGTAACTAGGGACTGGAAACACTTTCATGAGAAGTAAGAATCTTCTAAAGTCAGATTTGTCTCTTAGAAGGTTTGGAATGCTTTTTAAATTTTAAATCCAATCATCAGGGTGTCTCTGGGCATCTGCTTTTAGCATTTCAAGTTCTATGAAAAGAAGAAAATTTCACTCTTAAAACAATGTCAGAAAAATCAGTGGGGCTCCCAACCAACTTTCTCTGACTGCATCCTCTCTCAGAAGTCTGTCACAGAGGACAGGATACCTGAGCTGGTGTCATTTAACGCTTTTGAAAAGAGGCAACTAATTAATATACAGATAAGATGAAAATTTTAAATTATGCATTAACTCAAAGGAAGACACATTTTGAATATTAAAGTGATGGAGTTCCTGGAGTGACCAAATACAGCCTTTATGATGTGCCAGAAACTCAACAAATAGAATTTTACTCTGTCTCCGAAACACTTTAGCTTGGTGACTATTAGTCCCGCCATCTCAGTGGGGAAACAGAATGTAAAGGGTTAAGAATTTGCATAAGGTCACACAGTGTGTTAATGACTGAGCTGCAAATTTAACCCACATCTGTCTTTAAAATGCATCTATTCTTTCTATACCCTACCTTCCCCCAATAGAATCCTGACCCACAGACACACACAAAAAAAACCAATGTCTAGTTGTTTAGTTAGCCTCTATAATCTTATTTCCCACAAATAAGCTGTTTTCATCAAGGTTTTTGAAAGTCTTGAAAATAGTATTTGTACCACTTTCCTACACACACACACACACACACACACACACACAAACAACACACATACACTCTGCTAACTTCACAGTGGGTCCACAAGAAACTTCTGATCTAGAGGGAGCCAAAGCAACGTCCACACATGCAGATTCTCCACACAGCAGCAAAGTCAGGAAATACGAACTCAAAGTGCCGGGAAACACTTTGATTCACAAAGAGGAAAATGGGGATAAAAGGAAGAAGTCAGAGGATAACCTAGTCAGTCCTGGATGTAAGCCATGCCCCCCTGGAACTACACCAATTAGAGAACAGGATTACAGTCTTTAATTATAAATATCCATGGCAAGATAAATTATAATAATTACATGCCAGAAAAATTTACTCTGGAATACCAGCCACCTGCAACAGGTATCCCTCCTCTCCCTAAAGGAGGCCATCAAACAAGATGAGCCAGGTTGAGAGCAGGCCTTTCTTTCTGTGTTAAGCACTTAGCCCACAGTGCCGTGGATAAGCAGAGCTCTGAAACATTGTCCTCTCCTATCTGAAGGAGCGTCAGCTAGAGTGGAGTGTTCACAAGCAAGGAGCAGAAGTGTTACAGACAATGTTTATGCCCTGCACCCCGCTCCCCAGCCAATTCATATGCTGAAACCTAATTTTTAATGTGATGGTATTTGGATGTGGGGCCTGTCGGAGGTCATTCAGTCATGAGGGTGGAGCCTTCATGATTGGGATTAACGCCTCTATGAAAGAGACCCAGAGACCCCCCCTCTCTCCTTATGCCAATTGAGGAACCCCCTCGCCCCTTATGGCAATTTAGAAGATGGCATCCATAAACCAGGAGGAGGGCCTTTCCTCGACACTAAATCTGTTGGCATCTTGATCTTGGATTTCCCACTCTCCAGAACTGTGGGAAAGAAATGTTTGTTGTTTAAACCACTCAGTCTATGGTATCGTGTTACAGCAGCCAGAATGGACTGAGACAAAAAGATAATTGCACACTGCAATATGTGGTAGGAACAGAAATTACGGTAGAGACGAAATGCCAAGATGGTGTATGCTGGTGAAACCTGAAGAATGGGTGATGCTTTTCTCACCCCTCACCCTTCAGTTGCTGAATTTGAGAATGCCTCCCTCAACTCTTGAAAATTCTTGCAGCTTTAAGATGGAATCTCACTCTTATCCTGAAAAGCATCGGTCCTTCTTATAAAAGCCTCCCAGTCTCCCTTTTCATTCACCCACACTTCTTAAAAGTCATCCAAACCAGTGTCATTTATCCATTCCCAGCATGCATTGCTTGCCTTCAATTTCCAGGGCCCTTGCTAGGAACTGAGGACCAGTGAAGAATGCAATAGTCCCCTTATTAAGGGGCCAGTGGGGAGAGTTCCAAGACCCTGGTGGATGCCTGAAACCACACATTATAGTACAAAACCATATATATATATATATATATGTTTTTCCTATGCATACATACCTATGATAAAGTTTTATTTCTAAATTAGGCAGCATAAGTAATTATGGTATTATAACATATACATGGTATCATAACAATACACTGTCATAAAAGTTATCACACACTATGGCCACAATGTTTCTGGTTTGACATGTGGCACCAAAACTAACATGAATTTCTTTTCCTTCTTCACAATATCACAGATAGAAGATTTGTTCTTAACACAGCTCTTAGCAACCTCAGCATATATATTTTTTTCTTTCCTTACAAGAGCTTTCACTTTTTCACTTAAAGAAAGAACTTTACAGCTTCTCTTTGGCATACCAAGTTGCTAGCATCATTACTCTTATGCTTCCGGACTCTTATTAAGTAAAATAAGAGTTACTTGAACACAAGCACTGTGATATTCGGACAGTAGACCTGATCATCAAGACAGCTACTAATGACTAACGGGCAGGAGTGTCTACGGCAATTCACTTTGTCCGCAGTTTGCCCAGTAGATGGAATGGGATGGCAAGAAATTTCATCCCATTATTCAGTATGGCGTGAAATTTAAAATTTATGAATTGTTTATTTGTGGAATTTTCTATTTAGTATGTTTGGAGCATGGTTGACTGTGCATAACTGAAACCCTGGAAAAGAAGGCACTGTTGTAACTACTGCCAGGAGAGGGGGAGAGACAGGAGTAAATGCCAGTCCCATGAGAAATCTGCAGACTGGAAGCACAGAGGAGGAGTCCTAATAGCCCTGGAAGCTCCGGAAGGCTTTCTGAAGGAAGTGACCCTAAGCCAAGTCCTGAAAGCTGGCTAGGATGTGGTCAGCGGTGAGGAATTGGGGAGTTCCTGGGTGGAAGGCAAGGGCATTCCAGGCAGTAGCAACAGCGTGCTCCTTAAAGTAGAGAGTCCTACGCAACTTTGACATGGTATCCCAACAAACAGGCAGCCACCATTCCCGTTTCATATTATATAATCAAGTTGCCTTGTGAAGGAGGAAGTATTCATTCATTCATTAAAAAAAAAAATGCATGGAGCATGTAGTATGCAGTGGGCACTGTGCTAAGAAATCATGTCTAAGTCAATAAATGTTCATCTTTTTAGTGATTTTAAATGAGCAAGAGAAATTTCAAAAGTGGAATAAGATAAAAGGATTAGAGGTAAGGAGAGTTATTATTGGAAGGAAAGTGGGAGAATTTTCTAGGTGTAAGGTCTGGTGTGAAAACAGATATTGAAATAAGACAAGAAGGAGGAGACAGGAACAGAAGGGACCAAAAGATTTGCTTTCCTGGGATGTATCAGGTCTCCATACGCAAGCCTGGAGCCTGAAAGTCTGAAGTCCTGCTTGCCTTGGCTGAAGTCTCCCACCTCCTGCCTGCGTTCAGCATTGTCCCTGATTCCCCAGCGGAGCTTCCCCAGACAAGCCCCTCACCCAACCCTGCCATCTTAACTGTTCTTATGATAATGTAAATAGCTCTCACCCAATCCTGCCATTGTAAGTGAAATTGTGGTCCTGTATACTCCTTGCCCTCTGCCCCCCACCACTGTAACTAATCTTACTCTGCAACACCCTCGCCTCCCAAAAAACTACCAAAACATATAAAACCAACTCCTATCCCACTGCCCTTTGCTAATGCCCTTTTCAGCCTTAGCCCATCTGCACCCAGTAAATAAACAGCCATTGCTCACACAAAGCCTGTTTGGAAGGTCTCTTCATTCAAAGCGTGCATTTTTCAACAGGATGTAAGGCAGGAGAGTCATGGATTATGTCGAGAGACTTCTCTGTGTAATCGGAACCTGATACAAAGGAGTCACATGTGGTTTTAAGGACGGCATAGAAACAAAATGTAAGAAAACCCCAAGTTTCCTAAATTCAATTGAAAACCTAAAGACTTACATCAGCATTTTGTGGCCATGTTATATCATACTTTGAATTAAAATCTAAAGCATATTGAAGGCATAAATCTTGGGAACAACCCAGCACCTAGGCAGCTGTAACATTTCCCAAGATTTCTGTATCGTAAGATAAAATGGCATGCCTAATGCACTGAGTTAAATGTCACACCCAGGATAGATGCTGGGTTTTTGTTCTTTAGCCACCAGACCATGCCTCCCCCAGCCCCCAACAAATGGATTGTACTTCTATCCCTCTTGAGTCATTGGACCAGATAGTCATCTCTCCTACAATATGGGAACTATTCTCAGATAATTGTAGGATGAAAATCTGGCCCCATAGAACAGCTCATGATGTTCTTTGGGGGAGCGTAATGAACAGCATGGATTCACTTGCAGAGGTTCCAAGGAAGAACTGAGAGATCAAAGATCCAACTGCAGCTCTGCTATGTTTTCTCTTCCTCACATTTATGTTCAAGAGTGTTGATTAAACACACCAAGTGTTTGGTAGCGCCAGGACAAGTCAACGGACCCCATGAAGTCCTTCGCTTCTGGATTTCCAGTCTATGCAGATGGCACTAACCTGCTCAGGCAATAGAACAGTCAAATGATGAGAAAACTGCATTCGCGTGAAGGTGCAAAGCTAAGACTGGGTGCTAGCAGTGAAACTCCTCAGCAACAGCTTTAATCATCTCTCTAATGTCCTAATGTCCCTGCTTGATCGTCATCTAAGCAGTCAACAGGCACCATATGGACAGCACGGATTCCCACAAAGAAAAGTGTCAGGATGTATTTAAGCCTGCTGGCAACATTCACTGCCTCAGGGCTACACCTAGCCAAGAAACAGAGGTCGGCTTTCTGAGCTGTTTCAAACTCCACACCTCTGGTCATAACATCCATGGGGTGCTCCCATTTAATCTGTGGTAGTTTCAGGTTTCAGCCTGCAACTTTGCTTTAGTCTTTCCCTTCAAAACAAATACGTAAGATGCTAACAGATCTCCAGCCATCAGAGAAACAGTTCTTGAAGAATGTGATGGGCCGGGTACGGTGACGGTGGTGCAAGGCTGCAATCCCGGCGACCCTGGGGGGGGACTGAGGTGGGAACACCACCAGAGTCTGGGAGTTTCAAGACCAGCACAGCAAGTCTCCATCTCAAAATAAATAAAGATCAATTTGGTTTTCTAAAAAAAAAACATGATGGATTTCAAGGGAGAGAAAACATTTTAAATCTACATCAAACATGCTCACATTTAACAGAGGAGATTTTTTTTTAACCTTTTTGGTTAAAATATTGGAATGCTGCAAAACACTATGA
Organism: Ateles fusciceps; assembly: GCA_036589455.1. Lineage (NCBI taxonomy): Eukaryota > Metazoa > Chordata > Mammalia > Primates > Atelidae > Ateles > Ateles fusciceps. The sequence continues at coordinate 217,238 of JAZHEH010001878.1, forward strand.
CACATAAGAACTAGAAACCAATCCTTCCCCCTGTATTTGCCTTTGGCCAAGTTTGCCACCCCCCGCCTCCGAGGACTGTGCATCCCAGGGCTTGAGGCAACTAAATAAGAGGCCAAGCCCCAGCTGCAGGATGCTACTTTCACTGCCAAACCTCAGTGCACTTCCAGCCCTACCTGTGTCCCTCCTCTCTTCATGTCCCTCAGCCTGCCCCTCCGAAGAAGCTAGTAATGAGCCCAGTAGAGGATTCATTTAAAGCATTAAATGCTATAACTCTATAGCTTGAAGCTTTCACGCAAACCCTCCATGGTGCCACTTTGACTCCTGGCTCCTCTTCTCAGCTCTGGTTCAGCCCCAGCTGGCAACTTGTCCCAGAATCTCCACACCCCAGTACTTTCAACCCTCACCTTACAACTCCCCGAGCCTCAGAGGCAAATTCCCAGCTGGCTGCCTCCATGTAGCTTGTGAATAGAAAGGATAGGAACCACAGACAAACAAACCAGGAAAGAGAAGACAAGAGGCGGAGAAGGGAAGACAGAATAAAGAACTCGAACATTCTTCAGGGTAAGAAGAAGGTGGAGTAAAGGAATTTAAATAGTTGTCTAACTTCTTCTTTTGCACATCAAACACCTAATATAGAACAGAACATAGAGGAACAGATGTAGAGGAATAACGACTGAGAATAGTGAGGAGAAAAAGAATTTTAAATGATTTTTTAAAAAGACTTCAATAAAGAGAATGAACTTGGATTTATAATTTGAATATTTAATTTTAATTTTAAATGCTCAAAATGACATGAGGTTGGTAATATTAAATTTATTTTACTGAAAGTAAACTGAGTCCCAGAGAGGAAATTTACCCAAAGTCTGATTCAGCAATTTCATTTCCAGGTTTCTATCTTACTTAAAGAAAACAAAATACTGGCAAACCAAATCCAGCAGCGCATCAAAAGCTTATCCACCACGATCACGTTGGCTTCATCCCTGGGAGGCAAACCTGGTTCAACTATATGCAAGTCAATAAAGTAATCTACGACATAAACAGAACCAATGACAAAAACCACATGATTATCTCAATAGATGCAGAAAAGGCATCTATTCGACACCCCTTCATGCTAAAACTCAATCAACTAGGTATTTATGGAACATGTCTCAAAATAATAGGAGCTATTTATGACAAACCCACAGCCAATATCATACTGAAAGGGCAAAAGCTGGAAGCATTCTCTTTGAAAACCGGCACAAGACAAGGAGGCCCTCTCCCACCACTCCTATTCAACATAGTGTTGAAGTTCTGACCAGGGCAATCAGGCAACCAAAAGAAAGAAAGTGCATTCAAATAGGAAGAGAGGCAGTCAAATTGTCTTTGTTTGCAGATGACATGATTGTACATTTACAAAACCCAGTTGTTCAGCCCAAAATCTCCTTAAACTGATAAGCTACTTCAGCAAAGTCTCAGGATACAAAATCAATGTACAAAAATCACAAGCATTCTTATACACCAATAATAGACAAACAGAGAGCCCAATCATGAGTAAATTCCCATTTACAATTGCTACAAAAGAGAATAAAATACCTAGGAATGCAACTAACAAGGGATGTGAAGGACAGCTTCAAGGAGAACTACAAACCACTGCTCAAGGAAATAAGAGAGGACACAAACAAACAGAAGAACATTCCATGCTCATTGATAGAAAGAATAAATATCGTGAAAAGGGCCATATTGCCCAAAGTAATTTATAGATTCAATGTTATCCCCATCAAGCTACTATTGACTTTCTTCACAGAATTAGAAATACTACTTTAAACTTCATATGGAACCAAAAAGAGCCTACATAGCCAAGACAGCCCTAAACAAAAAGAACAAAGCTGAAGGCATCACACTACCTCACTTCAAACTATGCTATAAGGCTATAGTAATCAAAACAGCATGGTACTGGTACCAAAACAGAGATATAGACCAATGGAACAGAACAGAGGCCTCAGAAAAAATGCTATCCATCTACAACTATCTGATCTTTGACAAACCTGACAAATACAAGCAATAGGGAAAGTATTCCCTATTTAATAAATGTTGTTGGGAAAACTAGCTAGCCATATGCAGAAAACTGAAACTGTACCCCTTCCTTACAGCTTATACAAAAATTAACTCAAGATGGATTAAAGGCTTAAATGTAAGACCTAAAACCATAAAAACCCTAGAAGAAAACCTAGGCAATACCATTCAGGACATAGGCATACACAAAGACTTCATGACTAAAATACCAAAAGCAATGAGAACAAAAACCAAATTGACAAATGAGATCTAGTTAAACTAAAGAGCTTCTGCACAGCAAAAGAAACTATCATCAGAGTGAACAGGCAACCTACAGAATGGGAGAAACTCTTGCAAGCTACCCATCTGACAAAGGGCTAATATCCAGAATCTACAAAGAACTTAAACAAATTTGCAAGAATAAAACAAACAACCCCATCAAAAAGTGGGCAAAGGATATAAACAGACACTTCTCAAGAGAAGTCATTTGTGCACCAACAAACATATGAATAAAAGCTCATCATGATTGGTCGTTAGAGAAATGCAAATAAAAACCACAATGAGATAGCATCTCATGCCAGTTAGAATGGTGATCATGAAAAAGTCAGGAAACAACAAATGCTAGAGAGGATGTGGAGAAATAGGAACGTTTTCACACTGTTGGTGGGAGTGTAAATTCGTTCAACCATTGTGGCAGACAGTGTGGCGATTCCTCAAGGATCTAGAGCCAGAAATATCATTTGACCCAGCAATCCCATTACTGGGTATATAGCCAAAGGATTACAAATCATTCCACTATAAAGACACAGGCACATGTATGTTTACTGTGGCACTATTCACAATAGCAAAGACTTGGAATCAGCCCATCAATGATAGACTGGATAAGAAAATGTGGCATATATACACCACGGAATACTATGCAGCCATAAAAAAGGATGAGTTCATGTCCTTTGCAGGGACATGGATGAAGCTGGAAACCATCACTCTCAGCACACTAACACAGGAACAGAAAACCAAACACTGCTTGTTCTCACTCATAAGTGGGAGTTGAACAATGAGAACACAAGGACACAGGGAGGGGAACATCACACACTGGGACCTGTCAGGGGGCAGGGGCCTAGGGGGAGGGTTAGCATTAGGAGAAATACCTAATGTAAATGTCAGGTTGATGGGAGCCATGACATGTGTATACCTATATAACAAACCTGCACATTCTGCACGTGTATCTCAGAACTGAAAGTATAATAATAAAAGAAATAAAATAAAGAAATGCCTATCCATGTGCAGAACGCTGTATGTTCAGAAATGTTTGTTGCAACATTGTTATATCAGCAAATTCAAAACAAATGTTCATATGTAGGAAAGTGATTGGCATACTCTGGGAATAGCATGGAGCTATATGTTTTTCTAATGCAGCAAATCTGTTTTCTAATGACTTTGAAAGCTCATCAAGATTAAGCAAAAAATTGCTGAACAATATGTTTCATATGAATCTATTTATATAAAGAAATTTTTTATATGTTTTTATCTGAATATATATTTACACATATGTATACAAATGCTTATACAAGCTATGGACTGACAAACACTAACATTTCAATATGGAGTCAAAATTAAGATCTTCCTTCAACTATATCTCTTATATCACCCAAGTTCCCCTGTTTTTTCCCAGAAGAAACCCTTGCCTCTATATATTTCCATATTGTTTCAAGTTTTTTCAACGTGAATATATTCATGATTCCTTGTATAATTTTTAAAACAAAGTTTGTTTTTCAAAACCATATGATGCTATGCAAATATAACATGCTGCTATAATATTACTTTTGCACAGGAAACATCTGCTGCTTAGCAAAAGCCTGGAAATAAATTGGCCTTACTTTTTTCCCTTTTTCTTTTGTCAGCAATAGTTTAGAAATTCCTATGAGATCTTTAGCAGAACAAATCCCCCTATGCTAAGTTCTGATTGATGGGGAGATTTAGTATGCAGAATGGAGAGATGGACGGAATGCCAGGTCACCTGCAAGCAGTGTTTAACATCTGTAGGCAACGTAAGGTCACCTTCCATGATATCATAGACAGCAGCTGGCCTGCCAGCACCAAAATTATATTTCATGCAAGTCAGTCTCTCCAGTCTAGACATAGGAAGGAACAGATGAGAGCAGGATCCTTAAGCAGCTTCTATATCCTGAGCTGAAATGAAATAACCATTAACAAGCAGAACTGAAGAAATCCCAAAGGGACTCACAAAAGTCATTAGCAGAGCTAGCAAGGAGCAGGTCTATCTGTGCGTTAATAACACGAAGATAACCTGTACCTGTATGGATTTAGTTAATGGATTCCAAAATTCTGCCTCTCCTACGTTTCTCACATGGTCCCCACAACTCTGGCAAATACAGTAGGCCTTGACGAGGTTTCTTTAGGTGAGGAAACTCAAACCCACGGAGAAAAGGTAGCTGACTAAAGAACGAAACCAGTGAAGGGGCTGGGCCTAGTCATCCCCCACGGGATTTCTGGGCATAGCTGCGATGTGGCTTGAGAAGCAGAGCCCCCACTACCCCTCCCAATGTTAGGCAGCCATTAAATAAGCCAAAAGATCCCATTCCTGGCGTGCTCAGTGGCTTGCTGTATGTAGATCATTCTATTCTGTTCTACTTGGGGTTCTTTCAGTAATACCCCCCATTGCTGACATCTGCAGATAAGGATGATAAAATACAGATGCTCATGCAATCACTGACATACATGCTTCTACTTTCCTCTGGTGAGCTTGATACGTACATTTCTATTTTTGCTACTGTGACATGCTCTTAGATCTCATTCATATTCACTCACTCTCTCTCTCTCTCCCCCCCCTGCCACCCCTTTTCCCTTTCCCCCAGGTAATTCTGTTTTAGTAAGTCTCCAAAACCTTATTTAGAGTAATTGTAATCTGGGAGTTTTCTTCTTTAAAAGTCCAATTTTGGGTCAGCCACGGTGGCTCACACTTGTATTCCCAGCACTTTGGGGCCCCAAGGCGGACGGATCAACTGAGGTTAGGAGTTCGAGATCAGCCTGGTCAACATAGGGAAACCTTGTCTCTACTGAAAATACAAAAATCGGCCAGAAGCAGTGGCACAAACCTGGAGTTCCAGCTACTCGGGAGGTTGAGGCATGAGAATCACTTGAACCCAGGAGGCCGAGGTTGCAGTGAGCCGAGATCATGCCACTGCACTCCAGCCTGGGAAACAGAGTGGGACTCCATCTCAAAAAATAACAATAAAAATAAATAAAAGTCCAATTTTGCTTCCATATGAAATCACAGCTCTTGATTGAATATATGTACTCCTAAATTAATACGTAAAGAACAACTAGAAGGACAGGCCAATGGCAGAAGCCCAAATTAATGTAAAATAAATGCAAATGGGCTGGGCACGGGGCTCACGCCTGTAATCTCAGCACTTTGGGAGGCTGAGGTGGGTAGATCACGAGGCCAAGAGATCAAGACCATCCTGGCCAACATGGTGAAACTCTGTCTCTACTAAAAAAAAAAAAATACAAAAATTAGCTGGGTGTGATGATGCGTGCCTGTAGTCCCAGCTACTCTGGAGGCTGAGGCAGAAGAATCACTTGACAGGAGGCAGAGGTTGCAGTGAGCCGAGGTCGTGCCACTGCACTCCAGCCTGGCGACAGAGTAAGACTTTGGCTCATATAAAATAAAATAAAACAAAATAAAATAAAATAAAAAATAAATGCAAGTTACTAAAGGAATTGAGGCCAGCCCAGGGAAGGAGAGCAAACCAAATCCACATGGCTTAGAGGGTGGGAACAGGCCTGCTTTCTGAAACTACCACCTGTTCTGTGGTCATGACAGGAGTTAAGGGTGAGGACGATTTTGTGTACCCCCCTTTACTTTCTTTCTGAGGACTTTCTTTTTGTTGAGGACTTCCTTCCTTTTTTTCAGTGGTTTGTTCTCATTGTTTCATCCAGAAAGACACTGACAATAAGATTTCCTGAGAGCCATGAGAGCACCCCCTCTTAATACAGAAACAGACTCCCTTGTCTCATCTCTGCCTTTACCCTTATTTTCTAGTCACGTGACCTTAGTAAAGTCACTTATTTTTTTAAACCTCTTTTTACTCTGTACAATGGCGATCACCCAGCTGCATGCTTTGTCCAGCTCACAGAGCTGCTGTAAAGATGCAGATGTTTTCTGTATAACACAAATGAAGCTTCTGATTCACATGAGGATTGCCCTGCAGTTGAAAAATTAAATGAGTTTGATCAGGGTTAGACCCACAGAGCTAAGAAATAATCAGAGGTCATTAAGGGAAGCTAAGGCTATTTAAGGAACAAAAACAGGACAGCCCAGGGATATGGTTCAATAGGACATTTCTCATTTAAAATTTTCACTTCCATTTATTCAAATAAAATCAATAATAATTATTAAAGCTATAAGTTATTGAAAGTCAAGTACTGCACAGGTGGTTTGCGGATATCACTTAGAGGATGGAGCATGAAGTGGTAAACAATACTGGTAAACAACATGGAGTTAATTTTATAACCAGTTATTTGTTCTTTCACTTAACACATATTTACCAAGTACCAGACCTCTTCTAGGCTAGATTGGGATAAATGCTATTAAAGAAATAGAAATGTGACATAACAGTAATTGACAGGTTGTTTTGGAGGTGGAGAGGGCATTTGTAGATAAAAGTGGTCACAAAAGACTACTATGAGGGGGCAGTATTTAAGCTGAAAGCCGAAGAATAAAAATGAGCCTTTGCAGAGCTGAGAGAAGAGCATTGCAGGCAGGGAGGGCAACAAATTTTGAAGACCTGAGGCTAGGAAAGGGCAAGGAACAGGAAGAAGCCCAGTGTGGCTAGAACTTAGCTGGAGAATAAAGAGTCTTGTAAGGCAAGTTTCTGTGGACAATTCATAGATGCCATGAAAATTTAAACAGCTGTCTTGCTGTTTGAAAGAAGGAGATGTGTCTTGTCCCATCATGAACAATGGGGACCTGGGGATTTGTTCACCCATCCAGAGAGGAGTGCATGATGAATGTTCTCGGTTTGAGCACAGCACTCAACATTATCTGCTGCAGCCCACATTTATCACTGTTAAAACAGCCAAGGTGCTGTAGTTTTTGTACAGATCAAAATACCACCAACTGAAAGGAGAAAGTGGGTGATGTAGCTTTCATCCAATGTTATAAAAGACGGGTGATCTGGCTAGCCAATGAAATACTCACTGTTTATCTTGGTGTTGCAGAAGTTGCCACTTTTACTTAATCAATAAGACAGGAGAGTAATTAAATATAATTTAATAAGATCCTCAGAGGTTTGCTGTGACAGCTTCTAAAGAACTCTTGGAAATTAAATCAAGGTATCAACAAATTTGTAATCTGCTTCTACTATGCCTGGCACTGTGAAAAGTGCAAAGTAACAAAAGACAAAACTCCTGTTCTCAAGGAATTTACAGCTTACCCCTGGGGGAAAATATGTATTAACAGTAGAAACTGAAAAAGAATATTTAATGAAATGCAGTGTTCTGTTGTATATTTCAGACTGTTGTAGGAGACCAGGAAAACAAAGTCATTGTTGAAGGATCACGTTAATTGCATAAGATTTCGTGCTGTTCAATGCCTGGTGTATAGAAAATAGTAAAGAAATGCTTTGTTGAATAAATAAGTGATATAGATTTGAGTTCTGATTTTTTATTTCAAAGTTATGTATAAAATGAATTGGCAATGAGAAATGGGGGCTCTCAAGGCAGGGGGCCCAGCATGAGCTCATGTGTGGGTAGGAATAAATATGACAGACAGACAGGTCATATGGAGGAGGTAGGGCACACGAAGGAATATCGTACCTGTGATAGAGGACCTTGAACAGCAATTTTGCTTGATTAAAGAAGCAGTTTTGGGTTCTTAAGAAGGAAAAGAACATGAATAAAACAGTGTTTTAGGAAAGTTACTCTGATAGTTGTATTCCAGGGAAAAGAGACAGAAGATAAGGGATCCAGTAAGACATTATGTCTAACATTTTTGGAATAACATAGACTGTAAAAATAAATAAATCCATACATTCATAAAGTTACACATAAATTAAAGACGTTGCACAACGCATACATGAGAACACTAAGAAGATGAACGATGAGGTTCCCAAACTCTGTTATACATTTAGAAAATCCAAGGTGTATTGCTAAGTCCAAAATGTTTCCATGCTGTTGCCTGCACAGGCACATGCCACACACATTCTGGCTTGAGAAGCATTTACATTTGCTGTTACTTCAACCTGAAATACTCTTCCCCAAACTCACTCCCTCACCCCCTTCCGTCCTCTGTTCAAATGTCACCTTCTCAGTGAGCCTTTCTAAATCACCCAATTTAAAACCACAGGCACCCTGGCACTCCCTACTCCTGCTCCCACTTCATTCTACTTCATAGCACTTATTACCATCTCACATTCCACATATTTTACTTATTTATTATACTTATTGACAGTTTCCTTCAAGCAGAACAGAATCTCTGTGAAGTGAGAGATTTTTGTCTGCTTTGTTTATTTTATCTCCAGTGTCTAGAATGTAAAAGATGATCAATTAATAGTTTGTGGATGAACGAGTCTGTCTCAAGCACGTCTACTTTTTCTGTTGGAGGCACCAAAAAATAGAACGCTTTCTTCCAGTAAACATGATTGTATTAATAATACAAATCTATTACCAGTCTTATGGCACAGAGAAGCTACAAGGTCTTCTATAGTCTAATATCCTTTTGCTATCAGACAGCAGTAAGTATGCATTTTGGTTCTTGCAGCCATAAATCTGCAAGCAAGTCTATCTTAATTGAAATGAATCAGGCATAGAAAACCTAATTGCATCCCTGACTAGAGATTAAGTGATTTAAAAAGTAAAACAAAAAGTTTTTGGTTTTTTATTTTTTTATTTTTCATTTTTTAGCTTTAAGTTGTCTGTGGCTAATAATCACTGTGAATGGGAAAATGTTCACGGTCTCGTTTAATAGTATCAGTTCTTTTTTTTGTTTGCTTTTTGTTGTTGTTGTTTTTGAGACAGAGTCTCGCTCTGTGGCGCAGGCTGGAATACAATGGCGTGATCTCGCCTCACTGCAACCTTTACATCTTGGGTTCCAGTGATTCTCCTACCTCAGCCTCCTGAGTAGCTGGGACTACAGACATGCACCACCATGCCTGGCTAATTTTTGTATCTTTAGTTGAGACGGTGTTTCAATATGTTGGCCAAGCTGGCCTTGAACTCCTAACTTCAGTTGATCTGCACTCCTGGGCCTCCCAAAGTGCTAATAGTATCAATTCTTAATGCCACATGTGGAAAGAGATGAGTTTTTATTTAATAAATGTAAAATAAGGCAACATTATATCAACCTGCGAGTCAATTGGCAACACCTACTTAGTACATCCATGGAGGGCATTCTACCCAGAGTCATAAGAGAATAGTAACTAGACCCAGCCTACAGAGAGTTTGGAACCAGACTGCTGAAGTGAAAAGAAAGCCAGATTTCTGCAAATTAATGCTCTCAGTCTGACAGTGAACCATGAGGAAGGAGTAATGGGCTTCATCTGAGCAGCAAGCAGTCATTGTCAGGCATGGTCGCAAGAACACTCTCAAAGCCACTGGGCATTAAACAAGACCTAGGGAGCTGTCCAATATACCATCTCTCAGTATGTCTCACAAAACTAAATCACAGGCTGTTCCACTTCAGTTTACTTCCTTTAACCCCACAGACTGTCCTGTTCAATATGGGAGCCCCTAGCCACACATGGCTGTTTAAGTTAGTTAAATTAAATTAAATTAAAATTTTAGTTCCAGACTTATGCTTCCAGCCACCATGGAATAACAGGAAAATGCCTATATTAGAAAATAAGAAAGGTCTAATTAATGTCCCTACCTTCAGCCTTAAGAAGCTGGAGAAATAAAAAAGCAGATTAAACCCAATGTAAACAGAAGAAAAAAATAAAAATCAGAGCAGAAATAAATAAAAACAGGCCAGGCACAGTGGTTCACACCTGTAATCCCAGCACTTTGAGAGGCTGAGGCAGGTGGATCACCTGAGGTCAGGAGTTTGAGACCAGCCTCACCAAAATGGTGAAACCTTGTCTTTACTAAAAAATACAGAAATTAGCCAGGTATGGTAGTGGCACCTGTAATCCCAGCTACTTGGGAGGCTGAGGCAGGAGAATTGCTTGAACCTGGGAGGCAGAGGTTGCAGTGAGCTGAGATGGCACCATTGCATTCCAATCTAGGCAATAGAGTGAGACTCTGTCCCAAAAAATAAAAAATAAAAAATAAACAAATAAATGAAAACAGTAAAACAAGAGAAAATTAATACAAAAGCTGATTATTTGAGAAGATCAATAAAATTAATGAATATCTACCCAAAGTGATCAGGAAATAAAGAAGACACAAACTTCTAAGCTATGAATAAGAGAAGTGAACACACTACAGATTCTACAGATATTAAAATAATAATAGAGAAATATTTTGCACAACTTTATGCCAGTAAACTTGACAAATTAAATAAATGGACAAATTCCTTGAAAGACAGAAACTTCTAAAATTCATTCAAGAAGGAATAGATAACTAAAATAGTCCTATATTATTGAAGAAATCAAACTTACAGATTCAAACCTCTCCACAGGGGAAAAGTTCAGGCCCAAATGTCTTCTCTGGTAAATTCTACCAAACCTTTAAGGAAGAAACAACATCAATTCTAAACAATTTTTCAAAAATTAAAGAGGATGAATTAATTCCCAGCTCATTCTATGAGACCAGGCCAATATCACCCTGATACTAAAACCGGACAAAGGCATTAAAAGAAAAAGAAACAGGGCCCTCATAAAAATATATACAAAAATTATAAACAAAATTTAGCAAATCAAACCCATTAGTACATTATGACCAAATGAGGTTTATTTTAACCTTCAAAAACTAATGTAATTCATATATATATAAACTAACTAAAGCAGAAAAGTTGTGTGATAATTTCAATAGACATATTTAAAACATTTGACAAAAATTTAACATCCATGCCTAATAATACTCTCCTGAAATTGAGAATAGAAAGGATCTTCCTCATTCTTATAAAGGGCATCTGTGGAAAATCTATAGCTAACATCACACTTACTGGAGAAAAGCTGGACGCTTTCCACCAAGAGCTAGAACAAAGATTCTGCTTTCACTATTTGCATTCAATATTGAACAAAAGTTTTTAGTCATTGCAACAGTGCAAGAAAAGGCATCCAGATTGGAAAGAAATAAACGAACCTGTATTTATTTGCAGAAAACATGTAGAAAATTCAATGGAAAGTGTAAGGACTTTTGCAGAATATATTACCAATTTACAAAAACCAGGCTGGAAGTGGTGGCTCACACCTGTAATGCTAGCACTCTGGGAGGCTAAGGCAAGTGGACTGCTTGAGCTCAAGAGTTTGAGACCAACCTGGGCAACATAGTGAGATCTCATCTCTACAAAAAAAATACAAAAATTAGCTGGGCGTGGCAGCATGTGCCTGTAGTCCCAGCTACTTGGGACGCTGAGGTGGGAGGTTGGATTGAGCCCAGGAGGTGGAGGTTGCAGTGAGCTGAGATCATGCCCCTGTACTCCAGCCTAGATGACAGAGCCAGACTCTGTCTCAAAAAAAATAATAATAAAAAATCAATTGTATTTCTGTATTTTAGCAATGAATAATCTAAAATTAAAATTCAAAATGCAACTGCTTTTATAATTGTAACAAGAAATATTAGGGATAAATCTGAAAAAGATGTGAATGAAGCAGATACTGAAAACTATAGAATATTACTAGCAGAACATAAAGAAAACCTAAATAAATGGAGTGATACATTCTATTCACGGGTCAGGAGGCTAACTGCTAGTAAGGTGTAGTTCTCCCTCAATTGATATATGGAGTCAATTCAATTACAATCAAACTCCCAGGGAGTTTTTTTAAAAAATAAATATTTATAAACTTCATAAAATTCATGTAGATATGAAAATTACCTAGAATAATCAAATAATGTTGAAAAAGAAAAACAAAGTTGGAAAACTGGCACTACCTGATTTTAAGAATTATAAATCTACAGAAATAAAAACAGCATCATTTTGGCAAGATGATAGACAAATAGATAATGAGGAAGAGCAAACAGCCCAGAAATAAATCCATGCATATATGGAAAATGGATTTTGACAAAGGTTCAAAGGCAATGTACCAGACAAAAGATAGTCTTTTCAACAAATGATGCCAAGAAAATTTGATATCCAAATTAAAATTTTAAAATAACTTAGACCTATACCTTGCATATACACAAAAATGAACACAAAGTGGGTAACAGACCTAAATGTTAAATCTGAAACTTTAAAATATCTACAAAAATACATAAGAGAAAATCTTTATGACATCATGTTAGGCAAAGGTTTCTTGGACACAAGAATAACAGCATAATCCATTAAAAAGTTATAAATTGGACTTTTTCCAAGTTAAAAATTTCTATTATTTAAAAAACACTGTTAAGAAATGAAAAAGCATGCAAGAAACTAGCATATAATTGTTGAAAACCATATATCTTATAAAGAACTTGTATCCAAGCTGGGTGCAATGGCTCACACCTGTAATCCCAGCACTTTGGGAGGCCGAGGCAGGCGGATCACAGGGTCAGGAGTTCGAGACCAGCCTCACCAATATGATGAAACCCAGTCTCTACTGAAAATACAAAAATTAGCTGGGCGTAGTGGCGGGCGCCTGTAATCCCAGCTACTTGGAAGTCTGAAGCTGGAGAATCACTTGAACCTGGGAGATGGATGTTACAGTGAGCGGAGATCATGCCACTGCACTTCAGACTGACTGACAGAGCGAGACTCCGTCTCAAAAAAAAAAAAGAACTTGTATCTTTAAAAACTCTCAAAACTCAGTAAGAAAACAAGTGACCCAAAAATAATCGGCAGAAGATCCAGACACTTCACCAAAGAAGACATGTGAATGGCAAACAAGCACATGAAAAGGTGCTCAGCATCATCATTTTTTAGAAAAATGTAAACTAAAACCACAATAAGACGCTATTACAAACCTATTAGAATGATCAGAGTTATAAAGGTTAAACACATCAACTCTGGCAAGAATATGGAGGAACTAGAACTCTCAGAAACTACAGATGGAAAACAGGTTGACAGTTCTTTGAAAATCAGGCATGCATTCACTACACGATGCCACCATTCCCACAATTCCTAGGTTCTTACTCAAGAGAAATGAATGGAATCTGTCCATACAAGAACTTGTACATGAATGTTCATGGCTTTATTTGCAAACGTCCAACACCTGAAAACGTCCAAGTATTCACCAACATGTTGAATAGACAAACTAGTGTATCCCTCCAAATGGAATACTGGACTGCAAGAAATAGAAATGAACTATGAATATATTAAATATATGTTAGAGTGTGATTGAATCAGAAAATAATTTTGCTAAAAGAAGCGCGACAAAAAAGATTGCATACTTTATTATTCCATTTATATAAAATTCTAAAATATGCAAACTAATCCTTAGTTGCATTAAACAGATGAGCGGTTGCCTGAGGATGGAGGAGTGGAGTGGAAGGATTAAAAAGAGTTATAAAGAAACTCTTCAAGGTGATGGCTATGTTCATTATCTTCACTGGGTGTTGTTTTCATGTGTGTATTTATAGTTGAAACTTATCAAATTGTACGTTTCAAATACGTACAACTTAGTGTGTGTCAACTATACTTCAATAAAACTTTTTAAAGTTAGTTTCTCAGCCACAATACCCACATTCAAGTGTTCAGTAGCCACATGTGGCTAGTGGTTACCACAGCAGACATTTCTGATATAGAGTATTTTCATAGTCACAAAACGTGAAAATGGACAGTGGTGTCCTAGAGTCTTGGGAAGAGGCTTTCTGAGAATGCATAGAATGGAGACAGGTAAGGAAGGAACCTGAGAGGAGCAAAACCAAAGGCTACTGATGGAATGTTGTCCGGCTGTCAATCCCCTAATGCAGCTGAGTAACAAGAGTTATAGTGAGTCAGCTTTAGGAGTTCTGGTTTCTTCTATCCTTTCTTAGAACCCACAAATAAGCATTTATAATGAATAACTCTTGTTTTTCAGTGGTGGAAAGCACAGCTATCGCAACCACTGTGGAACTAGAAAAAATTATTAGGTGAAGCTTAATTACTTCAGAGATTGTAAACTAGATGCGGGAAGAATATGAGGTCTTGAGATCTAAGAAAAGAATTAAGTTCCACAGATTGACAGGTCTTAGGAGATTCAGCTTAATGCTGCTGCTATTAGCACTGTTTGTGTCTGCTGTCAGGAAAACATTTACACACTTTTCCTAGGAATAAAATTCCCAAGTTTCAAAGTACACATGCCAGGTGGCACTTAGCAACAAACTGACATGCTGAAGGACTAGCAATAGCTCTGCTTTTCAATGTAGGAGCTATTTTAATAATCCTGGATTTCTGAGCCCCATGCTTCTTTGGATGTATGTTTGCTTCCTCTCTCTAGTCTCTTGTGCACATTTGTCTTCTGCTTCTCAGGATTGTTTCTCTTTATACCCACTCCCAGAAAGCTTCACTATAACATCACCTTTGTTTGAGAGGTGTATATTTTCTCATTAGTATAGAGCCATGTAAACTCATTGTCCTTGTTTTTTATTCCCTTTTAGAGGTCATCCTTCTCCCTGAACACTAGCATTTTTAGAATCCCTCAAATTTCTGCTGTTCACCATTACCGTGGCTTCCACACTCCACCCAATCATCAGCCAAGAACGAAATCACTAGTCCCTGGAGAAAGAAGGAAGGATCAATTACACCCCTAGATCTAATATGAGCTTCTCATAAAAAGAAAAATGCTCATTCTCATTAATCAACAATCAATTTATTTGGATGTGGGAAGTGGTGGAGTATGTAAGAGACTGGGTGAGAGAAGGCAAACAAGAAGTAGATAATCATGATTTTGTCTTAATTAACATACATAATCAACTTCCAAATTAAAGGTATCAGATTGCCTCCAAGCTCTGAGTCATTAGATAAGAATTCAATTAAAGGACGAGTTTTGTTACCAAATTTAATGAAGAGGCAGTGCTGGATTTTGCTACTTCCTGTTTCCTGGGAGTATGAATATGAAAGAATGTGAACATATTCCTCGCAGTTTATTAGAATGCTAGAGACTTGCCTCCCTAGACATTGAAGGGAGAACCTGTCATCTGTGGTAAGCTTTTTTTCCCAAATGGGAAGACATTAGAAGACCTATATTTATAACAAATTCATTTAAAATTTTAATGCTCAGAGTTTTTCTGAATCTCATTATATCGGAAAAATAGACCCAAATTTTTCCTCTGTGACTTTGCTACAATAGCAGCAAACGTGTAATAATTGCTGAGCTATCGAAGGTAATTTTTTTTTAAGTTTAACATTTGTTGAACACTTACTAAGTGCCAGGCATTGTCCTAAGAACTTTACTAATAATACCTCATTTTAACTTTTTTTTTATTGCATTTTAGGTTTTGGGGTACATGTGAAGAACATGCAAGATTGTTGCATACACTCATTTTAATCTTTCCAATAATTCTTCTTATTATTATTGTCTCCATTTCAAAAAGAGGAAATTGAGGCACAGAAATGACTTGCCCAAAATCACACAGATAGTGCGTGGAAGGGCCAGGATGAATTAAACTCCTGGAGATTGAGATTGATAAAGAAGATTTAACATGCACATTTTGTCTATAAATAAAATTATTGCACTGTATTGTGCCATTTAAGCTTTCCTAAAAATTCAAAGTTGACAAAAATTAAAATTAATCCTTAGGTATACCTTATTCTGATCCACTTAGACCCTCATGCTGTTTCACAGGACTTTTCTGAAGTAGAAATCTCCAACTTCAAAAGGCCTAGGATTTTTTCTCAACCAGAGAAAAAAAAATACCTAGCAGAATCAAAAGTTTTCTTCTTAGATATTTACATTATTTATAATTAAAACTTTAAGAATGCAAGTGATAAAAACATTGCATAGAAAAAGTGATTTCAATTTAATTCAGAAAAAAATATCACGCATACCAAAAAAAGCCTAAAAGTCTATAACATTAATAAGTATATTTAATCGATGAAATGATTAGTAATTGCCAAATGTTTTCTAATAAATATTTGAATTTAAAATAAGCTTAAAACATTTAAATCCTTAAGGGAGAGTATAAGATTTTTGAACACTTCATCTACTCTACCCAAAATGTTTTTTAGAAATCAGATGTTAGTTGGAAAGCAGAAATTTCTGACCAGTAAGTATTAGAGAACTGGTGGGGAAGAATTATAATCTTGGGAGAGAGTTCCCTCTCTACCTGAAGCTCTTCAGGAGAAACAAAAACTCTTCTGTCTGGTGGTTCCAGAATGGAGACCGCTTCTCAAGGCTGCAATGCTCTTCGAAGAGCACTGGACATCAAGTAGGAAGAGTCATTTTTGCATCCCATTGCCTCATGCTGAGAAACAAATAGAAAAACTGTCCTAATAAAAAGTTAATTTGGCCTCATCTTCCACTACTTATCATTGGCTCCAGTGACACTAAATTTCTCACAGATCTTCAAATAAACCGTCACACATACCTTTTCCTTTCCTTAAGATACTTTCAATCTTCACAGTCCGCATTATATGTCACCGTACCCTCTGTAAAGTCTTTTCCATCCCCTCAAGGCAGAGTCTTTGCATCCATGTATAGGAACCTTCTGGATCCAAGACCCAGCAAGATCCCAGGAGACAATGTAATAGGGGGGAAACAGAGTATGTGCAAGAAAGAGGGACTCTATGGGTCCCAAATCCAGCAAGTACAGGGAAATCAAGATAAAATAATCTCTGAAAGCTAAATAGAGGAATGCCAAAGTCTATGTATTAGATAGCCCGGGAAGAAGTGCAGAAGTGGTAGGAGCAGGGGCCAAAGAACCAATATAGGGTCACAGGGAGCAGGGATAAGTGAAGAAAGAATGTTCATTCAGTTCACACACATACACACATGCACACACGCACTCCTTGCACCTATCAAGGCATCATGCTAGCACTGTGGGGATTACAGAGAAAAGACAATAAAGACATGGTGTTCACCTTTTCAGAAGCTCACACTCTATTTGGAATTTTTTAAAGATTATTAGTTACTTTGTTAAAAGTTAAATGTAATAAACACCATATATGAGATTAAAGATGATATTTTTAGAAGAGAAGCACTGGATTCCAGAATCCAAGATCAAATGTGACACTGAGAGGTCCCTGCTACAGAATCCACATGGAATGAGTGAAAGAGCATGGGCTTTGGAGATGGGAAGATTTGTGTCCAAATCCTGGCTTTGTCAGTGATTTGTCCTGTGATCTCTGTCAGGTTACTCTCAGAATAATGCCTTCCTAGTATTATTGTGAAGCCCAAACAAGAAAATACTTGACCCAATGAAGGCACTCATTGAAGGCTGGTTTCCTCTCTTCCTCTTGTCTTTGGGAGAATCGGACCACGATGCTCACTCTGCAGACCACCAGCTGATGTGCCCTGAGAATAGCAAGATGAGTAGCAAACATAGGAAGCCAGGAGCAGACTCTTCTGGGTGTGGATTCCCTGGACTGTCAGGAACTGCCTTGCCTCTTGGCCCCTAAATCCTCACTTCTACCTACTTCCTCCACCTGGAGGCTCAGCTTCATCCACATTAGACACACACACATACACTTTTTATCCTGTGACTGTTACCCGGACTCTTGGATGGGCTCTAACCTGCTGCTGACCTCAAAGCCAATGTCTCTGATTCATGTTGCTTCTGTCTTTACCTGGGTTCCTGGTACTGTGCCTGAATTCCAAATATCATATGATGTTTTGTTTCCCTAAGCCGAGAATAGCTCCCTGCACCTTGCTTAGTGGTTCTCCCTGGACTTGACCTGGGCTTAGATCAGCTTATTTTGAAGAATGCTTAGCCAGGCCCCCTCCTCAACACCCCGGCCTATTTTCTCTAGGGCTCTAGTTTGTTCCTTGAGAGGAAAAAACTAATACGTAATGTCTGAAAGATTTCCATAATCAGGTTGAAATAAATGCATAAAGGAAACAAATCCAAAAGATTCCAAAAATATCTCTGGAGAAGTAAAAATATGTAATCCTCCAGTGACCAAGTTCTGTCACCATGACCAAAATATCTTGCCACTATTCTTGACTCTCCATCTGCATTGCCAGCACCTTTTCTTGCAGACACTGCTGTGATAACTTACCAACTGGTCTTCCCCACCTCCAGCGTGACCTTCTTCTGATCCAAGAATCTTAACAATTCAAATGCTTAAGGAGAAGAAACAAGAAACACACATGACTGGTCAGGGTTGAGTGTAATTACATATGTAAACACAGTGCAAATAGTGGGTTGAGAGGAACCAGAAAGCACTTGCACCATATTTAGGAAGCACCCACTCCTCAGCTATAGCTCATAGTTTAGTTTCCTCATGCATTTCCAGGAATGCATGCCAGTCTTTCTAGAATATCCTCATTTTTTTCCAAAGAAAGATACCCTAAAGTTCAGACTTTTAAGTAAAAAAGACCAAGTGCTGACTGCACTTTTTTCTGTTTTTGATCTAATAAAACTCCTCAAATACCTTAGCTGTATGAAGTTGAATTTTGTCATGAACAAACCAAATTTAATAATGAATGCAATTCTTTAATGAGTTGATTATATGGCTGTCTTCCAAACATAATTGTGAGTCCTCAGAGTCAAGAACAGTGTCAAAGTCACCTCCGTATCCCTGATGCTTCTTAGTGGCTGGCACCAAACTTGAATTTAATTATTTACAAATGAATGGATAGATGAATAAATATATGCTCCTTGAAGACCTAAGAGCAGAGAATTAAAATTCCAAAATAATAAGCTGTAGGGGGATTTAGTTCTTGAAACTGTAAGAAAATCTCATTGAAACAGATATTTATGTTTCTTTTTCAGGCTCCAACCTCCTTCAAGGAAGGAGGGCTTGCATCTGAGACCTCAAAGGCTGCCATCTGTGTTGACTCCTCATGAGAATGGGCAGTCAGTTAACGAAATGTCAATGCGTTCAAGCAGAATGAGCACAAAACTCCTATTTCCTTGGGGTACAAATTTACTTGGAGAAAAAAGGCAAGTAACTATCGAGTCTTCCCGGACACAAGGACACATCAAAGAAGCTTTAAGAAACAAAACAAAACAAAAAAGCTTTACGTTTACCATTGTGGATAACATCTTGTGTAATAAGATGCAATTACACACTTACGCCATTGTCGGAGGCCATTTCTATGCCCAAAGTTGTTTTTCCATCTTGCTCACAGTCATTCATTGTTTACAAGGAATTGCTTGCTGTATTAGATTACTTTGTAAAGGGTTGACCTTGGACTGTTATTGCCAGATGTGCACAAAGCCTTCCTCTATATGTGTGAAAAATAAGTATCTTTTCCATTTTCTTTTCCTAAGCCCCAGTTTCCCCCTGCCTGATACACCAGAACAAATTGATGGCCACCTTTGGACAGGTGTTGGCATACACATTGTTAGAGTGGAAGGGCAGCTCTCAATTATCTGGTTGAAACTTCTAACTTTAAGATGATAAAAACAAGGTCCCACGAAGTTCCTATCCACCTAAGACCCATAGCTAGTTACTGGCTATGCCTGACCCAACCTGGCAGTTCTTGGTCTATTCACAAAACTGAAACTCTAATTATGCAGTTTTTCTGACCTTGAGATATAAAATGCCATTCCTCTAAAGGGCGTTCCATACATTAGCCAAATTTGAGCAGTTAATTTACAAGTTAGCAATTTTGATTTTCAGATTTCGTTATCAGGGGGGAAACATCTGGACCTTATAACTGCCTGGCCTAAAGCAGTCAAGTCACGAATACTCTTTTCCTTTATTAAATCCACACCTCAAAACATTGCATTGGGAGGTCAGAAGTCCCTCTTCTCTGCCTGTAGCTCAGAAGCACTCGCAGCTGAGGCAATTCCTGCCTCAGCCTGCTGAACCTTAGGAGTGAGAAATAGAAGATTGCTTCCCAAGTTGAGATTATTGTTAGCACACTGAGTATTAAGGACAGCTCCAGGGAGGTTTGGGAGAACTTTCCGCAAGCTTTTGTTTGCATGCAAATCTGAATCATAAGGCACTGGAAAAGACATAGCTTCAAAAGCATTCTTTGCTGCTGCTTGCAGCATGGGCAAGCTGCCTTTATAGACTTGGGGCATCCTTTCCCAAAGATGTTAAAAAAAATTGTAATATAAAATGGTAGCCAGAAAAATGCTACTGTCTGCTAAATCTCAAGCTGTTATTACAGAAAAACAAGCTTCCTGGAGATCCTACACTGATTATCATTGAATTCTCGGTAAGTTTGTCACAGGCGTGATGTCTTTAGGAAATGCCTGGTCAGCCTTCTTCTTCCTTCATAACCCTGCCATTTGCCACCATGAAGAAAAATGCATCTCACATGAGCCAGGCCAGCCCTCCATAACTCTGTGAAGAAACAAGAACCTTTTCCTGTTTGTCACATTTCTGTGGCCCTTCTCACCTTCTATTCTCCTATTACCATGATCTCTGTGCTATGCTTTTCCAGCCTTCAGGGACCCACGGACTCAACAATATCTCCATGGATCCCAAAGTCTCCCAACTTCACCCCTTCTACTACTCAAACATGCTTTTTCCTGTGTAACTTCCCTTTCAGTGGGAAAATAACTAATCTGATAAACAAAACTGGCATCTTCCAAACTTTTGTCATTTCTCACCCATTCTTATAATTTTCGCTGTATTCATAAGCCACCACTTGCATTGTTAACCTGATATTTTTATTTAACTTAACTCACTTTTTAAATGTAAATAATTGCTTTAATTTAATTCCAATCAGTAATATCTATGAAATCATAGGTTGGGCATGTTATTTATTTTAATGTGTAAAATAAAAAGCCGTCATCCATGTGCCATTAAAATTATCTTATGTACCAATGGTGGTACATTTCTGAAACTTTGCAAAGCCGTTAATTAAATGAAACCCTGGGCTGCTATTGGTCTAAAAGTCTTCTCTTGTGAATAAGAATTGCATTTTAATGGAAACCTTGAACATGTATATTTTTTACTTTGAACCCAACTGAAGGATGGGAGGAAAATGAAGTAGCGGAAAGCATATAAATTTTTAAGCTGGAGAGAGATAACTTATTCTCAATTTATACAAATTACACTATGTTCTAACATCACTGCTGCCTTCCTTACTGCGCCCTGGGAAAATACAGCTTTGTCCTCTTCTGGGGCATGAATATCAGCCCTAGTCTCTAGACAGATCAGATTAAGAAAGAAAGGTTTGTATGAGGGTTCTTCAGGATTTTCCAGAGATTCCATCAGAAACAGGGGGTGCAATTCTATGCCCCACTCCCTGCTCTGCCTTTGTCTATGGAAAAATTATACTATCCCTCCTTCTACTCAGACGTGACTTCCTTATAACTTGCTTTGACTAATAAAATGTGAGAGTAAGGAACATGTGCTGCTGCTGAGTGGAAGCCTTAAGAACCAGCTCATAAATCTGCCATCAAGTTCAACTGCATTTTTTAAAAGGCTTGATTTCCACTCATCAGTGACCAGCATGTCATTCCGCCAAGAGCAGCAGCCAGTCTGATTTACAAAGGGAATGGAGGAGACCCTTTAATCCAATGAGTCAGCGTTGTGGAAGTTGGTTATGAGAGCTGTCCTTATTTCCTTTTATTAATGATTACAGTTAAACAATATTTTAATAAACATTTTTAAAAGTTATGTTGGATTTTATAAGCCACATTTTTAATGACCGTATTATACAAATTTATTGAATAGCTTACACAGTGGAGAACCAAGTCTTTCCTAAAATTGTAAAGCAATTCTAACACATTGTTTAAGTTTTATAACATGATCATATTTTCATCTTTTTGTTTTTACTAGAAAATTGAGTTTCTCTTGGTTTTCTTCATAGAATAATTCCTATACTAGAATTTCTGGTCAATTATATTCTCAATGGTCTTGGCTGCAAAGGTAAATCTCTTTGTCACAATCTATCCCCCATTCTCAAAAAGATAAACCATCTCAGGTCAAATTTTGCCACAGTAAATGTTTTTAGGAAGCTTGAATGAGTTAGAGCACTCCAAATCAACCTTTTTTGATTCTGCTATGTCACTGAATAAAAAACATTTCTTACCTATCGTGTACCTACCTCAAACATACTCTGTTAAGACATAATTTTTTCTTACTTTAAAATTGGAAACAGGCCAGGCACAGTGGCTCATGCCTATAATCCCAGCACTTTGGGAGGCCGAGGCGGGTGGATCATGAAGTCAAGAGATGGAGACCATCCTGGTCAACATGGCGAAACCCCGTCTCCACTAAAAATACAAAAGTTAGCTGGGCATGGTGGCACACACCTGTAGTCCCAGCTACTTGGGAGGCTGAGGCAGGAGAATTACTTGAACCCAGGAGGCAGAGGTTGTGGTGAGCCGAGATCACGCCATTGCACTCCAGCCTGGGTAACAAGAGCGAAACCCCATCTCAAAAAAAAAAAAAAAAATTAGAAACAATGTCAACTTAAAGAATAGTATAATGAAGAGTGTAAAGAACTGAATACCCTACACTCCAAAATCCCACTGCAATTTTCTCCAATATTTCAGTAATGTCTTGCATAGCAAAAGTATCCAATCCAGGTTCCTTTGAACCCAGTTGCCCATCTCTCTCGTCTCCTTCATTGTGGAACAATTCTTCAGACTTTCCTCACTTTCATGAATTTTAAGGTTGTAGGCAGGCCATTTTGTAGAATATCCTTCAATTTGAGTTTGTTTTATATTTTGCCATATTTTAACTCTGATCAGTTAATTCGGTAAGTTTCTGTTGAGACTGTACTCATGTTGACAATTATTCCCCTCCACTATGTCTGGATGTGGCAAGCAGAGCAACAAGGTTTGCCAAGGCCAAGATCCAGTCCTCCTGGGCTAGGCTCTGGTTCTTGATGGGTCGTGTGCACCTCCTGCTTTTCAAGGGCAATTACTATGAGAAAGTAAGGGCTGATATGCCAGTGTGCCTGGTAGTGGTGTTGGAGTGCCTGACTACTGAGATTCTGGAGCTGGCAGGCAATGGGACCTGTGACAACAAGAAGACATGGAACATTCTCTAGAATACACCATATGTTAGGCCAAAAAACTAAGTTTCAACAAATTTTTAAAAACTAAGATCATATCAAGTCTCTTTTCTGACCACAATGAAATAAAACTAGAAATCAATAACAAAAGAAACTTTAAAAACTGTACAAATACATGGAAATCAAACAACATGGTCCTGAATGACCACAAGTCAATGAAAAAATTAAGAATAAAATTAAAAAATTTCTTGAACAAAATTAAAATAAAAACACAACATACCAAAACCTACAAGACACAGCAAAAGCAATACTGAAAGGAAAGTTTATAGGGGGAAAAAAAAACCCTTCATCAAAAAATAGAAAGATTTCAAAAAACAACCTAATAGTGCTCCTCAAAAAAACTAAAAAAAGCAAGAATAAACCAAACCGAAAATTAGTAGAAGAAAAGAAATAGTATATATCAGAGCAGAAATCAACAAAATAGAGGCTAAAAAATCAATACAAGAGATCGAACAAATGAAAAGTTGGTTTTTTAAAAGATAAACAAAAATGAACAAAACTTTGGCTAGACTAACCAAGAAAAAATGAGAAAATATCCAAATTAATAAAATCAGAAAAAGGATATGTTACAACTGATATTACAGAAATGCAAAGGATCATTAGAGACTGTTATGGAAAACTATACCAACAAATTATAAAACCTAGAGGAAATGAACAGATTCCTGACACATGCAACCCATCGAGACAGAACCAGGAAGAAACAGAAAACCTAAACCGACCAATAACCAGTAACAAGGTTGAAGCAGTAATAAGACATCTCCCCAAAAAAGAAAAGTCAGGACCAGATGGCTTCAATGCTGGATTCTAACATTTGAAGAAGAACAAACACCAATTTTCGTAAAAATATTCAAAAAAGTTAAAAAAAAGAGGGAATTATTTTATACTCATTCTATGAGGCTAACATTACCCTAACACCAAAGCCAGACAAAGATACACCAAGAAAGAAAACTACAAGCCAATATCCCTAATAAACGTAGAAGCAAAAATCCTCAAAACATGTATCAGCAAACCAAACCCAACAACACATCAAAATATACATTATTCCCCAAATGCAAGGATGATTCAAAATATGCAAGTCAATAAATGTGATCTATTTCATCGAAAAAACAAAGAACAAAAACCAAAGGATCGTCTCAATAGATGCAGAAACGGTGTTCGTAGGATTCAACATTTTTTCATGATAAAAACTCAAAACAAATTAGGTATAGAAGGACTATAACTGAACACAATAAAGGCTATAGATGACAAACTCGCCACTGACATCATACTGAATGGGGGAAAAGTTGGAAGCTTTTACTCTAATAATTAGAACGAGACAAGTACGCTGACTTTCACCACTCTTATTTAAAATAGTACTGGAAGTTCTAGCCAGAGCAATTAGACAGGAGAAAGAAATAAAGGGCCTCCAAACTGGAGAAGGGGAAGCCAAATTGTTCCTGTTTTCAGATAACATGATCTTCTATACAGAAGAATCCAAAGACTCCACCGAAAAACTCAGGACTGATAAATGAAGTTACAGGATACAAAATCGACGTACAAAAATCAGTGGTATTTCTATACATAAACGACAAACTAGCTCAAAAAGAAATCATGAGAAACATCATCAATCAAATGATGAGAAAGAAATAAGGACTATCATGTGGTCCATTGATTCCACTTCTGGATATATATCCAAAAAACGAAAATCAATATATTGAAGAGTTATAAAATCAACTTAATTGCCCATCAACAGATGAAGGGATAAAGATAGTGAGATACTATTCAGCCATAAAAACAAATGAACTCTTGTCATCTGCAGCAACATGGATGAATCTGGAATAATCATGTTAAGTGAAATAAGCCAAGCACAGAAAGACAAATATTACATGTTCTCACCCATATGTAGTAGCTAAGAAAATATATCTTGTGAAGATAGAAAGTAGATTGTTGGTTACCAGAAGCTAGGAAAGGTAGGGAGAAAGGAGGAGTAAAGAGAGGTTGATTAATGGGCACAAATAAACAGTAGAAGAAATAAAACCTAGTGTTCAATAAATCAGTAGAGTAACTATACTTAACAATAACCAATTGTACATTTCAAAATAGCTAGAATAACTTGACTGCTTCTAGCACAAAGAAAATACACATATTTAACGTGATCTGTAGCTCAATTATGCTGAATTGATCTTCACACATTATATATACGTAACAAATTATGACAGCTACCCTGAAACTAGGTCCTTTTTTTTTTTTTGGAGATGGAGTCTCCCTCTGTTGCCCAGGCTGGAGTGCAGTGGCATGATCTCGGCTCACTGCAACCTCCGTCGCTCAGGTTCAAGTGAGTCTCTTGCCTCAGCCTCCGGAGTTGCTAGGATTACAGATACCTGCCACCATGCCCAGCTAATTTTTGCATTTCTAGTTGAGACGGGGTTTCCCAGGGTGGTCTCATACTCCTGACCTCAAGTGATCCGCCCACCTCGGCCTCCCAAAGTGGGTACATTTAGTATGTATCAATAAAATATACAAAACAGAAAAGAAATATGATTCTGAAAAGAAGAAAGTAATGGAGTCTACGGCTCCTAGCCAGACATAAGAAAAAGCACTTTATTGGAGATTATATCTTATTGAAAAGCAATTTATTTCTGGTAGGCATGCATATTAAACTTCCTTCTTGTCGGCACATTTAATCCGTTTTTAGAATCCTTTGGAATATTAAATTTCTAGTGTTTGAAGCTAAACCAAACTGAACACTTTCAGGGGAACACAGAGTTGAAGCACATAGAGCATGCTGGAGGATTTTATAGTTACTCAGATGAGAGCTGGTGGTGGGAGCACAGGAGATGGGGAAGAGCAGGCTGACTTGAGGTGGACGCAGGAGGAGATGAACAGAACATGCTCACTGTGCAAGAAATGCAGAGGAATTGAGGATGACTTCCAAGATTGGTTTGAGCAGCTGCATGATGCTATTTAAGGAGGTGAGATTTGTGGATGGGAGAAAGGTTAGAGGAGAGTGCAATTAGGAGTTATGGCCTTTCTTTCTTTCTTTCTTTCTTTCTCTTTCTTCTTCTTTCCTCTCTCTCTCTCTCTCTTTCTTTCTTTCCTTCTTTCTTTCATCCTTCCTTCCTTCCTCTCTCTCTTCTTTCTCCCTTTCTCTCTCTCTTTCTCTCTCTCTCTTCTCTCTTTCCCTTGCTCCCTTCCTCTCTTCCTTCCTTCCTTCATTCCTTCCTTCCTTCTCCATTCAGCCACCCCATGTTTTTTAATTGGAAAATTGAGTCCATTTACATTCAGTGTTAACATTGATAAATAAGGGCTTACTACCCTCATTTTGTTGCCTGATTTCTAGTTGCTTGTAACTTCCTCTATTCCTTTCTTTCTTTCTCACTGCCTTCGTTTGTGGTAAGTTTATTTTCTCTGGTAGTGTGTTTTAATTCATTGCTTTTTATTTTTAGTGAATCTATTATAGGTTTTTGTGTTGTGGTTACCATGAGGCTTACAAAAATATCTTATAGATATAACAAGTTATTTTAAAGAGATGACAACATATCTTAGATCACAAAGAACAGAAACCAACAAAGAGGAAACTAAAAAATCTCTACACTTTAACTTCATCCTACCCACATTTTGACTTTTTGTCCTATCAATTTACATACTGTTATACTTTCTATATCTTAAGAGTCTGCGTAGCTATAATTATATTTGATAGATTTGCTTTTTAGACTTCATAGTAAAGTTATGAGTGGATTGCATGTCACAATTACAGTATTACAGAAATCTGGGTTTGTCCACGTATTTACTTTTACCAGTGGGTTTTATATCTTCACAAGTTTCCTTTTTATACATTAGTGTTTTGTTTTTTTTTTTCAGATTGAAGAACTTCCTTTAGCATTTCTTATATTGTAAGACAGCTCTGGGGGTAGTGGTGGTGGTGAATTATCTCAGCTTTTGTTTGTCTGAGAAACACCTTATCTCTCTTTCATATTTGAAGAATAGTCTTGCTGTATATGGTATTCTTAAATAGCAGGGATTTTTACTCTTTCAGCTCTTGCAAAATGGCATCGTATTCCCCCTGACTAATATGGTTTCCTTTGTAAAGCCTGTTGCCAGAAGAATTGGAGCACCTTCATATGTTATTTGCATCTTTTCGTTGCTTTTTTTAGAGTACTCTCTTTGTCTTTGATTTGTGGAAGCTTGATTATTATATGCCTCGGTCATCCTATTTGGGTTGGATCTGTTTGGTGTTCTCTGACCTTCCTGTATGTGGATATTTACATCTTCCTCAAGTTTTGGGTTGGGAGTCTTGCCTCCTCCTTTTGTCTCTGCCTGTCTTCAGGAATACTTCTCCTTTTAGGCACTCATAATATTTCCCATGGATTGAGGGAGAGACAGGTTCCTACCAGGGAACCCAAGATGGTGGGGGAAGCTGATTGTCAATCTTCTTCTCACTTTTCCCAATGTCAAAAATCTTGAGCCGGGGGGAGTTTTCCACATACTTGACGCTGGGCAAATTGGGGATGGGGGAGTAGTGTCACAGATAAGGTAAGTCCAATTCTCTTACTGTCTAATTAAAGTTTTTAACTTCATTGTGGACCCAGGAGCTATCTCATCTTTATAATTGAGTTCTGGAATATTGCTAGTGATTCTCATCTTTATAATTGAGTTCTGGAATATTGCTAGTGATGATCTCAATACTGGAGAGATATATATATATATATATATGTGTGTGTGTGTGTGTGTGTGTGTGTGTGTATTCATTTTCTGTGGGGGAAGTGAAGCCAGCTTGCTTCTAAGCCACAATATTTAAACCAGAATGACTTAAAGATTATCTTTCTTCTTATTTAAATAGTTCTACACAATTAGAATAAGAATCTAAAAGTAATGGAGCAAAACAATAATACACTTCTCAAAAATGCAACTGAAAACAACCTGTTTCTTGAGAAAGATTGTGTGCGTGCACGCATGTGTGTGTACATATATCAGCTTTGAGAAGCATGTATTAAATATTGCAGAATGCAACATTTGCTTATGTTTAGACCTTCTGCTAAAGTTTATTTCACTAGTTTCTTATTTATTAATTAGAGTTGTACAACTGTATGAAAGAAATGAAGAATCATTTGTACAAATAACAGAGAACCTATCAATTTCTTATACTTCCTCAATTCAAGCTCCTTTTATCTTAAAGGGGTGGTTTGGAAGTGAGTGTTCCTATTTGGAATGGAATGGATGGTCAACTTTGGTGGACAGAACAGGCACGTCTACTTTCCTTTTACACTGTAAGCATCCTATTTTTAGCAAAGCTCCAGAATGGCTTCTTCTGCCTTTGAATAATGTTACAATGTTTGCACCGTTAGTCTTACGATAAGACAACCCTTCCCAGATGGTATTTATATCTGGCAGTATGATGATTGGAATTGGCATTTAATTAATTATGCATATTTAACAACTGCAGTCCTACATAGATTCTATTACCTGGAATGCTGCTGAATTGCTTACTATTTCCGATTATTAGAATAAAAGATATGTGCAGATGTCCTCTTTTATTATCTCATTTTCAAGGATAACATTTTAAGTTCCTTTAAAATTTACCAGAAGTGCAGTTTGTGAAATTAGATCAATTTTGCTCTGATATTGCTGTTGGTGAAAAAAAATAAGACAAACTACAATAAAAAGAAAAAAGAAAAGAAAACAAGAATTCGAAGCTCCTGGAATACAAGCTAGACTCTGATTATCACCTGGACATAATGCCTTATCACACGTATGTCTTGCCTTTCCTTTACCTGAAGCTCTAAAAAGTTATTCCAGAGAATGGTAGAACCTTTCCCGAGAGGGCATTTTAATTCTATCAAAATACCAACTGCTCTGTGGCCATGACAACGGCTTTCTTACCTCATGCAATTTCTCTGTACAGCCACATAAGCCATAAGCAAAGCTTTCAGCATATTTTAAATTGAATTACTATAATTCTCTGATGTTTTTTTCTCCACGATTCTTGGTACTGAATTATACAATTGTTATGTGTGTTACAAAGTCCCTTCCTTTCACGTTCCAGGGTAGGTTTGAGCAGACAGAGATTTGAGCAGCCATTTACTTGTATATCCAGGTAGAATTTTTTAAAAAGCCTTCCTATGGATATTGAGAATCAGAATCCCATGCTCCTAAGAATAAATCTCATAATCTTGGGTCAAGATTACAGACAATAGTCACTGACAGAGAAGACCAAACTTCACACATTTTTTCCTTTCTCATTTTGCGTATGAAAATGCTACAGTAAGCAATATCTGCTTTAACTCCAGACCACCCAATCCGTTCTGTAGCCTGGATGAAGTTTCTAAACAAATGTGATCATGTCAATATCCAGTTTAAAATTATGCACACTCCTCAGGATAAAGTCCAAATTCCTTAACATAGATTCAAAATATTTTTTCTATTTGGCATCTACCCACATCAGTGCCCTTAATTCTTGCCTCTCTTCTCCAGCCAGACAGAACAACTTTAAGGCTCTTAAACTTAGCCAAGTAGGTTTGGCATCCAAATTATTTATGCCATTTAGGTATGCTTCCTCTAATCCCACATTCCTTGCCTGGATAACCCCTATTCATCCTTCAAATCTCAACTAAGATGTGGTTTCTGATTGGAGGCAGAGCAAGATGGTTAACTATAAATGCTATTAATTATTTCCCCACAGGAACACCAAATTGAACAACTATGTATGCAAGAAAACACCTTCATAAAAACAGTAACAGGCTGGGCACCGTGGCTCATGCCTGTAATCCTAGCACTTTGGAAGGCCGAGGCGGGTGAATCACTTGAGGTCAGGAGTTCAAGACCAGCCTGGCCAAAATGGAGAAACCCCGTCTCGACTAAAAATACAAAAATTAACTGGGCATGGTGGTGGGTGCTTGTAATCCCAGCTACTCGGGAGGCTGAGGCAGGAGAATCGCTTGAACCCTGGGGGGTGGAGGTTACAGTGAGCCAAGATCACACCACTTCACTCCAGCCTGGAGACTCAGTCTCAGAAAGAAAGAACAACAGATGAGCAAGCACGATACCTACTGTTAGCATAACAACAAGGAAAGACACATTGAAAAGGGTAGAAAGGACAGTCCTACATTACCCGCATTACCCCTTCCCCAGTCCCATAAGGGCAGCCAAGAGACAGAATCTGTGCACTTTGGGGAGGCACAGCAAAGTGAATGTGGACTTTGCATTAGAGCTCAGTACCACCCTGTCACAGTGGAACACAACATTGGGCACTATTCTTTGGGTATGCACAAAGGGAATATTCAGAGAAGCCCTGGGCCAGAAGGAGATTTCCCAACAGGAAGAGTCTGAATTCCAACCAGCTTCACCACTGTCTGACTAAAGTGGCCTAGGGCCCCAAATAAATTTGAGTGTCAGCCAGGCCACAGTGACTGCAGTTTTTGAGTAAGCCCTGGTGCTGGTCTCAGGAGCTGTGGTCTCAGTGTGCCACTTACCATGACCCCAGCTGCAGTGGCCATGTGAGTGCCTTCATCATTCCTCCCTCAACTGTAGACGATGTAGTACAGAAGGAGACTCCTTTCACTTAGAAGAAAAACTGGGAAGAGCACGGGAGACTTTGTCTTGCAACTGGATACCAGCTCAGCTGCAGTAAGATAAAGCACTGGGCAGAATCTTAAAGCTCCTGATTCCAGGCTTGTGCTCTTTAATGGCGTTTCTAGATCTACCCCAGGCCACAAAGAACTCTACTGCCCTGGTGGGATGAACTGAATCCTAGCAGAATTCACCACCTGCTGACTAAAGTGGCCTTAGACCTTGAATAGGCATCAGTGGCAGCCAGGTAGTAGTGGCCACAAGCCTTGGGCAAACCCCTGTGCTGTGCTGTGCTGGTCTGAGAAGCCATGGGCTCCAGGTGCGGCCAAAACAGTGCCAGCTATGGCAACCAGAGAAGTGGGCACATTACCCCTCCTCCAATGCAAGTAGCCCAGAGCGAAGACTCCTTTTGATTAATGAAAAGAGAAGGAAGAGAGCAAGAGACTTTGCCTGGGAACCCAGGAAATTATCACTTATCTTCCCCAGGTCCAACAAGGGCTGTGTATCTAGGAGTCTGCAAGAGTTGCAGCATACCTGGGTTTAAGGCACCCCCTAGTGCTCAAACTGCTGCAGTAACCACAGGTTTAGATAACACTCAATCCCCTTTGAATTTTTAGAAAGCCCTCCCAAGAAGTGTGAGTACTAACAAGGCCAGACACTAAGACGGGAATATATGTCTAACTCTCTAATGCCCAAACATTAATGAATGTCCACAGCATAAGGAACATTCTATTTTTACTTTCATGAACACTAAAAGATAAATATATCAAAAAAAAAATACAAGAAATAAACAGTATCAAGACATAAAAGGAGACAACAAAAAGCAAAAAAGTGAGAGTCATTGAGTCAAAGTGTAGAGTTTTTACTTTCCTCTTTGAATAGATACACAAAAACCAAAAAGGAATTGGAACATGCTACCAGAGAAAAACCTTTTATATACATAGGAAGACAGAAAGGAAGAAAGGAGGAGAGGAGTTCCAAAACAACCAAAACAGATAACAAAATGACACTACTAAGTCTTTATCTATCAATAATAAAATTTAATCAATGGAATAAATTATCCAATTAAAAGACACAGAGAGGCTAAATGGATTTTTAAAAGACCCAACTATATCTTGCCTACAAGAAACTGACTTCACCTGTAATGACACACATAAGCTGAAAATGAAAGTATGAAAAAAGATATTCCACAGAAATGGAAACCAAAAAGAGCAGAAGTAGCAATATTTATATCAGATGAAATAGACTACAAAAACTATAAAGGAGATAAAGAGGGTTGCTATATAATGATAAAGGGCTAATTCTTCAACAGTTTATAGCAATTGTAAATATATGTGCACCCAGCACCACAGCACCCAGATACATAAAGCAAATATTATTAGAGCTAAAGATACAAGTGAACGGCAACACAATAATAGGTGGGGGATGTCTACACCCCGCTTTCACATTACACAGATTATCTAGACAGAAATCAGCAAGGAAACATTGGACTTAATCTGCACTGTAGTCCAAACGTATCTAATAGACAATTACAGAACATTACATTCTACAGGTACAGAATATATGTTCTTCTCATCAGCACATACAGCGTTCTCCAAGATAAACCACGTTAGGCTATACAACTAATAAAAACAATTTGGAAAAAAAAAGTAGAAATCACAGCAAGTGTCTTTCTGGCAACAATGGAATAAAACTAGAAATCACTAACAAGAGGAACTTTGGAAACTAGATATGTATAGTTGGAAATTAAACATCATGCTCCTTAACCACCAATAGGTCAGGAAGAAATTGAGAAGAACATCAAGAAATTTCTTAAAGCAAATAAAAATGGAAGCACAACATTTAAAAAAACTTATGGAATAAGCAAAAATATTACTAAGAGAAAGTTTATAGCAATAGATACATTGTAAATGTAAAAAGGCTTCAAATAAATACTTACTGATGCACCTCAAGGAACTAGACAAGCAAAAACAATCCAAACCCAAACTTAAGATAGGAAAGAAATAATAAAGATCAGAATAAAAATAAATAAAATTGAGACTGACAAAAATACAAAAGGGCAACAAAACAAAAAGATTTTTTTTAATATAAACAAACAAAACTTTAGCTAGACTAACAAACAAGAAAATGGGAAGACTCAAATAACTAGAGATAAAAAGAAGACACTAAATTGAGTTACCACAATCATTCAGAAGAGAATTAGAGTCTGTTATGAGGAACTACATGCCAATAAATAGGAAAATGTAGAAAAAAGTAGATAAATTTCTAGATACATAAACAATTTACCAAAAGTAAACCATAAAGAAATAGAAAACCAGAACATACCCATAATAAGTAATGAGATAGTAATAAAAACCCTCCCATCAAAGAAAAGCCAACAGAACTAAACTCTGCTAAATAAAAAGGTGAAAAAAAAAGAAAAAAAGGCCAGGACATACTTTCTTCATTGCTGAATTCTACCAAACCTTTAAAGAACTAATATCAGTTCTACTGAAACTCTTCAAAAAGTTAAAGAAGAGGGAATACTTCCAAATTTATTCTATGAGGCCAGCATTACGTTCTATCAAAACCGGACAAAGACAGCAAAAGAGACAGAAAGAATACTACAGAACAAAAGTACTGAGGAACACAGACGCAAAATTTTCAACGAAACACTAGAAAACTGAATTAAACAGCACATTAAAAATTATTCATAATTTAAGTGGGATTTGTCCTAGGGTTGCAAGGATGGGTCAAAACATGCAAATAAATAAATGTTATATATCACATCAATAGAAGCAAGGGCAAAAACTACAAGATCATTTCAATAGATGCTGAAAAAGCATCCCCCAAAATTTAACATTCCTTCATGATAAAAACCCTCAAGAAACTGGATATAAAAAGAACATACCTCAATAAAATGAAGGCAATATATGGCAAGCCCACACCTAGCATCATACTGCATGGGGGAAAATGAAAAGCCTTTTTTCTAAGATCTGGAATAAGAGAAGGATGTCTGCTTTCACTATTTTTATTTAACATAGTACTATAAATCCTAGCCAGACCAATTAGACACAAGAAAGAAATAAAAGACATCCAAGTTGGAAAGAAGTCAAATGTTCCTTGTTTGCAGACAATATAATCTTATATTTAGAAAAACCTAAAGACTCTACAAAAAAAAAAAAAAAAAAAACTGTTAAAACTGTTTAACAAATTCAGTAAAGTTACAGGATACAAAATCAACATACAAAAAGCAACAGCATCTCTACATGACAAAATCTGAGAAAAAAGAAGATAATTTCATTTACAACAGCTAAAAAAAATGCTTAGAAATAAAACTAACCAAACAAGTAAAAGATCTCTACAATGTCAACAATGTCAAATATAATACATTGATGAAACAAATTGAAGAGGACACAAAAAAATTAGAAAGTTATTCTATGTTTGTGGACTGGGAAAGTCAATATTGGCAAAATGTTTGTACTACCCAAAGCAGCCTACAGACTCAATGCAATCTCTATCAAAATACCAATGACATTTTTCACACTCACACAAAAGAAATCCTAAAATTCATATGGAATCACAAAAGACTCAGGATAGTCAAAGCCTTCTTGAGAAAAAGCTCAAAGCTGGAGACATCACATTACCTGACTTCAAATTATGCTACAAAGCTGTAGTAGCCAAACAACATGGTACTGGCATAAAAAACAGACATTCAGACCAATGGAACAGAATAAAGATCCGTATATAAATCTACACGTTTATAGTCAACTCATTTGGGACAAAGGTGTTAAGAACATACACTGGGGAAAGGACAGTTTCTTCAATAAATGGTGCTGGGAAAACTGGATGTCCATAGGCAGAAGAATGAAGCTATACCCCTATCTCTAACCATATACAAAAATCAAATCAGAATGGATTAAGAACTGAAATCTAAGACCAGAAACTCTAAAACTACTAGGATAAGTTGTTGGGAAACACTGCAGCAAAATGGCTGGGGCAAAGATTTCTAGAGTATGAGATCCTGGAACCCTGCAGCAGTCCCAAGATACCTCAAAAGCACAAGCAGCCAAGCAAAAATAGACAAATGAGATCACGTGAAGTTAACAAGTTTCTGAACAGCAAAGGAAACAACAAAGTGAAGAGACAGCCTACTGCATGGAAGAACATATTTGCAAACTATTGAACTGGTGAGGGACTAATAACCAGAATACATAAGGCACTCAAACAATTCAATGGCAAAAATAATATCAATTTTATTTTCTAAGCAGCAAAGCAAAAAAACAAAAACAAAAGAAAAAAAGAAAAAAAAAGCAATGTTATTTTTAAATGGGCAAAAGATCTGAATAGACATTTCTCAGAAGAAGATATATAAATGGCCAATAAGTATGTCCAATATTACTATTCATCAGGAAAACGCAAACCAAAACTACAGTGAGATATTATCTTACTCCAGTTAAAATGGCTATTATCAAAAAGCAGACAATAACAAATGCTATGAGAACACAAAGCAAGGGAACCACTTTTACTCTGTTGGTGAGAATGTAAAGTAGTACAGCCACTATAAAAAACTGTATGGAGGTTCCTTCAGAAACTAAAAATAGAACTACCATATGATCCAGTAATTCCACTGCTGGGTATATATCCTAGAGGAAGAAAATCAGTATAATGAAGAAATATCTGCACTTTCATGTTTATTACAGCACTATTCACAGCAGCCAAGATATGGAATCAACTTACGTGTCCATCGGTGGGTGACTGCATAAAGGAAAAGTGATATTTATACACAATTGAATATTATTCTGCCTTAGAAAGAATAAAATCCTTTCATTTGCAGCCATATGGATGAATCTGGGGGTTATGATGCCAAGTGAAACAAGCCGAGCACTGAATGACAAATATTGCATGTCATCACATGTGGAAGCTGAAAAAAAGTGCATCTTGTGAGATAGAGAGTAGACTCGTAGTTACTAGAGGTTGGGAAGTGTAGGGGAGGTGGGTGGGGGGTGAAGAGAGTTGATTAAGGGTTACAGATATATAATCAGATAGAATAAATAAGGCCTGGTGTTCGATAGATCAGTAAGGTGACTATAGTTTACAATAACCGATTGTACATTTCAAAACAGAAGAAAATCCTAGCATAAAGACAAAAATTTAAGACCAATTACTCTGATTTGATCGTTACACATTATATGAATGTACTAAATCATCACATGTATCCCAAAAATGTGTACATATATTATGTATCAATGCTTTAAAAGAGTGAATTTTGTCAGAAAGAACATTTCTACCACAAAATATTTACCTGTAAAGGATTCCTTTGCAATGTAGAGCACTTATCTCTTCTGTATAGTGAAGGTAAGTAATGTTTAACTATCCCAGCTGCTGATGTCTCCCTTGTGATTATTGTATTTGTTTTGAGATTTATAGCTGTAACATTAATGACATTAAGAAATGAGATCCTGGAACCCTGCTGCAGTCCCAAGATATGAGGATTAAGTTTATGAATAATAGTCACACACCAACAGCTTAAGATAATAAAACCACCATCACTTTATTGTCAGTTTATCTTGGGATCTAAAATTACTTGTCCTGCATTGAGTAGTTAAGAGTCATCTTCCCGTAGTGAAGACCTCACCTTCTCTGGATATATAAGCCCTTTTGTAGGAAAGACAAGTAGATTGCAGTCATGCTCTGTGATTACCCCATAGAGCATGATGGCAATGACAATTCTATCCTCACACTGATAGGAGTTTGTTCAGAAATCCTCGGTTAGTATTATGTTTACTATAGTCTAATGAAAATGTCTATTCTGAAAATAATGTTGGCAGTTATCTATAGTACTTACAATCTTTTACTTTTTGATAATTGCTCTGCAGTATTTAAACACCTCAAAACCTAGGATGCTGGTCTTGCCTAAAATGGAGAACAAAGTGTAACCTGATCCCTCCTTACTTCCATACCCTCCTTCCCAATCAATCATGTAAAAAATGAGAACAGCAACAAGTTGTCCAATATTGCAGCACTGCACAACTCCAGGGGCACCATTTACATTGTATCTCTGGTGTACAGCATAGGATGCTATAGAATGTGAATTGTACCCCTCAAGTTGGACAATATGGTGGATGTAGATGTCCCTTTCTTCAGGGATGTGAGCTTCAGGATACTTACGTGGGATTTGGAACCAGATCCTGAAAATGAATGCAGGATAAAGAGTCTGGATTTTCACTTTTTTTCAGGTTAACAATTGCATTTTTTTTTCATGTATTACGGTTAGTTTGACCAGACTTACTGCAACAGTAACCGATACTAGAAAGAAATATAGAGCTGACCTCGAAAATTGATTAGTGCTGGTCAGTGCAGTGATATTAACATACTGGCAATGACAAGTGGGACTGATGGATGCAATGTAAGTTTGTGCTTGCTTAAGAGGTCAAAGAGGCCGGGAGCGGTGACTCACGCCTGTAATCCCAGTACTTTGGGAGGCCGAGGCGGGCGGATCACAAGGTCAGGAGATCGAGACCACCCTGGCCAACATGGTGAAACCCCGTCTCTACTAAAAATACAAAAATTAGCTGGGCGTGGTGGCGCGCGCCTGTAGTCCCAGCTACTCGGGAGGCTGAGGCAGGAGAATTGCTTGAACCCGGGAGGCGGAGGTTGCAGTGAGCCAAGATCGCGCCACTGCACTCCAGCCTGGCGCCTGGCGAGGCGAGACTCTGTCACAAAAAAAAAAAAAAAAAAAAGTCAAAGAGCCCAGGTGCGGTGGCTCACGCCTGTAATCGCAGCACTTTGGGAAGCCGAAGCGGGAGATTACGAGGTCAAGAGATCGAGATTGTCCTGGCCAACATGGTGAAAACCCGTCTCTACTAAAAATAC
Organism: Ateles fusciceps; assembly: GCA_036589455.1. Lineage (NCBI taxonomy): Eukaryota > Metazoa > Chordata > Mammalia > Primates > Atelidae > Ateles > Ateles fusciceps. The sequence goes on from JAZHEH010001878.1 coordinate 254,836, forward strand.
AAAAATTAGCTGGGCATGGTGGCGCGCGCCTATAGTCCCAGCTACTCGGGAGGCTGAGGCAGGAGAATTGCTTGAACCCGGGAGGCGGAGGTTGCAGTGAGCCGAGGTCGCACCACTGCACTCCAGCCTGGCGCCTGGTGACGGAGCGAGACTCTGTCTCAAAAAAAAAAAAATGTCAAAGAAACCAGCACTTACCAAACACTGACTATGTGTCAGGCAGCTTAATGTGTGTTATCTCATTAAATGCTCAAAACAACACTGTAAGGAAAGCACAATTATTTTTATTTTAAAGTTGAAGAAACTGAAACAAAAAACTTAAGGAATTGGCACAAGTTCTCAGAGCTATTTGCACAACTTCACATTGTCACTCTAGGAGACAGAGACATTTCACTGAGATCACAAGTACACTAGAGCTATTCAGTAGGACTATAATGTGAGATACATGTAATTTAGAATTCTGCTGTAGTAACATTTTAAAAAGCAAAAATAGGAGGTGGATATCAGCAAGATGGTGGAATAGGACTTTCCAGAACTTTTCTCCCTGTGTAAAAACATCAGTTTGAACTACTAGCCACACCTGAAAATACCTTCATAAGAGCTAAGAAAACCAGATAAGAGATTATAGCAGGTGGGTGCAACACACTGAAGAAGGCAGAAACTATAGTTTCACATTACCTGCATCAACCCTCCCTCAACCCCAAGCAGTCTGGCATGAAGAGAAATACCTTCCATGTGAAGAAAGGAGGGGAAAATGAGCACTGAACTTCACATTAGACCCAATATTAAGCCTGTCCCAGTAAAATTCAGCACCAGGAAAGCCTCAATGGCCTCAGACTCCAAGCCTCAGACTTCCCACAGACTGAACCTCCAGGCCACTCTGTGAAAATATCCAAATTATAGGAATTTTATAAAGGAGAAAAGAGAGACAAAGGTCCAGAAAACTTATTTAAAGAAAACAGTTGACTGTTGAACAACACAGTTGAAATTGTTTGGGTCTACTAATATGCAAATGCTTTTCAGTACGTTACACTGAGTGTGCCTGCCTCTCCTGCCACCCCTTCTATCTCCTCCACCTCTTCCACTTCTGCCACCTCTGAGATAGCAAGATTGGTATGGCTTCTAGTCAATAGTACACTATTAGGTAGTTAAGTTTTGGGGGAGTCAAAAGTTATATACATGGATTTCTGACTGCGCATGAAGGACTCAACAGTCCAACCCTTCATTGTTCAAGGGTCAACTGTAATTGCAGAAAACTTCCCAAATTTAGAAAATGACATAACCTGCATGTACAGGAAGGTCAAAGGTGTCCAATCAGATTTAATCCGAAAAAGACTGCATCAAGACATGTTGTAATCAAAGCATCAAAAATCGAAGACAAAGAGAAAATACTGAAAACAGCAAGGGAAAAGAAGCAAATCACACATTTGGGAGTTCTAATGAGGTAAGACGTGAACTTCTCAGCAGACACCTTATGGGCTAGGAGGCAGTGGGATGATATATTTAAAGTGTGGAAGGAAAAACTGCCAACCAAGAATACCTCAGCTGGCAAAACTGTGCTTCAGAAATGAAAGAGAGGTAATGACTTTTACAGACAAGCAAAATCAGAAGGTGTTCACCACCATCAAATATGTCTCACAGAAAAATGCTAAAGGGAGTTCTTCAAACTGAAAAAAAGGACACTAGTTAATACACAAAAACATGAAGTATAAAACTTACTGGTTAAAGCAAGAACACAGTCAAATCCAAAATACTCTAATACTGTAATTGTGGTATGAAAATAACTTATATTTTTAGTATAAAGATTTAAAAAACAAAGCTATTAAAGGCTACGATAATTTGTCAAAGGATACACAATATGAAATGATAGAAATTGTGATATACAAAACACAAAATGTGTGTGGGAGGTGGAGTAAAAATGTTGGGTTTGTTGTTGTTGTTGTTGTTTGAGATAGGGTCTTATTCTGTCATGCTGTCACCCAGGCTGCCAAGCTGGAGTACAGTGGCATGATCTTGGCTCACTGCAGCCTCAAACTCCAGGGCTGAAGCAATCCTCCCACTTCAGCCTCCTGAGAAGCTGCTACTTCAGGCGTGTACCACAACAACCGGATAATCTTATTTTGATAGAGATTGGATCTCACTATGTTACCCAGGCTGTTCTCAAATTCCTGGGCTCAAGCAATCCTCCTGCCTTGGCCTCCAAAAATGCTAGAATTACAGGTGTGAGCCACTGTGTTTAGCCAAAAATGTTGTTTCTTATTGCAATCAAGTTAAGTTTAAGATGAGTGTCTCCTACACAACAAAGAAAAATAAAGTTGTAATCAGCTTACAATAGACTGTTGACATTTTATGTAAACCTCATGGTAACCACAAAGCAAAAGTCCCATGCTAGGTAAACGCCAGACAAAAAGTAAGAAACCAAAGCACACCACTAGATAAAATTACTAATTACATAGGAAAATAGCAAGAGAGGAGAAAAGGAATATAAGATCTACTAAAGGATCTACTAAACAGCAAAAAAAACAAAAACAAAAAATGTCAGTAGCAAGTTCTTACTTGTCAATAATTACCCTGAGTATAAATTGATTAAATTCTCCAATCAAAAGACATAGAATCGTTAAATGGATTTTAAACCCAATACAACTATGCTGCCCACAAGAGACCCTGTCTTTTTTAAGGACACACATAGACTGAAAGCAAAGGGATAAGAGAAGACATTCCATGCAAATGGAAACCAAAAGAGAGCAGAAGTAGCTATACTTATATCAGATAAAATAAACCTTAAGTCAAAAACAGTAAGATGAAACAAAGAAGGTCAATATATAATGATAAAGGAGTCAATTTTTTAAGAGAATATAACAATTGTAGATACATATGCACTTAACATTAAAGTACCTAAATATATAAAGCAAATATTAATAGATCTAGACTGTAATGCAATAATAGTAAGGACATCAACACACCACTTTTAGCAATGCACAGATCATCCAGATAGAAAATAAAGACGGAAACATTGGACATAAACCACACTTTAGATCAAATAGACTTAACAAACATACAGAACATTTTATCCAACAGCAGCAGAATACAGATTCTTCTCAAGAGCACGGGGAACAGTCTCCAGAATAGATCATATGTTAGGAAACAAAACAAGTCTCAATAAATTTCAGATTAATATCAGATCAAGTATTTTTTACAACCACAATGGTATGAAACTAGAAATCAATTAACAGGGGGAATTTTGGGAAATTTAGCAGTACATGGACATTAAACAACCTTCTTCTGAACAAACAATGGGTCAAAGAATACGTAATTAATTAAAAGTTAAATTTAAAAATATCTTAAGACAAATGAAAATGGACACATAACATACCAAAACTTACGAGATGCAGCAGAAGCAATTCTAAATGGAAAATGTATAGTAATAAATGCCTATGTCAACAAAAAAGAGATTTTCAATAGACAACTTAACATTACACCTCCAGGAGCTAGAAAAAGAATAACAATCTAAGCCCAAAGTTAGTAGAGAAAGGGAATAATAACGATTATAGCAGAAATAAATAAAATAGAGATTAGAAAAACAAAGAAAGATCAATAGAAGGTGTTTTGAAAAGGTAAACAAAATTGACACACCTTTAATTAGACCAAAAAAAAGAGAGAAGACTCAAATAAATAAAATCAGAAATGTAATCAGAGATTACAACTGACATCACAGAGATTAAAAAAAAAACATGAGACTATTATCAACAACCATGTGCCAACAAATTGGAAACCTTGAAGAAATGGATACATTTCTAGACACATGAAATCTAACAAGACTCAATCATGAAGAAACAGAAAATCTGAAGAGATCAATAATGAAAAGGAGAGGCCAGGTGAAGTGGCTTATCCCTGTAATTCCAGCTACTTGGGAGGCTGAGGCAGGCAGATCACCTGAGGTCAGGAGTTAGAGATCAGCCTGGCCAACATGGTAAAAACCCCTTCTCTACTAAAATTACAAAAATCACCAGGAGGGATGGTGGGCTCCTGTAATTCCAGCTACTTGGGAGGCTGAGGCACAAGCATTGCTAGAATCCGGGAGGCAGAGCCTGCAGTAAGCCAAGATTGTGCCACTGTACTCCAGCCTGGGAGACAGAGCAAGACTCTGTCTCAAAGAACAATTTAAAAATAACATAATAATAATAATGAGGAAGGAGATTCAGTAATAAAGTCTGCCATCAAAGAAAAGCCTAAACTGAATGGCTTCACTGCTTAATTTTACCAAACATTTAAAGAATTAACACCAATTGTCACAAACTTCTCAACAATTGAAGAAGAGGGAATACTTCCATACTAACTTTATGGGACCATCATTATCCTGATACCAAAGCCAGACAAGGACTTTGAAAAGAAAATTACAAGAAATTTACAAGAAATAGAAAATTACAGGCCAATATCACTAATGAACATAGATGCAAAAATCTTCAACAAAATACTACCAAACCAAATTCAACTGCACATTTAAAGGATGGCTCACTATGATCAAGTGGAATTTTTCCCAAGGATGCAGGGATGGTACAACATATGCAAATCCACAAATGTGATTCACCACATTAACAGAATGAAGAAAAAAAAAGAAACCATAACATCATCTCAGTAGATGTAGAAAAATCGCTTGCCAAAATTCAGCCTCCTTTTATGATTTTAAAAGAGAGGAAAAAAAAGCCTCTCAACAATTAGGTATAGAAGGAATGTATCTCAACACAGTAAAGGCCATATGTGACAACCCCATAGCTAACATCATGCTAAATGGTGAAAGTGAAAACATTCCTTATCTCACACAATATACTTAAATCAGCCCAAAATGGATTAAATGCTTAAACATAACACCTTAGTCTAAAAAACTGCTAGAGGAAAACATAGTTAAAAAGCTCTGTGACATTAGTCTGGACAGTTCTTTTTTGGATATAATCTCAAAAACACAGGCAACGAAATGAATATAGACAAATGATACCACATGAGACTAGCAAGCTTTTGCACAGCGAAGGAAATAATCCATGGAGTGAAGAGACAACCTATGAAATGGAAGAAAATATTTACAAACCATGTGTCTTATAAGGGATTAGTGTCCAAAGTATATAAGGAACTCAACTCAATAGCAAGAAAACAAATACAATTTTAAAATGGTGAAAGTACCTGAACAGAGATTTCTCAAAAGAAGACATACAAATTGGTAACTGGTATATGAAAGAAATGCTCAATATTACTAATCATCAAAGAAATGCTAATTAAACCCACAATGAGTTATCACCTTACACCTGTTAGAATGGCTATCATCAAAAAGACAAAAGATAAGTTTTGGTAGCGATGTGGAGAAAAGGGAACCCTTGTACACTGTTGGTAAGATTGTGAATTAGTTCAGCCATTATGAATGATAGTATGGAGATTCTTCAAAAAATTAAAAATAGAACTCCCATATGACCCAGATATCCTACTACTGGGTATATATTCTAAGGAAATGAAATCAGCGTGTGGAAGAGATATTTGCATGCCCATGTTCCTTGCAGTATTATCCACAACAGACAAGATACGGAGTCAATCTCAGTGTCTGTCAACTGATAGATGAATAGATTTCAAAAGTGTTGTATATACTATCATGCATCACTTAACAATAAGGATGTGTGCTAAGAAATGCATCATCAGGTTATTTTATTTTACTTATTATTTTATTTTATTTTATTTTTTTGAGACGGAGTCTTGCTCTGTCGCCCAGGCTGGAGTGCAATGGTGCAATCTTGGCTCACTACAACCTCCACCTCCCAGGGTTCAAGCCATTCTCCTGCCTCAGCCTGCCAGGTAGCTGGGACTAAAGGCATGCACCACCACATCTGGCTAATTTTTGTATTTTTGGTAAAGATGGGGTTTTACTATGCTGGCCAGACCGGTCTTGAACTCCTGACCTCACGTGATCCACCTGCCCTGGCCTCCCGAAGTGCTGGGATTACAGATGTGAGCCACTGCGCCTGGCCTCATTTTTGAACATTCTGTTCAACATGTTACTATACTGAATACTGCTAGCGACTGACAACACCGTTGTATTGTACCTATTTGTGTATCTAAACGCAGAAAAAGTACAGTTAAAAGAAGTACTATTAAGAGTTGAATTAATAGTATTAACAACTGCTCGGGATAAAGCAAAGGAAAGGGTCCAAGATCCCAGGGTGTCTAGTATACTACTGGTGTTATTAACAAAAGAACAAACAAACAAACAAACAGAGGAAAAGGAGATCTGGGAGGACAGATGATAGCCCAGTTTGGGATATATTGAATTTAGTTGATAATCTGTTACTGGGTACATAAACAAGTAAATAATAAAACAGAGGTACTTATCTCCCCCAAGTACACACAACCTAGTGTTTAGGGAGGTTGGAACTCTACTGTTTATATGTGTGAGTGGACAAGGAGCCTCACGTCTCTGTTTCTCAATGTCCTTAAGTGCAAAATGATAATGATGGAAAGTTACTGTTCGGATTGAATCACAACCAAATGAGCTGGTATAGGTAAAAGATTAAAACAGTACCTGGCCCAGAGTAAATGCTCCAGAATTACTAGATATTATTTGTTTCTGTGGCAATAAGATCTCCTTCTCATCCTGCTTTTATGTGGAAGACAGAGATAGCAAAAGCTTCTGAGATGACTTAGGGCCTAAGATTCCTGAAACTCTTTGTGGGTAGCTCCAGAGGGCAATTCTATGTCTGTGGGTGAAGAGTCAGTGTTGATGTGGGAATCTCAGAGGCAAGTGATGCAATACGCTCTGGAAAAGTGTGAAGTTTTGTGATTTGGTAGAGATAACCTGTACCAACTCTCAGGAATCAACTGTTAAATGTTTGAGAGTTTTGCCAGCCAGTTGAATACAGCCATTATTAAAAATAAAATTGTAGGCCGGGTGCGTTGGCTTATGCCTGTATCCCAGCACTTTGGGAGGCCAAGGCAGGTATATCACCTGAGGTCAGGAGTCTGAGACCAACCTGGCCAACATGGTGAAAACCTGTTCCTACTAAAAATACAAAATTAGCCAGGTGTGGTGGTGCGCGCCTGTAATCCCAGCTACTCTGGAGGCTGAGGCACAAGAATCATTTAGAACCTGGGAGGCGGAGATTGCAGTGAGCCAAGATCACAGCACTGTACTCCAGCCGGGGTGGCAGAGGGAGACTGTCACAAAAATAAATGAATAAAAATAAAAAATAAAATTGTATACGCTTACAAATAATTAAATTATACTAGAAATAAGGTAATAAATGCTTAACACTCATAATTTTAATTATTTTCCCTACATTTTAATATTATTTGTGTTCTTGAGGTTATTCTTATCTATCATATCCATAGGATGGAAATACTGTATAATGAGGTGCTACTCCACATCTCTTTACAGCATTCAATGATGTCACATTGAGAATTTGAAATCAGCCATGGTGAGAATATTTATATCACAGAAGGTGATAACTGCTACAGATTTATTTGTTGTTTTGTTGATTGATTAGATGAGAAAATAGCAAACTGTAGCCTGTAGAACAAATCTAGTCCATTGCCCGTTTTTGTATGGATTATGAGCTGAAGTTGCTTTTATATTTTTTAATTGTTAAAATAAATTGAAAGAAGAATAATATTTTATGAAAACTAAATGAAATTCAAATTTCAGTGTTCATAAATAAAGTTCTGTTGGAATACAGTCACGCTCATTGGTTTACATACTGTCTGTGGGTTGCTTGTGTGCTACGGAGGCAGAATTGTATAGACAGAGATAGTTGAGATAGAGACTATATGGCCTGCAGAGCCTAAAATATTTACTATGTGGCCATTTAACGAAAAGTTTTCCTGTTCCTTGTTTAAACTTAAGAAAGTGGTGGATAAAACGTAAATAATGCAGATTAAACTTTTTAAATATGTTATGTCTCTGGCCATTGCACTGTGAATAGTATTAAAAAATTGGGGAAATATTCTTCCAGCATTGAGTTATTGATCAACAAGTGATTTCCCAAATATATCTTTGATGTTTTACTTAGTCTCACTCATTGACTTAAATGAGAATATCCACTGGAAACAAAAAAGAAAAAAAAGAAAAAAAATTTGGATCTACTGCTAATGAGCTAGTATGAAAAAAGAAAAAAAAAGAAAAGAAAATATCCACTAACATGCATGTGAGAACTACATTTGTTTCTCAATTGCAACTGTAGATTGGCTATAAGTTTTAAAAGTTCAGCAAAAATTAACAAAAGTATTCTGTAAGAATCAATGAAGATGGAATTTATAAAGAAAAGTATAAAGCTATATTTTTATTATTTATAAGTTGTATGCTACATATTCTTTACACTCGTACAATTCATAAGTGTATATACATGTACATAGGCATACTTTTTTTTCCTAGAGAGTCAGTTGTTAATTTTTTTTGATACGGAGTTCCACTCTGTCACCCAGGCTGGAGTGCAGTGGAGTGATCTTGGCTCACTGCATTTGCCGCCTCCTGGGTTCAAGTGATTCTCGTGCCTCCGCCTCCCTGAGTAGCTGGGATTACAGGAGCCTGCCACCATGCCTGGCTAACTTTTGTAGAGATGGGGTTTTGCCAGGTTGGGTAGGCTCGTCTCAAACTCCTAACCTCAGGTGATCTTCCTACCTCAGCCTCCCAAAGTGCTGGGATTACAGGTGTGAGCCACCATGCCTAGCCCACTTGTTAAATATTTAATAGTATATTGTTGGCTCAGTTCCTTTCCTCACCTTTTTGCATTCTTACCTTCCCTAGGAAATGGAAAAATCCCAATTGATTCAGAGAGCTGGTCACCATTTCTTTTACAGCAATATCATTCTGGTATTCTACAAAGACAACAATTCAGGGGCTGGATGACAAGTCTAGGGACCGGATGAGTTTAAAATGAAGATTAGATCAGGGTCCCTTTGCGAATCTTTTTCTTAAGATTAGGCTTAGCAAGAACCTATTATTTAGGTTGTTGTTATTGCTCAATCTTAACAGAATTCCTGAACTGTGCCCATGACTTCTCATGAGTTTTGGCTTAAATTATTTTCATCCAAGATTCTTTTCTTTTCTTTTTCTCATTTCTCCAAACTGGCCTGGAATCTTGCCTGCAGGGACCTCCGAATCAAAAATCTTTTGAGAGTCCCCTAGGTAACTTACAAACTTGGACATCTTCTAAACCTGCCGAATAGAATGCTTCTTCCTTGCTGCCCTTGCCTCAAAAAAGTTACACAAACTGAGACCCCAGGAGCCCTCGCCCGAATTAAACCCAGCCTCTGGGCAAATATTAAGTAAAAGACAGCTGAAAGGATTACAAGCGCTCCTTGTTCTCATTGAAAGTCTCTAACTACACAGACAGAAGGGCATGCTGGAGGCCTCGTTGCAGAAGTCAGATGTTAATGCCTTAGTCATTCCTTCCTCCCTAAATTTGTTAAGTCTGAGATTATTGGGGTCACCCCACAGAAAATGAACTAGCACAGCTAATTCAGCATCAGTAATTAGGCGATAATATATTTATGTAAAGACAAATGCATAAAAGCTTTGAACTGGTAGCATCATAAGAGAAGAATATATTATCTGATTATTTTCTAAAGTGAAGGAAACGTATGCTGCTCATTTAAAAACTGTTCATTTCACCCAAATGTGCTTCCTGAGCAAATGTGTTCTAGGCACCAAATCAATGCTTTTATGTAATCATTTTAAAATTGGAGAGCCCGTTTAGATTACAACCATAATCAAAATTCATAGCGTGACATTTTTTGAAACATTAGGTGTTTGAGAAAATTATCAGACGACTTCACCATGGGACTGTGTTACCAACTGATTTTAAAACTACACTGATGAGCTCACGGTTAGCTTTGGGCCCTTCATTGACTAACATGTCACGTCGCACCTTCCATCAGCCAACTATGTTCTTGTCGAAAAAATGTGGAGTTCAATCTGCTTATGTTTTCTCAAACTAAGGAAAACCAAGAGGTGTCATGTTTTAGATTAAGCAAGGTTGTTGTTCTTGTAGGTATAGAAGAACTTAAAAATAATGTGTGCCAACCCAGAAATTCCTTATTTATATGTCATGTATTAAGGTAGTTCTATTATGTTTCATCCTTTTAGAAGTTTCAGATTAAGCAATCATTGTCTTTTCCTCCTCATGGATGACTTGTGAAATAGTAAAATCTATTTTTCCAACAGGTTGCCTAAAGCAACAAGATTCCTCATATGTAAGAAAAAAATCGATTGCTTATATTTAGTGAATTAATTGTTGCCCCAAAATAGTCCCCTAAGCTTATAAAATTCCTCCTTAAAGCTGCTTATTAGAATGGAGATACATTTCAGTGAAGTTACAAATTGTTCATGGCCAACAGTCACATGATTCAATGTATTGTATAAATAGCAGTAGCTAATGCTTGATAATGGGATATGATTGTGACTTTTATTATATTATCACACAAATTTTGAATTATTTATTTATATTAATAATATTGATTATTAAGTGAGAAGATGGGCTTATATACTGAGGCTTGACTACATAGGATAAACATTTCTAATTCCAGGAATAAAATGAAGACATATGTACATGTATATCCATATATGAATTATATCTTTGTATGCTTACACATATGCATTCATACCTATATAATCTGCAATGAGTTGGTTTTCCTCAAGTGTAATTCCATTCTACCAAATTAGACAAAACCCCCCCAAAAAGTATAGTATCATCATCCAGCTGATTAGAGTCTGAGTTTTACACTTTCCTTCAAACACCTGACACTTTCTTCTTGTTCCAGCAGCCCCATTTTTAGTCCTTCCCCTCCTGTTTGGCCAGAAATGAAACCTTGACAGCATGCCACATTCCCCCTGAAATCTGTTTATAAATCACATCTGTTTGTCTTCTCAGCAGCAAGCAGGAGCTTCCTATGGGGCTGTAGAAATCTACACAGTTGGAGTAAACTGTGATTTTATTCAGAATCTGCAAGAGAATTGGAGAATTATAGGTATAGATAATAAATACACCTCCAAGAGAAGAGAAAAAACAAAATGGGGTCAACCAAAATAAAGAAGCACAGATAAAGGGATACGATGTGGTCTCAGCTGCAAAGACTGAATAGGAGGCTGCTTCCTGTCAAAATTCACATCAGCACCTGGCCAGGAATGAGGTGGGATTAGAAAATGCTTCCTGGAGGAGATAATGCCTGAGATATATCTAGAATCACTCACACTGATGCATAATGAAAAGATCATTGGACTTACAACTGGAGATCATGGTTCAAGTCCTAGGTCTACTACTCATTAGCTTTGTGATCTCCAGCAGTAATCACTGAAGCTAACAATTGTTATCACCTGCTGCTGTGTATAGGCAAGCACTATGCTAAAATCTTTACATGCGTTAACTACTATATGCATAAGGCCCAATTATTTTCATGTCCATTTACTGGTACGGAAACTACATTACAGAGACATTAAGTTACTTGAGTCAAGGAATGAGTAAAATAAGTGAATTTGAGCCACTGCCATGAACTACCACTGCAAACTGTAAACTTGCCAAGAAGTGGGTTAGTTTTCTTAGACATAAAACGAGGCTAATAAGGTCTGTCCTATTCTCATAAAATCTCGTAAGGATCAAATGTAAAATTATAGTTGAAAGTGCACTGAAGAACATATATCCAAGAAAAATACAAGACCTTAATTCTTTTTCTAGCCACTGTAGCATTGAATGACTGTGTACTGTTACTTCCTTGACACATGCAATAACTATCCTCCCCAGTCCAGGGCTGCAAAAGCTCTTTGTAGTCATGTTGTGTGCTTAATGCCCAGAGGATACACTAATGTTGGCTTCACCACCCATAGGACACACACCCCTGGATGAAAACCATTCTTGCCTAGATGCTCCCACTCCCAGCACTGCAAATGTGATACCTGGAGCTCGTGTTAGTCACAGGAACCACCATGGCATGAGCTCAAGGATTCCATCTGGAGGATTCCATCTGAGGCCAGTTCATCCACCAGCTCCCTCCAACCTAAGCCCAGGTGTTGAGGAGTTATGATCTCAAACTTGGTTTTTCCATGGTTCCTGGGGTTCCTTTCTAGTTAAGCATCCTAAGTTAAGGGAGAGGGAGCAATTGAGTTTACAGGACTGTGATACAGCAAGATCCGAGATGTTTGGCCTTTTGAGTTTAATGGAATAGAGAAAGAAGGACAAAAAAACCTCTGAGGGCCTCTCAACTCCAAGCAGAGGCCTGTGGTTAGACAGACAGCTCCGAGCAGAGATGGTAATTAAAGACTAAATTCTGACTGTCTACACATTTCTCAGAGTTATACTGCCACATAGAGGACACTATGTGGTTGAAAGGAAGCGAGAGAGTGACAGAGATGGCTCCTTCAACTCCAAGTTCAGTGTTTGCTTGAGTACAGGATAATCAAATAGAATGAGACTTTTAAAAAAACCCTCATTATTTAATTTTTTCCTTGCTGTTTATTTCTAGAAGATGTGTAACAGTGAAGTCTGGAGTCCAGAGCAACCCTTGGACCAATGAGGTTGAAACCAATTATCAAGTCTTGAAGGGTCTAGCCTGCAAACAGCAGCCAAACCTTATTAAGCTCTTCTATTTCCATGATTGAGTTGGCTGCTGTAGGCCAGTGTGTCTCACACATGAGTGTGCACACAAATCTTCTCTCTTATTGAAGCACAGCTTTCAAATTCAGTAAATCTAGGTTGAGGCCAAGGTTGTGTATTTCTAAGACTTCCAGACATGCTGATGTGGCTGATCCATTGACCACACGTTGAGCAGCAAGGCTGTAGAGGACGCAAAAATGAAGAAAAGACTAGTCCTGCTCTTAAGGAGCTTGTGTTTTGCCACAAGATTGACTACTAATATTTGCTTGATAGTACCAGTCTGAAGCTTTCCAGAATTTTAAGAATCTTTGAATAATTCTCAATATAGAGAGCCAAAATAATTCTCCTTCAAGGAGTATTTGTATGTACCTTGTTAAATCAATTTTTTTAAGCTGATGTTATGGAATTATAAGTTTCAGAATTCTACACTGTCAGATGTTAATAACCCAAACTTAGTTTTTCCCGAAAGTGAAAATATATTAAAATCACTAAGTGCTTAATAATATAAGACATTTAAAAGTATTCCAGTAATTTATCTTGTGCCAATATTTAATACAGAGCCCGTCACTAACCTGGTGATTTGCATTAACAGCATTCAACAATTTAACCCCAGGGAACTTGAGGAAGAAAGCTGCAGTTTGCCTGATGCCTCATCTGGGCACAAGGGCGATTCTCTTACAAGGAGTATTTGTAATGACTATAATGCCAGCAGGTCTAAGGAGCTAGGACTCTTTCTCACCAGCAGCTGAAGAATTCTCTTTTCTTTAATTTCCTTTTTTTTTTTTTTTTTTTTAGAGACAGGATCTCACTCTATTGCCCAGGCTGGAGTGCAGTGGTGGGATCATGGCTTACTACAGCCTTGACCTCCTGGGCTCAAGCAGTCTGCCTGCCTCACCCTGTCAAGTAGCTGGGACTGCAAGCATATGCCACCATGCCCAGCTAATTTTTGTATTTTTGTAGATATGGGGATCTCACTATGTTGCCCAGGCTGGTCTCAAACTCCTGGGCTCAAGCAATCCTCCTACCTCAGCCTCCCAAAGTGCCAGGACTATGGACATGAGCCACCATGCCTGGCCAAGAATTATTTTAAATTCAGAACAGTGTAAGAACTGGATAAGAGTTTGAAAGAATTATACAAAATGTACTATCAGGAAATTAAAACATATTTGTTAAAAAATCAAATTATAAATAATATAGAGGGTCAGGCTTAGTGGCTAATACCTGTAATCCCAGCACTTTGGGAGGCTGAGGTGGGAGGATTGATTGCTTGAGTTCAGGAATTTGAGACCAGCCTGTTTGAGACCCCATCACAAGAAGGAAGGAAAGGAGGAAGGGAGGAAGGGAAGGAAAGAAAGAGCAAGTGAACTGGGTGCAGTGGCTCATGCCTGTAATCCCAGCAGTTTGGGAGGCTGAGGCAGGTGGATCCCCCTGAGGTTGGGAGTTCGAGACCAGGCTGACCAACATGGAGAAACCCCGTTCTCTACTAACAATAAGCTGGGTGTGGTGGTGGATGCCTGTAATCCCACCTACTCGGAAGGCTGAGGCAGGAGAATCACTTGAACCCAGGAGGTAGAGGTTGTGGTGAGCCAAGATCGCACCATTGTACTCCAGCCTGGGCAACATGAGTGAAACTCCATCAAAAAGAGGAAAGAAAAAGAAAGGAAGGAAGGAAGGAAAGAAAGAGAAAGAAAGGAAAGAAAGAGAAAAGAAAGAAAGAAGAAAGAAGGAAGAAAGAAAGAGAAAGGAAAGGAGGGAGGGAGGGGAGGGGAGGGGAGGGAGGGAAGGGAAGGGAAGGGAAGGGAAGGGAAGGGAAGGGAAGGGAAGGGAAGGGAAGGGAAGGGAAGGGAAAGGAAAGGAAAGGAAGGGAAGGGAAGGGGAAAGACTACCCATGCATGGTCTGGCATGCTTGTAGTCGCAACTACTTGGGAGGCTGAGGTGGAAGGATCACCTGAGCCTAGAAGTTCCAGGTTGCAGTGAGCTGTGATCATGCCATTGAACTTTAACCTGGGCAGCAGGGTGAGATGGCATCCATCTGGCCAAAAAATATATATATATATAATATATATGTGTATATATATATATATATATAATATATATAACATATATATTATATATATATATTATATGTATATTATAGAAATTGAAGTATAGATCAGTTTCTATTATTACTAATTAATCCCTTTTCCCTAGGGAGACATTTCCAATCTGTGTTCCTCCAAACATTAGTGTCCGGTTTTTCTTTTTTCTTTCCCCCTCCGAGATGGAGTCTCACTCTGCCACTCAGGCTGGAGTGCAGTGGCCCCATCTTGGCCCACTGCAACCTCCACCTCCCAGGTTCAAGTAATTCTCCTGCCTTAGCCTCCCAAGTAGGTGGGATTACAGGAGCCCACCACCACACCCAGCTAGTTTTTGTATTTTTAGTAGAGATGGGGTTTCACCATATTGGCCAGGCTTGTCTCCTGACCTTATGATCCACCCACCTCAGCCTCCCAAAGTGCTGGGATTACAGTCGTGAACCACCGCCCCCAACCCATTAGTGTCCTTTTAAACATGACTAGATTTGCATTAAAAAAAAAACATTTTCTCTGGTCAGGTACATTTGAGGAACACTGTTTATTACCCCCTCTTAGGGTTTACAAGGTTTGTGTGGTAGCTTGGGGCCTCCCAGAAGAAGCCACCAAAATAGGCTACTGATTTATTGTGGGAACTTCCTGTGAGATTAAGAGGGGCCTGCAGGGGGCGAGCAGAGCCCTCTGGACCATAATGTGGGTCTGACTCCTGTGAAGGAGAGAGGGGAGAAGAGAGGTTTGGATATGAAGAGACTCGGACTAAGAAAGTATTCAGAAGGCTGCCTAGCAGTCCTCAGTCATGGTCACCAGTCAGAAGAATCCCAGCTCTCTTAGGAAGGGTACCCCAGCCATCAGGGGCAGCCCTGGTGTAAGGGTTATTGCTGAGTTTAAAATGAGGAAACTGAGACCAGTATAAGAAAGTGAAAAACTAATTTATTTAGCTACCAGGCGAGGTTTTATGGTTTGGGAGGGGGCCAGAGAAGTTGTGCCTAATTTTTTAGGGCAAGGGGTTTTATAGGGAGTGAAGGCGTTTAATTGGGAACTGAGGAGACAAAGCATAAGGCACTTGATTGGATATTGGAACACAGGACGTGGAGGAGGCAAGTTGTTACTAGTGGGCAGGCAGGATTTTTGGTGAGTGGGCAGCCTTGGGGAAAAATGACTTTGACGGGGCAAAGTGCTTATTGGGCAAGGGAGTGCTATTAAGCAAGAAAGTGTTATTGGGCAAGGTTTGTTGGGGTTTTTTGAAAATTTTTGGGCGGGGGTTTTCAGTGGTGGGCTAGGTGTTGGGTGCGGAGTTTGCTTTAGGGGGTGGGTGTTGGGGAGGCTATGTGGAGGAGGTAAATGTTGATTGCGGAGTGGTGACGTAATTTCCAGACGCTGGGAGGAATGGGCGTCTGTGAGCTCCTGGCGAGGCAACCGGCCTTACACCCGGAAGTACAGCCTCCTCGGTGCAAACACAAGGAGGAAGTTCAGAGCACAACAGCAGGTCCCCGGTCCAGGATGTTCTCAGCAGGACATCTGAGGAGAGTGTTATCACAGACACCGCAGCCTGTCAGCCAATTCAAGGCTGTGAGAGTTCTCACACTAGAGAAGTGATTTCAGCTGTTTTAATCCATGCTTATTTGACCACACAATGCTTTTTGGCTACTCAATGTCCCATGCTTCCCCCCTCTCCCAAGATAGAACATTTATCAGCAGGCCGGCGTGGTGGCTCACGCCTGTAATCCCAGTACTTTGGGAGGCCAAGGTGGGCAGATCACAAGGTGTGGAGACCGAGACCAGCCTGACCGACATGGTGAAACCCCATATCTACTAAAAAAACAAAAATTAGCTGGATGTGGTGGCACGAGCTTGTAACACCAGCTACTCGGGAGGCTGAGGCAGGAGAATTGCTTGAACCCAGGAGGCGGAGGTTGCAGTGAGTCAAGATTGTGCCACTGCACTCCAGCCTGGGCAACAGAGGGAGACTCCGTCTCAAAAAAAAAAAACAAACACTTACAGCATCTCATGAAGCAGTTCAAGGTCCTTCAGAATCCAGCTGTTAGGAACGCCACACCAGGGTTGTGACTTAGTTCTTATTCTGATACTTTTTTACTGTTCTTGCCTCCCAGTCCTAACACCAGCAATTGTTCAAAGTTCAGTGCTTGAAGAATAATAACCTTTCTGCCTTCATTGCCATTCAGCAAGCACTGTTTTACTGCCCTGGCTATTTCTGTTTCGAATTCCTAACTTTCGAACTGATTCAGAAGAGAATCTGCAGGGATGTTAACTGTTGCAGCCCATGTGTGTTCATCCAGCCCTTTCCTTTTCCTGGGCAAAAAGTGAAGCTACTTTTCCCAACACCTATAGAAACAGACATATGTACAGCTCCTGGCGGAGGTAGTTGAGCTCCAGTGTGCTTTTTCCATGAAGACAAAGGCTTCCAGCTTGGCAGAGTTGAAGGATGGGAGCAAGCTGGGTCTCTGAATCACTGTTTGAAGGAAGGTGAGCAGGCAAGCTGGTCAAATCGTATTAAGCCATGGGAATTTGGGCCTAATTTGTATCTCAGCAAAGCCCAGCCTTAACTGACTCATATTATAATCCAGGCACTAGAGGATCCACAGGGGTATGTGAATTCTGCAAAGTTTCTTTCAGAAGCCCAAACCTTTAGTTCTATCCTGTTATGATGAGAAAGCCTCTCAATTTCTCTGAATTTATGCCAGAAGAGTATCTTCCATACTATATGAGCTCCAGAAGAGTCTTCCCAACAATTTAAACTCTCTTTCTCTCCAACTGTGTTCTGTCCCCTGCCAGTGAGTTGCCTCACCACCTTTGTTCCCTGGTGTGGGGAGCCCTCCCGTGTGAAGTCTTGCAAAGCGAGTTCCACCATAAGGGAGGTTGAGCCCGAGACACAGAGTCTCCGGGAATGAGTAACTAGAGACCAGATATCCTAGATGAAAGGAGAACTAAATTAAAAGATAACTTAAGACGGACTGCTTGCACAAGACACAATGTAGAGGTATAATTATGTTAGTGAGCACCCTATATAATCATTAACCTTTTATGAGCACAGATGGTATTTACTATGGTACATTTCCTGCTAAAAGCACATAATGTAATTGCCTATTGTTACACTGACGTAAAGGGATGTTTGAAGAATGCATGATTTAGCTGTTCATTGTAATACTGATAGCTAGAAAATGTATATATGCTGAACTGCTGAAAAATAGAGTTGTTGGTTGGAGCACTGACTCCCCAATCCTCCTGACCCCGCTTTCTATCTACCTTTCTTCCTGCACACTCCCCCACTCAGGTTGGAATCCTCTTGCTGGTCGAGAGTTCCCGGCAGACCCTGGGCATGAGCTCAGTCTGATTGGTTTGGCTCCTGTCCCTTAAGTACTCCATAACCACAAATTTCCTTGCATCAGTGATTCTATTTCTGGGGACTTTGATGAAGCAGTGTACCCCTACCATTCTGCCACAAAGCTTTAGGCCTTTATGTCATCATGAAGTGGGTTTTGTTTTTCAGGAATAGAAGAATAAATCATTTTATTAAAAGGGTTTCTGAATTAGCTGGTCACAGTGGCAAACACCTGTGGTCCTAGTTACTCTGGAGTCTGAGGTGGGAGAATCACTTGAGCCTGGGGGGACAGAGGTTGCAGTGAGCCAAAAAAAAAGTGAGGGCATTTTTGTTTATGCACTTCAAAAGCCGGTATGATTTATGATACATTAGATTACATGCAAAATAAAGTTGGTGTCTATTAAATGGCAGCTCAGGAAGAGTTCTCTTTTGAAGGCAAAAATCTTCTCTCTAAAGCAGATAAACACATAAAGGCAAAAAAGACAGTAAAACCCTGGACCTGTCCTCAAAAAGCCATTGGGTCCCCACTACTCATCTAAGAAACTCCTTTTGTGTCAAGACTCTAACCAAAGTTTTGCTTTATCTCCCAGCTTCTTATACAACAGTAAACGTAATAATTATGAAGAGAATGAACTTTTTAACAGTACATTGATATCATATCCTCTTAACCTTCAATAGCGATTTTTTTCTTTTAACTTTATTGTATTCAAATGTATTTTGAAAAGCTTTATACTTCCCAGATATAGCACTTTATAATTGATTAGATGAAGAGTTGGTGATTGTCTAGAAAAAGCATAATCCTTCCATTCAACCAACCAAATGTGATTGACTCTCTAGCATAAAGCCAGATGCTGGGAGTCCCGGGATGAAATGCATCTTCCCTGTGCTCTAGGAGGGGAGCCAGGCAAGTGGCAGCCGACCATCCTGAGGGACACTTACCTGAAGCTGCCAAGGGAGCCATTGCGAAGGATTAGCTCTGAAGAATCACCTCAGAGGTAGGCAAGTGGTGTAGGGAAGTGGTAACTGTTTTTCAAAGAGAGAGAAGTATGTGGGAGAGACCCAGGGATGGAGGCTGTGGCCCACCCAGGGAACGACAGGTTGACTAAAATGGGTGCTATTTGGGTGGGAAGGGTCTGGTGTGGGAAGGGCCTGTGAACTCTGTATTTTACCCCAATGGTGATAAGACATTGAAGAATTTGATGCAGGAAAGAGATATCATCAATTTCATCTCAGAAACTCTGGAAACAGGGAAAGAGGAAACTGAAGGTCGGTGAGACAGTTGCTACAGGGATTGATACAGATGAGAAATGACAGGCAGGGCGAGCAGGAGTGCAGACAGAGATGGATTCAGGCCCCGGGGACATAACTCCTGTTACGCTTTATTTCGAGGAGAAATTCTAGTTTGACGTTTCATCTCACCTTTAAGCACCTTCTCCAGCCCAGCCCTTGCCCTAAATGTCAGAACTGTTATATCAAATTGTCCATCCCCAAAAGGCAGTATGTCAATCAATCTTCCCAAGTACTTCCCCCAGCTCTTGCTTTTAGTGCTTGAGGGGGAAGGAGAGGGAGGAGAAATAAGGCTGAAATGAGATGCTGTACTATTATTTAAAGGCCTAAATCCCTATGACCCCTTTCTGTTATCCTTAATCATCCTAAAATCGTGCTGTTCTCAAGACAGTTTGCAGTTTGTGACCAGCAGTCAAACTTCTTGCTCAAGTACTATCAGGTTTAAGACATATAACAAGGTGAATTCTTGCTTGTTTTTTTTAAGCATTAAAAATTTTCCAGCCAGTCATGGTAGCTCACTGTGGGAGGTTGAAGCAGGAGGATTGCTTGAGCTGAGTAGTTCAAGACCTGCCTGGATGACATGGTGAGACCCCGCCTCAACAAAATATCAAAAAATTAACCAGGCATGGTGGCACATACCTGTAGTCCCAGCTACTAGAGAGGCTGATGTGGGAAGATTGCTTACGCCTGAAAGGTTGAGGTTGCAGTGAACCTTGATTAAGCCACTGTACTCCAGCCTAGGCAACACAGCAAGACCTTGTCCCAAAAGAAAAAAATTTTCATGCAATCGGACAGAATCTCAGATCACTGAATTCCCATGGGCTGATATATGTATCTGATAGAACCTACATTCGATTGACAGACATTCACTAGCTATATACTATATGTGTTAGAACATATGCAATTAGCATATCACATCCATTATTTCAGGAATATTACTACTAAGAAGAGGCTAAGTTAAAGTAAGTCATTTTAAAGGTGACATATAGATGTGGCAGAAATGGTAAAAATGGATCAGTAGCTCAAAACTGAAAAATACTGACCGCATCAAATTTATCATTCACTAAAATACACAATTTTGAAATACTAAGTAAGATGCCCACTGTGGCAAACACAGACTGTTTATCAACACCGAATTCCCCTTTTGTATTGGTCCATTTTTTTTTTTTAACTTGAGACTGGGTAATTTATAAAGGAGGTTTAATTGACTTGCTGTTCCATATGGCTGGGGAAGCCTCAGGAAGCTTACAATCATGGTGGAAGGCAAAGAGGAAGCAAGCACCTTCTTTAAAAGAGCAGGAGAGAGAGAAAGAGCACATGAAGGGGCTTGGAAAACCCCTTATGAAACCATCAGATCTCACGAGAATTCACCTGCTATCAGAAGAGCATGGGGGAAACTGCTCATAACCCAGTCACCTCCCACCAGGTCCCTCCCTCGACATATGGGGATTATGGGGATTACAATTTGAGATTAGATTTGGGTGGGGACAGAGCCAAACCATATCACCTTTCCTCCCAAGCCTGCAGCTAAATCATGTCTCCCATCCTCCTGCAGTGAGAATGTGTGTGCCCTCCCGACGTTCTCTCCCTTTCCTCACCTACCAAGTACAAGAATACAGTGGAGACTCCTAGAGAAGGATGGTCACGTGGAAACAAAGCTCTCTTTCCCCAACACACACTGGAGAGTGACTTCAGATAAGTCTTTATGGCGGTGGGTCACAGAGATTTGGGGATGGTAATTTAGGGAATTAGCTTACCTAAATGCAACCAGCATCACACAGGTAATAGCCAAGTTGGAATTAGGACCCAGGTGTCCTCCCTAACGTCTTTGTTAAGAATAAATTCCTCGCTGAAAGGAGGAAGCCAGTACTGGCCTTTCATTCTCAGTTTCAATTCTCTTAAAAGGATGAGAAGCTGAGAACACCCAAACTGCAGAAAGAACATTTCAAATAACACAAGTTTAAAGTCAGTACCTGTGACCATGAGACACTTATCTCCACAAGTTGATATCAGGATGTTATTGTTTGTTTCCATTGCAGACTAAAGCAAGGAGAGAAAAGCCTTTCCAGTAGCGTTGAGCTTAGTCAGATGAACCCAAGTTGACTCCATTCCCTCCCCCTCAGCACCTGACCCAGACATCTATCCAACATCCTAACTCCAGTTCAGTTTGAGACCAGGGCAGCAGAGCACAGAAAGCATTCTGATAGTACTTTTCTCTCATGTTTGAGTCTGACGGCAGCCCGAACTTCTCACAGAAGCTAGGCGACACACAAGCACAGCCCAGCAGATGGTAGGTGCAGAGTGCAGGTTTCCACTCTGAGCTTAGTGTAAGTGTCCTGATGCACTGTCTCCATTAGCTGAGTTTGGGTTTGATAAAGACCAGGATTGGCTGCCCTCCCAGACTTGAGTACTGTGCAACTTTGCAACTGTCCATGCAATTAAAAGGAATTCCATTTGTTCCACAGGCAGGGGCACACACACACACACACACACACAAATATATGAATGCACATATATATGTATATATATGTTACAACTACAGCCCATCAGCAGATTTTCTGCTGGGATTGTAGTTTTTGGTATTCTCTTTCTCCCTTTGCTTACAAACCAGAGGGAGAAAAAGGTGGGTTTTATTTTTGAATGTGATAGCCCATATCCTGTTCATAAAGGTAGGATGTCTGCAATGGATGTAAGTCCCTGTCCTACAGGTAACCTTTAATAGTGCAGGGAAAAGAGCGATCAATGTCTAGAGTAAACAAGGGGAAAGGGGGAAGGATATTTAGGATAAAACGTTACTATAACTATAAATCAGTTGAGAACATTCATGCACTTGCAGTGAGTGGGCTGAAACTACATAACTATCCACCATTCCCCTGTGTGTTTGTTGCAAAGTGGGAATAGTTCTTTCACCAGTTGGCTAGTCCAAGTTCATAGGTAGCAAACAAATTGATGCAAATAATACTGTCTTGATTGACATGAGCAAACACATGGAGATGCTCAGCGGGATATCCAGCCAGAGTGAAAGGAGGAGAGACAACTAAGGAGGGGCGAGTACCTGTAGGCCTGGGAAGACACCTACTACTGGGCAAGTGAACCGGCCCATCAGCTCAGTCAATCAACTTACCTGTCTCAGAAAACTTCATCTTCCTCAAGGACATTCCACCCACAGACCCTGCTTTTTGACTCAGTTACCCATGGCCTCCTTCCCAGGTCCCTTGTCATGCTTCTCCCCTTGGGCCTCACCCCTCGTTACTCTGGCTCACTGTGCACTGACCATTTAGTTTTTCAGAACTTACCATCAAGTACAGGAATCACTGATGAACGACATATTAAACAACTTGATGCCCTATGATGAATGGGGCATCCTCCCTGGGGTAAAAAAAAAAAAAAAAAAACTCATCCTGGGAGACCTGGGTCTTGCACACCGGCCTTGCCCTGGAGCCAGGATGCCAGTGGGGCCACAGGCATGAGCTCTGAGGAGCGCCTCCGCTGCCTCAGGTCCCATACCCACCGTCCACACATGGAACATAAAGCCTGGCCGTGGCACTTTCAGCAAAGAGTATGCATGTCCATTTCCAAGTTTTAGTGGTAAAACATCTAGATATTTTAACTCTGGAGGCAAAAACATACTGGAAAAACAGAAATGACTGAACAGTTTGAATATATCCATCTAATTTCTTGGGCTTTTGCTCCGGATACAGGGTTGGCAAATGCTGTTCCTACAGTTCTCTCTCATGGCCCACTTCAATAAGGGCAACTACATTCATGGTCAGGCATGAGTTCCTCAGAAAGGCCTGGATCTGTCTGAAGCCACAGGTTAAAGAGCCTCCAGAGGCAGACAGGCGTGGTACTCCCACACCCACAGCCCTGTCTGAAACAATTTCCACTGGCTGACAAACAGCGGGGTAGGGAGGAGGTGGAAAAATCAACAGAACAGATAATCATGGTGCATTCATATAAGATAATATAATAATATAAATAACTAGGATTCTACTTATTCATATAATACAATAGTATAAATAACTAAGATTCTACTTAATCATATCATCTCAAAAAACAATGCCACCTAAGATACCTATCACTGAAGGGTATGAGAAGGGGTCAATAACCATTACATTTTAAAAACAAACATTACTGTTTATGGACACATTCTTAGGACGTACAGTCATGCATTGCTTAACGATGGGGATATGTTCTGAGAAATGCATTGTTAGGCAATTTCATTGTTGTGTGAATATCATAGAGTGTACTCACACAAACCTAGGTGGGACAGCCTGCTCCACACCTAGGCTGTATGGTACGGCCTCTTGCTCCTAGGCTACACACCTCTACAGCATGTTACTATACTGAACACAGTAGGCAACTCTAACACAATGGTAAGTATTCATGTGTCTAAACATATCTAAATATAGGTAAGGTACAGGAAAAATACAGGATTATAATCTTACGGGACTGCCATCATACACACAGACTATTGTTGACCAAAACATCATTATGTGGCACAGGACTGTATAAAAACTATGCACAAACTTGATCAGCACCAAATTCAGGGAAGAAAAATAATAGTATAAAAGAAGGGACAAACAGGCTGCTATTTCCTCTGAAACTGGGCGGGAGATACACAGGTGATGGCTGTATTTCTATTTTTAGATAAAGTATTTCAGAGACACAAAAAAGCACTAAGAAACGGAAGTCTAAGCTAAGGACCAGGCCTCTGCAATCAGTGGGTGTGTGTGTTGTGGGGCGGGTATGGGGTATGGGGTATAGGGTATGGGCAAACCACTATCAGCAAAGAACATAAAAGTTACCTGTTCAGTCCTATAGTATGATTTTGTCATTAAGAATCTAAATTTTGCATTTGGTTTTAGAAACGAAAGCTCCTTTGTAGAATAATTTGCAGTGGAGAACCTATTTCAACAAGGTCCCTTCTAACTGACACAAAACATTCTAAAGAAAGAATATTACTAGTGAAAGAAAATGTTACTTGTCTGGGTCCATTTCAAAACAAACACACATATCATAGGAAAGTGGTCAGGCAACACAGATGGGTAAAGAATGAGAGGAAGCTTGCCTGGCCATGTCCAAAGCTTTAAGCCTTGAAAAGGACAAATGCAGCATTTCTATCACCAAAACCCTACCCAGAACTGCCCTCAAGCTGGGCATGGTGGCACACACCTTAGTCCCAGCTACTTGGGAGGCTGAGGTGGGAGAATAGCTTAAGCCTGGCTGGTCGAGACTTCAGTGAGCCATGATTGTGCCACTGCACTCCAGCCTGAGCAACAGAGGGAGAGGCTGCCTCAGAAACAAAACAATAAACAAACAACAACAACAACAAAAGACAGAATTGCCCTCTCCCACTCCCCACTGGGGAGGGAGCAATTTGTCTGCCACATTGCTAACTGCAAAAGGATAGCTGGAAAGTTCAGCGTGTCCATGTAGTGAACAGGAACATACACAGTCACAAATTAGAGTATGAAATAACAAGTTATTCATCACACAACACAAAAACAGAATTCAGTATTAATACAGGTCCTGTATCCCCTTTGTGAACTGTGTGCAATAAATGTCAAAACATTTAGGGAAATGATTTCTTCATCGGAACCAGAAATGGAGACATCTTGAGAATGTTCATTTGCAGGAAAAAAAAAAAGTGAGGGAGGGTGGAGGACATGCTAAAATCTTTTAAGAACCTGTGGGTACTTTAAAATGTGTTAAAGTCTTCATAAACTGTGGCTGTATTTTTCTGTTTATAATTTCATTAGAGCTTGAAAGAAACAAAATTTGGAGTGAATCTCATTTATACTCATTTCACCAAAACCCGTCTGAGTCTAATCTCTTCTCTGTAAAGAAATCTAGAAGACATGGATTTCTTATCTTCTTGAGAGGCTTTGGAGGTCGAAAAAGCAAATCATGTCTTTGGGACTACCCCATGGAGTCCCCTCTCCAGGTGCCCCTCTGCAAAGCCACGCACAGCCCAGAGGGCTCAAGAAATACTAGTCCATGACTGCTAATTTTAGTGATAACAAGAGCACGATGCAATATTCACATTTAATCCCCAATAAGCACCAACCACCCTCAAGGCCAAATCTACTCATTTTTTTTTTCCGTCTTTAAAAGAAATTCAAAACAATTGTTCTGTTTTCCATTTTACCCATCTTACAGCCTACATAACAGTGCCATTGAAAAGTAACATAGATAGGCTGGGCGGATGCATTAGCTCACACCTGTAATTCCAGCACTTTGAGAGATCAAGGTGGGTAGATGATCTCTTGAGCCCAAGAGTTCAAGCCCAGAAGTTCAAGACCTGCCTGGGCAATACGGCAAACAAACAAACAAACAAAAAAAAACCCACCTCTACAAAAAATAATAATAATACAAAAAATTAGCCAGGCGTGCTGGGCATGGTGGTTCATGTCTGTAATCCTAGGACTTTGGGAGGCTGAAGCAGGCCGAACAGTTGAGGTCAGCCTGAACAACATGGTGAAACTCTGTCTCTACTAAAAATACAAAAAAAAAAATAGTTGAGTGTGGTGGTGGACGCCTGTAATCTCAGCTACTTGGGAAGCTAAGGCAGGAGAATTGCTTGAACCCGCAAGGCAGAGTTTTCAGGGAGCCAAGATTGTGCCACTGCACTCCAACCAGGGTGTCAAGAGTGAAACTCCATCTGAAAAGAAAAGAAAAGCAAAAAGAAAAGAGAAAACGGGGAGGGGAATGGAAAGGAGGGGAGGGGAGGGGAGAGGAAGGGGAGGGGAGGGAAGGGAAGGGAAGGGGAGAAGGGAAGGGGGAGGGAAGGGAAAGGAAGGGAAGGGAGGGAGAGAGGGAAGGCAAGGGGAAAGGGAGGGGAAAGGGAAGGGAAAGGAAGGGAAGGGAGGAGGAAGGGGAAGGGGAAGTGGAAGGGAGGGAAGGGAAGGGGAAGGGGAGAAGGGAAGTGAAGGGGAAGGGGAAGTGGAGGGGGAGGGAAGGGGAAGGGGAGGGGAAGAGGAAGGGGAAGAGAAAGGAAGGGGAAGGGAGGGGGGAAGGGAAAGGAAGGGAAGGGAGGGGGAAGGGAAGGGGGAAGGGAAAGGAAGGGAAGGGGAAGGGGAGGGGAAGGGGAAGGGAATGGAAGGGGAGGGGGAAGGGGAAGTGGAAGGGGAGGGAAGGGAAGGGAAAGGGGAGGGGAAGGGAGGGGTGGGAGAGGAAGGGAGGGGGGGGAGGGAAGGGAGGAGTGGGAGGGGAAGGGAGGAGTGGGAGGGGAAGGGGGTGAGGGAGGAGAGGGAGGGGAAGGGAGGGGAGGGAGGGGAAGGGAGGAGTGGTAGGGGAAGGGAGGGGAGGGAGGGGAAGGGGAGGGGTGGAACGGGAATGGAGGGGAAGGGGGGAGTGGGAGGGGAAGGGGGAGTGGGGGGAGTGGGAGGGGAGGGAGGGGAAGGGAGGGGGTGGGAGGGGAAGGTGGAGAGGGAGGGGAGGGAGGGGGGAAGGGAGGAGAAGGGAGGGGGAGGGAGGGGGAGGGAGGGGTGGGAGGAGAAGGAGGGGAAGGGAGGAAAGGGAGGGCGAGGGAGGGGAAAGAGGAGGAGGGAGGGGAAGGGAGGGGCAAAGAGGAGGAGGGAGGGGAAGGCGGGGAGATGAGGGGAAAAGAAAAAAGAAAAGAAAAGAAGCCTATATAGATTAGTGAACTGTAGATCAAGAAGATCATGAATAATTCAAGACACACCAAAGCTTAGGGTGGAGATCTCCCAAGAGACACAGTTGGTGGGTTGGGTTTATTATTCTGATGTTTCTTCTGAAGGCGAAATTTGCTCTTCTACCTCCCAAAGCATCTTCTAAGACAGAAATATATGTTCAATGGGTGCGTAAATCAAACCTGATCAGAGACATAATAGCAACCCTGTACAAATGAGCGTGCTATCTTCAGATTAGAATTAAATGTCATTGGCTTCTAAGACGTATGTGACCACATTTGGTCCTCAACCCTTGTCTTACTGATTAAGATGGCAGAGTGAAGCTAGAGGAGGCCGTGCTTATTCACATCCCTTCACCCATCTGTCTCGGCTGTCCCTTCCTTCCTTTACTAATCTATGGAGAGCTATCTGGGGAATAAAGAAATAGAAAGGAAAAAAGCCTCAGAGTAGCCATTTACCAAACATGAATATCCCTGGGTGCCTCGGAATGCTTAATCCTAATAGCATGTCTGTTTACAAAACCAGTTTTGAAGAATGCTTGAAATAGAGATGACACTTTTAATACTCTCAACAAACGTTCCAGGCGAGTATGTCAGCCATGATCATTAGTAAAAAAGTCTGACACATGGTCATAAGACAAGCAGTTTATTCTTTTAAAAATGTTGGACAATATTACAAGCTACTAAAGTCTAAGGAAATCTAAATACATTTACATTTTTCAAATGTCATCTATATTGTAGCAACATTAATTGATCCAACCTGCAGAAATCAATGAAAATTAATGGCACTTCTGTGGAGGTTAAGGCCCAGAAGTGCTTCCATTTGGAAACTTACTGTAGAGGAAGAACTGCAGGTGGTTCCATGAGAGACACATGCAGGTACCTGAAACAACACCCAAAGCAAGGTCAGCATGAGCCAAGGAGTTTGGTTTTATAAAATCTCACTTAAGCCACAGAAAACTTTTCAGTAGTTTTAACAGAATGGAAGGAAGCTGGCTGACTATAAGTATTAAAAGCTGACAAATTATAAATCTAGGTCTCTTCAAATTTATTTGTAAATTTGTACATGTAACCTTATATTTCCAACCTGGCACCAGATATACAATTTAACCTATTTCTAATTCTGACCATTACTATAACCCATTCAGCTTTAAATAGAGAGTTAAGATATGAAAATGTTGGTGACTTACTTTGAAGCCTTATACTTCTCCCTAATTGCTTGCTGAGGTCGATGGGGTACACCAAGGAACGCTTTATGAAGCTCACTCAGACAAGGCACAATTTCACTTAATGAATACCCTGTATATGCAGCAAGGGTTTCTGGCTAATCAAGACAAAAGAAAAAAATTGCTTCACATACTGTGTATTGGAAATCTGAAGATAATCAATGTGAAATAAAGGAATTAGTTCCTTAGTAAATATCCACATTCATCTCAAAGGGAAACCAGAACCTCCTTCAGAGACTTTAGATGTAAAATATCAGAAAGAACACCCAGGGCTCTAAATTTTGTCATATTATAAATGTGCAATGCTTAATTTGGGGCTGGATCACCTTCCTTGCTCCCTCATGAGTTAAATTTTTCCTGGTCCTTATGGAGCCCTGCTTGCCTGCCCATTCTATTTGTACGCAGGACGAAAAATTTTTAGTCAAAACGGTACAGTGCTGGAATAAGAATTACTTTAAAAAAAGTAAAAGAAAATTAAAAAAAAAAAGAAAATGCAGCAGAAAAAAGTAGAAGCATTCATGAAAACAAAGGTAGACACCCCCACTTCTTTTAGCACAACAGCGAGTCTTCAGAACCAAACCTAGGGGGTTCCATTTCTGATGTTGCCACCTTCTTGGGCAGGAGGGCACACTACTGCCTTGCTGCCTCGAAAGCCTGAGGTGCAATCTTCTGACCATTCTAATTGGATTAAGGATTATTATTATTATTTTTAATGTAGAGGGTAAAAGTCAACAACTTTTGCTTGAAGCAGTCAATGACTGTACCTCAAGGGCTCTCTATGAATACCAGTGGGCATTGAGGTTTCCAGGCCTGCTTCTGTAGAAGGAGCATGTGATGTTATCTCCTTGACTTTCTACGATCTCACTCCTCATAGAGTGAAGCCATAGCGTCAAAGCCACAAAGACTGACCTGCAAGACTCAGCAGCATGTTGTGGTCTGCTGTCAAAATGACCGGCTCCTTATTAAACTAACTTGCCCCTTAAGAGGCAAACCCATTCTAGATAGACCTTGAATTTCATCCAGAAAGAAGTTAGAATCTTACCCAAAAGTGCTTGTTCACGGTATAGTTTGCCAGGCAAAAAGCTGCTGCAGCTATCAATGAAGGAAGATATTTCAAGAATGGGTCTGCTTCAAGTAGACTCAGCTCTGCTACATACTAAGCACAAGAGAGGAAAACACATTGGAATTAGAAATGTGACTAACGTCACAAGTAAGCCTGGAAATGGCAAGGAAATAAATGGTATCTTATCTTTGTTCAATCAGCATCTACAGAAATAGATGCTCAAAATTATTTACTGGGTTAGTAATTGATATGCCTGCCTATAACAAGAGTAACATTTATGTTGTAGTAAAATGTCAATACGTAAGTATTTGGCCTACTCACAAAGTATAGGTGATAGGTTACTTTTCTTATGCTAGTAGGATGGGTTTATGCTGGTGAGATAAAGTAGCACGGCTCTGGCAGCTGGAATTGGAACAGAGATTTTTGCCAAAAGACAAAAACATTAAGGCTATTAATCTCTCAGGCAAATGTATGCAGTTCAGAGACTAGGACAGCACCAGTAGTAACATCGCATATCAGAAGAAGCATAGAAAGACATGTGGACATCCTTCTTACCCTTTGCATAGCACAAATACCAGATATCCTAGATTACGGTGGCTGGAAACTTAGTTGATCAAACCAATATTTTAATGCCTTCAACTAAACTTCTGTAACTCCGAACAACCAAATAGTGCTCATTACTTAATATATTAGGATCAGATTAGAATCATATTAAACTACGTTTACTTTGTTCCCATTCTTTTTTCTTTTTCTTTTCTTTCTTTTTTTTTTTTTTTTTTTTTTTGAGACAGAGTCTCACTTTGCTGCCCAGGCTGGAGTGCAGTGGCGTGATCTCGGCTCACTGCAACCTCCACCTCCTGGGTTCAAGCAATTCTCAGGGGTCACCCTCCCGAGTAGCTGGGACTACAGACATGCACCACCATGCCTGGGTAAGTTTTGTATTTTTTGTAGAGACAGGGTTTCACCATGTTGACTAGGCTGGCCTTGAACTCCTGACCTCATGTGATTCACCCACCTCAGCCTCCCAAAGTGCTGGGATTACAGGTGGGAGCCACCAGGCCCGGCTACTTTGTTCCCATTCTATAAACCTAGGAGGTTTCGCTTGTATGTGGTCTGTATCCAATAAGGGAACACTTTCCAAGCTTAAATTTTTAAATAGTTGGGTGATTAGACAACCCATGCCTGCCAAACATAGTCAATAGTAATGCCTTGTCACCAGAAGCTGGGTTCTTAAAATTAGCTCTCTTTCAACATGGAACAGTTTTTCTGGGGCTGTGGAGAAAAAACTGAAAAGGAAAGAATAACTGAGAATGACTGGGAAAGGCTGATTTTTATGCTCCTTGGCACTGGGAGTTCCTGGAAGTCACGTGGCATACACACCTTAGCCAGGTTCTCTGTCCTGATGCACACTCCTTGCCGCCTCAAGTACTGAAGGAGAAACTGGTTGGTGGTTGGTACCGTCAGATCAAAAGCTAGAACTTTCAGAAGCAAGTGTTCCATTCTTAACAGCTGTCGTTTTGTGTATGTATCATCGGTTATATAGACAAACTCGTCTACTTCGGGAGGATATATCTCTTCATATTTCCTGGGAAAGGAAGAGTTTTTAGAAGTAAAACTTGAAACCTATGGCTCTACTGACTGTGCTACCATAGCTAGGCCTCTCCCCATGACACTTGCAAACTTACTTTGCAGCCACCTATCCATTTAAATACCACTAAATGGCACGGGTCCACGAAAATATTAAGAGCTTATTTCCGGACCAAGAACGTGATTATTACAAGGATATGTTATATTTACTGCTAGGAGTAGTAACAGAAACAATTTCCAACTGAGAATTTTAGGTTTGGGCCTGTGACACACTGAAAGATTCCATATGACGGACACTATAGGTAAATTCCTACCCATTCTACAGACCTCAAATCATTTCATAGAAAAAAAGTGTTAGGATCAACACAATGACAGAAACAAATTCCACAGGCCTCTAGTTTTTAAAAAGATGCTGTTCAACTTTCTCCACCAAATTAGCAAATGATGCTTATAGCCAAGAGGTATAGTGATATAATTTCACTGTGATCAATTTTTTCCTTCTGCCTTTGTTTCTACTTTCTTTAGTGGAATTCTGGCAAGTCTTTACGCATTAATAATGGAATATTTGAGACCAGAAGAACAGAAAAGAAACTACCACTTAGCAATAGGTCACTTAAAGGTACCTCGGCCACAACCCAGCTCTCTTTTCCCACACAATTAGGTAGTGTTATGAATGACTGATAGTAACAGGAACCAGTTGAAGTAGTTTATTCACTGTAACCGAATAAACTGTGATTATGAGTCATTTCCTAGGTCATGAAGATGGCTTTTTGTAACCACAGTGTCTTTAAATAGGACTTCTACTTAGATTAGAAAACAGTCAAAGTCTGCACTGCAAAATAGTTCAATTTGAGCTGATGGCTGCCTCAGTCATGACATTGGACTTGTTGCTATAAATCTTAACCATGTGATTGGAGAGTAAACGTGGTAAGATTTAGTTTCTCAGTCAACCCTGTGAGGAGGGTGATCTTCTATCAAAGGACGCATGCATGGTTTAAATTATCAAGCATTGCATTTCTTCAATAAGAAATGGAGGGTAAAAATTCAGTGTTTTGACAGGTGATAGTTTCATATTATTCAAGTTGAAAGAACACTTACGAAGCCAAAAGAATAGCCGCTGTTCCTACGAGCTGCAATTTCCCTCTCAGAACAGACATACACGAAAGGAATCTGTCCAGGAGGTTGACAGCCAGGTACAGAGTCTCTGCTCGAAGCTTATATTCTTCCCCCAACCTCCACCAGCCAGTCCACCAGAATCGTGCGCATCCCCCTCTGTGATGTCCGGCTGCTTCCTCATGTAGTGTGCTTTGGGTCTGTGCCTTATCTGATTGGGGGGGAAAGGTTTTGATGTTTAAATAGTTGCAATTTCAGAAAGATCACTCCGCAATACAGTTGCTATTTAAAAATCTCACAAGCAAAGGTTGGGAAGATCCTGATTCAAAGCCAAATAAATCTTTATCATAATAAGGAAGTGTAAATTTCTGGTTCTGTAATGTAAATTGGCTAGCAAATACCCTGGGGTCGGGGGCAGGGGGAGAAAGGCAACATGAATTATTCCTAAGAGTGAAATATTCAACATATAAATCCTTTGAATCATGTAGAAAGAGTCTAAGCAATTGCTACTTGCCACCACAACTATTGCTTTTCATAGATATCCTTCTGTTTAGTTGTCATGAGAGTGCCATTCACTAGCGGTTACGGACCAAGAGTTTATAATTTCTCTTAACAATAAGAGCCTGGGGTCCTGAAGATTGAAGTAGAAGGTATGAAAACTTACTTCGGCTTCTCTAAGGTACTGATGAATTTCTTCAGCATATTCAGTCACATTTATCACATCTGTGTCAAGATCAGATATATCTTCAGGCTGGGAGTGGAGCGATGAATCTACCAGCATAGGCGAAACTGCAGGGGTTCAACATTGTCAGATAAGTTATTTAATTTAAACACTTGTTCAGTCCACTAACCCTCCACAGGCAGTTGTGAATATAGTTATTACTTACTGTTTTTCTCTTACTAGTTACTAGCTATTGAATGCTGCAGGCAGTTATAAATACAGGGAGCCATCGGCCATAGACAAGTCAGTTACCTGTGTCGAAATCCAGCAGGAAGTGCAGGTCTGACTTGAGCGTGCTAGTATCTACTTCATACACATCCTCAAACGCCGTCCCCTCTCTGCCTGAGCAGCTGTTTCCATTGCCCTGCTCTGGTTCATCCATGTAGATGTCAAACCCTTGCTTGGGGGGCTCTTGGACCCTGCAATCGGGGAGCGCTTTCTTTCCAGCTGGAGGGAAGGCATTTCTGATCCAGAAAAACACCTGATTGTTGTGATCCCCTAGAAAAGGTTTAGATCTTTTGTTAAGAAGCCACGTCAAAGACCACAGAGGCTTTTGGCGTTTTGGTCATGAAGTCCTTGCCTACACCTATGTCCTGAATGGTTTTGCCTAGATTTTCTTCTAGGGTTTTTATGGTGTTAGGTCTTATGTTTAAGTCTTTAATCCATCTGGAGTTAAGGGAGGGGAGTATCACACACTGGGGTCTGTCGGGGGAAAAGGGGAGGGATGGTGGGGGGTGGCGAGTTGGGGGAGGGATAGCATGGGGAGAAATGCCAGATATAGGTGATGGGGAGGAAGGCAGCAAATACACTGCCATGTGTGTACCTATGCAACAATCTTCCATGTTCTTCACATGTACCCCCAAACCTAAAATGCAATAAAAATAAAAATAAAATAAAATAAAATAAAATAAAAAAAAAGTTAAAAAAAAAAAAAAAAAAAAAAAAAAAGACCACAGAGGCAATGTGAACCTGCATGACTCAGAGCAGCAGCCTGAGAAGGTAAGATATTTTCTAAACTGAAAAAACTGACATTGGCAATTTAATTCCCGAAAATAGATCTTCAAAAGTATAATATTCCCCCCTTTATCTTTGTCTACATTTGATATATGGAGAAAGAGCTACCTAAATTTTTAATCTACCTCACACAGGTATCAAAGGGAACTCAAGATTGTAGAAAACCTATAGCTCTCTTCCAAAATGAAACAGGTACCACATATAAAGAGAAAATTGTAAATTGGCTTTTACATTTATTGCATCATGAGATTTTGTAAATAGTCAGCATAACTCTTGAGGCAGTTGCTGAGTTCCTACAATTCCCCTCCTTAAATAAACGTTTTAGCCAGAAGGCCCCTGCAATGTTTTCATTTTATACCCAGTTATTATGAAACACAACAATTTTGGAAACTCATGCTGCTAAATTCTCTTATAAGCCATAGAACCTTTATATGTGACATAATGCATATTGGGGAAATTTCTCAATCACTTCCCCTTTTTCTCTACTCTTATAACATGAACAATGGGAACAACTGTGGTGCCACCACAGTGAACAAAATAGAATGCATCAAACACTGTTGCATATTAAGGTGAGCCATGCTAGATGGCGTGAATGACAGCCCAATCAGGGCAGATGGGCAAGCTCTATGAACCTGAGCTATATTTATGCAAATGCTAGCTCTGTCTACCACATTCGCATTTTGTTTATAATGTATCTTGGTGTATACTGCCGAAGGCTACTTCTATGTTAGTTTGTGGTTCCAGAGCTTTCCCTTTTATTTATCGAGTTAAATATGTGATTTATGTCTAGCAAGAAAAAGAACAATTATGGTAGTAACGGGGGGGGGAGGGGGAACCGCAAAGACAACAGAGTCGCAACCCTAAGTTACTGTAACCAGATAACCAGACTCCAAGTTACTGCCAAGTTTGACTCTTGCTACGTAGATACTGTGACCATAGGCTGAAACATATATTTAATAAACAAATATTTACTGAGTATCTACTATGTGCTAGAAGCTTTTCTAGTTGCCCAGATTTAATTTAGCAGTGAGCAAAATGTTTAACAAGGACGACCCTGATGGAGTTTATATTCTACTCTGTGAGAGACGAAGGAAACAAACCAGAAAAGATGCAGTATGGGCAGAGAGAGTAGAGTAAGACAGTCATAAAGAAAAGAGAACTCAATGAAGGACTTACCATAGGCCAATTAAGGATTAGTTTTTATTAATATTATTTTTGGTTTTGTTCACTTGCCAAGGCTGATCTACCAACTTTGACCAGGTGGATCATGAGGTCAGAGATCGAGACCATCCTGGACAACATGGTGAAACCCAATCTCTACTAAAAATACAAAAATTAGCCGGGCGTGGTGGTGGGCGCCTGTAATCCTAGCTACTCGGGAGGATGAGGCGAGAATCCCTTGAACCCTAGACAGACGCCACTGGAATTTTGGGCAAAGGAGTGGTTTAATCTTTTTATTTCTTAAAAAGATTATTCTGGCTGTACAAAGGTGTGGAGAGTAAGTAAGCCAATCAATTACAAAACTTGAAACTTCTAAGTGAGACACAATAGGGATTTGATCCAGGGAAGTAACTGTAAACCAGGAAAAGCAAAACAGTTCTAGACATTTTAAATAGTAGAGCTAACAGTATTTTCTCATTAGATTAGATGTGGGGTGACAGAAAAATAAGAATCAAGGAAGACAAAGGTTTGGAGGCTAAATAACAGGAAGGATGGCTATTCCATTTACTGAGACTAGGAAGACGTGGAAAGAACAGTCTGGGGAGTAGGGAAAAGGATGGGGAGTTTGGTTTACACAAGCCTAAGGTTGCCTATTATATGATCCAAGTGGAGATGCCAAGTCAGCTCCTAAATATGTGAGCCTACAGTAGAGCTCAGAGGCCCAGGCCACAGACAGAAATATCAGTCATCACCAAATAAATAGTGTTTAAGTCTAGGAGACTAAGAGACTACTAAGGGAGTGAGTGCAAGATTTAGATCAAAGACTAAGCACTAGGGCACTCTAACTTTTAGAGACTGGATGTATAAGTAAGAATCTGGATATCAAAGAATGGCCAGTGAGCTAGGCAGAAAACCTGGAGAGAGTGATGTTCTACAAGCTGAATGAGAAGAAATTATTTCAAGGAAAAAAGAATGATCAACCAGTCAAATAATGCTGATCAGTTGAGGAAGGAAAAGACTACGAACTGAGTCAAAATAAAACAGGAGAAGAACTAGAGACAGAGAGCATGCATTCAACAAAGACTGTGCCACAACAGCCAGGCCCAGGCGCTGTTCAGTGCATATGTCAAGATATGGCAAACTCTCAAGATGTGTGGCTTTAAATGGGACAGCTTCTGTCCCATTACTTAACTTACTTTAAGCACTTAAATTACTTTAATTCACATAATGCAAACAGTTCCTAGATCTATTTCCTCGATATTGGAAAACTAACAAAGAAAATTAATGACCATTTCTAGCTGGAAAAGGGACCAGTCAAGGTGATCTTATGAAATCAACTTCTTCCCTGTGGTCCAGATTCCAGGGCTGTAATACTCAGGGGGAGCATTTAGTTGAAAGGTTTTTAAGATGGAAAGATGGCAATATATTTGTATGCTTATGGGTTTGACCCAGTAGAGAAGAAAAAAACTAATGAGAGAAAGAAAAGGTGCTAGAGTGACATCCTTGAAGAAACAAGAAGACATAAGTATATTGTACACATGGGGGGCTGACCTCTCATGAGAGCAGGGACGTGGCAGACACATAACAGGATGTGGATGGCAGAGTATATAGCACATGGGAACATGTGGAGATTCTCTTCTGGTCAATTCTTTATTTTTAGGAAAATAGGATACAAAGTCATCAGCTGAGAGTGAGCATGGAGGAGGAGGTTCCTGGGGATTAAACAGAGAAGGAAAGGTACAAAATAGGTTTCTAAGCAGGTTGTAGATGATAGGTACAGGAAAATGCAGAGGTGGCACCAGGTAACTTAAGAGGTTAGCAATTTGGAATTTAAAATGCAACCACCCAGCACAGGCACAACTGACAATTCATAAGAACCAAGTCTCGGGCTTTAAGTTTTAAAAAGAAAACATTGCTAAGCAAATTAAAGTTTGTTAAAACCACTTCCACTCAATTTTCTTCAAAGCTTTGAACAGATCACATGAACAGTGAGTAGATGAGGGGCTTCTAATCTAGTTTCTATCATAACTTTCTTTTGACAGAGGCTTACACCTTTCAGATTTTCTCACTTACAAAATAGGAAAGGTATGGCTTTCAGTCTGTTAAGGTATTTATGATCAGTTAAGTTCACACAACTAATATCTGAGGGGCCATTACCTGTTAGCACAGCTGCTTAGTCAGTACTGGGGAGATATCTGCTTTCAAATTGCCCTTTTTGGAGTAATCCAGTCTAGCCCGATCTAATCCTGATTTTAACACTATACCCAATGAACACAGCTAAGATTATCCAGGATTGCTTTAGGCACAGCCTGCATCAGTGTGAACACTGCTCTGACCTGGAGGAACCCCAGTTCTAGTTTATTTAGAAGCATTCACATTTCCTTTTAGCCCAGCCCTTAAATTACTTTAATATACATAATCCAAACAGTTCCTAGACCCATTTCCTTTTTAGTGAAAAAATAACAAAGAAAATTAATCACTATTTCTAGCTGAAAACCAAACCCCTCAAGGTGAACATAAGGAATCAACTGGCCGGGCATCGTCGTGGCTCACGCCACGAATCCCAGCACTATGGGAGGCCAAGGTGGGTGGATCATCTGAGGTCAGGAGTTCATGACCAGCCTGGCCAACACGGTGAAACCCCATCTCTACTAAAAATACAAAAATCAGTTGGGCGTGGTGGTGGGCGCCTGTAATCCTAGCTACTCGGGAGGCTGAGGCGGAGAATCCCTTGAACCCGAGAGGCAGAGGTTGCCGTGAGACAAGACAGCGCCACTGCACTTCAGCCTGGAAGACAAGAGCGAAACTCCGTCTCTCCGTCTCTCTCTCTCTGTCACACACACACACACACACACACACACACACACACACACACGCAAAGAAAGAAAAAGAAAGAAAAGAAAGAAAGAAAGAAAGAAAAAGAAAGAAAGAAAGAGGAGGAGGGAAGGAAGGAAGGAAAGAGAGAAAAGGCAAGAAAAGAAAACAGAAGAGGAAAGTAAATAGAAGAGAAAAAAGCGGCCGGGCGCGGTGGCTCACACCTGTAATCCCAGCACTTTGGGAGGCCAAGGCGGGTGGATCACGAGGTCAAGAGATCGAGACCATCCTGGCCAACATAGTGAAACTCCGTCTCTACTAAAAATACAAAAAAAATTAGCCAGACATGCTGGCACATGCCTGTAAACCCAGCTAGTTGGGAGGCTGAGGCAGAAAAATCGCTTGAACCCAGGAGGCGGAGGTTGCGGTGAGCCGAGAACGCGCCATTGCACTCCAGCCTGGGCAACAAGAGCGAAACTCTGTCTCGAAGAAAGAAAAGAAAAGAAAAGAGAGAAAACAAAAGAAAGCAACTTCCCCATAATCCAGATTCCTGGGTTGTAATACTCAGGGGGACTTGTAGGTACAAGAGCAAGAGAAAAGTACCTAGCACCAAAGCAGGAGAGTCATTCTCCACAAGCATCATTCCCAGTGCGTCCGCGTCATTACCTGGCCACAGGTCCTCCAGTACTGCCCATTTTCAGTTAGCAGCCCTAGCACTGTCCTCTGCGGGGCATCCTGGCCCACCTGGGCTCTGGTGAGTATCTGACAAGCATCAGGACCTCGGGCCACTGTAGCCAGCACAACTCCACTCTTGGGGTTGCTGCAGTGCATTGCCTCAGATTCCACGAGCTGCTGCTACCAAGGAAAGAGAAACAGACAAGCTGGTTAGTCAACCCCGTCCACCCGGGCTCCAAGGACACAGCCAACCGCTAGGAGGGAGAGCACCAAGCAATGAGATTAACACCAATTGCTTATCTTCCCAGCAATTATTAGGGCTGAAAGGGCGTGAGCGACCGCACAAGCGATCAAAGCTGCTCTGAATCAAAACTGTCATTTGAATCTCTGAGGGGGGCTTTTTCCCAAGACCTCGTGGAGGGCTGCAAGGAGAGAAATATTCTGACAAGCCTCCAAGTCGGGATACTAAGCCCCATGTTAACTGCGAGTTGAAATCTGGGAGCCCCGTCTTGCCCTGCTGAGATATTCACCTCCCCAGACCCCGACCAAAGATCCAGGGTACAGGACTACGGGAAAGCCCGTCTCCGTCCCAAGTGACAGGCAGGGTGCGGCCCCACGGCCTCCTCCCACCACACAGGAGGCCCCAAAACCTGCCTAGACCCCAAAGCAGGCCCCGGCGTTATCTTTCTGTGTCTGGAACAATTGGCAAGTGCACTGGAGGATCGGGAGGCCTACAGGGCGGGGCAGGGCGGGGCGGGGGGGGGTGGGCAGGAGGGACCTAGTGTCGAGGGATTCCAGTCTGGGCGGCTGCGGGACTCCGCGCTGAGGCCGAGCTGCCCACCAGTGTCTGTTGAATCAGCCAATCAGGCGGCGCTCCCGGGCCTTCGCGGGGGCGTTTCCATGCCGACCGCGGTGTGTGTGAGCGCCCCGGGGCCGCATCGCCAAGGCGACCTGCTCACCCGACTCGCTCCGGCTGGACGCGCCGCGACCCCTGGGCGTTCAGGCCCCTGCGGGACCAACGGGCGGCGGCCTCCAGCTCCCGCTGCGCGTCTCCGCCCGGGCGAGCTGGGGTCGGCCGCCGCCGTCTTCACACGCGCCCCCGGCCTGGGAGGGCGGACTCGCCCACCCCACGATTGCCGCGGCTCGGGAAGGGAGTGTTTCCGTGACCCGTTCTCCCAACAGCCGCTAACTCCCCCTCGCTAACGTCTTCTGCGCGGCCCGCTCCTGAGAACCCTGGCTCGGGAGAGCGACGCGGGGCCCTCGGGGCTGCGCAGGCCGTGGCGCCCTGCACACACCGGCCCGAGGGCGCGGCTCGCTCCGAGTCGGCTCACTCACCTGCGTTTCCTGCCTGGCCGCGGCCGGGCGCACCGACGCGGCCCCGAGTACAGTCGCGGCGGCGTTGCGCCTCCATCGCTGGGGGTCCTTGCGGGGCTCGCCTGTCCCGCCCGGCTCCCGCTGCCTGTGGCCTGCGAGGCGGGAGAGGAGATGTGGGATTTTAGGGTCGCACGTGGTGCTCGAGGTCCCCACGAGAGGTCTTCCCCCGCGGGCTCCTGCGCAACTGCGAGAAGCCGGCCTGGGAACGCCAAGACTGTGGCCCAGGAAGAGGAAGGAACGCGGGCGACAGCGCAGGGGCTTGGGACGTTGAGGAGGTCGGTGGCAGCGCTCCGGGGTGGGGGCTGGGCGGGCGGCCTGGCCGCTAGGGGAGGGGAGTCCCTGGGGTCCTTATACTGGGGGCTCCTGGAAACCCGGGGGCTCGGACGCCTGCACAGGTGACTGACAAGCCAGGTGAAAGAATCGAACTTTATTAAAAATATGTGTATATGTATGTATGCACACACACATTACCAGTGCTATAATGTTACTACTTTTGCTTTTTTTTTTTTAATATCCATCCCTAAATCTCTAAATCACACCCAAAGTCTATTCAAACGGCCACTTTATGCAAGCAACGATTATCGCTGGTTTTCTAAGTGTGCATTATTAACGTTTTCACCAAGCAAACTGAGTGTGGGCATTGTTTTAATGGGAAAATAGAAGTATTCTAACGAAAGCGCGGGTTGAAACCCGTGCGGTTGCGTCAAATATTAAGAGGAAGTTGGGAAGCATCTGGAGAATCAAGGTTGGATGCGGGAGGAAGGCAGAAGCGGATCTTGATCAACCTGAAACTCATTTCTATACGTTTGTCAGTTCCGACAGCAGTCCCCCTTGCACCCCGAATTTCCTGCGTCTTTGAATATGAAGAAAACACAGGAACTCTGGTAACATCTAGATTGCAGCAGCAGAGTCAGACGCCGACGGGGACCAAATGCTCTGCTTCGCAAGGTGAATGAAAGGAGCATTTCTGTCCTCTTGCCTGGAGCCACTGTCGGATGTTTTCCCGGGAGCCCTCCCCCACCTGCCGACAGTGTTGTGATTTCCTGGGACTCTGAAGGCCTCAGTGGCTAACTCCGTCAGGGACTCCGCAGCAAGTCCTGCCAAGAGCCCGAGTCGCTTGGGAGCGGACAAGATTGGCTGCGCTCAGGACACCTGGTCCTCTGTTCACCCCTTTTCATCTGATTTCCTCAGACGGAATTGACCGAAACCTCACACCCTTTTCCTTTTCTCCAAAATAGAGGCGCTGGCGCAGTGTTTGTTCTTGGAACCTGTGGTTTTGATTCTCTTTTCTGGGATTGAAGCTGAAGCCAGGGTTGGGACGGGGGCGTGCAGGGAATGGAGAGCGCCCAACTCCTGCAGAGGCAACTCTGAGGTTAGCTTTTCCCCAACTCAGCTCTGACAAGGGCCAGATGAAAAGGCTGCAAAGGTGTCCAGTGACTTTCAGCCGTCTTTAGCCTTAAAAAAAAAAAAGCCTTAAAATATGTAACCAAATGAGAGCATCGGATAACTTAATACCCCTTTTCTACTGCTTCCTCTTATCTGAATGGCTGCAGCCTAATCCAGCCTTAATCTATAGGAAATAGGATTATCTTGACCACCTTTCTTCCCGCTCCATCCACTTTGCTAAACTTGGCAAAGAGAAATGGTTACATAGTTTATGATTGGTTTATTGTGCTGTCTTAGAATTCTACATTGTCGTTACAAGCCTCTAGTCATACCTTAAACAGGAGAGTGAGTCAGATGAACTGATATCCATGTAAATTCAGATACGTGTACAATTTGTGCAGTACTTACGGCTTTCTTGGCTTTAAAAACTATCTTCACTAAATATTGTGTTCCAACGAACACAATATTTATGACATAAAAACAAATTTAACTGAATAGGGCCTCAATTTTTACTTTAAAAATCTAAACTAAAAATTTGGCCTTAGAATTAAGAACAAAAGGAGCAGAGGGAATAGAAAGGACTTTCTCACAAATTAGGCAGTTTTAGTGAAATGTGTAATTATAATGTTGCTAAATGTATTTATACATTATACATTATAATCTAATCTTGATTTTGCAATGCAAATTTATACATTATAATCTAATCTTGATTTTGCTATGCAAATAAGGATTAGATTTGCATAGCAAAATCAAGATTAGAATTCAAAGATAAGTAGATTTTAATTTTTTCCCATCTTTAAATAAACTACATTTGGTAATATATTGAGAAGTAAACAATATAATTGCAAATACAACTTTCTTTAATATCTAAAATATTTGGCATAACTTAAATACTAATATAACAGCTTTTTTAACTTAAAAAGTTCATTGGGCAGCACTTACAACCTGACAGTGAGTGCTCAACTAGCTTTAACTGTAGGATTAATTTTCAAAATAAGGATGACAGCTGAATTCTTTTCTAGGAATTTTTAAAACCCCAAAGCCCTATTCAAATCAGCTCCCTTCCACAAATTACAATTCCAACAATCTTTTCAGTTTGCCAGAAATTACCTGGTATTTCAGAGGCAGTTATTCTATTGCATTTGTTCATCCTAGCTAGTAATTAACCTCCTGTTGAAACATT
Organism: Ateles fusciceps; assembly: GCA_036589455.1. NCBI lineage: Eukaryota > Metazoa > Chordata > Mammalia > Primates > Atelidae > Ateles > Ateles fusciceps. Next base: position 297,120 of record JAZHEH010001878.1, read on the forward strand.
CAGTTTTCATTAATTATACAATCAGGTTGATTTTCAAGATACACTGAAAGAGAGATGGGAAAAAAAACAGCAAAATTTATTTAAGGACAAAGGTCCATTTAGGGACATATTTTGCCTCTTCATAACATGCCTCTGTCATTCTCAGGTATACATTTAACTAAGAACATAGCTTGAGCAGTAAGATGAGAGACAGATATTGGAAAGAAACAAGGAACCAGCTGCAATTTGCCACATATTAGCACTTAGCTCCAGGGAAGATGCCCAAAGGATTGAGCAAGTCCAGCTTGACAAGCAGTCAAAACTGTACACACCTTAAGAAGCATATTTCATCACGTTGTGAAAAGTGGATCCCTTAGTACATAATGAGTGAAGTAAGTTTTCAGTAAGACTTGTAAGAAGTCACCTTCTCTGAGTGAAAATAGTGTGAATACAAACATGAGATTAGACAAAGTCTACTACTGTTCATTCATTCATTTCACAAAGTTTTTTAAGCATCCAATGTATGTCAGGCAGTAGCTGGGTATGAGTATGATAATAATAAATGATCCCTGCCCTCAAGGAGCTGTTGGTCCATGCAAGGAAATATAACAGATAGTTATGGTGCAGCATAATTAGTGTTTATTTCACCAAGAGAAATACAGATGTATAAAGGGGGGAGCAGTTGGAGCTTAAGAGAAAAGGAACAAGGTGTGTTGCTTAGAAGACTTGGAAGCAGTATCCAGATCTGATCATTAAGATGATTAAAGTCTTAAAGACAGGGCGGGAAGTATACTCTACACATATCCTAGAAACGGGACACCCAAAAAAAAAACAGGGATTTTTCAGTGGTATTTATCCAGCACCTTCCAAGGGAAAGCATTAAATTATGATGTCCAGAGATATCCCTCAAGACTGTCTCGACGGCTCAGATGCAGACTCCGGGAGCAATTAACTCATCAAGAAGTCAGCCTCCCAGGAACTTGGTGAGAGGAAGAAGGTTCTGCTGACTTTAGTTACCATGAGTCAGTCCCTAATAACGTGCACAACTAGAGGTGCATTCTTAAAATCAGTTTCCCGTGATGTACAGTTGAGGCCTTTCCCAGACTCTGCACCAAGGAAAAAATAATTTCAGTGGGACAATGCATTTTCCATTACAAATAATGGGGAAAGTTATTTTTAATTCCTGTGGGTACATAATAGGTATATATATTTATGGAGTACATGAGATGTTTTGATACAGGCATGCAATGCATACTAATCACATCATGGGAAATGGGTGTCCCTCCCCTCAATCATTTATTCTTTGTGTTACAAACAATCCAATTATACTCTTTAGCTATATTTTAAAATGTACAATGAACTTATGGACTACAGTCTCCCTGCTGTGCTGTCAAACAGTAGGTATTATTCATCCTTTCTATTTTTGGTGCCCATTGCCACTTCCCCAAGTCCCTAATTATCCTTCTCGGCCTCTGGTAACCATCCTTCTACTCTGTTGTATGTCCATGAGTTCAGTTGTTTTGATTATTAGATCTCACAAATAAGTGAGAACATGAGGTGTTTGTCTTTCTGTGCCTGGTTTATTTCACTTGTAACGATCTCCAGTTCCATATATGCTGTTGCAAATGACAGGATTTCATTCTTTTTTTATAGCTGAATAGTGTATATGTACCACATTTTCTTCATTCATTCACCTGTCATAGACACTTAGGTTGCTTCCAAATCTTGACTGTCATAAACAGCGCTGCAACAAACATGGGACTGCAGATATCTCTTCAATATATCGATCTCTTATATACCCAGAAGTGGGATTGCTGAATCCTGTGGTAGCCCAATTTTCAGTTTTTTGAGGAACCTCCAAACTATTCTCCATAGTAGTTGTACTAATTTACATTCCCACCAAGAGCGTACAAGGGTTCTCCTTTCTCCACATCCTCCCAACATTTCTTATTGCCTGTCTTTTGGATATAAGCCATTTTAACTGGGGTGAGATGGTATTTCATTGTAGTTTTGATTTGCATTTCTCTAATAATCAGTGCGGTTGAGCACCTTTTCATATGCTTGTTTGCCATTTGTATATCTTCTTCGAGAAATGTTTAATCAAATCTATTGCCTTTTTCTTTTTTATCAGATTATCCAATTTTTTTCCTGTAGAGTCATTTGAGCTCCTTATATATTCTGGTTATTAATCCGTTATCATATGGGTAGTTTGCAAATATTTTTTCTAATTCTGTGAGTTGTCTCTTCACTTTGTTGATTGTATCCTTTGCTATACAAGTGTTTTTTTATTTGATCTTAGCCAAAAGGCTGAGAAGTGATGTGCAGGAGCTTTTTAAATTTGGTGCGATGCAGTTGTCCCTGTTTGCTTTGGTTGCGCATGCCTGTGGGGTATTGCTGAAGAAATCTTTGCCCCAACCAATGTCATGGAGATTTTCCCTATTTTCTTGTAGTCATTTCATAGTTTGAGAGGTCTTATATTTAAGTCTTTAATCCATTTTGATTTGATTTTTGTATCTGGCCAAGGATAGGGGTCTAGTTTCATTATTCTGCATGGTGATATTCGGTTTTCCCAGTACCATTTATTGAAGAGACTGTTTTTTCCCTAGTGTATGTTCTTGGCATCCTTGTTGAAAATGAGTTCACTGTAGGTGTATGGATCTGTTTCCAGATTCTCTATTCTGTTCCACTGGTCTGTGTGTCTATGTTTATGCCATACCATGCTGTTTTGGTTACTGTAGCTCTGTAGTATAATTTGAAGTAATGTGATTCCTCTAGTTTCATTCTTTTTGCTTAGGAAAGCTTTGGCTATTATAGGTCTTTGGGGGTTCCATATACATTTTAGGATTGTTTTTTCTATTTCTGTGAAGAATGTCATTGGTATTTTGATAGGTATTGCACTGAATCTGTAGATTGCTTTGAGTAGTATGGACAGTTTAACAATATTGATTTTTCCAATTCAATAACATGGAATATTTTCCCAATTTTGGTGTACTCTTCAATTTCTTCCATAAGCGTTTTATAATTTTCATTATAGAGATCTTTCACATCTTTGGTTAATTCCTAGGCATTTCATTTTATGTGTGGCTATTGTATATGGGATTACTTTTTTATTGCTTTTTCAGATTGTTCACTGTTGTACAGAAATGCTACTGATTTTTATATGTTGATTTTGTATCCTGCAGCTTTACTAAATTTGTTTATAACTTCTAATAGTTTTTTGGTGCAGTCTTAGGTTTTTTTCAAATATAAGATCATATCATCTGCAAACAAGGATAATCTGACTTCTTCAATTATTTGGATGCCCTTTATTTCTTTCTCTTGTCTGATTGCTCTAGCCATACTTCCCATACTATGTTGAATAATAGTGGTGAAAGTGGTCATTCTTGTTGTGTTCCAGATCTTAGAGGAAAGGCTTTCAGAATATCCCCCATTCAATGTGATACTAGCTGTGGATCTGTCATATATGACTTTTATTATGTTGAGGTATATTCCTTGTATCCCCAGTTATTTTAGGATATTTAATCACGAAGGGATGTTGAATTTTATAAAATACTTTTTCAGCATCAATCAAAAACCATATGAAATGATCATATGATTTTTGTCCTTTATTCTGTTGATATGATGTATCAGAATGATTGATTTGTGTATGTTGAACCATCCTTGCATCCCAGGGACAGATCCTTCATCCTCCACCTTGGTCACGATGAATGATCTTTCTGATATATTGTTGAATTAGGTTTGCTAGTATTTTGTTGATGATTTTTGCGTCAATATTCATCAGAGATACTGGCCTGTAGTTTCCTCCCTTGCCTTTCTTCCTTCCTTCCCTTTCTTTCTTTTTTCACTCTTGTTACCCAGGCTGGAGTGCAATGGCATGATCTCGGCTCACTGCAGCCTCCACCTCCTGGGTTCAAGTGATTCTCCTGCCTAACCCTCCTGAATAGCTGGGATTGTAGATGCCTGCCACCATGCCCAGCTAATTTTTGTATTTTTAGTAGAGACAGGGTCTTCCCATGTTGGTCAGGCTGGTCTCAAACTCCTGACCTCAGGTGATCCACCCACCTCAGCCTTCAAAAGTGTGGGATTACAGGCATGAGCCACCATGCCTGGCCTGGCCTGTAGCTTTCTTTTTTTGATGTGTCTTTGTCTGGTTTGTGTATCAGGGTAAGACTGGCCTCATACAAGAAGTTTCACAGTGTTCTGCAATTTTTCAGAATAGTGGAGTAGGATTGGTATTAGTTCTTTAAATGTTTGGTAGAATTCGGCATTGAAGCCATTGGGTCCCAGGCTTTTTTTACTAGGAGACTTTTTATTATGGCTTTGATCCATTACTTGTTATTGGTCTGTTCAGGTTTTGTATTTTTTTTCCTGGTTCAATCTTCGTAGGTTGTATGTGTCTAGAAGTTTGTCTATTTCTTCTAGCTTTTCCAATTTATTGGCAGACAGTTGCTCAAAGTAGCCACTAATGATCCTTTAAATTTCTGCACTATCAATTGTAATATCTCCTTTATTCATCTCTGATTTTATTTATTTGAATCTTTTCTCATTTTTTCTTAGTTACTCTGGCTAAAGGTTTGTTTTAAATTTTCATTCAACTTTTCAAAAAACCAACTGTTTGTTTCATTGGTCTTTTGTATTTTCTTCATTTCAGTCCCATTTCTTTCTGCTCTGATCTTTATCATTTCTTTTCTTCTATTAATTAGAGGTTTGGTTTGCTCTTGTTTTTCTAGTTCTTTAAGATGCATCATTAGATTGTTCAGTTGAAGTTTTTCTTCTTTTTGATGTAGGCACTTAGAGCGATCAGCTTCCCCGAGTACTGCTTTTGCTGTTTAGTATGTTGTTTTGACATTATCATGTTTTCAAGAAATTTTTCAATTTCCTACTTAATATTTCCATTGACCCACTGGTCATTCAGGAGCATATTGTTTAATTTCCATGTATTGATTTCTAGTTTTATTCCATTGTGGTCAGAGAAGATGCTTGATATTATTTCAATTTTTTTTTTTAATGTTTAAGAGTTGTTCCGTGGCCTAACATTTGGTTAATCCTTGAGAATCATCCACGTGCTGAAGAAAAGGATGTGTATTCTGCAACCACTGGATGAAATGTTCTGCAAATATCAATCCATCTGGTCTATAGTGCAGGTTAAATCCAGTGTTTCTTTGTTGATTTTCTGTATGGGAGATATGTCCAATGCTGAAAGTGAAATACTGAAGTCTCCAGATATTACTGTACTGGGGCTATCTCTGTCTTTAGCTGTAGTAATATTTGCTTTATGTATCTAGGTTCTCCAGTGTTGGGTGCATATACATTTAAAATTATTGTATCCCCTGGCCAGGCGCAGTGACTCACACCTGTAATCCTAGCACTTAGGGAGGCTGAGGGGGGCAGATCACCTGAGGTCAGGAGTTCAAGACCAGCCTGGCCAACATGGTGAAATCCTGTTTCTACTAAAAATACAAAAATTAGCCAGGAGTGGTGGCGTGCCTGTAGTCCCAACTACTCAGAAGGCTGAGGCAGGAGAATCACTTGAACCCGGCAGGCGAAGGTTGCAACAAGCTGAGGTCATACCACTAGACTCCAGCGTAGGTAACAGAGCAAGAATCTGTATTAAAAAGAAAAAATGCCTAACGAATATATATAGTTTTCAGTTGTAAAAATTCTATTTGGCTAGAAGAAATCTCAAACACATATAAATTTTTTATAACAATGATAGGTTAACATTGTTTTTATAACAACAATAAAGTTATGTGCATGAATATGTGTTCTTTTTTTGACAATTAATATTTTTTTCTGACTGAATGAGGCAGCTTGGTGGCTCTATCCATGATATCAGAATTGTTTATTATTATTTTTGGTTTTTATTGACATGGAATATCTTTTTCCATCCAACAGTTTCCATTACTAAACACATTGTCTAATGAATGGTGAAAAAAAAATCCTCCTGAAGTACGCTGTGCTCTGTATATAAAGAGCACAACACATTTTAATTTATTCTAATGATAGACACAGAGGTTGCATAAATGAGTAACAAAGAGTCTTATGCAAAATTTAGTCTTATAGGAGGCTTTAGTCTTATTTCAAATACACAAATAATTATTGACAAGGTAATTAGAGTGAAGCTAATGTTTTCTAAGAAGTCTAGAGAAAGTTCTGGTTAAAAGCCAGGTATGTTTTCAGTTAATTGTAGAAATCACGAAAGGTTTATTGAAAATGGTGGTTTTGTGTTTAGCCTTGAAATCTGGATCTGGTTTTGATCTGAAGGGTTCGGGGAACCTATTTTAGGAAGAGAGTTCTGCATGAGTAAAGGCTCTGAGAAGACAATTATAAAACATGGGTTATGCTGGTGTTCTATAACACCTGAGATTACAGTGAAGGATATACTCTACAATCAGGAACACTGGGGTAATGTCCTGTCGTATTTTTGAATGCCAGAATAAGGAGTTTGCTGTAGCACGTTTGAACAGAGGAATGATGAAGTTAGAACTATGTTTATAGAAGAACCATCCGAGGGCAATGAGTAGCCCAAGATTTGGGAGTAGGAGATGCTTCAGGAAACGGTTGCTAGAGGAAATGATGACCTGAACCAGGATCGTGCCATGGACACAGAAAGAACAGGACGCTCAATGAAGTCACTCTGACCACGGAATCTGGATGACTTAGCAACTGACTGTATGCTGGGTTTGAAAGAGAAGATGGAGACAAACATCATTTTGCAATTTCTAGGTCAGGTTGATGACAGAATAGTGGAGTTAATCAAAGTAGAAATGCCAGAAGATTAGCTAAATTCTGAGGAAAAATAAAGTGAAGAGCAAGCTTAATTTCAGTCATCTTAATGATAAAGCCTTTTCTAATAATTGCCCAGAACTGCCACCTTTCCCTCCACTTCCATCCCTATGTATGAGTTTTGATAATAATAAATTGTACTTACAGAGATTGATTATGGAGTTGGAGATAAAAGTAGATTGATTGTAACACATTTGATACAATGTATCCCCACTGTAAAATAATTATTAGTAGTCAGACAGCTATTCTAGGAAAACCCGTGAAGAGGGTAAGATCAACAGCTTCCTGTCTACCATTTCAGGGTCCCATTCTCCCATTCAAAAGGCCCCTTCCAAAATCATAAGTCCCTTAGCGTCATGGACTACATCTTCCTCAATTTTGCAAGCTCTTTTCCTGGCACAGAGCTCAGAACATAGTAGGCACTTCATAAATGTTTGTTGATTAAGTGATTGAATAATAAGATGCAAGTTATGCTTGTTCCAAAAATGAGCAAAAGATGACTCCTCTATATTGGTCTGATGTGGTGCTCTTCTTCACTACTGACTAGGACCATTGGTTCAAAAGCCTGCCAGCAGCAAACTCAAATTCTTGTACAGCCAATTGTTTTAAATATGGCCCCCATAAAAGCATATTTTTTAGTCATTCAGCCTGCATGCTCTGCTTACCCCAGAAGCTCCACCGACATCTGTTAGCCTTAGATAAACCAAACCCTGAGGCTGTAGAAGATCCAAGTCCATGCTGCTCTTCCTAACTCTCTGACCCAGAGCTTCGCACATGGTGAGGCTGAGGGACATCAACTAGCCAGATAACCTCCTTTCTCTGATTTACCATTCCCCGGGGACTTCCCTGGCTCTCTTCTCCTTGGGTGGTAGCCCCACACCATTGTCTCTGGAAGGTTTCCAAGATCACTTGGCTTCACCCCCGCCTACACTCCGGCATGCAAGCCAGTCTAGCACCACACAAAGAACTTTGTGTACTGCTGCCACCTGGTGGTCATGTCTTTCTCCTACCAGCCCGAAATTCCTGATTGCATGACAATATTGTATGTGTGAGGGAGGAAATCTGATATATTAAATAGCTTTTTCAAACCTATGTGTTTTTTTTCTTTCTTCCTTCTTCGTAATTTCATATTTTGTCACTCACTGAAAAAATTCTTAAAGCTGGAAAGCTAGGAGGGTACTTGGAGATCATTTCATTAATCCTTGTCCTATGTAGGTGAGACAACCTGGGTTCAGATCTCTCTCCATCAAATTAAATTTCTAAAAGTGACGTTTCAGAAATAAATTAACACTAATGAATTCAAATTCTAGTATTTATACTAAGAAACTAGTCATAAATAGGTTCAAAGGTTTACCTATAGAATTTTTTTTATAATAGAGAAATTAAAATCATCTCTGTTTTAAATGAAGGAACTTGTTAAAGGAAGCGTAGGGCAGTAGTAGTCCACAGTGACAATTATGCAGCAATAGTCTGAAAAACTATATAGAGTCACGTAAAATTATGTAGAGAAAAAGTGACATACAGAAATGTTCATAATACATTTTATGAGATAAAGTATAAAAACAGCAAGTTTAGTATGTTAGATTTTCGCTTAAAATTTTTATATGCTTGGAAGAAGCACCAAAAATAAATACCAAATATTGAGTGGTTATCTGTGTGCATCACAGGATTAGATGATTCTAGTTGAATTCATATGGTTTATCTGTAGTTTCTAAATTTCCTATAATAACAATATTAATTGATGAATAAGAAAAAATCGTTATTAAAGAAGTTAATCATCATGGCAATCTGCAAGATCAGGTGAAATGTGTTATCCACCAGAACTTTCTGGCTGGGCATGGTGGCTCATGCCTGTAATCCCAGCACTTTGGGAGGCTGAGGTAGATGGATCACTTGAGGTCAGGAGTTTGAGACCAGCCTGGCCAACATGATGAAACCCTGTCTCTAGTAAAAATACAAAAATTAGATGGGCATGGTGGTGAACACCTGTAATTCCAGCTACTCAGGAGGTTGAGGCATGAGAATCACTTGAACCCAGGAGGTGGAGGCTGCAATGAGCAGAGATTGCCCCACTGCACTCCAGCCTGGGTTATGACATGAATGATGAAACGTTCTGTACCTACATTTCCTATGACATGTGGCTACTGAACATTGGAAATGAAGCCAATGCAACTGAAGAACTGAATTTTTAATTTATGTAGTCACAGGAAGCTAGTGGCAACCATACTGGTTAATGCACGTAGACTATGTGGTAGTTGAGAATAGTCATAGCACATTAAGAGTGACCATGATTAGTCTAGATCTGCTACTGTGTATGCAAATGTGTATGTTTTTCTTGACTAGCTTCCCCTAAGTTATTATATCATAATTTGGGATAAGTGTACCAATAAGTGATGACATGAAACCATCTAATTAGAGTTTTTTTGGGGGGGGGGGGGAACAACTACTTCATCATGTGATTAATAAGAAGATCCATTTACAAATGAGCAAGGAGAGTTTGTCCAGAAATTACATTTTGTTTGTTAAGAAACTGCTCATTCTTTTCCAGGATCATGCAATAGTCGAGAGGTAGAACAAGAAGAGCCGAAACTCAATCTGGATTATGTTAACCTGGCAAATTAGCCCAATTTTTATCATTTAATTTTATAGATATACTATCTACTTAGATCTGCTGAATGCTAGACTTACATAATAGTTCATGTAAATTGTTGCTTAAACTGTTTTTGTTACTAAAGTTGTATGTTGAATTTTGTGACCAAATTCATACCCTCCTTCATAATTTAAGAATTTGCCTCTCAGATTGACACTCAGGCTTGTGATATCCTCATTCTTCAGCAGATGCTTCCTCAGCACCCAAGATCTGTCCTTATTTGGGATATATTGCTTCATTTCTTGCTTTGTGACTGAACAGACCCATTATTTGTGCAAATGAACCTTACTGGAATACAATGAGCTGCCTATCTGCTTTTCTGGAAAATATGAAATAGATCACTTATGCAGCAGTGTCCTCACAATTCTGTGTTTTCATACTATTGTTATTAGACTAACAGGTTAATGTGCCTGCTCTCAGACCAATACACTGAGACAGCAGAGTTTGCAGCAGAGACAGTTTAATGATTACGAGGCAGACGAGTGATGGGGATGGGAGGAGGCTCTTAATTCCATCTCCCTGAGGTTTTCTGGGCTGCAGTTTTTAAGGGGATCCTGAGGAGTAAGGGGCTGGAAAATTGGGGTTATTGACTGGTTAGAGTAAGGGGCGTGAAATCATCAGTATGTGGAAATGGCATCCTTTGGTGAGTCAGCTCTTTGTAGTCTCCTTCACAAGGATGGTGTCAGCAATTTTACTGGTACAGAGTTGCTGAAGGTATATCTCAAATGGAAAACTCAATATTTCACAATGCTTAGGTTATCTATAGAGCAGTTAAGAAAAACAATAGTCTTATGACAAGGTCCAATGATTCTGGGACATTAGGCAGCAAACAATTATGAGGAAGTTGGTCAAAGAGCAAGCTGACCTAATGATTAGTGTGAATGTGCTGTAAGCTTGGTTTATTTTCATTTTGTTTCTCCCCCTCCCTTCTTTCCTGAGTAATTTAATGTAATGTATAGGGACTGTTTCACTATTAGAAACAAATAATTTCTATCACTAGTTTCCTTAATTGAGTAGACTTACTTTTTAGTAGATTCCAGAGTGCTTTCCTTTGTATATTTATTTACCTAATAAAGCAAGCATACTGTATTGTGATTAAAAATTGTGGAGTTGTGATGAGAATAATATTAGGTATTAAGATGATAAGGTTGTCAAGTAAAAAGTTTCTGAGAGAAATCTTTACAATGACAATGAATATGGAAGATACATAGCTATAACTATGACTTTTTTGGCTTTCACGTCCAAAATAATTTATTTATAATAAATTAGAATTTTTTTCTGAAGCTGGTAGGTACAGTTGCTAAAAGAGGAAGAGAAATAGCGTTTGCAATTCAGGCTGGAGGGAACCGAAGGAAATTAGTGAACTAGAGAGATCATTTTAACAGCTTGTTGCCATACCAACCCTTTAGGAAAATAATCTGAAAGCTTATTTACCCAGTCAATGAAAATAAGTTCAGCTAAATAATGATGAAACACTGTGTATTTTATAAGTGGGACTTGTAAATAATGGCATACTCTAAGCAACATTTGAGATAATCAATATAGCAGATATTTTCTTTGTTTCTATTTACTTGCTTTGAATCCACAGTCAACATTTTACACCACCAGAAGCAGATATTGAACCACGTTTAAGCTGTCTTTGTGTTATAAAAAGTTGACCTTTGATCCTTTTGCTGAAGAAGTACATGAAAACAAGGTAGAAACTTGCTTTTTTTGATATGTCAAGAGGTATAACCAACATAGAAACTTTTGAAATTCTGATTAACTATTGATTTCAAGCTAAGACCACAAAAATAGTGAAGGAGAAACACTCCAGAATAATTGAAGGCCACCAAAAGAAACAAAGGGGAAAACCATCTTAGGCAGGGATAAACAGGGCTGGGCATGTCCTCTCACACTTGCTGGGGTGCAATGCTCTGCCCTCCCTCTAATATTAATAAACTGCAATTTGTTGGGGGTTAATCATCTGTTAGTTCAACAATAGCAATGATTTCTCTGTAATAAGTAAAATGCAACTTCTAACTCATATGAGTGATTTAATTATCTGTAGCAATGTATTCCAAGGGTGATTCAGGGTGGAACTAATTTTAAACATATCCATTTAAATTTTGACTTAGATCATTAATCAGAAAGACTTTATTAATCTTTTTTCCTACAAGCCATATATCATCCTTCTCTTCATTTTCCACTTCAAAAGTATACTTTTGGGAAAAGATGGGAATCTTTGTATAAAAACAAAGTTGTACAGAATTTTTTTATTTCCAACTTTTATTTTAAGTTCAGGGGTACATGTGCAGGATGTGAAGCTTTGTTACAAAAGTAAACATGTGCAATGGTGGTTTGCTGCACAGATCATCCCATTACCCAAGTACTGAGCCCAGCATCCACTAGCTATTCTTCCTGATCCTCTCCCTCCTCCCACCCCCTACTCTCTGATAGGCCCCAGTGTGTGTTATTCCCCTCTGTGTCCACGTGTTCTCATCCTTCAGTTCCCACATATATATGAGAATGTGCAGTATTTGGTTTTTTGTTCTCATGTTAGTTTGCTAAGAATAATGGCCTCCAGCTTCATCCATGTCCCTGCAAAGGACATGAACTTCTTCCTTTTTATGACTGCATAGTATTCCATGGTATATGTGTATCACATTTTCTTTATCCAGTCTGTCATTGAAGGGCATTTAATTAATTCCATGTCTTTGCTATTCTGAATAGTACTGCAATTAACATATACATGCATGTATCTTTATAACAGAATGATTTATATTTCTTTGGGTATATACGCAGTAATGGGATTGCTGGGTCAAATGGTATTTCTGCCTCTAGGTCGTTGAGAAATTGCCATACTATCTTCCACAGTGGTTGAACTATTTATGCTCCCACCAATAGCGTAAAAGCATTCCTTTGTCTCCACAATCTAATCAGCATCTCATGTTCTTTTGACTTTTTCATAATAGCCATTCTGACAGGTGTAAGACGGTACCTCATTGTGGCTTTGATTTGCATTTCTCTAACAATCAGTGATGTTAAGCTTTTTTCATATGTTTGTTGGTTGTCTGTATGCCTTCTTTTGAAAAGTGTCTGTTCATGTTCTCTGCCCAGTTTTTAACAGGGTTGTTTTTCTTCTGTAAATTTGTTTAAATTCCTTATAGATGCTGGATATTAGAACTTCGTCAGATGGATAGACTGCAAAAATTTTCTCCCACTCTGTAGGTTGTCTGTTTACTCTGCTGATAGTTTCTTTTGCTGTGCAGAAGCTCTTTAGTTTAATTGGATCCCATTTATCAATTTTTGCTTTTGTTGCAATTGCTTTTGGCGTCTTCATTGTGAAATCTTTGCCTGTGTCCTAAATGGTATTGCCTCTATTTTCTTCTAGGGTTTTTATAGCTTTGGATTTTATATTTAAGTGTTCAATCCATCTTGAGTTTATTTTTGTATATAAAGTAAGGAAGGGTCCAGTTTCAATTTTCTGCATATGGCTAGCCAGTTCTCCCAGCACCATTTGTTAAACAGGGAGTCCTTTCCCCTTTGCTTGTTTTTGTCAGGTTTGTCGAAGATCAGATGGTTGTAGTTGTGCAGTCTTATTTCTGAGTTCTCTATTCTGTTCCATTGGTCTCTCTGTTCTTGTACCAGTACCATGCTGTTTTGGTTACTACAGCCTTGTAGTAATAGTGCAAAGTCGGCTAACATGATGTCTTCAGCTTTGTTATTTTTGCTTAGGATTGCCTTGGCTATTTGGGCTCTTTTTTGGCTTCATATGAATTTTAAAATAGTTTTTTTTCTAATTCTGTGCAGAATGTTAATGGTAGTTTAATGAGAATGGCATTGAATCTATAAATTGCTTTGTACAATATGGTCATTTTCATTCATTTCATCCATCTTCCTATCCATGAGCATGGAATGTCCTTCCATTTGTTTGTGTCATCTCTGATTTCTTAGAGCAGTGTTTTGTAGTTCTTGAAGAGGTCCTTCACTTTTCTTGTTAGCTGTATTCCTAAGTATTTTATTCTTTTTGTTGCAATTGTAAATGGGAGTTCATTCATAATTTGCCTCTCTGCTTGCCTGTTGTTCGTCTATAAGAATGCTAGTGATGTTTGCACATTGATTTCATATTCTGAGGCTTTGCTGAAGTTGCTTATCAGCTTAAGAAGTTTTTGGGTTGAAGCAATGGGGTTTTCTAAAAATAGAATCCTGTCATCTGCAAACAAAGATAGTTTCACTTCCTCTCTTCCTATTTGAATACCTTTATTTTTTTAATTTTTTAAATTGCCCTAGCCAGCCCTTCCAATACTATGCTGAATAGGAGTGGTGAGAGAGGGCATGCCTGTCTTGTGCTGGTTTTTAAGTGGAATGCTTCCAGCTTTTGTCCATTCAGTATAATATTGCCTAAGAGTTTGTCGTATATGGCTTCTATTATTTTGAGGTATGTTCCTTCAATACCTAGTTTACTGAGAGTTAAGATGAAGGGATGTTGAATTTTATTGAAGGCCATTTCTGCATCTAGTGAGAAAACCCATGTAGTTTTTGGTCTTTAGTTTTGTTTATGTGATGAACCATATTTATTGATTTGTGTATATTGAACCAACCTTGCATCCTGGGGGATGAAGTCTACTTGATGATTGTGGTGGATAAGCTTTTTGATGTGCTGCTAGATTCAATGGTTTGGCAGCATTTTGTGGAAGATTTTTGCATTCATGATCATCAAGGATATTGGTCTGAAGTTTTCTTTTTTTTTTTTTTTTTAATTGTATCTCTGCCAGGTTTTGGTATCAGGATGATGCTGGCCTCCTAGAATGAGTTAGGAAGGAGTCCCTTTTCATTGTTTGAAATAGTTTCAGTAGGACGGCTACCAGCTCTTCTTTGTATCTTTCGTGGAATTCAGCTGTAAATCCATCTGGTCCTAGGCTTATTATTATTATTCTGGTTGATGGGCTATTAATTACTGCCTCTGTTACAGAACTTGTTATTGGTATATTCAGGGATTCAACTTCTTCCTGATTCAGTCTTCAGAGGGTGTATATGTCCAGGAATTTATCAGTTTCTTCTAGATTTTCTAGTTTATGTGCACAGAGGTATTTATAATGTAGTCTGATGGTTGGTTGTGTTTCTGTGGAGCTAGTGGTAATATCCATTTTCATCATTTTGATTGTGCTTGTTTGAATCTTCTCTCCTTTCTTCATTGGTCTAGCTAGGTCTATCTATTTTATTAATTTTTTCAAAGAACCAGCTCCTGGATTCATTGATCGCTGAAGATTTTTCACATCTCTATCTCCTTTGGTTCAGCTCTGATCTTGGGTATTTCTTGCATTCTGCTAGCTTTGGGGTTTATTTGCTCTTGGTTCTCTAGTTCCTCTAATTCTTATGTTAGGTTATTAACTTGAGATCTTTCTAGCCTTTCAATGTGGGCATTTAGTGCTATAAATTTCTCTCTTACCACTGACTTAGTTGCATCCCAGAGACTCTGGTATGTTGTATCTTTGTTGTGATTAGTTTCAAATAACTTCTTGATTTCTACCTTGACTTCATTATTTGCCCAAAAGTCATTCAGGAGCAGGTTGTTCAATTTCCATGTAGTTTTATGATTTTGGGTGAATTTCTTAATCTTGAATTCTAATGTGATTGTGCTGTTGTCTAAGAGACTGTCATGATTTCAGTTTCTTTTGCATTTGCTGAGGACTGTTTTACTTCTGATTATGTGATCAATTTTACAGTGAGTGTCATGTGACAATAAGAAGATATATATTCTGTTGTTTCTGGGTGGAGAGTTCTGTAGATATCTATCAAGTCCACTTGATCCAGAGCTGAGGTCAGGTCCTGAATATCTTTGTTAATTTTAATGATCTGTCTAACATTGTCAGTGGGGTGTTAAAGTCTCTCACTATTATTGTGTGGGAGTTTAAGTCTCTTTGCAGGTCTCTAAGAACTTGCTTTATGAATCTGGCTCCCGTATTGGGTGTACATATTTTTAGGATAGTTAGTTCTTCTTGTTGAATTGAACGCTTTACTATCATGTAATGCCCTTCTTTGTTTTTTGATCTTTGTTGTTGTAAAGTCTGTTTGTCAGAAACCAGGATTGCAACTTATTTTTCTGTTTTTCATTTGCTTGGTAAACTTTCCTCCATCCCTTTATTTTGAGCCTATGTGTGTGTTTGTATGTGAGATGGGTGTCTTGAATGTAGTACATGTATAGGTCTTGACTCTTTATCCAGCTTGCCACTCTGTGTCTTTTAATTGAAGCATAAAGCCCATTTACATTTAAGGTTAATATGGTCACATGTGAATTTGATTCTGTCATCTTGATGCTAACTGGTTATTTTGCAGACTTCTTGATGTGGCTGCTTCATAGTGTCACTAGTATGGGTACCTCAGTGTGCTTTTGTAGTGGCTGGTAACAATCTTTCCCTTTCCACGTTTAGTACTTCCTTCAGGAGCTCTAAAGGTAACCTTGGTAGTGATGAATTCCCTCAGCATTTGTCTGGAAAGGGTCTTATTTCTCCTTCGCTTATGAAGTTGAGTTTTGCTGAATATGAAATTCTAGGTTGGAAATTCTTTTCTTTAAGAATGTTGAATATTGGCACCCAATCTCTTTGGGAGTGTAGGGTTTTCACTGAGAGGTCCACTGTTAGTCTGATGGGCTTCCCTTTATTAGGTGATGTGGCCTTTCTCTCTGGTTGCCCTTAATATTTTTTCTTTCATTGCAACCTTGGAGAATCTGATGATTATGTGTCTTGAGGTTGATCTCATGGAGTATCTTACTGGGGTTGTCTAGATTTCCTGAATTTGAATGTTGGCCTGTTTGCTCAGTTGGCGAAGTTATACTGGATGATATCCTGAAGTATGTTTTCCAACTTGATTCCATTCTCCCTGTCTCTTTCAGATATCCCAGTGAGTCATAAGTTCACTCTTTTTGTATAATCCCATATTTCTTGTAGGTTTTATTCATTCCTTTTCATTCTTTTCTCTCTAATCTCATCTGCCTGTCTTATTTCATTTGAAAGACAGTTTGCAAGCTCTGAGATTCTTTTTTCTGCTGAGTCTATTTTGCTACTAATGTTTGTGATTGCATTTTGAAGTTCTTGTAGTGTGATTTTCAGCTCTATCAGGTTAGTTATGTTCCTCTCTGAATCGGCTATTTTGTCTGTCAGCTTCTATATTGTTTTATCACGATTCTTAGCTTCCTTGCATTGGGTTACAATGTGGTCCTTCAGCTCAGCAAGTTTTTATTCACAATCTAAAGCCCACTTCTGTCATTGCAGCCATCTCAGCATCAGCTCAGTTCTGAACCCTTGCTGGAGAGGTGATGTGGCCATTTGGAGGAAAGGGGGCACTCTAGCTTTTTGAGTTTTTAGCATTCTTGCACTGATTCTTTCTCATCTTTGTGGGCTTACCTACCTTTGATCTTTGATGTTGCTGGCCTCTAGATGGGGTTTTTGTTGTTGTTTGTTTCTAAGAGTCTGGTCACTCTTCCATGGGGCTGCTGCAGTTTGCTGGGGGTCTGCTCTAAACCCTAGTTGCCTCAATTTTCTCAAAACCAGGAGGTATCACCAGTGAAGGCCACAAAACAGCAAAGATGTCAGCTTGCTCCTTCCTCTGGAAGCTCTGTTCTAGTGGGGTACTGACTTGCTCCAGCCCAAATATGCCTGTAGGAAATGGCTTGATATCGACTTGGTGGTCGCACCCAGTTAGGAGGAACAGGATCAGGGACCTGCTTCATGAAGCAGTCTGGCTGTGTTTTGGTAGAGCAGCCATGCTGTGTTGGGGGATTGCTTCAGCTCCCAGTCGGTTTGGGCTCTCCAAGGCCTGCAGGCTGGCCCAACTAGGACGCATGAACAGCAATGGTGGCAGCTCACTCCACTCCTCAGGCACTCTATTTTAGGGAGAAATTAGAACTCTGTCAGCCATAGAACATGGGTAGGGGTAGCTGGAGGCCCCAGCTGGGAGGGCCTGCTCAATGAGGAGGAATGGATTGGGATCCCGTTTAAAAAAGTGGTCTGATCACACCTCAACAAGAAGCACATCTGCCCCAGTCAGCTTGGACTCTCCAAAGCCTGAAGGCTGGAACTGCTGGGTCATTCAAACAAAGGTGGCAGCCTGCCTCTCCCCCAACAGGGACACCATCCCAGGGAAAGATCAGAGCTCTGTCTGCAGAATATGATGGGGATGGCTGGAGGCCCTGGCTTGGAGGTCCTGCACAGTTGAGGAGGAATGGATCAGGGTCCCACTTTAAGAAGCAGCCTGGCCGTGTGCTGATAAAACAACTGTGCTGTGCTGGGGATTCCTTCCTAGTCAGGACTGTTTGGACTCTCCAAAGCTTGCAGACTGAAATGGCTGAGTTAGCCAAGTAACAAAGGTGGCATCCCTTTCCTCTCAGGGACACTCTACTCCAAGAGAGATCAGTGAGGGCAGGCAGAGGTCGCTGGAGGCCTTGGCTGAGAGGTCCTGCCCAATGAGGAGGAATGGATCGGGGTCCCATTTAAACAAGCAGCCTGGCTATGTTTTGGCAAAGTAGCTGTGCTGTGCTGGGGGTTCCCTTCCTTGTCAAGACTGTTTGGATTCTCCAAAGCCCACAGGCTGGAATGACTGAGTTGTCCAAACAACTGTAACCTGGTGTTCCAGATTCTTGGCCTCCCCTGCCCCAGGAATGAAGGAAGAGGCCCTGGAGGTGCAGTGGGCTTACCGTTTGTGTAAATATTACGGACCCAAAGAGTTTTGCAGAGAGAGAAAAGTAGAGAGAGAACTCTCATGCTGTTGTGGGAGGGGATTCCAGAGAGGGAAATATGCACAGGTAGAGAGGGAGAGACAGCTCCTACATTGCAATGGGGCAGGGGATCTGAAGGAGTCCCCATAGGTAAGGGGCAGTGGCTTTAATTTTAAAGTTATTCCCACCCCATTCATGTTCTTGTCCAATGAGAGGAGTTCTTTTAAACTTCCTCTGGAGTGATTGATTTTTGACTCTGATGCTGGATTGGCTGTCGGGCCCAGAACAGAGGCCCTTTCTCCCAGACCTTCTTGTGGGCTTTTTTTTTTTAACAAAGGAGCACACCTGAAATTTTACCTAGCCCTTGAGGGAAAGTTAGACAAAGAAATCTAGGTTCCCGGATAGGGAGGTGGAATGATTCACAGCTGCTGTAGAAAAGTCAAAATATAGGGCAGGTTATTTGAAGAATATTATTTGTTTTTGTGTTTTACCAAATTAGCCCTCAGAGAAAAGGATTTACTTAATGCTATATAGACTAAATGTTTTTCTACCCTCAAAATCATATGTTGAAATCCTAACTTCCAAGGTGATGGCATTAGGAGATTGAGTCTTAGGAGGTGATTAGGTCAGGAGGGAGGAAACCTGGATGAAACTTCATGAATGGGATTAGTGTCCTTATAAAAGAGATGCAGAGATCTCCCTCACCCCCTTCTGCTCTGTAAAGACACAGTGAGAAGACTGCCATTATGAATGAGCAAGCAGGTCCTCACCAGAGACTGAATATGCTGGCACCTTGATATTGGAGTTCCCAACCTCCAAAACTGTGAGAAATAAATGTTTGTTGTTTATAAGGCACTCACTCTATGATATTCTGCTGTGGCAGCCCAAATGGACTAAGACATTTAATAACCAAGTCCTCTCCAAGACTCTTGTTTGATGGAAGTATTCTTCCAATTATTCTATTTTAATTACAAATTATTTAGGAAAGACAAATTAGCCTGAAAAGATGTCAATTAGATCTATATTGGAAATCTTAAAAGGTTATCTAACTGAGCTAATAAAAGAGACAAAGACTTTTAGTACAGATTTGGTAACTGCTCTTCTATGTAGGACTTTCAAATTGCAGTGTTGGGATGTGGATATAAACAAGATTATTAAGATCGTTTTTTTATAAAGCAATTCACATTTGCTTTGCAGAAATAACAAAGGCATGTCTTATAGGACAATGAAAAACAATTTTTCTACTGTTTCACAATTGGCTACTTTGTTCTGGAATAAAATTCACAATTATAGTGTCATATGCCAATTCAAAGGTATTTTATCTTAAAAGTTGTTTTATCTCAAAATATTCCAAATTGAAAAAATTAGATGGTTCAAATAGTGGCTCTTCCAATAACGAAGACTCTTATGTGAAGGTATCAGTGAAGAATTTGAGTAAAAATGTTTCTGAAATGAGAAGAAATATTTCAAAGTTGGCACAGTTTCATAACATTATTTCAAGTATGATTGTATAACCAGATTCATATTAACTAGCTCAAGTAAACACTGAGTATTTTGTTAACATCCATTATGCTCATACATTCATGTTGACCAAAAAGCTTTTTTGAAACTAGAGAACCAGTTCATATTTAGGATTGCCTTTTAATCGGCATATATATTATTTAAAAAGATTAGCTTTCAGTAATTATCCTTGAGTTCAGATCATAAATAGCAAAGTCTGTGTTTATACTAACTTGCTTCCTTTTCCCTTTGTATTATTGTGTGAGAACTAATACACTAATACAGATTTTCATGGAGCAAATGCATCATCAGTGTGGTTAATTTCTGAATGCAAGCAACCCAATACAGTACCATACAGACAAAGGCCTATTTAACAAAGATTTCACTGAAGTAATTTGTTGCATCACAAAGAAATTATGGCATCTTTGTCAAAGAAAGGTTTCTTCTCAATCTGTGGAGTGATGACAGCCAGAAGAGTAAATGCCAGAAGGCTATGGTCAGAACTGCTATCTGGAAAGGACCAGATCTGCTGATTGTATTCTATTGGAAAAGAACTACAGCGCACCCACCTGTGCAAACTCAGGTTACACCGTAAGCTCTCCGTGTATTAGCATTTTTATGCTGAATTAGATGATTATGCTTTTTATGCATTTTAATTAAAATATTGTTGTATCTCTATTTATAATGAAACTAAGGAAAATACAGTTTCTTTTCTTTTTCAATGTAATGTTAACATTTAAAAGAAAAATCTGTATTTTTGCTCATAGGCAGTGACTATGTCCACATATTTTATTTGCCCAATTCTTTTTTTTTGTTTTGTTTTGTTTTTTGAGATGGAGTCTTGCTCTGTCACCTGGGCTGGAGTACAGTGGCATGATCTCGGCTCACTGCAACCTCCACCTTCCAGATTCAAGCAATTCTCCTGCCTCAGCCTCCCGAGTAGCTGGGATTACAGGCCTGCATCACTACACCTGGCTAATTTTTTTGTATTTTTAGTAGAGACATGGTTTCACCATATTGGCCAGGCTGGTCTCCAACTCCTGACCTTAGGTGATCCGCCTACCTTGACCTCCCAAAGTGCTGGGATTGCAGGCATGAGCCCCCGTGCCCAGCCAATTTGTCTAATTCTTGGCTTCTTGTTTCCTGGAACAATCATAAATGCACTATTATTCTTTCTCCACAGTGTCCAAAGTGTTAGGAATAGCAGATAGTCAGCAGCTTTCTGTGGACAAAAGCAATTACTTATTTCTGAAAACAAAGGGAAGTATGTTTTCTATTTTCGCTAAATGTGACTGGTGACTTACTAATTAAATTTCACTTAGAACACATTATACAATAATTTATCATTCAAAATAAGTAGATATCATTATTCCTCTTTGAAATGAAGAATTAAATTGAAATTCAATAACTGTCCTGAATGAGGATGACTTTTCAAAAGGCCAGACTAATTCTCTTTAGAATTGGTCTCCTTCCCCTATGATATTAAGAACATGAATTAGTATGACAGTTGATTAGGACAATTAAATAATGATTTTCAGGATTAATTAGATATGAAGCTTAGTCTTCCCAGCTATTCTGAATCTTAGTGATATTCTGCTGATACCATTTGTTGAAATATGCCACCCACTTCAACTCTTATTGGTCTCACTGATAGACTGAGTGCTGACAACACTATTTAATTCTGTGTTATTACTCAACTGTGTCTAAGGATTATAAGACTTTTGTGGAAATTATATATTTATCCTTCAAGCTCTGGGTAGTTAATTCTTTTACCTTATGGGAACATGAACTCTTCAACAATGAAAATATTTAAAGGGTGATTAAAGTTTAATAAAACTGCCCCATCAATGAGATGAATGTCTTTAGAGATAATTTCCCTTGCCAGATTTTAGAAGTAATATAAAATTTATTTTCAAATATTTATCTGCAAAAGCTTTTCAGATTCACTTACATCAAAGAGATACCATGGAAACTCCAAGAAAAATAGATTCAAATATTTGGAGGCTTCAGGGATTTCGTTGTTATTTGCTTTGGGGGCAAAGAAAAGCATTCTAGAAAAGGCACCAAATTACAAAAAGTAATGTATTATCTCAATTTGCTTTGAAAAGAAAATAAAAAGGGTATGCCATGCTGTTTTGATGATTATGTCTCTTAATTATGTGGTCTTCTGGAATTCCAAAGCCATATAACAGGGAGAATAGCTGATAAAACACGTGTATTTGGGATAAACCACTGCTCAGAAATAAAGCTGATAGTATCTCTCTCACTTTTGTTTTTAACAATGATTAGATGACTGTGCTTGTTATTGAATTTAACAAAAAACATCATGGTTACCTACTAATCTCCAGAATAAGGGACACAAGATGGCTAAGACAATCTGCCTCTGGCAATAGGGCAGTCAGGTTTTGTTTTTTGTTTTGTTTTTAAACTTTCCGGCAACCAAACACTTAGATACCCGATAAATTTCACAAAAGTCATTTTAAGCGTGTAGTAGACATCATACAAGAGTAAGCAAATACCTAGGGATCTTACATAAAGAGGGGGATTAAAGAGCTAGTCTAGCTCTGAAGCCTCCGCTGACCTCAAGGTATTTGATTAGTAAAAGCTAGAGCTTTGTTCTTTAATTCTTCTTCTTGTTCTATAGAACTGATTTATCACTAAGCACCCTGAAAGTCTACATTTATTTCAGTTTTCATGTTTACAGACAAAGAGCTTTTCTCCCTGATATTAGAATCTCCCTCAACTCCCCCGGAGTTCTACATACGCTCAAGTGCAGAGGCTGTTCATGGGACTCTGTGCATAGCTTCCCTCTGGACCCACAGGGATGAGTTAGTGGTTCCCCCAACGTAAATCTAAACAAGATATTCCTGGGAGATTTTTTTGGTACATCTGTTGCTGGACTCTGTCATAAGAAACTGATGGAGCACTCCTAGAGAGCTATAAATATTTAATAAAATATTTACATAAAAAGTAGCCAGTTTCTTCCATTTAATAGCAATCTTCAAAAATAAGTGCTGCCGGAGAGAGATCCAAGATGGCCGATTAGCAGCAGCTCAGGATTGTAGCTCCCACTGAAAGCGCAGAGAGTGAGTGGACGCCACATTTTCAGACGAATTTTCATAGCCCACGGACCAAGAGATTCTTGGCGGAGGAGCCCCACGGGTCGCCAGCACGACCCTTTTGGAGGGCGCGGCTGTTTTGCAGGCACCCCGACGCGGCGGCTTCTAGTTGGAGTATACGGGACTGAGTGCCCTTTGGTTGGCGTTTGGAGCTCCGGGAAAGCCAGAGTCTCCCATTCAGCTGATTGAAAAGCGGACTGAAGTGGGGAGCCAGACCGGGAGATTCCCGGGCAGAAAGCGCCACGAATCTTAATGCCGCTGTTTCAGCTGGCGTAGTGGGTAGCCGCAGGGGAAGCTGGTACCCCCCTCCACAAAAAAATAAAATAAAAACAGCGATTGGAACTGCTGAAGATTGAGAGTTTCACAGCAAGTGCAGCAGAACCCGGGAAGGTCCAGCTCTGTGGGGGAGGGGCATCTGCCGAAGGAAAATTAAGAAATGGAGGAAACTTTATCACCAGCAAGCTGGACGTCCACTCAGAGACCTAGTCTGAAGGTCAGCAATTACACAGACGACAGGTGGATAAATCCACAAAGATGGGAAGAAACCAGCGCAGAAGGCTGAAAACACCCGAAATAAATGCCTCTCTTCCTACAGAGGATTGCAGTGCCTCATCACCAATTGAACAAGGCCTGATAGAAAATGAATGTGAGGAATCAACAGAATCAGGCTTCAGAAGGTGGATAATGAGAAACTTCTGTGAGCTAAAAGAACATGTTCTAGCCCAATGCAAGGAAACTAAGACCTTAAAAAAGGTTTCATGAAATGTTCATGAGAATGGACAATTTAAAGAGGAATATAAGTGAATTAATGGAGCTAAAAACACAATACGAGAACTTCGAGAAGTATACACAAGTTTTAACAGTCGAATTGATCAAGCAGAAGAAAGGATTTCAGAGGTCGAAGACCAACTTAACGAAATAAAACGAGAAGACGAGATTAGAGAAAAAGGGTAAAGGAATGAGCAAAGTCTCCAAGAAATATGGGACTATGTGAAAAGACCTAATCTACGTTTAATAGGTGTACCCTGAATGTGACGAAGAGATGAATCCAAGCTGGAAAATATTTTTCAGGATACTATCCAGGAAAACTTTCCTAACCTAGCAAGGCAAGACAAAACCCAACTCCAGGTAATACAGAGAACACCACAAAGATATTCCTAAAAGAGCAACCCCAAGGCACATAATCATTAGATTATCAGAGTGAAACGAAGGAGAAAATACTACGGGCAGCCGAGAGAAGGTCAGGTTACCCACAAGGGGAAGCCTATCAGACTCACAGCTATCGCTCAGCAGAAACCCTACAAGCCAGAAGAGAGTGGGGGCCAATATTCAGCATCCTTAAAGAAAGACTTTCAACCCAGAATTTCATGTCCAGCCAAACTAAGTTTCATAAGTGAAGGAAAAATAAAATTTTTTGCAAACAAGCAAGTACTCAGAGATTTCATTACCACCAGGCCTGCTTTACAAGAGCTTCTGAAGGAGGCACTATGTATAGAGGGGAACAACCAGTATCAGCCACTTCAAAGGACCCATCAGTAAGCTGCATCCAGATCCATCTTACATGCAAGGATATACAGAGACTCAAAACAAAGGGATGGAGGAAGATTTGCCAACCAAATGGAGAGAACAAAAAAAAAAAAAAAGCAGTAGTTGCAATTCTCATCTCTGATAAAATAGACTTTAAAGTAATAGAAACCGAAGAGATAAGAAGGACATTGTATAATGGTAGAGGGATCAATGTAACGGGAAGAGCTAACGACCCTAAGTCTATGCGCACCCAATATAGGAGCACCCAGATACATAGGGCAACTTCTTGGTGACTTACAAAGAGACTTGGACTCCCACACAATAATAGTGGGAGACTTTAACATTACATTGTCAATATTGGACAAATTAATGAGACAGAAGGTTAAGAAGGATACCCGGGACTTGAACTTAAACCTCAAACAAGTAAACTTAATAAACATTTACAGAACTCTCTACTCCAAATCCACAAAATATACATTTTTTTTTTCAGTAACACATCACATTTATTCTAAAAGTGACCACATGGTTGGGAGTAAATCACTCCCTAGCAATTGCATAGCATTTCATAGGTTTAAATGAAATATTGGTTGGCTGTTTGTTTGTTATTTTCCTCCCTTATTCCTTCCTGTCTCCATTGTATAACACAATTATTAGTATAAAAAAAGCTTTTAATATCCATTTGTAGACTGCATTCTAGCCTGGGCAATAGAGCAAGATTCCCGTTCTCTCTCCCTTTTTTTTTTCTTCTTTTTCTCTTTATTTCATTCTTTTTTTCTTCCTTCTTTCTCTTTTTCTCTTTTTCTAAAAAAAAAAAAAAAACCCACAGAGAAAAGCAGAAAAAAAAAAAAAATAAGTGCTGCCATCTAAAAGGGGACATACCCTTCACTAAACTACTGAAAAGAACTGAATTTGTATGAAACATTACAAATTAAGATATGAGATGTGAGTTGTGCTAAATGGCTTTTAAGGAATAATCAGCTCCTTTAGTCTAAGTCTTTTTCAAAAGAAGATACATGTTGGCAAAACACAGCTTAAACAGTTCTGCTGTGGACTAATTTCAGCATATTAATACATGTTCATACTCATGCATCAGAGCCAACTTCCTTTAACAATATAAGAAGATACATTTTTGGGCTGGGCGCGGTGGCTCAAGCCTGTAATCCCAGCACTTTGGGAGGCCGAGGTGGGCGGATCACGAGGTCAAGAGATCAAGACCATCCTGGCCAACATGGTGAAACCCCGTCTCTACTAAAAATACAAAAATTAGCTGGGCGTGGTGGCGTGCGCCTGTAGTCCCAGCTACCCGGGACGCTGAGGCAGGAGAATTGCTTGAACCCGGGAGGCAGAAGTTGCAGTGAGCCGAGATTGTGCCACTGCACTCCAGCCTGGCGCCTGGCGACAAAGTGAGACTCTGTCTCAAAAAAAAAAAAAAAAAAAAAGAAGATACATTTTTTAGGGTGCTAACCAAACAATTTAAGCAATGATATTTATTACTAACGGTCAAACTGTTCAGTTTGTCTTATGACTATCGTATCCATATTATCCTATTATACACCTCTTCCCAATTACTTTCATCAAACACGAAATAGTTTTTTTGTTGTTCTTTACCAAAAAATGCTATGAAAATGCAACCTGACTTTATGTGGTTTTAAAATCACAACTCCTGATTTATTTCTATAGTTAATATAAGATTGTCCAGGAGTTATTCCACGTCAAAGACTTTAGTTCCTTTTAGTGATATGGCACCCACTGAAAAACTGACTATTCCTATGCAAAAACACCTCAAATACAGTAAAAAGAGTCTTGGAATTGTAATGACTATTCTGGAACAAAAGGAAAGACTTTTGGCCTGAACAAAGCTGAGTTAGATTCCAGGCATCAACAAACATTAGTACACTCAAAGGACTATCCTCTTTTGCTCTGGGTAGAAAAGAAGAATAAAAACCGCAAACTCTCACCTGAGAATCTTTACTTATTTATTTTCATTTTTAATTTTTTGAGACAGAGTCTTGCTCTGTTGCCCAGGCTGGAGTGCAGTGGTGTAATCTCTCCTCACTGCAACCTCCATCTCCTGGGTTCAAGCAATTCTCCTGCCTCAGCCTCCCAAGTAGCCAGGATTATAGGTGCCCACCACCACGCCTGGCTAATTTTTGTATTTTTAGTAGAGACAAGGTTTCCCCATGTTGGCCAGGCTGATCTCAAATTCCTGACCTCAGGCCATCCACTCGCCTCAGCCTCCCCAAATGCTGGGATTACATGCGTGAGCCACCGCACCCCACCAGGATTCTTAATAATACCCCCCACTTGGATTTATGATTCAAATTATACCACCTGCAGCATCCAGGAAACCCTACACATTTAAAAGAATACGAGATTGGTAGTATCTTGGAGTACCTGGTTAAGGCACCAAAAGATTTCGGATTTAAAATTATCAAATAGATAAAAAAATAATAATAAATGTTATAGAAGCCAGGTGTCCATTTCAATGTGATTCCTCCAAAGGTATCAAAAATATGAAGAGCTCATAGTCAATGACCAGAAGGTTTCAGAAAGGAATCAAATGTGTAACTTCTAAAACTTAAAATATTATCACTGAAATCAATTCAGTAGACGGGCTAAACAGCAGAATAGACACAGCTGAAGAGCAATTTATTGAAAGCAAAGACAGAACTGAAGAAATTACACATATTATAGCATAAAGAGGCAAAAAGACAGAAATCATAAAAGAGAGATTAAGAATCATGGAGGATAGAATAGGAAAATCTGATATAACTTGGAGTTCCTGAAAGAGAACATGAACAGAATAGGGAAGAGACAATATTTCAAAATATAAGAGTTAAGCCACTGAATTTACAATGCTGAATTTTATGTTATGTGAATTTCCAGGATGGATTAAAGACATCCATTCTTCAGACTCAGGAAGCACAACAAATTCCAAGTAGGATGAATAAGAAGAAATGTACTACTGAGACACCAGCTGGGGCAGCCAAGGGAGTGCTAGCATCACCCTTCCCCCTCACCCCAGGCTGCACAGCCTGTAGCTCCAAAAGAGACCCCTTCCTTTGCTCGAGGAGAGGAGAGGGGAAGAGTGGGGTGGACTTTGTCTTGCATCTTGGATACCAGCTAAGCCACAGCAGGATAGGGCACCAGACAGAGTCGTGAGGCTCTTGTTCCAGGCCCTAGCTCCCAGACAACATTTCTAGGCAAACCTTGGGCCAGAAGGGAACTTGCTGCCTTGAAGGAAAGGAGCCAGTCCTGGCAGCATTCATCACCTGCTAGCTGAAGAGCCCTTGGTCCCTGAATAAACGGCAATACCCAGATACTACATCAATGGCCTTGGGTGAGCCTCGGAGATATGCTGGCTTCAGGCACCAGCATGCGCACAGCAGGGAAGAGACCAAGTGGGCTCTTGGGGTCCCCAATTCCAGGACTTGATTCTTGGAAGGCACTTCTGGACCTGCTCAGGGCAAGAGTGGAGCCCAAGGCCCTGAAGGGTGAGTCCTGGGCCAGGCAGCATTCATGACAAGCTGACTTAAGAGCCCTTGGGCCTTAAGGAAACATTGGCTGGTAGTCTAACAGGACTCCTCATGGCCTGTGGTGATGGTGGCTACTGGGTGAGGCTACTCTGCCTTTGGAAATGGGAAGGAAGAGTGGGAAGGACTGTGTCGTGTGGTTTGAGTGCCACCTCAACCACAATACAATAGAGCAGCAGGTAGACTTCTAAGGTTTTTGACTCTAGTCCCTGACTCCCGGATGGTACCTCTGAACCCACTTGGGGCCAAGGGACCTCATTGCCTTGAAGGGAAGGACAAAGGCCTGGCAGGCTTTGCTACCTGCTGATTGTAGAGCCCCAGAGCCTCCAGTGAACACAGGCAGAAGCCAAGGAGTCATTACCACAGGTTGTGGATGAGACCCAGCTTCACATCTGACCCAGTGCAGTCATAGTGGGGGTGGCCACAGAGGTGCTTGTGTCACTCAACCCCTAGCTTTAGGTGGCTCAGAACAGAGAGAGAGAGACTCTGTTTGTTTGGGAGAAAGTAAGGAAAGAGAACAAGAGTCTCTGCCTGGTAATCCAGAGAATCCTGGATCTTGTCCAAGATCATCAAGATGGTACCTCTACGAGTCTATAAGAACCATATTGTTACTGGGCTTGGGGAGCTCCCTAAAGTAGATACACCTTAGATCACAACACCCAAGTCCTTTCAAATATCTGGAAAGCCTTCCCAAAAGGATGGCTACAAATAAGCCTAGACACTGAAGACTACAATAAATACCTAACTCTTCAATGCCCGGACACCAAAACCATCCGGGAAAACATGACCTTGCCAAATGAACTGAACAAGGCATCAGGGGCCAATCCTGGAGAAACAGATATGTGACCTTTCAAACAGAGAATTCAGAATAGCTATTTTGAGGAAACTGAAAGAAATTCAAGATAACACAAAGAAAGAATTCAGAATTCCATCAGATAAATTTAACAAAGAGATTCAAATAATTAAGAACAATCCAACAGAAATTCTGGAGCTGAAAAATGCAATTGGCATACTGAAGGATGTCTTAGAACCCTTAAATAGCAGAATGGATCAAGCAGAATAAATAGTGAGCTTGAAGACAGGCTATTTGAAAATACACAGTCAAAGGAGACAAAAGAAAAAAGAATAAAAAAACAATGAATCATGCCTATAGGCCTCTTTAAGGCCATTAACTCTTATATTTGTCCTTTAGTGGCTAAAAATAAAAATCTAAAAATAGCCACAGAAGGACAAACCTAAGAGTTATTGACCTTAAAGGGGTAGTAGACAAAGAGATAGAAAGTTTATTCAAAGGGGTAACAACAGAGACCTTTTAAAACCTATGGAAAGATATCAATATCCAGGTACAAGAAGGTTATAGAACATCAAGCAGATTTAATCCAAAGAAGACTACCTCAAGGCATTTACTAGTCAAACTCCCAAAGGTCAAGAATAAAGAAAGAATCCTAAAAGCAGCAAGAGAAAGAAACACAAATAACATACACTGAAGCTCCAATACATCTGACAGCAGACTTTTCATCGGAAACCTTACAGGCCAAGAGAAAGTGGTATGACATATTTAAAGTGCTAAAGAAAAAAAAATTTTTTTTTACCCTAGAATAGTGTATCTGGTGAAATTAGACTTGAAGGGAAATAAAGATGTTCCCAGACAAAACAAACAAAAGTTGAGGGATTTCATCAATACCAGACCTGTCCTACAATAAACGCTAAAAAAAAAGTACTTCAATCAGAAAGAAAAAAAAAATTAATGAGCAATAAATAATCACTTGAAGGTGTAAAACTCACTACACAAAGCTGGGGTGGCTGGCAAGATGGCTCATTAGGAACTCCTCTTGTCTGTAGCTTCCAGTGAGATCAATGCAGAAGGCAGGTGATTCCTGCATTTCCAACTGAGGTACCCATCTCATCTCATTGGTACTGGTTAGACAGTAGGTGTAGCCCAAGGAGGGTGAGCAGAGGCAGGGTGGGGCATCGCCTCACCCAGGAAGCACAAGGGGTAGGGGAACTCCCTCCCCTAGCCAAGGGAAGCCATGAAGGACTGTGCCGTGAGGAACTGTGCACTCTGGCCCAAGATACTATGCTTTTCCTATGGTCTTCAGAATCCAGAGACCAGGAGATTTCATTGGGTGTCTACACCACCAGGGTCCTGTGTTTCAAGCACAAAACTGGGCAGCCATTTGGGCAGACACTGAGCTAGCTGCAGGAGTGTTTTTCATACCCCATTGGCGTCTGGAACACCAGCGAGACAAACAGTTCACTCCCCCTGGTAAAGGGCTGAAGCCAGGGAGCGAAGTGATTTAGCTAGCAGATTGCACTCCCACAGAGCCCAGCTAGCAAGATCCACTGGCTTGAAATTCTAACTGCCATCACAGCAGTCTGAAGTCAACTTGGGATACTTGAGCTTGGTGGGGGGGGAGGGGTGTCCGCTGTTACTGAGGCTTGAGTAGGTGGTTTTCCCTTCACAATGTAAACAAAGCTGCCAGGAATTTCGAGCTGGGTGGAGCCCACTGCAGCTTGACTAAGTCCCTGCAACCAGACTGCCTCTCTAGATTCCTCTTCTTTGGGCAGGGCATCTCTGAAAGAAAGGTAGCAGCCCCAGTCAGGGACTTATAGATAAAACTCCCATCTCCCTGAGACAGAGAACCTGGGGGAAGGGGCAACTGTGGGCACAGCTTCAGCAGACCTAAACATTCCTATCTGCCAGCTCTGAAGACAGCAGCAAATCTCCAAACACAGCACTTGAGCTCTGCTTAGAGATAGACTGCCTCTTCAAGTGGGTCCCTGACCCCCATGCCTCCTGACTGGGAGACACCTCCCAGCAGGGGTGGACAGACACCTCATACAGGAGAGCTCCAGCTGGCATCTGGTGGGTGCTCCTCTGACATGAAACTTTCAGAGGAGGGAACAGGCAGCAATCTTTGCTCTTTTGTAGCCTCTGCTGGTGACACCAAGGCAAATAGGGTCTGGAGTGGACCTCCAGCAAACTCCAGCAGACCTGCAGCAGAGAGGCCTGATTGTTAGAAGGAAAACTAACAAACAGAAAGGAAGAGCATCAACATCAACAAAAAGGACGTTCACAGAGAAACTCTATACAAAGGTCAACAACATCAAAGACCAAAGGTAGATAAACCCATGAAGATGAGGAAAAACCAGCACAAAAAGGCCGAAAATTCCAAAAATCAGAATGCCTCTTCTCCTCCAAAGGATCACAACTCCTTGCCAACAAGAAAACAAAACTGGACAGAGAATCATTTTGATGAATTAACAGAAATAGGTTTCAGAAAATTCATAATAACAAACTCCTCCAAGCTAAAGGAACATGTTCTAACCCAATTCAAGGAAGCTAAGAACCTTGAAAAAAGGTTAGAAGAATAGCTAACTAGAATAAGCAGTTTAGAGAAGAACATAAATGACCTAATGAAGCTGAAAAACACAGCACAAGAACTTTGTGAAACATACACAAGTATCAATAGCTGAATCAATGAAGTGGAAGAAAGGATATCAGAGATTGAAGATCAACTTAATGAAATAAAGTGTGAAGACAAGATTAGAGAAAAAAGAATGAAAAGGAATGAACAAATCCTCTAAGAAATATGGGACTATGTGAAAAGACCAAACCTATGTTTGATTGGTGTACCTGAAAGTGACTGGGAGAATGGAGCCAAGTTGGAAAACACTCTTCAGGATATTATCCAGGAGAACTTCCCAACCTAGAAAGACAGGCCAACATTCAAATTTAGGAAATGCAGAGAACACCACAAAGATACTCCTTGAGAAGAGCAACTCCAAGACACATAATCATCAGATTCACCAAGGTTGAAATGATGGAAAAAAATTTTAAGGTAAGCCAGAAAGGTCAGTTTGTTACCCACAAACAGAAGCCCATCAAACTAACAGCAGATCTCTCAGCAGAAACCCTACAAGCCAGAAACGAGTGGGGGCAAATATTCAACATTTGTAAAGAAAAGAATTTTTTCAACCCAGAATTTCATATCGTGAAACTAAGCTTCACAAGTGAAAGAGAAATAAAATCCTTTACAGACAAGCAAATGCGGAGAGATGCTGTCACCACCAGGCCTGCCTTACAAGAGCTCCTGAAGGAAGCACTAAATATAGAAAGGAAAAACCAGTACCAGGCACACAAAAACATACCGAATTGCAAACACTATCGACACTATGAAGAAACTGCATCAACTAATGGGTAAAATAACCAGCTAGCATCATAATGACAGGATCAAATTCACATGTAACAGTATTAACCTTAAATGTAAACAGGCTAAATGCCCCATTTAAAAGACAGACTGGCAAATTGGATAAAGAGTCAAGACCCATTGGTATGGTGTATTCAGGAGACCTATCTCACCTGCAAAGACACATATAGGCTCAAAATAAAGGGATGGAAGAATATTTACCAAGAAAATGGAAAGCAAAAAAAAAGTATAACTTGAAATCCTTGTCTCTGATAAAACAGACTTTAAACCAACAAAGACCAAAAAAGACAAAGAAAGGCATTACATAATGGTAAAGGAATCAATGCAACAAGAAGAGCTAACTCTTCTAAATATATATGCAACCAAATACAGAAGCATCCAGATTCATAAAGCAAGTTCTTAGAGACCTACAAAGAGACTTAGACTCCCACACAGTAATAGTGGGAGACTTTAACACCCCAATGTCAATATTAGATGCAACAAGACAGAAAATTAACAACAATATTCAGGACTTGAACTCAGGCTCTGGACCAAGTGGACCTAATAGACACCTACAGAACTCTCCACCCCAAATACACAGAATATACATTCTCCTCAGTACCACATCACACTTGTTCTAAAATCAACCACATAATTGGAAGTAAAACACTCCTCAGCAAATGCAAAAGAACAGAAATTATAACAAACAGTCTCTCAGACCACTGTGTAATCATATTAATATTCAGGATTAAGAAACTCACTAAAAACCATACAACTACATGGAAACTGAATAGCCTGTTCCTGAATGACTACTGGGTAAATAATGAAATTAAGATAGAAATAAATAAGTTCTTTGAAACCAATGAGAAAAAAGGCACAACTCACCAGAATCTCTGGGACACAGCTAAAGCAGTGTTTAGAGGGAAATTTATAGCACTAAATGCCCACAGGAGAAAGAAGGAAA
Organism: Ateles fusciceps; assembly: GCA_036589455.1. Lineage (NCBI taxonomy): Eukaryota > Metazoa > Chordata > Mammalia > Primates > Atelidae > Ateles > Ateles fusciceps. Next base: position 330,063 of record JAZHEH010001878.1, read on the forward strand.
GATCTAAAATTGACACCCTAACATCACAATTGAAAGAACTAGAGAAGCAAGAGCAAACAAATTCAAAAGCTCGCAGAAGACAAGAAATAACTAAGATCAGAGCAGAACTGAAAGAGAAAGAGACACAAAAAACTCTTCAAAAAATCAATGAATCCAGGAGCTGGATTTTTTAAAAGATTAACAAAATAGACCACTAGCCAGACTAATAAAGAAGAAAAGAGAGAGGAATCAAATAGACAAAATAAAAAATGATAAAGGGGATATCACCACTGATTCCACAGAAATACAAACTACCATCAGAGAATACTATAAACACCTCTATGGAAATAAACTAGAAAATCTAGAAGAAACGGATAAATTCCTGGACACATACACCCTCCCAAGACTAAACAGGAAGAAGTCAAATCCCTGAATAGACCAATAACAGGTTCTGAAATTGAGGAAGTAATTAATAGCCTATTAACCAATAAAAAGCCCTGGACCAGAGAGATTCACAGCCGAATTCTACCAGAGGTACACAGAGGAGCTGGTACCGTTCTTTCTGAAACTATTCCAAACCATAGAAAAGAGAAACTCCTCCTTAACTCATTTTATGAGGCCAGCATCATCTTGATACTGAAACCTGACAGAGACACACACAAAAAAGAAAATGTCAGGCCAATATCCCTGATGAACATTGATGCAAAAATCCTCTGTGAAATACTGGCAAACCTAATCCAGCAGAACATCAAAAAGCTTATCTACCAGGATCATGTTGGCTTCATCCCTGGGATGCAAGGCTGGTTCAACATATGCAAATCAATAAACGTAATACATCACATAAGAACCAATGACAAAAACCACATGATTATCTCAATAGATGCAGAAAAGGGGCTTCAGTAAATTTCAACACCCCTTCATGATAAAAACTCTCAATGAATTAGGTACTGATGGAATATATCTCAAAATAATAAGAGCTATTTATAACAAACCCACAGCCAATATCATACTGAATGGGCAAAAGCTGGAAGCATTTTCTTTGAAAACTGGCACAAGACAAGGATGCCCTTTCCCACCACTCCTATTCAACATAGTATTGGAAGTTTTGACCAGGGCAATCAGGCAACTGAAAGAAAGAAAGGGCATTCAAATAGGAAGAGAGGCAGTCAAATTGTCTCTGTCTGCAGATGACATGATTGTATATTTAGAAAACCCCACTGTCTCAGACCAAAATCTCCTTAAGCTGATAAGCAACTTTAGCAAAGTCTCAGGATACAAAATCAATGTGCAAAAATTACAAGCATTCCTATACACCGAAGAGTCAAATCATGAGTGAACTCCCATTTACAATTGCTACAAAGAGCATAAAATACTTAGGAATATTACTTACAAGGGATGTGAAGGACCTCTTCAAGGAGAGCTACAAATCACTGCTCAAGGAAATAAGAGAGGACACAAACAGATGGAAAAACATTCCATGCTCATGGCTAGGAAGAATAAATATCATGAAAATGGCCATACTGCCCAAAGTAATTTGTAGATTCAATGCTATCCCCATCAAGCTACCATTGACTTTCTTCACAGAATTAGAAAAAAATAATACTTTAAATTTCATATGGAACCAAAAAATAGCCCATATAGCCACGATAATCCTAAACCAATAGAACAAACCTGGAGGCATCACACTACCTGACTCCAAACTCTACTACAAGGCTACAATAACCAAAACAGCATGCTACTGGTACCAAAACAGCTATGCAGACCAATGGAACAGAACAGAGGCCTCAGAAATAACACCACACATCTATAGTCACCTGATCTTTGTCAAACCTGATAAAAACAAGCAATGAGGAAAGGATTCCCTACCTAATAAATGGCGTTGGCAAAACTGGCTAGCCATATGCAGAAAACTGAATTGGACTCTTTCCTTACACCTTACACTAAAATTAACCTAAGATGGATTAAAGACTTAAATGTAAGCCCTAAAACCATAAAACCCCTAGAAGAAAGCTAAGCAATACCATTCAGAACATAGGCATGGGTAAAGACGTCATGACTAAAACACCAAAAGCAATGGCAACAAAAGCCAAAATTGACAAATGGAATCTAATTAAACAAAAGTGCTTCTGCACAGCAAAAGAAACTATCATCAGAGTGAACAGGCAACCTACAGAATGGGAGAACATTTTTGCAATCTATCCATCTGACAAAGGGCTAAAATCCAATATCTACAAATAACTTAAACAAATTTACAAGAAAAAAAATCCCATCAAAAGGTGGGCAAAGGATATGAACAGACACTTCTCAAAAGAAGATATTAATGTGGCCAAAAACATATGCAAAAAAGGTCAGCATCACTGTTTATTACAGAAATGCAAATCAAAACCACATTGAGATACAATCTCATACCATTTAGAATGGCGATCATTAAAAAGCCAGGAAACAACAGATGCTGGAGAGGATATGGAGAAGTAGGAACACTTTCACACTGTTGGTGGGAGTTTAAATTAGTTCAACCATTGTGGAAGACAGTGTGGCGATTCCTCAAGGATCTAGAACCAGAAATATCATTTGACCCAGCAATCCCATTACTGGGCCCAAAGGATTATAAATCATTCTACTATAAAGACACATGCACACATATGTTTATTGCAGCCCTCTTCACAATAGCAAAGACTTGGAACCAACCTAAATGCTCATCAATGATAGACTGGATAAAGAAAATTTGGCACATATACACTATGGAATACTATGCAGCCATAAAGAAGGATGAGTTCATATCCTTTGCAGGTACATGGATGAAGCTGGAAACCATCATTCTCAGCAAACTAACACAGGAACAGAAAACCAAACACCACATATTCTCACCCACAAGTGGGAGTTGAACAATGAGAACACATGGACACAGGGAGGGAAACATCACACACCAGGGCCTGTCCGGGGTTGGTGTGGGGGGTAAGGGAGGGATAGTATTAGGAGAAATATCTAATGCATATGACGGTTGATCAGTGCCATAAACCACCATGGCACGTGTATACCTAAGTAACAAACACACCTATTTGAGGAATGGCAATAAAGAAGGGTTTATGTGGGAATGAACAAAAAAAGAAAGAAAGAAAGAGAGAGAAAGGAAGGAAGGAAGGAAGGAAGGAAGGAAGCAAGGAAAGAAGGAAGGAAGGACGGACAGTGGAGTGAGGAAAACTTTTTAACAGTTGTTGCCCCACAGTGAGTCATATCCCTCTAATGTTCTTTATCAACTAAAAATAAAGAATGTACTCACTTTTTAAAATTTCTCTGGCTGCTGAATTCTGCCTCTGGAACATGACTTTGCTCTGAAAATAAGCAGATAATCCCTAGATGTATAAGGGTTGCATTATCATGATCATTGTTTTTATTATCAGTATTTATTCATATATTTGGAGCCCAGCACCTGAGCCCAGGAGATCGATACTGCAGGATGAAGGAGTAAAACTGTCTTCATGGCCAATAACATTTTACTATTTAGAAATACTATTCTGGCTTATATGGTCTGACACCTTTCAAAAGAGTTGAGTTTCTCCCTTGGTCTTAAGTGCCAGGGGCTCCAGCTGGATGAAGTATGTTGGTCATTAGGCATCCTCTCTGGAAAACTAAGTATGTGTCTGGACTTAATGGTGGTGGGACTCACTCAATATGTGGGGAGAGAGGATACTTCTGGAGAATCCTATGATCTCATAAGCAGTAAAGGCAAGAAAGGACTTGACAGCTATTCTCTCCCTAGGCTACCTCCCTTGCCTTCTCTGAGACTATGTCATACCATAAGGGATCAATCCTTAATGCTAATTGTCTCAGCAACTCCACGGTAAGTGTATACCATTACATCATGAATTGCAAAAAGTCTAATCTAGATTTACCAAACAGATAAGGACAACAGTTTCAGCTTTGAATGGATCCAACTCTTAGTATCTTCTCAGAGGAGTTGTGTTTTTAAACAGCTTCAGCTGTTTAAAAGCGGTTATCTTCTTGACTATCCATCAAAAAGTTAAAAACAATCAAACTTCTGTTTGATTTTGTTCAAGGTTACAACTAAGTGAAAAGCTAAATTCAGAACAGAAACAAAACCAAGAAGCAGATCAGTTCACAAAAGTCACATAATATCATCAGCTCTATAAATAAATAATATTCCTGGCCAGAGTAACTAATTAGAAAGTATCTATCTTTGCATTACAAATGGCAATAGAAATAAATCAGACATTTACACATACAAAAGGAATGACCACTCCCATGCCTCTATCTAATTAAGAAATTAAACATGGCTGGGCACGGTGGCTCACACCTCTAATCCTAACACTTTGGGAGGCTGAGGTGCGTAGATCACTTGAGCCCAGGAGTTCAAGACCACCCTGGGCAACGTGGTGAAATCTCGTCTCTACAAAAAATACAAAAATTAGATGGGTGTGGTGGTGGGCACTGTAGTTCTAGCTATTCAGGGGGCTGAGATGGGAGCCCAGGAGGCCACTGCTGTGGTAAGCCCAGCACCTGAGCCCAGGAGGTCGATGCTGTGTTGAGTTCCCACTACACTCCAGCCTGAGTGACAGAGTAAGATCCTATCTTAAAAAAACAAACAAATAGGTAAATAAAAAAACATAAGAAATTTACAAAAATTAATATTCTGGTCTCCACCAATCTATACTAATAGAAGTCACAGAGTAAGACTATAGCTCCTGCCCACAGTCATAATTCACAACACAGCTTCTACAGTCAAGGTAATGTGTTGAATAACTTTTTTTGCAACAGTAGAATCTCTTTAGTAAGTGTATTAGTTCATTTTCCCACTGCTGATAAAGACATACCCAGGACTGGGTAATTTATACAGGAAAAAGGGTTTAATGGACTTACAGTTCCATGTGGCTGGGAGGCCTCACAATCATGGTAGAAGGCAAGGAGGAGCAAGTCACATCTTACATGGATGGCAGCAGGCAAAGAGAGAGCTTGTGCAGGGAAACTCTCCCTTATAAAACCATTAGATCTTGTGAGACTGACTACTATCATGAGAACAGCATGGGAAAGACCTGCCCCTGTGATTCAATTACCTCCCACCAGGTGCCTCCCACAACATGTGGGAATTCAAGATGCAACTTGGGTGGGGACACAGCCAAATCATATCAGCAAGATATAGATATTTATTGAAATGTGAAGTGTCAAAAACATCATTAGTGAGCAGCTTTTAAAAAAAATTATTTGATATAGTCAAGCCATTTTAAAGGGAGGCTTGAAGTTCTATCTAGGCTAGTGAGACCTGAAGCTCAGTCATCTTCACCCCAGATACACACACATACACATACATGCAGAAATATATCACATGCTACAAACATATGTGCAACTCAAAAACAAAAGTTATAGATAACTGTGAATGGGAAAGAAATGACTAATGCCTGTGAGGGTCAAGAGTGGGCTAAACTTGGTAGGGCTGAGAGAGGTGGCTGGCTTCAGCAAGCAGTTTGCAAATGAAAATTAGATCTTTTTTGACACCAGAGGTGAAATTACCCAGACCCATCAATCACCAGCAACAGCAGCAGCCTTCTGCTTCAGGCCTCCTAGGTCATTTTCCTTCCTGCCAAATGCCAAGACACTCTGTGTGGGACAAAGGGAGATGGGAAGGAGCAGGCAGGTAGCAGAAGACAGTGCTGAAGAACAGATCTTATTTCCTCACCTTGAGAGAAACACCTTGAGAGAGCCCTGCTAATAAGCCCTCAAAATCGTTAGTTTTAATGTTGGCACTCTAAACAGAGATTAAGTCATGTAAGCATCTTTTTAAAATTGGTTACAGCTTTTATTTAATATAAATAAGCACTCTTTCCTCTTTATGTGCCATACCATACACTTCCCAGAATAATTTATTCTACAGATCTCTCTCAGAAGGTAAGAACCTGAGAACAAATTGATTGTCAAGGAGGATTTATTGAAAAGCATTTTCTATAGTTAGTATAAAGTTGTTCTGTGTTAATAAGAGCTGTCTACCCAAATATCACAAAATAAATCTGTTTACAGAATCCTTTCTTCTACAATTTCAGGCTCATATCCTGCATAGGGCAAAGATGGAAACTTGGTACAACTCTACTATGCTGCATCTCTATCAGCATTAACTAAATGTACTGCAAAGGCTCTGCCTTGTCACCCTGAGTTGAGTGGCCTCTCTTTCGTGTGTGTGCGCGTGTGTGTGTGTGTGTGTGTGTGTGTGTCTGTGTGTGTCTGTGTTTTCTGGGTGTTGCTGGGTTTTGGGCTGCAAGGCCATGCTTAGCTCCCCCTAGAGAATGTTTCTCCAGGCTCTTGGTCTTTCACTCACCCAAGAATGGGAGAGGAGACCATGACGCAGTGCATTTGTAAATACTGGACTCAAAAAGTTTTTACAGAAAAGTGATTTATTTAGACAGACAGAGAGAGAAAAGTGAGAAGGAGAGAGAAAGAAACAGCTAGCTCTCACACTGAGTGAGAGAAAGAAAAGCCACTCTCACACTGAGTGAGAAGGGTTCCCAGAGGGGGAGAACCAGAGAAGGAAAGCTCATCTTACACTGAGTGAGAGAATCCAGAAAGATGGAATCCAGGAGAGGAAAGACAGCTTCCACACTGGAGGGAAGGGGACCCCAGAGGGAGAGATTCAGGAGAGAGAAAGACAGCTTCCATGAAGGGAGTGTTCGTGGAAGGGGACCCAAACATGGACTCCCAAGGAGTCTGGAAGAAGGGGCCTTTTAACCTGGGAGGAATTCCCACCTACTCCAAGAACCCTGGCCAATGAAAGGAGTTCCTTTGAACTTCCACTGGAGTGACTGACCTTTGGTTCTTGCAAAAATTTAAAACAAAGACTGTTAAATCTCCTGGATGGAGAGGCATGGGAGGGGGGCATTGCGCTGGGAAGTTTTTGCCCTTAAAACTATGCGCCCTTTGTGGACCGGGGAAGAGAATACATTCCCCTCATGGGCATGCAGAATTTCTGGCAAAGAGTTTTGGACCACAATGGCTGGGGAATTAAATAGGAATGTGTGCTGGTGGGACTTCTTAATCTGCCACAAAAATGAAACTAAACTAAGGGGAAATGTCATGCTAGATGTTCAAATGCAAGTTTTACAGTGGCTTGAAACCCTTGCAATGAAATAGTCAGGGGAACCAAGAAATCAGTAGGCAATCAATTAGGAATAGACGGAAAGTGCTTTGCCATAAAGAAAAACACCACTGCCATCTCAACTTAGTGACACTGACTAACAGTAGAGGGAAGAAATTATTGCCTGAGGAGCATGATGGCTTTAAGGGATTAGATGAGAACATACATTGGAGATACTGTACATATATATAGAGAGAACATACACACATAGAGAAGATACACACAGAACACACACTGGAGTCTCCTTGGAAGCTGTGCTACAAAGCAGTGGCTTTCAAAGTGTGGTCCCAGACTGGCAACATCTTTTTTACTTGGAACCTGTAAGAAATGTTAATTTTGGTACTCCACCTTATCTAGCAACTTTAAAACTCTGGGTTGATGCCCAGCAATATGCATTTTAACAAATCTTCCAGGTGATTCTAATACCCACTAAAGTTTGAGAATCACTGGAATTATGTTTCAGTTAAGACTTTCATTTCTAGCTGCTTCATCTAGATGCAAGGGGTGTGTGTGTGTGTGTGTGTGTGTGTGTGCGCACACACATGTGTGTGTGTCTGGTGTATGTCTAAAACGTTTTAAAAGGATATTAAGCTTTACATTTTTGCTTGTTTTAATCCAGTGGTGTGAAGAAATAAGAAATACAAAACTGGGGTCAATACGTAGAAATAAGTAAGCTAAAATGATAGAAAAAGGCCAACAGAAAGATAAACAAATAATTCTTTATTATCTCTTTCGTAGTAGTCAAGTGTGAGTCCCTTGAAATTCTACTGACGTAAAAATCGTATTTGTTTTCATTTGGAAGGATCCTTTGGAACCTCTGCTGCCACCTTCTCATTTTACAGGTGAGGACCTGAACGGGGTAAGGTTTTACCGACCTGCCAGGATAGATGGCAGGTTCATGATCCTGGGTCTGAGGAAGAGAGATCTCAGATAAAAGTTTAAATTGAGTAGATATTATTGGTTTGGGAGAAAAATAAAGCACTTATCCACATTTTTTAAAGTTATGTGAATCATTTAAGTTGTCTTCCGCATCTGGCTCCTGCCAGAGACTGGTGCTAAGACGCACATGGTTGGAGGAACACACGCTCTCTCAGGAGGCGACGGCCCAGCAGATGGATCGGCACCACAGACCGTGGCCCCAGCTGCACGGCTGCCTTTGCCAGGGGAATGAAAGAGTCTTTTCACTCCTTTCCTCCCTTCCCATGCCAGGCTCAGCACCAGCACCAGCCCCCACACTCCGTCTGTGCATGCTTTCTTCGATCCTGGAAGGAAATCATAAGTGACTTGCCCCAAAAGGATTGCTCTTGAGTGAGTAAAGAGATAAACTTTAATCATTATTAATCACTACTGTTTCACTTATGCTCTATAATAACCCTCCTTCTTTCTAAAGGTATTGCGCGGGGCTGGAGGAGCTTTATTTTTAAGGGCTGGTTTTCTGTTCCATCCCCGACCAGGTCTCAACATCGTCAAAGTTCTATTGTGTATTTTAAACTTAACAGAGAGTTCAATTTAACAGAAAGGCGAAGGTATGGAGAGTTAGGCCCGAGATCTCCATGGCTTCACTCTTCCTACAGTGTGGAGTTCACTGCCTTGCACACAATGAAGGCTTCATAAATATTTGGTGAATTACTGAGTGAATGTGAGAGGGCAATGAGGGAAACTGACAACATAAAGCAGACCAGAGAGTTCCTGAGAGTTGACTCCTTTGTTTGTTACTTTACCTGTAGGAGTAAAGGCAGTCAGTGGGCATGGAATTATGTTAAAGTCACCCTGAAATAAAGGATGGAAACCTGATCTTTACGTATTTCCAAGCCTGGGCAGAGAGATCTTCCCGTATTTTCCTGGGGAAAGTACATTGGGTTTGGAGATGCTCCAAACCAGATTCCAGGCAGTCATTAGCAGCTGGGATAAATCAGTTATGGTTCTAGATTAAGACTTAAACTCAAGGGAGGGGAGCATTTCACACTGGGGTTGGTGGGGGGCGGGGCTAAGGGAGGGACAGCAGGGGGTGGGGAGGCTGGGAGGGACAACATGGGGGAGAAATGCCAGTTACAGGTGTCGGGGGTAGGGAGGAAGCAAACCACCTTGCCAAGTACGTACCTATCCAACAATCCTGCATGATCAGCACATGTACCTCAGAACCTAAAGTACAATTAAAAAAAAAAAAAGACCTATTCTTTGGTAGCACAACAGATTAACTACAGTCAATAATAACTTAATGGAATATTTTAAAATAAAGAATGTAATTGGATTGTTTGTAAAAAAAAAAAACAAAAACAAAAACAAAAACTCAGAGCTAACAAAAAGACATTGATGAAACCACAGAAAATTTGGAGACGAAATTGTGTTAAATGCCATCATATACCTTAGATATCTGCTAGTACTAAGATCAATATACATGATCATGAAGAGTGTAAGACTAACATATCAGTTATAGGAGAGTTAGGACCATATTACAATACTCCTAATAACTCTACTATTTTTTTCAACTACAGCTTCTCATACAACTTTTAAAGGACTAAATGAATTAATACAAGTTATGTTTTTTCATTTTGCCTGGCCTCTGCTGTTTAAAGTTTTATAAAAATTGAAATAGATAAGATGATGACACTTGGAAGAAAGATGAGAGGCAAATGACTTTGGAAGAAAATCAATAGCTGATTTAATTTTTGAGAAAAATAGTATTATTTAAAGAAAATGTTCTGCCATTTTTTTTTTTTTTTTTTTGAGATGGAGCTTGCTCTGTCACCAGGCTGGACTGCAGTGGCACGATCTTGGCTCACTGCAACCTCTGCCTCCTGGGTTCAAGCGATTCTCGTGCCTCAGCCTCCTGAGTAGCTGGGATTACAGACATACACCACCACATCCAGCTAATTTTTGTATTTTTAGCAGAGACGAGGTTTCACCATGTTGGCCAGGATAGTCTCGACCTCCTGACCTCGCTTGCCTCAGCCTCCCAAAGTGCTGGGATTACAGGTGTGAGCTACCGTGCCCGGCCAATTTATTTTTTAAATTGTTACATTTGTGCTTGAGAAATGTAGAGTGTAATATATTAAGCTTTTTAATATTAGCTTTAGTAATGACTGATTGGAAAAATTTAAAACATATCTATAATATTGGTAGCTTCACTTCTCTTAATACTGAATTTACCCATAGTAACCAACTGATTAAAGCGGCAAGGTATCTTAAGTTCTAGCTAACAGTATGACTTCCATGCAATCTACTAGGAAAGACAGCTTTCTATTGGCAGGGGTTTTTTTTACTTTTTTTTCTTTAATTGTACTTTAAGTTCTGGTGTACATGTGCAGATCTTGCAGGATTGTTGCATAGGTACACATTTGCCATGGTGGTTTGCTGTGTCCATCCCCCCTGTCACCTACATAAGGCATTTCTCCCCATGTTATTCCTCCCCAACTCCCCACCCCCGCCATCCCTCCCCTAGCCCCCCACCCCCCAACAGACCCCAGCGTGTAACGTTCCCCTTCCTGTGTCCGTGTTCTCATTGTTCAGCGCCCACCTATGAGTGAGAACATGTGGCGTTGGTTTTCTCTTCTTGTGTCAGTTGGCTGAGAATGATGGTTTCCAGTTTCATCCATGTCCCTACAAAGGATATGGACTCATCCTTTTTATGGCTGCATAGTATTCCATGGTGTATATGTGCCTCATTTTCTTTGTCCTGTCACCATTGATGGGCATTTGGGCGGGTTCCAGGTCTTTGCTATTGTAAACAGTGTTGCAATGAACATACATGTGTGTATGTCTTTAATAATAGAACGATTTATAATTCTTTGGGTATATACCCAGTAATGGGATTGCTGGGTCAAATGGAATTTCTATTTCTAGGTCCTTGAGGAATCACCACACTGTCTTCCACAATGGTGGAACTAATTTACACTCCCACCAACAGTGTAAAAGTGTTCCTATTTCTCCACATCCTTTCCAGCATCTGCTGTCTCCAGATTTTTTAATAATCGCCATTCTAACTGGTGTGAGATGATATCTCAATGTGGTTTTGATTTGCACTTCTCTAATGACGAGTGATGATAAGCATGTTTTCATATGTTTTTTGGTCTCATAAATGTCCTCTTTTGAAAAGTGTCTGTTCGATCTTTCACCCACTTTTGAATGGGCTTGTTTTTTCCTGTAAATCTGCTTTAGTTCTTTGTAGATTCTGGATATTAGCCCTTTGTCAGATGGGTAGATTGCAAAAATTGTTTCCCATTCTGTTGGTTGCTGATTCACTCTGATAATTGTTTCTTTTGCTGTGCAGAAACTCTTAAGTTTAATTAGACCCCATTTGTCTATTTTGGCTTTTGTTGCCATTGCTTTTGGTGTTTTAGTCATGAAGTCCTTGCCTATGCCTATGTCCTGAATGGTTTTGCCTGGGTTTTTTATGGTGTTAGGTCTTATGTTTATCTTATGTTTAATCCATCTGGAGTTAATTTTAGTGTAAGGTGAAAGGAAGGGGTCCAGTTTCAGCTTTCTGCACATGGCTAGGCAGTTCTCCCAACACCATTTATTAAACAGGGGAATCCTTTCCCCCATCGCTTGTTTCTGTCAGGTTTGTCAATGATCAGATGGTTGTAGATGTGTGGCTTTACTTCTGAGGCCTCTGTTCTGTTCCATTGGTCTATATCTCTGTTTTGGTACCCAGTACTATGCTGTTTTGATTACTGTAGCCTTGTAGTATAATTTGAAGTCAGGTAGCATGATGCCTCCAGCTTTGTTCTTTTTGCTTAGTATTGTCTTGGCTATTTGAGCTCTCTTTTGGTTCCATATGAAGTTTAAGGTGATTTTTCCAGTTCTGTGAAGAAGGTCAATGGTAGCTTGATGGGGATAGCACTGAATCTATGAATTACTTTGGTCAGTATGGCCATTTTCACGATATTTATTCTTCCTAACCAGAAGCATGGAATGTTTTTCCATCTGTTTGTGTCCTCTCTTATTTCCTTGAGCAGTTGTTTATGGTTCTCCTTGAAGACGTCCTTCGCATCATTTGTTAATTATATTTGTAGGTATTTTATTCTCTTTGTAGCAATTGCGAATGGGAGTTCGCTCTTGATTTGGCTCTCTGTTATTCTTGTTATTGGTGCATAGGAATGCTTGTGATTTTTGCACATTGGTTTGGTATCCTGAGACTTTGCTCAAGTTGCTTATCAGCTTAAGGAGATTTTGGGCTGAGACGATGGGGTCTTCTAAATATACAATCATGTCATCTGCAAATAGAGACAATTTGAATTCCTCTTTTCCTAACTGAATACTCTTTATTTCTTTTTCTTGCCTGATTGCTCTGGCTAGAACTTCCAATACTATATTGAATAGGAATGGTGAGAAGGGCATCCTTGTCTAGTGCCAGTTTTCAAAGGAAATGCTTCCAGTTTTTGCCCATTCAGTATGATATTGGCTGTGAATTTGTCGTTAATAGCTTTTATTATTTTGAGCTATGTTCCATCCATACCTAGTTTATTGAGAGTTATTAGCATAAAGGGCTGTTGAATATTGTTGAAGGCCTTCTCTGCATCTATGGAGATGATCATCTGGTTTTTGTCTTTGGTTCTGTTTATGTGGTGGATTACATTTATAGATTTGCCTATGTTGAATCAGCCTTTTATCCCTGGGATGAAGCCTACTTGATTGTGATGGATAAGCTTTTTGATGTGCTGTTGCATTCAGTTTGCTAGTATTTTGCTGAAGATTATTGCGTCGATGTTCATCATAGATATTGGTCTGAAGTTTTCTTTTTTAGTTGTGTCTCTGCCAGGTTTTGGCATCAGGATGATGTTCGTCTCATAAAATGAGTGAGGAAGGATTCCCTCTTTTGTATTGTTTGGAATCGTTTCAGAAGCAATAGTACCAGCTCCTCTTTGTACAACTGGTAGAATTCAGCTGTAAACCCATAATAAGGAGGGGTAATAATATATTGGCTGGAGAAGCACTGAAATTGTGGAGAAAATTTTATTTCAGTGATTAATAAACATGATCTCAATATATTCTCTCTCTACCTTTTTTAATGGTCCTTCTTCCTCAAAAGCCTTCCAGATTTGTTTATGTTCATTTGGAAGCTCATTTACGCCTGGTCTGAGCAAAGGATACACCTGTGTTGTTGTTTATTTCTGTATCCTCAGCAGCTCATCTAGTGCTTACCATGCTGAAAGGGAGACAGGAATGAACAAATGAAAGAATTTTATTTGTTGTTGACATGTTTAAAATATGCCCAACTGTTTCCTTGAAAGAAAGCGATAAGCCTTGAAGTTTTATAGCCATGATTATTTTAGTAGGGGCAAAGGTTTACTAATATTAATGTATGCATATTGAATCCTTTTCTTATTTATATTTAGCTCTAAAGCATGAGAACAGAGAACACACAAATAAATTGTGTGCCTTAAATTTGCAGAGGCAAATGATTATCCATCGTGTTCTGAGAATACATAATTTTTTAAAAGCTTAGGAAAAATGATTTTAATATTTGTGTCTATTACTATATTTAGACCAAAACTCGGCCATATTTTAATTGCACTAGAAGACACTGTGCCAGATGACTGAATCATCACATAGCGAATGAGAAGATATTACCGGTGAATACAAGTCCTGCTTCCCTCTCTCTTGCTTATCTAACAAGGCTGGGAATACACTGCCATCTACCTTCCTGTTTGCTTCAGATCTCCTGTTCCAAGAGAAGCTTACAGTGCTTTTTTCATCCCAGTTTAACTATTTTAAGGTTTTTTTTTAATGGCTTTAAGGAGAGGAGAGTTTAATAGGCAAGAAGAAAGGGAGAAGACAGAAGGAAGAAGCTTCCTGGTACAAAGACAGAGGGAAGGGGGCTCCAAAGTCAAAAGAGGAGGTCCCCACCTGCCAGGATACTAGCCAGGTATATGTGCAGAGGCTGGAAGAGGCAGTGCTTGATTTGCATTGGGCTCAGGGGATTGGTTTGACTAGGCATGTCCTTCATGAAGCCCATGAAAAAGCTGGCCCTCCCAACCTAGCCTTTTAATATGCAAATGCAGGGCACCATGATGTTCTACATGCATGGGGATATGTGGGGGCAGCCATGTTGCCAGGAACATGTGGGGAAAGGGCAAGAAGGCTGTAGAATCTCCATGTTTGGGTGGACCCTGTTTCTAATGGCCAACATTTATATATCAAAGGTTGCCGGCCTGGCTCTAAGAGCCAGGGCTTTAATACAAGAAACTTTTCTGGAGATGCTTTAAAAATGAAAACCCCTAATGGACCTCTTTTCCTACATTTTCCCCTGTTGAGATGCCACACTGCTGTTAGGGGGTTTTGGGGCGACAACTCTTCCTGGCTACTTCCTGCTGAAAAGGGGCATTGAATGGGGAAGAGCAGCCAGGGCTCCTCCTGGGGTCGATCTAAGGGTCCTCAGAAGAATGTCCATGTGTGGTTCAGTTGCCAGCACCATTTGGAGTTTGATTGCTTCCGTCTGATGATTGAATTTCCTTTCCTGTCCCATGCACCAAAATGATACGGCTCTGATGAGTGGAGGAACATCAGGGTTCTTGGTCCTCATGCCAATTTAGATAAAATGACATGGACATGTGTGGAGTGGTTTTAAGGAGTGGAGAGTTAGTAGACAAGAAAGAAGGAAGAAGACAGAAGGAAGAAGCTCTCTCGTACAGAGACAGGGAGGGGGCTCTAAAGCCAAAGAGGAGGTCCCCCCAAGATTTTATAAATGCATGTATTTTTACACTCTTATAAACTAATACTTTTTGAGAATGCAGCTGCACTCAAAATTTCAGCTGAAAAGTGAGTTGAGCATTATAAATGGAGTCAGTACTTTGCACATAACAGGTGTGCAAATATTTGATTGATTCATTGAAACTGCTGAACCAGAAATTCGTTTCTAAGTAGGCAGGAAGTTGAAATAGGGAATGAAATATAAAGTTATCTTTGAATTACTGAGGAAGTGTAGAGGATAGAGGGAGGTATACCAGGTCAGGGTGGTGGTGCTAATGGTGGTTAATAATAGTGTGATAATTTTGATAGAGAGACAGGACAAGATTCCACGGAATGTCTGACATTTGAGATGGATCTAATAAGCAATGAGTTGTGAAATATAAGGTCTGTTCCAGAACAGCTGAAAGTGTGACACAGCTGGAGAACAGAAGATGTAAAGAGAGAGAAGGAAAAGAGATGAGGCTAAATAGAGAAGTCAGACCAGATTTTAGGGAGGGCCTTGAACTCCTTTCTAAAGCATTTAGGTTTCTTTTCCGGGCATTATGGAGTCATTCAAGGTTTTTAAGCACGAGAGTAAAATGAACAGATTGTGTTTTAGAGAACCCTGGTCACAGATAGAGAAAGCATTAGCACAGAAAGACCAGAGAGAGGAAGCTACTGCAGGGATCCAGGTGAGACATGATAAGTCTGACAGAGCGGTGGTGGTCGTGAGATGTGTAAAGACATTTTGAAGGTTGAATTTGCAGGATTTGGTGGTTGGCTCTGTATGAGAAGGGATAAAGAGACTGACGATGAGCTCTTACCTCCAACATGCTGGTCACTCTAGAGTGAGATGATAGGTCTTTAGTCCATTCATGCATTCCACAAATATTCCAGCTCACCTGTTCCATCGCAACATTGTACTAGATGCTGGAGCTATGGAGATTAAAAAAAAAAGGTACGGTCATTGTTCTAAAGGCATCTAAAAGTATATACAAATTAAAATTCCTCATCCTTACAAAGGCAAAAAACTAAAGATAAAGCTGGGAAAATATTTCAACATACATGACCACTATTTTCATCTATGCTCTATAGAGAAGTGGGTATCAACAGGCAGTTTACAGGAGAAGCAAATCCAATAAGAGAGACTCGGCTTTACTAATAATCTAAGAGATTTGCAAAATAAAACAAAATGAAAAACATTTTGGGGAGAAGTCTGGAAGTTTAATAAAAAAGAATAATAATAACATAGTAACATATTCCGATTTTACAGACTAGCACACACACACACACACACACACACACACACACAGCAGGAAAAATGAAAAGTATATATACCAAACACTTAACAGTGGTTCATCCCAGAAAATGGGGTCACAGTGCTGGTAGTTTTTACTTACTCTTTGTGCTTTTCTTTTGGCACCGTATAATTTTATTTTATTTTTTCACTTTAACCATATGTTGCCCCAATAAGCTAAAAATAATCAATAATGCAATTTCTACTTTGGATAAAATGATGAAGAGTGCAGCGTGCAGAGGAGATGGGAGGAGAGTAGTCCTGGCAGCAGAAGGGCACGTGGAAAGGAGTAGGAAGTGTGGGGGTGTTGGTGGGAGCCCCTAGCAGTTCAGCATTATGCAACCTCCACTGTCAGAGGGGATAGCCACGGAGGGTCATGCAAAACAGTTTAGCTCTTATCCTGAAAGGGACCAGGAACCAGTGACAGCTTCGGATCAGTAGAGAGACATGGCCCTGTGTGCAGATCCCTCTGGGGTGAGTGTAGAGAACAGATGAAGGAGGCTGTTTAACAGCAGAGAGGTCACACAGGAGACCTCTGTTAAAACACAGCAAGAGGGAATGAGCCCCCTGTGACAGGAGCTTTGTGTTCCTTGATTGTCTCACTGTAAAATCTTGGAGAATAGCATTTATCTCAAAGGGAGATAGATTATGAATCTAGTGAGGGTCAATATTCAGGGCCCCCCACTCGCACTAGCCCATAGTATTTACTTTGGTAAATACTAATTCTAATATTTGTAATCTTCTGTTCTTTTTCTTTAATGGGCCCTGAAACTACACAAGTTTCAGGCCTCGTGACACCTGAATCCATCTCTGACAAAGCGTGCGACTGCTATCAGAACAGAGTGAGCTGACCCCTCTAGCGGGTGTGGGACAGTATCTGGCACGCAGTACCTGCTCTAGGAGTGTTGGCTGTTTTCAGTATGTGGAGGTGAATTGGGGGACTGGATGCTTGTAAGATGATCCCTGGGAATTCTGACTTGGGCCACAAGGTGTTAATCCTCCAAATTGAGATTATTTAGTTTAAAAATGAAGGAACACAGGTTCAATTTTGGCTATGTTGGAGCTCACTGTGCAGATAAAATAGTCAGTGGGTGTCCAGAAGTAAGCTAGGAAATGGTGAAGTATGGAGCTCAAGAGAGGTTAAGGTTATACATTTGAGATTTATCAAAATAGAAAAGATAGTTACAGTCACCATTACTGAGAAGAGGGTCCAGGGAGAATGTGGAGAATGAAAACAGAATAGTGTTCAGGACAGAATCCCGGAGAACACCAACTTTTAGCAATCAGGAAGATTGTATGGTGGTTACGTGAATCTATACACAGATATGTAAAACTTTATATTACTGTATATCCTCCCCTACCTCCCCAAAAAAGAGTGCACATAAAAACTGCAAAATCAAAATAAGGCCTGTAGTTTAGTTAAAAACGCATACCAATGCTAGTTTCCTGGTTTTCATAATGTACTATGGTTTTGTAAGATGTTATCTTTGATGAAAGCTGGATGACGGATACTCCAAACTATTATTTGTACATCTTCTTTACCATTTATTTAAAAATAAAAAATAAAAACAAAAAAAACAAAAGCCCAACAGGTTGCAACACTATCACTGCTGAGACCCTGTGACATGTCCATTATCTTGGCAGAGCTGATTCAAAGTTGCCAGATAGTTCAGAGTTAAATACTGAGTGCTGATATTATTTTATGGCTATCTTGAGCAGTAATCTAATTTCAGGCTAATTTCAAAAGAATGTGACCAGTTGTGCAAGCTAAAATAACTGGGACATTCTTGCTAAATCTGTCTCCGGTCAATAAAAACCCTAAATCTTCATGGGAGAAAAAAGATCAAGCAAAGCCAAAGAAGAGTAGATGGGAAAATTCAGAGAAGGGGGAGCATTTCTCTAGAGTTGAGAGACAGAGACAAGAGAGAGAGAGAGAGAGAGAGAGAGAGAGAGAGAGAGAGAGAGGTGGTTATTTAACCCAACACCTGATTTATTCCCAAACACTAAGAAACAGAATTTGATTTAATTCCCATACTCTCATAGGAAAAGTAAATAGGGAAAAATAAAATCAAGTAGAAATCATTTTGCTTGTTATTGTTTTCAGAAAAAGGAATCTTTACTAATCTTTAGATTAATCCTATTCTCACAGATCATCAGGCAGATACAAGGATTGTTTGAAGTACTTTCGATCCATGCTTCTGAAAGCTGTGGTCTGTGGACAGGTCCCTTGGAGCTTTCTACAAATGCAGCCTCTCAGGTGTCATCCTAGACCTGTTGAATCTGAATCTGTATTTTCTGAATATTCAGAAGATGTGTATGCCCCAAAAGAGGGCTTCTAGAGTAGGAAGCCCCAATTTAGCCAATCCTGCCTTTCCACCATGTTGATAATCACCAACAGAAAATTAGTTAATACAGAGGACAATTACTGCCAGCATTTTGGAAAATAATCTCACATAACCCAAAAGAACAGTGAAATAAGGTTTTAAGTTTTAGAATCTCCTAGGAACAAGATATCATTTAAAAAAAAGTCTCCTCCACATTATGGTCTGCTTTCTTGCTGTTGGTTTCGGGCTAGCAGCTGAGGGCCTGCAAGCTGTGGGCTATCTTAGGCACCAAGCCAGCCCTGAGGGTTAGCCTGGGGGAGGGGCAGGGCCCATACTTGGCTGAGGCCATAAAAGCTTCCTCTTCGCTGTGGTAGGGAGCCCACCTGAGAAGCTCTGGACACATGTTTAGTGCACAGGGGAAAAAGAAACTAGAGATTCTACATCCTGAGATATGTTCCTCTCTGAGAGCAATGTCTCATTCACAGCCTGATATTGAAATGCACTTGTTTCAATAACTGAGTCACTACTGGACAGGTTGCTTAACAAAGATGTAGTGAATACATTGTCATACAGCTATGACTCGTGAGATCTGGGTATAGCCACGCCCCTTCACAGCTGGTCACCTCCTAAGCCTCTGTTTCTTCTTCCATAACAGGCGTATTTTGTACTTTTTCTTCTTTTGAGACAGAAGTCTCGCTCTGTCACCCAGGCTGGAGTGCAGTGGCGTGACTGCAGCTCACTGCAACCTCTACCTCCTGGGGGCAAGCGATTCTCCTGCCTCAGCCTCCTGAATAGCTGGGATTATAGACGGACACCGCCATGCCTGACTAATTTTTGTACTTTTAGTAGAGACAAGATTTTGCCATGTTGCCCAGGCTGGTCTCAAACTCCTGACCTCAGGTGATCCACCCAAGTGATCCTCCCAAGTGCTAGGGATTACAGGCGTGAGCCACCACATCCAGCTGACATGGGTATTTTTGCCTATTATCTAGTATGAGGGTTTGAGTGATAACAATGCCTGCCTATAATGGAGCGTCCTAGGCATTACTCCAGGTAATTTTTGCACAGCGTGCTGACAACCTTGAAACATCACATAGGCATAAAATCTTTTTATTATTGATATTCATGCAGTCAAGAATTTGTCTTAAAATCAAAGAGCAAAAACAGCAATTGTAAATATTAATAGAGATTACTATAGAGTTATCAGTAATAGCTTTCTTACTATAAGAACGTTGTAGGCCGGGCGCAGTGGCTCATGCCTGTAATCCCAGCATTTTGGGAGGTCAAGGCAGGCAGATTACCTGAGGTCAGGAGTTCCAGACCAGACTGGCCAATATAGTGAAACCCTGTCTCTACTAAAAATACAAAAATTAGCCGGGTGTGGTGGTGGGCGCCTGTAGTCCCAGCTACTCGGGAGGCTGAGGCAGAAGAATCGCTTGAACCCAGGAAGCAGAGGTTGCAGTGAGCGGAAATTGCGCCACTGCACTCCGGCCTGGGCAACAGAGTGAGACTCCATCTCAAATGAATGAATGAATGAAATGAATGAATGAATGTTGTAGTATTATCAAAAATGTAAATAGTGGCGATAAATACTTTGTAAAGTTTAGAAAGTTTTCAGTTTCAGTTATCCATCCGAATGAAAAGACGGTTTTAGAATGATGCAAAGGGGTCAGGCATGGTGTAAGCACTTTGGGAGGCTGAGATGGATGGATCACCAGAGGTCAGGAGTTCGAGAGCAGACTGACTAACATGGCGAAACCCCATCTCTACTAAAAATATAAATATTACCTGGGCGTGATGGTGGGTGCTTGTAATCCCAGCTACTAGGGAGGCTGAGGCAGGAGAATTTCTTGAACTGAGGAGGCAGAGGCTGCAGTGAGCCCAGATTGCATCGTTACACTCCGGCTTGGGCAACAAGAGTGAAACTGTGTCCGAAAATAAATAAATAAATAGACAGATAGAATGATGCAAAGGGATTGAAAAAAAATTTTATTAATGTTCCCTGGGATTTGCCAACTACTCTGTGATCTGTTAGGTGAAACCACATGAAAGTGCTGATATGCTGATAGTTGAACATTTATGTGATTCCACCTAATATTTGCATAACAGTGAGTTTTAAAAATTAATAGCAATTTCCTCTGGTGGTGCTTCTGTTTGAAAAATTTTTGGGTTCTATAATTGAAAACTTGTTTTCTTTTAGAGAGTTCAGAAATATCCTGAAAAAGACAGATTCTTTTGACTATCTGAGGTTCTGCTTAATGTATTTTGCTCCCAAAAGTCTGAGGTAATACAGATGGCATGCATTTTTCAGAAGACTGGAATAAAGTCATGTATATATGTTGGTTTGCTTCCACCTGGAAACAGTTACATTATATTAATGTTGAAATTGATACAGACAGCATTATGAGGTTAATGTGCAATATTGTTACACTATGAATTTTAGCTCCATGATAGAATGTCTGTGTCTAATGTGAGTATTAGAGAAATATGACAGCTCCCATGACATTTCTGGACAGAGTTATCTAACCATCACAGATTTCCACGTTATTATGGAACTTAAGAGCCTGCATGACATCTCAAAAGATTCTTTGTCTATGGAGATATTAAAGGACTAACCACCAAGCATAGAAAAGTGTCACTTTCTGGTGAAAGTAGTGCCTACTCTAACATAGCAATATAAATACTGATGTGAAAATTCAGAGCTTGGTGAGGAAGGCAGCAGGAGAAGAATTCTTACCATATTTACGCAACTAACTAAGTTGATTCACTTGCATACATGGTAAAATACATGCCTTTAAAGATTTTCACAGATCTCTAGAAACAGAGAGTAAAACCCAAAGGTAGTTATGAAAGTGAAATGAGTTACTAAGTATACAAAGTGCCTAGCACAATGCTCAGTAGTTGGGAGACGCTACACATGCCAGTTCTTTTACTTCTTCCCTTTTCTATATGCATAATCCGTCTCTTCCTCATCTCAGGAAATAGTTCCTAGTGTCACATCTAGTCATCTAATCCCCAAATCTGAAAGACACTCTTAACACCTTCCTCTCTGCCTCATACACCTACTCCCAAATCCAGTGAAGTTACTAGGGAAGCTCTAAAACTCATCATTTTAGAACTGCTGATTTTGTTTGACATGTTTCCTTAATGGCAATGCAGGAATTTTCTCCAAAGATCAAAAATTAAAGTTTTAAAATTTATTTTTAATTTACCTGAGTGAATGCAGAACAAAATTCAGCATCTACTATGTTCAAAGAGATTTTCTTTCCTTTTTTTTTTTTTTAAATTAACAACCTCTTAATAGTGTTTAGTGTTCCAGGCACTATCCTAAGGACACTATACATACTAGGTCATGAAGCAGTTACCATCACTACCCTGTTTTAGCAGTGAGGACACAGATGGCACAGACCAATACCGCAAACTTGCCCCTGGTCACTAAGTTGGCCAGTGGCAGATCCAGAATTTGAACTCTGAATTTGACCAGCTGGCTTCAGGATCTGTGCTCTTGACAACTGCAATCTGCTGTCTCTTGTGGAGTACAAAGCTCTGTGTACATTATTTTACTTAAACCCTAATACGATCCTATGAAATTGTTACTGCTTTGTCAACTATGCCAAGTTGGAAACAAGCTTTGAGGGTAAGTGCCTTGCCTAAGTTCATGTAGGTAGTGGGTAAGACTGTTAGGACTCAAACAGTTGCATGGGATGGTCCATGGCGTTAAGCATACGCCTGTATTTAGAGCTAACCTGAAGAGGTCATCTCTAGCCCTAGCAAATTACTCTTTCTTCTAAGATGTTTCAGATTTTCCCAAAGTATATTACCTCTTGGGCATAGGATAACCAGCAACACACTGAGGTATAAGAAAAACATGCTAAGGTTTTAAAGTCAAAGGCTCCAGTTTAAATTACAGTTTTACCACTTACTGGCCACAAGACCTTGACCGTATTATGTAATGTCAATAAACTCCACTCCATGTAATTTTGGGGGGGGGGAGTTTAAAGACAGTATAGG
This sequence comes from Ateles fusciceps, assembly GCA_036589455.1. Classification (NCBI taxonomy): domain Eukaryota; kingdom Metazoa; phylum Chordata; class Mammalia; order Primates; family Atelidae; genus Ateles; species Ateles fusciceps. The sequence continues at coordinate 352,483 of JAZHEH010001878.1, forward strand.
GAAACTACCCATGCTGAGCATACAGTATTCAATAAAATGTTAATTTCAATAAAATAAGTTCTGAAAACAACCTTTGAGAATCTTGGCTTTGTCTGGTACTTGCTGTGGAGTTTGGAACATATTACATAAACTTTCTGAGCTCCTACTTTTTAATCTAAGCATAGCCACCTTATTGGTTCATTGGGGTTGGGAGGTGGTGAAATAGAATGATGAATAAAAAACAGTCAGTAGAAGACCTTCCACTTGGCACCCCAAAATAATATTTATTAGTCTTATCCCCAACTTAATTTTGCAGAAAACTTAATGGGAACTATTTTTACCTAAAAAACTTAATGGAATTCCAAAAGTCCTTTAATTTATTCTGATGGAGGGACTTATAGACTTGGCAAGTAGGCTTAATATATATGTAGTTTGTGTGGGCTACTTAAAATAGGATTTTCTTAGCATTTTAATCTCCACTTCTCCAGGACTGCATAAGAAGCACCCTGCTGTTATAATCAAACCTTGTGACTAAATACAGTTCAGTGATGCTCAGCTATGCTGTGGTTTGACACTACAGGGACTTGTCTATACGTAAATTAAGGAAATATTTTGGGTTGCAGAACCGACTCTTTTAAAAGAGACAAGGATTCTCACGGCCTACTCCTGTCCTGAATGAGAGTTTTTTAAATGGCCAATAGCTTCTTTTTGTTGGTAATAGTAACACAGTACCAATTGTTAAAGCCAAATTGGGACTATAAGAAAAAAAATAGAAAAATTTAACTTCCATTTCTCCTATTCATATATTAGTCATGACAAGAAGTCTTTTCAGCTGTGTTAGGGAGATGATGGTTTTTCAAGTTAGTATTGCTTTATGAAAAAGAACTTTAAAGAAATAGCAGCAATTAGAAATCCAAAAAAGGACTAAGAAATAAAGACCATTCATAAAATGAATATGATTGAATAATTAAAAAGAGAGTTTCTGGGAAGAATTGTTTGAAAATTTTAACTGTAAAAATATAACTGTTGGTGTATTTTTGCCAAATCTCATAAAATAGCAGGTTTTGCTCTTTTTCTTCTACGAATAGTGACTTTGCTTATCAACCCTTTATGAACTGATGCATTTAAATCTGTTGAGCATTGTGTTCCTGGTAATCAGCTATAATATTATTTGGCCAGTCAGGCTCGAATGGACCAGCTCCAAGAACTGAGAGTCCTTCTGGGCCTCGATCTTTCCATCCAAAACCTGCATATTGCCAGTAAAGTGTTAGTTGTTCTGGAATGGGAATCCCCCCCAAGGCAATCAAGGATGTCCAATAATGAATTCCTGGTGTTCGGTGGATGTTGCCAGCAATTCACCACACATTTATCTTCTTGGCTGCCCCCATAAAGTAATCTACTCACGAAGGGCTAGTGTCTAACGATACAGTGAACCGGCACAAAAGATAGTCTCTTTATTCTTGTAATCCCCAATTATACAGAATTTAAAAACCTTTTAAAAGTATACAGAGAATACCTAAACATAATCAGTTATTATTTTAATAATGCAGAACTCTTAACCACTTTGCTGTTTTGCCAAGGAGTTCTTTCACATTCCACTTATACGTTCCTTTTATAAAAAGACAGGCAGTGTTTAAACAGAAGTTCTGTGGGTAGGACTTGCTACAGGCTGCATAGCGTGGGACACTCCTCTTCTGCCCTGAATGCTGTATTTCAACAAGATCCTTACCAGGGGCCTCAGGGGCTTTTTTCCAAGGTGGCCATACCTTCACATTCTTCTAACAAAATGACTATTTCCACCAACTAGCCTCTGTACCAGCAAAGATGACTTGTGACTGGTCACGTCTAATCTACACTCCCAGAAAACCAACCCATGGGTGATGGCCATCAATGTGCAAGGGGCTTGAATTACAAAAGTTTCCCTCATGCACTACCTCCTTAGGAAGCAGGTCCCAGATAAAACCAAACCATCCATCCTGTAAGGCTTCTTCTTATGCATCCTGATTAGGTATACATGGTGGTAAGAGTGGGAGAATCCACGCTCTGCCCCACTCCAAGGAGGGATCTTAGCTGCTGGTTTCCTGGACCCCCACAGCAACTACAACCCTGAGAACCTAGGAAGTGCAGCCTTTATGAGGAAAGAGACAGCTGCCTTTCTCAAGTGGAGGAGGAGTATCCAAATTAAGACATTCACAAGTTGGTGGGGAAAATAGGTTTGAGGGATAATGATTAAAACTGTCTTTAAAAGCGCTTATCTTTACATTTCTTCAAATAGAACGAAGCACATTTAATACACAAAATAATACCACATAAGATATCTCACAAATTTCAATTTGGTAAATAATGCTCACTGTCTAACTTCCATGTATCCTCCCTTACTTATGTTGACTAAAAGAGTCAAACTCTTTAAGATATTTGAAGAGATTTATTCTGAGCCAAATAGGAGTGACCATGACCCATGACACATCCCTCAGGAGGTCCTGAGAACATGTGCCCAAGGTGGTTGAGGTGCAGCTTGGTTTCATACATTTTAGGGAGGCATGAGACATCAATTAAACACATTTAAGAAATACATTGGTTTGGCTCAGAAAGGTGAGACAACTTGAAGTGTGAGGACTTCCAGGCTATTGATAAATTTAAACATTTTCTGGTTGACAGTTGGTTGAGTTTGTCTAAAGACCTGGGATCGACAGAAAGGGGTGTATGGGTTAAGACAAAGGACTGTGGAGACCCAAGTCCTTATTTGCAAAGGAAGCCTTCAGGTAAGTAGGCTTCAGAGAATAGGTTGTAAAGTGTTTCTTATCAGACTTAAAGTCTGTGTTGATGTTAATGCCAAAGAGTTATTAGATTAGTGTAAAGGTAACTGCGGTTTTTGCCATTACTTTAATGTCAAAAACTGCAATTACATTTGCACCAATCTGATATAATGAGTCATGTTTGACCCCCCACTTCCCATCATGGCCTGAAACAGTCTCTCAGGTTAAATTTTAAAAGAGCCCTGGCTGACGAGGAAGTCCATTGAGAAGGTTGGGGGGAACCTTAGAATTTTATTTTTGGTTTACACTTACTAGAAACTTCTCATTATTTTATTCTTTTGCAGTTTTACAAAATGTTTATAAATTAGCTTTGTTGCAAGTAACAATGTAGTAGGAGACAGGTTGGTATGTCATTTTCTGGGCTGTTCCATATTCCAAATCTTTATTTTTTTGACTGAAAATAGCTGTCCCTTTCCAGACCTCACTGAGATTTCAGAACAACATAATGTGGATATTGAAAACAGATACATGACCTCTTGGGTGTTTTCCATATTTCCTTTCCGGCGCTCAGAATTGTATAGAGTCAGCTCTGCCGTGAAAACTTAATACAAAATAAGTGCTGCAGAGCTAGGCGTGGTGGTTCATGCCTGTAATCCGAGCTACTCGGGAGGCTGAGGTGGGACGATCACTTAAGCCCAGGAGTTTAAGGCCATAGTGAGCTATGACAGTTTCACTGCACTCCAGCCTGGGAACAAAGCAAGACGCTGACTCAAAAAAGAAAAACAACAAAAACACAAAGTGTTGTGAACCCACATACCCACATCTGTTCTAAAGACCACTGTGACTCCATTATCAAGCAATTGCCTAATACGAAGCAGGTGCTTAATATTGTTTGAATAACTGAATGAATCAATACAGTCCTAAAAAGCAGACTTACTTTATCTCTCTCAAGATATTTGTTGTAAACATTTCTCCTTTTACTCTGTCTTCTTTACTTACATTTTCTGTTTCTAGGTCTAGTTTCCTCTTCAGTTATTGTTAAAAGTATGCCAAAACTGAAATTTATTTTCTTGTGAAAAAAGATTAAAGAAGTGAATCCACATAGAGTAGATTTGGCTGCAAAGAAGAGATACAGCTGGAGATGAATCACGGGTCTCCAAGACCATGCTCACAATTGATGGTTCACTAGGAGGACTCACAGGACTTAGGAAAGCAATTATACTTACAGTTCTGGTTTATTACAGCAAAAGAATATATATTAAAATTAGCAATGGGAAAAGGTGCATGGGGCAAAGTCCAGGAAAAACCAGGTGTAAGCTCCAGTGTATCCTCTCCCCATGGAATTGCACAGACATGCTTAATTTTTTAGCAATGATGCATGCCAACATGTGCAAAGTGTTATTAATCAGGGATGCTCACCTGAGCCTTGGTGTCCCGGGATTTTTATTGGGGGTCAACCTTACAGGCACGCAGTGCCTGTAGGGTTGACCTCAGCAACTCAGACTCAAGCTCCTACCAAAGCACACATATAAGGCATAAAAAAAAAAAAAAAAAAAAAAACCACTCTTATCAGAACAGAATATTCCACAAGTGCAGAGGACAGTCCTGAAGACCAGGCCTTTCTTGGGATAGTGCAGGGTCTGAGCAATCAAGGTCTGCTGAGTTATTCACCTTTTCCTGGACAGAGAAAGATGACTGTTTTAAGGCAGGGATGGTCATGGTGGAACATCCTATGACATAGGAAAAAAAACTTCTTTATGCTTCTTTTGTTATAGTCCTCTACCTACAAAGGATATCAAATAGATGTTGTTAATCAACTAATTGGTTGATTAAAACATGACATAGGTTTTCTTTTTAATGACATGGTTTAAAGGGGGGGAATACACTATAATCAATGAGCCCTCAACCCGCTAAAAGAGATCTAACCCAGTGTCATCTAAGGTCACTCTACTTCATAAAGTCTGTGAGAAGGAAAGCATCCTTTGACATCCGGAACAGGCTTGGCTTTCCAGGTGTTGCCAGGAGCTTGCCTGTTACCTCTGTCTAGGCCTGGGAGTTACCCAACTGAACATAAACAATTCACAGAACATGAAGGTCAGACAGGGCCACTCTGCGACTATGGAAGAGTCAAGACAAAAACACAACCACTCTGAAATCATGTCTGAACAGAGTATATGAATGTTGTCAAAACCACAAAAATGCCCAAACATCCACCTATTTTGGCTAATACGACTGACTGCTGCTTCTTTCCTAATTACAGGTTTGGTATGGCTCTCATCTTCCCTCCTAGATAGGTTTAAAATCTCCAATCATAGAATTAGTCCTCATTTCTGACAGCGCTCAACCCAGAGTAAAGCCCAGTTCCTTACACCAATCCAAAATCACCTAACACAAGCCCAAGAGCTGTAACGAGGACTTTCTAATACCCTTTTACCAAGATGTCTCTTAACTCCCCATGGTGTGTGTTCTCCCTCACTTCAGTGAGTAATAAACCCAGTTTGCTAAAACCTCTGGTCTGTTGGTTGTATTTGGCTGGAGGGCATTGACATTTGCTTTGAGCTTCCATTCCTACCTCTCCTAGAAAACCTAACGCCTTCTTCAAAATGTCCAAAAGTCTCCCCAGGGGCTTACAGTCTCAAGGACGTCTCAGGTTCTGAGTATTTCTTTTCCCTAAGGAGTTCAGTTCATGGGTTCTCTCAGCATCATTCTTGGTCTCTTTCTTTACATACTTGTCTTGCTCTGTACCATATAAACAAGATGAATGGTGAACATTTTTCCTCCATTTCTAGCCAAAACAAAACAAGGCAAAACAGCATTTTTTGGCAAACTGCTCTAAAGTATTCAGAAAACGTAGGCTTCATATATCATAACAGCAAAAGCAACCTCAAAATAAAATTTGTAAACTCCGTTCTGAGTCTTTTATCAGTCTATCATGTTACCTGGCTTTTCCTCTCTTCTCAATTTTTTTTATTTTTATTTTTGAGACAGGTTCTGGTTCTGCCATGTAGAACTTTTAGAACATTATCAACACATTAGTCCCTAACATAATGTACTCACCAGGAGTTTTAGTTTACACCAAGTCATCCCACTGATTTCAACGTGAGCTTGGAGCAATTAGGTTATATCACCAGTAATAACCTAAGTTCACTTCGTGATATGGGTATCCTGACATCTAACTCAATTCATTACTGAAGTAATTTGAATATTTCTCATTTTAATGATATTCATCATTATGTGATATACTCTCTGGGTTTTCTAATACCCACCGACAATATTATATAATAGATGAAAAGAAAAAATATATTTTCAGCATGTGAATAAAAGAAATGACAACCTGAATGAAACTGAGTCTAGCATAATTTATGATGAAACTTTTAGCACGTTCATCTAACTAAACTACAGACTTCTACATAAAGGTCTTTGGCATAATCACTCAGGATTTGTAAGTATAAGGGATACTGAATGCCTAAAACCCAATTAGGCATATAACATTCCTAAAGTCTGTTAACAATTAGATTTTTCTTCAGAGAACATTTACGTTATTAAAATAATGCTATGTATAATATTACTGTTTTATTAATGGCACTGTGACAGGGTTACAAAAGTATTCATATTTACCATTTTTTGTATAGTGAAGTAAATTCTTTGCCAACAGAAAATAACTTTATCAATCTTAAGGAAGACAACTTTAAAAAAAAATTCTGATTTGCTTAGAACTAAATTGCTCTTTGCTAATCACTAAAGAATGTCAGTAAGAAGAGAAGAAATTCATATATTACTACTACCAATATTTATTGAGTCCAAACTTTTTTTTTTTTTTTTCCAAAATTAGAGATGAGGGCTTGCTTTGTTGCCCAGGCTGGTCTCGAACTCCCGGTTTCAAATGATCCTCCTGCCTCAGCCTCCCAAAGGGCTGGGATTACACGTGTGAGCTGCTGCACCTGGCTTGAGTGCCAACTTTAAATGAGTTACTTCAGTTAATTTAGGTAACCACCCTATGAGGCAGATTCTATTATCACATCCCAGTATCACAGATAAGAAAACAGGCTCAGAGGGGTTAAATGGCAACAACTGTGAATGAAGGTGGACTCAAACTCGGGCTCTTGGATTCTAGAACTAGTGGTCCCAGACGCTCCACTACAAGTATGTGATATAAAAATATTTGACCACGGTATGCATCCCACTGCAGGTACACAGAAAATTTACAGGGATATAAGATAATCAATATCCAGATCTTAATTTCTTAATGTGCTATTTCCTAGTATCTCTTTTCCTACTCCTCCTTTCACATTAAAACTTCTCCCACTTTACACAAGAAATACACAGCCCTCAGCTTCCTAAATCTTACTCTGGTGCATTGCCCAGAGGTAAAAGCCCCAGGAGTGCCAAAATTTCAAAATATTGTTCTCTTCTACAATGGTATGATGGTAATTTTCCTTTAAAAACCTCAGCCACAATTATTTGCTATTTTTAGAGATTTTTTTTTTTTTTTTTGAAAAATCTAGTGAGAAAAAAGTCAGGGGAGATAAGTTAGAAGTTAAGTGACAGAGTCTGGTCTGTAGCCAATTATTCCTATCCTGAGATGGCCGGGTGGAAATGACCAAGTCAAATCTCCTTGTAAACAAGCAAGGTATATTCTGGTAAAAAGAGAATGGGGAGTCCTTGTCTATGAAATGCTTTTCAGTAGGGTACACCTGGTCTGTCTAGATGGCGTAAGGCAAATAAACCTGGAATTGATGGATATATCAATACATGGAATGGCCCAGTGGAACTGTCAGTGTCCACCATACAATTATTTCAGTACAAAATAGAGATAGTCCCTGACTAAAAGAGCTCCATCTGTTTAAGTGATCGCTGGCATAGCTTACTCAGAGACCTCGCCTGCTGCATCTAAGCCAGAGTGTTCTAAGGAATTTGGGGAAGATCTGGGAGCTGGGTTAGTGGTTTTGGATACTGCCATTATTTTCTTGCGACGGGGTAAAAGCTCTGATTCTTGTCAATCTGATTTGATAATTCAAGCCTTGTTTTACCTCAGTAAGACATATTAAATGTTAAAAATGTTTTTTTACATGTTTCCAAATATAAGCAATTATTTTCTGCTGATCTCAAGCAACCCTTGGGCCTAAGCAGATCCAAGTTTTGTGATGGTTGGATTGTCTTCTGTAGGAAACGAATAAAAGTGAATAAAAAAATTACAAGTTTTAAAAAGCTGACGACTACCACAGATACCACAAAATCCAGAAAAATAACATCATTCTATCATTCAGGTGCTCAGCACATCCCATAATACTTTTCCCTACCTTTTTTAGCTCTATACTCTGATTGCTTCTTCATATGAAAATGATTTTGCAATATATTCCATAGAGAGAACAGATAATTCAGGTTTTCCTCTAGTACGGTTTATCAAGATTAGCTTTTCAATGTAATTTAGGAAAACTTAGTTCAGCTTCATAATTCAGTATTAAGAATGTCGCAAATTTTCACAATTGTTACCAAATTTGGAAGGACCACTAATATAGGTTTTGCCCAGGTACTGATGAGCAAACCAAATCCTTTGTACCTTTCCACAGATTAGCTTCCGGCCCCATCCACTTTACACCTTGTTTCTTCCCCTCCCACATCTTTCTGGTACTGGGCACTGCAGGACACAAACAGAAAGCAATATGATGCCTGGCCGGTGTCTTTCTATTAGGGTGCCAGGTAATTCTGCAGTCAGTAGTACGAATACTCCTAGAGGTCAGCACTAGACCACGATGGCCAGTAGTAACTTAACCATACATGGAAGCTACTATGAGCATAAATATATCTCATAAAACAAAAATTAACCACATTGACTTGATTACCACAGTTTTCTAACAAGTTTCGAAAGTGGAATGTGTCCGTCCTCCAATTTTATTCTTCTTTTTCAAGATTTCTGTGTGTGTGCGTGTGGCTATTCTGGGCACTTAGATTTTCCTGGATTGTATGAATTTTAGGATCAGCTTGCCAAATTCTGGAAAAAAGTCATCTGGGATTTTGACCGGATTGTTTTGCAACTGTAGGTCCATTCGAGGAGTGCTGCCATCTTCACAATATTAAGTCTCTCAACCCTTTAACATGGTTTGTCTTTCCATTTATTTAGGTCTTTTAAGTTCTTTCAGCAATGTTGTATCATTTTCAGCGTGTGAGTCTTGCACTCATTAAATTTACTTCTAAGTATTTTATTCTTGATATTATGAATGGAATTAATTTCATTTTTGAAATGTTCATTGCTAGTGTATAGAAATACTATTGATTCCTGTATGTAGATCTGTTGTCCTGAATTCTTGATGAACTCATGTATTAGTTCTAACAGTATTGTAGTAAACTCTTCAGGGTTTTCTATACATAACAGTTTTTTGTATAGAAAGTCTACATGTTTTAAATACATTCATCTTTATGGCTGTTGGAAATTTTAAAAATTGTATTTAAATATAAAATTTTTTAAATGTAAAGAAGTAGAGTAGATGACCAATAAAAGATTTTCTTTTTTTTTGGTGGGGGTGGGGAGGGATGGGATCCGGCTCTGTTGCCCAAACAGGGGTGCAGTGACACAATCTCAGTCACCGCAGCCTCTGCCTCCCCAGCTCAGGTGATCTTCCCACCTCCGACTCTGGAATAACGGGACTACAGGTGCGCATCACCATGCTGGGCTAATTTTTTTTTTTTTTTTTTTTTTTTTTTTTTGTAGAGACGGGTTTAAGTCATGTTGCCCAGGTTGGTCTCAAACTCCTGGGCTCAAGGAATCCTCCTACCTCGGCCTCTGGACTAGCTGGGACTACAGGCACGAGCCACCAAGCCTGGCCAATATTTGCAAGACTAAAGAAATACGACATTGAGATACAATTTCACGATATGGAATGAAAATATGAGTTCAAGAAGAAAAGAAATGATGTAAAATTTCCTTCTGTTAAAAGCTTGTTCACGTAGTTTTAAAAATTGATGATGTTATATATTAAATTGGTATTTAGATTCCACTGGCTACATTAAAAGTTATATAACTTTTTTTTTAAATGTTAATTTACAATAAAACAGAAGTTGCCTCTTTTGCAACTATTTAAGTCAGATGAGAAATTCTGATAGTCAACCCAAAAACATGGAAGGAAGAACACAGTCACAGTCTTTTGGGATTCCTTTGGTGGTACAAGAGCAAAATCATTTTGAAACCACTGTATTAATAAATTAATATATTAACAAAGGTTTTGCCTTTGGGGATGACTTACTGCTACCTTTTTGAGATTTGAGGGAAGTACCAAATGGCTCCCAGTTTTAAATTTAAAACCCTCTTCCCGTCCAATAGTCCCTATCACTAATTAATCTTGATTGAATTAATCTGATTAATTCATATGGAATAAGTCACTGAAATCCTTAGGAAGTCCCTTAACTGGTCTTACGGCCAAGCTCCGTGGCTCATGCCTGTAATCCCAGCACTTTGTGAAACCAAGGCAGGCGGAACACTTGAGGTCAGGAGTTTGAGACCAGCCTGGCCAACTAGAGGTCAAGCGTTGGCGACCAGCCTGGCCAACATGGGGAAACCCCAACTCTACTAAAAAGACAAAAATTAGATGGGAGTGGTGGTGCATGCCTGTAATTCCAGCTTCTCTGGAGGCTGAGGCATGAGAATCGCTTGAACCTGGGAGGCAGAAGTTGCAGTGAGCCGAGATCATGCCACTGCACTGCAGCCTGGGCAATAGAGTAAGACTCTGTCAGAAAACAAAACACAACAACAACGAAACTGGTCCTAAATGCTCAGGGCAAGTACATACTGCTTTTTCTTTTTTTTTTTTCCCCCCCCCCCTAAGGCAGACCTATTGAGGAGCTACAAGTCTTTCATCTACAATATTTTACTAATTTAAAAGAGAGGTAAAGCATCTTGTCAAGAGAGGTAAAGTATGTTCATCTTGATTTTTCTTTTAGCCTTCCATAATCCTAAATGGTATTGGCACAATTACTTTTGTATCCTCGAGTGAGGAATTAACATTTTTATGAAAGTGATATAGACTTTTAACACACACACACCCCGAGACTTAAAACACGTGGTGCAGGCGGGCTTTTGGAAATTATGCTCTGGATACAGAAGTCCCAATGCTCAGGTTGTAGAGACATGGAGGGGACAATCAGCCTTTGTCGTCCCTCGTGCACTGTGCCCAGCGCGCCCTCTTGCGGCTACGAGCGCTCACTGCCCACACTCGCTTCTAGTCTCTCCCGAGGCCTCGGTTACTCAGGGGAGAAAGAGATTGAGCAGGCGCAGAACGGCCGACGTGGCCGCAGGGGACAGTGTCTGGGGGTCTGCGCGGAGCCGCTGACTCGCGAGGTTCTCTCTCGCCTGCCGCCCACGCTCCTTTTCTCCCCCTCTAGAGTGTTACGGTGACGGTTGGGTTCCAAGAGGACGGACGTCCTCCCACGTACCATTTAGAAGGTCAGAGTGGGCAGAACCTAGTCTGAGCAGGCTGGTGACGAGTCGGCTGCTAAGACGCGCGCGTGGGCATCTGCAGCGTGACGGAGACTGCGGCGGCGGCGGCGGCGCGCTCCGGGCCCTGTGGCGGGAGCGAAGCCGACGGGCGGGGCGGCGCAGTCGCGTGACGGGCAGCGCTCGAGAGCGCGCGGCCTGGAACGTCTCGGTCGTCCCGGAGAGCGCGCGCGCGCGCGAGGCCTTGGAAATCTCGGGACCGGCCCTCGGCGAGCCCAGCGGCTACGCGTGTGGGGGAGCTGGAGCTGGCTCGGGTTGTGGCGGCCGCGCGGGGAGCTCTCGAGGCGACGCCGGGGCGCCCGAGGTCTGGAAGGCGCAGGTGGGGCGGCGGGGAGTTCACCCCTGCGCGGCCCCCTGGGTGCGCGGCGTGAGCGCCCCAGGCCCCGCGGACCCGGCGGGGAGGCCGAGCCGGCGAGGGTCGCGGGACAAGGGCGGAGGTGTCTGGGACCTCATCCGAGTCTCAGGAAGGGAGCGATTTCGTGAGCGAATAGTTTGAGAAGTTATTCTCCGTCCCCTCCCCGCCCCCGTGTCGTGTTTAGGGAACCTTCGGCCTCTCCTCCTTGGACTATTAGGTTGGAGGGAGGCCTTGCCGCCCGCTTCCCGTCGCGGGGTCCTTTCGGAGCATCGCTATACATCCTTCTCCCGGCCCCACCCCCGTTGTTTACTGTGGGTTTGCAGATCTCCGAGTTCTTTCGCCGTCCCGCAGCGCCCACTGCAGTGTCCAAGTTCTGTATCCTTTCTCTGCAAGGAGGCCCACGAACAACTGCAGTTATATTGGGATGGGTTGCGCGTGATCTGACTCTTTACAGTACATCCCTTCATGCTTCCTGGGGATTGAGCTGCGCGGAGGATCCCTCCGACTTAATTGTGGGCCTGAGAAAAGTTTCTCTTGGAATGCGCAGGTTCGTGACGCGGCATATTATTGCGTGACTGTAGGGCTGACCCAGTTTTCCGCTAATTGTAAAGATGTGCTCTAGTAATCCACTGAGGATCCTCGAGGTTGGCTTTATTGTATTATAATTTAACGACTTTGCGTTCCAGTTTGCTATGGCGTTTGAAATAATGGCCTCAGATATTTAAGAATGTAGCAGTTTTTCTTTGACATTCCCGAAAGTGGGGGGGAAAAAAGTAATAGAAGACTGTACCCAATTACATATGGAACTGTTTTCTGATTCGCGGTTCTTTATAATCGTAGACTTAATTTGGTGGGTTTATTGGACCTGTTTGAAACAGGACGCCTTTTGTAATGTGATTTCAGGTCGGCTTCACCTGTGACACTCTGAAACGTCATTGTGTATGAGTTTCCCTAAGAAGCTAGAATGAGTGGGATGCTACCGAGAGAGTGCATACAGGCAATAGACAAAGCCCCCTCAGCTTTTTTGGTAAAGGGCCAAATAGACAGGCATTGGATAAACTTCTCCTAGCTCTAGGGTGATAAATGCGGTATTATTAAAGACTGCTTGTAATGTTGACTGTAAAGTGAGAGTGAAGTGAGAGTGTTACTACTTTCAGTGTTTATGGAATCGAACTAAATTGCTAGGTATTTTGATTCAGAATTTTACCTTTGCTCTTGGGTATTTTTTTTCAAGAACACACACACACACACATACATATAGTTGTGTTGAAATAAATACGTTTTGTTTCTTTTATTAGAACGTTAAAAAATTAGAATTTAGGTGAACTACTGGTATCCAGGAATAGATTTTGGTTTGTTTTCGAAGACTGTTACACTGTTGTAGGTACTGTTTAATTCTTCAGATTGTCGTTTCAAAGACTTTCTCTTCTCATTGAAATCATGTGATAATAGTTTTTATCTTTTCTGGACACTTGACGCTTAATTGTGCTTAGGAATAGAATAGGCTTTTTTTTTTTTTTTTAAGTCACCATCCTACAATCCTTATTTCTGTAAAATGTGTTTTGTGAGACTGGTGAGGATGTAGCAAATCCCAGTCACAAAATAAAAATGTGATATTTTAATATAAACTTTTTTCTTTCTGTGTTGAGATTCCCCAGAGATTAGACTGAAATTGACCATTAGACTTACATGTAACCTCTAGATATCCAGGCTCTTCTCCCTGTGTAAACTTTTTTTCTCTTCAAGATGGAGATGCAGCAGGAAAGGTTATTAAGCAACCCTGTGGAATTAGCCTGCCCACTCCACCCTACACACAGGCACACTCTTCTTTCTCAGTAGCCATCTTGTTTCCTGCATTGACACATTAAGAAATCTTTCATCACACTGTATGTAAAAGCTAGAAATAAAGATATACCCAAGGTAAATATTGCTTCTAGCTATATTCCTTCATTATGCCTTGCTTCTACTTTCAAATGCTTCCTATTGAAGACTTAAGCCACATGGCTATCTACCATGGGTCACTCTGTTTTTTGTTTTTTTTTTTTGTCACTCTGGGTTTTTTTAAATTTTTTTTTTTTTGAGAGTCTCACTCAGTTACCAGGCGCCAGGCTGGAGTGCAGTGGCGTGAACTCGGCTCACTGCAACCTCCGCCTCCTGGGTTCAAGCAATTCTTCTGCTTCAGCCTCCGGAGTAGCTGGGACTACAGGCGCGCGCCACCATGCCCAGCTAATTTTTTTGTGTTTTTTGGTAGACACGGGGTTTCACCATGTTGGCCAGGATGGTCTCGATCTCTTGACCTCGTGATCCGCCTGCCTCCGCCTCCCAAAGTGCTGGGATTACAGGCGTGAGCCACCGCGTCCAGCCCACTCTGAGTTTTCTTTAACCCTCCCACACTCCGCTGACTTGTAAACATAGTAGGAGTTTTAGCTTTGGAATCAAATACAGCTTATCTAATTTTCATTTTTTTTTTTTTTTTTTTTTAAAGGGACAAGGTCTTGCTCTGTCACCCAGGCTGGCTAGAGTGCAGTGGTACAATCATAGCTCACTACAACCTTGAACTTCTGGGCCCAAGCTATCCTCTGACCTCAGCCTCTGCAGTAGCTGGGATTACAGGCGAGAGCTCATTTAATTTTCTTGACACATAATCTTCTGATCCATGAACTGATTTGAGTTTATTATTTACTAGCCTTGTCTTAGGCAAACTGCTCATATTTATAAAACATTTTTAAAATCAAATAGCCTCCAAGAGTGAAGATTCGATAACCTTAGAAGGGTTGCAGACACATACAGAGAGTGCTTAACAAAAGGTAGTAAATTTTGGTGCTTCTGAGAGCCAGAGACAGACCATGTCCAGTATATGTTTGCCATGTATTATAGTATGAGTGGTTTTTAAAGCAGTACTTTTAATTTGTTTATGAACCCTCAAATAATTTTTGTAAAACTGTCCCTCTTGCACACTTTTGGTTAACTTATGGCATTTTACATCATGCTTTAGTTGAAAAGGATGCAATTTCCCACATGGTATTGATATTGACATTTTAATATAATAATGGTATATCATTCTTTTAACTGTATTCAGCGGAGTATCATATCTTTGTAGTTTTATATATATCACCATCAATTTTTAAAATACACTATGTTTTACTAACTTCCTTTTTGCTTTTTTATCACCCCCATCCCACAGAATATTATCTTAAGGTAATGTATTTTTATGCTTGAAAGCTTTCTATTAATCTCTGTCATACGTACATGTCTTTGTAATTTGAACTTTTATAAATTGAACTAAGTTTAAAGTTTTTCCTATAATTCTATAAGTTGTAATTTTCTTTTGGGTTGAGTTATTATAAATAGTAAGAGTTGATCGGAATAGCATGAATACCTGATGGATTTTAATGAATAATAATTTAGAGTAGAAGTTTACTGGAAATTTGTGTCTTAATGGAATGGATAGTGGAAGTTGTGCCTAAATTAAAGGAGGGTCTTTGAGCCCTTTGACTTATTGTTTGTTGTTAGGGAGGCTTTTCCATCCTGGGGCAGTGTATCATAGTAAGAATGGGAGTGGGTGAGAAGTATGTCTTTATTTTTTAAAGTGGGAAGATTGTGAAAGGATCTCAGGGAAGAAAAACCAGCATTATAACTGGACAGTGGGCATATTCTCATGCAGATTAGTTTAGTGAGGAGTACTAATGGAAGTAAAGGACCTGAAAGCCTTCTTTTTTTTTTTTTTTTAAGTTATGTGTTGTTAGTGTATGTCCCATGGAAGACTTTATTTGTCCTGGGGGACACACATCCCCCAGTTTGAAGACCATTTAGAGTGGTGATTCTCAGTGGGGGACGATTTTGCTGCCCAAGGTACATTTGGCAATGTCTGGAGACATTTTTGGTTGTCACAGCTGGGGTGGGGGAGGGGTGCTGCTACCAGCATCCAGTGGACAGAGCTCAGGGACGCTGCTGACAAAGAATTAATTATCCAACACGAAATGTCAACCATGCCAAGATTGAGACACCCTGATTTAGAGAATTTGTTTTGGAATCAGACTATTTAATTCTGTAATCTCGTGCAGGGTCGGTAACCTTTTTTGTTAAGTGCCAGATAGTAAATATTTTAGGCTTTTGGGGGCCATATATGGTCTTTGTTGCACATTCTTCGTTGTTTTTATAACCTTTAAAAAATGTAAAAGTGATTCTTAACTCCAGGGTCTTTTAAAAAACAGGTGATCTGTGGCAATTAATGCTTTCAAACCTCAATTTTCTTCTCTGCAAAGCAGTACTAAGAATTGTTTGTTAAGGATTGAGATTAACACCTAGCATACTGTCCAGCATATGTTAAGTGCTCTAAATGATGCATGGGGATAGTGGTGTCCTATAGTATTTCGCACAAAAGTGGGTGCCAAGTCACAGTGTTGTTCAAGATCCTGTTGAAGTCACTTGGACAAACTTCATGATGGCTGGTGAAGTTCCCAGTCAACTCTCAGAAGCCCATTTAACCTCTGCTGTCTTTCTGCTGTCTTATCCTGAGCCTCCTTGTATCCTGAGGAAGATGGAGTACAAAATGCCTGTCCTGTGGTATCTTTGGGAAAATGTGACAATCTTATGACACAACAGGGTAGAATTCCAGGAAAGGAGATTGTTAATTTTGATAGGGGTGGTGGGGCAGAGCAAATAGGCGGGTTTATGTATGGTCACTTGTATATGGTATTTTCGGATTGGGTACTGAATACATTCTGTTGACTACCATGAAGTTATTGCACAATAAGGCTGACTAGTGGTTTATTTTTCAGGCCAGAAAGTATTGCTACATTATTACTAAATGGGAGCTAGAACACAGCTTCTGTGATGCTTCATAGTGTAGATTGCTGCTAAAATAGTCTCATATCACTGTAATTCTCCTATCATAAGTTTTCACCCAATCACAGGAAAAGAATTGTCATGTCTAGTAACAGTAGCCACTAGGTACATGTGGATATTGAGCACTTGCAGTGGGGTTAGTTGGAAGTGAAATATCTTTTCAGTGTAAAACACATACCGAGTTTCGAAGACTTCCTACCAAAATAAAACTAAAATATTTCACTGAAAGTTTTTAATATTAGCTGCATATTGAACTAACATTTTTGATATATTTGGATAAATAAGATACTATCACTGAAATTAATTTCACCTGTTTCTTTTTTACCTTTTTAATGTGGTTATTAGAAAATTAAAAATTACATGTGTGGCTTGCATTATAGGTCTGTTCAACATAGTTACTCTAAAGCTTCCATTTACTTTTTTAATATAATAGTAATTAAGTTTTCTATCGTATACATAGATTTAAGAATTAAATATTTATGCAAGACATGCAGTGAAAATCAGAGGTTTCACCACCCAAATCTTACCCCTTCTTCCCAAAGTAAGCTTGTATCATTTTTCTTACCCAATTCTTTTGGTCTTTTTGTACCTCTAAACAGTGCAAATATATTGGTACTTTTTCAGTTTTAGGCATTGTCCAATAACTTCTCAGTGGGAAAAGTG
This sequence comes from Ateles fusciceps, assembly GCA_036589455.1. Classification (NCBI taxonomy): domain Eukaryota; kingdom Metazoa; phylum Chordata; class Mammalia; order Primates; family Atelidae; genus Ateles; species Ateles fusciceps. Next base: position 369,572 of record JAZHEH010001878.1, read on the forward strand.
AAGTTTTATCTCTTTCATCCTTTGTCACATGCACATAAACTTTTTATCCATCTCATCTTTCATCTTTTCCATATGTTTGTATCATATTTTTGTTTATATCGAGATTCATTGTGTATATTATGACACCAGTCAAAACTGAAACATTTAGTACATTATGATTACTTTTTATTTCTTGCTTAATATCATTTTCCCTAGAGTTAATTGTCTTGATTTTTATTTCCTTAGTTTTTAATTATTACTAATGAAACCCTGAATACTCTCATGGTTGTACAGATATTTTTTCAGAACTTACAGACACATTAGGTATTCTATCAGTTTACTTTCTTAAATAACTCTTTTCTGTTGTCTCCTACCCCAGCCTGGAGTGTTCGCCTAATTGTTATCTTGGAAACTCATCATCAGTCTTGGGATTCCTTTCATCAAACATGGCATCCAGCAAACAGAAGATGTAATAACTGAGCAGTCACTTGTCTGGGTTTAGAAGTTTTTTTTACTCAGAATTATGCATTAAATGTATAATTTTCTTTTTCTATTGTTGCCTTTAAGAAGTTCCTTAGCACTCTTACTGTTATTTTTTGTATAAGCACTTTAAAGATGATCTTTTTGAGCCTAGCGTTCTAAAATACTGTGGTATGTTTCTTGGTGTGAATTTTTTTTTTTCTTATTTTTTGCCCATTGGTCTTTTTATTTACTTTTTAGAGATGGGGTCTTGCTCTTTCAACTCAGGCTGGAGTGCAGTGTCGTAATTATAGCTCACTGCAGCCTTGAATTCCTGCACTCAAGTGATCCTCCTGCTTCACTTCCCAAGTAGCTGGGACTACAGGTACACACCTGCACATCTGGCTAATTTTTAAATTTTTTCTTTGTAGACGTGGTCTCATTATGTTGCCCAGGCTGATCTCCAACTCCTGGATTCAAGCGATTCTCCTGTGTCAGCCTCCTAAAGCACTGGGATTACAGATGTCAGCCACTGCACCTAACCTATTGGTTGTTTTAAATCAGGAAATTTGTCTTCCAATTCTAGAATTCTATGACTTATTTAATTCTTTCATCCCTTATTTTTTCTCTATTCTCTGTTTCTATATGTCTAGACTTTTTTTTTTGAGGGGGTCTCGCTCTGTCACCCAGGCTGGAGTACAGTGGCGGGATCTTAGCTCACTGCAACCTCTGCCTCCTGGGTTCAAGCAATTCTTCTGTCTCAGTCTCCCAAATAGCTGGGACTACAGCACACGCCATGACACCTGGCTAATATTTTTGTATTTTTAGTAGAGATGGGGTTTCACCATATTGGTCAGGCTGGTCTGGAACTCCTGACCTCAGGTGATCCACCTACCTCGGCCTCCCATATTTCTAGAAGTTTTATTATTCAAATGATGTGCCTTATAGACTGGGTCCGAATTTTCTTATTCTTTCCTATTTTTCATCTCTGTCTTTTTGCTCTGCTTTCTGGGCATTTTCTGTAATTTTATGACCTCATCCTTCTTGAATTTTTCCTTCTTGCTTTTAAATATTTAATTTCCCAGAGTTCCTTTGTCCCTTGAATATCCTTTTTTTCAGTGTGCATGCACCGCACCTTTTATTTTAAGGATGCAATGTTTTCTTTTTCCTTATGTTGATCTAAATTACAGAGTTTTTCTAAAAGTTTTACTTTTCCTGCATATTGTCCATTTCAACCGAATTATATTGCTCTTATCTTAATCTTTAATACTGACTGTTTGCCTCATGTTTTGTGATCTTTGGCTGTGTTTGTGTGTGTGTCTGATGAAGCACTAGAAAGCTGATCTGAGATTCTGTGGGGTAGAACCTATCAACTGTGGCTTCGCAATGGTGAATTACTTGGACAGTTTTCCTAAGGGAACTCTCACTGTCACTATCTGTGGGTCTTTCCTCTTGGTGGCGATCAGATTCCTCAAGAAGATAACTTCCAATCTCCTTTCTTGAGGGGTACTTGGCAGCCAGAACTCTGATTATCAGTTTGTGGGGGAAAAAGGCTGAAGGTCTCAATAATCAATGTTCATTTCATTTAATCCCCCTGCTTTTGGTTTTTACCCTTAATCATGCCTAACAGTTTCTTTCTTTTTTTTTTTTTTTTTGAGACGGAGTTTCGCTCTTGTTGCCCGGGCTGGAATGCAATGGCGTAATCTTGGCTCACCACAGCCTCTGCCTCCTGGGTTCAAAGCAGTTCTCCTCCCTCAGCCTCCCAAGTAGCTGGATTACAGGCATGCGCCACCACACCCTGCTAATTTTTTATTTTTAGTAGACATGGGGTTTCTCCGTGTTGGTCAGGCTGGTATCGAACTCTTGACCTCAGGTGATCTGCCTACCTCAGCCTCCCAAAGTGCTGGGATTACAAGCATGAGCCACCACGGCCGGCCCATACCTGATATTTTCTTATTCACACTTTATTTTACACTCTTCTAGATCAAAGCACTCAGTCTTTCAGGGCTGTAGAGAAACAGTGTGCTGAGTGCATGGTATAGGAAATATCCGAGGGTGCTAATTTGTAAATAGGCTTTCAACCAGTCCTCTTTTTTTCAGCTCTATCTCTACTTCCTTTCCATAGTGAGATTGAATTCCATCAATTCTTATGCCTTCGGAGGTTTTTGATGTGATGTAAGTGCAGCTGCTTCTCTGATTTTCCCACTGACCGTTTAAGTCTTCTGTTTTCTCAAGTGTATTTTGGGAGTTTTCACTTGTCTGCCTCCTTTTTTGGTACCAAGCACTATTGACTTTTCATTCTCCCTATTTATCCTTGTGAGTTATGGCTTTATTTATCTGTTTTATTGAGAAATCACATAAAATGCATATAGTACCCTGATCTTAAATTTATAGTTTAATGATTTTTAGGTATGTATATAGTAGTCCCTCCCTCCCCTTAACTAAGGGGGATACATTGCAAGACCCCTAGTGGATGCCTGAAACCACGGATAGTGTGGCACCCAATTGCTTTCAATTGGAACATGTTTCTGTTCATATATAAGCCTTTTCCATCTTAAAAAACACTTATCACATGCTTTGACCATACGTTTGCAGTTTGAGGAACAACAGCAAAACTAGTGTGAATTTCTTTTTCCTTCTTTACAATTTCAGGAATAGAGAATGTGTTCTTAACTGTAGAGCTTAGCAACAGCAGCATATGATTTTTTTTCTTGTTAAGTTGAAAACTTTCACGTTTTCACTTGAACGAAGCATTTCACAGCTTCTCTTCAGTATATCCAAATTGCCAGCATCATTACTCTTGCACTTTGGGGCCATTATTAAGTAAAAAGAATTATTTGAACCCAACCACCGCAAAATTGGGGCAGTTAATCTGATAACCCAAGATGGCTACTATATTAGTCCATTTTCACACTGCTGTAAAGAGCTGCCCAAGACTGGATAATTTATAAAGAAAAGAGGTTCATTTGACTCACAGTTCTGCATGGCTACAGGGGCCTCAGGAAACTTACAATCATGGCAGAAGGTGAAGGGGAAGCAAAGACCTTCACATGACGGCAAGAAGAGAGAGCTAGCAACAGCTGGGAAAACTGCCTTATAAAACCATCAGATATTGTGAGAACTCACTATCATGAGAACAGCATGGGGCAAACTGGCCCCGTGATCCAATCATGTCCCACTGGGTCCCTCTCTTGACACCTGGGGATGGTGGGCATTACAATTCAAGATGAGATCTGGGTGGGGACATTGCCAAACTCTATCAGCTACTAAGTGATCATGAGAGGGGAGCATAGACAGCATGGATGCCCTGGACAAAGGGATGATTCATGCCCCAGGGGGTCACAAGAGGGACGAGATTTAATCACAATACTGAGAATGTGCCATTTAAAATTTACAAATTATTCATCTGCAATTTTCCACTTAATATTTTCAGATCACGGTTGACTACAGGTAACTGGAACCACAGAAAGTGAAACTGTAAATAACGGGGGACTATAGTACACCCTTGTAGTCATCACCCACATCAGCAGAAAACATTTCCAAAGGCCATCAGGTTCCCTCCTGTACCTTTGAAGTCTACAGCCTCCACCTATAAGCACTATTTTGATTTATGTCATATCATAGATTAGCTTTTCCCATTATTTAATTCGTTCATATAGAATCATATAGTATGTGGTCTCAATATGAAATCTTTTGTATTTGGCTTTTGCTCAAAGAATTGGTGAGATTCATTGATGTTGCAGGCAATCGAGTTTTTAAAATTTTTTTCTATGTATTATTGCATTGCATGAATGAGTGAGCATTCGAGTTGTTTTAAGGGTTTGCCTTTTGTGAATATAGTTGCTGTGAGTATTGCTGTACATGTTTTTGGCGTGCACATGCATCCATTCCTCTTTGTTATATACCTGCGAGTGGAAATGCTGGGTCATTGAGTGGGTGAATGTTTAGCTTTAGTAGAAACTGCCAGTTTTCCAAAATGGTGTATCATTTTTCAGCTTTCACAGCAAAGTAGAAGACTTCCACGTGTCTTCACTTAGCACTAGTCAGGCTTACATTTTAGCCATCTGATAAGTGTCTAGTTGGTATCATTGGATTTTAGTTTCACTTTTCTGAGGGAATAGTATGTCGAACACCTTTTCAGATGCTTTTTAAAGATTTTCTTCTGTGAAGTGCCTATTCATGCATTCTTCTCATTAAGAAAAATGGTTATTCCTTTTTCATAATCTTTTGAGAGTTATCTTAGTGGGATATGGGGAAGCAACAAGGCTGTGTGGGGTAACCTGCCACCTTTAAGTGGAAATCAAGTAACAAAGTTTCATTCACATTTTTTTCTTCTGATTTCTGTTTTCCCCAGTGTGTGATTCAGCTCATTTTTTGTTGGTTGGATATAATCTGGATTTATATTATGAATTTTAGAATGAGACTTTAGTTTCAACCATAAGGCTGTATGATAGGAAACTATTATAAGAAACTGAAACAGGAAGATTATTTAATAAAAGTATTCTGATTTATTCTCTTATGTTTTTAAATTAAGGTATTTTGGACCAGGAGTTTTCATTTATTTATCCATTCATCAAATACATATTAAGTGCTTTCTTTATGACAGACCTCATGGTAGGCTTAGAGGATAGAATAATAGTGAACAAAACCGAGATAAGCAAGACACTTGCCCTCTTAAAATATATTCCAGTTGGAAATATGGATACTAAATAAGTAAACAATAGCTAAGCAAGATAATTAAATATGATGTTTCCAATTTTGCAGAAATGGAGCAAGAGCCACAAAATGGAGAACCTGCTGAAATTAACATCATCAGAGAAGCATATAAGAAGGCCTTTTTCTTTGTTAACAAAGGCCTGAATACAGATGAATTAGGTCAGAAGGAAGAAGCAAAGAACTACTATAAGCAAGGAATAGGACACCTGCTCAGAGGGATCAGCATTTCATCAACAGAGCCTGAACACACAGGCCCTGGGTGGGAATCTGCTAGACAGATGCAGCAGAAAATGAAAGAAACACTACAGAATGTACGCACCAGACTGGAAATTCTAGAGAAAGGTCTTGCCACTTCTCTACAGAATGATCTTCAGGAGGTGCCCAAGCTATATCCAGAATTTCCACCTAAAGACATGGGTGAGAAATTACCAGAACCTCAGTCTTTTAGTTCAGCTCCCCAGCTTGCTGAAGTAAATGGAAACACTTCAAGTGCAGGGGCAGTTGCTGCACCTGCTCTCTCTCTCTGCCATCACAAAGTTGTCCAGCAGAAGCTCCTCCTGCTTATACTCCTCAGGCTGCTGAAGGTCATTACACTGTATCCTATGGAACAGATTCTGGGGAGTTTTCATCAGTTGGAGAAGAGTTTTATAGGAATCATTCTCAGCCGCCGCCTCTTGAGACCTTAGGGTTAGATGCAGATGAATTGATTTTGATACCAAATGGAGTGCAGATTTTTTTTGTAAATCCTGCAGGGGAGGTTAGTGCACCTTCGTATCCTGGGTACCTTCGAATTGTGAGGTTTTTGGATAATTCTCTTGATACGGTTCTAAACCGTCCTCCCGGGTTTCTTCAGGTAAGCCAAAGAAAAATTGAAGCATAATTTAAAATATGTGTAGACTACCTCATTTTTATTTGTTAATGTTTGTGTGTCCAGTATAAGTGCAAAAAGATAACAATAAATTCTACTTTGTTTTTAAATATATTCCATGAAATTTATCAGCCTTGAACATCTGTTTGTGTTTGATTTTCTTTTTTAAAAAAGATATATTAATAGTTTTATTTTGGCATTAAGTTTGTGATGATAAACTTAAGAAGAGTGGTCATCCTTAAATTTTTAATTCTTTATCCGAAGATGAAACCTAGTAAATTTAATTTCAAAAGGGATTTATGCAATTCCTGTGGATGTGTAGCTGTAAATATTCACAAATATTGTGAAGACTTAGCTGAGGATCTGAAATGAGCAAGACCCAGCCCACGGCCCAGAACAGTGATTCTCTACCAGAGGTAATTTTGCCTCCCCCAGAAAACATTTGACAATGTCTGGAGGCATATTTGGTTGTCATACTGGAGGTCGATTGCTACTGGCATGGTGGAAAGAGGCCAGGGATGCTGCCACACATTTACACAGGGCAGCCCTCATGAACAAAAAAAATTATCCTGCCCCAAATCCCAACTATGCCAAGGCTGAGAGACCCTGGTTTAGAAGTAGAGACTGTGGTGCTCATTTAAGATGTACTTTCAACAGTCCAAGCAGATAAATTTACCAGAATGCACTTGGTCCAAGAGTAAAGAGTGGTGCTACATAAAGATTGGTGTCAGGGCATTGCTGTGGATTTAGTGAGGTATTCTGAAGATAGTGGTCCAGTGACAACCTGGTTTCAAAAGATTGGATGTAGGTATAGGAAGATGAGTTCTTGAAATGAGGGAGGACTCAGTATACGTTGAGTATAACAAAGGAGTTTGCATTGAAGAAAGATCACTAAGCAAAGCACGTGCTTTTATCCACAGTCCAAATAATGTGGTTTAGTAATAGCACAGGCTATCTATATTCATTTTCTCTTTCAGCATACTCTACTGTTGATTCTTGGGTAGTTTTTATGTGGAGTCAGCTTGAAAGTTGTTTAAAGACAGAGGCTTACTAGCGATGTGTGAGGAAGATACTTTGAGGGCTTTATTAAAGGAAATATTTGATACTGGTCAGGAAGTATATAGTGAATCCTGTAGATTATTTTAGGGAAGGAACCTTAAGGTTAAAAAGAGTAGACTTATTAATTAGGGTTTGTGGTGGGGAATGATAAAAGCTATAATAATTTCTACTAATAGTGTTGCATTGCAATGATGAAATTAAAAAATCTTTGGGTCCTTAGCAACTGGAGATGGGGGTAGTGAATGGTGGAAATACTGTACTGGGGTCACATTCACTAATCCATTGAAATGACTTGTACTTCAATACACGTTTGTTCTTAGTGCTTTTAATTCTGTTTTTAATCTTTCACATATCTATATTTTTTGTCCTAAATGAAAGCTAAAATTTCACCCAAAATTTAATTTGACTCTCTTTAACAGGCTCTCATTTGCTTCTATTCAGGTATTTGTAGTAGTGTGCTCTTAAAAGGAGTTAACATACATGTTTACTGAATGTTTTCTTCCTAAAAAAAAAAATAAGACTAATAAACCAACTGAATATTAGAAGTTAGATATTTCCTATGCTAAAAATCACTGTTAAAATCACTATTGGTCTAAACAGGAAATTAAAGTAAGATTTTATTGGTTTTAGGTAGACAGAATTCTAGAACTTCCGAAAAACATTTTCTCTTGGTTTTAGTTTTAATGCCAAATACTTTTTAAACCTGTCAACTCTGTAGTTAGTTTATACAGAAATTGGCCATGAGCTTGCCCTCTGAAAATGAAACTGGGAAAAATCAGGCTATGGTGGATGAGCTCACTTATCTGTAATATCCTGTCCCAGGAAAGGTCTATAAAGTATTATTTTTTAAAAGAAAATTTGGGGATAGTCCAGTTCCATTAAGGTGACCAGGATATAGATAATCTGAGAGAAATCATGGAATAGTGAAGAAAAAGAACCTTTCCTAAGTTTTATTTTAGAATAACTTTTACAATTTTTTTTTGTCAGTTCAATGCTGCTACTATTACTTGCTTTATATTTTTACACTAAATTATCCCACTCATCAGTTTCATCTTAATAATAACTGAAATTAAGGGAAATATGTATTTTTTCTAGTACATACTAAAATATATAACTACTCAAATGTTAAAAATTTATGGATAAGACAGTATTTTAATGATGAGCACAGTTATGTTTTGGTTTCTCAAAGAAAGTATTGCATTAGAAATAAGGCAGCCAGGATGTGAGCTTAAATCTGTGTGTGTACTGGCAAGCTGACCTCCCCAGATGACATTGCAGGAGAGCTTTTGTTATTTTGCTTTGATTTCACAATAGACAATCCATAAACATTAACTTAACCTATTCTGTTATGTCAGGTTCTCTTGGGTTTGGTACAAAAAATCATTCCACGTTGTGAGTGAGTGCTGAATTTCTTACTTTTTTTGAGACACAGTCTTGCTCTGTTGCCCAAGCTGGAGTGCAATGGCACAATCTTGGTTCACTGCAGCCTCCATCTCCCAGGTTCAGGTGATTCTCCTGCCTCAGCCTCCCAAGGAGCTGGAGCTAGGATTACAGGCATGTGCCACCACACCCAGCTAATTTTTGTATTTTTAGTAGAGACGGGTTTCACCATGTTGGCCAGGCTGGTCTTGAACTCCTGACCTCAAGTGATCCACCCCCTCCCCTTATTGGCCTCCCAGAGTGTTAGGATTACAGGTGTGAGCCACCTTGCCCGGCCTATGAGTGCTGGGTTTCTAATTAAAATAATTGTTTGGCCTCTCTAGTCCAGACTGCATGTGTTAAAATCCAAGCTCCACTTCTTAGTTGTTGATTCTGAGCAACTTAATTGACCTCTCTGTGCCTCAGTTTTTTTGTATATAAAATGACAGTAATCGTAACTGATTTCATAAGATTGTTATGAGCATTAAATCAGTAAATACTATTATTTCAGTAACTATTTCAAGTAAATAATACCTGAAAATAGTTTGTTTACCACAAAAGGACTATTTGATTTGAATAATGAAGGAAACCTTAATTTACTTTGATTATTACTTATTTAAAGCTAGAGTCATTGTTGGTTAACACTGGGCTATTTAAGGCCATCAGCTTTAAGATTTTATAATTAGTGGAGCCATGGCATATTTAGCGTAGTCCTTATTGCAGGAAGATTGGACTAGCAAATGATTAATTTTCCTGGGGATTTGCCTATGTTGATGGTTCTATAAAGCCTTTTAAAATATGTTTCAAACTTTGAAGTGTTTATTTTCTAGTATATAACAATTTTATCAAAACATAAGTGAAAATCTAGTTTCATTCATTTGTATGTGTATATTTTTTCTTCTAATGAATCCTTTTAGGTTTGTGACTGGTTATACCCTCTAGTTCCTGATAGATCTCCAGTTCTGAAATGTACTGCCGGAGCCTACATGTTTCCTGATACAATGCTACAAGCAGCAGGATGCTTTGTGGGGGTCGTCCTGTCCTCTGAGTTACCAGAAGATGATAGAGAGCTCTTCGAGGATCTGTTGAGGCAAATGTCTGACCTTCGGCTCCAGGTAACTTGTGTGATCATCTTTAGGGTGAAAAAATCTACTTTAACATAAACACTTCTGCTTTTAGAGAAACTGTAATAACCTCTACTGTGATCAAGGTTAGGAGACTGAAAGTTAATCATTTGTTTGTGTATTCACAGCTCCATGCTTGGAATTTGCTGTAAATAGTGGTTAAGATTGTGAGCCCTAGAGTCAGATTGCCTGTGTATGAATTCAGACTCTTCCACTTAATAGCCGTTTAGCTCAGCTGTTACTGATCTTCTCTACACTTTAATTTACTTATAAAATGGGGTTGTAACAATGTCCACCTCATTGGGCTGTGGTGAAAATTAAAAATTCATACATTAAGTACTTATATCAGTGTTAGCAAGTAGTAATGCTCTGTGAATGTTAGCTATTGTTTTCACCACTGTTTTACTGCTCATCTGGAAAAGTGGACTAATGGGACTAAATGGTTATGGGAAGATAATTTTAGCTTTAGTACATGGGTTATGTTGGATTTTTAAGGGGTATGGTTGGCATTCTGAGGAAGAAACAGGTTTTGGTTGAGATAATTGTCTTTGTTCTTGTGGTAAATGAAGGCCAAATAAAAAGAAAATTTGATTTAAAAGATGATCATCCTGAAACTTTCTTTATTTGGCATGTTTCCTCTGTCCACATACACACCTGTAGAAATAGAGTATCTCTGTTTAACAGGGAATTTGAATAGAGTATTATGGAGAGACTTTTTTATATATTCTTGTAGAAAGAGGGAAAAATATTTTTGATTATGAATATTGACAGTCATCTGGGGTTGAATGAGGTCGGCATTATGATAGTATAATCTTTTATTCTCTCCTTCAGTCAGCAGATATTTGGAATTCGTTAATCAGGTACTGTGTTAAGTGGTGGGATGGGCAAAGTATGGGAACAGAATACCACAGAGGGTGGGGGGTAGAAATATAAAATCAGCCCCTGTTCACCTGAGAATGACCTGGTGGTCAACAAACCAGTGTGTTAGCATAGCAGCAGTTATTTAAAAAAATACATAATCCGCATACGGAAGTGTGTAGCCTCATTATACTTGTGGGGGAGGAATTCACAAAGGCAGGAATATGGTCAAATAAAAGAGTTCATTTTCACTTCACTGTTTACTAACTGAATGAAATGATGCTCTCAAGTATTCACAGACCTGATATATGGAACTATTTCTCCCTTCACCCCTATATTAACTAGACCTGTATTACTGGGCTTTAGGAAAGAAACTAAGCAGACCTTTAGATTGTACGTTTATTTTCTCTGTTCAATTTTATTTTTTGGTTGTATGTTATCTTTAGCTTGCTTTACTGTCCCAGAACTTCAACTGTAAACATAAGCTCATTACTAGCTATAATTTTGACCTGTTTTTACTCTTAAGCATTCATTCAGCAAAGTGTATACTGTGTAGAAAATTTAAAAATCAACCTTCCAGCTGGGCGTGGTGGCTCATGCCTGTAATCCCAGCACTTTGGGAGGTTGAGGCGGGTGGATCACTTGAGATCAGGAGTTCGAGACCAGCCTGACCAACATGGAGAAACCCCGTCTCTACTAAAAATAAAAACTTAGCTGGGCATGTTGGTACATGCCTGTAATCCCAGCTACTCAGGAGGCTGAGGCAGGAGAACTGCTTGAACCTGGGAGGTGGAGGTTGCAGTAAGTTGAGATTGTGCCATTGCACTCCAGCCTGGGCAACAAAAATGAAACTCTGTCTCAAAAATAAAAATAAAAAATTAAGCTTCCAATAATGCATAATAAAGCGGACATGAGTTTTGTTAATTGCCAGTAAATTCATTTTGTCTTGTATATGTTACCTAAAATTTATTCATTAATTGAATTTAAATGTAGCTGCATCTGATTTAAAGATAACTTGTACCGACAACTGTTGTAAGTTGTCTTTTATACTTTGTGTTTTGAAACTTACCTAGGCATACGCTATGAACCAAAGAACTCAGAGGTTTGGGGTTTGGTGATGAGACAAAACAAAAGTATAGAGAAAAAAGCAAAGTAGTTGTTATTTATAGACTGCCAAACTGACATTCAAACAAGTATGTTATTTGAGCATGGTGTAATACAGCTGGCAGAAAGTCAGCTAAGAAAAATTCTGATTTGAGCTAAGCTTAAACCTTTATTCTCTAGGCCAACTGGAACAGGGCAGAAGAAGAAAATGAATTCCAAATCCCTGGAAGAAGTAGACCCTCCTCTGACCAACTGAAAGAAACCTCTGGCACTGATGTGAAACAGTTTGACCAGGGCAGTAAGGATGTACGTCATAAAGGGAAACGTGGAAAAAAGGTAAGTAAAAGAGTAGTGTGTGTGTCGTTTTCTAATGGTACCTTTCTCCTGTTTCATATATTTATATGGTCATATTCCCATATACTAAAGCAAAGCAACTTGTGCATAGTCAACGTAGCATTCACTGGCAAAAACAATTAGAATCAGTTGTAATATTTCCCTTTTAAAGTGTGTGTTAAACTATTTTAAAAGAGTCTCTGTGTTTGGGCAATAGATTTTTTTCCCAACTGTTTGAGAGATTTTATTTTATTTTTTCGAGACAGGGTCTTGCTTTGTTACCCAGCCTGGAGTGCAGTGCTGCAAATACGGCTCACTGCAGCCTTGACCTCCTGGGCTCAAATGATTCTCCCGCCTCAGCCTCCACAAGTAGCACTACAGACATGAGCCACCACACTTGGCCAAAAAATTTTTATGTTTGCATTAATGATTCACATAACTTTCTTGTTTGTTTTGTGTTGTTCTCTGCCTTCCTATATTCACCAAGAGCTTGGGGCTAAATATGCTACTGTTTCTTTTTTTCTTATATTCTGACACTTTTATTCAGTTTCTTGTTTTTTTTGTGGTTGGGCAACAGGACAGAGATTTGATTTTTAATAATACTTTCTTCTTTCATTTCATTTCTTTCATTTCATAGGCTCTGAGTATGTGATATACTCTAACTGGCATATTTGGATTATTGTTCAGGAAATATTGAATGCTAGAATGTTAGGCATAGATAGTGGAAAAAGTTTAAATTTCTTGTCTCAATGAATTTACTGTCTAATGGGAAGAACAGATTAGCAAAGAGATCATTTCTATCCACTGTTGCCATTACACAGAAGATATAGCCTAGCCTAATAGATAAGTGTGGGTGGATGAGTGGTATGGGAAGCAGTGAGGAGCCCCCTCCTACAGGACATTATGGCTAAGATGATGCTTGAAGGATAAAGAAGAGTTGTCTATATGAATAGCGAATTGAAAGGGATTCTAGGCAGAAGTGATAATATAAGCAAGTGTATGAGTAAAACAACATTGTCTTGAGTATCATATAACAGTTTAGTATTGCCTGGAATTCATTGCTGTATTCCATATGGTAAATGCTCAGTAATTATCTTAGGAATTGATGAATATCGTGTGAATATCCTACATTTATTTGCAAAGTATTACTGTGGTTTATGTTGAATATCTTAGACCAGCTATATTAGGATATTGGGAATCCAAAATGATTCCAAGAAATATATTTTACTTAAACAGTTTTTTAAAAAGTTAATCACAAGAAACCAAAGTTAAAGGGTACGAAAGAGTATATGGTGAAAAATAAGTCTGCCCCTATTCCCTTCCACCGACTACCTAGCTCCCCTGTCCAGACACATAATTTTTTTCTTTCCAAGTCTCGTTCTATCACCCAGGTTGGAGTGCAGTGGTGTGATCTCAGCTCACTGCAACCTCCGCCTCCCAGGTTTAAGCAATTCTTGTGTCTCAGTCTCCTGAGTAGCTGGGATTACACGTACCTGCCACCATGTTTGGCTAATTTTTGTATTTCTAGTAAAGATGGAGTTTTACCATGTTGGCCAGGCTTGTCCTGAACACCTGACCTCAGGTGATTCCCCACCTTGGCCTCCCAAAGTGCTGGGATTACAGGCATGAGCCAGCATGCCTGGCCTCAGACACGTAATTATTAACTTCTGTTGTCCTTCTAGGTATATTTTATGCATAGTTAAATATGTGTATACACACACACATAATATTTAACATAAATGGTGGCATGTAAAACATAATGTCTTGCTCTTTGCTTTTTTACTTAACAGTATATTTGGAAATTCTTCCATATCATTTAAAACTTCGTGATTTCTTGTTTTAAAAAATCAAATGATATTAAAAAGTATGTGCAGTTAAAAGCTTCAGATTCTACTTATGGGTGACTTTTATCCCATGTAGAACTTCTTTTGTTTAATGTTGTTATTATATTTTACGTGACATTCTTTGTATTACTGGCCACTTTGACTTTCACATTATTTTATAATATTAATACTATGAGGTCTGAGTTGGCCTGCTTCTTATTTTTTAGAATGAGTTCATTTAGCTTTAAGAGTTTGGGGTGTTGGCCCAAGCTCTCTTAACAGCTGTTCAGTTAGCAAAGTACAGATATTTCTGTGTTCTCCATTTCCATTTAAATGGAATAGCAGATTATTCTGTGTTTATGTATTCCTTCTTGTTTCAAATTAGACATTTGTTTGATCTCTGCCAAAACCAGCTTATGAATTCATCTTTGCTTACTGATTGAGTCATTTAACAAAAATCTTTTAACCTCACTGAGTACCATGTACACACTAATCTCTAGGGATGATAACTGTTTGAAGGAAATCAGTCTAGTCCGGAAAAGAAAAAAGTCAGTTTAAATGATTTGATAAATCCATATTGGACTTACATTGGAATTTAAATCTTACCAGTCAACATACTATATGGACCAGAACAGTTTTCAACTTCCTGGCAATTCTGGTATTATGCTTTATAAGATCATATTGGTAACTAGGTTGGCTGGAGATACTTTTCATTAATTATATCTAGTATTTGTTGGCTTCCTATTTATTATATAATGCTTACAATTTTCCCCCCCCCTCTTAGTACTAACTCTTCACATTTTGAAACATTTTTACTATTTAGGCTAAAGATACTTCAAGTGAAGAAGTTAACCTGAGTCACATTGTACCATGTGAGCCAGTTGCAGAAGAAAAACCAAAAGAATTACCTGAATGGAGTGAGAAAGTTGCTCACAACATTTTGTCAGGTATTACAGTAATGTTAACTTTTTTCCCTGTCTAACGTGAAGCCTTTGGAACCAAATAAAGATACTGTTTATTAGGGAATACTGAGAAAGATAATATTTTGTAGTTTGGTTTTAAATAATCAATTTAGAAATAAATGTAGAAGGAACTAGTCTTTTATAATATCTGATATTGTCGTACAAGTATAAATTCTTCCTGGCCTATTATTCTGTTTTACTATTGGGAAAATGGATAATGAAAAGCTTCAGGACTCTTAAAACTCTTAATAGTTCTGAATCTAAAATTGGTTACCTTCCTTTCCCCTTTGAAGCTCCCTCTTATCCTCCCCCAACCCCTGTCCCTCAGCTGTGGTCAATGTGTCCCTTCAAAATTTATATATTGAAATCCTAACCCCTGAGGCAATAGTTTCAGGAGGTGAGGCCTTTGGGAGCTGATTAGGTCATGAGGGAGGAGCCCTCACCAGTGGGATTAGTCCTTTATAAAAGAGATCCCAAAGAGCTGCCTTGTCCCTTTCACTATGTGTGGAGTCAGTAAGAAGGTGCCATTCTGTGAACCAGGAAGTGGGCCCCTCACCAGATACCAAATCTACCAGCACCTTAGTCTTGTACTTCCCAGTCTCCAGAATTGTGAGAAATAAACTTTTGTTGTTAATAAGCTACCAGTTCATGATGTTTTGTTACAGCAGCACAAATGGACTCAGATACCCACCCAAAAAATAAGAACGTGTTCATTCATCTTTGGAAGCAAAGCAGCACTGCCTAACTACACAGAAATGCAGACATGAGAACATCTGAGGGGTATAGCCAAGCCCCTTGAGAAGTAGTCTCTGGTGTTTAATTATGGTTATAGAGGGTTTCAGATCAATTATTCTGGAACCAGAATGATCATTAGTGACATATGTCTTTCTGCTTTAATTGGTTAACATTTCATGTAGCTTTTTCTGGTGTTTAATTATGGTTATAGAGGGCTTCAGATCAATTATTCTGGAACCAGAATGATCATTAGTGACATATGTCTTTCTGCTTTAATTGGTTAACATTTCATGTAGCTTTTTAGCTGTAGTGACTCTCTGATTTATACCTTTTATTTTGTTTTTTAAAAAAATTGCCAATCACCATTCAGTAAGTTAAATTCATAACCCCATTAAATGGGTCTTGACTCATTTAAACGACTGTCAATTCAGGTTTTCATGTCCGCTAAAATCCATTTTAAAAGATGTACAAAGCAGAGGAAATCTTCAACATAAAAAACCAACAAGCTAAAATAATTAGCTACCAGGAACTAATAAAATATTTTTCTTAGTGCCGAAGAACTATGCTTGAGGCAAGACAAAAAGATAAAGCCAAATTTTCAAATGTAATTGCAGTAGTTAAAATTGACCCTTGAAAGAGATTTACAAAGAAATAGCAATGAAAAACCTTTTCACTTTTACTACCCTACCCCCTAACTTTATAGGCTGCTAAGCATTATTATTCGGAGGCCATTATTCAGAAAACTTGCCTGTCACCCCCACACGCTAAATTCAAAGGTCTTTTTCCCAAGTTTTTTGAGTTTATACTGCTATAAGTTTGTTTCATTTACTGTTGCTATCTAACAAACTGCCCCAAACCCAAGGGCACGAAACCACAATTTGTTTCTGCGGAATTCAGTGAGCCAGGTATTTGGAAAGGTCACAGCAGGAATGGCTTGTATCTCTTTCATGGTATCTAAGGGCTTCATCTGGGAAGACTCAAAGGTTAGCTAGTGACTTGACAGCTGAGGACTGGGATCATTGCTGATACCTCTAGCGTCTAGGTTGGAAGAGGTCAAAGCCTGGGACTGCCAAATAGAGTGCCTACACATGGCCTCTTGTGGCTGGACTTCCACCCAGCATGGTGGCTTTAGGCTAGTCTGGCTTCTATATGGTGACTTGGGGCTTCAAATGTCAATCATCCAGCGAATAGACAGAAGCTGCATTACCGTTGCTGACATATTCTTGGAAATTGCCAGCATCACTTGGTTAAAAGCAAGCAACAAGCTTGCCCAGATGCAAGAAATGTGACATAGACCCCACTTCCCACTGGGATCATATGGATCATATGTCAGGATCATATGGAAAGATGAACATTCAGAAGAGGAGATACTGTTTGTGGTTATCTTTAGAAATTACCAGCTGCCACTGAATCTCAGGCCTCCTAGATACTGTGGATACCACACAGTAGTGCTAAGCAGTAGAGCCAGTTAATCCTTGGAAGAGATCTCGTTGGAGATTTCAAAAGAACTCTCAGCAGTGCCTAATTTTAAAACAAGCAAAAACTATGTTCCGGTAACACTCCAAGGCCTTCTTTATTACTTAAGACCTCTCAGTTTCTTCATGCCAGTACCTCTTTTCTTTTTTATCCTGTACCTTCAGGGCTGGGGTTCTAGTAATATCCCTCATAGTTGGTGACTATAAACTACCTAACTGCCTATCAGTATATGTCTCTCTATGAGCTTTTTAATAGGTAGAATAAATAACTACTTCATCAAATGCTTATGGTACAAGGAAAACAAAGGTGGGGGGCAGAAAATAATAAAGATTTACTCTAGGGAAAATGATCTGATCAAGAGACTATTGTTACCTGACTCATTCAGTCTGTGTACAAAATTAATAACCAGGGATATAAATTGAGCTCATTCATCTTAGCCCATAATTGGTGCCTGTCCGCTGTCAAAGAATAAGTAAAGATCACTAAAAGCTAGTCTGAGGTTTTCCTAATATAACAGGTGAAAAAAGTAAAACAACCATGCTTCGAGTTTACCTGTATAAGCTTGAGAAACCTAGACTTAACACTTTAAGAAGTCAAGGGCTATACAGTATCAATGGAGTAGGACCTAGTAAGCTAATTTGTGAGGAGTTAGAGGGTTGCTGACAGTAGACTGATGGAGCCTACCTTCGGAGCAACCTACCTTCAACCATTCTGAAACACTTTAGAGGTTGTGAGATAGCAAAAGATCATCAAGAGTGTTTGAATGCCCGCTCTCAACCTCTAATCTTCCCCCAATTTAATTTACAGATGGACTCTGGAATGCTAGGCAAACAGTTGACATGGAGTGAGACAGAATGAACACTTTCTGCCTACCTATTCCAGCATATCCTAGGGCTGAGAGTGAGCAGAAGGGAGGCAACTATGATGCCTCCCTAAAGTTTCTCCAAGATTATGTATTTTTTTTTTTGCTACCATTTTGTGCTTCGAGGCCCTAGCAAAAACTTTTCCATTTTGGTTAATTCAGTCTGTTAAAGAATAGACAAAGAAATCCTCCTATTCTTCAGTAGATTCTTTGTGGAACTCCATTGGCCTTGTACAGTCTTCCAGCTGTCAGATCCACAAAGATCTTTAGTCTAGCATAAATTAAATAGAATGAATGGAACATGAAAAAGCAATCATATATTCAACTTATACTTTGATGGGTATAGGATGGTTAAGTGCTAAGACAGATCATTTCTAGGTTTTTAGAGGACCACATCAAACATAAGATACATGTCATATGATTGGGAATTCAGGAGTAGCCTTGTGGTAGCCCATTTTCTGCCAGCTTTCCACCGCTCTTAGCCAGAGATAAAGAGTACCAAAAGCTGAAAATAGGTCAGTGTTCTAAACTCATATTTCTTATGATAAAATTATTAAAACTTATCAGAAAAGTTGGGCTGTATGTAATCTTAGAGGTCAGCTAGCTTTTTACCAGGAGAGAAAGCGGTGATTTGGAACTTCTGTGTTTTTTTTGTTTTTGTTTTTGTTTTTGAGACAGAGTCTCGCTCCATTACCTAGGCTGGAGTGCAGTGGCACCATCTCAGCTCACTGCAACCTCCGTCTCCCAGGTTCAAGCGATTGCCCTGCCTCAGCCTCCCGAGTAGCTGGGACTACAGGCGCGTGCCACCATACTATGCCCAGCTAATTTTTGTATTTTTAGTAGCGACAGGATTTCGCCATGTTGTCCAGGCTGGTCTCGAACTCCTGACCTCAGGTGATCTGCCTACCTTGGCCTCCCAAAGTGCTAAGATTACAGGTGTGAGCCACCATGCCCAGCCAGGGACTTCTGTTTTTAATGACAACTGTAAATGATAGCTTTCTTTGTTCAGTAAAAGTGGACAGTGTCCTACAAGCTGTAGTAGTTAAGTTTGAGTTAGGTAATTTTAACATCTGCCAGTGTCTCATTTATTCAACAAACATTCATGGTCTGCCATATGACAGCATTAATTAAGTGCATAGGATGCAAACGTGAACAGAATCAATCTATATCTGCACTGTCCATGCCATTTAAAATATCTAAGTAGCTACCAATGAAATATTATATTTCCTCATTTTCTGTTGCTGTGTTTACAGTTTTAACATATTTACATGTGCTGTATACTTCCATGGTGATGTGTTGATTATTTGCATCTAGAATTTTTCATTAGTGCTGTGACTTTTTGTTTATCTCATTTCCATTTATTTTTCTCAGTCATCATTGTACTTCATCCCTTTTATTTCTTGTTGTGTCATTATAGGATTATAGTCTCCTTTGTTTCACTGTCATTTATTTTACGGTTTCTCAGTTTTCAAGTTCAGCTGCTTTCTTCTTAAAACTTTTCAACTTATAAGTTAATCTAAAAAGATAATTTTTTTAAATGGACTTCTTCAAGCCTTTTATTGTTTATGGGAGCCTGTTTGTTTGGGTCTGAATCCTTCACTTCCCCAGAAGTTGATTGTCAGGTAGGACAGTGTGGTAGGCTTGGAGCTGGAGGTGGAATGTTGACTAAAACAGGAAGAGAAACATAAAATTTCTAATTACTTATTACATACCACTTTTCATTGTTAACATTTTAAAATAAACGTATGATTTTCACCTGATAGCTGGATGCTTACTCATGGGCTGGAGTAATCATATAAAACCATGCCACAGACCTTGAGAGAACATACTTAAGTATTTCGTATGTTCAACTTTGAAAGCCAAAAAAGTAGTATTTTCAACTGGAAGTCTCTGCAGAGTAGGGTAATACTTCTTCCCATCTTAGGGGACACTGTTCTTGTATATTTTTTCTTTTCTCATCCCTCTCCCACTCTTCCTTTCCCCCACATTCCCACTGACTCAGGACCTTTTGTCCTCACTAGAGAAGGCCCTTCCATCCTTCTGTTCCTCTGGTGAGCACTTCTGTCATTCAAGCTGTGAGAAGCATAAGCAAACCAAAGGGCTAGGGCCCCCTGTCATGAGAAATGGCTAAATCATCTAGGCCTCTCTCTTTTTCACATTTTCTCTGCTCATGCATTTGGGTGCTTTCATGTTTTTGTCATTTAGGTTTACGTGACAAGCTAAACGGTGCTGAGATCCAAGAGTCTGGGTTTAGGATTGAGAAAGGAACAGGACCCCCTGACTAATGCTTTCAGCCTAGAGGAAGTAAAAGTTCTGCCTTGGTGTTTGAGATACAGTTCTTTGATTTCCATTTTGTGATGTTTCTGTCTTTCTCCCTCAGGATTTCATGGGGAAAAGTGGTGCCTGGCCTAAGGCAAAAAGAACAAGAGTATCTGGGTTCTTTAGCCAAATCCTATCTTAATGGCACCAAAACTCAAAATTAATACCTAACAGTAATATACTGTGGTAAGTAACATACAGAGATACCTACAAGTTGTCGTGGCAGCATAGAGTAATGCAGAACTCTGTCACTGAGTGACATGTGACCTAAGTATTCAAATATTAGTTAGAAAAGATATATATTCCGGGAAGAAAACTGTAGGTATAAAGTTAGCTTGAAAGTTTATGACATGGCACATTTAGCATCTGATTATCAAACTCCTTTTATTTTTTTCTGGTTGATGTTATTTATTAAAGTGTTTAAAAGTATAATTAGACCTAATATTATGCAATTTTAAAATTTTCTTTTAAAAAGGTGCTTCCTGGGTGAGTTGGGGTTTAGTCAAAGGTGCTGAGTTTACTGGCAAAGCAATCCAGAAAGGTGCTTCTAAACTCCGAGAACGGATTCAACCAGAAGAAAAACCTGTGGAAGTTAGTCCAGCTGTCACCAAGGGACTTTATATAGCAAAGCAAGCTACCGGAGGAGCAGCAAAAGTCAGTCAGTTCCTGGGTAAAGTAATTCTAGATAACTTTACTTCTTTAAAGTTAAATTTAAAATGATGTCTTAAACCAGGTTTAATCTGCATGTTCATTTAGATGGTTTAATGTCAAGAATAAAGAATTAGGACAAAGCAGTTTCTCTGTTATTCATAGTGGGACCTGCAGACCAGCAACATCACATGGGCCTATCTGGAAGCCTTAGAAATCAAAATTTTAGGCACAGACACACCTACTGATTCAGAATCTGCATTTTCACAAGATCCGTAGGTGATTCTTATTTGCACATAAAAGTTTGAGAAACTGGTTAAAGGGTTGTTTTGATGTGTTGGAGTGGAGAATGTGTGTTATCTTTGAAAAAGAGTTCTGAATTGTTTAATATATTGTTTAATGAGGGGACTAAGTTCTAAGAAATGTGTCATTAGGTGATTTCATCATTGTGTGTACGTCATAGTAATATACTCACACAAACCTAAACGTTACAGCCTACTCCACACCTAGGGTGTGTGATATAGCCTGTTGCTCCTAAGCTACAAACTATACAGCATGTGACTGTAAGAAATTGTAACACAAAGGTAAGTATTTGTCCATCTAAACACATCTAAACATAGAAAAGTTGCAGTAGGACAGTAGGAGTGCAGTATAAAAGATAAAAAATGGCATAAAACCTGAGAGAGCACTTACCAGGAATGTCACTTGCAGGACTGGAAGTTGCTCTGAGTGAGTCAGTGAGTGAGTGCCGAGTGAATGCGAAGGCCTAGGACATTACTGTACACTATTGTAGACTTTATAACACTGTACATTTGGGCCACACTAAATTTATTTTCAAAACAAAGTAATTGCACTATGATGTTAAGGTGAAATGACGAAAAGGTCATTATGCAGCGTGACTGGATGTGAATCCTTGAATCCTTCTAAGGGATATGACATATTCTTTCAAGGAAGGCAGTTTATTGCGTAGCAGTTGAGGGTCAAGAGGGAGGGATCTGTTGGAGAAAAGCTGACTTAGGGATTCCGGTGCCAGCCTTCCCAAGCAATATACTTCTAAGCCCTTGCTTTTAGAGAATCACAGCACTGAAATTTGGTGTTTTGAGATGGGTAGATGGGACCTTAATGGATTACCATTAAATTTAGTAAAATTATCTTTTTTGGTATTTAGTTTTTTGAATCAGATTTTAGATTGTTTACTTTTATAGAATTAAACACTTTACTGTTATGTCACTGAGATCATCGAGATATTTATTGATAGAAAAATATGAATACACTAGGCTGGGCGTGGTGGCTCATGCCTGTAATACCAGCACTTTGGAAGGCCAAGGTGGGCGGATCACGAGGTCAGAAGATCGAGACTATCCTGGCCAACATAGTGAAACCCCGTCTCTACTGAAAATACAAAAAATTAGCCAGGTGTGGTGGCACACACCTGTAGTCCCAGATACTCAGAAGTCTGAGGCAGGAGAATCATTTGAACCCGGGAGGCGGAGGTTGAAGGGAGCCAAGATTGTGCCACTACACCCCAGCCTGGGCGAGAGAGTGAGACTCTGTCTCAAAAAAAAAAAAAAAAGTAAATACATTAAGCTGGAAAAAACTAAAAGTACTGACCAGTCTTGCATTGCAGCAGTGAAAAAGGCAGCTGGTTTTCTCAAGCAGAATTACAAGAACATGTATATCTGAGAGGCAAGGTTATAAACATCAGTAGGCTCAGCAAACACAGCTTTAAAGCAAACGAAAGCCTTTGTTTAAAAAATAGACAGTCTATGCCGCATGCCTATAGTCCCAGCTACTCAGGAGGCAGAGGCAGGAGGATCAGTTGCGCCCAGGAGTCGAAGTCAAGGCCAGCCTGGGCAACATAGTGAGACCTCCGCTCTCAGCTTCATATCCTTAAGTAGAAGTTGTAATATTATGTGGTAAAACAATTTTAGATGCTCATTTAAGAATGTTGCAAGATGAGTGGTAAAAATCAAGGGAATCATATGTTTTTCCTAAGTTTTCTTTTTTTATGGTCATTTTAGTTGATGGAGTTTGCACGGTAGCAAATTGCGTTGGAAAAGAACTAGCTCCACACGTCAAGAAGCATGGAAGCAAACTTGTTCCAGAATCTCTTAAAAAAGACAAAGATGGGAAATCTCCTCTGGACGGTGCTATGGTTGTAGCAGCAAGTAGTGTTCAAGGTAGCAGAGGGGCCCAGCGTTTGCCCTAGGAATGTCTGTCTGCTTTGGACTAGATTTACTTACTTTTAAATATTATTTTTACAGGATTTTCGACTGTCTGGCAAGGATTGGAATGTGCAGCTAAATGCATTGTTAACAATGTTTCAGCAGAAACTGTACAAACTGTCAGATACAAGTAAGTTGAATTTTATCATTGTAATGACTAAATCTCTTGCAGCATTTGTAAAAGTTTATGACAGTGAAGATATTTCTGTTAAGTATCTGATAAAATAATTTTTGTCACTCACTGCTTTTCTTAAATAGGGAGAATAGTATTTCTAGTATAATAATAGAATTCTTACCACTTTGCTTCATATTACTAATTGTTATAAACATTTGTTCATCATTACAGTGAAGAATAGGTTTAATTTTTTTAAAAGCTTGGAATTTCTGTATACCTTATTAATTAGCTACATGTTTTTAATGGGTGATATCTGCCTGAAAAAACTTGAATTATAATTAAACTCTTACAGCCCTTGTTAATATTAGCCCACTCTGTATACAGACTGTTAAATTAGTCACATCTTACTTGACTTTGATTACCACTGTACATTTGTATTGGAATGGGCAGATGGTATATCTTCAATTTCATATATTAAGAAATGGTCAAACAGAAATGAATGATTTGTACATGCTCACCTGATTAGTTTATGAGTGCTTTCTCATTTGGCCTCAAGGTCTGTCTCTGGAGAGTGGCTGTAAATTCTAGTCCTGCTGTGTTGTGGCTCAAGAGGAAAAGCTAATCATGTTTGCACTGTGACTTTCACAGGATACTTCTTTATCTTGGCACACCCATGACCAGGTGTCCCTCTCTCAGGGAACTTGTTTATGGCAGACACCCTTGTGGCTCTTGTCTGACCTGTGTCCAGTTTGTTCCGACTAAGATAGCTACTCTGTAGGAGACCCTGACTAAGTAAGAGGAGAGCAAGGTTTGGGTGTGTTGCTCAGGTGAGACACAGAGAAGGCAGCAGAACCACACACGTTAAATAACAGAAGCATTTTATTGCTCACAGACCCTTGAGAGAAGAGGGGTACCCACGAAGGCCAACAGGAAGTCTGGAGACAGCAGAGTGCTCAACCAGTATGTGGGTTGGGGGTGAACAGGGAGCACAAGCAAGGGAGAGGCGATTTGTGTGACTACCTTCATGAAGGTCCATGGGTGTTCTTTCTTTGGCTTTCCAGTGGGGCTTGTGGATTGTCTAGTTTAAAGAAAACAAGTGTGGACAGGTGAACTTATTTACATGACTCTAGTTTTATGTGACTCGTGTTGGACCATTGGGTTTTCTCGTGATCAGCAGCTGTGGGGTATGCTGGGTTTTGAGTCAGTGAGATGAAAAACAAGTGGACTGTATTGCAGACAACCACATGGGGAGGGGGAAGTTTTAACTAGGCCAAAGGTAATGGGATGCAGCTAGGTTTCAAGCAACTTATGTCAGGCCTAAAAATGAATGCTGAAGCAGCAACTATATAACAAATTTATGACAAGTGGTATTAAAGGTGAGATTTAAAGCGGGGTCTTCTGCTTTTAGGTCCTTATACTTTCTACCTGATGCTACTTTCTTTACACAATACTAGAAGAATCAAGGTCTAAAAACTAAATCTAGTGTGAAGGAACCTGAGTTGTTTTTTTAGCCTTGAATTAGTTTGGATCTTACTGTTTATTTAGAAAGAAAAAAATTAGAATAATATTAATAGTATTCACAACTCTTGGTTATTTATGTTAATTATCCACTTATTGAAAGCATATAGTTGAGTTCGTATTTTTGTATCAGGCACTATGTTCATTGCTTTTCATATGTATTATTTATTTTCAACACTGTTATCATCTCCATTTTACAGAAGAGGAAACCAAATGTAGAGTTAAATATCTTGTTAAAGATGACTCTCCTAGCCGGGCACGGTGGCTCATGCCTGTAAGCCCAGCACTTTGGGAGGCTGAGGTAGGCGGATCATCTGACGTTGGGAGTTCAAGACCAGACTGAGGAACATGGAGAAACCCTGTCTCTACTAAAAATACAAAATTAGCTGGGCGTGGTGGCACATGCCTGTAATTCCAGCTACTTGGGAGGATGAGGCAGGAGAATCACTTGAGCCCAGGAGGTGGAGGTTGCGGTGAGCCGAGATTGTGCCATTGCACTCCAGACTGGGCAACAAGAGCAAAACTCCATCTCAAAAGGAAAAAAAAAGACTCTCCTAGTGAGTAGTAGAGCTGGGATATAAACCAAATGTTTCTGTCATCAGAACCTATGCTCTACAGTGCTAACTTAATTTCCATCCTTAATTGGTTTGATCTGCTCTGTCTGGGGCAGGTGTACATTTGTTTGTTTGTTTGAAGATAAGAAATAGGGATTACTTTATTTTTAAATTTTTTTTATAATTTCAACTATTATAGATTAAAGGGTACATGTGTAGGCTTGTTACATAGGTATGTTGTGTGAGGTTTGGGGTACAAATGATCCCATCACTCAGGTAGTAAGCGTAGTACCCAATAGATGGTCTTTTAGCTCACACTCCCCCCTCTCACCCTGCCTAGTAGTCCCCAGTGTCTATTGTTGTGATCTTTATGTCCATGAGTACCCCGTGTTCAGCTCCCACTTATTAGTGAGAACATGTAGTTTTCTGTTTCTGCATTAATTTGCTTAGAATAATGGCCTCCAGCTGCATCCATGTTGCTGCAAAGGACATGATTTCATTCTTTTTAGGGCTGTGTAGTATTCCATGGTATATATGTACCATGTTTTCTTTATGCAGTCCACCATTGATGGGCACCTAGGTTGATTCCATGTCTTTGCTGTTGTGAATAGTGTTTGAACATGCAAGTGCATGTGTCTTTTTGGTAGAACAATTTGTTCGCTTTTCGGTATATATCCAGTAATGGGCTTGGTAGTAATGGATTAAATGGTAGTTCCATCTTAAGTTTTTTGAGAAATTTCCCAACAGCGGCTGAACTAGTTTACATTCTGGGGCATACATACCTTTGAATCAAAGCAATATGACATATCATCTTGGAGTATCCGTTTTACCAGAAGAGTTTAAAAATGAAACATACAGTAGATCTAAAATTCTTCTGATAGAAATATAAAACTCAAGTCTTCTTGTCACTTGTGGCACTGAACTCTGACTAATATTTATTCATTGTTTTATGCCCCTGAGGTTACTTTGGATCAGTCCTAATTAGAAAAGTAGCAAGAACAGGAGAAAGTCAGAAATGCCTTTTAGGCCAAAGATCACCGTATTAGAAGATAGGAGGTGCTTTGCTGGGTGTGTCCATGTCCTACTCTAATGAAAAAAAAATACCTAGCTACAGTTAATCAAAGTCTGAGATTCACATAACTAGGAAATACTGAATTTTAATGTAGATTTCGAACTTAATGAGAACTTAATGTGATGAATAGCATATTTTTAACAGTGATTCTCAGCTCATTTATTTCTATTGTATTATTGCTATTCTTTTTATCCTTCCAAAGATTCATGGCATTTTTTTTTTTTAAAAAAGCAGGTAAGTGACAATTGAGTTCAGTAGTTTTGTATTTCCAACTATGAGGACAATTCAGTCTTAGCAGTAATTTAGTTTCTGCTATTAGAAATTTAGGAAGGTGGGAGAGATAGTAGAGAATAAAAGATTTTATCTAAGTAATACTATTTCTCACCTGTGGAGCTAATCTGGCCCAAAGTAGAAAATGTCTTTTAAGAGAAGAAACTAGAAGTGTTGAACCAGTAATAACTTATTCAGAACTGAAGAAATGGAAGAGCTTGTTGTACCTTTGTTTAATTTTGTTCTTATTTATTTACATACACTTAGGTTTATTTATACTGTTCTGTATTTAAATTTGCCATCAAAAATTTGATAGAGTGACCATTTGTGGAGTACTCTAATCCAACTGATGGTAGCATAATAAGGATAATTTGTGTTCTTATTGCCTATGGTAAGCAGTTGCTGCTCTCCAAAGTAGTTATTTTAAATGTGCCTTAATTTTATGCCTGGGAAAAAACCAAATATATTCTATAAACTTCCTTATCTGATTTCAGGTGGATAAACCAGTACAGGGGATTAAATAACTCTTATTCTTAAAAATTTTAGGTAAACGCATAGAAACTATTAAGGTTCAGTTTATTTTTGTCAGTTACATTAATATTTTCATCTTATATTTGAGGATATGAAGACATACAGGAATAATGAAAAACAATAAGTAATTTTAAACCTGTTACACTTAATTGCAGTATAGTACCTATTCAATAATTCATCACAACTCTACATAGTTTCTAAGTTTCACCTTTAAGCTCCTTTTATTCCACTTTAAGTGTTTAAAGAAGAATAATATAGCTTCGATAAGTTAGATTTATTTTTATTTTCCCCTTGCAATATTTTATCTTTGAATATATATTTGTGGAATGTAAGCTTAATAATATGCTTTTTTCTTGTAGAAAATTGACTGTTTTATGTTTTTTGGTACTGTGCTATAATTAAGTATAGCAAGTTTATTAGTTTGTTTAGTGAATTTAATTAAAATGCCCCTTAATTTTCCCTGGATGAAGGAGTGACTTCAATGGCAGGTGTCATATTACCCAAAACCAGTTCTGTATAACTGAACACATTGGAGAAATTTCAGAAAAATCTGGTTCAATTGTAGTTTTGAATTTCATTGACTTACTTAGGGCTACTTCATATTCATTTTTTATTATTTTTCAATTGGTAGTGTTAGTATATAAAATCCAAGTTAATGAGCTCTAATTAAAGTTAATTGTTTAAAAATAAGAGATCAAAAATAAATTTAACTTCCTGCCAGATATATGCTTTCTAGGAGTTTATAGCAGTATGGTTTGAATCTGAAGAAAAAGACTAAACAGTTACTTAGTAAGAGATGAATAGATGCCTATTAGGAAAACTAGTTCTAAGTCATATTGGAAAGCAGGAGTGATACTTGAGGATATATTTAAAAATACACCTGATGAAAAGCCATTTTATAGGATATTTAAAAATATTTGTTTAGTATTTTAGACTTTTCAAAGCGCTTTCACACATGCCATTATTTTTTGAGATAAAGAAGAGAAACTTGATGAGATGAAAAGAGGTAGAAACTTGACCAAGGTCATGTGGCTAGTTAGCATTAGAATCTAGTTTTCTGAATATTCTGGTTTTTCTTTTTTTTCCCCCAAATTAATAGGAATTGCTGCTGAAATTGGAGATAGCCTAGAAAAATAGGCAAAATTAACAGGGTGCCAGAATGAATTCATTTTTAGTACATTACTGAAGACAGTGTAGCATTTAGAATTGTGTTACCTGTGGAAGTATGAGTGCAGTTAGAGGTTATCAAATGTATCAGTGGAATAGGGAACATTTCAGAGTCTCAGAAGTGGAAGTTTGTAAATATGGAGGATTTTCTATACTTGAAAACATGACTGTGGTGAAATTCTTGAGTTATGGTGTTACTTCGTTGTAGCTCACATGGTCCTGGAAAAGTAAGCCCTCAGGAAAACGGGCTCAACCAGGAGTTACCATCACTGTTTTTCAGTGCTGAAACTGCTGATCCCTCTTTCTTTTTGTGTAGACACAGCCATTACCACCTGACAGCAGTATTTGTGACTAAGGCTTGGTTGATAATGAGAAGGCCCCATCAGCAGTGGTGCATCTTCTGCACTATCAGCAGATCCTGTGGAATGCTGAGGGGTTGCAAAACAGAGACTGGCTGAAAGCAGTTTTAGGGAGCTTTCCTGTTGACTGGTGAGAAGGCCGCCAGTTAACAATAGTGCAGACTTGGAAGGTTTGACAGACTAGGCTCTGCCATGTGCTAGCTTTAATATAATTATTAACATTAGGCAAAGGACAGAATAGAATCATCGTTCAGGGGCACTGTTAAGATTACTTCACACCGGGGTTAAAAAAGCCAAGCACAAACAAGCCAATGGGATCACAAACTACAGTTCTAGGCCAGGCTATTTAATAATAGAGGACTTGTTAATTCAAAAGACAGATCTAGTGTTATATACGAAGTCCAGATAGGGGTCATAAAGCATCTAGGAAACTTCACCGTGTGCTTGAGAAAATGTAAACTTTTGTCTTTTTGTTGTTGTTTGTTGTTTAAACAGTCCTTTATTTGAGGAAACCTATGGACAAGAAAAGCTTTAAAAGCCTGTTACCAAAAAAGGGGTAAAGAATAAAAGAGTAGGCAAATATGTTTTGGTATGCTTGTATAAGACCTCAAATTGCATTTTATCATCGAAATAGTATTAAATGCAGATATTCGTTATTATCAATAACTACTTTTGTATATGCTTTATAATTTCCCAAGCACTTGCTATGCATTTGATGCTCAAAAGACTGAGGAGGATAGGGCAGGAATTACTGATTTCATTCATTCAGTGAATATTCATTGAATATCAGGCACTATTCTGAATGTTTAGGATACATTAAAGAACAAAGCTAAGATTCTCCAACAGGGTTTATATTCTAGTGAGACAAGCAAAACATGAACAGTGATAATAAGTTCTATAGTATGGCAAAGACCTGGAACCAACCCAAATGCCCATCGATGATAGACTGGACAGAGAAAATGTGGCACATACACACCATGGAATATTATGCAGCCATCAAAAACGATGAGTTTGTGTCCTTTGTAGGGACATGGATGAACCTGGAAACCATCATTCTCAGCAAACTGACACAAGAACAGAAAATCAAACACTGCATGTTCTCACTCATAGGCGGGTGTTGAACAATGAGAACACATGGACACAGGAGGGGAGCATCACACACTGGGGTCTGTCGGGGGAAATAGGGGTGGGACAGTGGGGGATGGGGAGTTGGGGAGAGAGAGGATGGGGAGAGATGCCAGATATAGGTGATGGGGAGGAAGGCAGCAAATCACACTGCCATGTGTGTACCTATGCAGCAGTCTTGCATGTTCTTCACATGTACCCTAAAACGCAATAAAAAAATAAAAATAAGTTCTATAGTATGTAGAAAGTGGTAAGTTATGGGAGAAGAAAGAGCAGTTTAAAGGGGAATTGATTGGCAAGAGATGGAGGTGGGCATGTGGGAGAAGTCACACAGGTCAGATAATGAGAAGATTGTAGTTGAGCCAACTTGAAGAAAGTGGGGCAGAGAGCTATGGGAAGTCCAAGCACAGAGCAGCCAGTACAAAGGTCCTAAGGCCTTTGAATGCTTGGTAGGCTCGAGAAACAGCAAGGAGGCCAGTGAGTGTGCAGTAGGGTGAGATTGGGGGGAGAATGCCGTAGAATCTCTGTTTAAAGACAAACTCAAATTCCCATAATCTAAAAGATGTAGCCAGAAGTCTGGTTAAGGTAGAACTTGAACCTACTTATATGACTCTAGATTAGTTGCTTCTGTGAATATTTTTCCTCATATTTCCAGAAAGGGAGGATTAAAAAAAGAAATAGTGACTGATTAATGACCTATATTATAATTTATACTTTATTTTTACTTGACAGTCTTTATTACATCATTCTCAGCTAGTCTGAGTTTATTTTCACACATAGTTTTTACTATAGGAGAAAATACAGTTTTCTCACAGTGTGATTTCATTCTCTACTGTGTTTTAAGTTATTAATTAAATTGAAACCTAAGCTTTGACTTTGCTTTCAGAAATAACACAGTAATCATTTGACTTATTTAATAGTAATTCCGAAGACCTTCTTTTATGTTTGTCGTTTGATTCTACATCCTCTAATGTTTTTTTTAAAGATACGGGTATAATGCTGGAGAAGCTACCCACAGTGCGGTGGATTCTGCCGTCAATGTTGGTGTAACTGCCTACAATATTAACAACATTGGTATCAAAGCAATGGTGAAGAAAACTGCAACACAAACAGGACACACTCTCCTTGAGGACTATCAGATAGTGGATAATTCTCAGAGGGAAAATCAAGAAGGAGCAGCAAATGTCAGTGTGAGAGGAGAGAAGGATGGGCACACGAAGGAAGTAAAGGAGACAAAGAAGAAACATAAATGATGGAGCGCTGGGAATCACCTATACCAAAGCCTTATGAAGTGGATGAAATTTTGTTAAATAGACAAATGTGGAATTCCTCACAGATTAACCAGTATTTTTTAAATGTATTCATTCCTACAAATTACCTTTCCTAAATTTTATGGCATGGCTTCCATTTAAAAGGAAAAGAATAAGTATTCTTGCATTTGACCTTAGAAATATGAAGTTATATTCTCAAGTTTATTTTTTTCCAAATGTAGCTAAAATATTTTTGCAGGTAAAATAAAGCTAGTAATACGTGTGCTATTTACACCTTATTAAACCTAATGTTGAACTATTTTTATATCTGCTGTCTTTCAGAAAGCGAAATTAGTAAACTATAGATTTGCTTAAAATCGGCATCTAGTAACCTTAATTCTTTTTGTAGAAGGAATGACTTAAAGTATTGTCTCCTCTTTTTGCACTAATTGTGGATGTTTTTTAGATGCTTCTCAAAATTTTCAGTGCATAAGCTAAACAAAAACTAATCCTAAACTAAGAATTCTCAAAAAGACTTGTTCAAAACAGGGAAAGACTGATGAAAAGTAAAATGGACTACATTTGTAACTTACCTGTTTGTTAGGAAATAGTCTTTTTGATTTAAAATGAATACAAATAGATTATTAAGTCTTTTGTATTGAGACTGGTATTATTCTTTTATGAGCCTAGGAAGTTTGGGGGCATTATTGTATTGTATTAAAATTCAACGTCATTATTAGCCTAATTGGATAAAAAAGTACTTTATGAAATTATTTTACCATATCTGCTTCTGTTTTTCCAAAAGGTTAAAACTTGTAAAATATATATATATATACACATATATATATGTGTGTGTGTGTGTATATATACATACATACATACATATATATATATATATATATATATAGAACAGAATTGAGTTTACTAATGGTAAACATTTTTATTTTGGGATTCTGTCACTGGGATTTATATTAAAAGACAAGTTTCTAAAAAGGAAAGGTTCTATTCATAATCAAGGTAAAGAATATGGAAACCTTAGGCGTAATCCATGGTGGATAGGCATTACGGTTTCCACTTTGGCAGAAGGCAGACTATTCACAGACCTGTTTACTTATATAGGCTAACAAACTTTGTAAGTAAATACCTAATGGTATTTTATTTTTGTTTAATGAATTTAAGAGATTGATATTAGTTTTCATAGCTGTAGTCCATTCTAATAATTTCTGATCTTCTAGTGGCTACTTAATTAGACTGTATTTGAAGCTGTCTGAAGGATGCAGTTTGTGAATAAAAAACTCGGAATTGCCTGACCTCATTATCACATGGGCTTATATTTCGGGAACACATAGAACTGATGGAGGCTTTTTCTAAGGCCAAGGAAAATGTACTAGTTGTTAAAATGGAAATAAAAGTGAATTGGTAAATAGCTTACATACAGTCTATGCTTTGTTCAAATTTAAGAAATGGAATGGAACTTCACATATTCTCATTTGTGGGAGCTAAAAATTACAGTTGAACTCATGGAGATAGAGAGTAGAATGATGGTTACCAGAGGCCAGGAGGCATTGAAGGGATGGGAGGGAAGTGGAATTGATTAATGGGTACAAAAATATAGTTAGTTAGAACAAATTAATTCTAGTATTTGGTAGCCCAACAAGGTGACTACAGTCAACAATAACTTTTTATACATTTAAAAATAACTAA
The DNA here is from genome assembly GCA_036589455.1 of Ateles fusciceps. Classification (NCBI taxonomy): domain Eukaryota; kingdom Metazoa; phylum Chordata; class Mammalia; order Primates; family Atelidae; genus Ateles; species Ateles fusciceps. The sequence continues at coordinate 402,206 of JAZHEH010001878.1, forward strand.
AAGAGTGTAATTGGAACATTTATAACACAAATGATGAATGCTTGAAGCAATAGATATACCCTCATGTGATGATTATAAATTGTATACCTGTATCAAAATATGTATCCTATAAATACATACACCTACCATGTACCCATAAAAATTAGGCCGGGCACTGTGGCTTATGTCTGTAATCTCAGCACTTTGGCAGGCTGAGGCAGGTGGATCACCTGAGGTCAGGAGTTCGAGACTAGCCTGACCAATGTGGAGAAACTCCATCTCTGCTGAAAATACAAAATTAGCCGGGCATGGTGGCGCATGCCTATAATCCCAGCTACTTGGGAGACTGAGGCAGGAGAATTTATTGAACCCGGGAGGCGGAGGTTGCGGTGAGCCGAGATGGCACCATTGCACTCCAGCCTGGGTACTCCATCTCAAAAAAAAAAAAAAAAGAAAGAAATTAAAAAATTTTTTTAAAATGGAATGGCAAATAATGGGATGTAAACTTTAAAAAGTTACCTTTGACCTTTGACCAGAGGTCAGCAAGTATCCTCCATGAGCTAAATCCAGATGGCCACCTGTTTTCATAAATAAAGTTTTATGGAGCACAGCCACGCCCATTTGTTTACATATTGGCTATGGCTGCTGTCTTGTTCAACATGAGAGTTGAGTAGTTGCATTAGAGACTATGTGGCCCACAAGGCTAACATTCACTCTCTGGCCCTTTGCAGAAAAAGTAGCCTGCCTTAGACTATAGAAAATGGAGTTTTCCCACCATTCCACTGAATCATTAGGAGATAGGTGTCTTCTAAAGATTTTTTTATATTGTGTAATAATTGATACATAGATAAAATTGTATGTAGCATGTAAGGTATGATGAATAACGGAATTAACACTTATCACCTAACTAAAGACATGGAAAGCTGGCAATTACATTTCTGTATGTGTTCTTCCTAACTTCTTTCCCACATTATTTTTTGTTCCTTGCCCTTTTTTAATGACATATATTCTCCAAACATACTGTTCCATTGTTAAAGATTTCTACATATATTAATGTGAAGTCTTATTCAACTTGCTTTTTTGAGTTTATGTTTAAAATTCATTCTTGTGCTTATATGCATAAATGGTTTAGTTGCTGTATAATATTCTGTGTGAGTATACCACAATTTATTCATTTCCCTATCAGTTGACATTTGTTTTTTGTTTTTGTTGGTAGAAACAGTACACTCAAACATTTTTGAATGTCCCCTGGTACACATTTGCAAGAGATTTTATACATAAGAGTGGAGTTGTTAGCTTGTCAAGGGTTGGCCAGTTTTAACTTTGCAAAATAATGCCAGGTATTTTCCAAAATGATGGTATTCTCTTAGTAGTATTTCCCTTGGCAATGTTTTTATTGTTAATGTAGCATACATAAAAAAGTATCTCACAGTTTTAACTTGTGTTTTCCTGATCTCCTTTCCTGACCTTAGTAATTTTTCATGTTCATTTGCCATTCATTTCCCTCTACTGTCAAATTTGCCTGTTTGTCACTGCTGACAATTTTGCTTTTCACATTTAGGTGTTTACTGAGAATCGTGTGTGTGTGTGCAAGATGTAAGGTATCTAATTCTGCCTCCCCCCCAACCCCACAGTGGATAATCAATTATCCCCCATTTATTGAATAGTAATCTTTTCTTCAGTAATCTCCCACAGGTCTTATATATCAAGTATGAGTGTTTCTGGGCTCAGAGATGTTTGTTCCATCTGTCGTTTCCTTTGTCCCTGTGCCACACTGTCATCATTGTAAATAGTAAGTCCTACTGATTGTTAGGGCAAGAGGCTCAATTCCCTCAACCAAATTCTTTAAGAGTATTTTGGCTGATTAAACAAGTTCCATAAGGAGTTTAAAATCTTCCCACAAAGAAACATCAGCCCCAGACGGACTTACAGGTGAGTTCTAACATACCTTAAGAAAACGATGTTACATTGGGTGCAGTGGCACACACCTGTAATCCCAACATTTTGGGAGGCTGAGTTTGGGTAGATCTCAAGTCCAGAAGTTTGAGACCAGCCTGGGCAACATAATGAGATCAAAGATATTGTTGGACATTGTGATTTTTACCCTACTGGGTACTGGATGTTTCTGTAAATATTCCTGAGCTTTGTCTTGAGATGGGATTAAGTTACTTAGAACCAGTTGGATACTTTTGGATCTTTCTTTTAAACTTGTTAGGGCTAGATTTTTTTCCACTCCTAAAGCAAAATCATATGTGTGCCTGATGCCTTGTGAATTCAGAGGTTTTCCGTTCTGGTGGCTGGCAGCAGGTATTTATTCCCACCTTTGTAAACTGTCCTCTAATCCTTTGTGATGGTTCTTTCCCTGGCCTGAGTACTTGCCCCACCACGTGTGTACATTCATCAGTGCTCCGCTGCAGAGTGTACCCTGTGGCAGGCCAGGTCTCACTAACACAGGCCTCCATAACAACTGTTTCAGTACTGACTGAATGATTAAATACTAAAAGCTAAAAAAGCCAAGGCCCTTATGCAAAGGCTAGAATGTAACACAAGTCCACCAAGAGTTTTACCTGGGCTTTTCCTGGGCCTTAAAGCATGACAAAACAATGAAGGAATTCTTAACAGGACCCATTTAGGATTAAACAAGTTTATCGGGGGTCCGAAGGAATCCCCAAACCTCCCTGGGTTAGCAGGAGACAAGGGTAATCACCCCAGCACCTGGACCCATTTAGATTAAGTAAATTTACTGAAGCTCCAGAGGAAGGTCTTCAGGACTCAGACCTTAGTTGTAGATTAAAAGAAGTTAATCACTTATGTCTTTAGATGAATGCAGACTTACATGTAGACATAAAGTTTAGAAGGTATGTAAGCTCTGGAAAACTTTGTAATTTTGAGTTGGTGTGGTGATAATTTCCAGGCCTTCTCCGTGTAACTGGTTGCAGAAATAAAAACTCTCTTCCTCCTCAGTTCATCTACATCTTGTTTTTGGGTCACGAGAAATAGCCCCACTCCCAGTTTAGTCTGGGAACACCCTGTGCAGCTCTCTCTAATATCTGCCCTGCAAAGTCTAGCTGCTTTGTTCTCCCTAGACTCTTAGAGAAACTCTTTCCTCAACTTAGGGCAACCACCAGCCTCTGCCTGTGTTCCCCCTTTCTGCTTTGTACCCTGGCCTTTGGAGCTTGCCTCATTTGTGTCCCATCTCTTGGTGATCATTGCCCCTTACTGCCTGATGTTCAATGTCTTCAAAACCATTGTTACTCCTTCCCCCAGCTTTTTAGTTATTTCAGGCAAGAGGGTAAATTCGGTTTCTTTATCTCTACAGATCTGTAGTTTCTGTAGCTGTTGACAAACCTGTTTTCTGCTTGCCTTTGTTCTTAATTTCCCACTGTGAGATCCTGCTAACAGACATTTTTTTTTTTTAACTGCACTCCAGCCTGGGGAACAGAGCAAGACTCTGTCTCAAAAAAAAAAAAAAAAAAAAAAAAAAATTGCATTTCAGATACACAGTCAATAATTTTTTAGCATAAATATGTCCTAAATAATGTCCTTCTATTTTATCTGGCAATTCTATTTATAGTACATTTAGGGAATTTTATTGAATCGTTTGAAATGTGTAGGGATAGAAAATATCTAATAATTTCTTGATTTTAAAGGAGTATTTTTTATTTTTATTGCATTTTAGGTTTGGGGGTACATGTGAAGAACATGCAAGATCGTTGCATAGGTACACACATGGCAGTGTGATCTGCTGCCTTCCTCCCCATCACCTATATCTGGCATTTCTCCCCATGCTATCTCTCCCCCAGGAGTATTAGCTATTATTTTAAAATTTATTGCGTTTTAGGTTTTGGGGTATGTGTGAAGAACATGCAAGATTGTTGCATAGGTACATACATGGCAATGTGGTTTTGCTGCCTTCCTCCCCATCACCTATATCTGGCATTTCTCCCTATGTTATCCCTCCCCCACTCCCCAACTCCCCTATTTCCCCCGACAGACCCCAGTGTGTGATGCTCCCCTCCCTGTGTCCATGTGTTCTCATTGTTAACACCCACCTATGAGTGAGCTAACAGACTTTTTTAAGAAATCCTCTGGGCTGGGTGCAGTGGCTCATGCCTGTAATCCCAGCACTTTGGGAGTCCGAGGCAGGCAGGTCGCAAGATCAGGAGTTCAAGAACAGCCTGACCAATTTGGTGAAACCCTGTCTCAAAACTACAAAAAAAAATTAGCGGGGTTTGGTGTCACACACCTGTAGTCCCAGCTACTCGGGAGGCTGAGGCAGGAGAATTGCTTGAACCCAGGAGGTGAAAGTTGCAATGAGCCGAGATTGTACCACTGTACTCCAGCCTAGGCGACAGAACGAGACTCCGTCTCAAAAAAAAAAAAAAAAAGCCTCTGTACATTTATTGGTTGCATATGTCATTACATAATCTAGTCTTTTTCACTTCATTCACTTCATTTTATTCTGTTTACTTGGTTCTGAGTTGCCCTTTCAGACTTACAGCTAGACAAAAAATTTTGATAAGCATACCTTCTATATTAGGGTAATTCACAGAAGCGGAACTAATAGGGAGTGTGTGTATAACAGATTTATTATAAGGAATTTGCCCATACAATTATGAAGGCTGAGAAATCTCAAGATCTGCAGTTGGCAAGCTGGAAATCCAGGAAAACTGATGTGTAGTTCCAGTCTGAGCGCAAGGCTGGAAAAGAGCAGTGTTTCAGTTCAAGCAGTTTGGCTGTAGGAGCTCCCTCTTACTCCTGGGAAGTCAGCCTTTTTGTTCTATTCTGTCTTCAGTCGATTGTCTGAGGCTCACTCACATTGGGGAAGACAGTGTACTATACTCAGTGTACCAATTCAAATGTTACTCTCATCCAGAAACTCTCTACTCAAAAAGTATATATTCACAAGACTTCTGACACCAAATTGTTTTCCACACCAATCAATTATCCCATTCTCACTAAAACCTTTGTCTCCACAAACCCTTGTCTAAAGACATTCCTAAGTCTTTTTTTTATTTGCGACGTAGTCTTGCTTTGTCGCCCAGGCTGGAGTGCAGTTACACAGTCTCCGCTCACTACAACCTCTGTTTCCTGGGTTCAAGCCATCCTCCTGCCTCAGCCTCCTGAGTATCTGGGATTACAGGAACACGTCACCACGCCCAGCTAATTTTTGTATTTTTAGTAGAGATGGGGTTTCACCATGGTGGCCAGGCTGGTCTCGAATTACTGACCTCAAGTGATCTGCTGGCCTTGGCCTCCCAAAGTGCTGGGATTATAGGCCTGAGCCACAGGGCCTGGCCAACATTCCTAAGTCTTTAGTCAATAACTTAACTCTTTCAACGATTTGACAATCAGAAAATCTTTGAATCTAACTGTGACCTGGAAGCCGCCCACATCCCCAATCCCTTCCAATTGCCCTGCCTTTCCGGATGGAACCAGTGTATATATTAACGTGTATTTGATTGATGTCCCATGTCTCTCTAAAATGTATAAAACTAAGCCGTACCCTGACCACCTTGAGCACGTGTTTTCAGGATCTCCTGAGGGCTGTCACCAGCCATTGGTCACTCATATTTAGCTCAGAATAAATCTCTTCAAACATTTTACAGTTTGTCTCTTTTTGTCAAGGAAACTCAGATGTATCAAGGGTAGGATGCAAACTTTGTGGTGAAAAATAGAAATTTCAAGTTGCAGTGAGCAGCTCTGAGGTATGTTCATGAACAGCACACAGATGCAAAACAATCTGGGGCAGTCTTCCCGAGTTCAGGAGGTACCTTTTTAAGGCCGAGCGGGAGGCACCGACACTCCCAAACCAGCGATTCTAGTGCTTGTTCAACTGAAGCAAAGAAGGGCGCAGCTGTTCTTGGATTCAGCATTTCCCGAACAAGAGCTAAGAGTGAAACTGACTTTGCGGCCCAGGGCAATGCTTAGGAAAGCAATCAAAGCCAGCAGGAGGCCAGAAAAAGCAGACGGACCCCTGACATTCCGCTGTGTAGCCGAGGCACATCTAACCCCGGCGTCTTGAGCAACGAGTGTCCCTCGAGCTGTTGTCCAAGGTCGCTCCAACAGACAGAGGCCATTTCTGTTCCAGCCTACCCAGAATGCCGCCTGCCGCCTGCGGGCGTTGCTTTATGACGTCACCACGTGCCTCAGCGGGCAGGCGCGACAGCTGCAACCCGGAGCCTGTTAGCGGTGGCGAGGCTCGTACTGTACTGTGCTTGCTCGCCTCTGGGTGGCCTTCCATGTCTTCTACTCTAAGGTGTGCTGAGGCGAAGGCGCGAGAGGTCTCTAGCCTGACACTATGGAGGAAGAGAAACGCGACAACTTCGACGGTGTGAGCACCGACCGCTTGAAACAGCAATTGCTGGAAGAAATCCGCAAGAAGTGAGTCGGGGGTGGCGCGGTGTGGGGTCCGGTCCACGCCCCCCCGAGTCTTCACCTGCGGCGTCTCTAGGGTCGACGCCGCTGAGGACGCTGTGAGACCTGCGCCATGATTAACACCTGGGCACGTCGGGCGACGTCCCAGAAGTGTTCCATGAGAAGGATTCATGTGCCTCTTTGACTAAGCCTTTGGTATTGTAAGTAGGCAGCTTTGAGGTGGGGATGTTCTGCCCTTAGTATCCAATCACATGGAGTGTGATATGCCCATATACTATAAGGCCAAAAGTTGTGTTTGGTTTTGATGTTATCATAAATCCAGGTTTTCTGTTTAAAATTCCAAAAATTGGCTGGGTGTGGTGGCTCACACCTGTAGTCCCAATACTTTGGGAGGCCGAGGCGGGTGGATCACCAGGTCAGGAGTTCAAGACCAGCCTGGCCAAGATGGTGAAACCCTGTCTCTACTGAAAATACAAAAATTAGCTGGGCGTGTTGGCGGGCGCCTGTAATTCCAGCCATGCCGGAGGCTGAGGCAGAGAAATGCTTGAACGCGGGAGGCAGAGGTTGCAGTGAGCTGATTGCGCCACTGCACTCCAGCCTGGGAGATAGAGTGAGACTCTGTCTCAAAAAAAAAAAAAAAATTCCAAAATTTTTTATTTAGTTATGCGGTTTTTTCATCCCTTTAAGAGGAACTTCATAAAATGACATGTACTAAAAATGTTACTCCTTTATGCTTTTTAAGACAGTATTCATACTTCGTATTAAATTTTTGAAACAGTTAAAGTTTTTTGGCCATACTCCCAACTCCATCCACAAGTCCCGTGAGAATTGGACTCTCCTATGTGCCTAGATACCGTTCTGGGTTTTCCGCTATTGTAGCTCCAGTCGCAGTAATTAAATTGCCTATTTCTTGTTTTGCTACCAAACTACACGCCTTCTGAGGACAGGTTCTGTGTATTCTGAGGAATTAGAGGGTAAGAGCAAGTACTTGAGGACAGTCCCGAATAAATGCAAACCCCATCTGTTGTCACTCAGTAATTATACACTCTTAGACAAGTTAATTAACCTCTTTAAACCCTCAGATTACTCAGCTCTAAGACTGGTATACAGATACTTATACCTTCAACAGTTGTTCCCAGGTTGGAATGAAATGCACTGTAAAGCACTTAGCATTGGCTTGTAATACGCATCCAGTGGAATTTTGTGGCTGCTATTGCTGTTTTTCTGTTCACTGTTCACGGAATTCTTCAGTATTTAATACAATGCCTTGAACATAATAGGCATTCAAAAATTTTATTGAATAAATGACCCTGTCGTATTATGGTAATATTCTATTTACTGATGTCCTAAATAGCTAACTTTTTAAATTAGTGTTTCTTTTTTTCTGTTTCAGTTTGTCAGCTGTTACGTATTGACCTAGCTATTGCCTTTCTGTAATCATGTGCAGTGCCTAATTTGCTTGGTTCTGAAAAACCAGATAACTAACTTCTTTGGGTTGATATTTAAGTTAAAAATAAAGAGTTTCCAATGGTTGCCTGGGGGTCTTTGAGTTTAGTGCATATTTGAGTCCTAGAGCTGACTAATTGAAAGCCTGCCTTTGCCTGATTCTTGTTTCTCAACCAGGACTTCAGTAAATGATGTGTCATAGTAAATTGTTCCTGAAGTAGTAGTGGGTTACTATGTATTATTTTTTTCATGTTATTTTTAATTGAATCATACTCAACAAAAATATTTTGAATAACAGGGATGCAGTACAACTCTCAGTGTTTGAGCTAAGACACAAGATAGCAGAACTGGAAGCCAAACTCAATACTGACAATGAAGGTATGTAAGTAAATATTTATATATATGACTCCTGTATAACTGTTGTTCATTTTACCAGGATATCTATAGTGCATTATATTCCATATATTGAATACTAGTACCAAAGTTTCAGTATTGCTTTTTGGCCACATTAATAATTTATGATAGAGGCTTTAAAACTGATACTTCAGAATATCAAACCTATTACTATTTAATTATTTTTCTACTTTTCAAGTTCAAAATGTTTATTAGCAAAATCTTTGTTACATGACGTCAATATATTATTTATTAAATAAAATATCAGTTTTCTATTCAACTCAAGTTACACTCTTCATATCTTAACTTCTGGACTTGGGATATGTTTAAAATCCTTATCTAGGTTTTGACTATTTGTGTTGGAAGAATGTGTGTTTGGTGTGGGGGATGTTGTGTACACACACACTTATATATCCTTAAAATTTATGTAAATTTATGTAAATAATGTATGCAAGATATGACCCTGCCATATATCAGCACTTTGAGTGGAATACCTTTGTTTTCTCTGTTCTGAAGAGGTTCACTGACTATTGGGAGAAAGTCTAAAACCAGAATGTGGATATGAGAAGTGATGTAAGTTCTACGTAAGGATAAATGGAAACTTAGGTAAGGGAAACCTAACAGAATTCAGGTGAGGTAATAAAGACAGGCTTTCCAGTTAGAATGGCGATCATTAAAAAATCTGGAGACAACAGATGCTGGAGAGGATGTGGAGAAATAGGAACACTTTTACACTGTTGGTGGGAGTGTAAATTAGTTCAACCATTGTGGAAGACGGTGTGGCGATTCCTCAAGGACCTAGAAATAGAAATTCCATTTGATCCAGCAATCCCATTACTGGGTATATATCCAAAAGACTATAAATCGTTCTACTATAAGGACACATGCACACGAATGTTCATTGCAGCACAGTTTACAATAGCAAAGACCTGGAACCAACCCAAATGCCCATCGATGATAGACTGGACAGGGAAAATGTGGCACATATACACCATGGAATATTATGCAGCCATCAAAAACGATGAGTTCGTGTCCTTTGTGGGGGACATGGATGAACCTGGAAACCATCATTCTCAGCAAACTGACACAAGAACAGAAAATCAAACACCGCATGTTCTCACTCATAGGCGGGTGTTGAACAATGTGAACACATGGACACAGGGAGGGGGAGTATCACACACTGGGGTCTGTGGCGGGGGAAAGGGGAGGGACAGTGGGGGGGTGGGGAGTTGGGGGAGGGATAGCCTGGGGAGAAATGCCAGATATAGGTGATGGGGGAGGAAGGCAGCAAATCACACTGCCATGTGTGTACCTATGCAACAATCTTCCATGTTCTTCACATGTACCCCCAAACCTAAAATGCAATAAAAAAAATAAAATAAATAAATAAATAAAGACAGGCTTTCCAGAACAGGCAGTGTTTGAACTGAATGCTGAAGAACAGGAGTTTATTAGGGTTATCAGGGTGGGCATTTATACTCTTCCTCAATTGGGAAGCCATGAGCAAAAAGATTAGTGGCCATATGAGAAATAAAATGCCACTTTCTGTAAGTACCCAATGGTTTGCTAAAGCTTAGTTGGAGGATACTGTTTTGTCCCAAGGCTGAAGTAGCTTCCTCTATCTCCATATCTGTATCTTAGATATAACTGGGGGCAGGCTCTGAGTGTACTTATCAAATAGTCTCATTGGCAGGGTCGCTGGAACTCCTCATGTACCCAGTTACAGAAAAAAGCAGAAGGCATGCTCACAGGTACACATGCAATGTATTAACTATGCACACTAGTAAAACATGGCTCAGCAAGTTGTACTAGCAGCAGTTCTCAAGAGAAGGAGCTGGTATGTGGGTATAAAGAGAAAAGGTCAGAATGATAGGAAAGAAAGTTCTTTCCTCAGTGGGCCAAAAGTAATGCCTAAGGTGAAGGGCAGAAACATTTACTCCTTTAAAGCCAGGGACTGTGTCCGGTGAGGTAGTTATTATTATCCCCATTTAGTACCTTAAAACAACAAATTATCTCTTATAATTCTGTGGATTAACTGGATTGGTTCAACTGGATGGTTGTTGATGGGGTCTCTTGTTCAGTTACAGTCAGGTATACTGAAGATTAAAGTGTGCTGGTCTGACACTGGCTTTTGACTGAAAGCTCAGTTAGGGCTGCCTGTCGGAAATGCCTTTTGTACCTTTTTCTTCTCACAGGACGATGGTTAGGTTCCAAGAGGATGTATCCCAAGAGCAAGCATTCCAAAGGACACAAGTAGAGACTGCCAGGCCAGTCAAGGGCTACTGCTAGAACTGGTGCAGAGGTATATCCACTGTATTCTATTGGTCATAATAGTCACAGATTCCAGGAAGTGGAGAAGTAGACTGCTTTTAAGGGTCGCATTACAGAGCAACATATGGGATGGGATATATTATTGCAGTCATCTTTGGAAAATACAATCTGCCAAAGGAGCGTTAAACAAAGCCATTTGGAGAATATGCTAAGTAATTGATAAAAATGGAACATAGGTCATAATGAGAATGCATTATGAGATGAGATTAAAGTTTATGAAGGAATAAATCAAGAAGATTGCTTGATGCTAATGAATTTACATTTATCCTGAAGGTAGTGGAGCAACGTTATGGTGTTTTAAAATGAATTTATTATTGGAAATACATGCACACGCAACAGCTGTTGGGAACGTTCACTGTTCAGATACTTTTGTCACCCTTTTTGCTCTCTTCTCAAATCTCCACCACCTCTCCACTCATTCACACTTTCAGGTATTGAGCTTACCCTCCTCTTTCAAAGAAAAGAGAAGCAATCAGAAGAGGACTTCTGCATGTTTCTACCCACAAAGCTACCCATCTACCTGCACCCTTGCACATCCTCTTTCCTCTTGTTCCTATGAATGATCTGTCCTTATTCTCATCTCAGGTTATCTCCTCCCGTTGTGCAGTAGATCCTATCTACTCGCACCTACTCAAGGGTATTACTCTAGTGATGGCCCTCTCTTCCCTACAATGTTTTCCCTGCTCTGCTGGTTAGTTCCCAACAGCAGACAAACATCCTGAATTTATTTTATCTAAAGAACAAATGATAGGCTTCTTTTGGTCTCACTTTTCCCCTTCAACTAGCATCCCCTGTCCCTGCCTCATTTACAGCAAAAGTCTTCAAAAGTAGTTTTTATTTCCACTTTCTTATCTGCTTATTATTTGATCTTGCTTGTCACTGGACTAATTTTTACATAAACATTAAACACAGACAACTCCAAAGAGCTTTATATTCTCAAAGTCACCTCTTGAAGCTGTTTAGGATTCATAGGAAACTATATGTAGAAAATTTGATTTTATGTTTTAATTTGAATTTCACAACAAAGTTTAGTAATAAGAAAATGGTAAAGAAAATGTTCAGGTGACTTTTTTTAAGAAGAATTAGTATTTATGTAGAGCTTTAACTGCATTGTTTTTTAAGATTGAAACCTCACAACTACTCTTTGAAGATAGTATCATTACCTCCATTTTATAGATTAAAAAATGGAGGCCGGGTGCGGTGGCTCATGCCTGTAATCCCAGCACTTTGGGAGGCCGAGGCAGGCAGATCACCTGAGGTCAGGAGTTCGCGACCAGCCTGGCCAACATGGTGAAACCCTGTCTCTACTAAAAATACAAAAAAAATTAGCTGTGTGTGGTGGTGGGTGCCTGTAATCCTAGCTACTTGGGAGGCTGAGGCAGGAGAATTGCTTGAACCCAGGAGGGGGAGGTTGCAGTGACCCAAGATTGTACCATTGCACTCCAGCCTGGGTGACAAGAGCAAGACTCAATCTTTAAAAAAAAAAAAAATGCAGACTCCAGAATACTAAATGGCTTTCTCAAAGTTACACAGGTGGTGATAGACCTGGAGTTGAATCCAGACCTTCTGGTATCAAATTCCATGCTCAGTCTCTACTTCTTTTCGCTTTTTAAGATTAAATTTTGCTCCTCAGAGTTTTTCCTCTAAAGAAGAGAATCTTGGTTTACTGAGGTTCTGGGACATTTGCTTATCTAGATACAGAAATGGTTAGATTTGCCCAATACATGCATGGTTTTGACTCATTCTCCCTTGAACTCACTCCAATAAGAAGTTTTACCTTCAATCAACTGAACTGCTCTTGTCAAGGTGACCAGTGATTTCCAGTTTGCCAAAACCAGTGTAAGTTCTAAGTCATCAGTTACATGACCTACAACTGACCATGACGTCATCCTTAAAACCCTTTGTTCAAATGGCTTCTAGGACACCACATTCTCTGGGCTGTTTTCCTGCCTACTAGGCACTCGTCATTTCTTTTTATCTTCCTGATTTCTAAAACCTTGTGGTGCCCCAGGGCTCAGCCCTATGACGTTTTCAGTATGTCTACCCACTGCTTAGGTGATATCCTCCAATCATATGGAGGATATCTGTATTTAGTCTGTATATTGACAACAACAGGTTTACATCTTCATCCTGGATTTCTCCTCTGAGTCATTTATAGGCAGGTTTTGATGCCCAAATCCCTTTGGCTAGTGGGTAATATATTAATAGATCCAATATATATATTTTTTAGACTTAGTAAATACTAAAAGTTTTTAAATAAAATGCCATTTGTTTTTTGTATTTCAAAACAAGGAAAAGAATGCTTCTATTTATCTCAAACTACTATAATAATTAGCAATGAAATAGTAGAGGCATTTCTATCCTTGGGGGAAAAATACCAAGAGTATTTTTGGTAAGAGTTGTAGCTATTAGGAAGTGATCAATTATCATAAACATTAGTATATTAATAAAGAATTAGAAAATGGTTGGATACAGTAATGAAATAAATGTTTATTTAAAAAAAACAAATGCCAGCAATAACCAGTTAGAAAATAGGGTTTTTAAATGAGCCCACCCACAATTCCAACCCAAGCCATAAAAGATCTGACAATATCCTTGACAAGAAATATGAGGACTTATATTAAGAAAGAACAGAAGACTATAGCTATAAGGAAATAACAGTTCAGTCCAAATTTTTACTTATTTAACATGAGAGATTTCATACAGGAAACTCTAGAATAAAATGAATTTGGGAAAGCTTTGCAGCATTAGCATGTTTGCTGAGCTTCTGGAGAGTCTGTTAGTAAATGAAACATAACAGTGTATATCTTATTGCTACAAAGTGTCTATCTTGTCAGTCTTATGATTTCTTTTTTAATGTTAATGCTGGTCATTTGTGCCTAAACTCCAAAGTGGAGGAAGGTATAGTGTGGCGTGTCCAAGCCTCCACTTTTCATAATGGCCTGAACTAGTTTTTCAGGTTTCTTTGGGATTTCCTTTGTACAAGAGGTGGATACATTCAGTCTGTTGGAGGGCTTAGGATTTTAATTTTTTATTTTATATTCCCCCTTTTTGCGTGAAGGTATGCAGAGGCAGTATCCATAGCTAAGCTTTTATTTTGTCCAGGGTGGTGTGGCTACATGCCCCCAGTCCATCATGCTTCTCAGTGGGACCCCTATTGCCAAGGGACTTACAGTCAGAAGACTTACAGCCAATTAAATGTTTTAGACCAGATGGGAATAGAGGTGAGCAGGCATTCATTAATCTTTAAAACCCCTTTTAGGCAACATAAGAGCCAAAAACCAAAAGTCAAGAAATAAGGTTATAAAGTTGACTTATCTATAAATTATCTGCACTGAGATACTGTCATCTTGACTTGTAGCAATTAGCTATACCATATACAACCATTTTGTTCATCTATTTAGGCATCTGTGTGTCTGTCCTTGATTTGGAGGGTCTTAATGAATTTTATCCCTCAAAATCTGGCCCTTACAATTACACACTTCTGCGATAGTCCCTGGGCCTGGGGGGATTTAATAATTTCAAATTCTGGAGATAAACAAAATGTAAAGTATTGGCAGTGTTTCAAACAAAAAGGTCATAAGCCCTGCCTAGTTCTGACAATGCAGGAAAGGATGCTTATAGGTAGCTAAACATTTAAATTAATTAATATCGAGACACAGAATAAATTATTTTAGATAGAAGCAAAATTATTAAGTGAATCTTAATGTTTTTGAATACAGGTGTGTCCCTGTGTCTCAAGAAAGTAGTTTGCTGTGATTGTTGTCTTTGCCCAGATCTAAAGATGGGCTTTGGTTAACTTAGATTTGCTGTCAGATGCTGGCAGAACTCAGGGCCTTCTTTAGATGAGATATGTGTACCCAGGAGTCAAAACCCTGTAACTTCATAGCACAGGGTTAGCTAATAGCATCTGATAAGGACATTTTTAAGGGGCTGGAGATGGTGACACTGGACTCCATGTCTTGACTGGAAGCTGCAGAAAGATTCTATAACCTTGCAGTGATTAACTTTTATAGCTTTGATAAACCCCAGCATGAAGCCAGAGACTTAATTTAGGTTTCAGTTTTGAAGATGTTTCTCAAAAATGTTTAAGGGCTCAAAAACATTTGATTGAAACAGATCCACAGGTAACTGAAAACCAATAGTTACTCATTTAACCAAAGTGATAATTGGAAGACTTAAAGGAAATACAGAAGGATAAATGCATGTAACAACTTTCAGCCTTTTAGGTCTCAGATTTTCTAAGCAAATAAAAATGTAATAAAGACAACATATGAATTATCAAAATAATTACATTTTTAATTGCTTACAGCCAATTAAATGTTTTAGGCCAGATGGGAAATCAAAATTTTACTTTTGAGAAAAAGTAAAATTTTGTTTCTTAAACCAGTTACTAGAAAGACAAAGAAAAACATGCAGCATAATTAGTTCTCCTCATAGAAAGCCTATTTAGACAACCTGGAAGTTAAACCTGGTGAAAAATGTACTTGAATTTAATCAGACACAGGAAGAATGTGTTCACGGTTATGAGTATAGCAGAGGAATACATAGTTCTTAGTAACTGCATGAGAAGTTTCTTGATTACACTGAAAAATTTAAGCCTATCAAGAAAAGCCAAAAGTACAGAATCAGATTATACTGGAGGAAAATATTGCTTTTCTAGACCTTCAAGATAAAACATTTTAGCATCATGCCACAACAATAGAACTAGAGGAAAAATATTACAGTAGCTAATTTAAAAGCTGAAGGAGAGAGCTATCATCTCAGACCTTTTCAGGAGGAGAAAAAGCTGAAAGCAGTGAGACAGCAATAGTTGAACTTCTGAGATACAATTCTGAGAAGTTTTTAAAAGAAACATTACAAAATTTTGAAAATCTCTTGTAATTTTATTAAGAGAAAAGTAATACCTTAAGAAAACCTTGTCTTAGGGGATCAATCTTAGAAGGACTATTAAAAATAATTTCCTTTTAATTATAGCCAACTTAATATATAAAATATCTTTTATAGTTTTCCTTTTACAAACCTTATCATAACTTGCATATACCATTTACTGCATGCTTGGACTTTCTGACTTGTCCTAAAATTTTCTCTTTTCTGAATAACCAGCCATTTTATTTAGGACAAGAATTCACTATATAAATTTTTTTCTCATGTAATATTATTTGCTTTTCTTTACAACCTTTTTATTATAAATACATTTTTATATCCACACCTTTATATCTCTCTCCCCTACTCACTGATTCTTTTTCACCTTTCATAAATAACTTTTAAATAACCTTTGAATTATTTCAATTATTCTTTTTAAAAAGTGAGAGCACAACTTATAGAATTATATATTAGAATTCTTAGTAACCTTAAATTTTAGTGAAAACTTAGGAAGCAGGAAATCCTGAAGTATTTATCAGGTGTTAGCATTTTTTGGATGAAACCTATCTACAATTTTAGAAATATGTTTTCCCATATTCTTAATTGGAAATGTTCCAGAAATCCAATTATTATCTATTGGATTGGAGCATCTATTATTTAATTCAAAAGAATTTTAAGATTTTAAATTACATAAAAAGTCCATTTAGAAACAGTTCTCTCATTTACATGTATTCACTTTTTTCATTTTTTAATAGTTTATCTAGATTACTTTTGAAAACTGAGATATTACCCAAACTAATCATTATTTAAAGTTATTTCCCTATTAACCATTTTTAAAGTCTGAACATTAAATGGTGAACACCTAAGAACCTTTAAAGTTAAATGCATTTGCTGATGACTCAGAAGATTTAGCTGTTTCATTGAACTAACAATCTTAAATTAGTCCTACTTGTCAGAAAAAAAAATACACAAAGATTATTCTGTTTTTGACTGAGTTTAAAGTCTTAGAACCTTTATGTCAACTCTTGACACCTTAGTACACACACTGATACAAATATAAAACCACTTAGTCAATAAACTGAGACAAAAATGTGTGCAGACAATTCTGAAGACATTTCTATTTTAGTAATTTTAAAACCAGTTTTATTAAAGATTCACATGAACTTGAAAACCATTTGAACTTAATTTTTGAGTACTCATTTACTTATGGGCCAAGTTGGTAGCATGCTAGACATGGCACAGAACATAATACGTGAATATTACATAAATATATCTAAACATGTATACCTACATGCACAAAGAAAGATCCAACAGCTTTTACCTTGGAACTCTAGCCATGAGACAGCATCACAAACTCACAGACCTACAAAAGATAGCTGGCTGCAAGTTCTTTTTCTGACAAAATTGGAATCTGTTCTCATGGTTAAACTTTGTTTTCCCTAATAGGTAATCCAGGGAAATCTGTGAACCAAAATTTTGGGTAAAGCAGTCTCTATGGCATTTTTTTCAAACCCCTTTTACCCTTGTTTTTTTCTTTTCATTTCAAACAACTTTCCTGTGTTTACATTCTAGTTAGACCATAAATGAGTCTTAGCACCAAGCAGCTTAGTAACAGCAGAGTTAAAGCGGGCAGAAAGAGGAAGATAGAGAGCTTTAGAAGACTGTACTTAACTCTATAACTTCACGTTAACTAAATTTGAGCTCTAAATTTTTCTTGCTGTAATTTACCCATCAGTTTAAAATGTACACAAAAATGGGTCATATGTCATCAGCTGGAGTCCCAAAGAGGATGACAAAATCAGGGACCAGGATGTTGAAAACCGTTTTTCCTCTTCAATACTGGTTTCCTGGTTTGAACAGGAAAAGAGAAAAAGAAAGGAATGGAGAGTAGAAAGGTCAGGTTTTAGATGCAGGAAGGGAGGCTTATGAGCCTTCCAGTCACTGCACAGCACCCCTACCTCTCTTGTTTATCTCCTCTTAGGGAGAGCCTCAGCACACCAGACCTGCAGGGTGTGGGATGAATCCCTCCCATTTCCTCAAGTCACCAGTCAAGGTAAACCGTTTCCAGCCAGAGGGAACTAAGGGTGGTTTTGGCTGAGAAGACTAAGGCTGTAGATGGCTTCTGAGATAATCAGGATGATGAAGATAGAAAAAGGGGAAAGAGAGAGAGATCAGGGTGCACAAAGATCTCACACATGGACAAACAAGTGGTGTACCGCCAAACAAATCCCTGGCTAAGGGACTGTGTAGACTCCCAAATCCCTCATTTCAGTTTCAAATGGCTCTCCCCCGGCAACTGAGTCAGAACTGAGCAAAGGCCCAAGGGTGCGGCGGCAAATATAAATACCAATGCATAAAATGCTCATATGGTGTTACTGGCAGCCAAGTCTAAATAAAGCAGAACCCCAGCGACACGCCAAAAGAGGCAGAGGGTGATTGAGTACACCCTGACTATTGCAACTAGTTCCAAAGTTTGTTAACTTCTCCAGAGGTCACTTTCTTTACACCAGTGAAGCATTGAAGGTACCAGGCACCACAGCAGGAAGAAAGAGGGGGATCCCTAAGACAAATTCTCGGCAGCTGCTGGAAAACTCCCTAATATCCTAGCCATGGGTCAGCTAGCCACCAGCAACTAGTATTCACAGGTGGCCCTATGCCCCATCTGATAGAAACCAGACTGGCAAGCTCAGACCCCACAGCATACAGCACTCCCCATACAGGACAGTAAAATCATAACTGACAATTGTAAGCACTGATTGCATAGTTCAATTAACAAGAGCTAGGTCTGGTAGAGAGAAAGTGATTTCACTGACCAAAACTAATAATGGAGAAGTGGCCAGATTCCCATCCAAAATAACCATGTCCAATGTCTAGGTCAGGTTTTATAGGCAGGAATAGGAAAAGGAAGGGAGCTTACAAAGGGAAACTTGATATAGGAGGCATGCAGGAGTTGTGCTGGTTGTAAAGTCAGTGTGGCTTTGTTTTGGTGGCTATGTTGGGTCTTTTGTGTTGTCCCATATTGACGTTGGGGTTAATAAAGTCACTTTCTACCCGACCTTGCTCTTATTAATTGGACTCTGCAAGTGGCGAGCATCTGGATTGCAGTTGGTTACAATTGTGTACTAATAGGTTTATCTATCATCTATCTGTTTATTTTTTTTGAGATGCAGTCTCACTGTGTTGCACAGGCTGTAGTGATGCAATCTCAGCTCACAGCAACCTCCGCCTCCCGGGTTCAAGCGATTCTCCCTCAACCTCCCGAGTAGGTGGGATTACAGGTGCCTGCCACCACGCCTGGCTAATTTTTGTACTTTTTAGTGGAGGTGGGGTTTCACTACATTGGCCAGGCTGGACTCAAACTCCTGACCTCAAGTGATCTGCCCACCTCAGCCTAACAAAGTGGTGAAATTACAGGTGCGAGCCACTGCACCTGACTGGCTTGTCTATATTTGATAATCTAAATTTGATGATTGACTTAAAAGTCAGTAATATTTTAAAATAAAATGTGGTCAAAATTTATAAACTCTACTCAGATGTGCCAAAAATAAATTGCATTTTTAATATTTTGGTAATCATTCCTATCTTGCTCTGAAGTGTCCATTCCCATGGTAGGAAAGGAGAGACCATGACAAAAGGAGACTTTAGGTAGCAAGTTATAAAGATGACTCCATAAAGTTGGGCTCTACTTTATTTTTTGGATAAAAGTTTAGAAGTCTTTCAGGGCTTCTCCTTTTCTCTTTCCTTTCTAAAGCTTTTGGGTTAACGACTTTCAGTTTTAGTATGGGAAGGTGTTCAAGCCCAGCCCCTTTCTTTGGTAGACCACATTTGCATAGAGATGAGGGTATAAGGGGGACCTGTGTCAGGGCTGAAGAGGTTGGTAGTGGTATGTGCTGATACTCTTTCTCCTTAACTCCTCCACAAACTGTTATGTAGCAGCAATTTTTTCAGACATGTAAAGAGCATTTAGAGTTTAAAAAGAAGCCATCTTTTTGCTCTCTACAAAGCCTGACTTTAAAGACTTGAAAAAGTTAGCTTTGGGCTTTGAATCTGAACAAAGACCTTTTAATTCTAGGCTGTATTCTCCTATTTCCCCCAGACATAATAAAAATGTTTTGACTTTAATAGCCAAAGGTGCTTAGTGAAGAAAACTGCTTATGGTTAAGAGAAAATGCCTGAGAAGACAGCTAAATGCATATGTTCCTTCAGCTTAGCAGTTAAGAGGATGTGATTTCAAAGGCAGATAAAACTGGATTTAAAACCCAGTTTCCTTATTTATTAGCTGTGTCATCTTAAGAATGTTATTTGACATCTGTGAGCCTTGGTTTCCTCATCTTTGTAAAATAGGTAACTAAGTTTCTAAAATGAGGATTAAATTAGTTAATGTATGTAAAGCATTGTATGCTTTACACATAGCAGACATAGAAGTGATAGTCATAAAGTAGACTTCAGAATTGCTTTCAAAGGAAAAAAGTGAACATGACGTTGGATAGAAGATTAGTACTGTTTTGGATATTTTGTATACATACTATATATATAAAATATATATACATATATAAATATAAGAATATAAAAATATATATTTCAAGTTTCCTTGGAACTTGAAATATCCATATATATTTATGGATATATATATATGTGAGATATATATGAAATACATGAATATTATATATATATGGGTATTTCAAGTTCCACAGAAAGAAACATGGTCCTGATATTCCCTCTAATTGAAATCATTGTAATCATGCACAAGGAAGTAAAAGAAAAAATGGGGTGGGAAGTAAGGAAGAACAGGAATCACAGTAGTTGTGATAAGGTTTGGCTGTGTGGTAGCCTGAGTGTGGATCTAATTCTTGTAATCTGGAAAATCTTACTAACAGAAATACAGACTTGATAATTATTTCCTTCCAATTGATCTGTATTGCCAATGAAGACAAGTATAGTAATATAGTAAGATCAAGTTCTTCATGTTATTTTAATGAATAAATGACAGGTGGTCGGTGATCTTGATTTTTTCCCCGTTTACTCAGGTAGTGAATGGAAAACCCGTTATGAGACACAACTTGAATTAAATGATCAACTAGAAAAGCAAATTGTTTCTCTCAAGGAGAAAATAGAAAAAATCCATGGAAACTCTTCAGGTAGAAAATCAATCATATGTATGTTTTATAAGTTGAGTTAAAACTGATAAAATATTAAGTGCTTATATTTGATTTATTGTAGATAGACTATCTTCTATTCGTGTCTATGAACGAATGCCAGTGGTGAGTAAAAATATGGTTAAACATAAAGAATAATTAAAGGAAATTGGGTCTATTTTTTCCAGACATATTTCAAACAGAAGTTTGAATACTAGAGCAAGGTCCAAATAAAATACTTTTTTCGGGGAACCTGTTTGAAGTAACAACAAGTAATTTTTGGGTAGCTATAGGTAGAGCACTAAGTTGCCAGCTATATTCACAGGCGTCCAGAGGAGCAGAGCCTGTATGGATATTGCTTTTTGAATCACTGCCAACCTTCAGTGAAAGATACAGACAAATATTGTGTTTTTGCTAATAATGACTCGAGGAGAAATAAGAGTTTTTGCACACTTGTTATTTTCAATCCAAACATGCCTTTATTTCCATATCTTGGAAAGTCAGGAATTTTTTAATTTGAAAAATTGTGTTTCCGCCCCTACCCCCACTCATAGAGTTGTATCGCCCTCTTGTGGCATTTAAAAATTATTGCTAGGGCTATGTTATGCTTAGTGCCTTTTCTTAATTGTAGGTAGAATTTTATTACTACCTACTGGATATAAAATATTCTATCTACCTGCTTCTTGATAACTGAGGCTCAGTCGTAACTCAAGAGAGTAGTAACAAGTGCTGGTATGACTTGGTAAAATATCTTAAGGCATATCTAAGGATATCATATCTAATTGATTTTTCTAACTACTACCTGATACTCTGGAACATATTCATTCTGGCAAAAATACATTTATTTTCCCTGATGTATTTGTGCTATTTCTGAAGAAAATGTGGTTCTCTAAGAGGTTTAATAGTTTAGATCCAGAGACAGATAATTATATTTCTTTGCAGTAAAGGACTGAAGAAATGTTAGCACAATGAAGAGTAAGACCACAGACCAAGCAGAAAGGAAAGAGAATGAAAGTTCAGTATAAACAGAAGCAGTTCTGTTTATATTCTCTGGACAGATGCTTTCATGAGTATTTGGTACTCATGAATCCAAGAGGGGTGTATGTCTAAGCAGCAGGGATTAGAAATCTAGCCAAAGAGTCAGAGATAGAAGTGTCCGAATGTTGAACAAAAAATACTGGGATCCAAGAATCCTATATCCCGTCCAGAGACCCTCTTAGCTAAGGACACAAGATATACTAAGCCTTATTCTTTGATGTAAAGAATAATGTTTGTGAAATTCAGACACATAATTGTGTAATGTAGACATATTTTTGGTTTCCTATTAAATTGAGTTAGGGAAAAGGGCTTAAATTCGTTGCTTTTGTGGGGTAGAGTATGAACTCAAACAGCATCTGTAAATTTCCCGATTCTTTATTCTTGTTGTGGATTGTTTAGTGTTTAGGAGTCATCTGTACAGACATACTTATGAAATTGATGTGTTAGTTTGAATACTAATTTTGAGTAACTTCAAACTGCAGATTTGCTTATGGGTAGCAAAAGAATTGGCACTCGCTGCTGACTAGTATATGTATAATATTTTAAATGTTATTTGACAAAAATATATAAAATGTTATTTTTGAACTAGATTATTAAAGTGGACTTGATTTTAATATAATTTTATCTGTTTTTTATTGTGGTAAATATACATAATGTAAAATTTAGCATTCAGCTTTTTTTTTTTTTTTGAGAGAGAGGGTCTCACTCTGTCACCCAGGCTGGAGTATAGCGGTCCAATCTCGGCTCACTACAACCTTCTTCTGCTGACCTCAAGCAGTCCTCCCACCTGAATAGCTGGGACTACAGGCTCATACCACCATGCCTGGCTAATTATTGTGTTTTTAGTAGAGATGAGGTTTCACCACGTGTCCCAAGCTGGTCTCGAACTCCTGAACTTAAGCAAACCACCTGCCTCGCCTCCCAAAGTGCTGGGATTACTGGTGTGAGCCACAATACTCAGCCCGTTTCAGCTATTTTGAAATGTAATTTTAATATTTTGGAAAAAATTATTCACATAAATAAGAGTGAAGCTTTAGTCTTTGTTCTGATATTAGGTTGGTGCCTCCAACCTTTTTTTTCTTGAGCTTTGCTTTTCTCCTCAGAAGGGAAGATAGATTATATTATCTTCTAAGTGTCTTTCAATAGGGTAATTTGTTAAAATTTTATTTTAGCATGATGTATCAATTAAGGGTTGCATTTGGCAGAATGCAAGCGAAAGGTTTAAACAAGTAAAGTTTTTTTTCCTCTTTTTTTTTTTCCTCATGTGACAGTATTAGAGGTTTGCAGTCCAGAGGTGGTGCAGTGGCTCTGTAATACCTTCAGGAATCCAGGCTTCCCCTAAGTTTCTACTCTGCCATCCATTTGTTAGTGGCTTTTGTCCTCATGTTTAAAGATGGCTGCTTCATCTTCTCACCTGCTTCACACGCTCATTCAAAAAAAGAAGTAGGTGAAGGCTAAATGGCAAAGGTGAAGGCCAGTCAGGTCTACTCCCCTTCAAAGAGCTTTCTAACATGCTGCGCCCAATTATTCCCCTTAACATTTCATTGGGGGTTAGAACTGTATCATACGGCCACCTTCATGTGCATGAGAGGCTGGCAAATGCGTGTTTTACTAAATATATAGGAAGAAGAGAAGAGTGGATTGTGGGCATACAGTTGGCTGTATCTGCCACACACAAGATTATTTAAAATGAAGGCATTTCATTTTAAAATAATATGTATTCAGTTGATATTATTTGGAAAATAAAAGGCAAAGAAAAAGAATAGCATAAAATCAAACATATTCACTGTTGACAGTTCTGTTTTTAGTAATTTTTATATGCATACATATTGATTAAAAAGAACAATCAAATAAGTAGGTCAGCCAACAAACAAACAAAGTGAAAAAGGATTACAGCTAGTTTTTGTTGTTGTTTAAAATATCATTATAACCTTACTGCATGGACAATTTTGAACCCTATGCTAATCAGGATAATTAAGTCAATTATTTCTTATGTTCTCTTCATGTGGATTTTTCAAGGCTATATTATGTTCCATTGTATTGGAATGCTAATGTTCAATTACTTTTCCCTATAACAGGGTCGTTTAGGTTGTTTCTGGTTTTAATTTTGAGTTAAGCAAAACCCACAGAGTATATTATGGCAAACAACTCCATATTTTAGTATTAATAAATCTTCAGATCTGTGTCCCTTGTTGATTTTAAATGTCTTCGTGAAAACAATTTATAGAGTTGGGATCCCTTGTGTTCTCCTCCATGTCTTCTTTTTGCTTCCTCTTCATAGGCAAGGACTACCATGAATTTGGTATATGTTATTTGTTTATTTTTTAATATCTTTCTACATGTTGTATGTATAAAAATGCATATAAAAAGCATCATAGGCCAGACACGGTAGCTCATGCCTATAATCCTAGCACTTTGGGAGGCCGAGGTGGGTGGATCACCTGGGTCAGGAGTTTGAGACCAGCCTGACCAACATGGAGAAATCCCGTCTCTACTAAAAATACAAAATTAGCTGGGCATGGCGGCATATGCCTGTAATTCCAGCTACTCAGGAGGCTGAGGCAGGAGAATCACTTGAACCTGTGAGGCAGAGGTTGTGGTCAGCCAAGATCGTGCCATTGCACTCCAGCCTGTGTGACAGAGCAAGACTCTGTCTCGAAAAAAAAAATTATCATACTGTACATATCATTCTTTTACTCGTTATATAATTCTATTCATGTTAAACATCTAGTAAATTTTATCAGTTATATAGTATTTCATTATATGTATATATCCTTAGTACATTTATTAGCCTATTTATGTACATCAAGAATTTTTCAAAATCTCACTGTGACAAGCATTGCCACAGTGATTATCCGTACATGTGTCTTTCACTGTAAAGTATTCCTCTAGGCTTAGCAAACTTTTCTGTAGATGGATAATAGTAAATGTTTTCAGGGTTGCAGCCTTATGATCTCTGATGTCTGCTGTAGCTATTTAACTCTACTGCTGTAGTGTAAAGGGAGCCATAGACAATACCTAATGGGCGGGCTGTATTCTAAAAAACACTGGTTTACAAAATCAGGCAGAGGCTGAATTTGATGTTTAGGCTATAGTTTCTCAGCCCCTGCTTTAAGGCAGTGATGCTTAAACTTTGGAAGGTTACAGAATCACCTAGGGCACTTCATAAAAATACAAAGGCCAAGTCCTACCCTTCAACCTACTTGACACCTCTATGTTTTTATTAACTCTTCAGGTAATTCTGATATACACCAAAGTTTGAGAACCACTGCTTCAAGTATGCATGTTCTTAGAAGTGGAGTCTTAAAATCATAAGATAGGTACATTTTCAAATTATTATAAAGTATTTCTGGGTCAATCTGTCTAAAGACACCCCAGATCTACAGTTAGTTCAGTATGTCTGGAATAAATAAGAGGGGTGATGCGTGATGAAGCTGGAAATATATGCAGAGGCTAAATAATAAAGGGTTTGGTATTCATGTTAGGGAGTGCTCTCCACTCCCCCCACCCCACCCTCTGACGGGCCCCAGTGTGTGTTGTTCCCCTCCCTGTGTCCATCTGTTCTCAATGTTCAGGCCCCACTTATAAGTGAGAATGTGTGGTGTTTCGTTTGCTGAGGATAATGGCTTTCAACTCCATCCATGTCCCTGCAAAGGACATGATCTCGTTCCTTTTTATGGCTGCATATTATTTCATGGTGTATATGTACTACTACATTTTCTTTATCCAGTCTATGATTGATAGGCATTTTGGTTGATTCCATGTCTTTGCTATTGTGAAAAGTGCTGCTTAATGTATACTTTTGTATATATTATATATGTATGCTAATGTATATTAAAAATATACATTCTGAGGCTTTCCCAAGAAATCCTTTTTTGGTAGGTCTAGAGTAAGGCCTGGACATTGGTATTTTTGGGCAGGCATCTCAATAGGCTCTATTACAGAGCACAATTTGAGATCAACAGACCTAGGGGATCTGTATTCCTCAGAGAAATATGTGCAATACGGCCTTGCTTGTGATAAGTTACTGTAATGTCTTATCAGCAAGCCCACCATATCCCTGCAGTAATTGCAAAGTGGAAGTGTCCTGTTCCTTGACTCATTCAGTCATAAAAGTGATGACCCCTATTTTTCTCTTTCTCTAATTTTCCTATCAATACTCTTCCCCTTGTCCTCCACTACACCCAGGCAGCTTGAATCTTTTAGGGAAATCTCTCACCAGTGTATATGCTTTGTCAGTCAGATGGGTCTTGTTCCTAAAGCTAACAAGACTAGCTGGTGGTGAAAAGAATGGGGGAGAAGGTGTAGAAACAGAGAAACATTATTAAGGAAAATATTTCATCTCATCTTCAAACATTCTCTGGAAGACTCTTGATCAGTTTGTAGAAAACCAATTCATAGGAAGCCAATTTGCTGAGATCCAAATCCTTGAATAAGTTCTAATGAATATATAATTTTATTTCGTGGCATTTTAAGAAATGGTTGTTGAAAACCCAAACTTAGGAAATGATTTAGCATTTAGTATTATTATTGAAAACATATTTAGATAAAGAATATATTTCAGGTTGTAAGTTCGCATATACGAATTATTTTCCTTAAAGCAAGTTTGTTGTTGTTGTTGTTTTGTTTTGTTTTGATATGGAGTCTTGCTCTGTCACTCAGGCCGGAGTGCACTGGCATGATCTTGGCTCACTGCAACCTCCACCTCCTGGGTCCAAGTGATTCTCCTGCTTCAGCCTCCTGAGTAGCTGGGATTACAGGCATGCACCACCACACCTGGCTAATTTTTGTTTTCTTGGTAGAGACGAGGTTTCACCATGTTGGTCAGGCTGGTCTCAAACTCCTGATGTCATGATCCACTCACCTTGGCCTCCCAGCGTGCTGAGATTACAGGCGTGAGCCACCATCCCCAGCCAGCAAGTTTTTAGTAAATTTGGAATCCTAGGTGGATTGGTCTCCCTGCAAATCAATCTTTTGGTGAATTGACTTTTTGAAATATTAATCTTTGGCTGTTTGTCTATCTTCCCTTCTGACATATGTTTCAGCTTGCCATAGGACAAACAGGAGAAGAAAATATTACAAAAGTAGAGAAGCCGGAAGGAAGAGCTGGTTTTAAGCCTTAGTTCTTTTAAACCATTGGGCCATTGTTTTTATCACACACCTGGCACTTCAGAGAAACAAGACTCTCTCCTCTGTTATTTTCTGTTGTAGTCCATGCCATGTCCCGCTCTCTGACTTCCAGTCTTATTACCCATTGACCTTCTCTATCTTTCCTTCATCCTGATGCCCCATACCATTTTCCTGACTGTAATACTAATTTCTTTCCTTTATTATGATTCAGATTCTTCTTTTAGCTGTGCTGCCTGATGGATATCCAGCCCTATTTAGGTCTTCCTGGTACCCATTGCCTCACTGTACACCCAATTCGTCATGCTCCCACTGGGCTCACTCTGGTGGTTTATGCCTTCTGAAAATTCTTAGAATTTTTTTTTCTTTTCTTTTTTTTTTTTTTTTTTTTGCGACGGAGTCTCGCTGTGTCGCCCAGACTGGAGTGCAGTGGCTCAATCTTGGCTCATTGCAACCTCCGCCTCCTGGGTTAAAGCAATTCTGTTGACTCAGCCTCTCGAGTAGCTGGGATTACAGGCACACATCACCACGCCCAGCTAATTTTTATATGTTTAGTAGAGACGGGGTTTCACCATGTTGATCAGGGTGGTCTCTAACTCCTGACCTTGTGATCCACCTTCCTTGGCCTCCCAAAGTGCTAGGATTACAGGTGTGAGCCACAGCGCCCGGCCAGTCATTAAAATTAATGATTTTAGAGTATTATTGACATGCATAAGTATATATTTTTAAAGTATTGAGGTCATTAAAATGATATAACCTCTGAGACTGCCTCCTAAGGTAGACAGCCCTCACTGGGTTTGTATTCTCCCCAAGATCAGAATCGTCAGTTAGGAGATATGTACATAGCTTCAAATCACAGAGAGAAAAGTTAGTTTAAACAGATTTTATATGTAAATCTAGTAACAGTGCTGTCCACAAGGGGGCATTTGGTATTTAAGTATGTAGAAGGCCTGTGTTCTTTCATTATTGCAGTTGCCTGTATTGAAAAGTACTCTACAT
This sequence comes from Ateles fusciceps, assembly GCA_036589455.1. Classification (NCBI taxonomy): domain Eukaryota; kingdom Metazoa; phylum Chordata; class Mammalia; order Primates; family Atelidae; genus Ateles; species Ateles fusciceps. Next base: position 429,898 of record JAZHEH010001878.1, read on the forward strand.
CTAGGAGCTGTGCTTAATGAAATTATATTCTCCTGTTTTTTCTTTTTTAAGTGTTCAGTGGAGTGACTCTTTTTTTACTTTAGTTTTTTGTGTTCTTTAGCAATTATCACTGGTTTAAAAAATAATAAGTAGCTAATAGAGTTTTCTTTCTGCTTTGGATAGAGGTGAGGAACTTTTTTCTTCTTCTTTTTGAGACGAAGTTTCATTCTTGTTGCCCAGACTGGAGTGCAATGGCACCATCTTGGCTCACTGCAACCTCCACCTCCCAGGTTCAAGCAATTCTCCTGCCTCAGCCTCCCAGGTAGCTGCGGTTACAGGTGCGCACCACCATGCCTGGCTAATTTTTGTAGTTTTAGTAGGGACAGAGTTTCGCCATGTTGGCCAGGCTGGTCTCAAACTCCTGACCTCAGGTGATCCACCCGCCTTAGCCTCCCAAATTGCTGGGGATTACAGGCATGAGCAACCATGCCTGGCCTGCTGAGGGACTTTTAACAAAACTTAAGTATGCTTTATTTCAGGTGTATAAACAGTATCCTGAAATTTCTTACTCTTACCCCATTGTTTTGATCTGCTCTTGGAAAATGACCTTTTAAAAGCAAATTAAAACAAGAACGTAGGTGAAATATGTTATTGCTTAGAATGTTAAGAAGTAGTGTCAAAAACAAAACTGTTTTATGATAAAGAATTAGCCTTATGTGTGTGATTTTTGTTGTTGTTAATGTCTAGTAGAGTTTTCAGTTTAACTGTGGTGTTGGTCTGTCTTTCCAGGCTGCAGTTTTCTAGTATATTCCCATTGATTTATATAATCAGATAAAAGCAGCTCCTTGGTAAGATCAAGAACATTAAGTTATGAGTCTTCCACTGAATTAGAAGTGATGGAATGAGAGAGTGTGTTCCTCTGATAAAACTGTTTTTAAGATATCTCGTTCATTTTGGAGTCAGTAATATAAGAAGGAACCTTAAAGTTATTATAGTATTCAGGGATCTCTGGTATGTATATTTATAAATGGATAATTACAAATACATTCTTGTTAATGGTCCAGGTTATTTCATGATTGCTGTAGTTTTTGCAAAATCTATAATGTGTTTTTTGTCTTCTCCCCAGGATAAATTTATTTTTATGCTTGCCTTATCCCCATGATATTGGTACAATGAAACATCCTAACTTCCTGAGTTATAGTATAATTTCAAAGCATAGTATGTTAAAAACACAACTCACAGGAAGCAGGAACAGAGAAGGAGAGTGAAGTGGGTTCCAGGGATTCTGGGCCACACCAGCTATAACTGTGTTGTGGCAGTGCTGAGGCTAACTGCAGAGGAGAAAATACTTTGTGTCTTTATGTTGAGCCTGGAGGGCATGAACAAGACAGAGCTGGGAGACAAAGTCATGTTTAGAGACTGGAAGAAGAAACCAAGGTGTTAAAGCTTAAAGATAATAGTGAAGAAAGAAAGAAGGACAAGGCACAAGGTCCACTACTGCTATGAAGCTGCTTCTTAATACATTATCCACATGGTGCCTATAAGGCTTTAGAAATTAGTACATTACAAAAAATTTTTAAATAAAAACATTGATGGAATTTCTAACACAAATACCAGGGTTGGTTGTTAACAATCTCAAATGTGATCTATTTTAGAATTCGCAGTTTTTTAGTATAAAATTATTTTATTATTTTTAAATCTAGCAGAATAGTAGAAATACTCTTGAAAGAGTAGTAGTATTGTGCTTTTAAAAATGCACCTAACTGGAATGTTCCCCATTTTAGTCAAAACATTTTTCCACATTTTACTCAAAATATTTTTTGGTTGTGAAACTAGTAAGTAAGGTAGTATGTGTGTGAGGCCTCAGTTAGGAAATTTTTTTAATGCCTATTACAGCTCATCACTTGATATGTTCTCTCTTACATGCTCCTGCCTCACAAACCCATATTCTTCTCATGTATAAAATTCCTAAAGTACTCCTACCTGACAAAATCCAAATAACACATGTAAAATTGGAAAACTGTGCTTAGTGCCATTAGAAATTGAATATATTGGGGGATAACTGGTGTAAGAAAAATCATAATTTTTGGTAAAGTTTAAAATCAATTTTTGGTTGAGTTCCAAGTATGAAGAAAATGTTAAGAATAGGTACCCAGGGGCCTGCGTTTACATTTGGATATGATATTTATTAGATAAGAAATGATAGCTGATCATTGAAATGAATGGAGAAGAAGAAAAGGAAAGGAAATCTCAGCAGGTGAATGATTTAAACAAATTTTGGAAGGTTCATAGCTGGAGAAATAGAAATGGACTTGACAGAAGTTGAGGAAGCAACAGCAGTGCCCGCAGAGAAGAGTATCGGTGAAAATAATGCATTCACTCTTCTGACCTGCTTCGTGCTTTAGAACTTGGCATGTATGGAAGAAGATAGGGGTGAGAAAGGAGCTGGAAACCGGGAGATGGTTGAACATGAACGAACACATGGAGCGTTTGGTCACTGGGACCCTTCTGCCATCCCAGGCATCCAGTATACTCTCCTTAAGTTAGGAGTTTTATCTTCTGGAGAAATTAAACTACAATAGCTCTATACTTTGGAATTTCAGACACAGAGAATTGTGAGTGAGATAGAGGTCTAAGAATGATGGGATCAAATGAAAATATGCAGTCGGAATAATGGAACTCTCAGCTCTCTTTTTCCTGCCCTAATCCATAAAAACAGCAGCTCTGATTAAATCTTATGAGGTAGGAGATTGGAGGATTCCTCAGCAAAAAACCTGAAGTCCTTAAGAAAAGTTAGTGTGTTAATTGGGAAGAAATAGGAAGAAAAAGGAGAGAAAAAATAATTTAAAAAAGTATAGAAAAGTTAGTGTGGTGACCCAACAATGAACCTCACAGACTTCCCAGGACAGGAAGGTTAGTTGAGGACCCTAGGTGCTGGGCTTCAGAATCCATCACTACTTTTGTATCAGATTTATACTTCCCAAGGGCTATGCTCTGCCTGTGATCAAGTGCAATGGAGCAACTAAGGCAGACCCATTCCTGTGAAACAAGGGACTCCATTGTTAGCTGACTTTGACTTAAAGTTTCCTGATGGCTTTTTTCAAAAATTTTTTATTTCAATGCATTTTGGGGTATGAGGTTTTTTTCTTTTCCTTTCTTTTTTTTTTGTCACATGGGTGAATTATGCAGTGGTAAATTCTAAGATTTTAATGCACCTATCACCTGAGTAGTATCAGTTGTCCCTAATGTGCATTTTTTTAAATCCTTTCCTTCTCTCCCAGCCATACCCTTCTGGGTCTCTCAAATTCATTATATCACTTTTTATGCTTTTGTATACTCTCAGTTTAGCTCCCACTTATAAGTTAGAACATACAGTTTTTGGTTTTTCACTCTTGTGTTACTTTGCTTAGAATATTACCTTTCTATTTCATCCAAATTACTGCAAAAGACATTATTTCATTCCTTTTAATGGCTGAGTAGCATTCCATGGTGATATATTTCTTTATCTACTTGTTAGCTGATAGGCACTTAGGTTGATTCCACATCTTTGCAATTGTGAATCGAACTCCATAAACATATGTGTGCAAGTGTCTTTTTTGTGTAATTACTTCTTTTTCTTTGGGTAGATAGCCAGTAATGTTATTGCTGGGTCATGAGCTCTTTAAAGATCTCCATACTGTTTTCCATGGAGGTTGTACTAATTTATATTCCCATCAGCAGTGTATAAGCGTTGCCTTTTCCCCACATTCATGCCAACATCTATTATTTTTTGACTTTTTAATAGCCATCCTTGCAGGAGTAAGGTAGTATCTTTGCAGTTTTAATTTACATTTCCCTGAGGATTCATGATGTTGAGCATTGTTTCATATGTTTGCTGGCCAGTTGTGTATCTTCTTTTGAAAAATATCTATTCATGTCCTTTGCTCACTTTTTTGTTCTTGCTGATTTATCTGAGTTCCTTGTAGATTCTAGATTCTAGTCCTTTATCAGATGTGTGGTTTGTAAATATTTTTTCCCATTCTGTGGGTTTTGTGTTTACTCTGATTATTATTTTTTTGCTGTGTAGATACTTTTTAGTTTAATTAGGTCTCATTTATTTGTTTTTGTTTGTATTGCATTTGCTTTTTGCATCTTAGTCATGAATTCTTTGCCTAGGCCAATGTCTGTGAGAATTTTTCCAACCTTGTCTTCTATAATTTTTATACTTTCAGGTCTTGCATTTAAGTCTCTGATCCATCTTGAGTTGATTTTTATATAAGGTAAGAGATAGGGATCCAGTTTCATTCTTCTACATGTGGATTGCTAGTTTTCCCAGCAACATTTATTAAATACGGTGTCCATTCCCCAATTTATGTTTTTGTATGCTTTGTCGAAGATCAGTTGGCTGTAAGTATTTGGCTTTATTTCTGGGTTCTCTATTCTGTTCCATTAATCTGTGTGCCTGTTTTTTATACAAGTACTATGCTGTTTTGGTAACTATACCCTTGTAGTATAATTTGAAATTCAGTAATATAATATCTCCAGAGTTTTTGCTTAGGATTGCTTTGGCTATTTCGGCTCTTTTTTGGTTTGATATGAATTTTAGGATTTTTTTTCTAATTCTGTGAAAAATGATGTTGATATTTTGATGGGAATTGTATTGAATCTATAAACTGCTTTGGGCAGTATGGTCCTTTTCACAACAATGATTCTTCCAATTCATGAGCATGGGATGTGTTTCCATTTTTTTGTATCATCGGTGATTTCTTTCAGCAGTGTTTTGTAGCTCTCCTTGTAGAGATCTCTCACTTGCTAGGTTAAGTATATTCCTAGTTGTTTGTTTTGTTTTGTTTTGATTTTGCAGCTATTGTAAAATAGATTGAGTTCTTGATTTGATTCTCAGCTTGGTCATTGTTGTGTAGCAATGCTACTGATTTGTGTACATTGATTTTGTAACCTGAGACTTTACTCAATTTTTTTTAATCAAATCTAGGAGTCTTTTAGGAGGAGTCTTTAGGATTTTCTAAGTATATGATCATGTCATCTGAAACTAGCAATAGTTTGGATTCCTCTTTTCCAATTTGGATGCTCTTTATTTCTTTCTCTTGCCTGAATGCACTGGCTAGGACTTTCAGAATTATACTTAATAAGAATTAAGTGCAAGTAGGCATCCTTGTCTTGTTCCTGTTCTCAGGGGGAATGCTTTCAACTTTTCTTCATTCAGTATGATGTTAGCTGTGGGTTTGTCATGTATGGTTTTTATTTGAGGTAAGTCCCTTCAATGTCTGGTTGATTTAGAATTTTTATCACAAAGTGATGCTGGATTTTGTCCAGTGCTTTTCCTGCATCTATTGAGATTATCATATGGTTTTTGTTTTTAATTCTGTTTATGTGATATATCACATTTATTAACTTGCATATGTTAAATCATCCCTGCATCCCTGGAATGAAACCCACTTGATCAAGATACATTATCTTTTTGATGTGCTGTTAGATTCAGTTAGTATGCATTGAGGATTTTTGCATTGGTCTATAGTTTTCTTTTTCTGTTGTATCCTTTCTGGGTGTTAGTATCAGGGTGATACTGGCTTCATAAAATGATTTAGGGAGGATTCCCCTCTTTCTCAGTCTTTTGAAATGGTTTCAGTAGGATTGATGCCAGTTCTTCTTTGAATGTCTGATAGAATTCAGCTGTGAATACATCTAGTCCTGGCCGTTTTTGTTGTTGCTTTTGGCAACTTTTAAATTATTGATTCATTCTCATTTCTTGTTATTGATCTGTTCAGGGTTTCTATTTCTTCCTGATTTAACCTAGGAGGGTTATATGTTTCCAAGAACTTACTCATTTCCTCTAGGTTTTCTAGTTTGTGCTCATACAGTTATTCATAGCAGTCTCAAATGACTTTTTTTTTTTTTTGAGTTGGAGTCTTGTTCTGTCACCCCAGCTGGAGTGCAGTGACGTAATCTCAGCTCACTGCAACCTCCACCTTCTGGTTGAAGTGATTCTTGTGCCTCAGCCTCCCAAGTAGCTGGGATTATAGGTGCCTACCACCACACCTGGCTAATTTTTGTATTTTTAGTAGAGCCGGGGTTTCACCATATTGGCCAGACTGGTCTCGAACTCCTGACCTCAAATGATCTGCCTGCCTCTGCCTCCCAAAGTGCTGGGTTTACATGTGTGAGCCACCATGCCCAGTTTGAATGACCGTGTGTTATTTCTGTGGTATCGTTTGTAATGTTTCTAGTATCATTTCTAATTGAGCTTATTTGGATCTCTTTCTTCTTTTCTAGGTTAATCTAACTAATGTTCTATTTTGGTTATTTTTTCAAAGAGTCAGATTTTTGTATCATTGATCTTTTGTATCTTTTTGTTTGAATTTCATTTAGTTCTGCTCTGATGTTATTTCTTTTTGTAGCTTTGGGTTTACTTTATTGTTGCTTCCCTAGCTCCTTGAAGTATGACATTAGGTTGTCAAGTTGTGCTCTTTCACCCTTTTTGATATAGACATTTAGTGCTATAAACTTTCCTCTTAGCAATATTTTTGCTGTATGCTAGAGGTTTTGATAGCTTGTGTCATTATTATCATTCAATTCAAAGAATTTCTAAATTTTCATCTTTATTTCATTGTTAACCCAGGTATCATTCAGAAGCAGATTATTTAATTTGCATGCATTTGTATAGTTCTGAGAGTTTCTTTTGGAGTTGATTTCTAGTTTTATTCCTTTGTTGTCTGAGAAGATACTTGATATGATTTCAATTTAAAAGAATATTGAGATTTGTTTTGTGGCCTATCATATGGTCTGTCTTGGAGAATGTTCCATGTGCGGAAGAGAAGACTGTATCTTCTGCAGTTGTTGGAAATAATTTTCTGTAAATATCTGTTACGTCCATTTGTTCTGGAGTGTCATTTAAGTTCATTGTTTCTTTGTTGACTTCCTGTCTCAAAGATCTGTCTAGTGCTGTCAGTAGTGTATTGAAGTCTTCCACCATTATTGTGTTACTGTCTCATTTCTTAGATCTAGCAGTAATTTTTAAAATTTAAACATTTTAAAATGTTTTATAAATCTGGTAGCTCCAGTATTAGGTACATATAAATTTAGGATTATAATATCTTCTTGTTGGATTAATCCTTTTATCATTATATAGTGACAATCTTTGTCTTTTTTAATGTGCTATTGTTCTGAAGTCTGTTTTGTCTGATATGAGAATAGATACTGCTGCTCACTTTTGGTTTCTATTTGCATGGACTATCTTTTTGCATTCTTTTGCCTTGAGTTTATATGAATCCTTCCATGTTAGGTGAGTCTCTTGAAGACAGCAGATATTTGGTTTGTGATTTTTTCATTCATTCTGTATTTTTTAAGCAAGCATTTAGACCATTTACATTCAATGTTAATATTAAGATATGAGGCACTGTTCTCTTCATCATATTAATTGTTACCTAGATAATTTTTTTTTCATTGTTTTATTGTTTTATAGGTTCTGTGAGTTTTAAGATTTAAAGAGGTTCTATTTTGGTGCATATTGGGCTTTTGTTTCAAGGTCTAGAATTCCTTTTAACATTTCTTATAGGGCTGGTTTGGTCATGACAAATTCCATCAGCATTTGTTTGTCTGAAAATGACTTTATTTCTCCTTTATTTATGAAACATAGTTTTTCTGGATACAGAATTATTGGCTGGGAGTTGTTCTGTTAAAGGAGGTTGAAGATAGGACTCTAATCTTTTCTGGCTTGTAAAAATATGAAATTCTTCATGAATTTGTGTGTCATTCTTGCACAGGGGCTATGCTAATCTCTGTATCATTCTAATTTTAGTATATGTGCTGCAGAAGTGGCCACCCTTGATGGCTTTGCCATGCTTTTCCTAGACTGCCTTACAACCTAGGATACTTCTGCTTTCAGCCAACCTTCTCTTTCTCTCCTTTACTAGGGCTCAGACTTGCATTACTGTCAGACTGCACTGCTGGCCTCCTTCTGCTCCCTCTCTATTTTCTTTTACATGGGCATGTCTGATAACATGATTCTTGCACATGTAATCCCATCTTAGTGTCTGCTTCTCAGAAGACCACATCTAAAACTAGGAGTACGGATAGTGATATGAGAAAACAGGAGGTAAAGTTGGGATTTGTAACTGTCTCACTCACTGTGTAGCAGAAAGAGGATCTGTTCTGAATGTGACAGCAATAGATCCTGGCCCAGACTGCACTGATGATGACCTTGGAAAATGTCCTGTTGGAGTGGAATACTGTGGAAGAAGCCATGATGCAGGCATTTGCTGCTAAGTTGTGAAACCAGAAAGCCTTAGTGGTAACCTCACAGAGGCCCTCTATACCAGTAGTGAAAGTGTGGACAGGGTTAAACAACATGCTAAAGACCTAATTGTGAGAGCTGCAGAGCTCCAGAGGCATCTGAATGCTCAGCTCAGGTAGGTCTGTTATGTGAAGGGCAGGATAGGGATGACCAGAGATCCTAAAAACTCTGACAGGACATCTGGATAGATGCCCCTGAGGATCTGGATTCTACAAGTCTACCTGGACCCTCTAGGCATGCAGAGGTGGCCCACCCTTTCCTAGTAAGGCCTAGAAGAGTACCCACTGTGCTGGAAGATGCTGCAGAGGCCTCTTCCCAATAAAACAACTGCTTTCCCTCTCAGGAGCTGCACCCACCTCCTCCCCTGGCTGCCAAGCCAATTAAGAATGGTGCTGTTCAACATCTCTAATTAAAGAAAGAAAAGCAAGAACAGAGGAGCAGGAGGCTGAGGACAGTCAGTCCAGCAAAAAGCATAATTCTTTACTCATTTCCCAGACCTGAACCAATTTCTAGAATCAGAAACTATTGACCAAAGAGGTGGCTAGATTCCTAAGAAAGGCCCTGCAATATAGTCAAAGTTTATGTTATGACAGTATCCGCAGTCCTCCCAAAAGAGACCTCTGGCCACTTACACAGGTGGCTGTACACTGAGGAAACTGAAATAACTAGATCTTTTAAGGATGACTGAACACAGAGTCTAAGTTGACATTGATTCTCAGAGTGGAAATCTATGACCAAAGTCCAAATCACAGTGGGCTCAATGTGCCCACAGACTCCCCTACCCCTGCAGTGATAATTATCTCCATCACCAAGTACATAATTGAAATAAATATACTTGACAGTTGATAGTAACCTCCCTGGGGTCCTTAATCTTTGAAATAAAAGCTGTCATGCTAGGGAAAAGACAAAATAGCAACTTCTGAAACTGTTCCCTTCACCAGACCAAAATTGTAAATCAAAAATATGTCTTATCCCAGGGAAGACAGTAGGGATTAATTTCCATAATTAAAGACCTAAAAGATGCAAATATATTGGTGCCTATCATTGCTCTCTTTAATTTGCCAGCCTAATGGCTACAGAAACTTGATCTCTTGGGGAAAACTGTAGGCTTCTGCAGATGTAAACAATTAGTAGCCTCAGTCACAGCTACTTTGTCTGATGTGATATCACTGTCAGAGCAGATTAATAAGGTTTCAGGTACAGGAGTATGCAGCTATTGATTTGGAGAATACATTCTTTTCATTTCAGTTAGAAAAGGGGATGAAAGTTTGTGAGTCTTTGTTTCAGCTAGAATAGGTATAGAGCTTGAAAGTTGTCAATCTTGTCATTACAACAAGAAAACAGTGAACAAATTGAAAATCAATGACTTTTCTTGGGTCCATTAGAAAATTGAATTTGCAGGGCAACTCCAACCCTGAAATCCGGATAAACTAACAAAAGTTGACAGTCACAACTGAGATCTGCTTATCTAAAATGAGAGCTGCTAGAACTGTAAACTGGTAGGTGTACCTAACTGGTAATTTTGATTACTGGAAGGAAAATAGACAAATTTATTATGAAAGTTGGATATTTCAACATCCCACTGTCAGTGATTGATAAATCAAGCAGGCAGTTGACCTGAACAGTGCTACCAGTCAACTTGATCTAATTGACATTTATTGAATATTCCATCCAACAACACCAGAACACGGATTCTCTCAAGCTCCCATGTAACATTCATCAAGATAGACCATATTCTGAGTTCCTTATTAGATTCTCAGATTCATGAGGACAGGTTCTGGGTTTGTAATTCTTAGTATGCTGTCCCTATCACAATACCCGACACATAAGAGATACTTGATAGGTAGTTTTTGAGTAAATGAATGAATTGTAAAATTAGGCTACAAGACAAAGAATCTAGTCAGGTTGGGAATCGCAGCAAGATATAGTCTAGTCACAAAGGAAGTACAGGTATATTAAAAATTTTTAAGGCTCAAAAGTTAGAATTGCAAATTCACACCTGAAAGTAACAGAAAACATCTTCTATCATAGAGACTACCACTTGATTAATATTCCTAAGATCCTATTTTCATCATGTCATTTCTTTAATAACTTGGAATAGCTTCCAGTTCTTAGACTTCTGAGCCTAACATGTTAAGCTTTCTTTATCCAGTCCTTCCATAGCTTTCCTACTTTGTCTTTTATTTATTGCTCAAATATTTTGTTTTAGCTCTATGACTACCATTAAATAATCATTTCTGATTCGAGTCTATGACCAATATATAGCTTCTTTCACCTCACTTTTTCTATCTAAATCCTCATTTTAGGGACTCTGTAGCCCATGTTGATCAACTTCTTTTAAAAACTTCTGAAATATTTATTGTCTGTGTTTTTCACATTTTGGCTTTTTATCAGATATTGCCCATAATTTTAACTGCTATTTTGAATTTGCTTTTTTGGAGTATGAATTTCTAAAGTTTTGAATCCCATCTAATTCTGGTCACCTTTAATGCAAAAATAATTTGTGTTCTAGAAAGTTATTTGTAAGCTAACTTCTTTTAGAACTTAGAATACATTTCCATTAAAACTATACTAAAAAGAGTTGGATTCATTTTACATCTATAAATGTATTTAACAAATTATGTAACTGATCTACATTACTATGGTAGCCTAAACTTGGAATTCTTGGAGCAAGTGTCCATGCAGCAGAATTTTGAACTACCTCCATCATCCCCTGATTATTCCTTCAAAAGCTCTTCATACTGAGCAGATTATTTCATAAGGGTTTACTTTTCTATAAAATGACTTAAATTAGTCTCTTGTATATGTTTGCCTTTTATTGATTTTCTTCTGCAGCAAGTTTGTATTTGTGGGAACTGCTTAATTCTAGGACGGGACCTGGAAACCATTCATGATGCTAGTGTGTAATTTTTGAAGAAGAATAATACCTGCCTGAGAAATACCATCCAATTATGTTTTAACAGGGTTCTGGTCAAGTATATATAGTGGGGACATGTCACTTCTCAGGGATATATTTGTTTTATCACTAAAATTATTTCGAGAGACTGGAACTTGTCCTGTTTCATCTGATTACTCTCTTAATATATTTTTAAAATTCTAAATAAAGAGAAGTAGCCGTGTTTCAGGAAGGTATGAGCTCTAAAATATCTTGCAGTTTTGCTTTGTGGAGATTTAAATTAGCTGCTTCCATTTTTCTTTGAATGATTCTTTTAATAGATCTAGTGACCTAGATCATGACCAATATAATTGAGAGAATTTGACTTGACAATTTTTTCCCCTTAATTTGCAAGAATGTGAGAACTGATTGGAGTTACTGAAAATGATCAATTATTAGTTCAGGATTAAATTTTTAACCAAATGAGTGTTTTATTGCTCTGACCTCTATCTAACCCTTTTCTTCTCTACTTTCCTACCAATGTGTTGGGGGAACTTGCTTATAAATTCAACAAATACTATAGCCTCACAATTCCTTGGACTGCTAATTCCATCAATCCCCCATCTCCCACTCCTTTTCAGCAACCCAGATACCATGGCCAAACCCTGGACTTTAACATCTCCTTTGTAGAGGACACTTTGGTTTGGTTTGATCAGCATTCCCTCTGCCTTCTTCTAGAACAGAACTCCCTTCCTTCTGTACATTGTATTTTCTCCTTCTTTCAATCATATGTTTTATACCAAAAGAGTTTTCACTGCTTTATATATCCCCAGAGCTCATTAGTTTAGAGGTAGAGACCTTACATAGACTGGCCAACCATAGTACCTCTTCTCTACTCTCCCCCATCACTGATCCAGAGCTGCGCACAGAGACATAGTTCAGGAAACCAAGCCCATTGGCTCTGGACCTATAGTTAGATTGCCCTTTTATGCACAGTGCAGAGCCCAGAACATATTCCTAGGTAAAAATTGCTCTTTAAAGATGCTATGTTGGACTATCCAGTATATATCAATCTTCACCCCTCCAGCCACCTTTATCCTTTCACTTGGGGCAGGGAATCTTCAGGTTTTCAAGATTGAAGGCTTGAGCCATAATTAAAAGCATATTTGAAGCATGAATTGAATTCCTAAGTATAGTTCAAGGCTAGTAGTACTTTTATTTATTTAGGTATTAGAACTAATCTTTGTGGCATATGTGAGGAGTCAAAGACTACCAGGACAGGGGCTAGTGGGAGACTAGATCCAGTAGTTAATCAATATATTATGTACATTTTCACACCCAGAAGGAGATGGAGGTGTTCATCATTCATCAGGTGCTGGCACAGTCGTGATGGTACAGTTCAAATAGCATTATGTGACAGTTGATCAGGCTGGCCTTAGAAAATTATTTCCATTCATCTCCTTTCTTTCTAAGGATGAGATCACATACCTCCCCAAGGGCTGTGTATTTGGTAATCTGAACACTATGTGCTGAAGTGTTGGCAGAGAAAGTTTAAATGTCAGCATAAGTCATCTCTGGGCGGTGGATTCAAGTTGGGTGGGACCAACCATTTCTGGGCAGCATTAGAGGGATAGACAGTTATTCCTCTCTATGAACTTTCTAGAAAATTTTCTGACATGTGAAAGTCTTTCAGCAGGGGTACCTCTAATGGTTTTCCCGGAATATAAGAGAAAACTAAAAAGTGTGGGATGATTAAACAACCCAGACCTAAACAGATTTAGAGTAAATTGGCACCTGGGTCTATTGGGCTAAAACCAACTGACCAGTTTACCTGAACTCACAAGTGCACAGCAGTAAGTTCCAACAGCAAGTTTCCAATGGCATTTTTCTAATGTTCAGTTCTGTGATCACAGGGCAGGCTCTGGAGGCAAGACTAATCACAAAGAATCCAGCTTTTCTACAGAACGGACACATGTTATCTTCTAGTGGTAGTATGGGTTTTCTTTGCTACAGATTTAGCTTTATGCCTAGCATTCTGCCTTCAACTCATAAGCTTTGAGCCACTAATTATGCTAGGCTGCCAGTCCTGCATGACAGCCAGTTGACTGTCCAGCCAGTCCTACCTGAAAAGGATGGTAAGATTGTTTTTTTCTGCCTAAAGGAACCCTTTTGAGTAAAAAACAAACCAAAAACAAACCAAAAAAAAACTTTCTTCTTAGAACTAATAGATTGCCATAGTATGTTGCTGGCTGAAGCACTATGGTAGGAAAGGTAAAACTGTATCAGGAACACATGTCAAGATGAATTGTTGCTCTTTTGAGGGTGAAAGGCATCTTGTATAATCAACTTGCCACCAAGCAGCTGATTGATCTTCTTGACGGTTGGCATAGTAACAGGGGCTCATGTTGTCTCTTGTTGGCAGACTAGACATTGAGCAGCAGCAATACTAGATTAGTATTGGTGGGGAAGGAATCCATGCTGTTGAGCTAATGCAAAGTTGCCATCTCAGCCACTGTGGTTACTGTTCATGAGCTCATTGTCCATGCACTGGGGTCACCAAGAACAGAAACTAGATGCTATCTCCTGGTTAAGTCTTTGGTCCACTTGGTTTAATCCTCTTACATAGTGGGTGCTCTCTGGTGAAAACTCCTGTGCAATACAGAGATTTCACCTTTTGTTCCTACTTTATAGGACCATCCACATACCTCCTTCCCAGATCTCCTCATCCCCAAACATCACATCAGTACAGATTACTGCCCTCAGTGAATGTTGTCCAGGTAGAAGGATTATAAGATTCTTGAAAGCTTTTCTACATTTCTATATAGGATACCCAGGAAACTGTGGACTTCTAGGTCCTCTCTGAAAAATCTAAAACAGATGGGGGAAGGAGGCTCTTATGAAAAGTAGCATTCAGAAAGAAAGGTCTAGAGTTTGTGAGGGATGCACTGATACACACAAAAAGAGAAAAAATATGATCAGGAAAAGGAGATTATAAATGAAGCCAAAGAAGGGAAAGAAGTAGAGTGGTAGAATAGGCACTAACACTGATAATCAGGAGAATTGTGAGGATATTGCAAAGTAGACCAGTTCTAGAAACTAAGACATTAACCTAGATACCCCTCATCACAAATAGCTGGAATTTTTTACATAAGGGTTTCCTTACCTTTATTTCACTAATACCAGGAAACTAGTGTAACGCAGATTGGAAGATAACAATTATACATTTTAATTGTACATTTCTCTAACAATTTATAATTATGTATATGTATGGTATTATTGATGTGGATTAAGATAATTCACTATATTTCATCTTTTTTGTGAAAAAGGTGCCGTAAACTTTTTCCTGTATTTGGATGCCTATTTGATCCTGTTTTTGTAGATTTCTAAGTTAATTTTCACCAGGAAGTAAAAATTGACTTAGAGTATACAGTTAACAATAGGACATCCTCTTTAAATGTCTTTGCCTGTACCTCGTTTGTTGCAATGGTAGCAATAGAATTAACACACACATAATAATTGTTTACCCTGTGTAGCCTTTGGGATCATTTTATCTGGGTTCAAATTTTAGCTCTACCTTTATCAGCTGCATGTCTTTGAGCCAGTTATGTTATCTCTGTAAGCTGCAATTTTCTCAACAGTTAAATAGAAATATATTAGCCATTTCAACTGTAGTAAGGATTAAATGAAATAATCTATGAAAAGCACTTAGGCCCAGGGCTCCCAGAGGTTTGGAGGTGGACTGGGCCAGGGCAGGACAAGGGGGCACCTCCATTGAAGTAGGCCATGCCCGAAGGCCACAGACTGCCCACCCACTTCAGGCAGGCCTGTCAGCCACTCCTCCCCTCCCTGCACACAGTCTCCAGCAGGCACAGAGAGGCCACCACCTGTTGGGAGTCTGGAGAAGGTGAGGCAGAATAGGGTCTGGAGACAGGGGCCCTAAGGCTAACCTGCCCCTGACTTCTTGGAATTAAACCTAAAGGAAAATTTCAGCTTCTGATTGGTCATGAGCCACGTCTTTACTAGCCTTGATTGGTATGGCCAAGTCTTCACTTCAGCCTCTGATTGGTCGTGGGCCTGTCCTTCATTTGCCTAGGGTATAACTCCATTTCAACCTCTGATTGATTGCAGGCCAAGTCTTCACTTCAGCCTCTGGTTGGTTGTGGGCCATCTTCATTTGCATAGGGTGTAACCAAATGGAAGCCTCTAAAGGGTGTTATCAAGTTCTTTAGTTAATAACCCCAGGGAACATTATATTCAGACCTCTTAAGTCACTTGCTTGAGCCTGCTCCACTCAATATATCTATGTCACTTCTATATTGCTTCAATATATCTATGTCGCTGTCATCCGTTGCTTTGAGTATTTTGTTCAATACACCAAGAACCTGGACAACTTACAGTCAAGGCTTCCCATCCAGTAACAAAGGGAAGCCAAGAAGCGGATCCTGGGGGAGAGCTCACAATGCTCCTGAAGGAAGCCATGACAAGATGGCGGCTCTGAGCAGGAGACAGGGACTGAGTGACTCAGTTCATTGCCAGAGGGCAGGACGCTGCCTTGTAATTCGACCATCCTGCTCTTGGCCCTCACTATCGTGGTAGCTCTCACCACTTTAGTTATGCTGCCTACACAGACTGTGGTATCCAAGCCAGCGGGATCCTGGGAGTCTCTGCGCCTGCCTTTTTGGAAAGAGCAGGGCCTGAGCACAGGAACATGTTTTAGATGTGCCTGCAGGGAGCAGGATTCCTCCACAGGCACTCATGCCGGCAGCTTCAGGCTCTTGGCTGTGATTGTTTTCATACCTGTGACAGATGATATAGACAGTCACACCGTAATGTCTGTTAATGGAAAGGGGTCCCGATCTAGACTCCAAGAGAGGGTTCATGGATCTTGCACAAGAAAGAATTTGAGGCACATCCATAGAGGAAAGTGAAAGCAAGTTTATTAAGAAAGTAAAGGAATAAAAAAATGGCCACTTTATTGGCAGAACAGCCCCAAGGGCTGCTGGTTGACTATTTTTGTGCTTATTTCTTGGTTAGATGCTAAAGGAGTGGATTATTCATGAGTTTTCTGGGAAAGGAGTGGGAAATTCCTGGAACTGAGGGTTCCTCCCCTTTTAGACCATGTAGGGTAACCTCCTGATATTGCTATAGCATTTGTAAACTGTCATGGTGCTGATGGAAGTGTCTTTTAGTATGCTAATATATTATAATTATTAGCTCATTAGCAGTGAGGATGACCAGAGGTTACTTTTGTGGCCATCTCAGGTTTTAGTGGGTTTTGACCCACTCCTTTACTGCATTTTTTTAATTGACAAAATCTTTGTGACCTGTACCTTGTGCCAACCTCCTATCTCATCCTGTAACTAAGAATGTCTAATCTCCTGGGAATGCAGCCCAATAGGTCTCAGCCTTATTTTACCCAGCCTCTATTCAAGATGGAGTTGCTCTGGTTCAAATGCCTCTGATAAAACCTCTGTGGAGGAGCAGGACTCAGCAGAAAGACTGTGGCCCAGACAGCAGCTGCTGAGCTGATGGAGCCTGCACTCACCCAATTTGGCCAAGAAGCCCCCATATGCTCTGTGAAAAGGATTTCCAGAAGCTGGGTTGTGTCAATAACAGTCTCAAAACAAAAACAAAACCACCAACACTGAAGATCATTCTAGAGTCTGATTTGAAAACTAGGGTCAAATTCTGCAGAGACTTTCAAGTGGCAAGACACCACCCTAGTAGCCAGATCTAAGGTCCCGTCCATCACACCAGGGAAAATGCTCCGTTGGCCATTCCTCAGCTTCTGGTTCTAGTTTCTGAGTTCTCTCTATATTGGAGGTGTTTTAAAGCTAGAGGGACCTTTACCCACTTACTCATTCACAGATCTGAATATGGAGGTCAAGAGGGGGAAGTGACATGTCTTAAGTCAGAGTAGCATTAACAAGAAAACAAAACAATGACGGAGCTCTTAGTGTGTACTGGGCATTGGCTAGCTACTGGGGATAATGAGATGAAGAAAACATAGCCCTTTCATCAAGGAGCTCAATCTAGTAAGGTAGACAGACTATTTTTTGGCAGGACCAGGCTTCTCGAAGCAGAAGGAAACTTGAAATTAGGGTAATGAGCCTCACCAGGGATGGGCCACCACACTGCCCCCGTGAGGATTATGTATGGACATAGGGCTATCACATAGCCCTGCTTTGACCCTCTAGCTGTGCTGTAGGGCTAGATGGGGCCAGGAGTGGACCAAGCTAGGGGATTCCATGAGCTATTTCCACTCCCCCAAGGCATTGCATAAGTAATGTCATTTATATTTGCACGAAAATCAAGAACACAGTTTTCTAAAACACCGGGTGCCTCCCCTACCCCCAGCTCAATGAGTGGTCTACCCTGGTCAATAGGTCCTTGTTTGTGTTAGAGACGGAACACTCCACGGGGTTCTCAGTGGTCAGCTGTGGCCCACAGGCTGCTGGCAAGTGGAAGAGAGCTGCAGAGCCCTTGGGAGCCACAGAGTGCCTCTGCCTGCCACACAATGTCTACCCAGCTACTGCCAGCCCACCTGTGGGCAGTAGTAATTAGTGATGTGCAGAATCCTGGGACTAGTGCCCGTGAACCTATGGATGCTCTGGGTGATCCCGACATGCGCTGCTGTGGTGGCCTTTATGGTCAGGAGATGACATGCAGTGAGAAGAAGGGAAGAGACGGCCCAGAGGGATTCAGCCCAGGGCGAGGTCCATGGAAAGGCCAGGGCCAAAATGCTCCACGCACCCTAGGCCGACGGGGGCCTCATATCACCCATGCTGGGGCCAGTCCTTGACCGCTCCAAACCCTCTACTTGAGAGGTTCTAAAATAAAATGAGCAGGTCTTCCCTTCAAGACCTGACTGAATGATATGGTTTGGCTCTGTGTCCCCACCCAAATCTCATCTTGAATTGTAATAATCCCCACATGCCAAGGATGGGACCAGGTGGAGGTGATTGAATCATGGAGGCTGTTTCCCCATGCTGTTATCGTGATACTGAGTTCTACCAGATCTGGTGGTTTTATAAGTGTCTGGCGTTTCCCTGCTTGCTCTCATTCCCTTTCCTGCTGTCCTGTGAAGAAGTGCCTTCCACCATGATTGTAAGCTTTCTGAGGCCTCCCCAGCCATGTGGAGCTGTAAGTCAATTAAACCTCTTTTCTTTGTAAATTACCTAGTGTCAGGTATTTCTTCGTAGCAGCATAAGAATATACTAAAACAGCGAGCTTCTGAGAAAAACATGAAAAAACAGGCCTCCTGAACTTCCCCCAAGTGACTGATACAAAGCACATCCCTCACACTTCACAGCACGGTGGAGAAGATCTGCACAGGCAAACTGCAGATGATCTGAATGACAGCACTGACCATCAGCAACCTGCCGAGCTGCCCAGCCAAGAAATTGCAAGATGGAAGTGACACTTGCAGGCAAAGAAGGAGAAGAAGGAAAGGCCGGAGCAGGCCAAGGCAGGAACGAAACAGCCCATGAATGTTGGAGTGAGGCAACTGACCTCCCTGGCCCACACTGTGCTGAGCACCCTGCATCTGCTTGAGGGTGGTAGGAGACGATGTGGAGGATCGGGACTTGGCAGTGAAGGGGGTCAGGGAAGCAGGACATAGTGGGTCCCCCAGCATCCTGGCCACAAGTTCCTCTGAAGACTGTAGATGACAATGGTAGCTTAGGTGCATCCTTATTTCCTGAGGGGAGGTTGAAGAAGCAGAATGCAATTATGGGAAGAAATCCAAAGAAGGAAAGAACTCACAGGACAAGACCAAAGTCTGATTGGCGAGCAAGGCTCTCCTTTTTTTTTTTTTTTGAGACAGGGTCTCACTCTGCCACCCAGGCTGAAGTGCAGTGGCGCGATCTTGGCTCACTACAGCCTCCGTCTCCTGAGTTCAAGTGATTCTCCTTCCTCAGCCTCCTGAGTAGCTGGGATTACAGGCATGTGCCACCATGCCAGCTAATATTTGTATTTTTAGTAGAGATGGGGTTTCACCATGTTGGCCAGGCTGGGTTCGAACTCCTGAGCTCAAGTGATCCTCCTGCCTTGGCCTCCCAAACTGCTGGCATTACAGGTATGAACCACTATGCTGAGGAGTAGGCCTTTTTGCAGGTTGCAAAGGCACAGCCTGAGAGGTAGTTCCGGAAGCAATTGCTGACCCTTCCCAGTCTGTCTGAACTGCACAAAGAACACGTAATGGGGCCTCAGCAACAGTCCATGGAGGAGGACACCTACTGCCTGGACCCTGACCAGAGGCTTCACAAGGTGCATGAAAACTTGAACTGCTTGTATCAGACTGCTACAAGTTGTTCCAAGAACTGGCCCAAGAATTGAAGAAAGACACTTCCAGTTTTCATAGCAAGACCCTCTTCCATGAGAAAACATCTCAGGAAGGCTGGATGACTGCCATGTCCATTGAGAGAGCT
Organism: Ateles fusciceps; assembly: GCA_036589455.1. NCBI lineage: Eukaryota > Metazoa > Chordata > Mammalia > Primates > Atelidae > Ateles > Ateles fusciceps. Next base: position 449,471 of record JAZHEH010001878.1, read on the forward strand.
CTCTGGGCACTCCGGAAAAAAAATGACCACAACAAGCAGAAGCCAACTGACTGTGAGGCCATGTTCCAGTCTTTCCGGAGTGGTCCTTTGGTTCCTGGGGGGTCTGCCTGCAGCCCACAGGGCCCAGAAGTGCCAGGGGAACCTGGAAGTGCCAGGGCCACCAGAGCTCCCAGGAGGGAGGGGAGGTCACGATGTGAGGGCTTGGGTCCAGAGCACCGGCTGATTTGATTCTGTTTTCCCTGTAGCCGGGTCCTAAATGCCCAGAGCCTCAGCAGAACATCAGCCAGTGCTGCTCCCTTTAAAGGACTTTTGATTGATCTCTTGTTAGTTTAGCTACTATTCATTAGTTGATGCTGAAATCGCCCTTATTGAAGTTTGATAGATAGTGTTACATTTGTATGATACTGTTTTTCAAATAAAGATTGTTTAATATGAAAAAAAGAAAAGCACTTAGTACAATACATGGCATATTGTTACGGTTAAATAAATATTATGATTATTACTGTTACTTAAAAAGTACACATTGGTCGGGTGCAGTGGCTCACACCTGTAATCCCAGCACTTTGGGAGGCTGAGGCAGGTGAATCACCTGAGGTCAGGAGTTCAAAACCAGCCTGGCCAACATGGCAAAACCCTGTCTCTACTAAAAATACAAAAAACTAGCTGGCCATGGTGGCAGGCATCTGTAATCCCAACTACTTGGGAGGCTGAGGCAGGAGAATCGCTTGAACCTCGGAGGTGGAGGTTGCAGTGAGCCGAGATCATGCCATTGCACTCAAGCCTGGGTGACAGAGTCAGACTCCATCTCAACAAAAAAAAGAAAAAAAAGGACGCATCATAGAATTACGAAATCACAGAATGTTAGGTATACAAGGCATTTGCTGGTGAAGAAATTGTCATTTCTTATTTTGTTTAGAACATGAGTACATATAAAATTTTATTATTTATATTTTCAGGAATCCTTAAACACATTACTTAAACAGCTAGAAAAGAGAAGAGGACTCTTGAAAGTCAAGTGAAATACTATGCATTTAAACTGGAACAAGAATCAAAGGTTTGCTTTTACTCTATATTTAGCAATTCCTTTGAAAGTGCCATTATTTCTAATGTTATCTACAAACCTACTCTAATTATCACAAAATGCTTACAAAACTATTTTCTACACTATGGAGACATAAACCTTAACTTAGTCTTGCTAGTATTGCTAATCTTCTCGTATGTTGGATTCTTTACTTTTGTATCTTCACATAGGCTTACCACAAGATCAACAATGAACGCCGTACATACCTAGCTGAAGTGTCTCAGGTAACTCTTTTTATTTCAAATTCTTAGTATTTCCTTTTACTATAAATTATATTTTTCACTTTTCTAGGTTTTGTTTTTGGTTTGGGAGAGAAGCAGATGTTGGAATTAAATTTCTAAATATAGAGGGTAAACAGGAAAATATACAACTTGTATAAAAGGTAAAAATGGCCAGGCCTGTAATCCCAGCACTTTGGGAGGCTGAGGCAGGCAGATCACGAAGTCAGGTGTTCAAGACCAGCCTGGCCAACTTAGTGAAACCCTGAATCTACTAGAAATAAAAACAATTAGCTGGATGTGGTGGTGGGTACTTGTAACCCCAGCTACTTGGGAGGCGAGGCAGAATAGCTTGAACCTGAGAAGTAGAGGCTGCAGTGAGCCGAGATGGCACCATTGCACTCCAGCCTGGGTGACAGAGCAAGACCCCATCTCAAAAAAAAAAAAAAGTAAAAAGGACATCACAGTTTTCCAAATTAAGAGGTTATTTTTCATATTTGCTTCCTTAATTATCCTTTTAGTTTCACCTCTAATCACTGGAATTCAAACAGGTTGCTGCTATCTCTGTGCTATCATGAAATTAAAGGCACTTCACTTTATGATTATGCATGGTAAGATCTGAGAGATAAGAACTGCTGTTGGTATAAGTGTGTACTTATAAATATAGGACAGGGGAGCTGATCAGTAAGTTATGAAAGGTGTTGCATCTATTTTCAAGCTATCCATTTGCCTTTCCATTTTATTTATGATATTGTTAGTATTGTCGAGTTTTTATTTTGATGTTGTCAGAGCTATCTTTCATTTATGATTTCTAATGTTGTAGTTAAAAAGACCATCTGAACGTTTCATAGCGTTCACCACATCTTTCGTACTTGTATAGCATAATATCTGACATTTAACTATTTAATCAGTATTAATCTTATTTTGGGATATGTTTTAGGATTAGGATGTAAACTCAGTTTTCAATGTGTGCCATGTAAATGGAAGTGTCCAAAGAGCAGTTGGACATATGTGACTCTCAGGAAACGAAGATTTGAAAATTATTATCATATGAAAAGTGAAGTCATTGAATGACTGAAATGCACTGGGGAGAATACGGAGTGGGAAAAGAAAACATAATCTAGGATATAACTCTGAAGAAGTTCAGAAGGGACAGTCAAGGGAAGAAGAGCTGAAAAGAGTGTTGGAATCCTGAAGACATAGCTAGGTCAGAAAAGGAGGTAGAGGATTTTGAGAACGAGATTGGCATAAAGAATAATTTGCTAATCACCAATCCAGAATATCTAGATGGAGTAATGAAAGGGTTGAGAAGAAGGGCATTAGGTTTGGGGATTAGAGCCAATAAGGGGATATTTAGAAAATTTTGAGAAAGTCAGGTCTGCAGTGGGTAAAGGACAGTGTGGGTTGTAGTGTTGACTAAGGTAAGTAAGACATTGAGACAAGATAGGATCAGTCCTTGTAGTCTCTTGTCTGTAAAATGGATGATTAGATTAAACTTCATGGTCCTTGATACTGGGTTGGATGCACTGATTCCTCCTAGAACACAGGCACCCTTATGCCTTTCCTCAGACTATGTGCTTGAATATGCTCCTTCTCATACATGTCAGTTCCACTTCCTTCAACGTCTAGCACAAACACCACCTCTTTATGGGGCATGACATGATGAAAAGACCAGACTGTAGAGCCATTGCAAATCTGAATTTAAATCCCAGCTCTGTACTTATTACTGTGTGACCTTTCTGGGCCTTAATTTCCTTCCTCACCTGTGAAAAGGAAATATCAGTATCTTGAAAGGATTTTGTACGTAGAAAAATAATATATGTGAAGTGCTGAGTGAAATTTCTGGCACATAATAGGTTGTAAATTCCAGGAAGTGATGAATATCACTTTCCTGTGTTTCTTTCCTGATCCTCCTAGCCCCTCTCTGTGACAGAGGCACCAGAATTTCTATTTGCCTTAGCCTTCCACCTGGTCCCTTATCGCTGATTTATCTGTTTGCTTCACTCAGCTGTAGGTTTCTCCCTGAGGTCAGGCAGGGTGACTCGTGCTTTCTAGTCCCTTTCGCAAAGAGTGGCAAAAAGTAAATATGCGAAATTTTTTACTGAACTGAACATAAAACAGAATTGATGTTCATAATCATAAGCCCAAGTAATTAAGAAAAAGGTGACATACAACACATTGTTGGAGGATTTTTGTAAGGTTAAAAATAAAGTCTTTTGTCCTCAAAGCATTCATTTACCTTTGTTTATCTGAAAAATTCACTTATGTGAAATAATCCTACCCTGACTCCACAGGATCACTGAACATATGATAAAAGCCTATTTTAACAGCTTCCCAGGAAGATGTTAATCCTGTCCCCAGTATAAATGTTAATAAGGATTTTCACTCTAGAGTGAATTGTTAATCTTTACAGTGAAGGACAGTTCTAACCATGTGGATACTATGGTGATTGGAAAGGTTAATGGATGATTTGCAGTGCTTTCCATGCTGAATACGTAAATAATTGATTCATTGGTAGATAACTACAGCTGTTTGCTGAGTGTGCTGTTTATCCTTCTACTGCTGTCCTTTCTGTGGCTTTGTCTCACTCTTAATTCATTGTTTTGAATGAAACTCAGTTTCCCCCTCTCGGGAGTTGTCTGATTTGCACAATGTAAGTACAGTATGGACATTGCTTTTTAATACATAGGTACACTGCATTACTTAAAGTCAGGCAGAAAGACTGATTAGAGTTTTTTGCAACACATAATAAACTTAAGTTTTAGTTTCTATCCTCGTAAATATAAAATTTTAGCAATGGCTCTGAGAGATTGAGAAAAATAATGCTTTTAGCTTACAGATAAGGAATCTGAGGCTTTGCTATTTCATTATCAGGAAGTTCTAATTGTTAAAATTGTTAAACATCATATGATGCCTCTTATTCTCCTTTCCTGAAACTTCCTTAAAACCCATTGGTTCAGTTACATCCTCTGAAGAATAAGAACAAGTCTACACTCCTCCTACATGATAGCTTTTCAAAGATTTGTAAATGACTCTCAGTCTTCCCATAGTTTTTTGTTTTGTTTTGTTTTCTAAGCTAAAATATTAAGTTACATTAGCCATTCCTCATGACATAGGTTCCAGACTGCCCAAGTATTTCTGCTGACTTTTTGGACAATTCTGTTATTGTTCATTTAAAAATATGGCTCCCTAGGTTTAAATTTAGTACTTGAGATATAATCTCAACAGCATAGTTACCAAAGTCTTGACTAACTCTGCCACACCCATTTTTCTTCTCTGCTGCCTGAGTGATCATTCTGAATTACAGATACAACAGTGCTGTTTCCTGTTGAAAACCTTTGGTTTGCATTGCCCACAGGATCACAGCAAAGCTCTGTCATGTGGTCTCCACAGGGTCCTCTCCAACTTGGCTGTGCCTGTCTCTGCAGCATTATTCCTGCTAATATCCTGGACTGCATTTAGACCAAACGCTATGTGCAATTTCTGGATATATCTGCTGCTTTATACCTAAGGTCCTTACTGTTCCTTCTGCCTAGAATATCCTTTCCTTAGTTCTTAATTGGCTACTCTTCCATGTGGAGCCCTCCCCCACCACCCTCAATTAGCTTCATCTGTATGCTTACAAAGCACCTGTGCACATCTCTATGAAGGCACTTAACTGTAATCACCTATTTATTTTGCTGTTTCCCCAATAGAACCTTGACCCATTTGTCTTTGTACCTGAGTGCTTAATGTAGTGGCAGCATACAGTAGTTGCTCAATAACATTAGCTAAATGAATGAATGAATGAATTCCATTTTCTGTTCCAATATACCCAAACCGTTCACTCATATCAAATGATCTATATCTTAGCTCACACACAAAAAGACAGTCTATCAGGTGTGAAACCCAACTTTCCTCCTTTTTATTTTCAAATTTATTCACATCTTTATCCACTATTCCTGTTCTTCCTGTCTTAAAGGAAAAGGATCCCAAACCTCTTCCCCCAGTCTGTTGCCTCTAGGACTTACTTAATAATATTTCTTCTCACATTTTTAATCTCTCTTTCATTGCCTTTGGCTTGACCTTGGCTTGTGACATGCTCAACCCTCCCACCAAAACAAAATAAAAACAAACTTTACTTTACCATTAACTGTCTTCATAAAACTACTACCTTAGCTTTCTTTTTCTAAGCCAAACTTCATGAATAAATGAATATGCTCATTGCCCTTGCTTTTCAGTCCTTGATCTCTTTTTATTTCTCTTGTGACCCTGCTATTGTGCTTTCACCCAGTTTATCGCCTAATAGCCAAATATAGCAACTCCTGTTCAAGTTTGGTGAAGCACCTGTGAGGCATTTTACACTGCCAACCATGCTCATTTCTTTGAATACCCCCTACTCTCCCTGACTTGACTTCTATGATAGTATTTTGTCCTGGGGTTTCTTATTGTTTAAATGATGGCCTGTCTATCTTTGGTGATTGTCCTATCCCTTAAAAGTTGCTTTCTCAAGTTTATATTATTGATTCTCTTCCTTCTCTGTGTACCCTTAACGAATGATCTCATTCACTCTTGGCTTCAATTGCCATCTCTAAAGTCATCAGCCTCAATTGTTTCTGAATTGCAGATTACATTTATACTGCCTACTAGAAGTGTCCACTTTTATATCCTGGAGGAATTTCAAGTAGGCAAAAGTGAAAATATTGTCTTTCTATTTCTGCCTCAAAATACTAAAGTTTCTATTGTCTTATCTACCATAATGGCAGAGTGCATGTATTATCTATATTTAGTGTCTACTACAAGAAATTTTAATGATCTGTACCACATAGGTTATACGGTTTTCACAGTTTCCTCCATATTTTTTTTAGTAAGTCACATGGACTATGGGGCTGAAATAGGGGGATTTCCAGAATCTTTAGAGGCTTTAGGATAATGGAGAAGGTCAGACTTTCCCATTTTTCTCAGCTTCTCTTACACATGCTGCAAAAGAACCTGGTTATGGGAGAGTTAATTGACAATTGACGATCTCTCTTATTTCTGAACTCAATTATGAACTAAGAGAATAAACAGTCAAATTTTTGTATTTCAGGGTTCTAGCTTACATCAAGTTTCTAAAAGGCAACAGATGGATCAACTGCCTAGGATGCAAGGGAATTTAGTGAAAACGTAAGTCTAGCTATGTATTTTCTTTCTAATTAATTACATTTGCACATAAATGGAACTGACAAAACAGGTTTCCACTACATTTTGGAAGTTGAACTTCTAGGTTTTATAGCAATAATATAAAATAGCAGATGGTAAGAGAACTTAAAGAAGTTTGTGATCTTTTCCACTATTTATACACATTTCTTTTTTTAGATCCCGGAGGCATTTTTAGTCCTCAAACACGATAATATATTATTTTTTAAACTAAAACAATATGTACCCAGGAGAGCTTAAAACTACTGGCTGTTTGGCCAGCGGCTGTTTTGGCCAGCGCGGCTGTTTTGCCCGGCGCCCTGGCGCAGCGGTTCTCCATACAAAATACACGGGTCTGGGCACCGTTTTAGCTGGTGATTGGAGCTCCAGGAAGGCAGAGTCACCCATTCATCTGATTAAAAAGGGGACTGAAACAGGGAGCCAGGCCAGGAGATTCCTGGGCAAAACACCGCGAGTCTCAGCACCTCTGTTTCAGCTGGCACAGTGGGTCACTGCATGGGAAATCAAACAGATCCCGGCGCCTTTTCAACAGGCAACTGGAACACCTGGGGAGACAGTCAATCATTCAACTAAAAAAAAGGCTCTGAGGCAGGGAGCCAGGTGATCAGGCTCAGCCGGTCCCACCCCTACAAAAAAACAGCAATCGGAAACGCTCTGGACTGAGAGTTTCACAGCAAGCACAGCTGAACCAGGGACGGTCCAGCTCTGTGGGGGAGGGGCATCTGCCATTACTGAAGCAGTCCACCACTACATAGTTTGCCATTGCTGAGGCAGCCTGCCATTGCTGAGGCAGCCCACCACTACAGAGAGAGTCTGCCATTATAGAGGTGGGCTGCCATTGCCGAGGCAGTTCTAACTACACCCGTATAAAGAGGACTGCAGGGAAGTTCACACGGCAGCTGGGCAGAGCCCACAGCAGCTCAGCAAAGCCTCTGCAGGCAGACAGTGACTAGGCTGCCTCCTCGCTGGGCAGGGCAGCCCTAAAAAAAGGCAGCAGCACAATAGAAACTCATAAATAAAGCCCTAACTCCCCGGGACAGAGCACCTGGGAAAAAAAGGGGGGGGATTTATGAGTTCTGCTGCAGCAGACTTAAACGTACCTGCCCAGCAGCTCTGAATTGAACAATGGAGCTCACAGCTCAGCACTTGAGCTCCTATAAAGGACAGACTGTCTCCTCAAGCAGCTCCCCTGACCCCTATATATCCAAAGAGTCACCTCATAAAGGAGAGCTCAGACTGACATCTGGGACAAAGATAGCAGAAGAAGAAACTGGCAGCAACCCTTACTGTTCTGCAGCCACTGCAGGTGATCCCCAGGCAAGCAGGGCCAGGAGTGGACATCAGCAGTCCTACAGCAGAGGGGCCAGACTGTTAGAAGGAAAACTAAGAAACAGAAAGAAATAACTTCATCATCAACAAACTGGATGTCCACTCAGAGACCCAATCTGAAAGTCAACAACTACAAAGACGACAGGTGGATAAATCCAGGAAGATAGGAAGAAACCAGCACAAAAATGATGAAAACACCCTAAACCAGAACGTCTCTCCTCCTACAAGGGATCACAACTCCTCACCAGTAAGGGAACAAGGCTGGATGGAGAATTAGTGTGATGAATTGACAGAATCAGGCTTCAGAAGGTGGGTAATAAGAAACTTCAGTGAGCTGAAAGAACATGTTCTAACCCAATGCAAAGAAACTAAGAACCTTGAAAAAAGATTTGACTAAATGCTAATGAGAATAAACAACTTAGAGAGGAATATAAGTGAATTGATGGAGCTGAAAAACACAACACGAGAACTTTGTGAAGCATACACAAGTTTCAACAGCCGAATTGACCAAGCAGAAGAAAGGATATCAGAGGTCGAAGATCAACTCAATGAAATAAAACGAGAAGGCAAGATTAGAGAAAAAAGGGTAAAAAGGAATGAACAAAGTCTCCAAGAAATATGGGACTATGTGAAAAGACCTAATCTACATTTGACAGATGTACCTGAATGTGACGGAGAGAATGAATCCAAGCTGGAAAATACTCTTCAGGATACTATCCAGGAAAACTTCCCCAACCCAGCAAGGCAGGCCAATATTCAAGTCCAGGAAATACAGAGAACACCACAAAGATATTCCTCAAGAAGAGCAACCCCCAAGGCACATAATCGTCAGATTCACCAGGGTTGAAATGAAGGAGAAAATGCTAAGGGCAGCCAGAGAGAAAGGTCGGGTTACCCACAAAGGGAAGCCCATCAGACTCACAGCAGATCTCTCAGCAGAAACCCTACAAGCCAGAAGAGAGTGGGGGCCAATATTCAACATTCTTAAAGAAAAGAACATTCAACCCAGAATTTCATGTCCAGCCAAACTAAGCTTGATAGGTGAGGGAAAAACAAAATCCTTTGCGACCAAGCAAGTACTCAGAGATTTCATCACCACCAGGCCTGCTTTACAAAACTCCTGAAAGAGGCACTAAACATAGAAAGGAACAACCATTACCAGCCACTCCAAGAACATATGAAATGGTAAAGAGCATCAACGCAATGAAGAAACTGCATCAACTAACGGGCAAAACAGCCAGCTAGCATCAAAATGGCAGGGTCAAATTCACACATAACAATATTAACCTTAAATGTAAATGAGCTAAATGCCCCAATCAAAAGACACAGACTGGCAAATTGGATAAAAAGCCAAAACCCAGCGGTGTGCTGTATCCAGGAATCCCATCTCACATGCAAGGATACACAAAGGCTCAAAATAAAGGGATGGAGGAAGATTTACCAAGCAAATGGAGAGCAAAAAAAAGCAGGAGTTGCAATTCTCATCTCTGATAAAATAGACTTTAAACCAACAAAGTTCAAAAGAGACAAAGAAGGACATTACATAATGGTAAAAGGATCAATGCAACAAGAAGAGCTAACGATCCTAAATATATACGCACCCAATACAGGAACACCCAGATACATAAGGCAAGTTCTCAATGACTTACAAAGAGAATTAGACTCCCACACAATAGTGGTGGGGGACTTTAACAACCCATTGTCAATATTACACAGATCAACGAGACAGAAAATTAACAAGGCTATCGAGGACTTGAACTCAGACCTGGACCAAGCAAACCTAATAGACATTTACAGAACTCTCCACCCCAGATCCACAGAATATACATTCTTCTCAGCACCACATCGCACCTACTCTAAAATTGACCACATAATTGGAAGTAAATCACTCCTCAGCAAATGCAAAAGAACGGAAATCATAACAAACAGTCTCTCAGACCACAGTGCAATCAAGTTAGAACTCAGAATTCAGAAACTAACTCAGAACCCCACAGCTTCATGGAAACTGAACAACTGGCTCTTGAATGTTGACTGGATAAACAATGAAATGAAGGCAGAAATAAAGATGTTCTTCGAAACCAATGAGAATGAAGACACAACATACCAGAATCTCTGGGACACATTTAAAGCAGTCTCTAGAGGAAAATATATAGCAATAAATGCCCACATGAGAAGCAAGGAGAGATCTAAAATTGACACCCTATCATCAAAATTGAAAGAGCTAGAGGAGTAAGAAAAAAAAACTCAAAACCTAGCAGAAGACAAGAAATAACTAAGATCAGAGCAGAACTGAAGGAGACAGAGACACAAAAAACCCTTCAAAAAATCAATAAATCCAGGAGCTGGTTTTTCAAAAAGATCAACAAAATAGACAGACCACTAGACAGACATAATAAAAAAGAAAAGAGAGAATAATCAAATAGATGCAATAAAAAACAGTAAAGGGGATATCATCACAGATTCCAGAGAAATACAAACCATCATCAGAGATTATTACAAACAACTCTATGCACATAAACTAGTAAACCTGGAAAAAATGGATAAATTCCTGGACACTTGCATCCCCAAGCCTAAGCCAGGAAGAAGTTAAAACCCTGAACAGACCAATAACAAGGTCTGAAGTTGAGGCAGCAATTAAGAGCCTACTACCCAAAAAAAGCCCAGGCGTGGGTTCACAGCCGAATTCTACCAGACATACAAAGAGGAGCTGGTACCATTCCTTCTGAAACTATTCCAAACAATCTAAAAAGAGGGAATCCTTCCCAAATCATTTTATGAGACCAACATCATCCTGATACCAAAACCCGGCAGAGACTCAGCAAGAAAAAAAAGCTTCAGGCCAATATCCATGATGGACATAGATGCAAAAATCTTCAATGAAATACTGCCAAACCAATTGCAAGAGCACATCAAAAAGCTTATACACCATGATCAAGTAGGATTCATCCTGGGGATGCAAGGCTGGTTCAACATATGCAAATCTATAAACATAATTCACCAAATAAACAGAACCAAAGACAAAAACCACATGATTATCTCAATTGATGCAGAGAAGGCTTTGACAAAATTCAACAGCCCTTTATACTAAAAACCCTCAATAAACTAGGTATTGACAGAACGTATCTCAAAATAATAAAAGCTATTTACAACAGACCAACAGCCAATATCATACTGAATGGGCAAAAACTGGAAGCATTCCCTTTGAAATCTGGCACTAGACAAGGATGCCCTCTCTCACCACTCCTATTCAATATAGTACTGGAAGTTCTAGCCAGAGCAATCAGGCAAAAAAAAGAAATAAAGGGTATTCAAATAGGAAAGGAGGAAGTCAAATTGTCTCTATTTGCAGATGGCATGATTGTATATCTAGAAGACCCCATCGTCTCAGCCCAAAATCTCCTGAAACTGATAAGCAACTTCAGCAAAGTCTCAGGATACAAAATCAATGTGCAAAAATCACAAGCATTCCTATACACCAATAACAGACTTATAAGAGAGCCAAATCAAAAACGAACTGCCATTCACAATTGCTACAAAGAGAATAAAATACCTAGGAATACAACTAACAAGGAACATAAAGGACCTCTTCAAGGAGAACTACAAACCACTGCTCAACAAAATAAGAGAGGACACAAACAGATGGAGAAGCATCCCATGTTCATGGTTAGGAAGAATCAATATCGTGAAAATGGCCATACTGCCCAAAGTAATTTACAGATTCAACGCTATCCCCATCAAGCTACCAATGACCTTCTTCGCAGAACTGGAAAAAACCACCTTAAACTTCATATGGAACCAAAAGAGAGCCCGCATAGCCAAGTCAATTGTAAGCAAAAAGAACAAAGCGGGAGGCATCACACTACTGGATTTCAAACTATGCTACAAGGCTACAGTAATCAAAACAGCATGGTACTGGTACCAAAACAGAGATATAGACCAATGGAACAGAACAGAGGCCTCGGAGGCAACACCACACATCTACAACCATCCGATCTTTGACAAACCTGATAAAAACAAGCAATGGGGAAAGGATTCCCTGTTTAATAAATGGTGTTGGGAAAACTGGCTAGCCATGTGCAGAAAGCAGAAACTGGACCCCTTCCTGACACCTTACACTAAAATTAACTCCAGATGGATTAAAGACTTAGGCATAAGACCTAACACCATAAAAACCCTAGAAGAAAATCTAGGCAAAACCATTCAGGACATAGGTGTAGGCAAGCACTTCATGACCAGAACACTGAAAGCATTGACAACAAAAGCAAAAATAGACAAATGGGACCTAATCAAACTCCACAGCTTCTGCACAGCAAAGGAAACAGTCATTAGAGTGAATCGGCAACCAACAGAATGGGAAAAACTTTTGCAGTCTACCCATCTGACAAAGGGCTCATATCCAGAATCTACAAAGAACTAAAACAGATTTACAAGAAAAAAAACAAGCCCATTCAAAAGTGGGCAAAGGATATGAACAGACACTTTACAAAAGAAGACATACATGAGGCCAACAAACATATGAAAAAATGCTCATCATCACTGATCATTAGAGAAATACAAATCAAAACTACATTGAGATACCATCTCACGCCAGTTAGAATGGCGATCATTAAAAAATCTGGAGACAACAGATGCTGGAGAGGATGTGGAGAAGTAGGAACACTTTTACACTGTTGGTGGGAGTGTAAATTAGTTCAACCATTGTGGAAGACAGTGTGGTGCTTCCTCAAGGACCTAGAAATAGAAATTCCATTTGACCCAGCAATCCCATTACTGGGTATATATCCAAAGGATTATAAATTATTCTACTATAAGGACACATGCACACGAATGTTCATTGCAGCACAGTTTACAATAGCAAAGACCTGGAACCAACCCAAATGCCCATCGATGATAGACTGGACAGGGAAAATGTGGCACATATACACCATGGAATATTATGCATCCATCAAAAACGATGAGTTCGTGTCCTTTGTGGGGACATGGATGAACCTGGAAACCATCATTCTCAGCAAACTGACACAAGAACAGAAAATCAAACACCGCATGTTCTCACTCTATAGGCGGGTGTTGAACAATGAGAACACATGGACACAGGGAGGGGAGCATCACACACTGAGGTCTGTTGAGGGGAATAGGGGTGGGACAGCTGGGGGTGGGGAGTTGGGGGAGAGATAGCATGGGGGAGAAATGCCAGATATAGGTGATGGGGAGGAAGGCAGCAGATCACACTGCCATGTGTGTACCTATGCAACAATCTTGCATGTTCTTCACATGTACCCCAAAACCTAAAATGCAATAAAAAAAAAACAATGACATAAACACAGGCATACCTTGGAGATATTATGGGTTTGGTTCTGGACCATTATAATAAAGTGAGTATCACAATAAACTGAGTTATGCAAATTTTGGGGTTCTCAGTATATATAAAAGTTATTTTTATACCATTACTATAGCCTATTAAGTGTGCAATAGCATTATGTCTAAAAACAATGTAGATACCTTAATTTTAAAAGTTTTTATGCTGAAAAATGCTATTGATTATCTGAGCCTTCAGTGAGTTGTAATCTTTTTGCTGGTGAAGATCTTGCCTCCATACTGATGGCTGCTGACGGATCAGGGTGGTGGTTGCTGACAGCTGAGGTACCTGTGGCAAATTCTGAAAATAGGGCACTGATTTGCTACACCGATTGTCTCTTTTATGAAAGATGTCTCTATTGTATGTGTTGCGGTTTGATAGCGTTTTACCCACAGTAGAACTTCTTTCAAAACTGGGGTTAGTCCTTTTAAATTCTGTTGCTAAGTTTATGGACTAAGTCCATAGAATATTCTAAATCCTTGGCTGTTGTTTCAAAATGACATCACGGCATCTTTATGAGGAGCAGATTTCATCTCAAGAGACCACTTTCTTTGCTCATCTGTAAAAAACAACTCCTCATCCATTCAAGCTTTATCATGAGATTGCAGGCTGAAGAGATGACTGAATTGCTATTTCTAAAACATCTACAGTGACTTCCTGCACTGAAGTCTTGTACCCCTCAGAGTCATCTGTGAGGGTTGGAATCAGCATCTTCCAAACTTATTTTAATGTTGACATTTTTTACCTCCTCTCTATAAATCACAAATGTTCTTAGTGGCATCTAGAATGATGAATTTTTCCAGAAGGCTTTCTTCCAGACCCATCAGAGGAATCACTATCTATAGCAGGTATAACCTTATGAAATGTATTTCTTAAACGATAAGACTTGAAAGTTAAAATTACTGCTTGATCAGGTCAGCAGAGTAGATGGTATGTTAACAGGCATTTAAACAGCATTTATCCCTTTTGTATCTCCCTCAGAGTTCTTGTAACCAGGTACATTGTCAAAGAGTTGTAATATTTTGAAAATAATCTTATTTTCTGAGCAGTAAGTCTCAACAGTGGGCTTACAATATTCAATAAATCATACTGTAAACTCTAAATTCTTGTGCTGTCATCTGGACTTTATTTCATCTATAGAGTACAGGAAGAGTAGGTTTAGCATAATTCCTAGGATTTTCAGAATAGTAAATGAGCATTCGCTTCAACATAAAGTCACTGGCTGCATTAGCCTTGGACAAGTCAACCTGTTTTTTGATACTTTGAAGCCAGGCATTGTCTTCTGCTCTCTAGCTAGGAAAGTCCTAGTGGCATCTTTTTTCCAATAGAGGCTGTTTGTTCACATTGAAAACCTGTTGGTTAGTGTAGTTGCCTTCATCAGTGATCTTAGCTAGTTCTTCTGGAGAACTTGCTGCAGCTTCTTCCAGCCCTTGCTGCTTCACCTGCAACTCTTATGTTATGGAGAGGGCTTCTTTTCTTAACTCATGAACCAACCTCCGCTGGCTTCCAGCTTTTCTTCTGCAGCTTTCTCACCTCTCTCAGCCTTCACAGAATCCAAGGGATTTAGGATCTTACTCTTGATTAGGCTTTGGCTTTAGAGAATACTGTGGCTTCTTTGGTCTTTTATCCAGACCACTTTCTCCATATCAGCAAGAAGGCTATTTTGCTTCCTTATCATTCGTGTGTTCACGGGCGTGATGCTTTTCATTTCTTTTAAGAATCTTCCCTTTGCATTTACAACTTGGCTTAACTATTTGGCACAAGAGGCCTAGCTTTCAGCCTATCTCAGCTTTCGACATACCTTCCTCGCTAAATGACTAAGCTTATCATTTCTAGCCAAATTAAAGTGAGAGATGTGCAACTCTTCCTTTTACTTCAACACCATAGCAAGGTTACTAATTGGCCTAATTTCAATATTGTTGTGTCTCAGTGAATAGAGACACCCAAAGAGAGGGAGAGAGACCCAGGAATGGCTGGTTGGTAGAGCAGTCAGAACATACATACCTTTATTAAACAGTTTGCTGTTTTATATGGGCATGGTTCATGGCTCCCCAAAACAATTACAGTAGTAACGTCAAAGATCACTGATCACGATAACAGATAAAGTAATAATTTAAAAGTTTGAAATATGGTAAGAATTACCAAAATATGAGGCAGACATGAAATGAACATATGCTACTGGAAAAATGGTGCTGATAGACTTGCTCAACACAGGGTTGCCACTAATCTTCAATTTGTAAAAATGCAGTATCATTGAAGCACAATAAAGTGAAACATAATAAGACAAGGTATGCCTGAACAATTACAGCATCAGCCCTGCTCTAGATATGTTCACTGGAATGGACACTAAAATAATCATAGATGACAATGCAGTTTAAACTGTTTTCCTATGTACACAAAACCAATTTAGGATAGATAAAGAACAGAGGGCCTGGTGCAATGACTCATGCCTTTCATACAACACTTTGGAAGGCTGAGGCAGGAGGATTCCTTGAGTCCTCAAGTTCAAGACCAACTTCGGAAACATAGCAAGACTGTTTCTACAAAAAATTAGAAAAATTGACCGGTTGTGGTGGTGTGGGCTGTAGTCCCAGCTGCTTGGGAGGCTGAGACAGGAGGATCGCTTGAGCCCAGGAGATCAAGGCTGCAGTGAGCCATGATTGCACCACTGCAATCCAGCCTGGTGAACAGAGCAAGACCTGTCTCTTAAGAAAAAAAAAAAAAACAGGAATGTTTTGTAAGTTTAGAAGGTTATGTCTATACACAATTTTCTCTGGTCCTGTACTCAATACAGAAGAATTAATCAAGTAGACCTTCTCTGAGTGACTTTATTCCATGTAGGGGAAAACATTCATATATAAGTTAACATTATAAAGCCAAGATGTGAATCAGCTGTAAGTCAGAATCCTTTTTAAATATAGATCAAGGTAAGAGGCACTAAAGTATAGCAAATTTCTTTGGTGGAGATTAATGAGGTAGCAACATTTTGTCCAATTTGGACAAATATATTTGGCTAGATAAAGTATATTCTTTCTTGAATAGTCAAATGCTTTAAATTATTATTCATTATCTCTATACATTTTCATTATTGGAAATATAATGTAGTTTAAATATTAAAATAAATTCTGACAGAGGACTTCCCTAGAAAAACTATTATACCACTGTGTCAGGGTCCCCCAAGACCACTCCCATATTCAATGGTTCATTAGAAGAATTCATAAGGATTGGCAAATACTTGTACTTGTGGCTAATATATATTTTCCTTTTTTCCTTCTTTATCCAATCCATGTGCCTCACAAGGAATTTATAGCAAAGGAATACAAAGCAAAATCAATGAAGGGATAAGGCACATAGGATGAACTCTAAGAAAACTAGCCTCAAGCTTCCAAAAGTTTTCTCCAAGTTAGGGTCACATACTTAATTTAACTCCAGAAAGGAGTTCCAACAGCAGGTATGACAGTATATGAAGTTTTATCTACCAGAGAAGCTCATTGGATACTTAGCGCCCGGTGTTTCTATTGGGAACAGATCACATAGGCTTCCTCTGCCTGGCATGCACCAGAATTCCAGACTCCCAGAAGGAAAACAGGTGTTCAGTATAAACCACATTGTTTGTACAAACAGCATAGGCACAGTGAATCATTCTTTTCATTTGGAAAAAAGGTTTATATCAGTTTAGGGAACTGTTTACCCATAAGTTTCCAGATACGAGCCAAGAACCAACCTCGCAAGCAGGCCTTTCCAAAGATAATACTCTCAAGCCTGCTATGTTGACTTTTCTGTACAACCACTCTAAATATTTTTATTACTATCTTGCAGTTCAGATTTATTTTCCAATTTGTATCTGTTCTAAAAATATATACCTCTGCTATTCAAATTTGCTTAGTGAAGAGGGAAATATTTCAAAAATGAAAGTTAAACTTCTTTATTATAATCATGTATTAGCACATACACACATATATATCACCAGAATATAGATAGATCTATGAGGGCAGTTTGGTTTTCCATTGAGTATTGCTGGGAGTTGGATCTCTCAGGGAGTAGACTCTCAAATGGGAATCAGCATGCAGGAAGTTTATTTTATTTATGTATTTATTTATTTAGAGATGGAGTCTGGCTCTGTCATCTAGGCTAGAGTGCAGTGATGTGATCTCTGTTCACTGCAACCACTGCCTCCTGGGTTCAAATTATTCTCCTGCATCAGCTTCCCAAAGAGCTGGGATTACAGGTGTGTGCCACCATGCCTGACTAATTTTTGTATTTTTAGTAGAGCTAGGGTTTCACCATGTTGACCAGGCGGGTCTCGAACTCCTGGCCTCAAATGACTCTCCCGCCTTGGCCTCCCAAAATGCTGATATTATAGGCATGAGCCACTGCACCTGGCCAGGAAGTTTATGAGTGAGGGTTCTTAGGATCAACACCTGTGGGGGAAGGCTAGGAACCAGGTTTGGGCAGAGGGAGTAGGGCTATAGTGCAGCTGCAGTTCCATGTACCAAGCTGATTTATGCATGACTCAAGTGTGGGCCTTTTTCCTCTGGCAGGATGGCCCAGACCATTATCCCTGGGGAATCTGAGCTTCTGTGTATCTTGTCCTTTCCAGGTCATGGCTAAGATACTTATCCACTTACTGTCAAAATTGGGCAAGTTAGTACCAAAGGACAACCAAGTAGATCACCTGGATGCCAAAGTCATTCCTCCTCACCCCATTATGTAGCAGCAGCTGTGAATCAGGCTGATGATCAGCTTGTCTGTGAGGCCCTCCATGCCACAGGTCTGAACTGAGCTTAAGATGCGGGTGCATCGAGGTGGATGGCACGGTCTGGGATACATGCCCTTTCAGCTGGTTTGTGCCCTCCAGCACTGCTTGTGCTTGATCCCAGATCAATCAGTTCCATCTCTGATGACACTTATTGTTGAATAGAGTGCCTGGCATAAATTGGTGTTTAATAATTTTTGAATGAATTTATGACTAAATGGTCAAATAGAGAAAAAATCCTCTACACTCTCTGAAACTATAAATAACACAAATCGCTCATCTAATAGAAACATTTCTATATCTCTCTAATAATCCAAATTAGGTATATATAATTGGTACTACCTCATAATATTGCTTTTCTTACTGGCTTAACTCTGGAAATTTTTGTTGATGACTCAAATTCGCGTCTTTAAAGGAAGTTATGGTATTCGGCACCTCACAGAATGGGATGATCAAATGGTCAACGGACATGTGAAGAGAGACCTCAGCACCATTACTCATCAGCAGAATGCAAATTAAAATTGCAAGATACAACCACAAATTTTGAAGATCGATGATTCCAGGTGTTGTCAAGGTTGTGGAGGAATAGGGGATTCTCATACACTGTGGGTAGGAGTATCAATTTCTACAACCACTATGGAATACTGTATTAGTTCGTTCTCACACTGCTATAAAGAACTACCTGAGACTCGGTAAGAAAAGTTTAATTGAATCACAGTCCCGCAGGCTGTACAGGAAACATGGGTTGGGGAGGCCTCAGGAAACTTACAATCATGGTGGAAGGCTGAAGGGAAGCAAGCACCTTCTTCACATGGCAGAGCAGGAGACAGAGTGAATGGGGAAGTGCTACATACTTTAAAACAACCAGATTTTGCGAGAACTCACTATTACAACAACACTAAGGGGGAGACCGCCCCCAGGATCCAGTTACCTCCCACCAGGTCACTCCCCCAGCACCAGGGATTATAATTCAACATGAGATTTGGGTTGGGGACACAGAGCCAAACCATATCAAATACATTTTAGCATTACTTTCTATATTTAGCTGATCATACACCTTCTCTATAACCCAACAATTCCAGTAATATATCAAATAGAATGGTGCATACATTTATACCAAAAGAATAAGAATGTTCATAGCAGCTTTATTCTTGACAGTTCAAAACTGAGTATAGCCTAAATGTCCATCATAGTGGAATGGATAAAAATAATATATATATATAATATATATATATATATGTGTGTGTGTGTGTGTGTGTGTGAATAATAACAATAAAAATAAATATACTATAGCACATACAACATTATGGATAATTCTCAGTATTGAGTGAAATAGGTCAGAAATAAAAGAAGAGGTATAATGTGATCTCATTCAAAGTTCAAAGATAAAATTAAACTGTGATGTCAGAAGATAGGCTAGTAATTATTAATACCAGTGGGAAGGAAGAAGTGAATAATAATTGTGAGCAACATGCTGGTATCTTCCAGTATGATGATAATATCCTATTGATTGACCTAACTGATGGTTACATCAGTATTTGCTCTATTATAATTCATAGATTGGTACATTTATGATTTGTGAACTTTTAATCAAGTCTCCACGGCTTTTAATGTTTGATTTGGTGGATATTCTCATATGTGCTAATATTAAAATATTGACTTACACAGTTTTCCTAATGTTCAGAACTAATCAGAACATTTGAAAATACTCCAGTAAATGTGAAATTCTATTTTAAAAATCTAGCAGAAAGGGATAGTACCTGATTGAATATTAGCTCTTATAGTCTACTATGTAGAATTATGGCCACAAATGAGCAAGATAACTATACTGCTGTTGAAGGATGTATTCTAGAGATCTTTACATACACCAATTTGACAAAAGGCTCTTTATGATTAAATGGGAGAAACAGTCTTTTTAGGATAAGTTTAGCAAGTTGCCAAAAAAGTCTAGAGAAGTTAATAGGTAACTTTTTTGACTGTGACCCATGGCATATATTAACTATGAAAAATCATATTCCTGAAAGCAAGGAGCTGAAAACTGATGCCATGGGAATCGTTCTTAAAAATAGAAAACTATAGTTTATTTTTTTTCTTGCGTGTGAAACTTCATTTTTTTTCTGCTTATGAACAGTTTTAAAGTGACTAAAAGTCCTAAAGGAAGAAAATAACCAAGGAGCAAGCCGTTGGTGCCCTGGAGCAAAAGAATTTGAGGGAAATTGATTCTAGGACTTGGTAAGAGACAGATCGTTAGGGGCATGTCCTTCTGATTTTGATTTTTTTTAAAGCGCTACAGTAGAGATGGCCAAAATATCCAACATTAAAGGAGTAAGTCAATACCTATGTTAATATTAGGAAGCTGCAAAAATTACATTCTAGCAAAGAACTTAACTGATAATAGAAAAACACTTATCTGTAATAGTAAACAAAAATTATAGTACAAAATACATTAGTGAAATTATGGATGATTTATATTTACACCTCTTAGGTTTTATATAAGAATACGCATACTTTATAATCATTTTAAATAATTATATGTTAAAAGAGAAAAGTCAAGGGACAGTCCAGATAGACTACGGAAATTCTCAAGTCAAAATAGCAGTGTAAACACTGTATAACTAATACATACAGTATTTTAAAAAAATAGTAAGCAGCAAGGTGGTACAGTAGTCCTCTCTTATCCAAGGGAGATACATTCCAAAGACCACCAGTGGATGCCGAAACCATGGATAGTACCGCACCCTATGTATACTGTGTTTTTTTTTTTTTATGTACATAGTTATCTGTGATTAAATTTATAAATTAGGCACAGGAAGAGATTAGCAATAACTAATAATAGAACGTAACTATAAAGCATACTGTAATAAAAGTTATATGAATGTGGTGTTTCTCTCTCTCAAAATAGCTTATTGTACTGTAATCACCTATTCTCAGACCGTGGCTGACCACAGGTAACTGAAACTGTGGAAAGTAAAACCATGAATAAAGGGGGAACAAGTGTAAATGAAAACCAGCACTGACTTTGGAGCAGATAGACCCATCAGTTTTTGCCTCCATTACTTATTATTTAATGTGGCTTTATATAAGTAACCACTCTCAGATTCCATTTTCTTACCCATAAGATGCAGAGATGTAACCCAAAAAGAATGATAGGTATGAGAATTAGAGGTTATTAAAACATCCCTAACTCAATAAACATTATCATTACTATAGTACTTTACTGAATATAAAGAATCAGCAAAGTAATAATGTATTGATTTGTGAGGACAGAAAAATACATATGACAATAATTTGGAACTGCAAGTGACTGTTATGCTATTAATAACAAAAGAAGGCTTAGCCATTATTATTTATTTAAAAACCATAATACTCAGGAGTGCAGAATGGTTTCCCAACTTTCTTGATGGTGACTGACACCATATTGTGATCCCTATGCCCACATATATATTTCTACATTTAACAATTTTTGAAAGAATATTTTCTCTTACTATGTGTGATGCATGTTGATATTTATTTTTCTGTCCTTTTCTCTTTTTTTAAAGAGACAGGTCTTGCTCTGTAGCCCAGGCTAGATTGCAGTGTCACAATGATAGCTCATTGTAACCCTAAACTCCCAGGCTCAGGAGATCCCCCTGCCTCAGCCTCCTGAGTAGCTAGGACTATAGGCATGAGCCACCATGTCCAGCTAATATTTTTATTTTTTGTAGAGAATAGAGGCAGGGTCTTGCCATGTTTTTCAGGCTGGTCTTAATCTCCTGGACTCAAGCAATCTCCCACCTAAGCCTCCCAGAATGCTGGGATTACAGGCATGAATCATCGCACCTGGCCCCTTTTCTGTTTTTTTAATTAATGTATGTTCTTTTCCCCCTCTTCTGTTCTGTTTCGTTTTCTGTTATTTTTATATTGCTATTGTAATTCAGTAAATCAATCCACTAACGTGCATTCTGCAGTTTGGAAAACACTGCTCTAAAAGACATCTAGGAGATTAAACATCTTTTACCATTGAAGTACCTCAGCATCATCAGTGTCATTAGTCAGTCATTATTCAGACATTAGTGACATCATGTTCGTTAGATCTTTTAGAAATGGGCCATATTTCGAAGCTACTCAAAACATTCTTAGTGTAATAGAAAATCATTTAGTACTATAAATAAAATATCTATAATGAGCTATATTAATTAAATATAATAATTGAGTGGTTGTGGTTCCATATTTCACCAGAAAAAAAAATCATTTTTAAACATCATTAATAAAGAAATTTTTAACAAGAAATAGATTATTCCCAAAGCACATTTTAAAAATATTTTTTTATTGAGATATTACTCACATACCAAAAAATTTATCCTTTTAGCATACAACTCTGTATCTTTAGCACATTGGAAGGCCGAGGCGGGATGATCACTTGAGCCTAGGAGTTTAAGGCTGCAGTGAGCTATGATTGTGCCACTGCATTGCAGCCTGGGCAACAGAGCCAGACCCAATTTAAAACAAATTTAAATAAAAATAATAAAGTAAACAGCTCAGTGATTTTTAGTATGTTCATGGGGTCATGCAAGCATCACCACTAACTGATTCCAGAACATTTTCATCACCCCAAAAAGAAAGCCTGTATAAATGAGCAATCAGTTCTCAAACCCCCGTCTAGTAAACTCCTGGCAATCACTAATCTGCTGTCTTTATGGTTTTCTCTGGTTTTGTTATTTCATATAAGTCAATCATGTGTCCCTTAATGATGGGGGACATGTGAGAAGTGTCTCATAGGGCAATTTTGTCATTGTGCAAACATCATAGAGTGTGCTTACAAAAACCTAGATGGTAGAGCCTACAACACAGTTAGCTGTATTATGTAGCCTATTGCTCCTAAGTTACAAAGCTGTACAGTGTATTACTGTACTGAATGCTCTGGCAATTGTAACACAATGGTAAGTATTTGTGTATATAAAAATAGAAAAGGTACAGTAAAAATACAGTATTATAATCTTACAGGAATACTGTCATATATGCAGTCCATTGCTGATTTAAATGTTATGTGGCACATTTCCAACGGTGAGAACATACAATATGTGAACTTGTATGTTTAACTTCTGCCACTTAATATAACATTTTCAAGGTTCATCCATGAAAATGAGTTATTTATTCCTTATTGTGGCAGAGTAATATTCCAGTTTTTGGATATACCACATTTCATTTATCCATTCATCAACTGACGGACATTTGTGTGTTTACACCTCTTCACCATTATGAATCATGAATGCTACTATGAACATCCCTGTTCAAGTTTTGTGAGTAAATGTTTTTAATTCTCTTAGGTGCATGCCTAGAAGTAGAATCAATTCCATTCTGTTTATCTTTTTGAGGAACTGCCAAGCTGTTTTCTATAGTAGCTGTACCATTTTATATTCCCATCAGCAATGAATCAATTTCTCCACATCATTGTCAACACATGTTGTCCTTTATTTTAAAAAAATGTTAACCATCCTAGTGGATGTGAAGTGGTATCTTACTATGGTTTCGATTTGCACTTTCCTAATGACTAATGATGTTGAACATCTTTTCATGTATTTGTTGGCCATTTCTATACAGCCAGCCTTCCATACCCATGGATTCCGCATCCATGAATTCAACCAACTGTGGACCAAAAAACTTCGGGGAAACAGGTCGGGCGCGGTGGCTCACGCCTGTAATCCCAGCACTTTGGGAGGCCAAAGCAGGTAGATCACAAGGTCAGGAGATCGAGACCATCCTGGCCAACATGGTGAAACCCCGTCTCTACTAAAAATACAAAAATTAGCTGGGCGTGGTGGCACACACCTGTAATCCCAGCTACTCGGGAGGCTGAGGCAGGAGAATTGCTTGAACCCAGGAGGTGGAGGTTGCAGTGAGCCGAGATCGCGCCACTGCACTCCAGTCTGGCGCCTGGCAATAGAGCGAGACTCTGTCTCAAAAAAAAAAAAAAAAAAAAAAAAAAATTGGGGAAACAACAACAACAATAATAATACAATAATAAAAAAACAATTTTTAAAAACCCAATACAGTATAACATCTATTTATGTAGCATTTACCTTGTATTATGTATAAGTTATCTAGAGATGATTTAAAGTATACTGGATTATATGTGTACATTAAATGCAAATTTGACACCATTTTATATAAGGGACTTGAGCATCTGTGAATTTTTGTATCCATGGGAGTCCTAGAACCAATCACCCTTGGATGTAGAGGGACAACTGTATCTCTTCTTCGGAGAAATGTCTATTCAAGTCCTTTGCCTATTACTAAATTGGTTTGTTTGTCCCTATTATGTTGCATTGAGAGCATTGTATATTCTGGGTACCAGACCTTATCAGATACAAGATTTGCAAATTTTTTTCCATTCTATGGATGGTCTTTTTACTTTCCTTTCTTGATGATATCTTTAAATACACAAAGATTCTTAATTTTGATGAAGACCATCATCTATTTTCCTTGGTTGCTTGTGTTTTAGGTGTCATATATAAGACATTGCTCACCCATGTTTTCTTCTAAGAGTTTCATACTTTTAGCTCCCTTTTCACCCAGTTTTAGTTCATTTTTGTATATTATGTGAGGTAGGGGTTCGATTTCAATCTTTTGCCTGTATTTATTCAGTCATCCTAGCACCATAGGTTGAAGACACTATCCTTCCCCAATTAAATGGTCTTGGCACTCTTGTAAAAAAAATAGTTTACCATAACATTTGGGTTTACTCTTAGTGTCTCAGTTTTATTTCATTGATTTATAACACTATCCTTATGCCAATACCATACTGTCTTGATGACTAACTTTTTAGTGAGTTTGAAATCAGGAAGTGTGAGTACTCTAATTTTATTGTTCTTTTTCAATATTATTTTGATTATTCAGAGTCCCTTTTATTTCCATGTGGCTTTAGGATGCACTTGTCAATTTCTTCACAAAATACAGCTGGTGTTTTGATGGAGCGAGTGTGTTGAATCTGTAGATCACTTTGGGTAGTATTGCCATCTTAACAATATTAAGTCTTCCAATCCAAGAACATGGAATTTCTATTTATTTAGATCTTCTTTAATTTCTTTCAAAGATATTTTATAGATTTTAGTGTACAAATCTTGCAATTCTTTAGCTAAATTTGTTCCTTATATTCTTTATGATGCAGTTTGAAATAGAATATTTCATTTTAGGACTGTATATTGCTGGTGTCTAGAAATATAGTTGATTTTTGCATATTGATCTTAAATCCAGAAACCCTGAGGAACTTATTAGATCTCATAAATACGTGTGTGTGTGTGTGTGTGTGTGTGTGTGTGTGTGTGTATCTGTGTATGTGTATGCCTTAGCATTTTCTGTATACAAGATTATGTCACCTAAATAGAGATCGTTTTACTTTTTCTTCTTCTAGTTTGGATGCCATTATCTATACCTAATTGGCCTGGCTAGAACCTCTCATATGATGTTGAATAGAAGTGGTAATAATGAACATTCTTACCTTGTTCCTTATCTTAGAGAGAAAGCTTTTGGTTTTTACATTAAATGTGATGTTGGCTATAGATTTTTTTCATATATTTATAAAATCAGGTTAGTGCTTAGAAATTTATAGCTATAAATATATTTTTAAAGGAATAATTTCAAGTAAAATCAAACCTTCTACCTTATGAAACTTGAAAAATAAGAGCAAATCAAACCCAAAACAAGCAGAAAGAAGAAAATAAGCATGATATTTGCCTAATAAACTAAGTTGGAAGATATTCTTCCCTATTTCATTTTATGAAGCATGCATGAAGGATTGGTTTTTTTATATGTGTGATTTAATGTTGGGTAGAATTTACCAGCAAAGTCATCTGGTCTTGGTCTCTGGGAATTACAATTAACATCTTAATTTATTACAATCTACTTTAGGTTCAAACCAACTTAATTTCAATAGTGTACCAAAAGTTCTGTCCTATGTAGCTCCATTCCCTCCACTTTATTTTGTGCTGTATTGTCATACAAATTACAACCTTACATATTTTGTTTCCATTAACAGATTTACAATTATTGCTTCATGCAGTCATTTTCTTAATCAGTTAGGAGATTTAAAAAGAATTAGAAACAAAAACCACATTTATCCTATTTTTTATGTTTACCTATGTAGTTACCTTTACCAGTTTTCTTTATTTCTTCATGTGGATTTGCACTACTATCAAATGTTCTTTTATTTTAACACAAAAGTCTACTGTTTTTTATAGGTCAGGTTTGCTGATGATTAATTCCTTTTGTTTTTGCTTATCTGGAAATGTCTTAATTTTTCTTTTATTTTAGAAGGATAGTTTTTTTTTGCATATAGATTTCTTAGTTGAAAGTCTTTGAATATTTCATCCCACTGCTTTCAGCCTTCGTAGTTTCTGATGAGAAATCAGTTGTTACTCCTATTGAAGATCCCTTATACATACCAAGTTGCTTTTTTCTAGCTGCTTTAAAGATTCCCTCTTTGTTCTGGCTTTTGATGGTTTGATAATGATGTGTCTGGATATTGATCTCTTTGATTTATTCTTTTTGGAATTTGTTGGGCTTCTTAAACTTACAAATCAATGTTTTTAATGAAATTTGGGAAACTTATAGCTATTATTTTTGAAATATTTTCTCTGTCCTTTTCTCTATCTCCTTGCCTTCTGGGACACTCATTATACATATGCTGATATACTTGATGGTGTTTTACAGGTCTCTGAGACTGTTCAGTTTTCTTTAGTGGGGGCCATAAGCTCTTGGCCCCTGAAGTTTGCTAAAAATCACAGACAGGCAGATTTATTAACAGGAGAAAAGGCACACAAATTTATTTAATGTGTACATATGGGAGTCTTCAGAATGAAAATCCAACTTCCCAATGAGTTATAGAAACTTATATATCATTTTGAGGTTACAGAAAGAGTGGGGGCTTAGATTTTGATTTTTAAAAAGGTTATGGGAGCTGGGAGAAGAGGCTTGGTGAACAAAGGTGGTCTTTTTATGTAGATAAAGCCACCCTCAGGGAGAATAGATGGTAAATGTTTCTTCTCAGACTTTTAAATGTGTCAGACTTTCCATATCTCCTAGATCTGGGGAAAGGCATAGAAAGGGGAGGTGCACAACTGCATTAGCAGAGATTCTCCACATTAATGCAAACTTTCCCCCACTTAAGACAGCTTTGCAAGGTCATTTCTGCCTGCTGGCCAAGAGACTGACATTTCAAAATATGTCAAAGAAATGTATTTTAGGGTAAAATATTTTAATTTCCTCCACTTTATTCTTTGTTATCTGTTGCTCAAACCAGACTATCTTAATTGGCAAATCTTCAGCTTCACTGACTCTTCTGCCTATTCCAAGCTGCCATTGAGCTCTTCTAGTGAATTCTTCATTTCATTTATTCTCATTTTCAATTCCAGAATGTCTATGTGGTTCTTTTTAAACAATTTCTAACTCTTATTAGTGTTCATGATTTGGTGAGACATTATTCTCATAATTTCCTTTATAGATATAATCTCCTTTAGTTCTTTAAACATATTTTAAAATAGTAGATTTAAAGCCTTTATCTATTAAGTCTAACATCAGGACTTCCTCAGGGAAAGTGTTTATTAGTTGCTTTTTTTCTTGTGTGAGAGCCATATTTTTTTGTCTCTTCTCATATATTATAATTTTTTTGTTGAAAACTGGATGTTTTAAAATATATAATGTGGCCACTCTGTATATTAGTTTCTTTCTCCTCTCCAGGGTTTTTTGTTGTCACTGTTTTTGCTGCTGTTTGCTTGTTTAGTGACTTTTTCTGAAATAATTCTGTAAAATCTGTTTCCTTTGTCGGGGTGGGCACTGAAGTCTTTGTTGAGTTAGCTTAGGGATTAGCTAATGATTGAACAGATTTCTTTAAATGCCTGGAATCAATAAATCTCCTGGCCTTTGCAGATGGACTCTGTGTGTGTTTGTGCTGCAGCATGCCTTCAACAGTCAGCCAGGCAAATTACAAGTGTACCTCATTCTTCACAACCTGCTTGTGCAGAGCCTCAAGGTCAGCCAGAGGCAAGAGCGTACTTGGGGCCTTTTCAGGCCTTTCCTGAGTATGACACAGTTCTACACATACTCCCAGTTACATATGTGTATGGCCTTGTAGATTCCAAGAAATATAATGGAGCTTATTAACACTCATTTCTCAGGTTTTCCTCTTTTTTTTTTGAGACAGTCTCGCTCTATTGCCCAGGCTGGAGTGCAGTGGTATAATCTTGACTCACTGCAACCTCTGCCTCATACTCAAGTGATTCTCATGTCTCAGCCTCCCAAGTAACTAGGATTACAGGCATGCAGCACCATGCCTGGCTCTAGATAAATCAATAGATAAATTTTAGTACAGGTGAGGTTTCACCATACTGTCCAGGCTGGTTCAAACTCCTGGCCTCAAGTGATCCACCTGCCTCGCTTAGCCTCCCAAAGTGCTGGGATTATAGGTGTGAGCCACTGCCTCTGGCCTCTCAGCTTTTCCTTTTAAGCTTCCTAGTTGAGGCCTATTTTTTGCCTCAGTTGTTATCTACTAACTCAGGCAGCTCTGAAATTAAACAATGGTTTTTTATTGTTCCAGCAAATGCCCCTAGGGAAGAGGCTATTTACACTGGACCATCTCCAAGTCAGGTCAGATAAAGAGAGCTTTGTAAGTGGTCTTTCAGGTAATCACCAGACTGTTTAAATAATTAAAGTACTCTTGGAATGAAATAGGTGTTAAAGGAGCTCCAACCCCATTCTGCCCCTTATGGTGTCTGCCAGGCTACTGAGTTTTCACTGCAGTTGTGGGCTGTTGTTTTTCAAGGCTACCATGGAGCTGCAAATGAGAGCCAGGGTAACAGTGGATAGGCATAGGGCAAGTTAAAATGCTACAAAGCTCAGTGTTCAAAGTTTCAGCCATTTGTTGTTGTTGTTATGTTATAAATTTTCCAGGATTATTGCAACATTTTGATTAATTTTCAGAGTTTTGATAAAGTTGTTCTAACCATATTTGCCAATTTCTCATCACTTTTATGGAGGCAAGAATTTTATCCTTCATTTTTATAAGGAAAAAATAACAGGTTCTTACTCTGTCATGTTTACTGCCATCACCCCTTAACTAAGAAAGTTTTTAGGAAATTGAAGTGGACTTTTACTCTCTCAAGTCAGAGTGTAAGGAAGGTTGGCTTTTTAATGGCACATAAGTCAATAAGGGAAAAAAGGATCTCATGGAAATCTAAGAAAAGGAATTCATGGATCTGTCTTATCCTGGATCTGTCTTATCCCTCGTTAGACAGAACTTTCCACATTAGGGCACCTGACATGCTACTTCCCAGCCTTTGAATTATCTACCCTTAAGCTATATGCCTCTGTAGCTGTGGTGAGATGATGTGTTATAGCAGAAGGCTGCCTAAGATTGCACTGTAAGCAGAAACTACTCACAGCAAGGTTTCCATGTGAAGGCCTATGGGTGGGAACAAGGTGCAATATACAGTTCTCTCTGTGTGGCCTATAACTGTTTTGTTGAACATAATGGTGACTGAAAAGTTATGAGTAACACTTGCCTTATTTCAGGGGAAGATGTAATCCAGCTAATCAAAAGACAGCGAGTGCCAAGAGAGGACCAGTAAAAAAGATTACAAGATCAAACCATCTTCCAGAACTCTATCCGTGATTCCAGAACTGGGTGGATTTCTGTTTCTTCCTTTTTTTTCCCCCCCATCTGTAATATTCAACTTGTGATGTTAATGGTCAGCACATTTCTTCAGGGAATAAAATAGATAAGAAAGAACAGCCAAATTTTTCTTCAGCTCCTCTTCCAGAAATGTGTTCCTTTGTCTGCATAAAAGTAATTTTCTCCAGTGACCCTAAACTATGTAACAGAAGTGCTTGTGAGTTTTAAAATATCCTAGGAAATCTGAAGGCTGGTGTAGTTACAGCTGCTTTTAATAATAGACCCATGATCAACTCTGATAGTAACATTGCTGTTCTATTTGATTTCTAGTTGGCTATTAGCTAAAAGTGTGTATTCATAAAACCTTTTTGCCATTTTGGGCTGCATCTTGCTCAGTTTTTTAAATCACAGGTTTAAACAAGGCCGAAAATCAAGTCTATTTTAAATTTTGACTTGAAATATGGTATTGTAGAACAACCTTCAATCATAAATAAACATGTTTGTTGTTTCTACTCTGCCATGAACTTAGGAGATCTTGGGCAAGTCCCTCCACCTCATGTTTATTTCCCACAACTATGAAATGATTGAAGCAAACTATACACTTTCTAAGGTTTTTTACAATTCTAGAAAAGCAATATTTATTCGATCATAAGGTCCTGCCACTTAGCACTGGTGATTTAAATCATTTTGTGACGTGATAATTCATAGTGACGGACGATGGACTAATTCTTCAGACCAATGTGCAAGTGTTCACAGTACTCAAGTCCAGAAGTGGAGATAGAATGAGGAAAAGAAAAGAGAATTCTTCTGATGCATTTACAACATTTATTTAATCCTCTCATTCATGGTAGGACTGTTTTTGTCTTTAGATAGTTTTTGTAACTGTCACCTAGGTCTGGAACACATAACTTATTTGTCCACTTTAATAAATGAAATCACTGGACTTTAAATTTATAGAAATCACCCAGAGGTAAGTATAGTTTCCAGCTAATGGTGTTCTCACCCTATATCCTGCACAAAACCTAAATTCCAATTCTGTATCGTCAGTAATGAATACCAAATGCATTTCTATAACTACTTCTATAGAAGTTTATTTTCTTTAAGGAAGAATATATACATTTAATATAGCCAAAAATATTTTTAAATGACTTTAAAATGTAATGCAGAGAAATATAAAGTAACTTTCTGTAAGTTACTCTACAATGGACTTATTTGTAAACATTTTCCCCTATTGTTTAGCTAACTGTTGATATTAGGTGCCTTGACCCATATCATTAGACAAACATTAGATTTTTATGTCTTATACCATCTTTCTTAGCATTAGTAGAAAATTAATAATTTAAATAGTAATTATTATAGGCTGGGTGTAGAGGCTCACACTTGCAATTCTAGCACTTTGAGAGGCCAAGGTAGGCAGATCACTTGAGTCCAAGAGTTTAAGACCAGACTGGCCAACATGGCAAAACTCTGTCTCTACTAAAAAAAAAAAAAAAATATATATATATATATATATATATATATATATATATATATATATATAAATTATGCTGGAGTGGTTATGCATGCCTATAATCCCAGCTACTCAGGAGACTGAGGCACAAGAATCACTTGAACCCAGGAGGCAGAGGTTGCAGTGACCTGAGATCATTCCACTGCACTCCAGCTTGGGAGACAGAGCAAGATTCTGTTTAAAAAAATTATAATGATAATTATCAATGAAAAATAAACACTTTTATTTCATACAGAGCTAAGCTATTGTAGGGATGATTGAGGAACATTTAAAGTTATCTCAATCATTGGGATGAAATATTACTTGAACATCGTATCGCAGGGACTCTATTACATTTAAGTGTTGGTTCTGCAGGAGCTACTTTGGGATACTTTTCAGATGTCATAAAATGTCTGCATTAAACAGAATGATGATATGTTGAGAGAGTATAAAGAACTGAAATGAGGGACTCCAAAATCTGTGTTCTAATATCAGTTTTGCCACTTATAAGCTTCTGACTTTGAGTAAATAACTTTTCATATCCTCAGTTTCTTCCTTTACAGTGTTGGAAATATTTACCTTAATTACTGCCTTGAGATTGCTGTGCAGATCAAGGGTACTTACCACATGTTTATTTCTTTATTTCTTTAATAGCCTCATTCCCACTAAAAAGGGATGTGAGTTAGCTCTTACTAAATATAGAGGTATCAAAAATGCCTACAAGACAAAAGATGAAAATTAAAATTTAGCAAGAATTTCCAACTAAGAAAAGTTTTAGTCTTAAACTTTCTACCAGTCAGTGCAAAGAAGCAGTGACTGCTTTCCTTTGTAGAAGGAATATACAAGTAGAGAAAAAGCTGTATCTAGTTCTAAGCTCTGAAGGTAATTTGTCATAAAGAAAATGCAGTTACTGGCCGGGCATGGTGGCTCACACCGCCTATCACTTTGGGAGGCTGAGGCGGGTGAATTGCTTGAGCCCAGGAATTCCAGACTGGCCTGAGCAACATGGCAAAATGCCATCTCTACAAAAAATACAAAAATTAACCAGATGTGGTGGTGTGTGCCTGTAGCCCTGCTACTCAGAAGGCTAAGGTGGGAGGATCACTTGAGCCAGACCAGGAGGTTGAGGCTGCAGTGAGCCATGATCATGCCACTGCACTCCAGCCTGTGTGACAGAGTGAGACCCTGCCTCAAAGAAAAATTTAAAAGATCTAATTATTTGTTGCAGTAACCACAGCAAAAATGACAGTTTAGGGTCTTTGACACCCAAATATGTATTGATTTCAGTGTTTTCTTTTGTTGGAAAGTTCAGAATTCATAAGGCAAAACAATCAGTAAAACAATATATATTTAAAAATTTAAGATATCTAAATGTATTACAAAATATCAAGACATACCATTTTTAAAAACAAATATTACTGTAATAAAAAAGATAAAGAGTATTGACAAGAGTGTGAAGAATCTGGAAACTTCATATGTTGCTGGTGGGGATGTAAAATGATGCAGCCACTTTGGAAAACAGTCCCTCAAAAGGTTTAACATAGACTTACCATATGACACAGTAAGTCTCTTACGTATATGCCCAAGGGAAATGGAAACCTATGTCCACGTAAAAATATGTACAGGAAGGTTTTTGGCACCATTATTCAAATAGCCAAGAAGTGGAAACAACCCAAATGTTTATCAGCTGATGATTGGGTAAATAAAATATAGTATATTCAAACAATGGATGTTATTTGGCAGTAGAAAGGAATGAAATGCTGGTATATACTACAACATGGGTAAACCTTGGAAACATTATCCTAAAAATAATGGAATAACAAAAGACCATATATTGCACAATTCCATTTATATGAAATGTCCAAAATAGGCAAATCCATAAAGACAGAAGATAGATCAGTAGTCGCTGAGGGTTGGGGAAGGGTCGGTGATGGCAAATGACTGCTAATGGGTACAGGACTCCTTTTGGGGGTGATGAAAGTATTCTAAAATTGATTCCAGTGACAGCTGCACAACCCTGTGATAATAAAACTGTTGTACACTTTAAGTGGGTTGATGGTATGTTTTGTGATTTATACCTCAGGTTGTTGTAAAAGGTTGTTGTAAAAAAAAAGTTAAATATACATTAACATTTTAATATTAATTAGTAGATAAATGTTAATGAAATATTATTTGATCTTTCTCAAAAATATGATCCTAAAAATACAAAAATACATCATCGCTAGTGCTATTACTGGGTATAGAGCTTACTTTTTATTTATGTATTTGTGTGTGTGTGTGTGTAAAAATACAATAAACTGGTTGGAATATCTGCTTTATTAGCACATTTATACTTTCTCTCTCCTTATTCACATTGCTTCAAACAGCCACCTCTTAAAAGAAGAACTGGACCCTTTAGAGGTCATTTGCTTGGAGACATTGGCTTTCAATGCTGCAAGTGTGGCTGGGCCAATTAGAAAACAGGACACACCTTGGATGAAAAGCACTTTAGCTCACGTGTTTACATGGGTCCTCAACCTTAGCTGCGTGACAGACTCACCTGAAGAGCTTAAAGTAAAATATTCAGGTGTGTGTATCACCCCCAGGATTGTGATCTCACATGTATTTCTTTAAGCCTCCCCCAGGAAATTGTGCAGAAAAGATTGGGACCCACTCTGCTGGTTCAGTGTGGCTCCATCTCTCAAACTGAATGAAACTTCTTCCAATCTCTCCTCAAGCTGACTTCACGTTGGTCTTATTTTTACTGTTTTCAGTGAGAGATAAGGATTTTATTTTTTCTTTGTCATTATTTATTTCAAGTCTTATTTTAGACTCGGGGGTATGTGTGCAGGTTTGCTACCCTGGTATATTGTGTAATGCTGAAGTTTGGGGCACAAATAATCCTATCACCCAGGGACTCAGCATAGTACTCAACAGTTGTTTGTCAATGTTTGCTCTTTTCTCCATCCAGCCTCTAGTAGTCCCCCGTGTCTGTTGTTGCTATCTTTATGTCCATGAGTACTCAGTGTTTGGCTATCACTTGTAAGCGAGAACATGCAGTATTTGGTTTCTTATTCCTGTGTTAATTTGCATAGGAAATTGGCCTCTAGCTGCATCCATATTGTTACAAAGGACATGATTTCATTTTTTATGACTGTGTAGTATTCCATGGTGTATTTCAGGAGTGCCCAGCCTCTGTCCGTGGACTGGTACCCGTCCATGGGCTGTTAGGAACTGGGCTGCACAGCAGGAGGTGAGCTGTGAGCAAGCAAGCATTACCACCTGAACTCTACCTGTCAGATCAGCAGCAGCATTAAATTCTCATAGGAGCATGAACTCTCTTGTGAACTGTGCATGTGAGAGACCTAGTTTGCGTACTCCTTATGAGAATCTAATGCCAGATTAGAATTTAATGACTAATCTGAAGTAGAACAGTTTAATCCCAAAGCCATCCCCCTCCTCACAATGCAGTACGTGGAAAAATTGTTTTCTATGAAACCATTTTTGTTGTCAAAAGAGTTGGGGACCACTGGTGTATATATAGCACATTTTCTGTATTCAGTCCACAGTTGATGGGCACCTAGGCTGATTCTATGTCTTTACTATTGTGAATAGTGCTGTGATGCGCATGCTAGTGCATCTGTCTTTTTAGTAGAAAGATTTGTTTTCTTTTGGATATATTCCCAATAGTAAGATTGCTGGGTTAAAGGGTAGTTTCAAGTTCTTTAAGAAATCTTCAGACTGCTTTCCACAGTGGCTGAACTAATTCACATTCCCAGCAACAGTGTCTAAGTGTTGCCTTTTCTCCACAGCCTTACCGGCATCTGTTGCTCTTTGACTTTTTAATAATAGCCATTCAATGGTGTTAGGTGGTATCTTACGGTCGTTTTGATTTGCATTTCTCTGATGATTAGTGATGTGGAGCATTTTTTTTCATGTTTGTTGGCCGCTTGTATGTCTTCTTTTGAGAAGTGTCTGTCCATGTCTTTTGTCCATTTTTCAATGGGATTATTTTTCGCTTGCTGAGTTGTTTTTCTTATGGATTCTGGATATTAGACCTTTGTCAGATGCATAGTTAGTTCATGGATAGCTTCCCCCATTCTATACGTTGTTTGTTTATCACTAGTTTCTTTTGCTGTGTGTGAGATCTTTAATTCGGTCCCATTTGTTAATTTTTGTTTTGGTTGCAATTGCTTTTGAAACTTAGTCATAGATTCTTTCCCAAGGCCAACATCCAGAATGGTGTTTCCAGGGGCCAGGTCTATTAGCTCATGCCTGTAATCCCAACACTTTGGGAGGCCAAGGCAGGAGGATAGCTTGAGTCCAGGAATTTGAGACTAGCCTGGGCAACATAGTGAGACTGCCATCTCTATCAAAAAATGAAAAATTAGCCAGGGATGGTGGTGCATGCCTCTGTCTCAGCTGCTTGGGAGGGTGAGGTGGGAGGATCACTTGAGCCCGGCAAGCCAAGGCTGCAGTGAGCTGTGATCAGGCCACTACACTCCACGCTAGATGACAGAATGAAACCCTGTTTCAAAAAAAAAAAAAAAAAAAAAGTGTTTCCTAGGTTTCCTTCTAGGACTCTTATAGTTTGAGGTATTACATTTAAAATTTTAATTCCATTCATCTTGAGGTAATTTTTGCATATGGTAAAAGATGGGGGCTAGTTTCATCCTTCTGTATATGATTAGACAGCTATCTCAGCACCATTTGTTGAATAGGAAATCCTTTCCTTATTGCCTATTTTTGTTGACTTTGTTGAAGATCAGATGGCTGTAGGTATGCAGCTTTTTTTTCTGGGTTCTTTATTCTGTTCCATTGGTCTATGTGTCGGTTTTTGTGCCAGTACCATGCTGTGTTGGTTACTGTCGCTTTATAGTATAGCTTGAAGTCTGGTAATGTGTCGCCTCTGGTTTTGTCCTTTTTGCTGAGGATTGCTGTGGCTATTTGGGCTCTTTTTTGCTTTCACATGAATTTTAGAATAGTTTTTCTAGTTCTGTGAACAATTATGTTAGTAGTTTGATAGGAATAACATTGAATCTTTAGATTGTGTTAGGCAGTATGGCTATTTTAACAATATTCATTCTTCTAATCCATGAACATGACGTTTTTCCATTCGTTTGTGTCATCTGGTTTCTTCTGGTGGGGTTTTATAGTTCTCCTTGTAGAGATCTTTCACCTCCTTGGTTAGATGTAATCCTAGGGCTTTCTGTGTATGTCTTTGTGTACGTGGCTATTGTACATTGGCTCGCATTCTTGATTTGGCTCTCAGCTTGAATGTTATTGGTGTATAGAAATGCGACTGATTTTTGTACATTGATTTTGTATCCTGAAACTTTACTGAAGTTGTTAATCAATTCCGGAGTCTTTTGGCAGAGTCTGTAGGATTTTCTATGTATAGGATCATATTATCTTTGAAGAGAGATAGTTTGACATCTTTTCCTATTTAGATGCTTTTTTTTTCTTTCTCTTGCCCGATTGCTCTGGCTAGCACTTCCAGTACTATGTTGAATAGAAAGGATCTTATTTTTGGGAAAATTTTCCAACCAAGATTTCGAAACAATAATGATGAGAGCATTATATGCTAATTGCCAATATTTTCCTTTGACTTGTTTAACTTTAAATAATCCATTTTTTTTTTTGCTTAATGACCTTGTAGAGATATTTATAAAACACCTTTTGACTTTTGACTGGGCTGGATTTTTTAAAAAATGTATAAAGAGCTATATAACATTGGTTTCAAATAAATTATTTCTACCTTTTAATCATGTTAATTAGTTTTATCATGTATAGCTGTGGATTCCAAAGCAGTGTTACCCATATCAACTTTAGTACTACTATATTATATTCTACTGGATAGGAAATTACTTATTTGAGACTAAGAATTATTCTTGCAACAGAAGCTTATCAGTAACATTATTTGATTGCTTTTTGCTATGTGCACAAGTGAGGCTGTGTCTAGACTTATATACTAGGTATATTTCTTTTGTTCATAAATTAAATAATTGAGTTATAGATACTAATTTAATATGTAAGAAATTTTGATTTTTGATTTTAAATATCAGAATAACTAAATAGTAAAAACAAAAGTGCTGGGACTTTGGTATTTAAAAAGGGCAGAGTATACCAGAATATTAAAAACTGGTATTTAAATCACTAAACATAACTGAGGTATGAAAAAGTACCTTTAAAATAATAAAGCATTACCTAAATATGAGATCAGATCATATATTTGACAGTAGGGCACCATTTATACAGGTTAACATTCACTTAATCTGACTATGAATTAGAAAAATCTCGAATTTATAGAGTTCATTTAACTTTATTAAAGCAATTTGCCAACTCAGTTACAGAAATACAGAAAATATTACTATCTGGAGAACTACTCAATTGTAAGTTTATCATCGTTGAAATTGTTTAAGCAGACATTAGGTGACCATTTGTCAGGAATATTATAGGAAGGATTCCTGCAATGGTGGAAGTGTGGATTTGGTTGCTGTCAGTATGCCTTCTGATACTAAGATTCTCTTATTCCCTGCTCATTTATCACACTACAAAACCAGAGACAAAAATAACTTCCTAAAATATATGTTAATTACACCATATAGGCTGTATACATATAGGCAGTAAATATGAGCTTTCAAAAACATTTTGCCATTAGCTGAAAACTAACAAAATCAGTTTTATTAGGGTGGTTTTGTGTTTGTATTGCATGGTGTTCAATTGAGCTTCTTAAATCTGCAGTTTTTGCCAAATGTGGAGAATTTGGGGGCCCTTTTTGTGTTGTTCTGCCCTTTCCTTTCTTCCTGGACTTTAATTACAACCTGTTGTAAACCACTTGACATTGTTCCTTTTGGTTCTTTTTTTTTAAAATATCTTCTGTCACTGTATTTATGTTTTCCTTTAAATAACTGGTTAGATATATAATGGCTGGTTTGTTTTGTTTTGTTTTGTTTTGAGACAGAGTCTTACTCTGTCGCCCAAGCTGGAGTGCAGTGGGGTGATCTCAGCTCACTGCAGCCTCCAACTCCTGGGTTCAAGCAGTTCTCCTGCCTCAGCCTCCCCAGTAGCTGGGACTATAGGCACGTGTCACCACACCTGACTAATTTTTTGTATTTTTAGTAGAGAGGGGGTTTCACCGTGTTAGCCAGGATGATCTCAATCTCCTGACCTCCTGATCCACCTGCCTTGGCCTCCCAAAGTGCTAGGATTATAGGCGTGAGCCACTGCACCTGGCCATAATGGCTGTTTCAACATACTTTTTTGCTAATTACAGTATCTTTTTCATTTCTCAGTCTTTCTAGTGACTGATTTTTCTCCTGGTTTGGGGTGTCATTTTCTGCTTATAATATCTACTCATTTTTATATTAGATATTAGGCATTGATGATTTCATATGGTCGGTTATAGATTTATTCTTTTAGGCAGTTAAATTACTTGCAGTTCAGTTTATTCTTTTCAAGCCTTTGTTAGGGTAAGTATAGAGTGACCTTTGCCCTAGAGAGAGTTTAGCACCATTTATAAGGCATAGCTATTATGGGATTGCTAGTAAATTCTGTAAGGGTTATTGCCGAGTTTAAAATGAGGAAACTGAGGCCAGCACAGGAAAATTAAATGCCAATTTATTAAGCTCCCGGGCGAGGTTCTGTGGTCCGGGGAAGGGGGGGCCAGAGAAGTCGTGCTGGCTTCCTGGAAGAGGGGTGTTTATAGCTTTGAGAGAGCAAGGAGTGGCCGGGTGTTCTAATTGGCTGCGGGGGAGTGGGATGGAGACGGGGCGGGCTGTTATTGGTGGGTAGGTTGTTGGGTGGGTTTTTCTGGTGCAAGAGCCAGCCAGGGTTGCCTCAGCCAGGGCTATCCGGAGGGCTGTGTGCAGAGCTAGGTGCTGAGTGCAGAGGCGGGTGTCGAGTGCAGAGGCGAGTGTCGAGTGCAGAGGTTGGTGTCGAGTGCAGAGGCGGGTGTCGAGTGCAGAGGCGGGTGTTGAGTGCAGATCCTGGTGTGGAGTTTCCAGGCACGGAGAGGGATGGGTGTGTCCGAGCACCCGGTGAGGCAACCAGCCTTACAAATTCTGTGAGTGATCAACTGGGACACTCAACTCTAGCTCTTTGGACCTCAGATGCCTCCCAGGCTTGTGTGGCACTCTGCTTGACCTCATAGAGTTTTACTTTAAGCTTATGTGTCTTAATATCCAACCAATACTCAAGGGGCTCCTATGCAGATTTCTGGAGTTCTGTTTTGACATATCTGTTTGCTTTCTGGTACTCTGCAACTTCAGCCACTTCAGCCTCCCTGAACTCCATCCAGCCTCTGTCTTCTCAACTACATGAAACCACCATGCTTTGCTTGGGAACCCCTAGCCTGGTCTGAGCTCTGTACCTGCAGGTAGAATCTAGAATGATGGATAGGCCTCACTTCATTTCTCTCAAGCATCATAGTCTTAAGGTGCATTTCAGTATATCAATATCTGCAGTTGTTTCACATATTTCTGTCTAGTTTTCTGTTTCTTCACAGTAGGAAACTAAATCTTTCCCCCTGTTACTCTCAAGGCCAGAAGTAAAGGATAAAGCATTAAAATAAAAGCTAAGAAAATATTTTAAAATCTAATATAAAAATCCATTTTGCTATGCATCTGAAACTTTTTTTATGTTATCACTCAAAAATGTTTTTCTCACCTCAGTCGCTGAAATTTGCACTGGATCAAATAACTGAATGGGGCTTTGTGTTACCTTGGTGAGTAGATAAGTGTGTTCTGGGGAAGAAAGAGCAAAAGGTATTTATTCTGTGATCAAATTGGTGGACTATGGCAAAGACTGCTGCTATACACTCACCAAACTGTTTCTTTTTTCTATGGGACACAGAACTAGGCTACATTTCATATGCATAAAACACTTTGTTTACCACTGTGTGATGGTGCACACATACTTCTTTGCTTAGTGATATATGCAAGAAACACTGTTTAGTAGTGTGTGGTATGTATGCTACTGTGTTTAGATATATGGGTGTG
This sequence comes from Ateles fusciceps, assembly GCA_036589455.1. Classification (NCBI taxonomy): domain Eukaryota; kingdom Metazoa; phylum Chordata; class Mammalia; order Primates; family Atelidae; genus Ateles; species Ateles fusciceps. The sequence goes on from JAZHEH010001878.1 coordinate 489,500, forward strand.
AAATACTGTGTGCACCTAGGTGTGACCCTGTGACTGACTTCAGGCCAATATAATCTAAGTATAAGTGATACATGTCATTCCTATGACTGGCCCATTAAAACCTCCCAGGTGATCCTCTTGGTTGTGCTTTTTAAAAAATTGTGTTATGGGTGGATATAGAGGGTCTAGAAGCAAATTCCAAGGCCTCAAAGGATAGTAGATCCACAAGGTAGAAGAAACTTGAGTCCCTGAATCACTTCATATAGCACATGCATTCCTCTCACTTTGCTAATCCTCATTTGATTTCTATGTGAGGGAAAAGGAGATCCTTTTGTATGTGTGTGTGTTAGGCCACTGAGATTTAGGTTTTACTGGTTGAAGCGGTCAGCCTATGCTCACTTGTATCAAACAGTATTTTTAGTAAAACTTACATGTATTTAGGTTTTCTTCAGTAGATAATAATATCTTTATTTGCAACTACATGAAGAGATAAATTCAGCTATTCATTGATAGTGATGGCCCCTGGCCTGTTGCATCACTGAATCAGATTCTTGAATCTCAATTCATATTTTTAAATTGAGATTTAAAATTGAGATTTCTAACTTGGTATATTTTCAAGTCTGCTGAACATAACTAAAACAATGATTTTTTTAACTAAATCTTTTTGCATTTCCTTCAATGTCTTTCTAGTGTGCTGTTTTTTACGCCTTAGTACAAATGCTATAAAATCTGTTAGCCAAATACTGGCTGGACCCAAACAACTGTGGAATGTAGCAGTCAGTGTGTGAGCATGGAAGGATGCCCATAATAACTTTTGCTCAGTTGAGGAAGAACGCACAGCGTCCCTCATCCACAGCATTTATAAAATCCCATTGGGAAGATATGGTGAAAGCCCTCTTCACTGGGAATGGGATTGCTTCCTTTCTTAGGCTCTGACTCTGCTCTTGGGAGGAATGTTCTTGTCCATTTTTTCACAGTAGCCTCTGGCCACAGTCCGTGGGAATTTCTTCTTTTTCATCTTCTTACCCACATTCAAAGCAGATGATGAGGTTATGCTCTCTTTTGGGGATGCACAGCTTTCAGAGCTCATATTCTGTTTGAACAAAATTGGGTGTCTTGAGGTGATTTTACAGTTCAAAGGCTTTTTAGTCCTAGTTTATATAAATTCCATCAAAATATTAGTCAGTTCTACGTATAATTTCAGAGCGTGATTTGTTTCTTTGGCCCATACCTCTGTCTGCCTAATGAAAGCTACCATGCAGGTATTCACGTAATTGATAAATGTGATGTGACGTTAACACCTATTTATAATCTGATCCTTGCCACAAGGCTATTAGTGGCCTTCTGTGGCTCAAGACTTTTCTCAGCCTTATCTCTTTCTTTTTGAGATCTAGAAATAGTCGGCCTTTCCAACTCTTTAATGCCCTTCCATGCCCCAAATTTCTAGATTCTTTCTTAGACTCTCTCTATTCCCTTTATTTCTCCTTGCAAACTGGCTAGGTATATTGCAAGCTCATCAATTTATTCTATCTTATCAAAGGCAGCCAATAACGTCTAGTACACATGTATTAGTCCATGCTCATGCTGCTAATAAAGACATACCTGAGTAAAGCGTAAATGACATTTTTTCCTACTCTGCCTCATTCCTCACCTTCACAAACAAGAAGCTTCTCTCCTTTAAAGTGGTCTACCATTTTTGTGCTAAAGAAATTCCTCATGACTTCATACAGCCACAGTTGGCTGTCACTGTGGCTAAAGGAAAATAAGTTCCTTCGTAACTTTGTGATCTCCTCAGACCATAGAGGTATAACCAATGACTCCACAGGAGCTGCTTCTACTGCTTCTGCTGTGTTGCTGCCCTGAGGGGGATGCCCTCACAATGAATCAGTGTGGCATTGCCCAGGCCCACTGTGGACTTGACGTGACACAGCCACTCCTCCATAGTTATAGTGTCACTTTGGTTTAGCTCCACATTTTCTAGCAAAGATTTGCAGTTAAAATGAGGCAGATTTAGTAGAACTAAATCCTGTTTTAAAAGTGAATTAATATACTGAAAGATAGGAAAACTGTCAAGTCTTATTGCAGTCTAATGCAGGGCATCATTAGAAGTTGGTGCTATTCTTTGACCTTTGTTACTGCCTAAGGGCAATGGTTCTTAACTCAGTGGGAAAAACATATTACCTTCTGTATGTATCCTAAATACTAGAATGTGAAATCCAGTAAACAGTCTCTGCCTTACCATGCTGCTAAAATCAAGTCATAATTGTTAAGCAGAGGTGTGAGATGGTGTTAATCTTTTTGCAGTGCTATAACGAAATACATGCTGGGTGGCTTATAAACAGCAGAAATTGATTCTCACACTTCTGGAGGCTGCAAAGTCCAAGATCAAGGCAGCAGCAGATTCAGTATCTGGGGAGGGCCCACTTCCCTGGTTCGTAGATGGCATCTTCTCACTGTGTCCTCACGTGGTAGAAGGGGTGAGGGATCTCTTGTGGGCTTCTTTTACAAGGGCACTAATCCAATTTATGAGGGCTCCTCCCCCATGACCTAATTACCTTCCAAAGATCCCACCTCTTAATACTATCACCTTGGGGATTAGATTTGAAATATGAATTTTGGGGGGGACACCAATATTAAATCTTTAGCAGATGAAATTAGTACTACTTTGAAAATTTTCCTGTTGTCTTCTCAGACCAACCGCAAAACAAAAGTGTGAGTCAGCCCGTTGTGTGGGAGAAACCCAAGCAAGCACAAGCGTAAGTAGGTGTGCTAACCTCAGACAACACAGCTGTCAGAACTGTACTTTCAGGGTAGAAGGACTGAGGGAGAGGCAGAAAGGAGGTATGCATGCAGCAGGAGTGGTAGCCTCTTTAATGCAAGGATAATGGGACAGGAAATGTTTTTCAGGCAGAGGTCAGAATCAAATAATTAAGTGAATTAGCAGCTGGGAAGGATCAAAAGATATATTCAGGGCAGTTCCCAAACCAATGAACTGTGCTCACAGTGGTGTGATGCCAAGTGCTATCCTCTAAGGCAGCATAGGGCTGCTCTATGCTTCAGGTGACTTATCCTATGGACACTACAATTCCAGAGAAAGAAGTTACTCCATCTGCTTGTGCAAATCTTATACTGGGGACTCTTGTGGGACCTCAGGACACTATTAAGGAATACCAACCAATCTAGTCACTTGACTTAAAGCTAAGTCTAGAAAGCCAGGCTGGAACAAGGTGTAATGTGGCCCTAATGCCACACTGAGGAATGGGACTTAATTGCAATAAGCAGAGAAACCCTTGTACATTTTTAAATAGGGAAAGGACGGGGTTAAAACTGACCTTTCCTTCTCCCCATGCAACCACCAACACAATTCACACCAGTTCCAGCTTTGAAATACTGAGTTTGCCATTTTGGTATGTGTAGTATTTTTTCCTTTCCTCCAAACCTCATCTTTTCCTTTCTACTACACAAGATTCAAGAATGTGAAAGGTGGCAACCAAATTAAATGGTTTACACTATAATTTGGAGGGTTTATATTAATAGCAGAGTTTCTCCACCTCAGCATGAATGCCATTTTGGACCAGATAATTCTGTATTGTAGAGCGCTGTCCTGGGGGTTGTAGAATGTTTAGCAGCATCCCCGAACTCTACTGGCTAGAATCCAGTGCACTACCTGTGATGACAATGGAAAATGTCTTAAGACACTGCCAAATGTCCCTTGGAGGGGAAAATCTTCCCTAGGAAGAGACATTGTTTTAGAGTAGATGTCTGTTCATTTACAAAGCAAGTTTTTTGTTTGTTTGTTTGTTTTTGTGAGACAGGGTCTCCCTCTGATGCCCAGCCTGGAGAGCAGTGGGGCAGTCACAGCTCACTGCAGCCTCAAACTCCCAAGCTCAAGCAATCCTTGCAGCTTAGCCTCTGGAGTAGCCACCAGTGTGTGCCACCACGCCAGGCTAATTTTTTTAGTTTTTGTGGAGACTGGGGTCTCCCTATGTCTCTCGGGAGCTACTGGCCTCAAGTGATCTCACCTTGGCCTCCCAAAGTGCTGGAATTATGGACATGAGCCACCACTACACCACTACACCTGGCCTTTTTTTTTTTTTTTTTTTAATTTTAGCTTGAAAACAAAAATATCTGAGTTAATTCTTATGAAGCTTGGACTCATATTGTAAATACAGGAGTAGTTATTTTTTTTTTCTTCCTTTAACACAGTAGTGATGACTTCCTCTTACATAATCTTAGGGGCATTTTTTACTTAAAAGCAATGAGTCCATTTCCGTTTCAACATTGTCTTTTCATTATTAGCATCAGACTTGCTTGTCTAGACCTCTGGAGCAATGGAAATCTGGTGTTTGCATATTCAGGGCGAAATGCTCAAAGCTGCCTCATTTCACACCCTACACCAATGCCTGGGCAGGACTTCACCTTTGGCTTATATTGGTGAGCAAACCACTTCCCTCACAGACATTGATCTGGATACTGTCAGTTCCTGATTAACTGAAAAAGCAATAGAAGCGAAACTTATTACACTCCATTAAGACGTGTACACTTCCAAAGTAATGCAGAATGATCCCATCACAAGTTTATATGCACCTTTTCTTCCCATCAGAATTGTAGAGAACCACAGCAGTATTTTTGCAGGTTCTCAGGATCTAAATCGGGCCCCCAGGACACAGCACCAGCTGCTCAGGAACGAGGAGACTTGCCCAGGGACCTCCTGCAGCGATGGTTCCCATAGAGCTCCTCTGTGTTACATGCTCTAGTGAGATCCAGAGTCTGCACTCATCCACAATAACCACCACACTTACAGCAATGGGAAAATTATGGTACATTAGTCAAGACAGACCCAAGGGAGGCTCCTCCACGGGTCCTCGTGCTCAACAGGTCTCAGTAAAATGTCCAGTGAAGCTTGAGTAGAGGGGTTTATATGGCAGCAGCAGCAGCCACGAGAAAATTTTATTGCTTCAGTCTCCGTTGAGAAAACAGGGACAGTATTTGTTAAACCACAGCACAAAAATGAAGTTTTATTTATTTAGAGACGGAATCTCGCTCTGTCGCCCAGGTTGGAGTGTAGTGGCGCGACCTCAGCGCACTGCAACCTTCGCCTTCCGAGTTCAAGCGATTCTCCTGCCTCAGCCTCCCAAGTAGCTGGGATTACAGGCATGGGCTAAGTTTTGTATTTTTAGTGGAGACGGGGTTTTGCCATGTTGACCAGGCTGGTCTTGAACTCCTGAGCTCAAGTGATCCGCCCACCTCGGCCTCCCAAAGTGCTAGGATTATTGGCGTGAGCCACCATGACCGGCTTAACATTTTAAATTTCTTAGCGGCTTGGAAAGAAAGCACCGTAAAAGTATTTACCTTCCCTATCCTCTACATTACGTTTGTTTAGAAAATAGCAAAACAAACCCAAGTGTTTACTAATTCCTAACATTTAAACTGGAAAGACTGGCCATAAGAAAAGACTTCATTAAATTGTTAGTCCATCCTGAGGTGACGCCTTGCCTCCTCATCCCCCAGGCGGCGCAATCGGAGTGACTACGTGGGGCTTGGTGTCGTGAGAGCTGTCCTGGGAAGGGAACTTGGGGTGCGCACACTGCTAATGACGCGGTCTCCTAAGGGCCCCAGGACAACTTGAGCAGTCCCCCGCAAGCAGGCCCCGGCCCGGGTTCCGCGGGGACCCCTTAGAGCGGCCTGCTGCTCCCCCAGGCGCCAGACCCTGTGGCAGGGCCACTTTAAGGGCGCCCGGGGCGTGCTCGCCCTCAGCTGCAGCCAGGAGCCATTATTGCGGCGGCACGCAGCGGCTGTGGAGCTCCTCCTGCTGGGAGGCTGCCCCAGGACCCAGCACGTGGGCGGCGGCCATGGCTGCTTCAATTATCTGCCAGGAGCACGGCCAGATCTCGGGCCAGGTAAGAGGCGGAGGAAGGGGAGGCAGCTGCGTTTATAACCTCGCGAGCAGGCCCTGAGCTAGTGGCCCCCTCGGCCCTCAAAGCCCAGCCCGAGGAGTTTTCATTCTGGGGGTACCGCAAGGAGCGGGTAGCAGGAAGGGCCCCTTCCAGGGCATGAGTTCGCCCTCCCCGTGCGCTCCGAGTTGGGGGAAGCGCGGACTCGGCTTCCGAGGGTGGCCCCGGGTGCCACCCGGCTTTTAGAGCCTGAAGTTGGGGGGGGGGGGGATGGGGCTGATTTGTCTCAGGAGAGGAGGCCATGGAAGAAATAGGACTGAATCGTGTTATACAGAAAACCCAGTGAAAATGAAATTTAAATGAACTGTTCAGAGTGAAACTTATCTGGAATCCAAAAATTCCAGATTGTATCACATCCATTACTCAATAAATGTGAATTCTCCAACTTAAAAACGTCTTAGCCCTTGACGTTGGCCCAATTTATTTTTCGAGCAGAAGGCCACTTGTAGCGTTGTCTACCTAGGAACACAATTTAGTAGGCACGCTGGGACTGGTGGCTGGTCAAAAATGTGAATGATTTTTATTTTTAATATAAAAGTTTCTTTAGGCGCGCTGTCTTCCTGCATTGCCCTCTGCACAGTTGGGCATGCGTATTTTCAGTTTGCACACTGGCGTGGTCTCCCAAAGCGTCCTCCTTGGAGCTGCCACCCAAACAGGCCGCTTTGTGTGGAACCAAAGCCGTGATGGGAAGGGGACCTGCTCTGCACCATCCGCCACCTCCATGGAAATCAAAGAGCCCACTGACCTCTCTTGAAAGCACTTTATTTTTCAGTCCCTTTAACAAAGCACAAAATCACTTTTGTAACTGTTTTCGATAAAAGTGAAAGGCGATGATTACCCCACTGGGAGGAAAGCATAGGCGAAACCTCCCCCACTCCAGAAAGCAAGGCCAGCTGGGGCAGGGGGCTTTCATCTTAGTATTTTCCACATCTTGATAAATAGGAGAGGGCAACCTTTTGTGCTGAGTTTAGTCTTTTTACCTCTTAGAATGCTCTGCAAACTTAATTTCTTCCCTAAGAGCAAGCTTTTTGAAATGGAATTACGATCACTTGGAAGTAGACTTGTTTAACAGGTTTTCTTAATTTTTCAAGATGGAGGAACCTGTTTAAACTCTAAGGAAAAATAGTATTTTATGATGCAGGATTAGGCAAAGCTGCACAAAATGAATTCTGAATGAAATATCTGATTATCTAGTAGAACATAAATAATTGTGGTTTCCTCCCCTTGAGAGAGTGTGGAGCCCCAACTGACTTCTTTGTGTGCCTTTGTGAGAAGAGCGAGTTGCCCAGTTTCTCCAGATAGAGCTGTTTAAATCCCTTGACTCCTGGGGAAACTGAAGGCCCACAATTGCCTCCTGAGAGCCTCAGCTCTGCAGCTGCTGCTGATTGTGGGCTGCGCTGCTCCTGGTGATAAGAGTGACATAAATAACAACTCACTAAAATGTAGGAGTGATTTGCTTTAAGCACTTCAGCACCTGCTGTTACTAATTAAGGGTTTAGCCTGCCACAGATTGCAAATGGAAATCCAGTGTTTTAAAAATTGTAGAGACCGGAGTGCCCTGCACGTTACTGTGATCACAGAAATGAAACAGCATGGATAAAGTGTGTTGGTGACAATGATGTCGTGTTATTAAAACTGCCCACACTTAAAGGATATGTACCAAGGTGTTAATAGAGCTTACCCGTGAATAGTGGAATTATACTTTTCTTTTTTGAATTTTTCAATATTTCCCAATGAATACATGTTACTTTCGTTTAAAAAGGTATAGTAAGCAATTCAAACAGAAAAAGATATTTCATCAAACGAAGTCTAGCATTGCTTCAAATTATGGCGCTCACAGGTGAAAATCTTAGATGTACTAACAGGCAGTTTTCCAAGCAGAATATACTAAAAACATTCCTTTTTCATCAATAGATCTTTTTCATTGCCTGTGTTCGTATTACATTGTCAACAAGATATTTTTAACCAAATATTCAGATTTATGTTGATTAGAAACTATTCCGTTAATTTGAGTTAACTAGAATTGGGATAGTGGACTTGAACAGTGTTCTGATTTGTCTATTAACATTCCAAGTGTGCTATGGCACTGATTTTGTAAGGCAGGGAAAGAAGCATTTGGCAAGAGAGCAAATCGGTTCTTTCCAGAGCTTCTTTATGTCATACCCCCTCTGTGCCATGATGCAAGACACTATGCAAATACTTCAGACTCCTGCACAGAATGGTGGGTTAGTGGTGCTTGTTTCTCCTCATTCCTTTCCAGATTGTGTTCCTACCTGCCCTCAGATTTCTCCCTACTTCCCAGTACCCGTGTTCCGCCCTTCATAACTCTTTCCTGACTTTTTTTTCCCCCCCCCCCCCCCAAAAGGCTGAGAGATTCTGGGGACATTGGGAACTGAGCCTCCGAGGGGAATAGTACAGTCAGAATGCCATGTCCTAGCTAGGGGAAAGGCTCAAGCTAGGCAGCTGATTTCTGTTATTCTAAAACTTATGCTCTGCAGGAGGTCCTGTTTCCTAAGCAATGTGATTCAAACAGTGCAGAGATGAATTAGATTGAGAGTTGTCTTCAGTGCCCAGCACGGACACATTTTTCCCCTCTCCCCCGACCCCTCCCCTGCTAGGTTGATTTGATGCTTTCTGTGTTCTTTGTGCTCAGGTTCGGTATTACTTGAGAAAGCATGGCAGTAACTACCACCTGCAGGGCACTATACAAACACTTCTCATAACAATCTTGCAGTGTAAGTATTTGGGTCCTCCAGATGACGATCACTTAAGTGTCTTATGCAAAGCCACTGGTAAATAGTTGAAGCAAGTGACAGATCCTGGTCTGCCTCAAATGGCTTTGCTCCTTTCCCACTGCATCGAGCTCTTGAAAAAGGATTCGTAACAGCCTTGAGTAGAACTGGTCATACTCTATTCTTCCTGCATGCCAAGGATCGAATGCCATGCTTTCTTATCAGCAGAGAAAAGGGCTTTTAGAATGTAAGCCCCATGAGGGTAAGGACCTTGTCTGTTCACCTTGTGTTCTTAGACCCAGCCCTGCGTCTGGCCTATAGTAACTCAATAAATATCTATGGAGAGAGTAAACGTCAAGCCTATTTACGCAGATACATAAAGTGGCAGGATATTTTAAAAGAAAAAATAAACCTTACTAATAGGAAGTTTTACAAACTATATCCCAGGACACCCTAGTTTATGTGTATTATTGTAGTGTGATTATTAATAGCACCTCCTTTCATTCTCAAAAATGCCTCAGTTTGGAAGATCAATTATGTGGTCATCCACCTTAACTGTACTAGATGGGTTATTTTTGGGCATTCATATTCACTTCAATTAATCAGGTTAATTAAAAACAAAACTGTAATTGCGCCTGTTATAATCACTTGTGAATGACTGTTTGTTTGGCTTTGGGTTCACAAAGAATATGTTTTATAGAAGAAATCATGTGCTACAGTGGAGATTCGAAAACCATCTGCACTTACAGGCATCACAGAGGCTTCGCCTCCCATACTGCTCCTCAAGTGCTGCTGGAAATGAGGAGTGTTTGTTTATAAAATAAAAAGGAAACAACTAGTAGGGCCCCAACACTCTCTACTGTAGAAATTCCATATTTCAAAGCTTATTTAAAAGTGTTAAGCTGTCTTCTTGGAATATAGAGTATCGCGGGAGGTAGAAGGAAATAAGATTGGTAAAGCAGGTTGGCAGCAGGCTATGAAACACCATGAAGGAGTCTAAATTTGTATTGTTTACAGTAGGATAGCACAGGTGAAGGAGATTGGCTCATGATGGTGAATTGAGCACACAGGTCAACCTCCCTCTCTACCCCAAACTCCATACATAGCAGGAGATGTTTTCAAAATGTGATGATTCCTTCAAGTAAATATCTTGGAAAAATAAGACAGATATTTCAAATTAAAAGATCAAGGAGATATAATAAACAAATGCAACACATAGTTCTTAGTGGGATCTTGGTTTGAACAAAGCAGTTCCTCTCTAAAGGATAAAAAAAAAACCCACAGAAAAACGTGACATTTAGAAAGCAGATGGGGTCCAATTGCAACTAAAACAAAAGTAGAAAAACCACAGCTTACAAGACATAAAAACAAGAAATGCAGTGATAAAACAATTTTAGTGACAGTCCAGGCTCAGTGTTGACAGAAACAAAGATGAAAGTAGCCCAAAGGGTGCTCACCTGGTTTGAATTAGCTAGATGCAGAACACCCAGGGCAGGGTGGGCTCCCTAATTTACCCCGTGGACTCTCCCAGCTCAGTCCTGCTACCGCAGGAGCAATGATGCTTTTAACTCAAGAATGAAGCCCAGGAACTATTCTCTAAAGAAAATGAACTGTACACGGGATGAGGACTCTTGGTGTGGGTAATTTCCAGACTTCCGTAATTGAAAAAGGAAAGGAAAGGTAGTTCTTCCCAGGAGGGAAATAAACTAACATGCTTGGTCTTCAGAGTAAAGCCCACCTTGATTTGACAATTAGCTGGCGTCAACCTCTCCGCTCTCCAGCGTTTGCATTCGCTCACTCCGCTCACTCACACCAAACCCACAGTCAGTTGTCTCATTAAAGGAGGCCCCTACTGGGGAAACACCACCCCAAATGCAAGAGAAACTGCCTGTTCATATCCACTTAGTTCTTGGTTCATATTTATGTTTGGAAACCAAGGCTCGCCAGACATTAGCAGAGCTAGACAAATGCACAGATAGGACAATTAAAAAGACAGATTTTTTAAGGTGCTATAGTCTGAACGTTTGTGCCATCTACCAAATTTATATGCTGAAATCTTAACTGCTAAGGTGATGGCATTAGGTAGGATCTTTGGGAGGTCATAAGGGACGAGCCCTCATGAATGGGATTAGTGCCTTATAAAGAGTCCCAAGAATCCTTGCTTCTCTACCATGTGAGGACACAGAGAAATTGCCATCTATAAGCCAGAAATTGTGCCATCACCTGACACTTAATCTACCAGTTCTGTGGTCTTGGACTTCCCAACCTCTGAGCTGAGAAATAAATTTCAGTTGTTTATTTCTGGAATCCAAAGGTCTTTTGTTACAGCAGCTCCAATGGACTAGGACATAAAGGAATAGGGAAAAAAAAAAAAACTTCTTAAAATTTGAATTTGTATCTGTAGAGAGAATATTACATCCTAAAAAATAGCAGGTTATGAAAAATTGCTAAAAATACCTTAGAAATTAGCAATTCACATTAAATGGATTGAAATTGAAAAAAAAAAAAAAACTTAGAAGGACTGAAGACTAAGCCAGTGATCTGGAAAATGAGGAAATCTCAGAGAATTCGAGGCATGTAGGATCACTTTAAGACATCCAGCATCTCATAGAAGATTTACAAGGAGAGACAAAGACTACAGAAAGGAGGAAATAAAGAAATAATAAAATAAAAATTTCAGAGCTAAAGATCCACCGTGGCCAAGTAGGATGAATAAAGTATATGCTTAAACACAACCTAGAAACTATCAGAACCCAAAGGAAAAGAGAAGAGCATCCAAAGAAGAACGAAGCAGGTTATTCTTTTCATTAGCAACTTTGAATTCCAGAAAGAAAGTGATTTTGACCTTAGAAGTGTCTGCCGGGTAAAACTTGCACTGAATTGTGAGAGAAGATGTTTTCAGACATGCTAGCACTCTAATGCTATCAGATAGTCTTTAAAAGGATTTTCTGAGCCGGTACTGCAGTTCAATAAAATGAATCCAAGAAAGAAGCAAATATGAGAAACAAGAAACCGTAAAAATCAGAGAAACAAAGAATTAAGTATAAAAGTTAAAAAGTTAATATTGAATAATGATTGGAACTAAAATTCCAGATAGTCATAGCATGAGAAGTGCATGGGGTGGAGGGAGACATGTTAAGAATGCTGCCTTGTTTAGAGAGAGGCTATACATTTAGATTAACTCTATATATTAATTGAAAATGACTATGTATACTTACTAAAAATTAAGTATTTCTGATATTTCAGTGGCCAAAGTGGAGTAATTTGAGTAACTAAACGAATGTTAGTATTGGATTGTAACCCAAAGAATAAAATGAATATCCAAAAGTCCTTACTGTTTTAAATAAACAATTGACTAAATAAGTAAATGAGGGAGAAGGGACATATCTTCCTTACATGAGATTTCCAAATCATAGATGTAGATGGAAGGAAATAGAAAATCACCAGTGGAATATCATAGTAATAGTTGTTACAGGCAAGTTCCACAAATGAAGGGCAGGAACATAGGGCATAACTTTACGGAGAAATGGGAGGATTTGCAAAGACTCAAACCATCTTCCCCCACATATTTATTAATTACGGTGATGGTTTTAACATACGTCCACAATTGTTTGATATTCCTCCCTTCGAGAGGTGGTACTTTAGGCCCCTTCCGTTGAGTGTGACTGGACTTAGTGACTCCCTTCTGAAAACAAGAGTGTAGAAAGGAAAAACAAGTGACTTGATGGAGAAACTTTGCAGACACCATCTTAACCCAGCGACCAAGGTGAACCTCTCTGGCAGTCTCTCATTGATATACGACAACATAAGAAGGGGGCACTCGTGTCTATGGTGTTCTACCCAAAATCTATAGTCCCAGTCTAATTATGAGAAAATGCCAGACAAATCCAAGTAGTGGGACATTCTACAAAATGCCTAACCAGCACTCCTCCAAAGCCAGAAAAAACTGAGAAACGATCGCATATTAGAAGAAACGAGGAGACATGAGGACTAAGTGCAGCCTGTTATCCAGATGGGATCCTGGGACACAAAAAGGCTATTAGTGGAAAAATTGGTGGAATTCAAATAAAGTCTGCAGTTTAGCGAACGGTATTATGCTAATATTAATTTCTTAGGGTTTTCTTTCTTGTGGTTAAAAACCCCCCACAATTTCTTAGTTTTTATAAACACTGTGGTTGTAAGATGTTAATATTTGGGGAAGCTGAGTCAGGTGTTCATGAGAACTCACCATGCCCTCTCTGCAACTCTTCTGTAAATCTAAAATTAATTCCAAATAAAAAGACAATTAAGCACTTAAGGAATAGAAATTAGGGATTTCACTCCCAAAGTATTATAGGAGCAACAGGATGGAAAAATGAAAATTTGATCAGCCTAGGAGTGGCTATGGGAAAAAAGAAAAAATTATAGTAAATGGGAAGCCTAAAATAACAAATGAAAGGGAATAAGGTCATTTCACATTCAACTGTAAATGTTCGCAATTAATTAACATTAGCTAATTCATTACATTACATTAATGAAGTTAGTTAATGTACACTAGTTAATGTCAGTAATGTAACTACTCAAATTTATACATTAAAAACTGAAAGGTCAGATTGTAAAAACCATATAAATTCAATTAAAAGCTATTTATAAAAGTCACAGGAAATCAAGATGGTATAGAAGAGTTCAAAATAAGGGGGTATGAAGAACTAAGAGCTGTATGTCAGAAACATAAAATTTGAGGTGAAAAGTATGAAAGGGCAAGGAGGTATATTTTATATAGTATTATTCTCAACATAGAATCATCTATAATATATATATATATACATTATTTAATAACATACTACATAAACAGATCACATATATTGTTAAATATTATAGTTATATATTTATACAAATATCATTATCATGAACCTTTATGTGCTTAGCCCATAATTATAAATATAACCTATGGTTAGAGAAATTGATAGATTGACAAAAGCATAAGTAAGGAGATTTTGATACTCTTCTTTCATAAACTGAAAGATCAAGTAGACCCAATATAAGCAAAGAAAGAATTAACAAGTTTGCTCTAAAATATATATAGACAGCTCTATGCACAACAGAAAATAGACATTGTTTTCAAGTACCCATGGATGATTAACAAAAACTGACTGTGTTTCAGGCTATGCAGAAAATGTCAACAAATTTAAAAAAGTAGACGTCATTCAGGACACATTCATTGTTGACAATGCACTGAAATAAGAAATGAGCAACTAACAAATACCCACACAAAAAAACACACTATCCCCTTGAAAATTAAAAATACCTTTCTAGAGGTATTCAATAAAAGTCTTAGATTAAAATGGAAATATCAACTGAAATTATAAACTAACAATGAATGAACATGAACTCACTATATGTAAAAATTTGTGGTGTGCAACAAAATTCCAGTAGGAGGAAAATGTAGATCCTCCACTATGCTGCCCAGTCAAACTTTCCACAGTGATGAAAATGTGTAATTATACCATCTGTTAATCCACACTCACCACGTGAGGATGCTGAGCATGTGAAATATGGCTAGTGCAACTGAACCGAATTTCAAACTTTAATTTTAATTAATATAAGTTTAAATTTAAATAGCCACATGTGGCTAATGGAGTGGCCCACACAGTTCTATATTCACAATAAAGCATTACCAGAAAAAGAAAAACGTAAACTTATTTATAGTTAGGAAGCAAAATGAACTCAACATAATAGATACTATATATTTTTTAAAATTAAAACATTAAACAACATAAATCCATATGAAATGGATTTGTAAAAATGTACATGAACAAAATTCATTTAAGAGAAGGTGGGAGACTTCAATTTGCCATTCATCAATAAGGAATTATAAAACGAAGTATAAGATCCACCTCTATAAATTTCTTGAGAACCTGATTTTCTGGACCTGTTTTACCAAAACTTAAGATGCAGATAATTTCTGTGTTTTATAAACTATTCAAGACCATAGATCGATACTTTATTCCTCAAGGCTGGCATAACCCAGATACCCAAATGAAATAAGACAATACAACAAAATTATATCAATATTCACTTATGACCACAGATGCAAAAATCTAAAGGTGAAAGAATTGAATTTATTACACACTATGAATAGGTTTATCACAAAAATCTAAAGGTGAAAGAATTGAATTTATTACACATTATGAATAGGTTTATCCCAGCAATGCCATAATGGTTTGACATTAGGAAATCCATTAATGGAATTCACTACCTAACAGATCAAAGAATAAAAAATAATATACTGAAAAAGCATTTAATAAATATCAACACCCTTTCTGATGTAAAATTCTTAGCTTCCAAATAGAAACTTTTTTAACTGATAAAGGATATTGATCAGAAATCTTCAGTATCATATTTAGTAGTAAAAACATTTGAAATACTCCCACTAAAGTCAGGAACAAGACAAGAATGCCTACTATCACTCCTGCTATTCACATTTGTTTTAGATGTCCTAGCCAATGCATACATTCTGGAAACAGACAAAAGTGTCATTTTTTGAAGGCAGTAGGACTGCCTACCAGGAAATTGAGAAGAATCAATGGAAATGCATTGGAACTGAACAGAGAGTACTATAAAGTGCATTATTTGAAGCAAGTTCCTTTATACAGAAATCAATAGCACTTCTATATGTCAGCTGTAATCAATCAGAAAATGTAGTGAGTAAGAAAAGAGATCCGCTTCGCAGTGACCTCCAAATGTTGAAATATCTGGGAATACATTTACTAGGACACATGCAAAATTGATATGAAAGTCCATAAAACTGAAGGACATAATAGAAGACCCAAATTCACTGAGACACAAACCTCCTAAATACGGAGATTTAATATAGCAACGATATTTTCTAATTAACTGTTAAAATAGAGGCAACCGTAATTAAAACTTTAACAATGTTCCTGACAAACTGATTCCAATTTCTGTTGGAAGAGAAATTGTTGGAAAATATCTAATAACCAAATAGAAAAATAGAATTGACAAGACTATATCAAAACACACTGTAAAGAGCTAGTAATTAAGCAGTGTGGTATTAACCAGGAATAGGCAAATAGATCAATGGATCAGAATGAAGTCCAGAAACACACATGCGCACACACACACACACACACACACACAAACACACACCAGCACACACCCCTACCTGGCATTGTGAAAACTTCTCTCATGAAAACACTGAGAGAAGGTTAGTCTGTTCAGTAATCCTGTTGGGTCAATTAGTTCTGCATTTTCAAAAAAATGAAAGCAGATACCTACCTCATATTAATTACCAACTAAACTCCAGCTCGGATAAAAAGCTAAATGCAAAAATAAACCCTTAAAAGTATTAGAACACTCTACCAAAGCATATTTTAACATAAACAGAGATGGCTTTGAAAGCAAGATAAAATTCACCAAAGCCATGAAAGAAACAATAGATTTGTCACTAAATATTAAATACTTATTAGTGACAAGAGACCTTATAATCAGAATTAAAGGCAAAGTGACAGACTGGAAAAAAAAAAGTAGTTGATTAATATCCAGTCTATATAAACTCCCACAATGCAATAGAAAAATACAAACCACAAATAGGAAGGTGAACAAAGGGAGTAAATGGGCACACATAATAAATACGTGATAATAAGATGCAGATTGCCACTAAAATGAAAAGATACTCCATTCATTCAAAAAATGCCAATAAAAAGGATAAAGGTTTTTGCTTGCAATATTGGCAAACATTTTCAAAAGGTTTAAGAATAATCAGCCTTATTAAGCGTTTGGGGAAATGAGTACTCAAATATATTGTTTATGGGAATATAAATTTTTGTATCCTTTGGAGTATGCAAAACAAGTAAAAATTTATTTTCTGATTTTCTAGTTTTGATTGTAGGATATATGCTTATTTGCACAAAGATGTATTTATAAAGGTATTCATTATGGCACTATCATAACATCAAAACCCAACACCAGGAGAATGTCTCAGTCAATTATCATCATCGAAAATAAGGAAGACCGGATCAAGATGACAGATGAGCACATTCACCCCTGATCCCAACAAATAACAGAAAACATGTTTTTACGAGAATAAATCTATAACAGCCTGGAAAATGAGAATGTTCCCAGTGAATCAGAATGTTTGAGGAATTGTTGAACTATATTTCTAAATGAAAAAAGCAACTCACCTCAAAAAATAGTAACGGCCCGTTTATGAAAAGCTATATAGGTGTGTATTGTACTTATATGGTTGACACAAAAATGGTCTGGAAGGATAGATACCAAGCTCTTGACAGCACTTGCTTCTAGAGAAGGGATTGAATTAGGATATGAGAGACGGTACAGGAAGATTGACTTTTTTGTAAAAAGAAGGAAGAAAATTAGGTGAGCACGTAGAAGTATAGAAGCTCTGCTTACTTTACTCTTGCCTAGTTTTTTGCACCTCACCTGTTCTTTCCTGCAACCCTCAGGAAACCAGGCTGAAAAGAGAGGGAAGCCCATGGGGGCCATCTGCACCAGCATCCTGCCCTGTAGAGTTGCTTCTTTGACAAGCTGCCTTTCTCTTTGTGCAAGTATTTCCAGCTCCTTCACTCACTCTTTTGGCTTCAACTCTAATCGCCTCCCAAATCTGTTTTCTCATATAGATGTCTATGGCCTGATATTTCTAATTGTCTTCTGTTTCTGTTAATTTAAGTGTCCCCATTCTTTGGCATTTTCAGTGGGTTGAGTTCATTAGCTGTAGAGAATAAAACAGAGAAATAAAAGGTGAAGTTGGGAATGCTCTTTGCCCTAATTGAATATACTTGAAAATATCTCCAAATGCAAATAAAGAGCCATTTTGGTTCCTAATATTGAGGTTTGAATAACACATATATTTCATTGAAAGGACTTTATTTCAGTGTTTCTTAGGATTTAGGAATTTAGATCCTTCTCTGTTCCCTGGAATGTGTGTTTCACCAAAATAAACCACGTGGGAGAGCCACCACTTTGATCCTTTCAGCAATAAACAGATTTTCCAGCAGGAAAGACTTTTGGGAAAGTGAGTCATAAGAACTCTGTTGTTTAATAGGATGAGAGAGAAATTTGCAGAAAAACTGAAGCAGAATAGCATCAGTAGGCAAAATGTTTAAAAAAGCATGACCTTCAGATTTTTCCACTACTTCTAGGTACTGAAGATGTGAAATTAATAGTTCCTGTCCTTGAGCTGCTTATAGTTGACCGTCTAGCCAGTCAGACTAGATGTGGAGTCAGTCACTGTGTTATTTGTGAGCTTTATTTATCTTACCCTCTCATGCATGACATCTTCCCTGTGCGTAGGTATTAATTATGTGACGCCTCTGCTTCCTTCTCTTTCAGGCAAAAATACATGTCTTATTAGTTGGAGATGTCACTGTGGGCTACCTGGCTGATACGGTACAGAAATTATTTTCAAACACAGCAGAAGTCACCATCACCATCAGTGACATGAAGGAGGCAGCAGCGCTTTTGGATGATTGGACATTCAATATGGTTTTCTTGAAGATGCCTTCTTCACTAAGTGCTGAGGAGCTAGAAGCCATCCAGTTAATTAGGTAAACTTCAAAAGCCTTGATGCTGTATTTTTAGCATCGTTTTTTAAAAACCCATTTTTATAAAATCCTAGAAAGATGATATATTTCTATTTTACTTTTTAAATTGAGGGTCCAGGAAAGTGGCTCATGCCTGTAATCCTGGCACTTTGAGAGGCCAAGGCGGGAGGATGGCTTTAACCCAGGATCTCAAGACCTGCCTAGGCAACGTAGTGAGATCCCTGTCTCTACAAAAAATTTAAAAAATTAGCCAGGCGTGGTGGTGTGCACCTGTAGTTCCAGTTACTTGGGGGGCTGAGGTGGGAGCATTGCTCAGGAGTTTGAGGCTACAGTGAGCTATGATCATGTCACTGCGCTCTACCCTGGACAACAGAGTGAGGTGCTATTTCTAAAAAAAAAAAAAAATGAGGGATATTTTCATGGGGGAGATGCTATATACATGTTGTTTTTATTTCGTTTGTGGTATTTTATTATGAGAATTATTTTAACTTTTAAAGTAATAGGTATGGATTAGAATGTAAGAATCAATTGGTCATAGAAATTTATTTAGTATGCAATGCTTATGTTATTTCCACACGTAACTCTTTTTTTAATAACTGTATCATTAAAATGGTGCATCTTTTCAGAGTTCATTAATTGTAGTGGCAGATACTAAAGGAGTGAGCACTCTTAGCTCTCTGTCCTGTCAGCTGGGGGACTGAGGTGTCTCCTGGAGCCGTGAGGCCCTCTGGATTCATTGGGTCCAGAAACCACCACCTCCAGTGTTGTCATTTCGTCTTGTAGCTACATACAAGTTCTGCTTCTCTCTTTTTTTTTTTTTTTTTTTTTTTTTGAGACAGAGTCTTGCTCTGTCACCCAGGCTGGAGTGGCACTATCTTGGCTCACTGCAACCTCCGCCTCTTAGGTTCAAGCAATTCTTCTGCCTCAGCCTTCTGAGTAGCTGGGATTTCAGGTGCACACCACCACACCCGGCTAATTTTTGTATTTTTAGTAGAGACAGGGTTTCACCATGTTGGTCAGGCTGGTCTTGAACTCCTGACCTCGTGATCCACCTGCTTGGGCCTCCCAAAGTGCTGAGATTACAGGTATGAGCCACTGCAACCGGCCAGGTTCTGCTTCTTTTTAACCCACTCCAACTGTAGAAAATTGGAGTCCAGTGGTGGGAGAGTTAGGTTCTTCCCTGCCACTTACGATATATTTAGATTGGGTTAGATTAGAACAAATTTGTTCTCCTTCCTGGAAATACTTGATAGACAAAGTGGAACTGTCAATTATATTGGAACATATGAGAGCTTGTCACAATTACAAGACAGGCCTTTTTTGGCTAAAAGAGAAAATTCAGAGACAATGTTTTGATCCCTGAATAAAGGGGCAAGCAGATTATATTAAGGGAAAAGAAAGGTTGGAATGAGAAGCCCAAGCCCCCAAATTACTTATTAAACAGAGAGACAGACAGACAGAAACTACTCTTGGGGTTTCTTAGAACAACTGGTCTCCTGCATTTCTTTTGGCTTTCTCCTAGGCACATGAACTCTAGACACACCAGGCAAACTACCTCAAAGTGAATTCCACTTCTAAAACCTGTTGTGAACTATCCTCCTTCTGAGAATATGCTTATTTTATTACAGACCTTTAAAAAATAGAGTTCTCTTGGCTGAGGACTCATAATATCTCATTTATATCATATTTTGAAATTTTTTACAGCAGCTACATGAGGCGGGTGGAGCAGGATTTAATGTCCCTACTTGACAGATCAGAAATCTGAGGCTCAAGTGACTTGCCTAAGACCACATGGCTCATTTTTACAAAAATCAGACTAGTTTTACAAAACTGGATTAGAACTCTATGCTTCCCTTCATTTTCTTTCTAGAAGTCTGTAATTAATTGACTTTTGTATTGAAGCCACCTCTTTTTCACCTCTGAGGTTCAGTATGTGCCAAGCTGGGTGTAAATCAAACATAGATAATGGTTTTGAAGGAACCCTGGTCTCTCTATTTCAATACTAGGATCTATTTATGCCTCCCTCAATGGAGTAAAGCTTTACATTTGCTCAGTGTCAGAGCTACCTTTTGAATAAGATAAGAATGAAGTTCTATTTAAGAACCAGCTTTATGTTTAGTTGCAGATATTAAAACCTAGGAGGTTAGAGGAGAGAATTTCTTGTCTGATATTCACCTTGGCAACTTCTATTGCCCTGAGTAATGTAGCTTAAGATTTCTTAGCAGAGAAAACAAAGTAGATGAAGGTACTGAGTGTATTTATTTTGCCTTAAAAGAAAGCATTTGTTTGAAAGAAAACAAATAGTTTGTGGCATACACCTGGATTTGTATTCCTTGTTTGTCCCTGTGGCGCTATTCTCAATATCCAGTGACGGTCTTGACTACTAGCAGGTGTTATCTGCCTTGCTGTAGCTCCGGTGAATGACTGGATGAGTGGGAGAAGTGCCATCCTAGGCAGGCAATGCCTCCTCACTTTTTTTCTCCTCTCTGAAAAGAGACAGAGGTGTTTGGTTTTGTGTGTGTGTGTGTGTGCATGTGTGTGTGTAAGCTTTGCTTTCATGGTGCTATCCTCAGAGGCTATGAATGTCTCTGAAGTTCTCTTTCCTGCCCTCGGAATTGTTATGAGTTTATGATTTGTTGAATTGTTTAAACCCTTGTAGAGAGTGTTTCCAGTTTTCAACCTATGATTTTTCTTATGGTAATGAGTCCTATACACATACTGCCCCATTTATAAGGAGTTTAAACCTTCATCTATCCTAAAGCACTATACCCTTTGAGTTTGGGCTATATTTAATGACTAAACTGAAATGAAAAGCCTGACTCTGCTTTTCTTCTGATGTATTTACATTTTTTCTCTTTAGATCTTTGTTGTTGTCTTGTAATATCTCAAAAGTTGTGTAGGTCTAGGAAAATGTACAACTGCTTGCCTTACTCTTCTTTCTCTAGGAGCTTTATGTCTCCTGTCAATGAATGAGGAATTTATGATGGTATGAAAGTGGCCATATATATTTTCATTGTTAGAGCACATGATCACAAATCTATATATCTGTAATGTATGTCATATGGATTTTTATTGCAAATAAGAATGAAGTTTAGTCTGTTAGCCATAATATTAGATTTATTTTAGAACAAAATGAAAGCAGCCTCCTTAAAAGATTCTTAAATTTAATCATAAAAATTACAAAACTACGTTTTAGGCTTGGTGCTAATGATTGACTGACTTTAATCATTCATAAAATATCAGTACTTTACACTACTAATAGCTCAAGAATGATGGTACATCTCACTTACAGGTTAGCATTCCTAATAGTAATGCCTCATTTGTTTTCGTCTCATGAATATATTGAAAGAGTGTGTTTTTATTGAGCAGATGAACTCAAACACTACCCAGTGGTAACATATTTTAAGATCATCTTAGGATTCATATGCTTAACTCCAGAATTCCGGGGACATTTCGCTCTTGGCTTAGATAAGTTCTCAAAATTGAGCCATACTCAAAGGGCAGATCCTTGATAATTCAGACACATCCTGATACTTCTCTTCCAAAGACAGGTACAGAAAATTTAAATATGTTTTAAATTCATCAGTATATGGGGAGTTGTAGTTTTTTTCTCCATGAAATGATTCTGCAGTTATGATTCTGTGATTCTCATGAGCTCAGAGCAGTTTAGTAACAGGAAAGGCATGCAGGCTGTGGCTCCATCTGCTCTGTCAACAAATCAAGTTGGAATCTGATTTCTTTTCTCCCCCGTGTAGTTTCAATTGTCTTTCCAGCTAACTGATCCCTAAGAAAACCCAATCTTGTGAGCCACAGAGATCTAAGTTGTCCTTTTATGTCTCCAAGACATCCTCAACTTGACAATGTAAACTCACCAAATCTTATTAGGCAGTTTGCATGTCCTACTCCTCTGAATGTTTGACAATAAACACAATAACAGCAAAACATCTAAGTAGCTTTACTAAAGGCTTTCTCCTCTAAATTGGTGGAGGAAGTGAGTAGGGACTGAGCGCAACTCTAGGTCTTTATAACTTCTGCACCCTGTCACATGGTGAATGCTGCAGCGGGAACGCTTCTGTGGAGAACCAAGTGGGAACAGGGCAAACCGGCCTTCACGATTAGCCAGAATAAACTGTCAGAGCTTAATTAAGTAATTGACAAAGAACATTCTTTGTTACGAGTTCCGTATAGGTCATACCAGGCTAGTTTGGCTGCATTTAGCCCTTGGACAGAATAATGGATAACTGTACTTGAAGAGACCACAACCCAAAGATGATACTGGCTTTTGTCCCTTGGAAGTCCTATGGCTCTAAGAGAAGTAAATGTAGAAATTTCCGCAGGCTTCATAGG
The DNA here is from genome assembly GCA_036589455.1 of Ateles fusciceps. Lineage (NCBI taxonomy): Eukaryota > Metazoa > Chordata > Mammalia > Primates > Atelidae > Ateles > Ateles fusciceps. Next base: position 512,072 of record JAZHEH010001878.1, read on the forward strand.
GACTTATAACACCACTTTGGCCCTCTTAGATGACGGATTTCAGAGGCCAGGGCTTTTCTGAGACCCTTTGATCAGCAGAGTATACAACTCGGCTCAAAACACTTGTATGTGATATTTGCTTTTGCAGCTACCACAGACAGACCCGGGGATGGGGGGCGAGACAGCAGGCGGGTGCTGCTGCAGGTTGAGCTGATGCTGGCTGCAGTTCCAGAGGGCACTGTAGGCATAGGAATGGAACCAAGACTGTTGGTATCCAATCTCAAAAGTGAGGTGTAGCCTCAGGAAACATTTCAACGGTGCAATCGTGAGACATGAGGGAAAATGAATTGTCCCCAAATGAATTGCAAAACACAAGAGACATTAATTGAGAAGGTCTCAGAGCCTGCAATTTGATTTTGGTATATGGAACAGGAAGTAGTATTAGTTGGTGTGGATAAAAGTGATTTTTATTTTGTTTTGTTTTTGCATTGCTTAGTTTTGTTTCAAGGAATATTCATGCACGAAAAAGAGACCATTTTCTGGTTGATCCTGGAAACTAGAACTCTTTTAGCTTATTGATTTGTAGGGAATGTGAATGAGCAGCTGAGCTGAAGACCAGAGTATTGGATTCTGGGAACTCTATCGATTGCTGTAGTCCCTATACAGCCGGGGGAGTGTGTGTTTGGTAATTGATTCTGTGCTAATAATAAAAGTCCAAGAATCCCACCTCTGTCTGATATAAAGCTTGAAATATGAAAGTCATTGGGGCATATAAATTCATATATCCAAATCTAACATATTTTTGTGTCAGTAAAATCAATTTTCAAATTTTTTAAAAATCAGGCTTTCAAAAAGGGACATAGGAGGGTTTCTAAAAGCAAACAACCTGTTTTTAAAAAATTATTTAACTGTATTTAACTTATGATTATTTTTGAATCCACTATAAAGTATTTTTTATTTTAACAGTTAAACTACCCAATAATTTTCTTTCAGTGGTCCCATCTGCTCACAGTCCATTTTTCCCTTCTACTTCTCTTTCCTCATTCTGGTGTCCATATCTCCATTGTAATCCACACTTTCTCATCACTTAAAAAATATGTACAAGGCTAGCCACAGTGGCTCTTGCCTGTAATCTCAGCACTTTCCGAGGCTGAAGCCGGAAGATTGCCTGAGGCCAGGAGTTTGAGACCAGCCTCAGCCACACAGTGAGAACCCATCTCTACCAAAAGTACAAATAGCCGAATGTGGTGGCACACACCTGTAGTCCCAGCTACCTGGGAGGCTGAGGTACAGGATCGCTTGAACCTGGGGGTGTGAGGCTGCAGTGAGCCTTGACCATGCCACTGCACTTCAGCCTGGGTAACAAAGCAAGACCCTGTCTCAAAAAAAAAAAAAAAAAAAAAAAAATCTACCTACCTACCTGTCTGTCTGTCAAAAAAAAAAAATCTACCTACCTACTTGTCTGTCAAAAAAAAAAAAAAAAAAATTCTACCTACCTACCTACCTACCTATCTACCTACCTGTCTGTCAAAAAAAAAAAAAAAGAAATCTAAAATATCTATAATGTATATATTTATTTTCATATATATATGAAATGCTGACATCCTGGCAGGTGTCATTCTGATATGCCTGTTCCCTCCATGTCACCATGCCACCCACACCACGCCTTTTAAATATATATATATATATAAATATATATTTAAAATATATATATATATATAAATATATATTTAAAATATATATATATTTAAAATACATATATATTTAAAATGTATATATAAATATATATTTAAAATATATATATAAATATATATTAAAAATATATATATATATAAATATATATATATATTTAAAAGGAGTCATTTGTCTTACAGAATTCCTCCCATTCTAGATTCTGCTTATTCATTCCCATGGTGTTCTTTAAAATGTTTCTTTCTTTCCAGAAATTTCTTGTAAACTGATCATCTGATCAAAAATTTGGATAAGGGTTAGGCTTTTTTTTTTTTTTCATTTTTAAGGAAAAGTGATTCATCTTTTTCCTCAATGATTTGAGATGCCACTTTTACTAAATTTCCATATTAATGATATTATTTTAAATTCTAAAGAAATGAAGAAAATCACTGTAGTTTGTTCCTGGTAAGCTAAACTCTGGAATCCCATTTTTTTGAATCATGATTTTGCTTCATTTTAACATTTTTTTTTTCTCTCTCAGATTTGGCAAAAAGAAAAACACACATTCGCTGTTTGTTTTTATAATCCCTGAAAATTTTAAAGGTATGAACCTGCTAAATTTAGTATTTGTTTTTCTCTAAATAGAAACCATAAGGTCAATATTTAATATAAAGATTCTTAGGTTGTATTTCAGGGCATGGAGGTGATATGACTTTAACTGAACCACTGACAATGGAAAAAATGAGTATTGTGGTAAAATACTGGAAAACATGTCTCTCAAACACTGGTGAGTAAAAAATTTCTAAAGGTTTGAAAATTCTAATTAAAATCTTTGAAAACTATGCTTACGCAATTTGACAAAAACAAGCATAAATAAAATAAAGGGAGAAATATATGTTCTTTGCATGGAAAAGAAAAAAAATCTTTGGAAGTTTAGAGTGTGTTGGCAAATACAGTGTTGCGGTAGGCACAGGGTTTTGGGTCGGGGGATTGGGAGCGGAATTGTGTCACTATTTTTTTCTATTTTGGTAGCTTAGCTACCATCATTTCTTATTAAAAGGGTAGTTGTCCTTTCTATTTTAGATTTTAGACGCAGAGGATTAATGTCAATGCTTCAGTTAGACCTCACATTTCTAAACTCTTTGCCTATCGTATTATGCAGATCGCCGGTATCTAAACACTTAAACTAATTAAATTAGCTTTCGTTTGGCTTGTGAAAGGACAGACTCCAATTACGGAAATTAAATTCTACTGGAATCATTGGTCAGTGACTATTTTTGGTCTTTCTAGGCCTGGGATACTAGATAAGAAATCTTTTCAAATTAAGATGATGTGAAATTGGGACGATTGTTGATCAAATGGTACAAGGTTTTGGTTATGTAAGATGTGCAAATTCTGGGGCTCTAATATACCATAGTGTGACTGCAGTTAACAATACTGTATTGCCTACTTGAAATTTGCTAAGAGGCCAGATCTTATGTGTTCTCATTACCAAAAAAGGTAGCTAGGTGACATGATGGGTATGTCGATTAACTTGATTGTGGTGATTATTTCACAGTGTACTCGATTATTATCAACTCAAGTTGCACATCTTAAATATGTGCAATCTCAAATTCTCAATTATACTTTAATAAAGCTGGGAAAATTTTTTTAAATAAAATTGTAAGATTTTTTCTTAAAATGGGCCTGAGAGACACTTCCTGGATTATCCTGTGAGAAGGATGATGCGGGATTCAGTGTAACACTCCTTTCTTAATGTTCTTTTTTAATATTCAGATGAATGAGTCTGTTTGTGACATTCCAGTGGCTCCCAGCCCTTGCATTTCCTCCTGGAAATGGCCAACCATGGTGACTAAGGGCTTTTGCAACCTCTTCTTATTTGGTTCTCGGTGAAATAGAGCAGCTGCTCACCACCCGCCCATGTCCTTCTGTTGGTTACGACCACGTCAGCTTCCAGTTGTCTTGTCTTCGCTCCAAGGAGAAGCAGCTGCAAAAAAGGGAAAAAAAAATTTTCAGATGCTATATTTTGACATTGCAGCTGCTTATTGAAGGACTCATGCATGGTTTTTGTCTCCTGACATTTACCTATAAATAGGAACTTGATAAATAAACTTAGTTCAATGTGTTTTAAGCACACCTGTTGCTAAGTTACTAGAATCTGGTTTAAAGGTATGGGGGAGGAGGTAAATAACATAGAGTATTTTAGTTTTTGCTTTCTAACCTAGGTGGTTTTATGTTTCACAGAAATCTGTAAATTGCTTTTAGTGTTAAAAGTACTGCTTTGTAAAATCTGCTGAGTAAAAGACGACAACCATGTTAAGGATTAGGGCTTGTGTGTTTGATTAGCATCATCTCCTGAAGTGATTTTATAAATAAAGAGACCCCCTCTCAAAACTTTCAGTTAAGATTGAAAATGCTGCTGGGCCTGAAGAACCTGGATTGCCCCTGCAGAGGTCTTACAGCGAACACCTGGGATATTTTTCTACTAATCTATTTGCCTGGTTAGTTTTTTGTACTTTTTCATAATAGTAAGGTTTTTAGAGGACTTACTGATTGTGGGCTATTTTGTGGAAGAGGGATACAGTGTTTGCTGTACTCAAGGATCCTGAGCTGGCACCATGGGTACACATTACAGAAGTATTCAGCTCAATAAAAGGAAATACTTGGTAAACAATTAGAGTTGACCACAGGGGAGCAGGTCAAATTGTAAGGCAGTGAGTTCCGCATCACTGGGGAATATGATCAGTATTAGAGTCTGTATTATCACTAAACAAAGTTAAATCGCAACAGTGGTATATAAACTTTGTAAAAACAGTGAATTCCTCAAGCAGAAATTTTACATGGAACCCCAATATTTAAACAGATAAGAACAGCCTCACCTGTTATACACCTACCACTCAGCTTCTTCCTGTTATCTTTCTTGAATTCATAAACCTATACCCCCAGTTACTGAAAATCATCCTTTAAAAGGGATTTAGTTTCTTTTACATACCTCATGTAGCTTTTGGAATAGCCTTCTTTGGTATACAAGGCAAGTTTTAGTGTGTGTCTGTGTGTCTCCGTGTGTTTCTCTCTCTCTCTCTCTCTCTCTCTCTCTCTCTCTCTCTCTCTCTCTCTCTCTCTCTCTCATAGATATTAGAACTGGCATTCAAACCTGTGTTGGGTAGGCAGTTGAACCAGGGATCAGACTCTTCCAATGCTAGTATTCTTATAAAATTGAATTTTTGTGAGTTTATTCCCTTCACTTTAAGCTGATTTCCAAGGAGGTTTTGAGTACAGCCTAGGGATACAAAGAAGGGACATAACTGCTGAGGGCATGGGTACTGATGATGGCGAGAATTTTAAGTTAGTCACTTCCAGAATTTGTAGAATGTGGCCATCTACTGTTTTGAACAAGAAAGGGACTTGGCAGTAAGTGTGGTTAAACCAAAGCCGACTTTGGTAACGCAGAGATATCAACAGCTTTCTTGGTCTTATTTAACATTTTAATCTTAAAGAGGCTTGCTATGTTAACCCTTATCTAGGATATGGGGTTGGGAAAGGTTCTGGAAGTTTCATGATTTTCTTATATTACTTGCGACTGCTTTTCTTTTTAAAAAAGTGTTTATGACTACATAGTATGCGTGTGCTTTTTGATCTCTACTCATCTTGAATCTTTCTGTCTTTCCTCAGCATCCTACCTCTATAAATAAACATTTCAAATCGAGTTATATCTCTTTGGATAGAGGAAACAGGATTAGTGTGCAAGTTTCTTAGATTAATATGTTTTTAAATCAGAATGCCTGAAGAAGTTCTACAAAAATAGTAGAACCAGAAAATGTCCATTAAATGACAAATTTTAAAATGGAGGGAACCTGGGCTTTGATGGTTGGGTTGGACTAGGGTGTATCTTGACCTTCTAATCCTTTATGCTTTTTTCCTGTAATGTACTTTTCCTTCTGAAGGGTGGATAAAGTCTATATGACTTTATATATATGGTGTGTATATATATATATGGTATAGTCATAATTGATGAGGTCAGAATGTTTTAATCCTGCTTGTATCTATTGTTAACAATTTATTTTAGAATTTTGATCAGTCATTGAATTTAGGATGATTTTGGTAATATATTCTTTTGAAATTTTAAAATAAACATTCTGCACCAAATGTATAAGATAAGGTGCTTTGACACTATTGCCCCTTTGTATGAAGCAAGAGACTTAGAGAAGCGTCCTTTGTTTAGTATATTGGTGTGTATTTTTTAATTTTACCTGATGATTTTCCCTTTTAATGCATGGTATGATTTTCTCTCGTTTCTAGCCCTGAATCTCTAAGCAATGGCAATGGGCTTGAATTAAATGCTTCGTTGTCAGAGTTCGAGAAAAGCAAAAAGATTTCTCTTCTTCATTCAAGCAAGGAAAAACTAAGAAGGTGAATTTTAATATAGCACTTTTTAAGCATTACTGTTTTGTAGGGAGACATTACTTTCATGAATTTTATAATTTTTTTTGTAATATTGTTAAAAGTATAAGTGAAACTAGTAAATTTAGCAAATAAATAGATGCCACTCACTCATTTCAGCCATGCAGTCATTCAATAAACATTTCTGAGTCTGCAGGGCATGCCAAGGAATGACTGGAGAACTGAGATAAAAAATAAGTCTCTACCTTCAAAGGTGTTCTCAGTCTAGTGCTCAGACAGACTTTTAAATAGGCTATTAAGTAGAAAATGATGCTTTTTAATACATCTCATGTTGAGACACAAAGTAAGAACATTAGGAAAGTTTTCTAAGGCAGAATAAGGGGACAGCAAAGGCTTTCTTGAGATGGCAGTAGCTAAATTGAGCTTTTGACAAGTTTTATTAATTTGGTTTGGAAGTCAGGGAAGGGTATTTTATTTATATGGAGGGGAATAATAGGTACAGAGGTTGGCAGTCTTGGAGAGTACAGTGACTTTACGAAACTGCGTGTATGCCCATATGGTTGGCTATCAGGACACAGGCAGGAAGAGGCAAGAGATGGGAGGTAGTAGGTAGGGCCTGGGTATTTCATGCTATGAAATTTGAATTGCAACCTGGTCTGTTGGGCAGTTACTAAATAAAGGATTTTAGCAAAGGAGTGTTATGAGATTTATACCTTAGAATGAACACTCTAATAGGATGTAACACAGTGAATTGTGTCTGGAGGCCAGAAAGAGTCTGTAATAAGAAATGATGATTTCACTTGAAACGAAGGGAAACTTGAGCTTTGCCATAAATGAAGACTTTTCTAGGACTAGACAAGTCTTAAAAATTCAGGAAAGGTAGAACAGGCAGTTCTCAGAGGGTTCCAAGTTGTCTCTGGCCCAGATACCTTTCCCTGTGAGTCCTTGTTTGCTTGAGACAGATTTGTACAGAGGAGAGCCCCAAGTAGACACGTGTGCCTTGTTTCCAGTCTTAGAGGGAAAATGCTGTATTTTGCCGTCACATATAATGTAAGCTATAGGCTTTTGTGCATGCTTTTGCATCAGCTTAAAAAAATGTTCCCTTTTAGTCCTAGTTTAGGATCTTATCATGAATGAATGTAAAATTTTGTCAGTCTCTCTTTCTCTAGTAAGATGATTATTTCTCCTCTTGTTTGTTAACATGCTGATTATGACTGATTTTTTTAAAATGCAAAACTTTACTTTGTCTTAAGATATAGATAATTTTTATTTACTGCTAGATTCCATTTGCTAATATTTTGTTAACAGTTTTTGCATCTGTGTTTATGAAGGATATTGGTTTGTAGTTTTCTTACAATGTCTTTATCTCATTTCTGTATCAGGGAAATGCTGGCCTTATAAAACCAAATGCAAAGTCTTCCGTTTCTGAAAGAATTTGTATAGAAATGATATGTTTGATAGAATTCAACAATGAAGTCATCTAGGCTTGGAATTTTCTTTGTAGGAAAGTTTTAATTACAAATTCAATTTCTTTAATGATTATTGGACTAAATGGCCTATTTCCTATCTCAGTTTGGTTAATTTATGTTTTTCAAGAAGTTTTTCCATTTAATCAAGTGTCACATTTATTTGACAACATGATCTTATTATCATTTTAACATCTCTAGCTCTGTGATGATTGCTTTTTCATTCCTGGTATTGATAAACTGTTTTCTGCCTTGCTTCCTGATCAGCCTAACAAAAGTTTTCTCAGTTTTCTCAGTTTTATTGATTTTTTTTCAGTGAACCAGATTTTGATTCATTGATTTTCTATATTAGCACATTTCTTTTATTTCATCGATTTCTGCTCTTTGTCTTTCTATACTTTGCTTTTATTGATTGATTGATTGATTGATTGAGACAGAATCTTGCTGTGTCACCCAGGCTGGAGTGCAGTGGTGCAATCTCAGCTCACTGCAACCTCTGCCGGCTAGATTCAAGCTATTCTCCTTACTCAGCCTCCTGAGTGGCTGGAATTACAGGCGTCTGGCACCACACCCAGCTAATTTTTATATTTTTAGTAGGGATGGGGTTTCACCATGTTGTCCTGGCTGGTCTCGAACTCCTGAGCTCAAGTGATCTGCCCATCTCAGCCTCCCAGAGTTCTGGGATTACTGGCATGAGCCATCACTCCCGGCCTCTATACTTTGCTTTTTTTAAAAAAAAAGGTCTTTGAAAATGTGGTACATATACACCATAAAAAGAATGAGCTCATGTCTTTTGCAGGGACATGGGTGAAACTGGCAATCATCATTCTCAGCAAACTAACACAGGAACAGAAAACCAAACACCACATGTTCTTACTCATAAGTAGGAGTTGAACAATAAGTACATATGGACACAAGGAGGAGAATACCACACACCAGGGCCTGTGGGAAGCGGGGTGGAGGGAAAGAGGAGGGAGAGCATTAGGACGAATACTTAATGCATGTGGGGCTTAAAACCTAGATGACAGGTTGATGAGTGCAGCAGACCACCATGGCACATATATACCTATGTAACAAATCTGAATGTTCTGCACAGAACATTCTGTATCCCAGAACTTAAAGTATATTTTTAAAAAGCCTTTGTAGGTAGAAACTTAGGTCACTGATTTTAACCTTTTCTTCTTTTCTAATATAAGCACTTAAAACTAAAACTTTTCCTTTATAAAAGTTTTTCTGTAAGCATGCATCTCATCAACTTTGACATATTTCCACTATCATTCAGCTCAAAGTATTTTCTCATATCCCTTGTGATTTTTTTTTTCTTTTCATTAGTAACTGTTTAGAAGTGTATAACGTGAATGTTTGGAGACTTTCTAGGTGTTGATTTACAATTTAATTCTGTCATCATCTGAAAACGTACTTTGTAAGATTCTCTGTCCTTTGCTATTTTCTGAAACTTGTTTTATGGCCCAAAGTATGGTCTCCCTTGATGAATCATATTCCATATGCATTTGAAAAAACTGTATTCTTCTGTTTGGGGGCTGTAGTGTTCTATAAATATTAATGAGGTAGAACTGCTTGATAGTGTTTTTCATATAATCTGTACCCTTATTATTTTTTTGAGGGTTAAATTTTTCAGTGACAACTCTTTTTCCTTTCTTTCTGAGTTTTTGCTTCATGTGGTTTGAGACTCTGTTGCTAGATGTCGATCTTGCTGAATTGACCCACTCATCATGAGGAAATGATGATGCTGATTTATCTATCCTAGTACTCCCTATCTTAAAAAATCTACTTCGATATTAATACAGCTTTCTTGTGATTAGTATTTGCATGGTTTTTTCTAACCTGTATATGTCTTTATATTTGATGAGTGTCCCTTATAAATAGCCTGTAGTTGAATCTTGTTTTTATTTTGTATTTATTCATTCTGACAGTCTCTGTGTCTCTGTTGTTCATTTGGAATGCTTAGCTCATTTTCATATAACATACTTACTGTTAAGTGTGGTTTTGGTTCTACAATTTTTCTATTTGTTTTCATTGATCTATTTTTTCCCTTTTTTCACATTACCTGCATTCCTTTGGATTTATCAAGTATACTTTAGCATTTCTTTTAATCTCTTTTATTGATTTTTTAGCTAAAACCAACTTTTATTGGTTGCTCTAAGGATTATGATATACATCCTTAACTTATCACAATCTACCTTGAATTGACATTATGCCCCTTAAAATACAACAGCATATTTCTATTTACCTTCTTCCACTTTTTGTTATTGGTGTCATACATTTTACTTTTGCATATGTTATTGTGTTAGTCTATTCTTGTGTTGCTATAAAGAAATGCCAGAGAAGTAATTTATAAAGAAAGGCATTTAATTGACTCATGATTCTGTAGGCTGTATAGGAAGCATAGCAGCTTCTGTTTCAGGTGAGGCCTCAGGAAGCTTACAGTCATGGCAGAAGGCAAAGGGGAGCCAGTGTGTCACATAGTGAGAGGAGGAGCAGGAGAGAGAGAAAGGAGAGGCCCCAAACTCTTTTAAACCACCAGATCTGCATGAACTGAGTGAGAACTCCCTCATCACCAAGGGGCTGGCGCTAAGCTAAACCCCATGATTTAACACCTCCTACCAGGTTCCACCTCCAACATTGGGCATCACATTTCATCATAAGATTTGGAGGGGGCAAAGCATCCAAGCCACATCAGTTATCAACCCTGCATTGTTAATAGTTTTACTTTATCTGATACTGTACAACAAATTACTCTAAAACTTGGTAGTGTAAATCAACAAACTGTTTATCATATCTCATGATTTTGTGAGTCACCAGTTTGGGCAGGGCTTGGCTCTGTGATTACTCTCTGCGTGGTGTTAACCATGGCACTCCATGATGTTCAGCCAGCAATTGGCCTGTCTGGAGATTCCAGCACAGCAGCATCTACAAGTGTGGTCCTCTGGTGGGTATGGATACAGGTTGTGCTCAATGGGCTGTTCTTCCCTATGGTCTCATCACTTCTCCACATGATCTCTGTAGCAAGCTAGAAGGGACCTCTTACATGAAGCCTTAGGATTACATGAGACCAGTGTCAAAGCTCCATCTTCTGAAATGCTAGTCCCAGAACTTTCATAGAGTCACTCTCCAGATATCTTTTGGTTAAAGTAGGCAGAAGCCAGTGAAAATTCAAGGGGAGAGGAAATGGACCTGACTCTTCATTGGAAAAATAAGTAATTTTCAGTCCCTGTAATCTTAACTCTTATCTCTTTAATCCAAATTTCAGATTCTTGTTTGCAGTAAAACAGGCTCTTCACTATAGACAAGGTTTTGTCTGAGTTACAAAAATTCTCTCCCCCATGAATTTCCCTTTATTACCATCCTTTGCTCCTGCATTCCCTCGCTCAATCTTGGCTGCCACAATCAGAGGGACAGAAGGTACAAGGGCACGTCTTTCTTGCTTCTGTAATAGAAATCTTAGCAGTATACAGCTGTGCTAGGCCTGCCAAATAAATGTATGCAATTGGTTTTTAAAACATGAATAAATTAGAAAACTACCCTTTAATGTGTGTCACCATATTTAGCATGTCTTAGACTCTTCACTTGTTTATGCAAATCTTATTTCCATCAGATATTATTTCCCTTTATGTAAGATAAAGACATTTTCAGATAAAAGACAGCTTAGATATTTTGACACCAGTGGACCTGCAGGGTAAGAAAACTGAAGGAAGTTCTTCAGGCTGAAGGAAAATTATACCAAATGAAAGCTGGGATCACCAGAAGGACTACATAGCACCAGAAATGACAAATGTCTAAGCAAAAAAAAAGCGTTTTCCATTTTAAACTATTTAAAATACTTAAAACTGTTATTAGCAAAAATTATAGCAGTGTCTTATGGAGTTTATAATATAGGTATAGTACATATGACTATTATATGAAGAATGAGTGGGATAAATGCACTTGCATAACTTCGGCAGTTATACATTTTATGTGATGTCATAAAGTATTAACTCCAGACTATGAAAACTTCAGATATATATTGCAATCCCTAGAGCAACCCTAAAGAGATAGGCAAAATGCATCACTATGAAGCCAAAAGATAAATTAAAATTGGATTTTTAAAAATATTCAAAAAGAGGGCAGGAAGGAGGAACAGAAGAGTAAAAACGCAAAAGAGACTACAGGGAGAAACGGCATGGTAGACCTTTATCCAACTATATCCAACTTATAGGCAGAAGTTTTCATAATAGATCAAAACATGCAAAAACAAGACCTAGCTATCTACTGGCTATAAGAGAGAAGCTTTGAATATAAAAAAAATAATAATAGAAATATATCCATTGTGGAAACACAAAGTATGAGAAAATCAGATGGGTTATGTTAATATCAAATAAAGTAGATTTGAAGACAAACAGTATTACCTGAGGTAAAGAGGGGCATTTTATAATGATAGAAGCATCAACTTCTCAGAATGATGTTAAAATCACAAATAGCACGTGATGGTAAGAACTTCAAAATACTTGGATCAAAAATTTGCAGAATTAAACGGACAAATAGATAATTTAAAAACAACTGCTGGAGATTTAACACTCCTCTCTCAGCAATTTATACAACTAGACACAAAAAAATTGGTCAGCTCTAGAAAATGTGAACACCGCTAACCACGTTGATCTCATGAATATTTATAGAACAACACTCGGAACAACCACAGCAGAAGACTCCTTCTCAATGGCACATGGTACAGTCACTTAGATAGACTGTATATTGTGGGGCGGGTGTATATAAGAAGTTTCAATACATTGGAAAGAGTTGAATTAATAAAGTTGTATTTCCTGACCACAATGAAATTAAATTAGAAATCAGTAAGAATGAGATTTAAAGGGAAATCTTAAATATATGGAAATTAAAAAAAAAAAAAATTCTAAGTAATCCATGGGTAAAACAAACAAACAAAAAAATCACAAGAAAAATTAGAAAATATTTCAAAGTGGCTGGGCACGGTGGCTCATGCCTGTAATCCTAGCACTTTGGGAGGCCGAGGTGGGTGGATCACCTGAGGTCAGGAGTTTAAGACCAGCCTGGCCATCATGGCGAAACCCCATCTTTTAAAAAAATAAAAAACTAAAAATAATAAAAAAATTAAAAAAAAGAAAATATTTCAAAGTGAATCTATTGGGAAGAGAATATATCAGCAAACTACCATGGCACACTTTTAGCTATGTAACAAACCTGCATGTACTGCACGTGTGTCCTGGAACTTAAATTTATAAAAAAAGATAATACAATATTTCAAAGTTTTTAAATAAACTACAGTGAAGTTTAGGGAAAACATTGTGGCTTTAAATGCTTATATTAGAAAAGGCAAAAGGTCTAAAAATCAGTGATACAAAGTTCTATCCTAGGAAGAAAGAGAAAGTAAAACAAAGTAAACCCAAATAAGTGGGGTGGTGAAGGGGGAGGAGGCTGGGGAGAGAGACAGACACAATAATCACAGTCATGAGTGAAAGAGGCATGATCATGATAGCTGCTATAAACATTTAAATACCGAAGAGTATACTTTGAACAATTTAAGGCAGTAAATTCAACAACTGGATGCATTAGAGTCAGATGTACTGGATATATTCTTGAAAATCACAATTTATCAAAACTGATACCAAATGAAGCAGAAAATCAGAATAGCTCTATATTTACAAAATTGAACTTGTTACCAAAACCTTACCAAAGAGAAAACACTCGGATGGTTTTACCAATGAATTTCAGCAAGGCTTTAAAGAAGTAATACCCAATCTTAAACATGTTCTTATAGAAATGGGAGGAGGGAATACTTCCTAACTCCTTTCATGGGAACAACATAACCCTAAGCCTGACAAAGACATTATTTATAAAGAAAATTACAGACCAGTATCCCTCATGAACATAGGAGCAAAAATACTTAACATAATTTTAACAAATTGAATCAAGAAATATATAAAGATATAATGTTTCATGACCATATCAGGTTTATCCTAGAAAAGCAAGGCTGGTATGACATTCAGAAATCAACCAATGGGGCTGGGTGCAGGGGCTCATACCTGTAATCCCAGCACTTTGGGAGGCCAAGGCAGGTGGATCACTTGAGGCCAGGAGTTCAAGACCAGCCAGGCCAATATGGCAAAACCTTGTCTCGACTAAGAATATAAAAATTAAGCTAGGTTTGGTGGTGCACTTTGTAATCTCAGCTACTCGTGAAGCTGAGGCATGAAAATCACTTGAACCCAGTAGGCAGAGGTTGCAGTGAACTGAGATGGTACCACTGCAGTCCAGCAGAGTGAGACTCTGACTCAAAAACAAAACAAAACCAAAACATCACCAAATGAAATTAATCACATTAACAGAATAAAGGAGAAAAGCCATGTGATTAACAAATTCTGAAGACATATTTCACAACATTCAATTTACCATTATCATTTAAAAAATACTTCCAGCAAATAGATGTGGAAGATCACTTCCTCAATTTGTTAAAAGGCATCTATAAAAAACTTATAATTAACATTGTACTTAGTGATAAAATGTTGATTGCTCCTTAAAACGATCAGGAACAAACTAAGGGTGCCCATTCTTACCATTTCTGTTCATTATCAAATAAATAATCCTAGCCATTGCAATTAGGCAAGATAAAGAAATAGACATACAGATTAGAAAAGAAAAACTGTCTTACTATATGTAGATGGCATGATTTGGTATAAAGCCAAAGTCCTAAGACATTTACAAAACAGTTGCTATAACTAAGAACCTTATTTTCTGTAACATGGTTGCAAAAGATAAGGTACAAAAGTCAATGACATTTTATATACTAACAGCAAATAATTATAAAATGAAAATATAAATATGACATTTAAAGTAGAATAAAATAGCTTTAGGATACTTAGGAACAAAGCAAAAAAATGATCTGTGCATTGATCATTCAAAACGTTACTATGAAAAATTAAATAAAAACTAAATCATGCTTTATACCATAATTATGGTATAACAGACTCACTATTGTTAAGATGTCAGTTCTCACCGAATTGAAACATAACCTTATTTGAATCGAAATCATAATGCCAACAGTTTTTTTCCATAAAAATTGACAAGATGATTTTACAATGTATGAAAAGGACTTAGAGTATCCAAAGCAATTTTGTAAAAGTACAATAAAGTAAAAGGACTTAAACTACCTGACTTAAAGACTTACTATAAAGCTACAATCACCAGTAGGTAACTGGCATAAAAGTTGACAAATAGATCAATGGGACACAATAGGCCAGCACTGGATCCACATATTTATAGTCATTTGATTTTCAACAAAAACACCAAAGCAAATATTTTGGGAGAGAAAAGTATTTTTAATAAATGATGCTAGAACAACTAGATACCCATCTGGAAAGAAAATCACCTTTACCCCTTACCTCACACCATATAAAAAAATTAATTCAAGGTGAAGCATAGTCAGAGCTGCACTGTAAAGCTAAAATTATAGAGCTTCTAGGGTGGCAATATTCAGTAGAATCTTATGCTGTGTTAAAAATTATATCTTCATCATCTAATACAGTAGCCACTAGCAACATGTAGTTATTGAGTATTCGAAATGTGGCTATTGCAACTCAGGAAATGAATTTTAAATATATGTAATATTAATTTATATTAATTATATTTAAATAGACTCAAGTCTACTGACTACTGTATTGGACAATACAGTTCTACAAGAAAATAGGAGAATGTCTTCATGAGCTGGGAATATGCAGATGTTCTTTAGAAAGGACATAGAAAGCAATAACCATGAGAAAGAGAGAGAGAGAGAAAGTGTGTGTGTAAATAAATTAGATTCATCAAAATTTAAAACTTTTGCTATCAAAAAGTTTTAAGAAAATAAATACAAAAGCTGCAGACTGGGAGAAAATACTTGCCAAACAGATATATGACAAATCCTGGCATTCAAGATGTGTAAAGAACTCCTAAAAATAAAAAATAAAAAGACGTGCAATTCAGTTAAAATGTAGGTAAAATGTCTGCACGGACATTTCATGAAGGAAACTGTACAAGTGCCCAAAAGGCACAGGAAAAAGTGCTCGATATCGTTAGCTGTCAGGGAAATGCAAATTAAAGCATGAGATATTACTATGTATGCCCCAAAAAGGCCAAAACGCTAAAATTAAAACTGACAATATCAAATAGCATCAATGATTTGGAACAAGAATTCTGATACATTGATGGTGGAAGTGTAAAATGGTGCTACTTTGGTGTAGTAAAAATTCTGCCGGTTTTTATAAACTTTTTAAATGGCCTATCATTTCTATTCCTAGATATTACCCAAGAGAAATAAAACCATGCGTTCACAAAAAGACATCCAGAATGTTCTAGCAGCCTTATTCGTAATAACCCAAAACTGGTAACGGCCCAAGTGTTCATCAATAAGATAATAGATAATAAGTAAGCTGTGGCATATTTATGTGTATTCCACAACAGTATTCCATAATATATAAATATGCCACAGCTTACTTATTTATTATGGAATACTGTTGCTCAGTGAAAGGGAGCAAACTGCGATATGGCTAGCCACATAGATAAATCCCAGAAACTTTAAAGCTGAGTGGAAGAAGCTTTACAAAATAATACACGCTGTACGATTTTATTTATGTGCTGGTTGAGGACAGGCAAAAGTAATGTGGGACGGAAAAAATATCAGAACTGTAGTTGCCTTACAGGGTTAGGGGATAGTATTGACTGGCAAGAAACATAAGGGACTTTCTGGGATTGTGATAATGGATTTTCATGTGTAATTAGAATTTTCATTATATATGTATTTCAGGTACATACAGTTGTATGTATTTGTCCAAAGTTACAGAATGGGACTTAGTGTGCATTTTGTTTTATGTAGTGTTTACCTGAAAATAAAATAATCTGAGCTCTAGCTACTGATACATTTAGGTGTATAATGTGCTTATGTCTACAATGTACCTTGCTTTAGTATATGTAAATATGTTGACATAGGAACAGCGGGATGACACATACATAATAAAGCAGATACTGGTTGAGCATCCCTAATCTGAAAATCTGAAGTCTGAAATGCTCCAAAATCAAAGTTTTTCAGCACTGACATGTGATAGTGACACCTTTTCTTTCTGATGGTTCGGTGTGTACAAACTTTGTTTCAGGTGCAAATATTGTATAAAATTACCTTAGGCTATATACATATGGTATAAAACATAAATGAATTCTCTGTCAAACTTGGGTTCCATCCCCAAGATATCTTATTATGTATATGCAAATATTCCAAAATCCAAAAAATCTGAAATCCTAAACACTTCCCCAGGCATTTTGGGGAGGGAATACTCAACCTGTACAGTAAATGTTAACTGTAGACTCTTAAGTGATGAGTATATAGGTGTTCATTATATAATTCTTTCAAATTTTCTCTATGATTAAACTTTTTCTAATGTTGAAAAAATTTAATAACATTTTAATAGTTTAAATTATGAATGTGACATATGCCTAGCAAAAACATATGGAAAATATAGAAAATAAAGGGAATAAAAATGATCCATCATCCAGCCATCTGGAAATAACTGTACTGGATGTTTTTGCCTTCAGTCTTTTCTCCTGGGCTTCATTTTTACTTTGTTTAGTGGCTAGGATTATATTTTATATGCTGTTTTGTGTCCTACTTTTCCCCAGTAACCTTTATAACATATCACTTCCACTGCCAGGTGACATTCTGCTGAACTAATGTACTGTAGCTTACGTAAGGCATCCTCCTATGTTATGTGTTGTTTTCCGTATTTTACTAATATATTGCTCTGATGGGCTTCTGTGTATATGCACTGTGCTCTGTGTTTTAGATTCACTCCTTAGGATGGATCCTTGTAAGTGGAAGTACCATGTCAAAGGGTATGAAAAGTTTCAAAGCCCTTCACACACATTGTCAAATTGTTGGCTCTTCCATCCTTCCCTTCCCAGATTAGTTCCTGAGACATCCCCGCAGAGCCCCCAAAGCTCCTCAGAGATCAATGAGAACACCACTAAGACAGAATATTTGAGTTATTCATTGGCTATATGTCAAACTAGGTTTTTAAATTTAATTTCGCTGCCATTCTGGTGTTTACAGGGGTTTAGTAACTTGCCTAATGTCTCAGTTAGTAATAACAGAGCCACCATTCAACCCTGTAGATGTCAAAGTAGTATTCAGCACAAAACAGGTGCTTAAAAATGTTTATTAAAAGAGCACATGGATGAATGAAGCCGCCAAGGGCTTAAATCAATTAGATCTACATTTCCCATCTGTTCTCCTTCAGAGCTGTGAGAGACAGGTTAGTTTCTTTCTGATACCTGCATCCTGGTGTACTCATTCTGTCTATACCTACTTCATGTAAAGGAAGCATGAGGTAGGTATAGACAGAATGAGTATACCAGGATTTTCCTTTTGCTCAGGCCATGAAGCCATGTGTTACAAGATGCTACTTGATCTTGTTGGAAATGCGGTCTAGGTCCCAGGGACATGAAGATCCTTACTGCTGTTTGCTTTCTGGGCTTCTAGTGTGAATCGCAAAAAGGATTTTTACGTAGTGTGCAATTCTCTGCCTGGAGGGCAGAGTGGTTGTATATTTCTGTAGGCAGCAGGGGGTGGGAAGGGTGCTTTCCTCAGTGACTGGGCATCCTGCACTCTGCAGCAGGCCTGAGGTGAGAGAGCTGGGGCTGCCATCAGCACACACAGTGAACTTGGGCAGTGGTTCTTTGTGCAGTGGGCATATGCGTAGGCGCCCCGGGAAGCTGTGATTTCAGGGACTGTGAGGGCTGCTGGCTTGTGGAGACATAGTCTTTCTCTGAAATGTAGACTAGAGAGGGAGGGGGCGGTTCCTTTACAAACATACCGAGGAGGAAGGGTTGTTTGTCTTTGGGTACAAGGAAGAAAATGAGACTAATTATTCTTTATGTATTGCAATTCTCTGTCCAGAGAAAGAATCAAGTATTGCTGTGAGCAGCTGCGTATTCTCTTGCCGTATGTAAAGGGGAGAAAGAATGATGCAGCTTCAGTTCTTGAAGCAACAGTTGATTATGTGAAATACATCCGGGAGAAAATTCCTCCAGCCGTTATGGCCCAGGTATTGGACTCCCAAAGCTTTGAATTTTATCCTTATAGACAATGCTTTAACACTACAATTTTACTTCTTTTAATTTTTTATCATTGAAAGTATGTGTCTTTGTACATATGTAAAAATGTCAGTATCTACCTAAATATATTTCTGTATATTTCAGATTACAGAAGCACTTCAGAGCAACAAGAGATTTTGTAAGAAACAACAAACACCCATCCAGCTGTCTCTCCCAGACACCGTCATGACACAGCGGTATGATAAGGGGTCTTGTGAATCTGAAGTCTGCTAGTTATTTTCCTCCCATGTTGATGCTAAACATGTAGAAACTGATTCCATCCACTGTGAAAGCGCAGGGGTTTATTAAGGGTGAGTGAATTTTTCTCATTGCCGATGTGTATCATTTCGTTACAGTGATAAGCACAAGAAAAAGTCTCAGGTCCATGGACCTTTCATCGCGTGACTCATCCTCACTTCTCCGTTTGTTATTTCCGAGGTTCTTAAAATGAGCTTTGCCCCTTGTGAGTGTAGGGATGGTGGCGGTCCAGCAGGGACGCGATGGCTTCTGGTGTTCCTCTGGAGGTCTCAGGGCCTGGAGCTATCCAGCCCTATTTCAACTAGCGGTTCTTAAAGCACCTCACTAGTGCAAAATGTGACTTCCCAAATGATCCTTTTGTAGATTGATCAGAATATGCAAACAAAAGAGACACTGTGGAGAAAAAAGCATATCATGCTTGCACATTCTAAGGAATCATCATGGGTCCTGTGCAACTCTTTGTTCATATGTAAATAATCCATAGTTGAGGCTTTGTCAGTGTTTTTAGAACTTGAATGATAAAAGGGCAATTGAACTCTGCAATATTCATATTGTTTTCCCTGAAAAATATGCAAAGAATTTTTTCTGTCCTTTCAAGGGAAAATAGTGTGCCGAGCACTTACTCCCCCTGGAAGAGGGCTCCAGTTCCTGTCTAACACGTGCTGGAATGTGTGCTCCGCTCCTGATGCAGAGGGCTCCTTGGATGAAGCTGTGAGAGGTGAGCTTTACCTAACATCTGTGCCACTTACAGGGGGACCTGCATTGCCCTGCAAACGCTTGGGCTCCTGTGTATTCACCACCATAACCAGGGAATCTAGGGAAGCTGAGGAGTCCTTCTGGTGTTGTCAGCCTCAGGTACACAAGGTGGCTAGGGGCGTTTAAATAGTGTCATGCCAGAAACTGGGCTCAAAATTGACCGTAATTACCGGATAGCTCATCTTGTTGATGAATGATAAGCACGCAGGTGACTTTGTTTATAATATGAATAGAATCTCAGGGGGAGGGGAAGTATTCATATTATTTCAGGACTGACTGTGCCCTGAGCATTTAACATGTTAATTTATTTACCTCCTTCATGCCTTTGCTTCCATGTTACCGCTCAATGAGCTCGTCTCAGCCACCCGGATAAAACTGCACATTCCTCCCCCACCATAAACGTGACGCAGGGGGACTCCTCATCCGCTTTCCCTGCTGTATTTGTCTTGATAGCACTCACTGCCTTCTACTGTTCTTTACTTGTGTGTTTTGTTTGTTGCCTGTCTTCTCCCATTAGAATGTGACCTCCATGAAGGCAGGGGATTTTTTGGCCGGTTTTATTCATTGCTGTATTTCTAGTACTTAGAACAATGACCAGCACACAGTAGGGGCTCAAGAAATTTCATTATATGAATATTCATTGTGGAACAAATGCTTTCCCTTTTGTTTTCCTCAATTTTTTTTTTCATCTTGTTATTTCAAGTACACGGGCATGTCTAGGCTTATATCACGCATATAACAAAAACGTTTTTGTTATGTAGAAGCGTTTTTGTTATATGCGTGATATAAGCCTAGACATGCCTGTGTACTTGAAATAACAGGATGGAAAAAAATAGAGGAAAAGAACACAGCTAGCAGGTTGTGACTTTTTAGTATTCCTGAAGGTAAAGTTACTCTCCATCGAGAAACCAGGAAGATACGGACCTCTTGACCTGGATGTTAGATGCTAGATGACAGGACTGCCTCTCTCCTCAACTTCTCGGTCCTAGGTGACACTTCTGACTTCCTCCAACAGGCTCTGCTCTCACTCAGCACCTCACCTGTGCCAGGAGTGTCCTTCTTCCCTCACCTGCCCTGGTTAGCACCAGGTCCATCCCTAGTTCTCAGCTTAAATGTCGCTGCCTCAAAGTTGGGGACACGGAGATGAATGAAAGGCAGTTCTTGTTCTTAAGGAGCTCACAACTTACTGGTAGAAAGGGTAACAAAAGCAAAATATGGTTTAGTCATGTAAATGCTGTAGTAGAGGTACCCTGCATAGATGGGATGTGGCGGAAGCCATGGGAACAAATGAAGGTTACTTGGGATGGTGTCTAAAGTCAAAAGAGAAGGAGTCCCCAGATAGAACCCAGCCCTGATTCTTCATATCAGCAAAGAAGCCTCAGGGTGTTGTTTTAGTCAACTTAGACTTCTCTCCTTACCTAGAGGAGAGAGGAGAAGAGAAAAAAAGTCGCCATAAGCCATGGTTAATCTACTTAAAGTAGCAGTGGCTGAATGTGACATGGAATGATTAAATCAACCCAGATTAAATCAGATAGAGGTCAGGCCACAGGCATATGCCTGTCAGTGTTATTTTTTGTACATACAATACTATTTATGTCTTATAGAAACTCTGAAACACTCCTTTTGTGGCAGCGAGTTCAGGCCTGTCTATGCCCCAGCATTTCAAGGCACTGCCTCCCCTAAGGAGACAGATCTTGGGAAGCCAGAGATATGCGAGGACCACAGACCTGTGGCTTGTTCAAACCCTAGGAGGCGTTGAAGGTTAAGGAGTTAAAACTTCCATTTTTATTTGATTTAAATAGATTTTTGCATTTGAAAACCAGTTCAGATCCTTTACTAACCCGGCTAAGGTAACCACCGTGTTCATTTTTTATTATTTCCCTCAAGCCTTCTTCCAGGTATACTTTTCCATAATAATAGTCATTGGACATCTCATTTTGTTTCCTGAATTTTTTTGCTTAACTTTGTGTCATACGTATATTTGTTGTTATGCATCACTCATCATTTTAATGGTTTTAATAGTTTGTCAAGTGATTTAAAGAGTACTTTTCTTAGCCATTTTCCAATCGCTACACTTAGCATTTCCAGTTTGAGGGGAGAGGGAACTCTTTTTTACATCATGTGATAGGAAGTATTTTCCCATATGTGGGGTTTTCTATATTTTGGACTCTTCCTTGGACTGGATTCCTGGAAGAGTGATGGGGTGAGTTAGCGAACAGAGAACATGAATGTATGTCTAGCTCTTAATGCATGTTGCCAAATTGTTTCGGAAAAAGGAGGAGAGAAGTTGCAATCAGTTAAGTCTTCCAGATTTCACTTTCACCACCCACATTAAAAAATGCTAGAGAAGTTAAATGACCACCCAGAGTCCCAAGGTTTCTGTGCTGAACCTACTCGGTAACACAGACATGTTTTGACCTTATCGGCTTGCCTTTTTCTGTTATTTTTTTATCAATCTCTGTATACATTTGCTTAAATTATTTTTTGACAAATATTTCAGATACATTTGTATTTAAAGTAAACATATTATTACATTATTTTACTTTCAATATTATTAATGTCCAGTAGAAAATAAATATTCATGGTATTATTTGAGATTACATTGTTAATATTATATATTAATTTTTTTCTTCTAGTTACCATGTAGAATATAGCTATATAATTATATAAAACAGTCTGCTGACTGGAGTTGTTCTTTCCAACCTTTTTACTTGCTTCAGAGAGAGTCAATTTTGATTGATATGCACATTCACATGTATCAAAAGGCACAGGGATCTTCTGCTTCTCTAAAATCTGTCTTTTAATGGCACATGAACACTAATTTATAGTGTGTATATTGCACTAAATGTTACAATTAGAAAGTCCACTTTGTTTTTCCACCATTACAAATTTGGTAGTACAAATTTATAATGCGAGGAAATGAAATAGCAGTCAGTTTATGCCAAATATGGTCGTTCCGAATTACAGAATTGTGGATTCTCACCCATATTTGTTTTCTTTCTCATTAAAGGTCCGTTAAGCTCCACCTCAGAGAATGCTATTGGTGATCAATATAAAACTCACATTCCCAGTGCAGCGCTCTCTCTGAATTCCTTCCATACTGTCAGATATTATTCTAAAGTCACCCCTTCCTACGATGAAACTGCTGTAACAAATCAGAACATTTCAATTCATTTACTTTCAGCCATGCCCCCGATCTCAAAGCATCTCCCTCAGCACTGCACTTCTGGGTTGGGCCAGACGTGTACTACACATTCCAACTGTCTGGTAAGTTTTAGGGGTCCATGGATCAGATTAGACCTTTACACTCCAGCCAGCAGAAGCCCCTGACCTGCATTTTGTTGTTGCTACTCTGGTTGGAAAGCTGGTACCTAAGAGCTTGATTCCGAGTCTCTCTGCCCTAATGAGTGAAAAGGAGGTGCGGTCAGCCCAGGCTCTCACTCCCCATGCTGCAGGGCTGGTGTCTCAACATCCAGAACCAGTGAAGCTGGATGGGACTGTGCTAGCTTGACGGTGACCAGGTGGAACCTGATCTCCCCCTAGCACTGATTCCCTACCCCTCTGCCCACCCCTGCTTCTACCCAGAGCTTCTACAATAGCACATCCCATTTTACCACCCTCATCCTCATCTGGCCCCATAGCCCCTTTGAAGGTAGATATTGTTATAATCTCCATATGACATTTATAAAATGGGAATAATAGTGACCTTCCAAAGATATTTGTAAGATAAATATTCTAAAGAGAATTGCAAAGAAATGTTAAAATATGCAGTGTCTACAGATACCGTAATTTTGCTAATGATCATTAGTATCCAATGGGAAGACTAGGGTAAATGAAAGAAAACATTACAATATTATTATTTTTTAATTGTTGACCTATACTTACTCTGTGTGGATTTTGTTGGAGAACTGTTGTGAGAAAATAATTTTTAATACAAATACATATTTGAAAACTTGTAATCTTACTCACCTGAGGATGTCACATAGTTTTGCAAATCATTTCAGATTGTTTTGGGCTATAGAAAATACAATCGTGACATTACGAGTAAGAACGGGTGAGGATTCAATTAATGTGGGTTTTTCCCCTTCTTTGCAGCAACAGTTTTGGGCATATTAAAAGCACTTGTTTGAAATTCACACTCTCAGCCACCTACTGGGCGCAGTTTGACAATCTAGGAAAAGTGGAACAAAGAATGATTTTGAAAACTCCACCCAAAGACCTAATATCAAAAGAGTTAGCATGGTCTGGCTTCTGATAAATGCACTCAAAGCTTCCGCAGTTAGAAAGACCAGCAGCGAAAAGTTGGTCTCACGCTCATCTTCATACACACTTGGATCCCTGCCAGCCAGAGAGCTACAAGAACAAATGACCTCAGCGACCTACACTCTCTCTCCTCAAAAAATACTCCACAATTTATGAAAAAAGCATGCTATAAAGAAGATCCGTGTAGATGCGATAAAGTGATAAGATTGGGAAGGTGTGTTGATACCTTGTGTCACTGAGTACAGATTGCAACTTGACTCTTAATTTTAATATCCCTGTGAATTACTGTCACTCATTTCTAGGTGGTGTCTTTGCCTTATTTGACATTTTAGAGAGTTTCCTTCTTCACTCACCATCCAAACTAAGATACCCAGAGAGATGCTGAAAGAGGGGTTTACCTCCTCACTTGACTACTAACGAATAAATTGATGTGTGTTTTTGCATTTCACAATCCCTTGAGTGAAACAATGGCTAATAGGTAAATATTTCTTTCAGGACCTTTAGTTACAGACTAGTAGGTCTTTTGTTTTTCATCTCTTCCTCCCTGTGGGTATTAGAAAGGACAGTTGAAAATAAGGGGGAAAAAAGGTTTGTTTTATATTTCACTGAAATGTTCTTATACATAAGTTTTATTATTAAATAAAATATTCAGTTTTCACCCTGAACATTGTAATCCATTTTTGTTTTGTTTAATAAATATATGTTCTCTCTTTTAGTAGTACTATGTAGGAAATTTAATTTCCTAGAGTTTTGAGAAGCTTAAAAATTACTGTAGGCGTAGCCTAATTCTCGTGTCAAATTTTACAACTTTTCTTTAAGGATGCCAAAATGATGGAATCTGTAGATGTTTGACATACTTTATAAAGGAACAAGAAGTTTCCAACTAAGGTTTGATTTTTATTATTAAAAACAAGTGCTTGATTCTTCATTCCCTTTCCTTTAGGAATAATTGCTTTGACATTAGAAGAGAATCTGCTAACGTATTTTGGACACTGGGACTACTGCCTGTGTTCCCAGTTGGTCTTAATTGTTGCTGGGGCTTTTATTTTGCACCAGGGTTTCTTTACATCACCAAGTAGGCTAGGAGAGAAGCCTGCGACTGGGAACTCTTCAACAGAGGACCTAAAAAGTCTGACCCCTAGAGCCATCTCTCTACTTGCTCTCTCATCCCACTTTTCCTTTCAGCACTAAGAGGAGGCTACCAGATCCATCCTTAGGGCTCTCTACTTTTCAAGCCTGGGTCCCATGATCCTGAACTTGTTGCAGGTGTTCAAATTCATTTCTAATGTGAGAATTTCATTTTTAATGAATTCTTCTCTTCCAAGTAAGCTCACCTCTTAGCCAAGGAAGAAAGATTAGTTGGGTTTCACCTTGTAGAAAAAGAGCAGGATTTTCCTTGTAAAATCAAATTGGCTGGTCATGGGGCAGTTGCAGTGTTATTTTCACAATAAAGAAGATGCAAGGAGCTTGTCTAGAAAAGGTGACAGCTTGTAGGTTTCACATTGGTGGAGGTAGAATGAGTGAAACATAGTAGATGATCTGGTACAAGGCTGTGAGGAAGGGCAAAGAATTAAGGATGCTATCCAGGCTTCTGGCTTTAGCAGCTAGGCAGACAGTATTGATATCCACTGAGAGAATGCAAGGAGAATACTTGGAGTCATGGCACTAGAACATGACAATTATATGGAAACATGTTGCATTTGAGGTATTTATATGATATTGAGTTGAAGTAGCCAAAATATATTCCGCTATTGCAGCACAGGCAGGAGATATAGATGAGAGACGTGGTTTGGGGTGTCATCAGCACTGGAGGGGAATACCAAAGTCGGGGGATTAAACATTAAATGGTGGGAGTGGCCTGGATGACCCAATAGGAACGTATGATGCTGCAATTTGTTTCTTTTTTTTTTATTATTTAAGTTCTGAGGTACATGGGCAAAACGTGCAGGTTTGTCACATATGTATACACGTGCCATGGTGGTTTGCTGCATCCATCACCCCATCATCTACATTAGGTATTTCTCCTAATGCTATCCCTCCCCCTATCCCCCACCCCCTGCTATCATCTCTCCCCTAGCCCCCCAGCCCCTGACAGGCCCTGGTGTGTGATGTTCCCCCTCCCTGTGTCCATGTGTTCTCATTGTTCAACACCCACTTATGAGTGAGAACATGTGGTGTTTGGTTTTCTGTTCTTGTGTCAGTTTGCTGAGAATGATGGTTTCCAGCTTTATTCATGTTCCTGCAAAAGACATGAACTCATCCTTTTTTATGACTGCATAGTACTCCATGGTATTTCTAGTTCTAGATCCTTGCAGAGTCGCCACACTGTCTTCCACAATGGTTGAACTAATTTACACTCCCACCAACAATGTAAAAGCCTACCTGTTTCTCCACATCCTCTCCAGAATCTGTTGCTTCCTGACTTTTTAACAATCACCATTCTAACTGATATGAGATGGTATCTCAGTGTGGTTTTGATTTGCATTTCTCTAATGACCAGTGATGATGAGCATTCATTCATATGTTTCTTGGCCGCAGAAATGTCTTCTTTTGAGAAGCGTCTGTCCATATCCTTTGCCTACTTTTTGATGGGGTTGTTTTTTTTCTTGTAAATTTAAGTTCCGTGTATAATCTGGATATTAGCCCTCTGTCAGATGGATAGATTGCAAAAATTTTTTCCATTCTGTAGGTTGCCTGTTCACTCTGATGTTAAGTTCTTTTGCTGTGCAGAAGCTCTTTAGTTTAATTAGATCCCATTTGTCTATTTTGGCTTTTGTTGCCATTGCTTTTGGTATTTTGGTCATGAAGTCTTTGCCCATGCCTATGTCCTGAATGGTATTGCCTAGGTATTCTTCTAGGGTTTTTTATGGTGTTAGGTCATCTCAAGTTCATTTTTGTATAAGGTGTAAGGAAGGGGTCCAATTTCAGTTTTCTGCATATGGCTAGCCAGTATTCTCAACACCATTTATTAAATAGCGAATCTTTTCTCCATTGCTTTTTTTTCCAGGTTTGTCAAGGATCAGAAGGTTGTAGATGTGTGGTGTTATTTCTGAGGTCTCTGTTCTGTTCCATTGGTCTGTATCTCTGTTTTGGTACCAGTATCCTGCTGTTTTGGTTACTGTAGCCTTGTAGTATAGTTTGACGTCAGGTAGCATGATGCCTCCAGCTCTGTTCTTTTTGCTTAGGATTGTCTTGGCTATGCGAGCTCTTTTGGTTCCATATGATATTCAAAGTAGTTTTTCTAATTCTGTGAAGAAAGTCAGTGGTCGCTTGATGGGGATAACATTGAATCTGTAGATTACTTTGGGCAGTATGGCCATTTTCACCATATTGGTTCTTCCTACCCATGAACATGGAATGTTTTTTCATTTGTTTATGTCCTCTCTTATTTCCTTGAGCAGCGGTTTGTAGTTCTCCTTTAAGAGGTCCTTCACATCCCTTGTAAGTTGTATTCCTAGGTATTTTTTTTGTAGCTGTTGCAAATGGAAGTTCACTCATGATTTTGCTCTCTGTTTGTCTGTTGTTGTATAGTAATGCTTGTGATTTTAGCACATTGATTTTGTATCCTGAGTCTTTGCTAAACTTGCTTATCAGTTTAAGGAGATTTTGGGCTGAGACTATGGGGTTTTGTAAATATACAATCATGTCATCTGCAGAGACAATTTGACTGCCTCTTTTCCTATTTGAATACCCTTTATATCTTTCTCTTGCCTGATTGCCCTGACCAGAACTACCAATACTATGTTGAATAGGAGTGGTGAGAGAGGGCATCTTTGTCTTGTGGCAGTTTTCAAAGGGAATGCTTCCAGTTTTTGCCCATTCAGTATGATATTGGCTGTGGGTTTGTCATAAATAGCTCCTATTATTTTGAGATATGTTCCATCGATACCTTGTTTATTGAGAGCTTTTAGCATAAAGGGCTGCTAAATTTTGTCAAAGGCCTTCTCTGCATCTATTGAGATAATCATGTGTTTTTTTTTCTTTAGTTCTGTTTATATGATGGATTACATTTATAGATTTGCGTATGTTGAAACATACTTGCCTCCCAGGGATGAAGCTGACTTGATCATGATGGATAAGCTTTTTGATGTGCTGTTGGATTTGGTTTGCCAGTAGTTTCTTGAGGATTTCCACATCGATGTTCATCATGAATACTGGTCTGAAATTTTCTTTTTTAGTTGTGTCTCTGCCAGGTGTTGGTATCAGGATGATGTTGGTCTTATAAAATGAGTTAGGGAGGATTCCCTCTTTTCTTTTGTTTGGAATAATTTCAGAAGAAATGGTACTAGCTGCTCTTTTTACCTCTGGTAGAATTTGGCTGTGAACCCAACTGGTCCTGGAATTCTTTTGGTTGGTAGGCTATTAATTGCTGCCTCAATTTCAGACCTTGTTATTGGTCTATTCCAGGATTTGACTTCTTCCTGGTTTAGTCTTGAGAAGGTGTAAGTGTCCAGGAATTTATCCATTTCTTCTAGATTTACTGGTTTATTTGCATAGAGGTCTTTATAGTATTCTGTGATGGTAGTTTGTATTTCTGTGGGATTGGTGGTGATATCCCCTTTATCATTTTTTATTGCATCTATTTGATTCTTCTGTCTTTTCTTCTTTATTAGTCTGAATAGCAGTCTATTTTGTTGATCTTTGGGAAAAAAAAAAAAACAGTTCCTGGATTCATCGATTTGTTTGAAGGGTTTCTTTTTGTGTCTGTGTGTCTCTATCTCCTTCAGTTCTGCTCTGATCTTAGTTATTTCTTGTCTTCTGCTAGCTTTTTAATTCATTTGTTCTTGCTCCTGTAGCTCTTTTAATTGTGACATTAGGGTGTTTATTTTAGATCTTTCCTCATTTATCTTGTGGGCATTTAGTGCTATAAATTTCCCTCTACACACTGCTTTGAGTGTGTCCCAGAGATTCTGGTATGTTTGTCTCACTGGTTTTGAAGAACATCTTTATTTCTGCCTTCATTTCATTATTTATCCAGTAGTCATTCAGGAGCAGGTTGTTCAGTTTCCGTGTAGTTGTTCAGTTTTGAGTGAGTTGCTCAATCCTGAGTTCTAATTTGATTGCGCTGTGGTCTGAGAGACTGTTTATTATGATTTCCATTCTTTTGCATTTGCTGAGGAGTGTTTTACTTCCAGTTATGTGGTCAATTTTAGAATAAGTGTGATGCGGTCCTGAGAAGAATGTATATTCTATGGATTTGGGGTGGAGAGTTCTGTAGATGTCTATTAGTTCTGCTTGGTGCAAAGCTCAGTTCAAGTCCTGGATATCATTGTTAATTTTCTGCCTCGTTGATCTGTCTAATATTGACAGCGGGGATATTAAAGTCTCCCACTATTATTGTGTGGGAGTCTCAGTCTCTTTGTAGGTCATTAAAAACTTGCTTTATGTATCTGGGTGCTCCTGTATTGGGTGCGTATATATTTAGTATAGTTAGTGCTTCTCGTTGCATTGATCCGTTTACCATTATGTAATGCCCTTCTTTGTCTCTTTTGATCTTTGTTGGTTTAAAGTCTGTTTTATCAGAGACTAGGATTGTGACCCCTGCTATTTTTTTTTTTTCTTTCCATTTGCTTGGTAAGTCTTCCTTCATCCCTTTATTTTGAGCCTATATGTGTCTTTGCGCATGGGTCTCCTGAATACAGCACACCAATGGGTCTTGACTCTTTATCCAATTTGCCAGGCTGTGTCTTTTAATTGGGGCATTTAGCCCATTTACACTTAAGGTTAATGTTGTTATGTGTGAATTTGATTCTGCCATTTTGATGCTAACTGATTGTTTTGCCCATTAGTTGATGTGGTTTCTTCATAGTATCGATGGTCTTTACAATTTGGTATGTTTTTGCAGTGGCTGGTACTGGTTTTTCCTTTCCATGTTTAGTGCTTCCTTCAGGAATTCTTGTAAGGCAGGCCTGGTGGTGACAAAATCTCAGCATTTGCTTATCTGTAAAGAATTTTATTTCTCCTTCACTTGTGAAGCTTAGTTTGGCTGTATATGAAATTCTGGTTTGAAAATTCTTTTCTTTTAGGATGTTGAATATTGGCCCCAACTGTCTTCTGGCTTGTAGGGTTTCTGCATAGAGATCCACTGTTAGTCTGATGGGTTTCCTTTTTTGGGTAACCCCACCTTTCTTTCTGGCTGCCCTTAGCATTTTTTTCCTTCATTTCAACCCCGGTAAGTCTGATAATTATGTGTCTTGGGGTTGCTCTTCTCAAGGAGTATCTCTGTGGTGTTCTCTGTATTTCCTGAATTTGAATGTTGGCCTGCCTTGTTAGGTTGGGGAAGTTCTCCTGGATAACATCCTGAAGAGTGTTTTCCAACTTGGTTCCATTCTCCTTGTCACTTTCAGGTACACTGATCAGATGTAGATTTGGTCTTTTCACATAATCCCATATTTCTTGGAGGCTTTGTTCATTACTTTTCACTCTTTTTTCTCTAATTTTGCCTTCTCACTTTATTTTATTGAGTTGATCTTCAATCTCTGATATCCTTTCTTCCACTTGATCAATTTGGCTATTGAAACTTGTGTATGCTTCACAAAGTTCTTTGTTTTTCAGCTCCATCAACTCATTATGTTCTTCTCTACACTGGTTATTCTAGTTAGCATTTCATCTAATCTTTTTTAAGGTTCTTAGCTTCCTTCCATTGGGTTAGAACTTACTCCTTTAGCTTGGAGAAGTTTGTTATTACCCACCTTCTGAAGCCTGCTTCTGTCAATTTGTCAAACTCATTCTCCATCCAGTTTTTGTTCCCTTGTTGATAAGGAGTTGTGATCCCTTGAGGAGAAGAGGCATTCTGGTTTTTGGAGTTTTCAGCCTTTTTGCGCTGATTTCTTCTCATCTTTGTGGATTTATCTACCTTTGGTCTTTGAAGTTGGTGACCTTTGGATGGGTCTCTGAGTGGACATCCTTTCTGTTGATGTTGAAACTATTTCTGTTAGTTTTCCTTCTAACAGTCAGGCCCCTCTGCTACAGATCTGCTGGAGTTTGCTGGAGGCCCATTCCAGACCCTGCTTGACTGGGAATCACCAGCATGGGCTGCAGAACAGCAAAGGTTGCTGCCTGTTCCTTCCTCTGGTAGCTTTGTCCCAGAAGGGGTACCTGCCAGATGCCAGCCAGAGCTCACCTGTATGAGGGATCTGTCAACCCCTGCTGGGAAGTGTCTTCCCGTCAAGATACACGGGGGTCAGGGAACCACTTGAGTAGGCAGTCTGTCCCTTAGCAGAGCTCCAACTCTGTGCTGGGAGATCTGCTACTCCCTTCAGAGATGCCAGACAGGGATATTTAAGTCTGCTGAAGCTGTACCCACAACCGCCCCCTTTTCCCAGGTGCTCTGTCCCAGGAAGGTGGGGGCTTTATTTGTAGGTCCTTGACGGCTGCTGCCTTTTTTCAGAGATGCCCTGCCCAGTGAGGAGGGAGTCTAGTGACACAGTCTGCCTGAAGAGGCCTTGCTGAGCTACTGTGGGCTCTGGCCAGTCACTGTGTAAGCTTCCTGGTGACTTTGTTTACACAATGAGGTTAAAATCACCTACCCAAGCCTCAGCAATGACAGATACTCCTCCCTCCACCAAGCTTGAACATCCCAAGTTGAGCTCAGACTGCTGTGCTAGCTGCAAGAATTTCAAGCCAGTGGATCTTAGCTTGCTGGTGATGCTGCAGTTCTGTCCCCATTGTACAAGGTCACTCAGCCAGGCTCCTGATGACACATGGCATTGCAAGTCACCAGAGATCCAAGGTATGTGGGTAAAACCCTCAAAGGGAGAGGGTACAAGTTGCCGGTGGCAGCTGTTTGTTTATTGGCTGTTTTTTGAACGTTAAGAAGTTAAATTGCTCTGAATTTCTAGCTTCTGAAAAATGCAAAACATAGACAGTACTGGCTCTGTTTCTAGTATGGCAAAATAGTGACAAACTGCTCAGGCAAAGCAGTGCCTTCCCCTTTACATGGGGCATTGGCTTCCCTTTGGTCCCTCCCCCATCCAGCCTGCCTCATTCATTGAAGTGACGTGCCCTGTCCCAGTAGGTGTTCCAGTTTGGTTCCAAAAGGGGTATTGTTTCTCTATACAAAGAAATCACTTTGGGACGGGAGGATGGAGAGGTTTGTTAAATTGCAGATTCCCAGGCCATACTCCCACAAGGTCAGATTTGGTAAGCCTTGCCCCCTTGTGCTTTGGAATCTGCATTTTAACAAACACTACAAAGTGTGTTTGCTGGGGATCTGATTATTCCTCTTAAACACACCCAATTCACATAAAGAGATTTAGATGTCCATAGGGGACAGAATAGATACAAACTAAAACCATATGTCATTGACTTCCAAACCTGGCAGGACCTCAGAAGCACTTGTAGGTTGGTTAAAACCATGCATTCTAGGACTTTCTCCCAGGGATTTTGATTCCATAGCTCTGGAATGAGGCCCAGCACTCTGCATAGGATGATTCTGATGCACAGCCAAGTGTGGGGAGCCCCCTGTTCACTTACAGCACACTGATCAAGTGCACGTTAAGGGCTGGAGTGGAGCACAAGGAGCACCGCCCTCCTAAATCCAGGCAGCCAGGGATGGAGAGACTCATTCATTACTCCCACAGTGATTGATTCAGAAAGGGTTTGCTGAGATGGGTTCCCGAAACTGCTTTGATAAGTTAGAAAGATGAATAGGTAGTACACTTGTGGGGAAACTCAAAGGTGGGAGTGGACCCCATGAATTTTGAGTAGGTATTCCCAGGAAGAGTGAAAACCAGAAAAGTGAGGTGGGGTTTCACTCATTTTGGTTTATCTAGATGGCAGTGGAAACTGCCATGAAGAGAGGTGGTTCTGAATTTTTCTCAAGGCTTTCATATTTTGTGAAGATACTCTAAAGGTATTGTTAAAAACAGAATGCCACTTTTTGCAAAAAAAAAAAAAAAAAATTGGAAAGGATCTGTCATATCTCTGAATGGCATTGACGTAACAAAATCTTAAGATCCGAACTGGAAACCCATGGTATCTTTCTACCCACCTATCGTGCTTGCCACTGGTTTCCCCTTTCCTTCTGTGCATCCCCCTGTCACATGGAAGCAGGAAGCAGGAGCAGGAAGCCCATAGATTACCTTGATTAATCCGGTATCAGGAGCTGGTTTTATCACCATGGAAACTTAACACTCCTATGGAAAATGGAGAAACCTCTGATCTTCGTAGTTTCAAAGGGTTTTTTTTTTTAACACCCTAGCATAATGTTCTTTCTAAAAACAAGACACACACACACACACAGGATTATATTATATATCTTGTATGCTGTTGAATTTTACTCATCAGGCTTGTAAAAATACTAATTTATGCTCAGAGCAAAGGTTTCTAGACGTGAGATTATAAAATGAGAGGGCTTAAGTGACATTGGAAGAAACTTCAGGGAAAGAGGCTTCTAAAATGCACAGATTGCTCTAAGAAGAACGTGGATCGCAGGAAGTCTTTACAAACAGATATTCTTTTATGCTTATTTCTTACCCAGGTGGTGTCGAGACTGTGTAAGGGTATTGGGAGTGGTGCATTTCGTAAAAACACTAAATTTTTCCTACTTTCAAACTGCGTCAAGCTATTTCTTGGTGTCGTTCAAAATAATAGCCACATGTTCAAAAATTCTCTGTTTAGGACCTATGAGACTCCATGCTATTTTAAACCCTCAATAACAGATCTCAACATTGCAAGCATCTTGTAGATTATTTTCCACATAGACCTAAAATAGGACTCATTTCTGAAGTGGCAGCTATTGAAAAGTAGAAAATCTTTCCCGCAGTTATGTGTATATTAGGATAGGCACACAGAAACAAGAATGCACTCACTGATTGCTTTCCCTACTGCTTTGGGCTAACACTGATTCTCTCGTGTTGTGGTATTCTAATGTGGCTGACTCTTGTCTGTAGAACGTTAAGGAAGGGGTGAGAAACCTGCAGGACTCACATCCCAGGGGTAGTTCCTTGTTTCCTTAATATTTTTAGATTTTATTTACTGTAATCAAAAAGAAGGCCAATGAGGTTGGAACACTGATTTTTATCTCCTAACAGAGAATTTCATTGAACTATGACATTTAACTGGTAAACTAAAGATGTTAAATATCTTTCTAAAGGAGACATTATAGGCTTTTTCTTTTTTTCAGTACAATAGGAAGTGCTACCTTTTTATAGGGTTAGAGAGTCTCGAGCTGGATGAAAACACCCCTAAGCCTTTGATAGAGTTCAAAGAAAGGGAGAAAGACAAAATACCAATTGAGCTGTTTTTTTTCCTTTAGAAGAAGAAAATAGTATTTGGAAAAATTTGAATATGAACACATTGTCACGGGATAAAGGAACATTTTAAAAGGGTTATTAATTTTACTCTTATGCAACTGAAAAACTAGTGCAGGATTTACTCTAAGTTCAAAGTAATACTCCCCTTGCTTTCTTGAGTCATGTGAGAAGCATCGTATATGGGGAAGGGAATTCCTTTCTTGACCATCATTGCCCTCACCCTGTGAAGCGTTTCAATATAAATATTATTGCTGGCCACAAGACTTCCCAGATCCTTTTCAAAAACCTAGCAGCAGAATTTGACTGGCAGAGAATGTGTTTATACTTAGTCTCACTATCCTCCCTAAAATGGAAAACCTGTAACAAAGGATGCAATAAAATGCTGCTCCCCCAGGGCAGGCTTGTGTCAGCACAAGAGGCAGTTACAGGAAGATCATGTTAAGGGATTTGCACTTACAACCTTGGCTTTGGTCCAGCCAAGGCTGGGGAAAGGTACCTCCCTGTTCTCTACCCCAGAAGCAAATGATGAAATTCACGCTTCAAGAAGGCACGTCCACTGTCCTGGCTTGGCGGAGGTGAGTGCAAAGGTGTTTGTATAAATGGTTTGCTTGTTCAGGCCCAAAATGGTTTATGAAAAGGAGGTGCCTAAGCAGCATTTTATCACAGGTTAACTGCATTAGAGAAATTGGGTTAAAATGTTAAATCTCAGCTGCTAGAACCGGCTTTGTGTCATTTGGGTATTTCCTTCAAATGCTAATGAAAGCTCAAGAATACTAATCAGGTCCCATTGGCAAAGCCAAGCCAGTCACAGCAGGTTTCCAGCTGAAAATTATTTTTCACTGTCTACACTTGGATATTCTGCTTCCACTTGAACAAAGGCAAGGCAAAGTCATTGGTGACTATGCTCCTCCCATGCCCAGTCCAGGCCTCCTGCAGCATGTCCCTGTGACTGCTCTTCACAATTCTCAGGCCCTTGCCTCTGTAATGAATAGAGCTCTGCTTCTACACCCTCAGTGCCTGATGCTAGGCCAGACACCACTTGCTCACTGCTCAGGCCAGAGCACTGATTACCTTACCCAGAAGAGGCAGCAGCTGAGTGTTGTGGGAAAAGCATGAGATTAGAAGTCAGAATGTTGGGAACAGGGCCTAGTTCTACTACCCATTAGCTGCATATATTTGAGTAAATTATTCGCTTTCTTCCACTTGTTTCCTCTTCTGTAAAATGGGAGTAATGAAATTCATTTACTCATCCAGGGTCTGAGGATTAAAGCTCATGCTTATAAAACTTCCTGGCATGTGGTAGACCTTGCCCAGTGGTAGCTGCTGTTCTTATCTTGCCCCCCGCTTCCCTTCCTGAAGCCTGTCTACTCCCCAGTACACAGTCTGCACAGAGGAAGAAAAATCATGGTTCTCAATGTCACTTCATATCACTCCTCCTGGCTCTGTAGTGTCCTAAACAAGGAGGGGTTTCCGTTCCTTGGGGGTGACGGGATTTTCTCCAGGCAGATTTGGCTGCCTGGCTGCTGCTGTTATATAGGCAGAGATTTAACTGGGGTTTTACCAAGCACATTTTGACAGAGAAGGTAAGGGTTAGGGAGCTGAAGAAGTATGCAAGGGAGCTATGATCAGGAAGACCCGGGGTGATCTTGGCTTTACAAGTGAGGAGGGTGATGGGCCCTGGAAAGGATCAGTGGATGCAGGCCTCCACCTATGTGGTTAAAAAATTGTTGATGTCAAAGTAGGTAGAGGGATGAGATGTGAGGGTAAGGTGGGGGTAAAAGCAGATGTAGCAGCTAGTGAGTGGCATACTCAGAATGGTGGGAACGAGAGGGGGTACTGTTCCTGGTATGAGCGTGGGAGTATTCTTTCTCCTTTGCGGAAAAGAAAACTGATCATACAAGGCTACATAGAGAACACGTAAACCAGTAACTCCAGAAAGACCTCATCTCTCCAGCACTGCCAGTCTTTGAGAATCCTATTCATACAAACCTTCCAGACAACAAATACTTAAAGCACATACTTTATTTTAATGACTTTGAGATAACTCTTTCTAATGACCAGTTGGCTGAACGCATCAATCATATACTAAGAGATACTGTACTTGCACAGAGAGAAAGGGCACTTTAAGGAAGAGTGTAACGTGTGTCAGTATTTTCAAAGATAACCATTTCCAGGGAGTTACAAAGCCTTCATAAAGTAATACGTTTCTTTTTTAATAACAGGAAGAGGAAGGGACTGTTATTTGCTGATCACTTGCTTATTTCCAGTCAATAGCACAAGTAGGACCTTAATGTAGTTTTCTACAAAGAAAATAATATAGGAACAGATGCTTATAATTGAAAAAACAATGGAGCCATTTCTCACCAACTAGATATGACAAAGATTATGAACATTTACACAGGGTTGGTGAGGGATTGAGGGAAAACTATCATATATGTGGATAAGAATTAAATTTGCAAAATTATTTGGCGACATCCCTCATGATTGTAAATGTACATCTTTTGTATTAAAATTCAGAGACAGAGAGGCTTAGATGAATATAGCCCCAGATGCAGAGTTCAGAACTATGGAATAACTGTGAAGTGCTCGATATGCTGAGAGAGAAAAAGGAAAGGTCTTCAGACTGATGGGGTGTGACAGGATCCAGATGAGCCCTCTTCTTGAGTTGAATCATAAGCACTTTTTAAACTGGGTACGATAAAGTTAGCATTTCAAAAATGTTAGGAGAAAGCAGATTATTCCAGAAACAGCAATGGGGAAGCAATTTGAAATTAAAAAAAAAAAAAAAAAAGAAGAAGTAAAGCTGCATTCCTATATCACCCCCCCAAAATACTATAAAATAATTAAAGAAAACATGTATATTTTTATAAAAGTGACATGATAACTTTTTTTAAAAGAATGACAATGAAACCCAGACCTATATGATTAAACACTCCTAGCCCCATATTTTCCATTAATATGACTGGAAAATGGCTTGTTTCCCTAATATGCAAAGGGCTTTCAAATGAATAAGGAACACACAAGCAACCAGGGAGAAAGATGGTTAATTTCAGGAAGACAAAACAGTAGGAAAATAAATATGTGAAAAGATATTCACAATAGTAATTGATAAAGCAATGAGCTATTTTTCACAGACTAGATATGACCAAGAATATGATCTTCAACAGGGGCTGAGGGAAACTGTCATATGCGGATAGGAATTTAAATTTGCATCAATTATCTGGCAACATCAAGATCGTAAATGTATACACACTCATTCCACAATTTCTTATTTACCTGAATTCATTATGAATCTTCTGAATTCATTATGAGTTCAGGACCTCCTCCTCCTCTAGAGGTGACATGAGGGCCACAAGGACAGCCACTGATTTTTTCTTCCCCCCATCACAACACGATCTGCCCCACCATTATAAGCAGAATCCAATACTCAAAGAGGCTATAATTAGAAATGACTGCACACCTTCTCCTAAAAGGCCATGGAAACTAGCCTCATCACTCTTTTCATGCCTGTCACTTGTCACCAGAAGTCGAAGGTTCTCATGTCTCTACCACCACCCTGTTGTTGGACAGCTCCTATTGGAACCCAATTTCCCAGCCACCCTGAACACATACACACCTCTAGAATTCAATCATCAAAATCATTTGTACTCTTCTCCTTTCTAGGCCAGCCCCTCCACTCCCAGCTTGGGTCTCAGCCCCTCTTGACTACTCACGGACATTCCTCGAGCAATTGTCCCTTGTCTCTCTTGAACACTGGATTGTCCTTTAATCCAAGGTCAATTCCATTACACAATAAACATGCTTTAATATCTCCCACCTAAACAAACAAAACCAAAAAATCCTCTTTCAACTCCACCTCACTTCCAGTTACTGCTCAATTTCTCTGTTCTCCTTTGGAGCAAAACTCCTTGAAAGCATAGTGTTGTGTCTGCTTTCTTCGCTTCCTCACCTCCCATTCTCTCTCTCATGAGAGTTTTTACTGAAGTGTAATTAGCCTACCGGAAGGTGCACAATTCGCAGGTATGCAGTGCAATGGATTTTCACAAAGTGAACACACCCGGTGCCAATACCCAGGCCAAGAAATAGAACATTGTCCACATGCCAGAAACCTAGTTCTTTCTTCTGACTGCCACTGTTCCCTCTTCCCCAAAGACCGGTACCATTATTCCCTTTAAAACAACACATTATTTTGCCTATTTTGAAAAATTGCTTTGGAATGTTACTGTATGTATTTGTGCATGTTTTCTTTTGCCCAATGAGATGTTTGTCAGATTCATTCAAGTTATTACACAGCAGGGACCGGATCACACAATATAAGCACGTTTTCATTTTTTTGGAGTGAAGCCTTGGGAGGTTTTTAACAGAGGAGTGACATGATATGATCTTTGCACTGAAGGTTCACTGAGATGCTACCTTGAGAATAGAATATGGGTCGGGAGGTGAGGATGAAGATGAAAGCAGGGAGACTGGTTAGGAAGCTGTTACGACAATCCAATCACAGTATGAAATTCTCCGGCTTTAAAAAGAAGACATTTTAGGTCAGTCCCTCAGTGGAGTTAAACCAAAGCAATAATAAACCAAGTTCACTGTTCGACCTGCAATAACTAGGCCAGCTATCACAATTTAGCCCCAGAAAATAATTAACACCTCCACAACAGAAATAGCCTTTGCAAACAACTGTAATTTTCAAAATTAAAATAGAATAATGTATGGCTGAGAATAAATAGAAGCTTCAATATTTAGAAACCTTGGGTCTTAAAAGTAATACTTCATCAAACACAGAAAGCATTCTCAAGGCCAGAAAACCGAAATAATTTCAGGCCTTGGGGGAATGACAGGGAGGTAACGACTCATCAAAAGCAGACCAATAGGCAGGGCGAAAAGTATGGGTCTCCTGGATATAAATAATTGGAAATACAGGGACGCCCTACCTCACCTCAAGGTTTTCCTTTACTGTTTACATTCTTTCTTACAATTTTTAACATTTGCAGCATCACAAAGGTGTGTTTTTCTTGGTGACAAGTGTTTTTACAGGACTCAGTTGGACCCTGAGATTATGTGTAGTTGGTTTTTCTTCCATGATTACACATTTGTCTTGGTCTCAAGAATTCCCAGCTTTTCAAAATGAAAGTTTTAACATTTTTGTTCAGATCCACATATTTGATTCCATGTTGGTTTTCACAGCACTCTGGGCAAAAGATGGGGCTGGAAGTTGGTGTATGTTAAATCTAGGAACATGGCAAATGATGCCAGGCCACGGCTCTTATTCGATTCTACCGTTTGTCTGGGGGAGTGGCCCCATCCCACGTCCCCTTCTTCCAGTGGAGAAGTGTGGCTGCCTCATACGATATCAACATCAAAACATTAGCATTGTATTGAATATAGTCTCACTTATTAACCAGCTAAGATCTATTGCTAATGCATTTACCTGGGCGTTTTGTCTTTACTTACTTTATTTTTCGCTTCTATCACTTTTGAAGGAATGTTCCTTTTTGGAGCAAAATTTTTAAAATAGTTCATACTTGTTTCCAATTCCCCTCTTGAATTCTTTGTGAAACCCACTCCAACAGCCTTTGTTTTTAATATAGCCTTGTCAAGGCAACCAAAAACCTGTGTATTGCTGTGCCTATAACACCCATGCGGAATGTTTATTTTTCCTACCAACCTTCTGAAGGTAATTTCTTTGCCTGTATGTTCTGACCAAAAAGAAGTGATTCAAAAGAGTTTGAAGCCAGGCTGGGTGTAAAGCCAATAGTGCAAGAGCTTTAGAGTCAGACAAACCTCAGTTGAAGTGCGACCTGCATCACATACCAAGAGCAGCCTCCCTGATCCTTCTG
Source organism: Ateles fusciceps (assembly GCA_036589455.1). Classification (NCBI taxonomy): domain Eukaryota; kingdom Metazoa; phylum Chordata; class Mammalia; order Primates; family Atelidae; genus Ateles; species Ateles fusciceps. The sequence continues at coordinate 552,110 of JAZHEH010001878.1, forward strand.
TGCCTTGGTTTCCTAATCTGTGAAAATAAGGAGTTAATAGAAGCTGCCTAGCAAGGCTGTGGGAAAATGAAATGAGAGAATGGGCCTGGGACATAGTAACCATTTATTATGCATTAGCTGCTATTATTATTATTGTTGATATTGTTCTCATCTGAGGCCAGTGGGGGCAAATATTGTTGATATTGTTCTCATCGGAGGCCAGTGGGGGCAAATACGTTTTACGCCAGTAGGTTCCTCCACACAAATCCTCCTGGGTAAGCAGCTGCCTCTGCTGCTTTCTCAGGCTGCTTTGTTCGACTTCCTGCCTGCTTGAGGCATAAATCAATAACTTTGATGATAGCCACTGCTCCTGTGTGTGAGTGAGGCAGGAGGAAGGAGGGTTATAAGAAGGGGTGATAGCTGGAAAAAGTAATGTAAGTCTATAACCTCAGCACCCCACAGATAGAGGAAGTGCTACCGTTACATTCACCTCTGTCTATGCATCTGGATAAAATTAAAACAATAAGCTTTATTATAATAAGATCATAAAATGGCAAGCTTTGCAAAAACAGGAGCAACGTCCTCCATTTCCTGTGAGTCCCTCCACTCTGCTGTCCTTAGGTAGCTAAGTCAGCAGCCTTCAATTCTTTTTTTTTTTTTCTGATCCACAAAAATGGATGCCACTCACAGGAGTGGTCGCTCTCGTGGGGGAGGCCCAAGGCTCTATGAAATTGCCAACACAAGCAGAAGTTCCTCCCCTGTTCTCTCTCTCAAATGCAAGGGAGAATGACAAAAACAGAGGGGTACATTTCAGCTAGCTCCAATTCACTTTGAAAAAAATAAATAACTTGCGAGCTTTATTGTTACTCATAAGTTTCTTTGACACGTCACATTGTTCACCTTCGCCATTTTAACAGGCATCATTTCAACAAGCTATCGTCAAACAGTGGTGCCAGGGAGCTACTAGGAAATGGGATGAGGAGGGTCTGGGGTGTCTATCGGTGCTTCCCAGCGACTGTTACAGGCCCTCTGTTTTCAGGTGGACCCTCCTGCAGGAGCGGAAGATTTCTTACTAAAGGGGGCTTAAAGGTCTTTTCCTTTCTCTTTAGTGGATCAGAACCTGTGTATAAAACAGAAATGAAATGCTCAGGTGACAGCAGTGATTCTCAATGGCTGGTGTCCAAGACACAAAAGGAAAATCCCAATGTTTTTATAATATCAACTTCTGAAGATCATGTTTGGCAAATTTTTCCTGAATAATGGGGAATATGAAGAAGACCCAAAATGATCATAAAGGGGAGATTTCGGAGTGGGATCTGTTTCAAGTCAAAGGAGAAAGTGGTCAAGCATCTTGGGGGCCAATTACAATACTGGGTGAAAGCCACTGGGTTAGCGAGAAGGCTCTGGGGTCACCACATAAGACAAAAGTAGTTTTGATTACCTTTCCCCAGCATTCCTCTCCTTTCCTTTTAGTGAATGGCAAATCCATTCATCACCAAGCCAGAAATCCTTGATTCACTGGTTCTCTCTCTCTCTCTCTCTCTCTCTCTCTCTGTCTCTCTCTCTCTCTCTCTCTCTATCTCTCTCATACTTCTTGAGTTTCAAAATGTCATCAGTAACTGACCACTTCACTTCAGTGAAGGACAGTACTCATCCTGGTCCAAGCCACCAATATCTTTCACCCAGGTAACGGCCTCCTAACTAGTTTTCCTGCTTTCACCTTCCCTGCTACAATCTGTTTCACACTGTAGATAGAACAATCTTTTTTTGTTTATTTGTTTTGTTTTCAGTTTCTGAGATGGAGTTTCACTTTTGTTGCCCAGGCTGGAGTGCAATGGTGCGATCTCGGCTCACTGCAACCTCCACCTCCCGGGTTCAAGTGATTCTCCTGCCTCAGCCTCCCGAGTAGCTGGGATTACAGGCATGCGCCACCACACCCGGTTAATTTTGTATTTTTAGTAAAGACAGGGTTTCTCCACATTGGTCAGGCTGGTCTTGAACTCCTGACCTCAGGTCATCCACCTGCCTCGGCCTCCCAAAGTGCTGGGATTACAGGTGTGAGCCACCATGCCCGGTCAGACAGTCTTTTTAATGTTTAAATCAGATTATGCCATTTCTTTGCAAACCTCCAATGGCCTCTCATCTCATTCATGGAAAACCATTCTTTACTGTGTCTATGAGCCCTTGTAGTCCTATCCAACCTTGCAGCCTATCCAACCGCATCATCTCCAATAGTTCCTCCCCCTCTGTCACTCAGCTCATTGACAATGGTCCCCTGGGTTTCACTTGAACAAGCCAACCTCAGGGCTTTGCGCTTGTAGTTCTGTCTGCATGAAGTATTTTATTCCAGAAATTTGCTTGGCTGACTTATTTATTGAGGTTGCCACAGGCCTCAGCATGAAAGACGCCTTATTCTTCTTCATGGGCAACTTGATCATTGGCATCTGTTTCAGCAGTCAATGACTGTGAGCAAATTGGCTATGTCAAACTCTGCAAAGTTGCTAGATTTTTTTAAATGACCTAAATAGAAAGTTTATTTCTCAGAAATTTGTTAAGATCAAATTTTTTGTGTATTATCCTCAGCATATGGTTGCTTTTCTCTTACAAACTCTCACTTGTTGTAAAGAATGAATAATTTGGGGACTTTGAGTATTTAAATCTATTTTTAAACATGGTGGACGTTCTTGTAACTATCGTTTCTCACATTGGCACTGATTGTACTTTATTAGTTAGTTCCAGAGACCCTTAATTACAGAAAGCTGCCTGGGGAAGTACACGATCGAGTCAATTGTATTGATGAGAAAAGAAAAAAGCAAACTAATAGACCTAATGACTCGGAGTCTGAGACAATCATTAAAGACTTTCCCCTCCACTTCTTCAAAACATAGGTAGTGTAACCTTAAGTAGAGTCAGGGAAGTCAGTAACTCGTTGTGCCAATTTAAACCCCTAACACAATTTATTTATGAGGCTCAGGGTATTTTAAATTCACCCAAGTCAATCACGCGGTGAAAATCATGCTCGGGTGTGAATTCCGGCATGGAAACATGCATCCCCTTATTGTATTCACACAGACTTTTTGCATCTCAAGGGGAGTGAGCAGCTGTTGCGGAGTCAGTAGAGTCTGGTCTGAGTAAGGAGGAGCCCGGCAGCGGCCCTGGTGGGGTCCGAGAGGGGGCACTAGGGCTGTTTCTATTCGGGGACCTGGGGGAAGGCGCCGCCGCCGGGTCATTGCAGCGCCTACCCCAGAGCGCAGGGCTGGGATCCCACAGCAGCCTCCGGGCCAGGTTCCAGGATGCCTGGGGATGGCGCGGCTGCACCTGTCACCCGCCGCTCCCTCCTGCTCCAGGGAGACCCCGCGCCGACCTCTCTGCCCTCGCGCCTGACAGCTGGGCCCCGAGCCTCCCCTGCCTCTGCTGTCACTCGGAGGTGGCTGGTGATTAGTAATCGTCTCCATCCTCCACGCGGGAGGCGTGACCAGGCTTTTACAGGCAGCCTCTGAGCCAGCGCCTGGAAATTCCTTTCAGGGACTGCTTTTGCATCTGGAAACCAGAAGTGATTCAAGTGGTATGTTCAGCTCCTGCCCCTGGACTGGGCAGAGTGTCACAGCTCAGCAAAGCACTGCTCCCAGGGAAGAGCTGTCTCTGCCCCCATGAGATAGTTCTTTTCCCTTTCCTGATCAAGGAAACAATGACGGAAGCATGACTGTCATGGCTGATAGTCAGACTGGAGAGACATTCACACTAGGGTTTGGTTTTGTTTGTTTTTGTAGACACAGCCTCACTTTGTCATTCAGGCTGGAGTGCAGTGGCACAATCAGGGCTCACTGCAGCGTCAACCTCACCAGCTCAAGTGTCCTCCCACCTCAGCCTCCCAAGTAGCTGGGACTATAGGTGCATGCCACCATGTCTGGCCAATTTTGTTTTTGTTTTTAAGTAAACACGAGGGTCTCACTATATTGCCCAGGCTAGTCTAGAACTCTTGGCTTCAAGTGATCCTCCCATCTCACCCTCCCAAAAATCCTGGGATTACAGGCGTGAGCCACTGTGCCCAGCTCCCACTAGTTACCACCAACACTCTTCCTCAATTGTAAAATAAGGCATTGAACAACTTGTTTACATTTAAATCACTTTCCACGTGTTCATCAGCCTCCAGATATTGAGGCATTTCTGAGACTAATATCAGTAGCAATTCTATCACTATTTCTACGTGGCAATATCTTTTTCCATGTAAGGGAAAATTGATTTTGACCACTTCGCCAGGTATCAATTTAGGTAACATTCTGACCATCTTGATTTGACATATTGCATTGCAGTTCCCCAAGTCACCCCAGCTGGGGCAGAGGAGGTAGCTTACACAGAGCACGGTCACTGTGGACAGTGACCTTGAACCCTCCGGCTCATGTGCTTAGTCCTTCTTGTCACTGGCTCTGTCCCTGCCCTTGGTACTTGCCCAACCCAGGCCCCAAGGGAAGAATGCTTATAGACTGGGTCAGATATTTTACCTTCCCCATTGCTCTCGGGAGTGGTCTCCATCTTCTTCCCATGTTTGTTCATTTTACTAATCAGGAACCCCAGATCCTGGTCCTGGCCCTCCTCCACCAGTCAAAAGGAAATCAGAGCTTGCTCCAAAGCAATTCTTGCAAAGTGGCCCCACAACTGCTTGCTTGAGTCAAGCCTCAGGGGAAAAAAAATCCCTGGATCCATCATCTTTTACTCTATTTCTCTAGGAATAATTTCTCTCATAGTATTCATCGTATTCCACAATATCTGCTTATGATAACTAAGGCATTTAGCAGCTTGACCTGCTGGAAAGGATATGGATTTGGGACGTTGAGTCTCAGTTCTACTTCATACAAACTTTGTGACTTTGGAAATAGACCCTTTCTTGGTATGAGTCTTAGTAAGCTCACCTGTAAGGTGGGAGTCATAAAAATTTTATAGTGCCAGGCACAGTGATTGACACCTGTAATCCTAACACTTTGGGAGGCAGAGGCAGGAGAAGCACTTGAGCCTAGGAGTTTCAGAACAGCCCTGTCAATATAGAGAGACCCTGTCTCTCAAAAAATTTAAAAAATTTTAGCCAGGCATGCTGGTATGCTCCTATCATCTCAGCTCTTCAGGAGGCCGAGATGTGAGGATCCCTTGAGCCCAGGAGGTCTGGGCTGCAGTGAGCCGTGATGGTGCCAGTGCACCCTAGCCTGGGCAACAATGCCAGATTCTGTCTCAAAATAAATAAATAAATAAATAAAATTTTGTAGGAATCAAGTCAAATAATGTATGACAAAAGATTCCGTGAACCTCTGTTTTACTGCAGTAGATTTTGGTGGTTAGAAGAATGAGTTTTTGGAGTCAGACTTCTGTTTAAAGCAAGGCTTCACTAATTACTGGCTCTTTGATCACAGACAAGTGACTTTAATTTTTTTACACCCCAGCATCATTATCTGTAAAGTGGAAATAATAGCTATATTTTAGGGTTGTGGAATCATTAAGTGAGATAATGTATGTTAAGCATTTAGTGTAATTCTTCATATATCATAACAGTAGTTGCTGCTGCCAGGCCCCAAGGATGCTGTTGGCCTGAAAAAAAAAAATGTACCTTTTAGACTTTTAATCTAGCTCTGGGGTTCCTCCTTCAGATGTTATCCACATCTGAATTTTTATCTTTAGAAATAAATGTGTATAAAATTGCCTTAATTTCGGTGTTTAGAAAATATTTATTTTTTTGTAGTTTAAAAATGCATAAAATTCTAGTGAACCGGCTTCTGATCTCAGCAGTTGAAATTATTTCATCTGACCATTGATTCTTGAATTCAACCAAGATATTTCCAGAAAAATCATGAAAGAATCCACCTTCAGAGACTGATATTCCAAAAGAAGGCCTATCTTCTGGGAATAACAGACCTGATGTCAGTATCATGCCAAGACAGTTGAGCAAATGAAACAAACTTAACAGCTTTTGCCTCATCTGCTAATATACCAAAAGGCTTCACAATTAGGTATGCATGCCAGGTGTATTAGTCCATTTTCACACTGCTGATAAAGACATACTCAAGACTGGGTAAATCATAAAGAAAAAGAGGTTTAATGGACTCATAGTTCCAAGCGGCTGGGGGAGGCCTCACTATCACGGCAGAAGGTGAAAGGCACATCTTATATGGCAGCAGGCAAGAGAGAGAACCTGTGTGGGGAAACGTCCCTTTATAAAACCGTCAGATCTCATAAGGCTTATTCACTATCACGAGAATAGCATGGGAAAGACCCACACTGATGATTCGATTATCTCCCCCCTGGGTATCTCTCATAATATATGGGAATCATGGGAGCTACAATTCAAGATGAGATTTGGGTGAGGACACAGCCAGACCATATCATCAGGGTTGTTCAGGGGACTCCTTGGGGAGCTGTAGCCCTGCATTAGGATGGGGTTCCAGGAGGTGCTGCCATGGAGCATCCCTTTTATGTCCACAAATGGCCCTTCTGAGGACATAAGGTTCCTGAACATGACACGTTTGTTCTGGGCTAGAGAATTTATGGTTACTTTTGCTCATGCACCTGTGGTCAGCTGCTAGACTGGCTGGCTGGTCTAGCATCGCCTTAACAGGGACAGCTCATCTCTGCTCAGTGGGCGCTCTCTTCTTCAGCAGGCTTGTTCTCATGGCAGTTGCTGGCAGCAAGCCAGCCAGTGAAAGATGCAAGTACTCTTGAGACACAACGACTCTCCTGCTGCAATCTATTGATAAAAGCAATAGAATGGAAGGTCAACCTAGAAAGAAAGGGAGAAGAAATGGACTCTACCTCTTGATGAAAAGATGTACAAAATCACATTGCAAAGAGTATGGAAATGGGAGAAGTGAAGGATCATGGCCATTTTTGCAACCCTCCACATATGGTACAATTGCTGTGTTGCTGTCTAAGTAAAGCTGTAAGGCATTTATGTTCCCACTTTCAGTGTGTGAGTTTCTGTTTCTCTGCATTCTTGCCAGCACTTGGCAGAATACACTGATTTTTTAAATTAATCTGATAATATGAGGTAAGTGGTGTCACATGGTTGTTTTTATTTCTTTTTCAGTTTCTTATACCTACTGAGGTTAAACATATTTTTATATATTCATTAGCCATTTGTATTTCTTCTGAAAATTGCCAATTCCTATCTTGCTGTTTTTTCTATTGAATGTTTTCTATTGGAATGTTTTCTGTTGGAACCTTTTATGAATATTTATATATTTTAATTCTTTAAGTGTCATTTCACTGCAAATTTATTTCCATTCATTTGTCCTTTTTTTCCCCCAATAGGTTTTTGAGGAACAGGTGGTGTTTGGTTACATGAATAAGTTCTTTAGTGATGGTTTCTGAGATTTTTGTGCACCCATCACCCAAGCAATGTACACTACACCCAGCGTGTAGTCTTTATCCCTCACCAACCACCCTTCCCCATTGTATCCCCAAAGTGCATTGTATCATTCTTATGCCTTTGTTTCCTCATAGTGTAGCTCCTACTTACAAGTGAGAGCATATGATGTTTAGTTTTTCCACTTCTGAGTTACTTCATTTGGAATAATGGCCTTCAATTCTATCCAGGTTGCTGCGAATGCCATTATTTCATTCCTTTTTATGGCTGAGTAGTATTCCATGGTGTATATATATTTATAACATTTTCTTTATCCACTCATTGATTGATGGGCATGTAGGGGGCTGGTTCTGAATTGCGTACTGTGCTGCTACAAACATGCATGTGCAAGTATTTTTTTTCATATAATGACTTCTTTTCCTCTGGGTAGATACCCATGAATGAGATTGCTGGATCAAATGGTAGGTCTACTTTCAGTTCTTTAAGGAATCTCCACACTGTTTTCTATAGTGGTTACACTAGTTTACATTCCCACCAACAGTGTAAAAAAGTGTTCCCTTTTCATCACATCCACATCAACATTTATTATTTTTTAGTTTTTTGATTATGGCCATTCTTGGAGGAGTGAGGTGGTATTGCATTGTGGTTTTGATTTGCATTTCCTTGATAATTAGTGATACTGAGCATTTTTCCACATGTTTGTTAGCCATTTGTATATCTTCTTTTGAGAACTGTCTATTCATGTCCTCAGCCCACTTTTTGATGGGATGGTTTGTTTTTATTCTTGCTGATTTGTTTGAGTTTCTTGTAGATTCTGGATATTAGCCCTTTGTTCATTATAGATTGTGAAGATTTTCTCCCACTCTGTGAAGTGTCTGTTTACTCTGCTGATTATTTCTTTTGCTATGCAGAAGCTTTTTAGTTTAATTAAGTCCCATCTATTTATCTTTTTTTTTTTTTTTTGGTTGCCTTTGCTTTTGGGTTCTTGGTCACGAAGTCTTTGCCTAAGCCAATGTCTAGAAGGATTTTTCCAATGTTAGATATAAGTCTTTGATCCATCTTGAGTTGATTTTTGTATAGGGTGAGAGATGAGGACCCAGTTTCATTCTTCTACATGTGGCTTGCCAGTTATCCCAGCACATTTGTTGAATAGGGTGTCCTTTCCCCACTTTATATTTTTGGGATTGCTTCGTTGAAGATCAGTTGACTGTGAGTATTTGGCTTTATTTCTGGTTTCTCTACTCTGCTCCAGTGATCTCTATGCCTATTTTTTTTTAATTTAATTCAATTTTTTTAAAATTTATTTATTTTACTTTAGGTGCATACTATATCTGGCATTTCTCCCCATGTTATGCCTTCCCACCCTCCCTTCCCCTCCCCACCCCCTGCTGTCTCTCCCCTACCCCCTCAACTGCCCCCAGTGTGTGATGTCTCTCTCCCTGAGTCCACATGTTCTCATTGTTCAACACCCACCTGTGAGTGAGAACATACGGTGTTTGGCTTTCTGTTCTTGTGTCAGTTTGCAGAGAATGATGGTTTCCAGTTTCATCCAAGTGCCTACAAAGGACACGAACTCTTTGTTTTTTATGGCTGCATAGTATTTCATGGTGTATATGTACCACATTTTCTTTGTCCAGTCTATCATTGATGGGCATTTGGGTTGGTTCCAGGTCTTTGCTATCATACACAGGGCTGCAATGAACATACGTGTGCATATATCCTTATAGTAGAATGACTTATAGTCCTTTGGATACATACCCAGTAATGGGATTGCTGGGTCAAATGGAATTTCTCTTTCTAGGTCCTTGAGGGATCGCCACACTGTCTTCCACAATGGTTGAACTAATTTACACTCCCACCAACAGTGTAAAAGCGTTCCTATTTCTCCACATCCTCTCCAGCATCTGTTGTCTCCAGATTTTTTAATGATCGCCATTCTAACTGGCGTGAGATGGTATCTCAATGTAGTTTTGATTTGCATTTCTCTAATGACGAGTGATGATGAGCATTTTTTCATATGTTTGTTGGCTTCATGTATGTCTTCTTTTGTAGTGTAAAGTGTTGAGACACTTTTCAAAAGAAGACATACATGAGGCCAACAAACATATGAAAAAATGCTCATCATCACTCGTCATTAGAGAAATGCAAATCAAAATCACATTGAGATACCATCTCACGCCAGTTAGAATGGCGATCATTAAAAAATCTGGGAGACAACAGATGCTGGAGAGGATGTGGAGAAATAGGAACGCTTTTACACTGTTGGTGGGAGTGTAAATTAGTTCAACCATTGTGGAAGACAGTGTGGCGATCCCTCAAGGACCTAGAAAGAGAAATTCCATTTGATCCAGCAATCCCATTACTGGGTATGTATCCAAAGGACTATAAATCGTTCTACTATAAGGACACATGCACACGAATGTTCATTGCAGCACAGTTTACAATAGCAAAGACCTGGAACCAACCCAAATGCCCATCAATGATAGACTGGACAGGGAAAATGTGGCACATATACACCATGGAATATTATGCAGCCATCAAAAACGATGAGTTCATTTCCTTTGTAGGGACATGGATGAACCTGGAAACCATCATTCTCAGCAAACTGACACAAGAACAGAAAATCAAACACCGCATATTCTCACTCATAGGCGGGTGTTGAACAATGCAAACACATGGACACGGGGAGGGGGAGCATCACACACTGGGGTCTGTCGGGGGGGATAAAGGGGAGGGACAGCAGGGGGTGGGGAGTTGGGGAGGGATAGCATGGAGAGAAATGCCAGATATGGGTGATGGGGAGGAAGGCAGCAAATCACACTGCCATGTGTGTACCTATGCAACAATCTTGCATGTTCTTCACATGTACCCCCAAACCTAAAATGCAATAAAAAAAAAAAAATATATATATATATATATTAAAAAAAAGAAAAGAAAAGTGTCTGTTCATATCCTTTGCCCACTTTTGAATGGGGTTGTTTGTTTTTTTCTTGTATATCTGTTTTAGTTCTTTGTAGATTCTGGATATTAGCCCTTTGTCAGATGGGTAGATTGCAAAAATTTTTTCCCATTCTATTGGTTGCCAATTCACTCTAATGACTGTTTCTTTTGCTGTACAGAAGCTCTGGAGTTTAATTAAATCCCATTTGTCTATCTGGGCTTTTATTGCCATTGCTTTTGGTGTTTTAGTCATGAAGTCCTTGCCTATGCTATGTCCTGGACGGTTTTGCCTACGTTTTCTTCTAGTGTTTTTATGGTGTTAGGTTTTATGTTTAAATCTTTGATCTATCTGGAGTTAATTTTAGTGTAAGGTGACAGGTAGGTGTCCAGTTTCTGCTTTCTGCATATTGCTAGCCAGTTTTCCCAACACCATTTGTTAAACATGGAGTCCTTTCCACTTTGCTTGTTTTTGCCAGGTTTGTCAAAGATCAGTACCATGCTGTTTTGCTGACTTTGGCCTTATAGCATAGTTTGAAGTTGGTTAATTTGATGCCTCCAGATTTGTTCTTTTTGCTTAGTCTTGCTTTGGCTTCATTTGTCCTTTTACCTTGCCTTGATGTCTTTTGTCATAGGCAAAAATGAATTTTTATCTAAAAATAATGTCAACCTTTTTCATTATGAGTTATATTTTTTGTAACTTAAGGTATCCTCAATTCAAAATCTTTAATATGTTACCCAAATTTTTGGTAAAAATAGTTTTAAAGTTTGCATTTTATATTTTGTTATTTAATATATCTGGAATTTATTTTTATGTATGACATGAAGGAAGAAATCTAATTTTATTTTTTCCATGTAGTGAACAATTATGCTCACCCACTTTTTGAAGACTGTGTCTTTCCCCACTGATTTTTAGTGCCATCTTTCTCATATATCAAGGACCCACGTGTGAGCATGACTGTTTCTGGACACTCTAAAAGTTCCATTGATTTATTTATTTGTTGTAGCAACAAAAAAATTGCTGTTTTATTTATGATGACTCTGAGTATGAACTAGTTTCTAATGTGAAAATATGCTTTTAAAATTATTTTTCATGATTTCTTAGCTGTATCTATAGTCTTCTATATGAATTCTATATGGATCAAAACTTTAAAAATTATACACTTTACCTTTAACTTTTCTCCTCTATTATGCGGTAGAACACACATCTACCAAACAGCTATTTTTACTGAGCACATTAATCTTACTCCTCCAAAATTAATGGTTATTCCTAGGCAGGGAAACATGTTCCCAGTGGAAAAGACCTGAGGTTATGTTCTGCTTTAGTGTTTCTCATCTGGTAGAATCATTTCTCTGTTTCTCAATGTTTTTACTTGCTGAGTAATACTGTTAATGTAGAATCTTAAAAACTGTAGGAGTGTTTTATTAAAAGATAAGAAGGTACCATGAGGCCTATTTTTAGTTAGAGTTCTAAAAACCTCAAATACATTGCCTCATCTCAGATGTCTTAGAATGTAGCCTCTTCACTTATTCATTGAGCAAATATTTACTAAGGTCCTATTACATGGCTGTTACTATCTTAGGTGCCAGGGATAGAGTGGCTTACTCACCAATTCTTTGGAAGAGAAGAGACAATGATTATTTTTATTTTGTAGGTGAAGAAACTAAGGCACAAAGCCTTCATTTAATTTGATTAAATACAAGTTGCATTTGCTGAGACCTTACAGAGGTCCCAGACTATAGGGTTATGTATTAAGTGGTCTGGGATGATAATATCAAAGATGAGGAAGAGAGGTAGGTCTCATCCAACTTGACACATTACAGTCCACATGAAGATATTACACTTGAATTCATGTAAGACCACTTGCCTCTTTTCTAAGGAGATTTAAATTGCTTCCTCAAGCAAGTAGACTGTAAGTTGAGTTTTGAAGAATGGAAGTATCATTGTCTGATTTCTAGTGAGATTAACATGTAGACAGCTTGAAGCCCAGAGGAGATATTAGAGCCAAAAGGGACCTGGAGAGAAAGACAACATTGCAGAGACAGGGGTTAGGCTGGTTGAAATACAGCAAGTGTTTGAAGCATACAGAGATGGAATGAGTAATGAATAACACTCAGGTCTCCTGCACTCCTGGCTAGTAAAGATCAGTAGATTAGGAGGCCTGACATAAATTACAATCACAGGCAGACTATCTATGCTTTCTCATTTGGTTCTGATTCCTTTCTAGTAGTTCCAGTGTAATCTCCTTTACAAATTTTTTTATAATTCACCACTCAGACTTAATCATTCTTCCATCTATGACCCCTGTACTCTGTGCATTTTTAAAGTCACAGCATCTGTAATTGTCAGCATACTTGATAATGTGTCTGTCTGCCTGAGAGCAGGGCCCATGCCTTTGGCCTCTGTGACCTCAACAACTAGCACAATGCCTGTTAGTTGAGAGAAAATTTTTTGATGGAAGAATACCTTTATAGCCTATTCTTTATGGGAGGGCTAGAGTTCCTTGGGTTTTTTGTTTTGTTTTGTTTTGTTTTTTAAATCTGTACATCTAATGAATCTTATGAGGTAGTAACCTGATGCATTGATATGACATGGGTCACAGAATTTTGTGATTATGTGGGAGTGAGGTTACTGATGCAGAATATGACATAACCCTTAAAGGGTTCTAGAGAGAGAAGCTGTAAAGAATTGACTCATCCAACAGTGCAGAGTGAATGGTCAGCAAATCACACATCTTGAAATAGTTCAGGCCTTGTTGAGATTTACAGGAGAAACATTTTCCTAGTAATTGAAAGTTTTCCTCCTAAATCAATGTAGTTATATTGTTCTACAAACTTGGGACTCAACTAAAAGTTGTTTTTTTTTTTTCTTTATTCTTGGCATTTTCTGTGTCTTTTAAAGAAATACTCTCTTATCCTGACGTTGAAAAAGAAATATTCTTCTACAAATTTGATTATTATTTTTCTGTTCACATGAAAGTCTTTAATCCATCTGGGATTGCTTTTTGAGTATGATGTGCTCTAAGGGCTTAATTTTTTCCCCCATTGGGATAGCTGATTCATTTACTTAAAAAAAAATTCTTTTTGTCCCTTCTGGTCTGCAGTGCCCATTCAGGCATAAAAACAACTTTATATGCATGGTGTTCTGTTCCTGGGCTGTCTTCTATTCCATTTTTCTATTTGTTCATTCTTGCATCAATACCACAATATTTTAAATAATATAACCTTGTATGGTAATGCAAGTCTTTCTACTTCATTCTTTGTCTTCAATAGAGTTTTGACCATTTATTCTTTGCTTTTTGCTTTCCAACAAAATTTTAGAATAAGTTTGTCATACTTCACAAAAAATGAAAGCACAAGCAAAAATATGGTTGGCATTTTTGCTGCAATCACACTGAATCAACAGATCAATCTGAGGAAAATTTATATTTTTATTATTTGATTAAGTCAATCCATGAACATGGTATATCTGACCATTTATTTTAAGTTTGCTTTAATGTCTTTCAATATAATTTCATAATTTTATCATAAAGCTCTTATACATCTTTTCTAAGGCTTATATTCCTCCATACATTGTATTTTAATGCTATTATAAGTGATATCATTTAAATTACATTTTCTAGCTGTTTTGCTACCATATAGAAATGTAACTAATTTTAGTATATTCAGTTTGTATCAACCTTGCTAATTTTTCTCATTAATTCTAACAATTTGTCGTTAGATTTATTTGAATTTTCTCTTCAGATGGTCATATTTTCTGAGATTGACTTTCTAATCCTTGTACTTTTCATTTCTTTATTTTTCCTTACTATGTTTGACAGCAGTATAACAATAAGCATCCTTCTTATGTCCCTAATTTAAAGAAAATACTTCAATATTTCTTCATTCAGCAGGATAACTGCAGTAGATTTGGGGGGATCCTATTTTAGGACTTCCCTTCCATTGCCAAGAATTTTAAAAATCATGAATGCATGGTGAATTTTCATTTAATACTTTTCTATATCTGTTGAGGATTATCACATGATTTTTCTCCCTTAAGCTATTTTAGTGATGAGTAACATCGGCTGATTTTCTTTTGTTAAGCCAATCTTGCATTCCTTGGATAAACCCTACTAGCTCAAGATGTGTTTTATTTTTTGTATTTCTAGTTTGTCTTGACAATGTTTGCAACTATTTTTATAGATGAGATTGGGTTATAATGATCTTTTTTTAAAAACACTGTTCTTGTTAGATTTTGGTATCATGCATTTGCTAGTCTCTTAAAATAAATTGAGGGGGAATGTTCTCTTTACTTATCCTTAAGAATAGTTTCTGCAAGATGGAAATTATTTATTCCTTCAATATTGGCAGAACTCACCTGTTTTTTTGTGGGCCTGTTGTTTTCATTATCAGAAGATTTAAATTCTGATTCTACATCTATTTCTTCTCAAGTCAGTTTTGGTAAGTTATATTTTTGAAGACTTTGTTTCATCTAAGTTTTAAAATGTATTGTCATAAAACTGTTTATGGTATTCTTTTATTATCTTTTAAATAACTGAAGCATGGGCAGTTAGATTTGATTTTTATTTTTAATATTATTCACTTTAGCCTTCCTTATTTTATTCTTACTTTTCCCATAGTTTCATCTATTTATTAGAGTTTTTAAGGAAGCAGCTTTTGCCTTTGATGATTCTCTATATTGTATATTTGTTTTCTAGAACACTGAATCAGCTCTGTATTAGTTTTTTATTGCTGTGTGACAAATGGCTGCAAGCTGAGTATCCCAAATAAAAGAGACTTATTGTTTTATGTTTGGGTATGATTAGCTGTATGCTCTGCTCAAGATCTGACCAGGCTGAAATCAAGGTGCTAAGGTGCTGGCTGGGGCTATGATGAGACATGAGCTCTCTTCTAAGCTCACTTATTTTGGCAGAATTTGTTTCCCTATAGTTATATGGCTGAATTCCCCATTTTCTTGTTGGCTGCTCAACTTCTACAGCCAAACACAGTTCTTTGCCATATGGCCCCAGTTTACAGTATGGCTATTTGCCTACCTCCAGGACAGAAGAAGAGCACCTGCTGAGCCTCTGATTTTCTCAGACCTCTGTCTGTGACCTTTAAACCCTCTTTAAAAGGGCTCACCTAATTAAGTCAGGTGCATCCACACTCAACAGAAAGAGATTATACTGGTTGTGCTCTCAAGGATGCAGAAATCTTGAAAGCTATCATAGAATTTTTCTGCCAGTAGTTCCCTATATTTCTCTTTTATAAATATTATTATGGCTTTATTCTGTTGTTTTCTTTCCAACTTCTAAAGTTAGATGCTTAGTTCATTGGTTTTCTAAAGTATTTTCTTTTTTTTTTTAATATATATATATATATTTATTGCATTTTAGGTTTGGGGGTACATGTGAAGAACATGGAAGATTGTTGCATAGGTACACACATGGCAGTGTGATTTGCTGCCTTCCTCCCCATCACCTATATCTGGCATTTCTCCCCATGCTGTCCCTCCCCAACTCCCCACCCCCAACTATCCCTCCCCTTTTTCCCCCCCGACAGACCCCAGTGTGTGATACTCCCCCTCCCTGTGTCCATGTGTTCACATTGTTCAACACCCGCCTATGAGTATTTTCTAAAATCCATCATGATTTCTTCTTTGAACAATGTACTGCTACAAGAATATTTCAAATACTTTATAGATTTAATTTTTTCCTTTAATTACTCATTTCCTACATAATTGAATTGTAGGGAAGAATATTGACTGTATGAATCAATATTTGGAAATTTGTTGACTTTTTTTCTATTTTCTTTTTATAATTCTGTCAACTCTTGAACTTATATTACTAAGGTCATATTATTTTGTGCTGGTACATAGAAATAGATTGTATGTTCTTGATAAATTTTTTTATCATTTATATAAGATCTATGGAGATAATCTATGTTTTTTTGTCATTCATTCTGTTTATGTGATGGATTATGTTGATTGATTTGTTTATGTTGAACCGGCCTTGCATCTCATGGATGAAGCCAAATTAATCATGGCAGATAAGCTATTTTGCTGCTAGATTTGGTTTGCCAGTACTTTATTAAGGATTGTTGCATCGATGTTCATCAGGGATATTGGCGTCAAATTTTTTTTTAGTTGTCTCACTGCCAGATTTTGGTATCAGGAAGATGCTGGCCTCATAAAATGAGTTAGGGAGGATTCCCTCTTTTTCTATTGTTTGGAATAGTTTCAGAAGGAATGGTTTCAGATCCTCTTTGTACCTCTGGTAGAATTTGGCTATGAAGCTGTCTGGTCCTGGGCTTTTTTGCTTGGTAGGCTATTAATTACTGCCTTAAATTCAGAACTTGTTATTGGTCTATTCAGGAATTCAGTTTTTCTGGTTTAGTCTTGGGAGGGTGTATGTGTCCAGGAATTTATCCATTTCTTCTAGAGTTTTTCTAGTTTATTTGCAGGGAGGTGTTTATAGTATTCTCTTGTAATAGTTTGTAATTGTGGATTGGTGGTGATGTCTCCTTCATCATTTTTTGTTGTGTCTATTTGATTCTTCTCTCTTTTCTTCTTTATTAGTCTGGCTAGCAGTCTATCTATTTTATTGATCTTTTCAAAGAAACGGTTCCTAGAATCATTAATTTTTTTGAAGGGTTTTTTATATCTCTATCTGCTTCAGTTCTGCTCTCATCTTAGTTATTTTTTGTCTTCTGCTAGCTTTTGAATTTGTTTGTTCTTGCTTCTCTAGTTCTTTTAATTGTGATTATAGGGTATTGATTTTAGATCTTTCCTTCTTTCTCCTGTGGGCATTTAGTGCTATAAATTTTCCTCTAAAAACTGCTTTAGGTGTGTCCCAAATATTCTGATAAGTCATGTCTTTGTTCTCATTGGTTTCAAATAATTTATGTATTTCTGCCTTCATTTTGTTATTTACCCAGTAGTCATTCAGGAGCAGGTTGTTCAGTTTCCATGTAGTTTTGTGGTTTTGAGTGAATTTTTTAATCCTGAGTTCTAATTTGACTGCACTGTGGTTTGAGAGGCTGTTATAATTTCCATTCTTTTGCATTTGCTGAGGAGTGTTTTACTTCCAATTATGTGGTCAATTTTAGAATAAGTGTGATGTGGTGCTGAGAAGAATATATATTCTGTTGATTTGGGGTAGAGAGTTCTGTAGATGTCTATTAAGTCTGCTTGCTCCAGAGTTGAGTTCAAGTAATGAATATCCTTGTTAATTTTCTGTCTTGTTCATCTGTCTAATATTGACAGTGGGGTGTTAAACTTTCTCACTATTATTGTGTGGGAGTCTAATTCTTTTTGTAGGTCTCTAAGAACTTGCTTTATGAATATGGATACTCCTGTATTGGGCACATATATATTTAGGATAGTTAGCTCTTCTTGTTGTGTTGATCCCTTTACCATTATGTAATGCCCTTCTTTGTCTTTTTTGATCCTTGTTGGTTAAAATCTGTTTATCAGAGACTAGGATTGCAACCCCTACTTTTTTTTTTTTTTTTTTTTTTTTTTTGCTTTCAGTTTGCTTGGTAAATATTCCTCCATCCCTTTATGTTGAGCCTATATGTGTCTTTGCATGTGAGATGGGTCTCTTGAATACAGCACACCAATGGGTGTTGACCAAGAATATCTGGAAAAAAAGGATCAAAAAGAACTTGTAAAAATTGAGAGTGGCTGGCAAGATAGCTGAATAGAAACAGCTCTGGTCTGCAGCTCCCAGCAAGAGGTCTCCAAGGTGGTACATCCCTGCTCCTAGAGAGGGCTGCATGAATTGTATACAAAGTTATCCAAGCAGTGTGGACAGTTGGAACTCATCTGAGACACTGCATTTCCAACTCTTGCTGGGAGCTGCAGACCAGAGCTGTTTCTATTCAGCTATCTTGCCAGCCACCCTCAATTTTTACAAGTTCTTTTTGATCCTTTTTTTTCAGATATTCTTGGTCTTTTTAAAAATCCCCTGCTCTTGGCTTGAAATATTTATCCTCTCTTCTGTTATTTTAAACATACTATATATGTGCATATATTTTTATATCCCATGTCTGATAATACCACTATCAGAAGCCATTTTAATCCTCGCAACAACCATGAAATGTGAATACTCGTTATCTTCTACATTTTATGGGTAGAGAAACAGAATTCTGATTCTGTTTCACTTTTTTCTAGCTTATACTTATGATACTTTCTTTATTAATCTTTATTAATCTATTAATCTTTATTAACCTATTTAGTGTTTCCTCCTCCTCGTCTTCCTTCTCCCCTTTTCTACTTCTTCCTTTCCTCTTATTTCTCCTTTCTTTTCTTTACCATTAGGCTATGTTAAGAAGTATATTTGTAGCAATTTTTTGAGACTTGGCTTGAAGATGTATTTCTTCAGTGAGGAGTTAGTTCACTTTTTCTAAATGCTTGAAAACCATTTTAAACAGAATTGAGAGCTTCAAGGCTTTTTAGGTCACCAGAAGAGTATGACTTTAGGCTGCAAACCTACATGAGGCCCAGCGTATATACCTGAATTTTTAGGGAATATTCTCCTCCTTTACCTAAAACACAGTTTTGAGATAGGCACCCTTTCTCTGAGAGTGCATGGGGTTTCCTGTTCAGCATTTCATGATAAGCATATTCTAGGTTTTGCCTCCAATCTTCCTGCATTGGGAGGCTATGAAAACTAAAGCTCAGCACCCTCAGGGTAAAACCAGTTTTGAGTTCCTTTTCCCTTGTGTATTTGCTACTTAAACCACACCCACTGATCTTTATAAAAACAATGCATTCTATTATTTGGCCTCACATTTTATTAGAACTAAGAAGGGTAGAAGAGTTTTTCGGAGTTTAGTGTTACATCCATGCACACCAGGTTAGTGTTGTGAAAGTTCTGAACACTGTGCGGGGGGCCCTGGGAGAGGAATATGCTTCATTCTTTGTGCAATTTTTAGAACTATTTTCTTTTCAAACTACAAAAACAAAAAGTGTTCATGCAACAGGGCATTAACACAGAGATACACAAAGAAAAGGGCAACAATCTGTCTCCCCCACTACTCCTTAGCAGCCAGTATTTATACTTTTGGATGCATGTTTATCCTTAGCTCTGTAAGCTCACACAATTATGTGCAAACAGATAAAAAATATAGACTCTCTTTCTTTCTCTTCATTACCAAATAATGAGATCATACTATAAATATTTCTGCCACTTGCCTGTTCATATAACAGCATATCATGTTCCTCCATGTCAATATATATAGCCTAACTCATATGTTATTAATAGAAACATGTTATTCTGTAGTATGTATATATGTGCTCCAATTTATTCAGCCATTTCCCTATTCACAAACAGTAGTTTTCCTGCCAGAATTTTACCACTGATTGTAGGGAGCGACCAGCAATGAACATTCTAGACACAAACACTTATGTACTGATGCTTTTATTTTTGTAGAATAGATCTTGCTGGATCGAAGACTCTGTTTGTGATTTGCTTTCCAAAAAAATTATAGCTATTGTATAAGAGTGTCCTTTCCTCCATATTTTAACCAACAATATATTTTATCAGTCCTTCTAATAGATGCCAGGCTGATGAGGGGAAATGCATCTCATGTTTGCCTTGTTTACATCGACCTGAATTTTCAATAAGGTTGAGCATCCTTCCATATGATTGACAGCCATTTGCATCAACTCTAATGTGGAAAACTGCATACACTTTATTCATTTTTCGATCAGATTGCTTGATGTTTACCTATAAATTTCTATGGCTCTTTGTAAGTTAGAAAGAGTAATCTTCATCTGTCATATATATTTCAAATATTTTTTCCCAGCCTATCATTTGTTTTTTGACTTTGCATTTGGTGTATGGAAATTTTTATCAGTTTCATTGAGCTCTAATTTACATACAATAAAATTGACCTGTTTTATGTGTACAATGTGATAGATTTTGACAAATGGGTACTGGTATATAACCAGCACCACAATGATGATAGAGAAGTGTCATTATCCCATATATTTCACCTGTGCTTCTTTGTAGCCAATCTTTTTCCCCAACTCTAGCCCTCTGACCACTGCTTTTCTTGCCTTTTCCGGAATTTCATATCAATGAAATTATGCAGCATGTAGTCATTTGTGCTTGTCTTTTTTCACTTAACATAATACCTTGAGATCCTATGTTGTGTGTATCAGCAGTTCCACTTTTCAAATAGCTGAATAGTGTTCCATTGTATGCATATTCCATAGTTTGTTTATCCATTCACCAGTAAATGTTTATTTCAGTTGTTTTATCTAATTCAAATAAAACTGATAAAAATTTAAATATAAGTCTTTGCATCAACATATTTTTCTTTTCCTTGGGTATGTATCTAGGAATGGGATTGATGGGTCATCAAGTGGGTACAAAAAACTGGCAAATTATTTTTCAAAATAATTGTATTATTTTGTATTCCAAACAGGGATGATGAAGAGCTTTAGCTGCTCAGCCTCCTCCCCCAACACTTAGTATCATCAGTCTTTTTATTTTCAGTTATTCTATTGGGTGTTCCATAAGTATCTCATTGTAGTTTGAGTTTGCATTTCCCCAATGACTAAAGATGTTGGTCATTCTTATGTTTCTTTGGTGATGTGTCTATTCAATCTTTTCCCTTTCTACCCCTCTTTTTTGTTCTTCTTTCTATTGAACTGTAAGGAATCTTTATTCTGGATGCAAGATCTTTATCAGATATATGTTTTGCAATTACTTTTTGCTATTTTGTGGCTTGCCTTTTTATTTTCTTAACAGTGTCTTTTGAAGAGCAAAAGTTTTTTTAATTTTCATAAAAGCCAGCTTAACTAATTCTTATTTATGTTTCATGTTTTTTTGTTTTCTCTAAGTAATTTTTGTATAGTCAAAGGTCACAAGATGTTTTTCCCATATTTTCATCTAGAAATTTTATTGTGTCAGTTTTTGCATTTAGATTTGTGATATGTTTGAGTTAATTGTAAAGTGAAAGAAACAATAACACATTGCATACATTAGCATCCTACTTTTTTTCTATTTAAAGCTACACTTTTGGTATGTATACACATAATAAAAAGTTTAGAATATGTACATACTAAAAATATTTTGATTTTTTTTTCACTTAAAAGAAGATTATCAACAGCAGAAATGTAGTAAGCTTTCTCTTTGTTTAAAAGATACCTTTAAAAATCCACTTCTACAAATTAAATGAAATTAAATTTTAAAAGACTCCTTGGGATATGTTAAAAACTTGTCAATGACTCTGACTTTACTTATGAAGTTATTCAGTCTACATGCATATTTTATAAAAGGACAAGCATGGTTATTGTTGAGCCCCTAATTTTAAAAATCCCACGCGTTTTAGGTGAGGTCTGCTACATGCCTAGAAGGCTAACATAGCTATTGTGACTTCTTAAATATTTGTGTTCCATAGAATCAGTGAGAGTTCTCAGAAAAGATAATTATATAAAATATAATTAACAAAGCAGTATACAGTATTTTAATATAAGTATGCATTAATAAATATAAAAAGTAAATTATTTGTCTCTAAAAAATTTCTGGAACAAAGAGTGTCGCTAAACAAAATTCTATTTGAATGCATTTTAGGGCTTGGCATGGTGGCTCATGCCTATAATCTCAACACTTTGAGAGGCCAAGGCAGGAGGATTGCTTGAGCCCAATAGTTCAAGCAATATAGTAAGACCCCATCTCTACAAAAAATTTTTAAAAAATTTTTTGTAGGTTTGGTGGCAAATGCCTATAGTCCTAGCCACTCTGGAGGCTGAAGTGGGAAGATCACTTGAGCATGGGAGGCTGAGGCTGCAGTGGGCTGTGATCATGGCATGGGTGCACTCATGGCGTGGGTGACAGAGCAAGACCCTGTTTCAAAAAAACAAAAAACAAGATGTATTTTAGCAAAGGTGACTATTTTTGAGATCATTTTAGGATCCTTAAGTAAAATATTTGTTATTTTGGGGGAATTACTCCATGCCTTGGGGCAGTGATAGAAAGTATAAATATACATTTTTAAGTTATTTTTCTGAAATTCTTGTATCAAGAATAATCTGTAATTTTACATAATATTATTTGCACTTGGAGATGCCATATTTAATCTATGGACTTAAAGAACTCTGCAGATTTGAATACTTCACTAAGTTCAGATTCATATTACAAGAGAACTATAGTACACATATAGCAACTCAAAGTTTCCCTGTGGTCTACTGTTCTCTCTTGCCACCCTCACCAACCAAGGTTTTGCTAGTAAACTTTTCCTTATTCCCTGTTCTTCTCCAGTATTCTCCAATAGCAGCCAGAAAAGCTAGAGGAGATGTTAAACGTGCAAATCTGATCTCACTTCTCTGCTTAAAATCCCTCACTGATTTTCCTTTTCTTTAGGACAAGTCCACATTCCTTAATAAGGCCCTCAGGAAGTGGGGTGCTGGCCCCTGCCCACCCTTGCAGCTGCCTCTCTCCACTCTCTCTGCCTGTGCCCCAGCTGCTCTGCCCAGCTCTTCTTCCTTGAACAAGCTGCTTCCCACTCAAAGTCTTCACTCAGCTATTTCTTCTGCTTGGAGTAATGCCGTTTCCCCTTGTTGCCTGGCAAACCTCTGGTCTGTGCTTAAATGTTACTTCCTCGGGGAAAAAAAAGCTCTCCTTGAAGCTCTTTGTATTCTTTTCCTTTGCGGTACTTAAATAATTATTTGTGTAAGTATGGGTTTAAAGTATGGGTTTAATCCCGTCTCCTTACAAGCTACCAATGCCTGGGCACAGGATATTTGTAACTCTATCTCATGATTGTATTACTTCCACCTAGCATGGTGCCTGGCACATTGGAGATACTCAAAAATTACTTACTGGATGAGTGGATGAATGAATGAAAATTAACGTGGTCTATAAATACTCATGACCTCGAAATGGCATTGAAGTCAAGGATGTAATCCTTAATGTAAAAATGTGAATTTTTCCTATCACTGGATCTCTAGATTATTTTCTGGAGAGAACATGTTAACCTCTAATTACTTGAGTGCATTGAGAGAGTCATTGGCCATCAGCCATCAACCTAGAGAGAGACTGTAGCCAGGAAGGTGATGGAGCCTACCGTGACCATGTTCTGTTGAAAGCTTTATCAACAACTGAGATGATGATGTTGGTGCAGAGTTCATCAGACGGATAGGATGGGGGAGGGATCGTTAAGTATAATATGCCCTCATTAGGATCCAAAAGGATCTCACTCAACGGGTTTGAATGGCAGATCAAATAACAATGTACAACATAATAAAGGCAAATTCCCGTGGGCACTGGACGTAGGTCCTCCAAATCTAATTGAACAAATGCAGAATGAGGGGCCTTAAGAGCAAAACATGTGAAAAGCATGGAGATTTTTATTGACTGGACGAGTCAATAGCATGGCATGCCTGTCAGAGACATTGATTACTCCTATAATGGAAGCACCGTGTCAACAGCCAATGAAGTCATGGAGCTTCCCTAGTCAGACCACCCCCTGCTGTGCCATGCCAAGTTCCTGGAGGCAGATGTGGGAGGGAGATGCTGACAGTTGCACTGCTGTGAGCATTGCCAAAGATGTCAAATGAGAAGCAGTTGAAGGGCTAGGATTCCTAGTTAACGAGAAGTCAAATTTGGGAGAATGTAATGGGACTGTCAAGCAAGAGTCAGGACCATTCAATTTGTTCTCTGCGGGTCTAAAGGGTAGACCCAGGGTGCACAGGAAAATTCCAGGGAAGTGGATTTTAGATGAATTTGAGGAGCTGTCCAGCAGGGGATTGGGCTGTACAGAGTTCCCCTTTACTAAAGCAAATTACCGCTTAGGCAGGAAACGAAGAAAAGCTCTTGGGGAAGCTGTCTGCTAGTGGATGGAGGTTCTGTCACAGTTGTAGGGGCCTTTCTTCCTCTGTGCAGGTCCAGAATCTCATGTAGCTTGGACCTCAGCATGTTCGCAGTGTCAACCCAGAGATAAATGGCCAGTTAAAACAATTACTTTTAAAGATCTCATTTACTATGTCTAGAATTCCATGATCTATCCTATCACTCCAAGGGATAATCTTATTCCTCTTCGCTTTTGCCACAGAAGCTACAGAATGGAGGGTGGAAGACAACTTGTTGTGGAGGGAATTCATGCACCAGGAAAAAAACTGGATAGGCTTCTGCCAAGGTCCCACATCACTGAGTTTCCATGATTCTAGTAGAAGCCAGAGAAGTATGTTCTCTGTAATTAGAGGGAATCAGATAAGCTATCAGGAAATGTCATAAAGAGCCTTCAGAAGAAAAGAAATACAAAGGAAAATCAGACTGATGATTATATTCTGTAAAGCTGCTTCTCACAATTGTGGCAGCCACTACATACGCACAGTCCCCCAACCCAGGAGCCCATAGCCACAGAGGAGAGATTATGAATGAGCCAGAGCAAATTCTTCCTCCTAGAGGGAAGAACAGGCAGTGTATCTCTTCCTGCTAATATTCTTATTCTACCATTCTACTTGAACGTACATGATTAAGTATATTGTTTATAAAGAAGCCAATGAAAGGAACCTGAAAAGACATACATGGTGAATTAAAAAGCATTATTCCGAAGAATAATGGTTCTCTGTCTCTTTCCTGGTTTGCACTAAAACTTTACATTCAGGAAGACAAACACACATAGATAAGATTGTCCATCTGCTTTGTTGTCAGAGGTTAAAGTGCAAATGTCCTCATGAGAAGTTTTGTCCAAAGTAGAATATTTGAGGGGACCCATCACTAAAAGAAGTAGTGTTCAGAATAGCAAGGAGTTAACTCTCTGTTATGAAGTAATAAACTCTTTGATTAAAAGACTGCATTTTCCAAAAAGATGACACTTTGCACTAGAATTTGATATTGCTTTATAAGCATATGGCCTTCGCCATTGAAAAACTGATTTGAGTTTTAAAACATAGGGATTTTAAATATTGAAGTTGGGCTTGACATTTTTAAGCTACATGACTGTGGGCAAATGCTATAACCTCTCTATGTCTAAATTCCTTCCTCTGTAAGATAAGGATAATAAGGCCAAGGCCTACCTCGCATGGTTCTTATAAGAATGAAAGAATAAAATGTATAAAAGCCCCCAGCATGGCAAAAAGCAAGCACTGAGTTGATGGGAGCCACTGATAGAGCTGGGGCCTAGTCATTGTCAACCTGTAGAATACAGAGCTGTGTCTGCATAAGGCGGCAGTTGGGGTACAGCTTAAATAGCATTTGCTGTAGGGAGCTAGAGTGAGATCTCCAATAACTTCAGAAAATCCTGGGGAAAAGGATATATTAATTCCAGTCACTTTTTTGATCAATACCTTAGTGATATCAATGAAGTAGCATTTGTTTTTGGAAAATTACTTGAATTAGGAGTTTTCCAGTTATAAGAAATTATTGTTGATTATGAATTAGATTTGCCAAAGGCTTAAGCTACCCTGGAATAAACTTTAGTACCAGCTGCTGTCCTGGACTAAATGATATGACCATAATGTAGTGGTCAATGGGTACTATTTAATGTCCTCATCTACTTAATTATCAGTTGTCCCCCGGTTTTCCTAAAGAGTTAATGATGCTCAACTATTTCTAGTGAGAGCACTTTGCCACTGAGAGGGTCCAACACAAAGGTTTTTCTTGAACACATTATCTGGGTGCTAGGTACAACAGCTAGGAAGAGGTAAGATGCTGGTGAGTCACTTAAAACTCTTAAGAAATGACCCTAGTAGAATATCCATACGGGTTAAGAGATGAAATTTATTTCTTGGCTTAGCATTTTAGAAGAAATCACTTGGCGTTTGTCATTGGTAAGATAATAAGAAGATCTGATTTCTGTTCTCCAGAAAATGTACTTGGCTTCTTCCTTTCTCTGAACTTACCCCATGGCTCTCATTTTGCATCAGAATGTGAAAGAATAGGCTTAGTACTTTGCATTTAGTTAATTTGGTGAGTTCATTGCACTCTCATCTCTAGGCTATTAAATAGTTCAAAAATAAATATTGCATCACTTGTGGAATATGTAACATGCATCTCATATGAGCTGTGTTTTAAAACAAATGGCAATTATTTAGCATTTACGTCATCCTTGGAAAGTATTTCAGAATAGTGCTTTTTAACAATAAGTAGTCAAACACATAACTGGGCTCAATGGACAAGAGAAAAATAAAATTTTCATTTTCTATTGAAAGGTGGGGGCTCAGGAAGAGAGAAAAATACTTATGTGTATTTGTATACATATGTGTATTTGGGACAAACACAGGTCTTGGGGGCAGGATTGAAATCCAGATTAACTGGATCAAAATTTAGGCTGCGTACTGAGCCAGTCTAAGATTTCACCGAAATCTGGGAGCTGCTCCCACTCCCTGGACTATGTGCAAAGACTGGAGGAAGCTGTGAACAGTCTGGGCTGGGGTAACATTCCCGCTCTGGGAGGAGAAGCTTGCATGAGCTCATGGGGCTTTCCACCGCAGACCCAGCCTTGGCAACCGCGAAGTGTCCGGTAGTGAAACCTGGCCCTTAAGTTCTCAAGGGCCTGTTGGAACATATTTGACTCTACGCAGAGGTCACTATTCCAAGGGTGACTCACGTCTTGGGGTTAAGTGGAGGCGATGGGTGGGATCCATGAGCAGATCCAGCTCGTCCCAATGTGGGGGGCTGAGGGAACCACCAGAGTGCATAGCTTGGGAGAGTTGGTCATCCGGAGAGGCGCTGCGTGGGTGTATCCCGGGCAAGAAGGATGAGAGGGTGATCCACTGGCTTCCATACCCTGGGAAAGGTGTCAGACCGTGAGGTCACATCGAAAGGTGTGGGTGTGGGTCCCTCCTCCCCTCCTCCGACGGTGGGGGCCTCATCTCTGGGCCGCATCACCTCTCTGCCTTGCACACTTCCTGGCTCAGGCTCAGCCCTGTCCATGTTCTCTTCCACCATCTGATCCGCCCCCATCTCCCAACGACCACTTCTGGGGACTCAGGAGGTTTAGGGGTGTAGTCAAGCCGGATGCACCGAGGTCTCTGCTGTGGGAGAAGGGCGCTGGGAGCCGGACGCTGGGAGGGGAAGAGGACCTGGGGCGCAGCCGTGGTGGGTGCGTCCTGCCAAGAAGGGCGGGGGCGACGGGGCGCGCACGCGGAGGAGGAGGAGGAGGGAGAAGGGAGGGCGTGTGAGCCAGTGAGACAAGAAAAGGGAGCGCGCCCGCCGCCGCCGCCGCCCTCCTCTGGAGAGAGAGGCTGGAGTGAGGCTGTGCGAAGCGCCGCATTTCAATGAGGACGGGCCGAGGCACATCCCTGCACTAGTGGCCGCAGCCGAGACGCCGCGCTCCAGCAGCTGCTGCCGCCCAGCCCGGCCCCGCCGCAGCCCCCAAGCCGCGCAGCCCCGCAGCCCCTCAGCCCCGCAGCCCCGGCCGCGCCCAGCCCGGCGAGGACAGCACCAGGAGGCGGCCCCCAGCACGGCCACAAAGACCCTCGGCGGCGTCTCTCCGCGGACCGGTGCGTGGTTTGCCTTCCCTGGGGACGGGAGCTGCGGGGAGGGCGGCCCAGGGACCCCTCAGCGCCCGCTTCGCCCGCAGCCGCGGGGCGCCTAGGGCAGGGCGGGAGCTCAGCTTGGCCCCGCCGCCCCGCCCGCCGTTCCTCGAAAGGCGGCCGCCCTGCCCTGGCCAGCCTGGCCTGGCCCGGGGGCGTTGCGTGCGGGCGGCCCCGTGGCTGCTGGTACCTGGCTCTTTTGTCTGGTGCCTCGGGGCTTTAAACCTGGAGTCCGGCGAGCGGGCCCCCCCCAGGCTTTTCTCGTTGTTAGTGGAGATGGAGAGCCAGGGCGGAGGAGCTGGGAGAGGTGCTTGTCATTGTCAGAACTGGCTGTGGAGCGGGAACCAGGGAAGGAGTGGCCGGGCCCGGCCTCTTATTGTGTGTGTGCTTTCCCGTGTGCCCGGGCCGGTGATGTGTGCTTGTGGATGGGGTCGATTCGTGCGTGGTGGTGGCTGCAGCGTGGGTGTTGCAAGTACGTTTGCAGGGTCTCAAGTTCCTTCAGGGACAGCGAGGCTGCCTCGTGTTCAAATTAGTACCTGCAGTGCTAAAAGCATGCGGAGAGGAAATGGCATTTTTCCTCCTAGTGGGAGCGCACGCACAGCCCCGCAATGCCCCACAAAGAGGCTGCTTTTGAAAACCAGGTTTGCGCGGAATTGCTGCTGGATTTGGCAAGGAGATGCTGGTTGGTGAGAGAACAGATGAAAGGTTTCATTGAAACCGGCTCCCTCTCTGCTGCACCTGCGCGTGTATCCAGGCACGGTGCACACACGTTCAGCGACCACACTGCAGGGTGTTCCGTGAATACATTTTATGACTGTTCCTAAATATATTGCCTTTCAGTGGGAAAGGAAAGTAGGACAGCGTTTTAAGTATGAAATGTCACATGGATGAGGGTCAGAAGGAATTTTAAGAGAGGTCATACAGAGGAAAATTATAAAAGATAGGCACACACCCTGTAATGTCTACGTCTGTGGTGGTGCACGGGCCTGGAAGGTATGTGTGTGCCTTTTATTCCCTGCCAGTCCCCCTGAATCCTAATCCTACGGTTAGAATTTGTCTTGGGACTTCAAGGTCCAGCATCTATTTAGATGTGGTAGCATTTATGGCATTTTTTTTTTTCTTGGTATGTGCGTGTGTTTGTTAATTTCTGAAATAAAAACCACGTGCTCACCTAGAGAAGGATGAATAGAGATTCCTCAAAATGGTGAGAAATCCCACTGAGAACAATCAGGGATGTTGGTTTCTTGAAATAGCAGGATTTATAGGAAAAGCTCTGATGAGAGGCAGTCGCCCTTCTTCCCTCCAGTATCTGTGGTTGCTGTGGTTGAGGCGCTGTGGTTACCAGCGTGGTGTCACTGCACATGTGCACTCAGGCCCTTGGCCACCTATGGTCTCTGAACGTTGAGCTGTGTGTTCTCACAGGCTTCCTGTGCAGAAAGTGTAAACCTGTGGAAGACCAGTGGATCTTCTTCAGAAGCTCATGTATGATTAAGCCAAGGCGAGGGAAAGAACACCTATTTTGATGCCACGAATAATTACCGGCACACTAGGGTGTGGAGTGTGCTTCATTTAGAGGTAGCTGGAGCCTTGAAAATGATTGCACTCTGAGTATGGTTTCTTTTGTCGACACCATTGCCCACTTTTGGACAGGTTCAGGGAAGGGAAGTAAAAGGTGTAGCCCTGCCCTGGATGAAACTGTGATCCACTTTGAGGAAAAATGCAAATAAAATAAAACAAAGTAAACCTTTTTTTTCTATTTTAAATTGTTCTTTTCTTCTTTTTTCATCTGGTGTGGGAATCCCTGGTTATAAAAGCCTGTTCCCCCTGGGAAATTCAAACCATTGCCAAATTATTTGGCCTTTGCCAATTGTCAGTCACTGAGAATTCGATGTGCACTCTTTCTGGTAACAGGACTCTGCCATCCTTCCCTACCGCCCTGCTTGTTTTCTTTTAGTTTATGTCAATTTGGAAGGAAATTCCCAAACCCCTAGTGTTGGAAGAATGATCACTGCCTTTAAGAATAAAACACAAACTTCAAAAGCCAGTTTGGCCTTTAAAATTTACCAAAATGTTGAAGAGCTTAGTGAGTTCGTGAGTACTGGGAGTGTCTTCCACTCCACCCCCAAGACACACCCCCTTTTAGAAGACAAGAGAGCTCACTTTAAAAACATATAAATTAAAAAGTAAGGGCAGTTACCAGTATCATGGGCAAAAGTTGGTTCTGTTACATAACTAATGCCTACAGGATTGGGTATCAAGTGATCATTGTTTTAAAGTTATCTAACTTCAAAATCAATGAAACCAGTTCAGAGCTACTATATATGGTGTAACCTTTTTTTGAAAAATGCAAATTCTGACTATTATGAGTTATTAAGAGGCATGAAATAGTTTTATATTTGGAGGAAACAAAGTGCACTGAACTCATTAACACTCCAAGTTTAAATCACACTTCTGTTCTCCCTCCCTAGACCTTCAGTGGGGTCAGCAATCGACTCATAAGCAGGTAGATAGAATCATGAACATGAGAGGCCTGCTGACCACTGCCTCATCTGTGTGCAGACGAGGTCTGGATCATTTATGTGGCCTGCCCTAGGTCACTGAGCTAATTAGGAGTGGGGGTTTACAAAATCTTGCTTCTCATGCTGAAGAGGAGCCAGTTTCAGATGGACTAGGGATGGAAACACCAGCTTTGGAGTTACAGTAAATCTGGGTTCAAATCTCAACCACCTCAGTTATAATTTTGGGACCCTGGATAAATTCCATACTCAGCTGGGTATTGATAACATTACCTAGCTTGTTGGATAATATGAGGTTTGGAAGATAATTTTTAGCATATTATACAACTGATTGATGAGTAGTAGTGTCAGGTACAGCCTAGACATTCAATAAATATTGCTTTCTTCCACTTCATTTCTGGAGTACCAAATCTCTAGCCATGCTTTTGGGTGTGAAATTTTAGCCACTCAGAATGAAGCAGAGGTCAGTTTACTGAGGGTCAAAGAAAGATCAGGGAGACAGTGGTACTTTGGTGAGTTTTGGCTGACTTTCAGAAAGCTGATGTCCATCTGTATGGTGGGATTTGGGAAGTGCTGGTAAAGTTTTTGCTCCAAATTTTCCATTTCCCTGATATTCTATTTCAACATGCCTGAAATGTTATCATTAAAATTTCTTTCCTTTGAATGCTTTGGTCTTTCCACTTCCTAGATTGTCCTGTTAAAACACAGATTCCCCTGCAAGACTCCACAAACCTTCATCAACCAACCCCTCAGTAAAGATGAACTGGTTCCCCAGGCAGCTTGCTGTGGGGGGCAGGGGGGTGCAGGTGTACCTTTCAAAGGGTTATGAGATGGAGATCAGGAAGAGGGCAGGGGCCACTCTTGCCAGAAAAGAAAGATTCTATTCATGCTAGGTCTTTATGTGACAGGGTCAGGAACAGAAAAACAGATTTTATTAATAAAGAAATGAGTACTTATCACGTGCCAGACGCTATGCTAAGAAGTTCATGTGCATGAACTTATTTAATAGTTAATACTGATTATGAGGTAGATACTATTCTTATCCCCCATTTTGTGATTGAGGAAATCGAGGCTTAAAGGTGTTGATTAAGTAGATTTTTCAAGCTTACACAGCTAGCATGGGGTCAAGTGTAAACTGACATCTTTAAACCTCGATTTCTTCAATCACAAAGACAGAGTGCCTTAGTGAAAGGAAGAACCAAGAAATGTACTTCCAAAGAACATTTTTTTCCTTTCTTGTTGTTCCTCTTCCTTCTCTTCCTCCTCCTCTTCCTTTTTCTTTTTTTTTTAAACTCAACTTTTCTGAAGTACTAAATGTAAGTAGATGAGGTTTAGTGAATTTGCTTTTAAAAATATTGCATGTGTGAATATGTTAGAAAATCTTTGAGTTTTAAATCAACCTACGGACTGATTTAATTTGCTCTCCATCTGGCCATGGGGTGCACAAACACTGTGAAACTTTTACAATCTGACTGTTATGCTGCCTGCCCTCTCTTTCTGTCCCAGCCCACCACAGCTACTTATCTTTCACTGTATAATGATATGAGAGCTTATCTTCTTCCTGCTACCAGGATTAGCACGCTTGCCCTGTAAGCTTTGGAGTCAGGGAAACCTGGGGCAGAGTTCCTGGTAGAAGAATTTCTCCACTGTATTACTTGGAGCAATTTAGGAGAAATTTTTCCGTGCCTCAGTTTCTTCATTTGTAAAAGAGGATACTACTTTGGAAAGTTGTTGTGTCTGCTGGGAATAATATCTGTTTGAAGCCTGATGCGCTGCGGGCAACCTGGGAGTTGCTTCTAACAAATCTGTGGTTGATTAATAAGCCATTTCCACTGGGGTCGGCCCTGTCTATTGAGAGCGTGCAGAGGAGCCTGTGTTTATTCTGTGGGAATTCACATCCCTTTCTCTTTCTGTCCCACTTGATAACTCATATTAAATGTGTCATCAGTTACAGCAATATTTCCACCCAGCTGTTTTGAAGCAGACCCTTTGAAATCCTGATCTCAAAACATCATCCCAAAACTTTGGGAGGCCAAAGGAGTTGGAGGGCTGGGGGAGGGTCGCTTGAGGCTAGGGATTCAAGACCAGCCAGGATAATATAACAAGACCCTCATCATTAACTACTAAAAACAAACAAACAAAATAATGGAGGAAATTAACCCGGTGTGGTGGCAGGCACCTGTAACCTGTTCCTACTCAGAGAGACTGATGCGGGAGGATCACTTGAGCCCAGGAGCTCGAGGCTCCAGTGAGCTATGATCGTGCCACGTCGCTGCAGTCTGGATGACAGACCAAGACCCTATCCCTAATTAAAAAAAAAAAAAAAAAAAATATATATATATATATATATATATATACATATATATATATATATAACCCACATCAATATTTGTGTCTGCTTTTGTTTCTGGGGCTCGTAGGTCCTACTTGAAGTCCATCATGTCCTTCGGTAGAGACATGGAGCTGGAGCACTTCGACGAGCGGGATAAGGCGCAGAGATACAGCCGAGGGTCGCGGGTGAACGGCCTGCCGAGCCCGACGCACAGCGCCCACTGCAGCTTCTACCGCACCCGCACGCTGCAGACGCTCAGCTCCGAGAAGAAGGCCAAGAAAGTTCGTTTCTATCGAAACGGAGATCGATACTTCAAAGGGATTGTGTATGCCATCTCTCCAGACCGGTTCCGATCTTTTGAGGCCCTGCTGGCTGATTTGACCCGAACTCTGTCGGATAACGTGAATTTGCCCCAGGGAGTGAGAACAATCTACACCATTGATGGGCTCAAGAAGATTTCCAGCCTGGACCAACTGGTGGAAGGTGAGCGCTGTGAGATAACCCCCACGTGACCCTACGGCTTCCAGGCTCAGATTTCCACAGTGTTCTAGCTGGCTCCCATTTGCCCTCTGACAGTTGGCATTCAGCCTTATGGCTGTAATCCTTATGGTTTCACACGTTAGAATGTGCTGTTGTGTAGTATAAAAAGGCAAAAAAAAAAAATGGTATTGTCAGGTAGCTTATAATAATGGACCAAGGAAAAAAGTGCCTAATTCTACAGCATTCTCTATTTTCTGTCTCACACTCATGTTGCATTAATTTTAAAAGTCCATTTTTATCTCTTCAATCTCATAGTTTATATTCATTTCTAAATGCAAATTAAACTTTTGCTATCACCATATCTGAAAGTACTTGAATTGAAAATGACGAATGGTCATGAAATTTTAGAGTTGAAAGGAACCTTAGATAGCCATCAAATCCATTAATTTTATCTTTGGAGACTGAGGACCAGAAAATTCAAATGACATGTCCATGGTTACATGGTAAGATGGTGATGACCCTGAACCAAAACTTAGGTTTTCTGACAACTCATTCCACTGTGATGCTTCCTTTTGAGTTTAAAGGATTATTGTCTTTCTCAGATATTTGCCGAGATTCAGGGACTAGTCTGTTCAGTTTCATTTTTTTAGTCCAATTTAGGTTAATAGTAATTATCTGTTTCAGACATTTAATGTGGAAATAGGACTGTTTGCATCCGAAGTTGCAGTCTGGTGTCTTATGCAAGCAGAGAAGGTCACTGACTCTGGACTATACTTGCCTCAGGACTGACCCTATTTGAACAGGGCATAAAGCCTGTCATTGCCTTAGAAACCATTGCCAATTAAAATGAGTTAGAGGAAAAGGACCGGGATTAAATGTATACCAAGGTGCAAAAAAGGCTAACAGATCCTCTTTGGAGAGCTCGTTTTCTGAGACTGAGATCTCAAGGCCCTAATGATGAAGAAGTAGATAGCACAAAAGAAACTGGGAGAGGGAGATCAGACAGAGTGTTGGAAGAGCTTAATTTCACCTTGAGTTCATCTTTACTCCAGAGCTGTCTGCTCAGGCCATGTAACCCAACTGGGTCCAGCAGGGATGCCATGTAATCCCCTCCGTCTCTTGTGCAGGTAGCCGGAAGCACCCGTTGCACCCCTGTTGGAGTTGGTGGTTGCTCTCTCCTGATTGCACACAGAGCCCTCTTGTCCTGCTTTGTAACCAGTGTTTGTATGTGGCTCAAAGCTGGGGGCTTCTCCCATTTTGCTCCCCTTCATCCCTTGGCAGGAATGCCAGCCTGATCACAATGTGACTGGCCTTGAGAGCATGCAGAGGAGCCTGTGTTTATTTTTGTGGGGAATTCACATCCCGTTTTGGTGTCTTGACATGCTGCCAACATGCCTGCGGACTTGGCCTTTTTCCTTCTATTCAGAGGGTGGAACTTCCAGTAAATTAAAGGAGAAGAAAGAACATGAAATTTTACTGTTTCAGCTTTAATTTTTGTGCCCTGTCCTTTGCATGACCTTGGGAAATCCAAGGTTAAATGAAACATTTGGTGGTATAGTCCAGGGGATCTGGATAAAAGTCATATGCAAAGTCAGGTGCATGACCAGTCAACAAGCCATCCTTCTGAGGGCTGATAATACCGTAGGGAAAAATATGGCAGGATCTCAAAGCACATCCTAACACAGCCATGGGTTGACACCTCACTCTGTTCCAGAGTCACTTATGTGGCATCTATGGGGGTTGAGGGACTTCAATCAGTTTCACACCCAAAATAATCTTTACTTAGAAGTGGCCAGAGATACTCCAATGACTCCCATCCACCAAGGAGAGGGTCTGGGAGGTGGCAGATGACAGAACTCCCTTCACATCTAGGAACCAGCAAAATTGTGGCATACTTGCCACCAGCTTCTTCGTCTTTTACTGGAAAATAATGCTGCTCTGAGGGACTGATGTCTTGACTGAAGGTAATAATGATAGCTCTCAGTTACTTAGCATGGGCCAGGAACTGGTCAAATCCTTGTATATATAAATACAGTTAATTCTCACAATGATCCTAGGAGGTAGGAACTGTTATTCTTATACTAATGTGAGCAAAGCAAGGTACAGTTTGGTTAAATGATCTGCTCAAATTCACAAAGAAATAATAGAGTTAGGATTTGAACCCAGGAAGGCTGGTGCCAAAGCTTGAGCTCATAACTACCTCCAAGATGCTGTGTGCTATGAATTCGATTCCTATAAAAAGCACCCTTGTGTTTGTTTTAATGCAGTGGATTTTTTTTTATATAATGGAACGGTAGATGTTTCATTGTGAAGTTAACTGCAAACTATAAGTTGTTCCCATGGCTATTAGTGACATTGAAGTGTTATTGTATTAGCTTCTTCTTGAAAACAAATGTTTTTAATCTTGACGTAATTCCAGGAGAGAAAGATGCAGCTCCCAGAAAGAGTTTAATATTTTCATTTGCCCGCAAACACTTTTTCCCCTTAATCAATATGAAGTAACTGCCAATTGAATATTCTGATGTTTAAAAATGACTTTTTGGGGAGAAAAAAAAATTCTCTGATTGAATGAATGGTAACTTTGGTACAGTATGTGAGTTCACATGTTGGCTGCATTTATTTTTTGAATTTTCATTTAAACAGATTTTTTTCTAATTCATAACACTGACAATTAGCATGCAGCTGCTCTTAGTGTTTAAATAGCTGGAAATTCATTTAGATTCGCTTCTTTGTCAATTACATTTTTTGCTTAGTCTGTTAAAATGCAAACCGTTGCTTCATATTCATTAGGCTCATATCTCTCACTTTACATACTAATTTTATGTAAACGTCAATGCATGTTATTAGCTTTTCATTTCCCCTTCCAATATGATGATGTTTCAGTTTTAAATTAAATCCTTTTAGTGGGTGCAGTGACAAGTGTATTTGACTTATAATTATTTTCTTGCTCTTTCTCACTTGTTCTCAGACTAAAATTTCTGAATTACAATGATATTTGTGAATTTCTTTATCTGTAACAGTCTTGTGGTCACTGTCACTGTTTTATTTATATATGTGGATTATTATGCCTAAGTGTGGTTTAAACATGTTGGTAGAGCAAGCTGTATGTATTTAGCATGGCCCAAATTATATGGTCAGCGTGAATGTGTGTGTCTATGATTGCATGTGTATGTGTGTCACCTTTGCACATATGTATATATATGCACACACACATTCCACACACACACACACACACACACACACACACATACACTTAAGAGCATTCCAAAGGTGACACTCTTGTTTGCTTTCAAAATGGCCTTAATATGTTTTTTTAAAAAGATCATGATGCTTAATAAGGAAAGTTGAATTGCAGGCCTATTTCTGCAAGTGATTCATCTTGAGACTTGGCCTCATTTCCCCCAATTTTGCACCATCTATATTCTACCGTAGGTATGTAAATGTCGTGAAAATAAATTAACATATGACATTTAAAGCCTTTGAACTCTTAGGAGAAAGATGTAATGTAAACCTGGAGCATTGGTGGAGTGACTGATTTGGCCTTCTTTTAACATTTTGTGAAAATGTACATGTGAGAGGGCCAGAACATTTTCTTTTAAGCATTAAGATAAAAACTCTGTAGATATGTCATCTCTGGATACATATAAATGAATTTGTTCATCAGATCTGCACTATTAGAGAGGAGCCCCTCTTCTTCTTCGGTTCTCATGCACGCCTTGGCTTTTCACTAACCCTCTATGGACGCTGCCTGACTCTGGAGCTGTAGTTTGCATAAAGGCTTTTTCCAAGTTCCCATCATAATTCCTGTCTCGAGATTAAACCTATGCTTCACCCCACAGTTAGAGAATCTCTTTCTATCATAGCTTCTGGATTACGCATCTTTTCCTGTTTCCTAATGGGGCATCCTCTACTTTATTTTCCCATTTTACTGGCTTTCTCTATGCCTCTTCTTGCTATATTGAATTTTTAAAATTAATTTTTGAATAGCTATAAAACATACTCTTCCTGAAATTCCCCTCTGGGGACCACTTTATTAATTTCTTTTTCTTTTCTTTTCTTTTCTTTTTTTTTTTTTTTTGAGGCAGGGTTTTGCCATGTTGCCCAGGCTGTTCTTAAAATCCTGGGCTCAAGCCATCCACCCACCTTAGCCTCCCAAAATGCTGAGATTTCAGGCATGAGATACTACGCCCAGCCTACTAGTTTCTTGAGTATCCTCTCAGAGATACCAGTGCATGTGAAGGACACATATACAGCAGTGCCCCTTATCCTGGAAGGAAATACATTCTAAGACCCCCAGTGGTTGCCTGAAACTGCAGATGGTACTGAACCCTGTATATACTATGCTTTTTCCTATGAATACATACCTATGATAAAGGCATGCATATGATGTAAAGTATGTGATAAAGTTTAATTTATAAATTAGGCATGGCCAGAGACTAACAACAATAACAAATAATAAAATGGAACAATGATGGCAATATGCTGTAATAAAAGTTACATGAATGTGGTGTCTCTCTCAAAACATCCTATTGTACTGTACTTGCCCTTCTTGTGATAAAGATGGGAGAAGCAGGATGGCGTGAGTGTTCATCACACTACTCAGAACTGCGTGCAGTTTAAAACTTATGAATTGTTTCTGGATTTTTTCATGTAATATTTTTGGACCTTGGTTGCCTGCAGGTAACTGAAACTATGGATAAGGTGTGGCAGTACTGTAATTTGCCCAGAGGTAACTTTCCACGCCCACAGTTCTGCACCTTGCTTTGTGTACTTAACAATATAACCTGAAGACCTTTCCACATCGGTACATCCAGAACTACTGTGTTCTTTTACTGACTTCATAGTACTCCTTTATCCAAAGGCACCATCATTTATTTAACCAGTCTTTTATCAATATGCTTTTAGGTTGTGTCCAATCCTTTGTTATTATAAACAGTTTTGTGATGACTCTCCTTGGGTAGATGTTTTCTACTCATGTAGGAGACTATCTTTAGGATAAATTCTGAGAAGGAATATTATTGGATAGAGAGGTACAAGCATTAACGTTTTAAGCACTATTTGGAAAATTCCCCTTCATAAAAGTGGTTTTAGTTTACACTCAAACCAATTATGTATGAAAGTGGCTGTTCCTCTACACTCAACAAGATGGTTTGTAATCAGAGGTTTTGCCATTAACTAACCCATTAAGAAAACTGTATAACTTCTCATAGTTTTTTCATCTTTAAAAGCCGTTTGTATTTCATTTTCTGTTCATCGTACTTCATTGTTTATGATCATTTTCTTATCAAGTTGGGACCTTTTTTTTTTTTTTTTTGAAAGAAAAAGAAAGAAAAGAAAAGAGAGAAAGAGGGAGAGAAGGAAAAAAGAATAAAAGAAAGGGAAAAAGAAGAAGAAAAAGAGGGAGAGAGAATGGGAATCTTGCTCTATTGCCCAGGCTAGAATGCAGTCTAAAAATGGGTATTGAAAAGCTCTTTTATACTAATAATTGTGTTATACAATGGAGACAGGAAGGAATAAGGGAGGAAAATAACAAACAGCCAACCAATATTTCATTTAAACCTATGAAATGCTATGCAATTGCTGGGGAGTGATTTACTCCCAACCATGTGGTCACTTTTAGAATAGATGTGATGTGTTACTGAAGAAAATGTATGTTTTGTGCGTTTGGAGTAGAGAGTTCTGTAAATGTTTATTAAGTTTACTTGTTCAAGGTCTAAGTTCAAGTCCTGGGTATCCTTGTTAACCTTCTGTCTCATTGATCTGTCCAATAGTGACAACGTAGTGTTAAAGTCTCCCACTATTATTGTGTGGGAGTCCAAGTCTCTTTGTAAGTCACCAAGAAGTTGCCCTGTGTATCTGGGTGCTCCTATAGTGGGTGCGCATAGACTTAGGATAGTTAGCTCTTCACATTACATTGATCCCTCTACCATTATACAATGTCCTTCTTATCTCTTTTGGTTTCTATTACTTTAAAGTCTATTTTATCAGAGATGAGAATTGCAACTCCTGCTTTTTTTTTTTTTTTTTTAATTTTTTTGCTTTCCATTTGGTTGGCAAATCTTCCTCCATCCCTTTGTTTTGAGTCTCTGTATATCCTTGCATGTGAGATGGGTCTGGATGCAGCTTACTGATGGGTTTTTTGGAATGGCTGATACTGGTTGTTCCTGTCTGTATATGGTGCTTCTTTCAGAAGCTCTTGTAAAGCAGGCCTGGTGGTAATGAAATCTGAGTACTTGCTTGTTCGTAAAAAATTTTATTTTTTCTTCACTTATTAAACTTAGTTTGGCTGGATATGAAATTCTGGGTTGAAAGTTCTTTTCTTTAAGGATGTTGAATATTGGCCCCCACTCTCTTCTGGCTTGTAGGGTTTCTGCTGAGAGATCTGTTGTGAGTCTGATAGGCTTCCCCTTGTGGGTAACCTGA
Organism: Ateles fusciceps; assembly: GCA_036589455.1. Taxonomy (NCBI): domain Eukaryota; kingdom Metazoa; phylum Chordata; class Mammalia; order Primates; family Atelidae; genus Ateles; species Ateles fusciceps. The sequence continues at coordinate 591,595 of JAZHEH010001878.1, forward strand.
CCTTTCTCTCTGGCTGCCCTTAGTATTTTCTCCTTCATTTCAACCCTGGTGAATCTAATGTTTATGTGCCTTAGGGTTGCTCTTTTGAGGAATATCTTTGTGGTGTTCTCTGTATTACCTGGAGTTGAGTATTGTCCTGTCTTGTTAGGTTGGGAAAGTTTTCCTGGATAATACCCTGAAGAATATTTTCCAGCTTGGGTTCATTCTCTTCGTCACATTCAGGTACACCTATCAAACGTAGATTAGGTCTTTTCACATAGTCCCATATTTCTTGGAGACTTTGCTCATTCCTTTTTACCTTTTTTCTCTAATCTTGTCTTCTCGTTTTATTTCGTTAAGTTGGTCTTCGACCTCTGAAATCCTTTCTTCTGCTTGATCAATTTGACTGTTAAAACTTGTGCATACTTCGTGAAGTTTTCGTATTGTGTTTTTCAGCTCCATTAATTCACTTATGTTCCTCTCTAAATTGTCCATTCTCGTTAACATTTCGTCAAACCTTTTTCAAGGTTCTTAGTTTCCTTGCATTGGGCTAGAACATGTTCTTTTAGCTCACAGGAGTTTCTCATTATCCACCTTCTGAAGGCTGATTCTGTTGATTCCTCACATTCATTCTCAATCAGGCCTTGTTTGATTGGTGATGAGGCACTGCAATCCTCTGTAGGAGGAAAGGCATTCTGATTTCGGGGTGTTTTCAGCCTTTTTGCGCTGGTTTCTTCCCATCTTTGTGGATTTATCCACCTGTCGTCTGTGTAATTGCTGATTTTCAGGTTAGGTCTCTGAGTGGACGTCCAGCTTGTTGGTGGTGAAATTTTTTCTGTTTCTTAGTTTTTCTTTGGCGGACGCCCCTCCCCCACAGAGCTGGACCTTCCCGGGTTCAGCTGTTCTTGCTGTGAAACTCTCAATCCTCAGCAGTTCCAACTGCTGTTTTTGTTGTTGTTGTTGTTGGGGGGACCAGCCTTCCCCTGCGGTGACCCACCACGCCGGCTGAAACAGTGGCATTAAGATTCGTGGCGCTTTTCTGCCCGGGAATCTCCTGGTCTGGTTCCCCCGCTTCAGTCCACTTTTCAATCAGCTGAATGGGAAACTCTGCATTCCCGGAGCTCCAACGCCAGCCAAAAGGGCACTCAGTCCCTTATACTCCAGACTGAGAACCGCCGCGCCGGGGCGCCTGCAAAACGGCCGCGCAGGCGGAAAGAGTTGTGCTGGCGACCCGTGGGGCTCCTACGCCGGGAGTCTCCTGGTCCGTGGGCAATAAAAATTCATCTGAAAGTGTGACGTCCACACACTCTCTGCACTTTCAGTGGGAGCTACAATCGTGAGCTGCTGCTAATTGGCCGTCTTGGATCTCTCTCCTGTGAGTGTCAAGTTGGGACCTTTTTTATTAACTTGTAGAAATTTTTCTTTTTAAAGGTATTAACTTTTTGTAATAATGACTGAGAGTGCAGTCATGTGTCATTTAATGACGTGGATATGTTCTGAGAAATGTGTTGTTAGGCAAATTGCCATTGTGGGAACATTATAGAGTGTACTTATACAAACCTAGATGGTGTAGCCTACTCCATATGTAGCCTACAAACCTGTACAGCTATTGTTCCTAGGCTACAAGCCTGTACAGCTTCTTACTGTACTAAATACTATAGACAATATAACACAATGGCAAGTATTTGTGTATCTAAACACATCTAGACATAGAAAAGGTACAATAAAAATATGGTGTTATAATCTTATGGGACCACTGTCATATATGTAATCTGTCATTGAACAACACGTTGTGGCACATGGCTGTATTTTTTCCAGATTTCTCTTCAGTGAGTGACTTCATTTATTGTTTTTTCGCCATGTAGATGTGCAAAACAATTATATGATCAAATGTATTATTCTTTATTTATAGCTTGATTTATAGCCTCTTGGGTTCTCTGTACACTGAGATTATAAAGCCATTTTTCCTCATTTTCCTGTGGTATTTTTATGTTTTCACTTAAAAAATATTTTAATGGAAGTCATCTTGGTGTAATATGTGAGGTAGAGATTTAATCCAACCTCTTTTTTCTAGGCTAGTTGCTTCATTTCTTTACCATTATATTTTCAGATTAATTTGGACTTATAGAAGTATCACAGAGATGAGAAGTTCCTGTGTACCCTTCACCCATCTTCCTGTAATGGAGCAGCACACACAATCATGGTACAATGAACAAAACTAAGAAATTAACTTTGGTATGATACAGTAGCTGAACTACAGGCTTCATTTGGCTTTTATTTTTTTCCCCACCAATGTCTTTTTTAAAAAAAAAAATTCCAGAATCACATATTGCATTTAGTTGTAGTGTCTGTTTTTTTCTCCTTGAAGCTATGACAGTTCTTTGGTCTTTTCTTCTTTTTAATGACTGACAGTTTTGAAGAATACTGGGAGTTACCTTGTAGAATGTCCCACAATTTAGGTTTGTCTGATGATTAGATTGATGTTATGCACAGAAGTCACGTTTTGTTCTCAGTACAGCATTGCAGGGGGTACGTGATGTTGGTATGTCTCCTTGGTTACCTGTGATCATTTGGTGAAGGCAGTGTCTGTCAGGTATATTCACTCTAAGTTATAATTTTCTCCTTTGTAACTAATATTTCAGGAAGAAATTTTGATGCTATGTAAATATCTTGTTTCTCCTTAAGCTTTTGCCCATGAATTTTGGCATTTATTGGTGGATCTTGCCCATAGCAGTTACTTCTAATGGTGTTCTAATGGTGATTTTCTTTTCCCTTCTTTACTTGCCAAATACCTAAACATCACTGTTCTCCATTTTCCTGTCTTTGGATTATCTACTGTGATCTCATCAACTAATATTATTTTAACCACTCTTTTAAGACCTATTTCTCCCAGATCTGATCTTTCTCCTGCACTCCAGCTACCTGGATATGTATAACTATTTCTCTTCCTTAGTTCTTTCAAACTCAACACGTATAATTGTGGACTCATGCTTTTCCATTTTCCAGAATTCAATCTTTCTGTCATGTTCCAGCATGTATTACCACCTGCTAGGGTCCCAATGTTTGGGACCCCCTCAAAATTCACATGTTAAGGTATTAAGAGATAGGGCTTTTGGTAGGTGATTAGTTCATGAGACTAGAGCTTTTATAAATGGGATTCATTGCTTTGTAAAAGAAACTTCCAAAAATTGCCTTGCCCCTTCGGCCCTGTGAAAATACAATAAAAAGGTATCATCTGTGAGGAAGTGGGCCCTCACCAGACACTGAATCTGCCTGTGTCTTCATCTTGGACTTCCCATCCTCCAGAACAGTGAGAAACAAATGCGTATTGTTTATAAACCTCCAGCTGATGGTCTTTTGTTACAGCAGCCGAAGGACTAAGATACCACATAACTTCTCTCTCTCTTAATCCCTCAAATCCAAGCTATCACCAAATTTTGTTGATTCTGCTTAAGACATTGCTCCACCTTGTTCTCTCTTCTCCACCACCTATTTCTGTTTGCTGGAAATCCCCAACTGATTGGCCTCTAGGAACTTCAAGTTTAATATGTGCACAGCCAAGTTAATTTCCTTCTTTACTGCCTAATCCAAACCTGTTCCCCTTCTAATTGTACCTATTGTAGTGTATGGAAAGTAGGCCCAAAGAGAGTTGTGAGTGTCATCACTTCAATGTCTTTGTTGCCCCATATTCCCTCGGAACCCATACCCAAGCAACTGCCAATTCTGGCTGGTTATATCTGCTAAGGACTCCTCATAGCATCCACTCCTCTGTCACTAGTGTAGATATGTAACATTCAGTTCACCTCATCTCCTGGTCAACTGTAATGACTTTCCAGGGGATATCTTGACCTCTCTCTCCCCATGTTCACTTCAGCCCCTCGTTCACACTGCAGCCAATGTAACCTGTCCATCACCCAGGGCTGATGATGTCTAAAAACTCTGACCTTGTTGCCTGATTCGATTTTATCTAACTTGTCCATCTGTGAAACCATTTTCATTTAATTTTTTTGAGGAAATATATTACTATATCACAGAATATTCCTTTCTGTACTGTGCAATAGAGCATGTTAGTATTTTATTTGTGTATGGAATGCTGTCCTCTCTGTTTTCTGTCAATGTAATCTTACCTTTGCTTTCGAGGCCAGTGTGAATTCCATTTCCCTTTCATTGATAGCCCAGTGGGAAGTGGGAAGTGATTTCTTTCTCCTCCGAACTAGGATGGCTTAGACCACTTACTTAGCAATTATCACTTACTGCCTTGTGGTGGAATCTTTTCATAGACACATCTTGCTTTCTAAGCTATTTGAAGACAGCCTTCTGGCTTAAGTTTCTTTCCCTCCCCAGAATGGCTAAGTTAGGTCTTACACCTATGACTCAGGATTTAGGAGGTGGTTTTTAATTTTTAGGTTTCATTGCTAATGCTGTATGTACTTGTCACAGTTTTGTTATTTGTTGTTCTGTTACAAGGCAAAATTTTTAGCAATGAGATTATGGGCATAAATATTTTCATGGCTCCAAGTAGTTTTCCATGTTGTTTTTAAAGATTATTACCAATGTAATGTCTGTAGTGGTGTTTTCTAGTTATGCTTTGTTTTGTATTTATCCTTTGTCATATATTTTAGTACCTTGTATTATTTTGTTGCTGCAACCTCGACACCACTTTATTTCCATTATTCTTTTGTTGCAATTATCATAGGTACAAGAGTACATCTTAAATCTGCTTTAATTTACATTTCTTGGTTTACTATTTGAGCATCTTCCCATGTGTTTTTCACATATTCTTTGTTTTTATCCTTTGCTATCTATTTTTGTACATTGTATATTTGTAAATTATAATAAGCCATGCTTATTATAATAAGAGAATAAGAAAAGAGTCTCTAGTTTTCAATTTCAAAAAGTTTGGATCTCTCATGTCTCTCCTTCATGTTGTTTTTCTGTTGCTTTGGATTTGAGAAGTTGACATTTCCACAGGTCTGACATACACATTCAAATTCATTTTCTATAAGCTTACTTATATGTTCTATTATATTATGGAAGACTTCTGTGAAAGAACGACCCATAAGCACCTTTGGGAAATCTTTTTCTTGCCTTTAATAGCCCTGTGAAAATCATCTTAAGCCAGTGACTTCCAGGTAGATTATAAATGTTGCTGTATATATCTGAGTTGCCTCATGAAATGCAATATCCAGAAGGCACTTTATGATATTCTATTCTGTAAACAATATTTCATGTAATTTAATTCAGTTCAGTTGCAGAGGTTTCAATACATATTTTGAGTTTTTGCCATAACTTACAATAATGAAATTTAATTGCCAGAGTTTTTAATCAGAAAGTTTATCCTCTGGAAAAATGAAATATATTATAGATATCCCTCACTTGAGATACTTTTGAATATGCCACATATTGATCTTAAAGAAAGCCTAGAGGAGGTAACAACCAGCTCTAGTAATGTGAAGGATAGAGATGAAGTCATTTTCAGACTGAAGTTAATTAATGTCAGAACTAGAATTTACAAGTCCCAACTCTTAGCCGATGAAAACACTCCCATAATAAGAGGCAAATTTGTAGAATCCCCCAATATAGAGTCTTGTGGAGGAACATTTTTATGGCTGACACATTGCAGGCACAGTCACTCAGGGAACTGGCACCACATTGCCTAGGGAATTCATTTTAAGTGGAAATATTCTAATGTCATAATGGAAGCTAATGGGAAAGTAGAATTAACTTAGCAGATTTTAAAAATAGTAAATATTATTAGAGAAAATGTATTGCTATGCTTTGAAGAATAATGGGAAGTGTGATCATTTAAAAATACAGGTCGGATGTGGTAACTCATGTCTGTAATCCCAGCACTTTGGGAGGCCGAGATGGGCAGATCACTTGAGGCCAGGAGTTTGAGGCCAGGAGGGCCAACATGGTGAAACCCTGTCTCTACTAAAAATACAAAGATTCACTGGGTGTGGTGGTGCGTGCCTGTAACCCCAGCTACTCAGGAGGCTGAAGCAGGAGAATTGCTTGAACCTCGGAGGCAGAGGTTGCAGTGAGCTGAGATCGCACCACTGCACTCCAGCCTGGGTGACAGAGTAAGACTCTGTCTCAAAAAAATAAAAAATAAAACATAAAAATAAAAATACGTAGTGATTTTTTAAACAAGGACTCTTCAGTATCTTAAAAATAATCTAATATGGTTACTTAAATATTATTTCATCCTCCAACTTTCTGAAAATACTGATATCTTTCAGGAAATAAATTACCATATTCTGACATTTTAGTATTAGCTGGATCTAAACATATTTTCATGCTTTATTTCCTTGCCTTTTTAAAAAACCGTCATTTTCTTTCTCTCTCTCTCTACTTTAAAACAAAGATTAGTTTTTGGCCTTTGTGAATGCCACAACAAAATTCAGGCAGATGCTGCTTCAGCAGTTCTTGCTATTTGGTGAGGTGTCTTAGAAACCCAGATTATTAAATTTCAAGTGGAGACTCAGTCTTATTGTAGAATCTTTAGGGCTTGAACAAACTAGAAAAAAAAACCTGGTTGTATAATAACTAACAAGCAAATTATTATGTTTTGTAATTTCCAGTACCACCTCTAAGAGCTTTGCAGTCATGCCATCCTTGTTCAAGTTCACCTAGAGGAAGTAATGCAAAACTTTCAAAACAAATTTTGGGCTATTTTGCTCAAATATACTTTAGGGTTTTGTTGTTGCTGTTGTCATTCGTTTGTTTCTTAGATAAATTCACTTTTATTTCATTGTTGCAGAAGTTATACCAAAAGACTTTGGGGTGTGGGTGACTTAGTGTACGTACGAGGAAGTATACTACAGTAATTATAAGCTTACTTTATCTTGTGGTGTTTTTGTTTGTTTGTTTGTCTTCTTGTTTTTTAAATAACAAGAGATGGGATCTCACTCTGTTGCCAGGCTGTAGTGCAGTAGCACAATCATGGCTCACTGCAGTCTCATTCACCCAGGCTCAAGCGATTCTCTCACCTCAGCCCCCCAAGTAACTGGGACTACAGGTGTGAGCCATCATGCTTGGCCCTATCTTGTTATTTTTGAGTGGCACTTAACACACATACCTCATGTCAATACTTGAATGCACCCTAAAAATGATTATTTAAACAAAGTTATAACTTATCTCTTAACTCCCAGTCACATTAAGGAAGAGATTGAACACTGGATATCCAGAGCTATTTGACCAAATCAAAACTATGTATTATTCTCATTCAGAACAATCACATTTGTTAATCTATAATAATCGTTGATGATTAGCCTATTAATTGAAAAGGTATTTTTTACAAAATCAGAAAATACGACCAGCTTTAACTGCGTTAAAGGAGGAACCACATCTCTTGTGGCAGAGAGAAGGTCAGTATTATGATTACAGTAAAAATAGTTAAAACATGGATTCAGATAGATTTAATGGAAATTTCTTTGCACAATAAAATGAAAATTTATTAACATCAGGAAATCCATCTGGGCCTTTCCTGAATTCCTGAATAGTGTCGCAGACTCTCAGTGACTGTGGTGTGTGACCTGGGAGTTGGTGGCAGCTCCTTCTCCTTCCTTTAGCTGTTGCTTTCCTGTTAGCACAGTATCATCTGTTACTAGAGTCTCACATCCTTCTCGAAGATTCTCATTCCAGTCTTTAAATCTGATCATCCAGGCAGAGGAGCCTCACACTTACAGCACAGATTAAACACATATTTCTTCTCATCATTGTTGCTTGAACCAAACCGTCAGTGCCTTCTCAGAGTTGTCATTGGAGAACTTTCTTATGCTTTTAAACATTTTCAGGGTGCTTTATCCAAGGAGATATTTTTTAAAAGTGTTTCTTTTCTCTTTTAATAAACTCATTCCATGTTGCTGTCTTCTTTAAAACTGCTCCCTCTTCTAATTTAATATATATTTTTAAAGCTTTTTGTTGAAATGTAAACTCTCTATATCTTTGTTTTGCTTGTAATTATCTTAGTACATAAACTTACAAATAATCAAACAATTGTGTATGTTCAGTTAGCACAGAATTCTGACAAAGGCTGGCTTTGCCAGCTCAATTACATGCTGTGTGTCTCACTGGGGAGCGTTTGGGCATTCTCATATTGACATGGACCCAACGTAGTGTCCACTGGTAACTAACTATTCAATATAAGATCTGCTTACCGATTTCTAGTAATTTTGTTTTGAATTCTTCTTCAGGCTTACTGCATGATCAGAGTTATGTAGCCTCAGGTCATTTTCACTTACATAGCAAGTTTGAGATCACTTTGATTTCTGTCTTCTAATTTGATCTTCATAAAAACGTAGTGAGGTTTCGTTTTATAGATAAACCACCCAGAAATCTGAGGGACTTGTCCAAAGTCACATGCTTGGAGAGGTCAGGTCTTGAGCCTGAATTTCCAATTCTCTCTTCCCACGATCATGTTTAGGTCATCATGTTGGCGCATTTTGGGGTGCAAGGGAGCGCTTAGCTCCCCCTGAGAGGAAGTTTTTCCAGGCTTTTGTTCTCTCACTTACCCAAGAATGGGAGAGGGGGACCACGGCGGGTGCGCTTGTAAGAAAATATCGGACCCCAAAGAGTTTTTCCAGAGAAGTAACTTAGGCAGAGAAAAAAAAAAGGAGAGGAAAAAGAGAGAGAGGGGAGCTTCCACGAAGAATGTGGAAGAGGATCCAAGTATGGACTCCAGGAGGGGAAAAGCAGCTTCCACGCAGGTGGAAGTGGACCCCAGAGCGGAAATCCACCCGGATGAGAGAGACAGGGATTTTTAATCTGGGAGAGATTCCCTCCATCTCCAAGCCCCCTGGCCAATGAAAAGAGTTGCCTTAAACTTCCGCTGGAGTGATTGACTTCTGATTCTTTCCCACGCCGGCGAAAATTAAAACAGAACCGTTAAGTCTCCCAGATGGAGAGGCATGGGAGCGGGGCATGGCGCTGGGAAGTTCTTGCCCTTAAAACTACGCCCCCTTGTGGACCCGAAAGAGAACACATTCCCTCAATCACTCCATGAAACCTCCCAAAACACTACTGTTTCTGTAGTACCCAAATGTGCGTTTCTCAGGATTGAAGCAAATATCAAAAATACGTATGTGTTTTGATATTTGCTTAAATCCTGAGAAAGGCATAGCTGAGACAAGTCATGATCTGCCAGGTGAATAGAAAGGGGGTTGGTTAAACTTGCACTATTCATACAACTTCTAGTGAGGCATAATGTGTATATATACACATTAGAGGATGTTTTAAGAACATCTGCAAAATAAGTGTTCAGTAACATGTATAACTGTTCTTTCTAATTTTTCCAAGTGTGCTTCAGTTATTATTTACTTTTTTTTTGTCACCCAGGCTGGAGTGCAGTAGTGTGATCTTGGCTCACTGCAACCTCCACCTCCTAAGTTCAAGCAATTCTCCTGCCTCAGCCTCCCGAGTAGCTGGGACTACAGGCAACGCCACCACGCCCAGCTAATTTTTGTATTTTAATAGAGATGGGGTTTCACCCATATTGGCCAGGCTGGTCTCGAACTCCTGACCTTGTGATCTGCCCGCCTCTGCTCCCAAAGTGCTGGGATTACAGGCATGAGCCACCATGCCAGGCTGCTTCAGTTATTTTTATATGACTACTTGTTCTGTGGCCTTGAATGCTTGCACTGTTAATTTTAAAATAATACAAGGACTTAGACAAAAGCCAATGGGCTGTGTTAGATTAGGCCTAGGTCACTTTACCTGCAATTATGCAGGCCTGTGAGCATTTTTACCTATTCCTAGTTACAAAAACTTATTAACACAGAGAAAAAGCCGTTACAAAATCCTTAATTTCAAAATGCTTTGACTTAACTTTATGAAATATATATTTAAAATTCATCATTTTACAATTAGTTGTCTCGTGGTTCATGTTTTTCTTTCTTTTGTGTGTGATTCAAATCTACTTAATTGTCTAATTATTTTCATTAAAAGATTTCCTTCTAAGGAGTCATGTTTTAATAAAAATCTGATTATATTTATTTATGAGTTCATTTTTGAAGCTGCAGTTTGCATATTGAACACTTCTGAAACCTTTTACTTATGAACAAGTATAAGTTGACTTTACGGTACGTGTGGATCACTGTGATCAGCACTATAGAGATGAGAGAAAAGGAAGAGGGATTATTTGCTTGCTTTTGGAATTTTACTGGGCTTTACAAAATCTTTAGTATCAACTCTCATCAGATTTGTAAATTACACGACTACTTTAAGATGCTGTAATCTGATTCATTCTTAGTGTTTACATTATCTCAGGTAGCAAATGTAGATACTTCCAATTTTGAAATTTTCTGCAAATTTAAATATCTCTAATTCCCAAAGAATATTTTCTATTTTAAATTCACTTTCATACTTCTCTAAGGTCTTTTCAAGCAGACCAATATGTCTCTCACTAATCTTAAGATGTGGAAATGGAGGAATAATGTTTTGTTCTGTTTTTCCAGGATGTGGATCTTTTGCTGACAGTGCCAGATTAGCAATCCGAAATCTTTCGTTTTTCCTACTTAATAATCATACCTCTGTTGTTTGAAAAGTCAGAGCTAGCTGTTGCCCCTAAGTAGAAAAGTCAAAAGGGAGGATAAGTAGGAAAAAGAAATGGGTATATTTTAGTGTAAATTTAAATATATTTCTCTCTTCCTTAGGAGAGAGTTATGTATGTGGCTCAATAGAGCCCTTCAAGAAACTGGAGTACACCAAGAACGTGAACCCTAACTGGTCGGTGAATGTCAAGACCACCTCGGCTTCTCGGGCGGTGTCTTCACTGGCCACTGCCAAAGGGAGCCCTTCAGAGGTGCGAGAGAATAAGGATTTCATTCGGCCCAAGCTGGTCACCATCATCAGAAGTGGCGTGAAGCCACGGAAAGCTGTCAGGATTCTGCTGAACAAGAAAACGGCTCATTCCTTTGAGCAGGTCCTCACTGATATCACTGATGCCATCAAGCTGGATTCGGGAGTGGTGAAACGCCTGTACACGTTGGATGGGAAACAGGTAAGAGACGTGTTGTGATGTGACTTTGACTTTAAGGCAAGAATCGAGGAGTTGGAGGGTATACGTGGCTAAAGCCTATATTTTGCTCAAGTTGTTAAAGGACCCGGGTCACTCAATCAACAAGTGTGTACTTGCTGGCCCCAGAACAGTTGGAAGTTTGAGTTGAGCAGGATTATTCACAGGAATAAAGTAAGAAAACTATCTTTGAAGATTAAATAATTACTCAAGGAATTCTACTTTTTCGTTTATTATTTGCTTAACATAATGGTTCTTTTCAGTCATCTGTTTTCAGTTTTCTCATACGTCTTATAGCGTTAGGCATGACTGAGGTGTGGAAGTAAACTGTGACCAGTGGGGAAAATTCTGACTTATTTCTTTGACCTAAATATTTTATGATTTTAAGTCTTTGTACTATTCACTAGTGAGATTTGCTTACGTTTTCTGGATTTTAAAGTATATAAGAAATGACATATTTCCATCTGGATAGCTTTAAAGTCATATTTCTAGAATAGTATGCATCTTGTATTTTTCAATATTAAAATAAAAGGGAGGGTTTTAGGTACAGAATGAACATCAGTTGACTTGGATGGGTGGCCATTTTAACGTGAGTTGATCAGATAAACCCAAAGGAAGCATCACCTTTCGTTGTCTGGGGTGGATGACTTTTGTAAAGGTTTGACAGAACCCAGATGGTGAGTCGAATTAAAAAACATTCATTATATGTATAGCATGATTTGCTAGTCATTCAGACTTTACCAGATTATATTTTTGAGCCCACTATCTTTGCTGGAAGTTTAGTTTTTAATGTTGTGCTATCAAAATGCTTTTTTTAAAATTTGAGGGATAATTTGAATGATTTGTATGTATAGTAAATACTAAAATTAAAGTGATTCATGAATTAACAGATTGATCTTATTAAATAGAAGACTCCTACAAGTTCTTAAAGGTAGCACATTCAGACTTCACAAATTAGAAATAGATGCTAATCCTAGAAAGAGTATTAGTCATAAAAGAATACTTCCCTTAGGGATCCATTCAGAAGCTCTAAATTATAAAATTCATTAGGAAAGAAGGAATACGTGCCGTTGTTCATTCTTCTTTACTATCTTCTGCTTGTCTTATAACTCTTGCCCTAAGTATCATGTGGATAAGAATTCTAACGGATGAGATTCTCTAATGGGTGAGATCTAGTCTTCTAGATCTGAGTCTGTAGCCTAAATGTCGTCAATATATTAATGACCAGAAAGTTCATGATGGCTTGTGAATTATACAAGCAATAAGATGGCAAGCTTCACATTTACACATTTAAGCCCTTCACTGGTTCCATTTCTAATGAGTGATTTAAACATCTTATAGTTCTGAATTTTCTCAAGATGGGAGTTTATCTATTTTCATAAATATTCACCTATTCAAATAAATATTTGTATAAATTGTTTCATTAGAGCAAAGAATACATATTGATAAATGTTCTCTCTCCCCACCTCACTTCAGAATTTTGGGAATTCCGAAAAACTACACTGAATCTAAAAATCAGCTTTAATCACTTTAGCTAAAATTTGCCATCAGCTGATTATTTAATTTTGCTTATTTCAGGAATAAATCCCTAGAATCGGTATAATGTTCTCAATTGTTTCCTTCCTTTCTGAATTTGTCTACTATCAATATTTGATAACAGCTAGTTTTCTGTGATTTACATGTAAATAATCCAAGGTCATGGGAAGGAATCCCAGGTTTAATGTCAAAAGACCAGGATTTAAGTTTTGGCTCAGCAATAGATTCCTTATGTTTTTAGCAGAACTCTTAACTGAGCCTCATTAACCTCATCAGTGAAACACAGATAAAAAGATTACCTGTGTTTTATAGAGTGGTTGTGGGTCAACTATGATGATACATGCGAAAGCAATTTTGAACTATAATGATGATAGCTTTATTGAGCGTTGTTCTAAGTGCTTTGCATGTTTTGGCATGTTTAATTCTCATAATAGCTTGCTTATTATTCCCATTTGACAGATTGGAACACTAAGGCACAGAACTTGTTAAAAACATGCCCAAGACCACACAGCTACAATTTAAACTGGTCTTGGTCCAGAGCTGATGCTGGTAACCACTGTACCATTGCAGATTATGTTGAAGCACCAAACCGATGTAAATGCATTGAGAAAGAATTGTCAAGGGAGTAATTTGTCTCAAGAATATCATCTGAAACATTTCTGCTCTGTACTTTTTTTCCCTGCAGTCATTCTGCTGACTGTCATACTCAACTGTTTTTTTGTCAAGCATTCAGTTTGCTGCTGTGGCGTTTCCCCTCCTGTTGGCAGGTTCTCTTCATAGCAGGGGCAGTGAAAAGCTGCAGAGGAATTGGTTGATAAAGTGGAAAGAACATAACGTCTTCTTCCTTGGGTTCCCAGTGGGAACAAAGATGCTTCCTCATGGACCACAGGAGTCTTTAGAATCACTTTGGCTCAAAAGAGAAATCTGCCCCACAAGCAGTTTGTTAGAATAGAATTTTTGACAACCGGGCAGAGACTGAGGCTTGATAAGCCTCTGAGAATAAACCACTTTCCTCCATGCTGTCCTATGGAATAACGCTTGGCCATAGTGGGGTGGCACCTGCACTGCTACCATCTTGGCCTGCCTGTGGTGGCATCAAAATCCATATGCTGCCAACAAGATGTCACCCTAAGATCACTTGTCCCACCTCTTTTTTTTAAAATAGTTTAACTGAACCTTCACATCAACTGCATAAACAATATGGCAATTCCAATGCCCAGCAAAGTATTTCATGTTTTGGGGTTGAGGAAATAGAATTGTTTAAAGAATGAGTTGCTTGAGTGCTTTGAGTAAATAGGTAGAGAGGAAATGGTTTTGCAGAGTGCCTTCGGGCAGCCTGCAGATGTATCCATCGCATGGAAACTGTTGATGCTGGGATTTTGGAAAATGGAACCATGCAAGGCTGAGCCTACTGTTTAATATGTTACCCAGAGGAGGTGGACACTGGAGGGCACAGACCACGTGCAGTGCCCACTTGTTTCCACCATCACTTCCTTGCTCAATTGCCTCTTGTGTTTGTGTTACCCCTAAGCGAAGGGTTCGTTGTACAGTACTTTTTTTTTTTTTGCTGTTTTTAGGCTGAGATAAGAAAATCAACGTTTTGTGAATGCTGCACAATCTAGAAAAGATTTTGCAGGAAGCTACAAGTTGGCCAAGATGACCACAGTGGTTCATAAGCAGTCTGTGTGTGAGCAAACCCTTTCTAATGATTTCAACTCCATTCTCTCTTCAGGGGCACTGAAGCTTCAGTAAATGGTTGCCCTGACCTTCCTCCTCTTCCTTGCAACTTTCAGGGTGACTGCTCACCAGGCCATCAGTCCTTTTGCTGGCATGGCTGGGAGTTCAAGGAAGCACTTACCATGCCTTAATTTCAGTGATGCATTTTTTTAAAAACCTGGGCCTTGGTTAAAGGCTTCCAAAGAATGAAATGGACATTTCTAGCTGACAGTTAAAATCACGTTCCCTGAACCCACGTCCAAGGGGAGGATTTGCAGGATCTGAGAGTCTGAGAGTCTCTTCCTCTTGCCCAAGTCCAAGCTCTGGGTGTTGGAGTTTTGCTGTGGGTTATTCACTTAACCTGCCAAGCAGTTACTCCCAGAGGACATTTGGAGTATAACTATTTTTTAAGTGCTTAAAATAAGCCTAAAAGTTACCAGATTTGCTACAAAGATACCCTTGCATATCTCCTGACTCCTTTTATGGAAAAGCAAATCTGGCTGTCTTGAGCTGCTAAATCTGCTAAATCTGTGGTTCTAGAATCCTTCCTTAGAAACATAGAACTGCAAGTCTTAGAACAGCTAGTGTCTAAGTAGGTGATTTATACTATAAAGAATATAGATAAGGCACTTCCCAATGATCCCCTTCCCACTAAAATATAGCAATGACAAACTAAATTGCTCTTTAAGTAGAAAATAAATGCACATCCCTATCTTATCTACTTTTCAGCATCAAAGATCTGTACAATATTTGTAGCATACTTTAGTAGAGAGAAAAAAAATCGAAGGATGTTATATTTTTATCTCATAGACATTTCACTTTATAAAATCTACCATGTACTTTATAAGATCTACCACTGCTAGCATGCTAGGGTGAGCAAACAATTTATTGTTTTCCCAGTATGGAAAACGTTAGGTATTACTCAACTGAAGTAAGGGTAGCCATAAACTGATTTAGGTGGTAAACCATGAGAAAGCATCGTAACTGCCATTTTGAAGACATCCCAGTAGCTGTTGATAAATTAATCTATTATTACATCTTCTCTGTATCTTTTGATCATGAATCCTCATTGCCTGTTATAAACGTAAAGCTCAAAAGATGCTTGTAAATGACTCATAATAATTGCCACCAATTATTTTAGGTGTTTAATATAGGAGTTTATTTGATTGCAGGAAATGGTAATGATGATTATTAGGATATTACAAAATGGTCTTTATTTTCTTCCTTTTGGCTTCTAATACCTAATTCTAATCTGAAGTAAAAATATTTTGGTTGACTGGGCATGGTGGCTCACGTCTGTAATCCCAGCACTTTGGGAGGCCGAGGCAGACGGATCACAAGGTCAGGAGTTCGAGACCAGCCTGGCCAACATGGTGAAACCCTGTCTCTACTAAAAATGCAAAAAATTAACCAGGCATGGTGGCGCACACCTATAATCCCAGCTACTCGGGAGGCTGAGGCAGGAGAATTGCTTGAACCCAGGAGGCAGAGGTTGCAGTGAGCAGAGATCACACACTGCACTCCAACTTGGGTGACAGAGCAAGACTGTCTCAATCAATACATACATACATACATACATACATACATACATACATAAATTAATTTGGTCCACTCTTGAATTTAGAGCATTTAAGATATGTCTTCCTCTTACATGTTAAAAAAGTGGTACACGTTATTTACGTCTGATCTTGGCTATAGGAGTTGATAAGCATAGAAAAGTGAAAAACTAGAGGATTCCAGATAAAGTATAAGAAATTTAGTATCTGATAGGATTTATTTGGAATGGAAAAGGAGGTTTTCTGTAGCTGCTAGTAGCAGTGGTATTTTTCCTTTTTATTAGTAGAACTTTTCTGTGACAGTTCTAATTAACTTCTGCGAGCATATTTAAACCCTTTATTCTTGGTATAAAGATTGTGTACTATTGATTTGCTACACTACCTATGTAAAAAAAGTGAATGTAATACATTTTAGTTTTGTTTGCAATTGGAGTAAAAAAACAGTTGATATAAGTAATTTAGCCTACACTTTAAAATGTCAAATTAAAATTTTCTACAAAAGCTCAGAGCACATGTTAAACCATCCTCATGATTTATTAGAGCTATGAATTGATGGAAATAGATGATTTCAAAGAAACAGAAGCTTAAGAATAATTATGACACTTCACTTGCAGAATTAAAGTGTTCAGAATAGAATGTGCTATTTTAGGTTACATATCTTTGGTCAATATTCAGGACTTATGAGTTATACCTGTCCTTATGTAGATATTAGTGCCTTCAAATTGGGAAGATTTAAATCCTTTTTTTTCACTTTGAGCTCCTCTGAGGATGTGATCAATTATAGGTACCTGCAGTGATGTATATTTTAAGGCTTAGATTTGTTTCAGCAAAAGTCAGTTTTCTCTAAGTTGCATTCTAACTTGCTGTAAAAGGAATTCTAAGTTCTCTTACTGGTCCACTGCAGTACTGAAGACAAGTTGTCTAAAGCCCTTTCCATAGTGTGTTGAGAGCATTTGGGGGATGTTTACAAGTCTACTGGCTTTGTGATTGCCTTCTAGTGGTGACTTCTCTTGCTTCTGTGACAGCTGGAGCCCTGACCTGGCCTGTGAGCCTTTTCTGTCCAGCAGGAGCATGTTGGGATAATGGAAAGAACTTAGACTTTAAAGTCAGCTGGTCGGTCAATTATCCCTGCAACAAACAAACAAAAAAATTCAGCTGGGGCCTGGACTGAGATTTCAGTCTGGAAAATCTAGTTTGCGGTTTTTCATCCAAGCTTGGAAACTTAAGTTAACCTAGCCAACTTATTGATTAGTTAAGTTTAAAATTTCTGTATATTGAATTTACTTATAATGTGGAAATTTGCTTATGTATGCTATAAATTAAGCATAGCTATATATGATAACATGACACAGAGGAACTACATTAGTTCCATAGACTTATAGACCTGAGTTCAAATCTGTCCTCTACTCTGGGCACAGTAAAATTGATCCTCCCATTGGAAACAGTTCATGCTCTGATGATCCTCAGTTTCATCATCTGCCTATTGTGAATAATAATAATAATATCGCCTGTTTCATAAGTTGTCATGAGGACTAAATGAAACAATTCACGTGGCAAATTTAGCACTGTGATTGGTACCAAATTATTGGTAGTTGCTATAATGGAAAAGCTGACACTTAAGTTGTTTTTGGAAAAAAAAAATTATATTTTAAATGTGCCAAAGGGACTCACTATTTTAAATTATCCCTTTATAATGACTAATCATATTTTCCTTTGTAAATGTGGCTTTTCACAAGGAAATGCTTCATGATGTAATAAAAAGAGCATGGAATTTGAAATGAGACACTTCATATAAAGTCAAATCCTGACTTTAATACTCATTACTGGTGTGACCCTTGGCAAGTCAGATAAACTCTCTGAATCTCAATTTCTTCTTCTTTAAGATGGCATAATAATGCATACCTCATAATATTGGAGTGATAATTAACTGACAAAGTATGTATATAAAAGCCTTGGCTTCACACATGGTAGGTCCTCTAAAAATATCAGTTCTCCTCCCTTCCGTTCTCATATTCCAGGCTTTCTTAAAAACATAAGAGCCTTGTAGTTGTATAATACCATGAATATAGAATTGGTCATTTTGCATTGTTTGCATTGTGACTAAACTATTATTTAGTACATGAACTACTAATGACTGTATTTTCATTATCCCCTTTATTGTCAGTCAGTTGTGAATGCAATGCAGATATTTTATTCACTTTCTTCTTCAATGGTACAAGTCATCCCTTAAAGGCATCTATCTATTGGCAATCCATCATACCAAGAAAGTAATATTACCATTACTATCATTTGTAGAATACCTTCTCTGTGCCTGGCACTGGACTCGTTGCTATATGTATTGACATTGATGATTACACTGATGATTGAAGGTAATCTCATTGAACCCCAGCTCTACAAAGCAGGAACCTACTCATTTCTCAAGATTCAGCTCACAGGTGGCCTTGTCCATGAAATATTTCCTATCTTCCTCATGTAAAATTGACAACTCCCTCTCTTGGGGCCTGTTCACTGTACACTGTATGTAGCCATGCAAATCTTCATTAAGCTGGTCTATTGTAATGCCTGTCTCCTCCTTTCAATTTTATAGGATGAGGCTAGGAAAGGTGTCCTATTGGCCTTTGAGTATTCAGAACTTGACCTGGTAAATGATTAAATGACTAAGTGGCTGGATGATTGGCCAGTTTGCTGTGATCTATCCTTGGCATTAGCACATGGCTCCAGTATTCGGCAAGGTCCTTACAGGTCATGGCCATGTAGGAGCTGCCTTGGTCACCCTGGGCTGTGGTCATGTGTAGCTGTCAATGATGATGGTGCCTTCTGCAGTGTGACGACACATTACACTACCATGCACACAGCACCATGGTGGTTGTTTCTAGCTGGGACTTCTTCATGAAAAACTCTAGCGTAGAAAGAAAAAGAACGCATCTGCCAATTTTAGATCATTTTCGCTATTGAAAGCACTTTCATTTGTGTGGGGGAACAATAGATATTCTGTTAGAAACATCTTGCTGTCTGAGTCAGGAGAATTGCTCTAAACCTTCCTGACATTGCCTTAGCCATCCAGTGAATAAAGAGAAGAGCTAATCAGTATGTCCCATGAATTTAAAAATTGGTGATGGGCCATAGGAGATGCGCATGAAAAGCATCTGGCCTAATTATTGCAGAGACACAAACCTGCAGTATTCAAGGGTGTTTGTGGTGGCAGAGTATAATATGTTGCAGCATATTTTCCTGATTAGTTTTTAAATCCTTGAAACTAAATTAAATGAAAGAAGTCTGTTTCAGAAATTAAATGGAACTTTAAAAATTCAATTTTAAATAGGAACTATGTTGTAAACAACATGCCTTAGAAACAAAAGGACATATGGGAGATTTATTCTTTAATTGGCCTTGTCCTTTGTAAGATTAATATATAATCAATGTAAAGAAGGAAATGGGGAAAATATTATGATAAATTAAAATTACTCACAGTTGAGTTGGGAAGATGGCCCTTACTCATATTTTCGTCTTATTCCTTTGTCTTTTTTTTTTTTGAGATGGAGTCTTGCTCTGTCTCCCAGGTTGGAGTACAGTGGCACAATTTCAGCTTACTGCAACTTCCACCTCCCAGGTTCAAGTGATTCTCCTGCCTCAGCCTCCCAAATAGCTTGGATTATAGACGCCCACCACCACGCCTGGCTAATTTTTGTATTTTTAGTAGAGATGAGGTTTCACCATGTTGGCCAGGCTGGTCTTGAACTGCTGACCTCAAGTGACGTGCCAACCTTGGCCTCCCAAAGTATTGGGATTACAGGCCTGAGCCACCACACTTGGTCCTGTCTTTTTCTTAAAAAAACAAAAACAAAAACCCTCAGATCCCACTCTGTGTGCAGTTTGGTTCCTTGCTGCTACCTTCAAACAATAGTCTTCAAACAATAGTTTGATACGTGGGAAACGTATCAAACCATTCCGTCTCTAACTTTGTTATTCGATTGTCCAGGGTCAGACCCCCTGAACACAGGTTTCCCAGTGTGCTTTCCTCTCTGGTGACTTGTCTGTAGAGCCTCTTTGTCCATCTTCTAACTTATGTCTGACAGTTATCGTGTTCCAAAGTCCGATCAAGAAGCAAACAGCATGCGAGGTGGCAGTTCTTGAGGTACTGTGTAATCAGTTATTGGAGGTTAAAAGTGTCTCAGACTCCATCCGCTCTGTCTAGAATCCTCTTAGAAAAAAAGTCACATTTTTCAAAGTATGTCTGATTCCATAAGTCCAGTCTTGTTTTGTAAATGCCAGGTAACAGGCTTTTTAGGTCAATGAGAGCATAGTCACCGTGATCTTTTATGAGTTTCTCCCTGAGGGAAAAACACAAGGTAGTTCTCTTTCTGTGGATAATCACTTCTACTTTGCATTAGAACTGTCTGTACACCTGTGTGAGACCAAAATATCCTGAAGAAACAAGAGACTGCTTTGTTGATTTCTGTATTCGCCATACCCTCACGAGATGCTTACAATTTGTTAAATGACATTTCTTAGTTTTAACTTGTGGCTCATCTTTTGACGAGTAGATTGTAGGGCTAGAAGTGCCCCTACAAGAGATCTTTCTATTCTCTTTTTCTCTACTTGGAAGACCATAAACTGAACTTGCCTTGGCAGATAGTAACATAAAATTGATTTTTTATTAAAAAAAAAAGATTAGGCATTTTACTTCTGATGCTTTTTCAGAGTGAGAGCCTGGGAGCTAGAAACTGCATACACAACAGAAACAAGTTGTAAAGAATCCTGCTGTGTGCATAGGTGTATGCTTCATCTGTGTTCTTAAAAACCTCACTACCGGCTGGGCACAGTGGCTCAAGCCTGTAATCCCAGCACTTTGGGAGGCTGAGGCAGGTGGATCATTTGAGGTCAGGAGTTCTAGACCAACCTGGCCAACATGGTGAAACCCTGTCTCTACTAAAATACAAAAATTAGCTGGGTGTGGTGGTGCACACCTGCAATCCCAGCTACTCTGGTGGCTGAGGCAGGAGAATCACTTGAATCCAGGAGGTGGAGACTGCAGTGAGCTGAGATGGTACCACTGCGCTCCAGCCCAGCCTGGGCAACAGAGTGGGACTCTGTCTCAAAAAAAGAAAAAAAAAAAAATTAAAAATTAAAAAAAAAATAAATAAATAAATATAGACCTCACTACTAAAAGTGGTCCCAGGACAGCAGCAAGGCCACCCTCAGGCCCCACACAGACCTACTGAGTCGGAATGTGATTTCAACAAGAGTCTCAGGCTGTGTATATTCACATTAAAGTTTCAGAAGTGCTGCTCCAGAAACCAAAGAGTATGAATGGAACATCAGAATCCAAAGCCTGAAGATGGCAAACCCTGGCTGTTGTTGCATGGTAGATGCATTAAACACTAATTTTAGCTGATTTTGCAGTTTTATTAGCATCCTCTCAATGCCAATGTTGACATCAGACGGCAAGATATGATTGCCAGCAACAATGTTCTGGAAAGCAGCCAGTGCATTAGTGTGAAATGTGTTCCCACTGCAATCTAGCCTCAGTGGGCTGCCTCCTGTGGAGAATGGGTGGCTTCCTCTATGGAGAATAAACTTAGGTTGAGGCAGGAAAGTTGAACACTGTGGAAACACGGATACGGAGGAAGAGATTAATGCCACAAAGTGCACAGGCGTGCTGTTAGAAGTTGTCTGTATCTCACCTCAATATGCTACACAAACTGAATATGATCCCTGTGCTGCTTCCGGGTGTCTTCTGTGGGAATGACGGGAATTCATTAACTGCTCCTGAGAACCGATTTCAGATCTTCAACTATTATCAGGTGGAATCCCTACATATGAGACAATTCACAATATGGATGATGCCCAGAAAGATGTGGGCTGTTTTTAAGGTGTGCAGGACATGGAGGGGTAACTTTTGAAAATAACTCCCAGCTATAATAATTTCATAGGCACGCCCAGGGATTTAGTGGCCAAGAGTCTTGTGTACCACAGACTTGACTGTGGAAAATAACAGTGGATGGGATAAGCTGGAGTGAAGGAACCTCCTTGTGATCAGAATTGAGTGATTTTCTTATAACACAGCCTGGGAGGTTAAGAGACTGAGGTGGTGTCGCCTACTTAATTCAGCTGGCGACTGGCAGGGACTGCACCTCACTTAGGGCAGACAGGGTTTTGCAAACAGGCATACGATGCCCAGCGGCCCTGTCAGCAGGGCCTTTTTTAATGGGAAGGTCAACTCTATCTCTGAGGTTGTAGCTCTAAATTAGGGAAAAAATAATGAGCTCTAGAAATAAGTGGGGTCTGTATACAAAGAACCAGTAAAAGGTTCATTTCTGTCACTGGTTGATACAGCAGCCCTGGGAACAGTAAAGTTAGAGTAAAATATTTCTCAGGCCCTTTCTGGGACTGGTATCCTGTGAAAAGAATAAGCACAGGCTTATTGTATTTTTTTTCTTGGTAACATCATTATTTTGTTTGTCTGTTTGTTTGAGACAGGGTCTCGCTCTGTCACCCAGGCTGGAGTACAGTGTCACAACCTCGGCTCACTGCAGCCTCCACCTCCCGGGCCCAAGCAATCCTCCCACCATAGCCTCCCCAGTAGCAGGGACTACAGGCGTGCAAACTATGCCTGGCTAATTTTTTGTGTTCTTTTTTTGTAGAGACAGGGTTTTGCCATATTGTCCAGGCTGGTCTTGAACTCCTGGACTCAAGCAATCCTCCTGCCTCAGTCTCCCAAAGTGCTGGGATTACAGGTGTGAGCCACCATGCCTGGCCAGTCATTTTCTTATACAGCAAAAATTGCTTTTCTCTTTGTTTACATTTTATCTCAAATCGGTAGACTTAACCACTGTATATTGAAATAAAATACATCCATTGATTAAATCCTTGCTGCATTTGGCAACAGTTTGTAGGAAAAGGGAGAATTTCTGAAGATCATGCTCTGATGCCTCTGGGATACATTCAATTGGAGAAAATCTGATCTCAGGCATTATTGTATTGTGCAGAGTGCCAATTATTGACAGTGACCATAAAAACCAAAAAACTGTTACAAAGCCTGTTAGGTGAACAGACTATTCACAGAGTTGTCTTTGGTTTTGCCAAATTAGATCAAGAGTTTCACCTGGGTTTTATTAAGATGATTGTGCTTTAGCTTTTTAACGTGAATGTCCTTTAATGTTGAAAATGTGCATGTCCTTGTAGACTTGTTGGATGCGAAAACATCTATTCAGCATGGATTCTGTGCCAGGCATTGGGAATACCTTAGTTTTCTTTCAGTGGGTAGTAGGAAGACTTGGGAGAACTCCTCAATAGAATCCTAAGGGAAGAGTCCTTTTAGACTCACTGCAAGTTTCATTACTAGAGAAACTTGCATTTTCACATTTGTATGTTCATGGGAGTAGGAGATGATTGATATAGTTCATCCTATTTGAGAATGTCTTTGTACCATTTGGAAATGTGACTGCCGAAACACTGTGTGTAACATTGCCTTCAGACTTTAAATAACTGAAAGATGTGTTTTTACTTTATAGTTGGATTAACACTTCTAGCATGTTAAGAATCTAAATAATACCGGGTATAGTGGCACACACCTGTAGTCCCAGCTACTCAGGAGGCTGAGGCAGGAGAATCACTTGAACCTGGGAGGCAGAGGCTGCAGTGAGCCGAGATTGCACAATTGCACTCCAGCCTGGGCAGCAAGAGCAAAACTCCGTCTCGAAAACAAACAAACAAAAGGATACAAATAATATTAAAAGCCTACTTTTGTGTACCAGCATGCTAGTAAACAGATTTCCGTTAAAAATAGTCCCTGTACTCTAAGCTTATGGCATAATTTAGAAGCCCTGAAAATAAATACTAAATGTCCTAGCCCTCAGTTGTATGAGCCTGCACTTTCCCATTGAGGTGTGTTGGCAATCAGGTGTGTAAAGTTCCCATTCATTTTCTACCCTCAGTTAAAGAGAGAGAGAATTTATTTTCAAAACTTTACAAGATTATGAAAATGCATGAGAATTTGACTTTGGAGATGTTTACACCCACATACATACATTTTGGGGCACAAGAGACATAGAGGAAGAACAAGAGGAAACGTGAATCTATTTTGAGGGTTGGCAACATTATTGATGCTATCTTTTCTAGGTCTTAAAATATTTTTTTTTTTTGAAGAGAAAAATGAAGCCTTACCCTGTGTATTTAAATCATTGCATCTCTCTCTCTCTCAGTGCTTCTTTCACCCGGAAGAACCAGTGTGAATGACCCCACTGTAAATGGATTCTGTTCCTGTGACTTTTCCTTTGTCCTATTTGCCTTATAATTTGGTTTGACATCAGCTGAAGAAAGTGTGTCAGATCATTTCTGGGATACCTCACCAGCACTGTGCCAGAAAATGAGTGGTAACACCTTGTGTAATGAATCAAAAATTGGAAGACATTTTCTGTTACAACAGCTGGAAACATTTTCTGCAGTTTGCATGAACATTGCTGAGTGTTTGGCATTCCAGGAAGGTAAAGGACTGGAGCTGTCCCTGGGGGGTAAGGCTTGGTAGAAAGAGAATAAAGTCATCTTGTATGTTGACCCCAGCCCAGGCATAATAACATCAATAAATGTAGAATAGCAGCTAGTGTTTCTTGCATGTTTACCATATGCCAGGCACTAAAATTTCTCCGTTTTACTCCATTAATATTATGGGGGGTAGATACTATTGTTATCTCCGTTTTACGGATACAGAATCAGGGGAAAAGTAACTGGCCCAAGTGATTAGTATCTGGTCAAGGCAGACTGACGTTCTTAACCGCAGTGTCATATCTGACATCATATAATGTTTTCCAGATACTTTAAATATATAAAATTCAGGTGGCCGGTTGTGGTGTCTCAGGCCTGTAATCCCAGCACTTTGGGAGGCCAAAGCAGGCAGATGATGAAGTCAAGATATTGAGACCATCTTGACCAACATGGTAAACCCCATCTCTACTAAAACTACAAAAATTAGCTGGGTGTGGTGTTGCGTGCCTGTTGTCCCAGCTACTTGGGAGGCAGAGGCAGGAGGTTCGCTTGAACTTGGGAGGTGGAGGCTGCAGTGAGCTGAGATCGCACACTGCACTCCAGCCTGGAGACAGAGCGAGACTCCGTCTCAGAAAAATATTCAGGTATATCTTTTTTTTTTTTTTTTTTGTAAGAATGCTCCCAATTCATTGCTAAGTTTTATCAGTGTGCCCACTGGAATTTTAATATACTTTTCTTCTGAAATTATCAAATTCCTGTTCTGTCAGTCTTTACACACATTAACATTAATGTACTACCCTGTTAAAAAGGCTACACTGGTTTGTCAAAAGAGAGTAAATGTTGAGAAAGCTACTGAAATGTCTTCTTTCAATTTCTTCTAAGTGTTTCTTGCTATTTGGTTCCTATTTGGATTGTTAATGATTATGAAAATAATCCATTTAGAGTAATTTTAAAAACTTAAGAATCTTAGTTTAGATTATTATAAAAGTTTATATTCCCAATAGTGGAAAAAGAACATTTTTAATGTAACACATCACAGAGATATACAGGACAACTATTTTATATAGAGAGAAAAATGCAGAATTTAAAAACGCGTCAACTATAAAATAAAAAATGATTACAGCTTTATTAAGCTATAATTTTCATACCACAAAAAGTAGCCATTGTAAGTATATTATTTAATGATTTTAATAAATCCATAGAATCATGCAGCAATGACTACATTCCAGTGTTAACACACTGTCATCAAGAAAGTTTCCTCATCCACACTTGCAGTCAATCTGACCTCCCGCTTCTAGCCCGACAGCCACTGATCTGCTTATTAATCACATCAACTTTTAAATGTTGACCTCATTTTTCTATCTGCATTTATGGAAAAGTCTCTTTGCTACCTTCTAAGTCATTTGCGTAATTATGGATTCACGAAGTTCCTCACCTTTAACCTGTAACTCTAGCCTCCATCCTCTCCAGCTGGGTTTGACTAGCTCTGGGTTTTATCGAGGTTTTATAAGTAACTTATTACAGAGGTTATACAGCCAGTTTCAGCACTGTGAACCACTTATTATCTTTGCAGTCTTTGCACAGATGGTGTTTCTGAGCTTGCTCCAGACTTAGGTATCCAAGAGAAGAAACCTTTCATGTTCATGGCAGGATGGAATAATTGTTGTCTTCTAAGCCCTAGGGTTGCTTCCTTGGGGCCTATTCTTCACTCCTACCTTCTTGGGGACCCATTTGGTGACACTTGCTTTGTTGCAGTCCAAAATACCAATAATAAGCTGATTAGGTTTCACATGATATTAACATATTTCAAGCTGTGTATATCTTTTGCACTTCGTAGTTAAAATATGGCTTCCATGAGCTTTGTCTGTTCCTTGGATGAGATCCAATTATTTCATAATCTCTCTCTTTTCCTCTTCATAGTGGGTTTCCCACTTGTCCTTCATTACTTTGCTATTCAAGATCTTTGAGGACTTTTAAAAATTACCAATTTCTCTCTTCTCAAGTAAAGAGACTTAATTGTGTATTTTAATATCCTGCCATACAGAAAGGCTGCACCTGGGGGATTATGTTCACTGAACCATCATTGAATGCCTTTGTACTGCAGTGCTAAGATGCTGCTGGCTTTTAAATTACAGAAAAGGTTGTATATTCGGTGTATACTTATCTTCCTTTTCTTGTTCAAGGCATTTCTAAACCAAAACCAAGGACTGGTCTCCCCCTCTGAAGCCTCTTACAAGACAGGGAAGAAAACCTGGTCTCTGGCTGAGATTCAAATGCCTTGGGCTTATGTCTAGGCACAATTCTGAGGTTGGTGAGGAACTGAGATTGCTTCCCAGATTTTTCTCCCTTTCTAACCTCCTTCCTGGTAATCTGTCTCTCCAAAGAACCAAAGGAGTTTTGGTGGTGGGTAACTACGTTAAAAAAAATTACATACCCAAAAACCCTTTCAAAACCAATGGAACTGGTTTACAGTTTTTAACCCTCTCTTTTGGGGGATTTATTTTATAGGTCTTATTATTAAATTGAAATTAAATAAAGTAGTGATTTACTTTGTTTATTATGTGGCTAATTGAAATTCCCTTTAGCTAAAGCCGACAACAGAAAATAATATTGATGAAATGGAAAAATGCTATTAATTCCAGTAATTTAAGAAAAACCCTCTATCTTTAACTTAGTTTTTCTTATTTTGTCTACAACAATAGCTCTTAAATTTTGGGGATTGCATTCCCCTTTGAGGATCTTATGACTGCTATGGCCATATCCTCAAGAAAGTTATGCTTCTCAGATGAGGTAGCATTTACCTTTTCTATTATGTTCCTAGCAGTGTTCAGTCTTTGACTTTCATATTTTGGGGGAGAAGGTAGTGGAATTTATATTTCCATGATATTTACTCATCTGATGACATAAATAAAATCTTGCTTTAGATCGTCTTTAATTTTCTTGCATTAAGAAGTGCTTTTTTGAAAACATTTGGGAGTTTGAGCCAAGAAAGATATGAGAGGGCCAGGCACAGTGGCTCACACCTGTACTCCCAGCACTTTGGGAGGTCAAGGCAGGCAGATTGTCTGAGCTCAAGAGTTCAAGACCAGCCTGACCACCATGGTGAAACCCACCTCTACTAAAAATGCAAAAAATTAGCTGAGTGTGATGACGTGCGTCTATAGTGCCGGCTACTCAGGAGGCTGAGACATGAGAATCACTTGAACCTGGGAGGCGGAGGTTACAGTGAACTGAGATCACATCACTGCACTCCAGCCTGGGCAACAGAGCAAGACTCTATCTCGGAAAAAAAAAAAGAGAGAGAGAGATACCAGAGGATACATTCTGCCACCTGTGTTCACTCATGACTGATTATCAAAAGAAATTTCTGGTTCTTGACAAAACATTTCCTGTTCATAGAGAAATTGTTCAGTTCTATTGGGCATAAGTTTGCTTTCTGTCACTTGCTGGAACTCCTTTACCGGAACAAAAAATCTAGTGCTTCTGCACAAGAGAAGACACAGACATATGGTCCTTCTTCAGAACACTCCTGCTTCCTTCTGCTCCTCATTTTTCCTTTCCACCTTAATTTTTTCCCATCATTTGAGCCTTTAGTAAGTGTGAGATAATTTCACTTTTCTTCTCATGTGATTATTTCACTTACAGGAAATTATATTCCTGGCTCTAAAGTGTTTTTTCTTTCACAGCAGATGCTCTCCAGGGCTCTTCATCATTTTGTCCTGGGCAATACAGTTTCAAAATGTAAAGTGCTTCCCAGCTGATAGTTCTGGAGCCACTAGGGGGTTTAGGAATGTGATGCAGTAATGACATTTGTCTTAGTACCCTTTAAAAACTATAAGTAAAGTATAATTATTGCTTAGAAACTTTTCCCTTCAAAAGGAATTGATTTTAGAGCCACAGGGTGTATACCAACTACCCATGACTGGCAGTTAGTGGGGATCAAGTCGAAGTCCACATTTCTGAGTTGATTTAATCACGTGACAGAACACCAACAGCTGATAGCTCCTGGTTTTGGACATTAAACTGCTTTAAATTGGTTTTATTCTAATCTATCGTTAACTTTGTATTCATAACCATTGGTTAAATACAGGAAGTGAACAAGGAGCAGAATACAAATGATAATAATGCCAGTTTTTATAAAGCACATTAAGATGTTTCTTGTACTTAAGAAACTAATATTAACAAGAAAATACAATGATAATTTAATCCAATGTAGTTTTTCGTTACCGAGATTAAACCTTTCTACTCTGACTATGACTAAACAAGATGATTTGTGGAGGGGTGCAAAATTTATATCGGGTCAAAAGGGCAGATTTTAAAAAATGCTATAACATATATTTTAATTTGTCTACATTTTAATATAGATTTGACTCTAAAGCCAAATAAGGACTAGTCATTAAAAATTTTTTTTGACTGGGTGCCTATAGTGCCAGCTACTAAGGAGGATGAGACAGGAGGGCCACTGGAGCCCAGGAGTTTGATACCAACCTGTGTAATATATGAGACCCCCATCTCAAACTAACAATATTTTTTGTGCTCAAATCATATATTTGCCATATAAATTAAAATTACTTTAAAATATGTAACACAGGTTGATTGGGAAGAACAAACTTTGTGTTTATATTCCATAAATATTTTCTAAACTCTATTAATGTATTTCTAATTTAAAATATTTTATTTAAAATAACTATGATTTAAAAATATCAGAATGATTCTAAAATTCCTTAGCGTATTTGAGAGGCTAAATGGTTCTATGAAGGAATTCTTGAAAAAAAAAAAAAAAAAAGGACTGGAAACATAAGGACCCGGATTGCAGTCAGGTGACTGAATGATCATGTGCTGGCAATGACTTTGGGAATATCGAGGTCTTCAGTGGTCTCTAGCATGGTACTCTGCTTGGATCAGGTGCTTGGTAAATGTTTGTTCATTAAAGGCATTTATGTATATAATGTATGGTTCTTTAATCATAGGGTGCTGTTTTCATTTAAAAATAGAGAAGTCATAGTCTACTATATGGAAACTTAGGTAGGTGATTTGTAGCCACCATGGGAGCCCTTGGCTGGGAGATTCATTGTAGCAAATATTCTTTCACAGATCCATGACCTAGCAGTAATGAATGAAGTGATGGTTTTACCCCCATGATGACTTCTGTCAATCAAAATGAAAAATATACCCACTTTTTTATCCCTACTGACTTCTTATATAATTTACTGATCTGTTGTGAATATGGTACACTGCCCATTTTCAAAGTTAGCTATGTGAGCAGTCCTTCCTCCAAGTACAGGACCAATTACATAATGAAGTTTTGTTGTAGAAGAAAGGATTTCAAGAATGGTCTGATGCTTGGCATAGACCTACGGATTTCAAGCTGCAGTCCGTTAACAGTTTTGAAGCTTTGTTACTATTTTTGTCTCTTATTCGGGAAGGCCTAATTATCAATGATGTGAATAATACTTTCCTCTTCAAAGGCACTTTTTTTTTACTTGTCTTATTTTCAAGCTTTTTAAATTCCGTTTATACCTATTTTGTGTGGCCTGGGCTTTTGCCCAATATGCAAAGGATATTTCGATGGTAGAATTTATAGAATTTAGTAACTTATTGAATATGGGAAAGAATAGGAAGAAGTGAAGAAAAGGAAAAGGAAAGAAAATGCCTCTCAGATGGATAAGGGATATGCCTTGGGCAGCAAGGTAGAGAGAGAGTAGTGATATTAAAGGTTAAATAACATAATATGCGTAAAAACTACTAACAGCTATCAGCTATTTGCCATTGTGCCAGGAACTGTGATAAATACTTCATATACATTACAAAATTTAAAATTTTTAAATCCTCACAGCAACTCTAGGAGGTAAGTACTATTTTTTTCTCTTTTACAGATGAGGAAACTGAGATTTAGAGGGGTCATATAATATGTGTGATATCACACAGCTATTAAAAAAAACTCAAGAGCCAGAACTCTTAGATACTAATTGCCTTCCAGTGGGAAAAATAAAGCAGATTTGGAGTTGTGTATGTCAACAGTATCACGTGCTGCTAAGTAATTAAATAAAATAATTCATTAAATACAATACTGTAAAGTATTGGCAAGTAGGAAAGATGATGAGAGGACATTCTAGGCAAAAGAAACAACATGGGACATTGCCCTGGGCTAGGAAAGCAAGACAATTTGTCCAGAATGATAATAGCTGCATTGGATTTGGGGAGGGGTGGTGCTGAGGGCATAGGAACAAGGAACACAGATAAATATGAAAAAGTAGGTAGAAAATGATGCCAGTGGTGGGGGAAATGGATAGCTATCGATGGAAGTGGGAGGGAGGACCCACACGAGCAAGGCACACAGCAGCCTTCTTACTGTCAATCTCCAGTGCCTTCTCATATGACACATATCACGCTAGGAGTGGTGGCTATTTTCTTTATCTACCTTGACTCATATATCACATATATTTATACCTCTGGGGTGTCATGACTGAAATAAATTTTCTGGACTAACTTTATAAATGTATAGAGAAGCAAACAGAAGAAAGAAGCAACTTCTCTGAAGTTTGGGTTATTTTCCATCTTGATGGCCAAATATAGATTAAAAGTTGAAAGTCAGCCATTTGGCACATAACAAGCCCTCATTGCCAAGTAGTGAGGACATGCAGATGGGTGAGTTATGGTCTTTGGCCTGAGACACTCAAAGTACAGCCCAGGAGACCAGCATTTAAAAAAATTTATTAAACTTTTTTAAAAGTTTAAGTAAGTTCTGGGGTACATGTGCAGAACATGCAGGTTTGTTGCATAGGTATACATGTACCATCATGGTTTGCTGCACCTATCAATCTGTCATCTAGGTTTTAAGCCCAGGATGACTAAAACACCAAAAGCAATTGAAACAAAAGCCAAAATTGACAAATGGAATCTAATTAAACTAAAGAGCTTCTGCACAGCAAAACAAACCAGCATCAGATTGAACAGGCAACCTACAGGATGGGAGAAAAATTTTAGAATCTATCCATCTGACAAAGGTCTAATTTCCAGAATCCACAAGGAACTTAAACAAATTTACAAGAAAAATAACAAACAACCCTATCAAAACTGGGTGAAGGATATGAACAGACACTTCTCGAAAGAAGACATTTATATGGCCAGCATTTTAACCAGTGGTTTATAATGCCATGGGCTATGTGCCTAAGGGGATTGTACTGAGACATGTGACAACAAGTGCAGGAGAAGGACCGGCTGGCTGTCACGTGGGGTGGAGTGGGGTGGGGGCTGGGACACAAGATCAAGCTCATGATCATGGGATCTGCATTGCGCTCTGCTGCTGTTTCTCTGAGCTTTCACTGACCTCACGAGAGCATTCATCCTTGTATCCAGTAAGTCATTCAGCAACTCCTCTGGTCTGGCCAGGAGTGTTTTGGGAATCCAATTACCCTTCTCCATGCATGTGCTCAGGCTTTCATGGAGGACCCTTGCAGAAGTTCCCTAGCTGATCTCTTTGCTTCCTGTCTCTTTCCTCTCCTACCTATAGTCTGTGCTACCTCCAGAGGGCTCTTTCTAAGAACACAGCTTTTGTCCCAGCATGGCATGTAGCATCCTTGAAGATGCTGGCCTCTTCTCCCTTTCTAGCCTCAGTTCTTGCCATTTTTTTCCTGTACATCCTAAATCCCAGTTCTCCAAACAACTTGTTGTTTCTAATACGAAGTGTCTGTGCCATCCCATTCTCTCTGCTTGGATGCCCTCCAGCTGGTCTTTTCAGTGACTCCTCTGAGAAGGGCTCCTCTGGAGCGTCTGGAAAACATGCTTGGGAATAGAGGATGTGTGTCCTTATTGGACTATAGGCCCCATATTTCCTGCTCTGAAAATTTTCATCCAGAAAGTCCTGAATGTTCAAACCCAAAGAGAGCTATTTTTCTTTTTGTCTTTATACTTTGCCAGTATAAATATCAAATAACTTTCCTTACCACATCAATAAGCCTTAAACTGTTATATCACCCCACTCTTAAGCAAGGCTTGGTTTATAATGTTTTGGCGGGCATGTCATGATTTATGAAGGCAAAGTGCATTAAATTTTTAAAAATAGTGCTAGGTTATTAACCTAATGCTTATTCCCACAATACATGTGGCACACTTGGGGGACCATAGGAACTGAAAACGCACGTCTGGATTGCTAAAATTTGTTAATCGTCTCCAGTTGATCTGAAATAATGATTAGTCACCAGGAGAGTAAAAAGCTTTGGTTCCGTCATGCTGCCAGATGGAGATCAAAGTACCATCAACCCTTCCCACTAGCTATTATTGGAGTCACTCTTGTACCAAAGGAAACAAAATTTGTCTTGTTTTGTATTTGAAATATTAGAGAAAAAATCCAAATTAGGCTAGATGTTATTGGTGTGAGACAAGAGTCAGAAACATCAAAGAAAATTAGAGAAATTAAATGAGCAGAACTGCCTGTTGTATATTTCTTGATGCAAAGAGAAAAGATGATGCTTTTGCCAGAGAATGGAGGTAGAAAGAGGAGAGTGATGGGAGAAACTTTAAGTAAATGGGAGCACTTTGCAATGGACAACCTGGAGTTCCTATTGGAGGATGGTCCTGCAGAGAAATGTCATGGGAGAGTGGAATATTGAGTGTTGCACAGGAAACAGACATGGGCTGAACTTGGAACCAAGATTCTGTTTCCAAAACTAGAGTTATATTAACTGGACAAAGCACATAGATTGAGGAAAGCCTATGCTTCTCTTTAGGCCCAGCAGCCCAGTAGGTCTCTAGGCCATCTGGCCTGTTTCTCCTGGGTTGCCCCACTGTTTATAATGTGAGGTTTTCTCATCAACTAGAGGAGAGCTTACACATTTATCCGCAGAGATATGAGATTGTACAGAGGAAGAGTGATTTGAAGTGGGGCAGAAATCAGGCCCATTGAAGATATCAGAAAAAAATTAAAACAGCTTCTGAAGCATTTTAATGAGTCTGGCAAGAGCCATTTTGAACTAATTTCAGACTTTTCGCCTCCAACTTGCATATAGAAATTGCACCAATGATGATAAGTAGATTGAGAGAGTTTTTTTAAAAAGATAGAATAAAATTTTGTTTCTTTTATTGGTTATTGGTATTTCATCTCTTTTTTTAAAAAGTATTCAGAAAAGTTTATAATCCAGATCATTGAAACAGAGATTAGAGGTGGGAAGGAGTATAATGTCTGAAGAAATGGTTGCACTAGAAAGGTAGGCTAAGAATAGTGAGTGTTCTTGAGTTATTATGAGCTAAGACATAAATGGAAATGTGGTTGTCATGGGGACTATTTGCAGTAGAATAAAGTATTTTGGTTTGTCAAGAGAGATAGATCTTTTTCTAGCAACTAATGATAAGGTTCCACCCTCCCTGGAATGTCAAGGTACATCGGGGAACCCTTGCATGTCCCGCAGACCCGCTTCTGGGGCACGACACTGCTGGCTGACCTGCAGGACACACTTGCCATCTTACAACCTGCTTTCCCCAGACGTAGTTCTCTACCCTGTGCCACTTCTTTTTCAATACAGAAAAGAGCCTGTCCTTTCATTCCCCACAGCATAGTTGAGGCCAAATCATGACATTTAACTAAGCTTTCCAGAAAGCTTTTACGTAAAAGAAAGGGTAAGGGAACAGCCTTAAGACTGGACCCTACATGGGGCTGCTCCTGAAGGACAGGAAGATTAATGCCCTGTTTTGTTGCATACTTTGTAGTCTACCTGTGTAGACATGCAAACAGTCCCTATCATGTAGAGTGTTTAAAAAGCTGTCCAGGCATTTCTCAAAAGAAGACATTCATGCAGCCAACAAACATATGAAAAAAGGCTCATCATCACTGGTCATTAGAGAAATGCAAATCAAAACCACCATGAGATGCCATCCCACACCAGTTAGAATGGTGATCATTAAAAAGTCAAGAAACAACAGATGCTGGAGAGGTTGTGGAGAAATAGGAATGCTTTTACACTGTTGGAGTGTAAGTTAGTTCAACCATTGTGGAAAACAGTGTGGCGATTCCTCAAGGATGTAGAATCAGAAATACCATTTGACCCAACAATCCCATTGCTGGGTATATACCCAAAGGATTATACATTATTCTACTATAAAGACACATACACACATATGTTTACTGCAGCACTATTTACAATAGCAAAGACTTGGAACCAACCCAAATGCCCATCAATGATAGACTGGACAAAGAAAATATGGCACATATACACCATGGAATACTATGCAGCCATAAAAAAGGATGAGTTCATGTCCTTTGCAGGGACATAGATGAAGCTGGAAACCATCATTCTTAGCAAACTAACACAAGAACAGAAAACTAAACACCGCACGTTCTCACTCATAAGTGGAACAGTGAGAACACATGGACACAGGGAGGGGAACGTCACACACTGGGGCCTGTCAGGGTTGGGGGAAGGGGGAGGAAGAGCATTAGGACAGATATCTAATGCATGCAGGGCTTAAAATCTAGATGACGGGTTGATGGGTGCAGCAAACCACCATGGCACATGTATACCTGTGTAACACACCTGCACACTCTGCACATGTATCCTAGAACTTAAAGTGTAATTAAAAATAAAAAAATAAATTTTTTAAAAATAAAAAGCTGTCGAGGAAACGTTTTATTTCCAGCTATAGTGCCAGCCAATAATGTTGCCTAAGGCAGACTTCTCTTGGGACTGATTCTCCTGTGTGCTTTGTCCTGACACCTGAGTTCAGCTGAGGTGTTCTGGAGCCCAGGGGACCCCCGGTGGTACGGAGCAGACTCTAGAGGGCTGGTGTAGGTGGTGTTTTAAGTCATAGAAACAGCTCCTGACATTGACTTGGTTTGTTGATGAAGCTAATTAAATAATCCTAATAGCTGGCAAACAATGATGTCAGTTGGGTAACAGTGACCCTGGCTGCTGAGTTGGATGGGGGAAGGCAGAAAACAAGGGAGAGCGCCTAATTGTAGCCAATGAAGGACCACTTTTGTATCTCACACAGATTAATGATAACTTTTATTAAAAGTGTCTAACCCTGTGGTGAGTGCCACAAGATTTGGTTTGTGTAGAGACTTTCCTTTAAAGATTCCTTCACAGAAGTAATCTATTTAATTACTGGGTAACTAATTGAAAATAAACAATATGCAATGAAATATTTATCCGGGGTTCCTGTCTGTCTATTTAAAGTTGTCAGAATGCCAAGAAGAAGAATCCAAGGCTAGATAAAGGGAGAGCTTCAGGAGTCAGGGCTCCCTTGGTCTGCCCATGTGTCTCTCTGTCTTTGCCCTTTTTAATTCCTCTCCAGCCTTCTCTCCCAGGGAGCTCTCTGTGCTTAATGGCAGACTGGTGTTCTCTTGGTCTACCCCAACTATAATTTGCTTGATAACATTCAGGGTATTGGTAGCTATTTCCTCAGTTATAAAAAATAGTGTGCGGTAATTTAGAAGCTTGATTTCTGATAGAAAAAATTGGGGGAAATTATTGCAAACATGAGCAGTTGTGGGAACTTCCTGGTTGAAGCTTTAAAGCTAGTTATTGATGGACATTTTTGTCTTTGGGGATAGTGGTAGAGAGCTGGCTTCCAAACTGTATTCAGGTTAGTAATTTTTATCTTTAACAAAGCAATTTGCAGAATATGTGCAGTACAGTCTCTTTCATAAAAAAAAATCCAACCTTTGGATTATATAAATTAAAGACAAAGTTTTGGAAAAAAAAACAATAAATTGAGAGGAGATGTTGTTACCTCTGAGAAAGAAAGTGGGACTGGAATCTACAAATTCCAGTCTACAGTCTTATTCCAAATGGAATCTACGAATTCCAGTCTACAGTCTATTCCAAATGGAATCTACGAATTCCAGTCTACAGTCTATTCCAAATGGAATCTACGAATTCCAGTCTACAGTCTATTCCAAATGGAATCTGCAGATTCCAGTCTACAGTCTATTCCAAATGGAATCTACAGATTCCAGTCTACAGTCTATTCCAAATGTAATCTGCAGATTCCAGTCTACAGTCTATTCCAAATGTAATCTGCAGATTCCAGTCTACAGTCTATTCCAAATGGAATCTACAGATTCCAGTCTACAGTCTATTCCAAATGGAATCTACAGATTCCAGTCTACAGTCTATTCCAAATGGAATCTTACGAATTCCAGTCTACAGTCTATTCCAAATGGAATCTGCAGATTCCAGTCTACAGTCTATTCCAAATGGAATCTACGAATCCAGTCTACAGTCTATTCCAAATGGAATCTGCAGATTCCAGTCTACAGTTTATTCCAAATGTAATCTACAGATTCCAGTCTACAGTCTATTCCAAATGGAATCTACGAATTCCAGTCTACAGTCTATTCCAAATGGAATCTACGAATTCCAGTCTACAGTCTATTCCAAATGGAATCTGCAGATTCCAGTCTACAGTTTATTCCAAATGTAATCTTACAGATTCCAGTCTACAGTCTATTCCAAATGGAATCTACGAATTCCAGTCTACAGTCTATTCCAAATGGAATCTACGAATCCAGTCTACAGTCTATTCCAAATGGAATCTACGAATCCAGTCTACAGTCTATTCCAAATGGAATCTGCAGATTCCAGTCTACAGTTTATTCCAAATGTAATCTACAGATTCCAGTCTACTGTTCCAAATGGAATCTACAGATTCCAGTCTACAGTCTATTCCAAATGGAATCTACGAATTCCAATCTACAGTCTATTCCAAATGGAATCTACGAATTCCAATCTACAATCTATTCCAAATGGAATCTACAAATGCCATTTGCTTTATATTATTTGAATTTCTTACAGTATAAATGTATTTTAAATATAAAGATTAAAGTTAAAAGAATCCAAAGACAATTTTTAGAGCATATAGACATTTGTTTCAAACTTCTCTGGGGGAGAAAAAAGTCAGTATATTTTATTTACATAATTTTGAGATAAAAATTATTATTTTAATAAAATATTGCTTTGAGTTTCCTTGGACATATTTATAGTACCTAAATTTTCTAAAGTGGATACTTAAAAACATCAGTTATTAGCAATTTGTCTTTGACCATATGGTGATAATGAGAAACTTGTTTTCCTTGAAAGACGACATATGTATTTATGGAGTAGTTTTGTTTTCAAAGTCTCATCTTGATTTATATAACCACATGATATCTTTTGAAAATGGTATAACAATTTTATTTATGACGGGAAAGTACTTTAGCAGGGTGGGGGTTAGGGGGAGGGGATAGCATTAGGAGAAATACCTAATGTAGATGATGTGTTGATGGGTACAGCAAACCACCATGGCATGTGTATACCTATGCAACAAACCTGTACATTCTGCACATGTACCCCAGAACTTAAGGTATAATAAAACAAATAAAAAATAAGCTAAAGAAAAAATGCTAAACCAGATACCATATAACCAGTAGTGAAGGGCCATTGCCATTGGTTTATTGTTCTTTCACCAGTTTTTACACACTGGCTTGGTTTTGTCTTTTTTTTCTTAATGTGACATACAGATCCCTTGTTGGTAGTCTTTCTAATAGAGATTGAGTGGGAGCATAGATAATGGCAGAATGATTCTAGCTTTCCCAAGTGTAATTAACTTCTTGTAAAGTACAGTTCTTCAGGACAAATCTTGAAATAGAATGACTATTTCCAGATCTAGGCTTTTATCCCTCTACTTTATAATTCGGTTCCTTTTACTTCTGTGCTGTCAGTTTAGTGGTTCTTCATCAAGACTTCCCAAACTTCAAATTTGTTTATTGTCTTTTCTGTTTAGCTATTTCTTTTTGTCAGATTATACATAAGTGTTTTTGAAATAGCTGCAGCGTTTGACCCCGATGTGCCCAGTGATTGTACGTCAGTCATTTGAAAAATCAGACACTCAGCTGTCGTCCCTGTGGTCCAGTTTCTAAAACCAAGAATCGTGAACTGTCTGGAGTTAAGGGAAATGGAAGACAAAAGTAGCTACTGTCTGTCTGCTGATTCTTGCATCTAGTGTTTTTCCTTACCCTTTTCATTCTGCCAGGGCAGGGAAAAATCATTCTAGGGTGTTTACTGACATTTCTGCATATGTTTTTGAATACCTCAGGAATTATTTGACGTTTCCTTTGTGATAGTCCAATCCTGAGTGTCTGTTTGCCCCAGTGTCTTTTTAATAGCCAAGAGGCAAATAAATTTAGTTTTCTTCCTTTTGATAAAAAGTTGTTTGAGAAAGAAACATGTCCATTTGACACATTTCTATTCTTTTTCTAGCACATTCTAATTATGTTATAAAAAACAGCAACAACAAAGAAACTTAGAGAAATCCAGGAGGAAATGAACCTGTTGACTTGGAGGATATATATATATTCATATATTACTAATCCTGTGTTTAATAGACTGTTTCTTAAAGCAACAAGTTTTATCTTCCCAACTTAGAAGGCAAGACCAACGGTAGGGGTAACAATCTCCTGCTAAGTACCCGCACCACAGTGGATGGCACGTAGTGGGTCCTCCATAAATATTTGTTGAATTGTTTTTTAAATGTATGGGAAAACTTGAGGAAAAAGATTGTTTCTGGTGGAATTCCATGGATTATCTATGTGTTATTTGGCAATATTACAAATCGGCTGGAATGTGAATAATACATTGTTTGTTTCTTAGAATTGATTCCACTTCCAATCTTTTTGAGTCATATTTATAAGATTTACGTCACTGTGTTTTGATGAGCGTATGGGCACCGATAAACAGTATAGGACTTGTTTTCTTATAGCCATTTAAATTTTAATTATCACTGGGTAGTGAATGCCATCCCATTTGTTCCACAGGTTGATTTACCAAAGAGGGAACTGGAGTTGAACTGAGGAGGTCCCCAACAGAGTAATCAAGATGAAAGAGAAGTTTTAGAGATGTGAACACATAGTACAGTTAAAAACAAACTAGACATTTTTAGTGTATTTTAGAGAACTTCCTATGAGGTCACTAGGACTTAAAGGCTCTGATCAGAGGCAAAGGCCAGAGGTTGCTAGAGGCCACCATCTTGATCTGTTACAATAACCTGGTCTTTTTCTCCTTAAATATGGTGCTTTCTTATAGCCTAATAAAGAATGGATTGTTTACTCATTGGCCCTCCATTCCCTAAGGACTTTCTAAATAGCAGTTTGGAATGGGTGGGTACAGTGTTTAACACTGAACAGGTGTTTGGCAAATTCAAATGAGATTTCAGAGATTCTTATGCACAGAAGGTATTTAAGGAAGCAACTTTTGTGGACAGACCCCATTCCCTGTAACCATAACTTTAACTCACCAGGAGCTGGGGTTTCTGAGGCAACAATTGCTTTTTCTAACTGCAACCATCTGTTTGTATATTCCCCTCTCTCCACCAGGAGCAAGGAAGCCAAATGAGGAATGAAGATAAAATTCTAGATGGATAGCTGGGGCCATTCAGCTCAGGTTTTCATCTAATCCAGTGGGTGGATTTGACTCTTTTTCATATGAAAGTATTTAGCAACTTTTAGTGCTTTCTGCAACTTCCATTTTCATGAGGTTTACCAACTCTCTGAGAGTGGTCTAAACCAGGACTTGTATCTGTTCAGTTGATGTTGCGGGGAGAGGAGTTGGTGACACCATGATGCAGTTAGTCTAAGGAAAATGACTTGTCCATCCAACTCTTTGTTGAGCATTTAAATGACAAATGACATATCAAGTATAGTTGGCCCTCGAACAATGCAGGATTAGAGGAATCTATCTCCCACACAGTTGAAAATCTATGTATAACTTTTGACACTTCCAAAACTTAATAGCCTACTGTTGACCAGAAGCCTTACCGATAACATAAGCAGTCAATTAACACATATTTTATATGTTATATACTGTATTCTTAAAGTAAGCTAGGGAAAAGAAAATATTATTAAGAGAACACATAATTACTATTCAGTAATTGGCAATGGATCACCATAAAGGTCTTTATCCTCACTGTCTTCACCTTGAGTAGGCTGAAGAGGAGGAGGAAGAGGAGGTGTGGGTCTTGCTGTCTCACAGGTGGCAGAGTCAGAAGAGGTGGAGGAGGTGAAAGGTGGAGGCAGGAGAGGGAGGCACACTCCTAACTTTTATTGAAAAAATTTGAGTATAAGTGGAAGCGCACAAAGTTCAAACCTATGTTGTTCAAGAGTCAGCCATCATTGCTAAAATAGTAAGGCTGGAGATAAGATTATCTGGAGGGGCAGATTGCTGGCCTCTCCACCCTCATTAGATAATGCTTATCCAATGCCTTGGTTTGCAGGATGCTATAGTTCTTTCCAAAGCACTGTGGCCTTATAGCATTGCTGTTCCTTACTCCCCTTGACTAGAGCAATCGAAATGATGAGAGGAAAACAAAAGTTTCTCTAAAGAATGCCTGTGTAAATTGGTCCCTCTGTTTAATCTTCACAATTTTCTACTTAAGTTGAATAAACGTTATTTTTCTCAGAAGTCAGAGAGCATATTCAAGTAATGGTTTGATGCAATCCTTTATAAATTGTGAGACCTTGTGCGCATGTGTGGTGGGGGTGAGGGCAGGAGGTAGAGATGACAGTTTCCAGTGCTTTCTACATGACACAGATTAGAATTCCAGAACAATGAAACTTTCCAAGAATGCCATTTCTTGGAAATACCTGCTTTTCAAGGACCCCTTAGGCATGACTTTTAAAATGGAACAATTAAAATTTGCATTTCAAAGCCATCTAATTGGCCCTCTATTCTTTTGAACTATGGGTGGTCTTTTAAGCAGACTTCAGCATACTTGATTTTTTTATATTTGTGATTTTGAATTTTTTTTTCTGCTTCATTAGATCTTTTTACAACCTGGCCAGAAAGTTACTTAATGATGTACTAAGTGTTGAGATTCCGCCTTCAAATTTCACGTTGTTTTTGTTAGCCTTCATGATATTAGACTGTATTTAATGAGATGTTAGGAAAGGAATAATTTTGGGGGAATTATACTTCAACCAAATTGAATTCTTAACTTCATTATGTTAATAATTATTTAATTCTAATTTTTTTCTTTTAAAAGTTGCTTTCATTTTAACCATTTAATGAATGTTATGCTAAATGTTTGCATGCATTGAAATGCTTGTTTTGTGATATGAGTAATACAAAACTTCCACAAAACACTGAAGTCTGT
The DNA here is from genome assembly GCA_036589455.1 of Ateles fusciceps. Classification (NCBI taxonomy): domain Eukaryota; kingdom Metazoa; phylum Chordata; class Mammalia; order Primates; family Atelidae; genus Ateles; species Ateles fusciceps. The sequence goes on from JAZHEH010001878.1 coordinate 633,004, forward strand.
AATTGTTGAAAGCAGTTTCTGAACCCACACTGTTGACATTTTAGGCCAGGTAGGTCGGTATTGTAGGGGCCTGTCCTGTGCACGGCAGGCAGGGAGTTTGGCAGTGCCTAGCACCACCTACTAGATGATAGAATGTCCTCTTCCTTCCCCCAGTTGTGACAACTAAAATGTCTCTAGACATTGCCAGATGTCCTCTGAGAGGCAAAATTACCCCTGGTTGAGAAGCACTGATGTAAAGTCTAAACTCTTCCTTCCCAGTAACAGAAAGGGATGCCTTATCATAGAGAGTTAAAGCAGAAGCAGTGTGTGTTGAGAAAATAACTGTGGAAATCCAACTGGAAACATTATATTGTAGATTATTGTTCCAGGTTAAGTAAAACTCAAAATCAAAGGCAGGCTAAATATTGAAATAAGGTAAGAATCAATACATTATTTTTATATAGAATATTTCTGGACCAAGATGGAGGTAGAATGAAGTACAATACAGAGCACTTCCTGGAGCAAGGTAGTAATTGAATTTCAGCCTGCTGAAGGAAACTGACAGATCAGATTCAAAATGCTGTTGACCTTGATGAATATTTCCCTTGAATACGTGTAATCTCCTCCACCTATGTAAGATAATCCAACATAGACCAGAAGCTTTACTGAGTCCCTAATTCCTATATTTTGATGTTTTGATTTCACAGGTATTTCCAGCATGGTTTTCTCTCTCCTTTGACCTTCCATGACGTCGTGTTCTCTTGGTTTTCTTGCTGCTGCTTTCTCTCACCATTTGGCTTTCCTTTCTTATACCCTCCACCCGGAAACTGGTTATCCCCACAAGCTAGGCCTTGTCCTCCTTTTTTACCTTCCTTTTTCATTAACTCTCAGTTACCTTAAATACCAACTCACAGTCCTATTCCCAAACTCCAAAAGCTGTAGAAACAGACATTTTTTTCCCATAACTCCTTTGTTGGTAAAATCTGACTCAATTAACATGAAGCTTATATAGTAATCATTGATCCCACCTAATGTGATCCCTCCTAATGTGTATGTCACTGCAGAATTGTTAATGTGCTGATCACAGGCCACTGCCTAGATGTCACTGGGTAAGGATAAGTAATGTGTGATGCATCTGTTGCACCATTTTTCTAAAATCTGAAAAATTCAGAATTCTAATATATTTGGCTCCCCCACGCATTGGGTGTAAATACAACCACTACTTTTACGTGCGGCATCACAAGTCAATAGCTCTTAATGATCACTTCATTGCTTTCCTTTTGGCTATCTTCAGCTATTGATGGAGCATTCTTTTGATGCTTGAAACAATTTTTTTTTTAATTATGGCAATTCATTTTCCTTGCTCTAAGAAACAGAATATTCCTGATGGCGTTGTTGGTATTAAGTACTCCAGCCTCCAAAACTTGAGGTTACCTTTTCTTTTTTTTTAAAGATGGAGTCTCATTTTTGTCCCCCAGGCTGGAGTGCAATGGCGCGATCTTGGCTCACTGCAACGTCTGCCCCCCAGGGTCAAGCAATTCTCCTGCCTCAGCCTCTCAGGTAGCTTGGGATTACAGGCACCCCCACCATGCCTGGCTAATTTTTTTGTATTTTTTAGGAGAGACAAGGTTTCACCATGTTGGCCAGGTGGTCTCGAACTCCTGACCTCAGGTGATCCGCCCGCTTCGGCCTCCCAAAGTGCTGGGATTACAGGTGTGAGCTACTGCACCCGGCCAAGGTTATCTTAATGTTTCGTTTTCTCTACTTGCCCAGCTGACTGAATTCTCCAGGTTTCTAGATCCTCAGGCGCAAGTTTCTTTTCAGCTTTGTTATCACTTGCAGTAAGTTTAGTCTTGAGCTGCTGCTTCAGCCTCCATGTGCACATGGCCAGCATATCTGCTGTTTCCTCTTGCTGTGATCTACTGCGACTTTGCAGAGTAACATTCTAGGCATTTCCACAACTGCCCTGACATGGCCTCATCTCTAGCCACGAAGCAGCAATAGGGGCTTTTCTGCACCCTTGAGATACCCAGGTTCTTTAATGTCAAGTGTTTTGATGCCATGTCCTGCTCTTTGGTTGATTTCTCTCTCTGACTGCAGAGCTCCTTTTCTGAGCTTCTGTCCATCATCCCTCTCGGTTTCGTCGTCACACAACCATCCCTCAGTGCAGTGAGTCACATTTTAAAGGGGGTTGCATTCCAAAGTCCTAGTAAAAATGCAAAATTCACAAAAATCAGACCTATTTTTTTTGTAGGAAATGATTCACATTACGTAAAATTGTAAGTGTAAAGTGACAAACTTTTAATGTTTTATGTCACTATTTTAAGTTTACATAAAATAAGACCACTTTGGAAGTCTATCTACCAAGAGCTAATCTGACTTTGTCTTTTCATCTGCACTTAGACTGCAGTTTGGGGTATTTCACCATCCTCTGGCTCCTGGGCTCAGATACTTCATCTTTATTTAGAGATAGCTCATTCCTCTGGACACCCTGAAAATGTTTCAGTATCTACAACTTGTAAGCCACTTTAAATAATAATGCATTAAAATATTATGGCTTTCTGGTAGCTGAGATGAAAGAATAGTGGGGAGATTTCTACTAAGTTGGAGAACTCTACCCAAGTGGTACAGATAGCAGATCATTGATAGCTTGGAGGGATTTCAGTAGCACACCCCAGAATTTGACTCCATGAGCACTATCTATAGCCATACTTTGGTCTCTGTGTTGGAAGAGACATAAGAGGTATGCTTATTATCTTAGTTTGGGCTGCTGTCCTGGGATACTTTAAACAGCAAACATATGTTTTTCATAGTTCTCAAGGCTGGGGAGTTCAAGATCAAGGTGCTGGCAGATTCAGTTCTCATTCAGGGCCCTCTCCTGGTTTGCAGGTGGCTGCCTTCTTGCTCTGTCTTCACATGGCATAGAGTGGAAGCTCTGGGGTCTCTTCCTTGTCTTATAGGGAACACTGATCCCACAGTGGGGGCTCCACCCTCATGACCTTATCTAAACCTAATCACCCCAAGGCACCATCTTCAAAGACCATCATCTTGGGGATTAGATTTTAACATATGGATTTTGGAAAGACACAGATATTCAGTCCATAGCACTATCTTACTAAAGTACTGGTTACTGAGAAAATCTAATGATTATGGCACACCAAAATTATGGGTCAGAGCTCACAAAGTCATATCAATGTTTGTGACATTGCACATTCTCCATATATGTCCCCAATATCAGTTATGTAAGCATTGATCAGAGCAATAGCTTGACATTATAAATTCCTGAAAAATAATGTAGGTTTCGATACAGAATAAGCTAGCCATGTGTTATGACTCGTAAAGCAAACATGGAACAGGGACATGTGTAGCAAGGTGTGTGGCCCGTGGAGGTGGTGGTCTCACTGCATTCCTCCAAGTCATCAATCTGTTTGCCGTGTTGACTGCATCTGGCTTTTCTTTCATGTTCTTACCATCATATCTTGTTTGTGGTTTATTACAGAAATTTCCTTTATAATATATATTTTTCTGCTTGCAAGCCTTCAGTGCTAATAGACTTTTAGCTGCCTGAGAACAAGGACTATCTGTTCATCTCTCTTGTCTCCAGCTCTAGCAGAGTACGTGGTATTTAATACCCTCTTAGTAGACAATTGCCAAACTGCCTCTGTGACCCATTTCCAGGGGGGATGCTGGCAAACCAGGTGACATCTAGAAGGGGGCAAGTCGATTTCAGAGAATTTTTTGAATCCAAATGACATAAGGTAACATAATGAGTAGTTCATGGAACTGCAATTGTTTAGGCTGCAAAATAATTATGTTTGCCAAATATGTTATAATTTTTTGGCACACAGAGCATGGGATACAGAAAGGAGATAAAACAGTGGTTAAGAATTGATAGTAGTGTCACTTTGGGCAAGTCTTGGTGTATCCATTTGTAAAATTGGGGTAGAGTAGAGTGATTACCCTGCTAGGTAGTTGAGAAGCATTAATGCTTGGTGAGGTACTGATACTAAGTGCTCAGTAATTGGCACCACTCTCTCTATTCTTCTACCATATCTTCCTTCTCCTCTCTTCTCCTCCCCCTCCTCCTCTCCGCTTTCCACTGGGGTCATTATCATATCTATTATATAGACAAAAAAGATAAGGTCTGAAGGGTTACATGATATGTTTGAGATTTCTTTAAAATATGTGAAAAAAGAAACTGTAATTCAGTTTTGGCCATTATTCTTTTTTGGACAGAATGTACATCTTCAAACATTTGGGAACGCATCACATAGGAGACAGAGATAACTCAGCCTGCATTACTTCAGAGGGCAGAGCCAGGGCCCATAGGTAGATATTACCCACTTCAAGTATAAGGTGGCAGGTGCAGTTGGAACTTCTCTCCTTCCCTGGCATCAGGAATGGCACTGTGAAGATTGTGAGGAGTCCACAAATCATTGAATTAATAGAATTTCACTACTGAAACAAGGACTAGGGTCTTATTATATTCTGCCCGGGAAAACAAGGTTTGAAAGGTTCTTCTGGTGTTAAAGTATGCAGAGAGAGTTCTCAGGAGTGATGAGAAGGCCTCACAATAGCAGAGATGCAAGGAGAACTCAAGTGCAATCAGAGCTTTTTCAGGAATTCAGCAAATGACTAGTTGCATTAATGCTCAAGTTATTTTTGAGAACTGAGTGGTCAGCAGTTTTCAGGAACTGGTTTTATTCCATCAGGAAGACTGGGGAAGTGAAGATGCTATTTAAAAATAAGATCCATGGTAATCGGTGAAAGTGCCCATAAATTCCTGGTGCAAGGACCACCTAGTCAAGGAGACAGGAGAAATAGGGCATCTTTTACATTATTAATATACTGAATGGGTAACCTTACCTCATTTGGCATTTCTTCACATACATTTTTTAACATAATTTTCTCATGGTGAAACACTGTTTATGCAGTGATTTCTATTCATTCTTTTGACTCTTAAGAAAAATAATCTTATGGATTTTTTTTTTAAATGCATGATGAGAATAAGAAATACAAGATATATTGAAGGAGGGATCAAGAAGACAACAGTAGCATTTTTTAGTGCTACACTATAGCCAGGCTATGATGCCTATCGTCTGACTTAACTCTTCATTACATGCACATATTGCAGACAAGACTTTGAGGCTCATAGGTTAAATAATTCACCCCAGCCTCTGCAGTAAAGAAGTAATGAGCTATCTTAAGAGGCAGTCAATAGAAATTTTTCATAGAAATAGTTCTTTATTTCTCTTTTTGAAATTGTCTGGGAGCCCTAAATTATAAGGCAGTTGGTGGCATCTGACATATGCTTGATTTCCCAAAATACTCAGATGTCGCTTACAAGTCATATCTCTGCTTTATTTATTTCATCCTCATTCATATTTCCCCCTAACTCTGTGCTCCCATCTATTACCCCCTGCATGATAAAAGTGTGTTATTCAGGAAGCCATAGTAATTGTGTATCAGAACTAATGGATAAGAGTCAGGCAAATATATCTGCTTGTTTTATACAGGAGCAGAGTCAACAGAATTCTCCTTGTGATCTGGAAGGGATTTAATACCATGCAGATGATTCTGAAATATTCTTTACTTTCAAGAACCCACCTAATTTTTTGAGACACAAATTTTTGATGCTATCCCTCATTTGAATCCTAAAAATGTATTTGCCATCCTGCTACAGAAAGAGGTGGAGGTCAGGGAGTAATGTGGTCTACTTTAAAGATTAGTCTTTTTCCCCTTAAACATTTGGAAAGGAAATATTTGTACCACTTCACTAGCAGAAATTCAGTAGCGATGATAAGAATAGAGTTACCTTCTGTGTCTAGTGTTGCCTTTACAGTTGCTTTGTTTCATAGTTTTATAAATTGGGCTTTCTGGTTTCCTTGGAAACCCAGTTGTCGACATTGGTTGCTAAGGAGCAGCCTTGGCTGCACAAAACATAAGAAGCTGCGAGTCTGCTACCGAGTGACTTCATTCTTGGCAGTAACAGGCAGTGGGACTCTCAGGACCTGCTCACGGGGGGGCCTCCATCTTGATTTTTAGCCTGAAGTATTCAAATGGCTCTTCCTGATCTTTATTCTCCCAGCAGTTACCAAAGCTATAGGTGCCTATAGGAGCTGAGAATTGTGTAGCATTTTAGAACATCTTTGTCCTCAACTCTTCTTCAGTCACTTGATATCAATAATTTATGCAATAACAGAGAATCTATTTCTGCAATTATAAGATCCCAAATAAACTGTACTGTCTTCTCTTTTTCTGAGATGGTACGGGGGGAGTCTTCCTTGTTAAATTTAGCAGTGAGCAATAATGAAACAAGCTAACATTTGTTCATCGTTGCAAATCAGTGTGGTAGCATGACACTGATACTGGACAATATCTGATGTACATTTTCTAATATTCTGGTTTGAAGAACTAGAGATTACTGTACATGTAACTGTACCGTAACTAAATGGTTATCCAATTAAAACAATAAACAGAGAACTGTAACTTACATTTTCTGTATTGGCATACAACAGATATTGTAGTTCTTATAGAAATACATCCCTAACTTGGGTTATACCCATTTTTGAATATGACTTTATAAGCTCTTTTAGGCGTAGTTCAGGTGCGTATCTGTCTGTGGTCATGGTCCACATGTCTGTTTCATGAGTGTATATTGCACGAGGAAGTCAATGATGTGCTAATCTTTGAGATCAGAGGTAGCAAGGTCCTCATTTTTTGAATAAGTGCTAAGGACACGTCCAAGCTCCATTTCCGTAGCTCAGGTGTGAGCCAGACAGAGCCATCCTCCTTGGCTGTCAGGCTGGAGGGCTGATTTGTGTTACAGCAGGTGGTGATGGAATTAAATCCTGACAGAACACCATTCATCTTCCTTGTTTGTTTTGGATAATAGCATTCTGCAAATTCATTGTGTTTATCTGTCAGATATCTTCAGATACCTGCTTTTAGAGGTAGTTTTGTTTGTTTATTTGTTTGTTTTGTAAACCCACATATTTAAGTGAGACTCTTGTCTTACCCTCCCCAAGCCTCATATTTGTTATCTTTGGAATTGGGCAAATAATAATACCTCATATAATTGTTGTAGGAGTGAGATAGCATATGTGAAATGTTTACTTAAATATCTATCCCATAAGAGGACCTTAAAATAGTATCTGTTTTCTAGAAAAGGCAAATCTGTAAAGATAGATAGATTAGGGATTGTCAGGGGCTGGACATAGGAGGATAGCATGACTGCAAACAGGCATGAGGACTCTTTCTGAGATGATGAAAGTGTTCTAAAACTGAATTGTGGTGGTGGATGCCCACTGTATGAATTTACTAAAAATCATTGAATTATACAATTAAAATGAATGAATTTCATGGCATGTAACTTATTCCTCAATAGAGCTGTTTTTAAAAAGTAGTAGCTGTAAGTGGCACAGTAGAGAATTAAACTTTGCTTCTCATAGGCTATTCTGGATGGGCTAGTAATATCTTAGAGGATGCTGTTTAAGCTGAGATATCCCAGAATCCACGTAATGATGAGCATGAATTATAATGAGATCTTGTTGATGTTATATATTATGATACAACAGAAAATGAGTATTCTTTGTGATTACTTTACATTATATAATTTCCAGTTCCATAGAAACCTCCAACTTTCATGACTGTAACAAAATAATGTCTGTGTTTTGTAATGGATCTGGATGACTCTTTTGAACAAGGTAGGGCTGCTGGTTGCAGGATGTATGGCTGTGATTCTTCTTTTGAGACTCATTGTCATCTGGCTGGACTGTATCAATTCAGTCCAACAGCTTTATTGATCACCTAATATGTGTTAGTGATTTTCTAAAGGTTGGGGGTAGAAGAAAAGAGGTGCTTAGTTTTAGATATGATAAGTTTGAGGTCTTTTGTTAGTTGTACAAGAGGAGTTACTGTATAGGCAGTTGAATACAAGTAGAATTCAGGAGAGAAGTCTGGCCCGAAGATATAAATCACGAAGACATTAGCATATAGGTAATATTTAAAGCCATAAAACTGGATGAGCTCACCAAGGAAATCAGTGTCATTAGAGAATAGAAGAGTTTCAAGGACTGACCTTAGGTTGCTCCAAAATTAAGAGACGTGAAAAGGAAGGGCGCCTGCAAAAAGGACTCAAAATGAGTGACTGGTTGGATAGGAATAAAGTCAACAGAACGGGATGCCCTGAAAGCATATCCATGGGGCACAGAGGGATACCTGTGCATCCGCTGCTAGTGGTTCATATAAGATGAGTCCTGAAAATGGGATAATTGAATAGAATAACCTGGGGGTGATTAATGATCTTGACAGAAGCAATTTGGTGGAAATAGGTGAGGGAGCTAGATTAGGAAAAAAATGAGAGGAGAAATCGACGCAAACATAGACACGTCTCTTGGGAAGAAATGGAGAGGAAGCTGGTGAAGGAAGTAGGATAGTAAGAATGGCTTCAATCTGATATTTGAATTATTAAACATTGAGAATTTGGTCTACGTGGGAGTCATTTAGATTTTAATTTCGTTGGCATGCCTCTCTCAATCACTATGTCTTCACTGGTATTTTTCCAGTTTTGATTTGCAAGCTCTCAGCTTTACAACAAAATTCAAGTTCTGTTGTATGTGAATTAATGTAAGTTTTTTTCCCCTACAACCAAAAAGCCGTATAGTCTGGTGGTAAGGACCATGCACTTTATGTCAGTCAAGCTGGATTGTGAGTCTGTCTTCTGCTCCTTGTTAGCCGTGTAAGTTGGGAAAATTCTTTAGTGTTTCTTAACCTTGGTTGCCTCATTTGTAAAATTTGGATGGTAGCATTCTTGCCTTTTAGAGTTATAATGAGACTTAAATGAAATAACACAAAGTGCCTAGTCCAGCATCTAACATCAGTACAACCTAGTAAAATTTAGCTTTTATGATAGCTAATTTATATTTTGATATGGAGTAACAGTGTAGTAGAAAGAATGTGGGATTTGGAATTAGCCACACGTGGGTTTCTACCCCATTCCATCTCTCACTATCTGTTCATATTACTTGATATTGCTGAATTTGTTCTTGTATCTGAAATGAAAATAATACCTAACAGAGGATTAAATGAGATATTCATAAAATCACATAGAAAGTGCCACACAAAATTAATATTATTTATTTAAAATGAAGTATTTTATGGAGATTACATCTCTTCTATTACATGTATATACTAAGAAAGGAGAAATCTTAATATACTTTTGCAGTTTTAAGTGTTTAATTTAATGGGAAATTTGGGTTCCAAATAGAAAGAAGCACTCCAGTGGCAGTGTAAGGAGATATGTTCACATTATTTCTGGTCATTCTGAAGTGTTAAAATGCTATAAGCAGAAGAACAGAAATGTGCATTCTATTATACATATGTGCAATTATATAAAAAAATTTCCATGTAGACTGACTAATTTTGCTCCAAGTGACCTAACTTGGAGGCCAAGTAAGTATCTTTTTCTCTTTCTGCCAGAACACCCTCTGTGCTAGGTCTCTTTATAAAGATGGAGACTGGGCGCATTGGCTCATGCCTGTAATTGCAGCACTTTGGGAGGCCAAGGGGACGGATCACCTGAGGTCAGCAGTTCAAGACCAGCCTGACCAACATTGTGAAACCCCGTCTCTACTAAAAATACAAAAAATAAGCTGGGCGTGGTGGTGGGCGCCTGCTAATCTCAGCTACTCGAGAGGCTGAGGCAGGAGAATCACTTGAACCCAGGAGGCGGAGGTTGCAGTGAGCCAAGATTGTGCCATTGCACTCCAGCCTGGGCAACAAGAATGAAACTCCATCTCAAAAAAAAAAATTAAAAAAAATAAAGATGGGAAGAAATGATGCATAACAGCTGGTAAAAACCAAAAGTGAAGGAGAATGGGGTCAGCTAATCATTGAAGAAACTTTCCAACTAAGAACAACCTAATGGTAAAAAATTGAAATTAGTGTGATATTGTTTGATAAAAATCTAACTTAACCTCATACAAATTCTCTGACCAAAAGCTGGGGTGACTTTGATCCCTTTTGAGTCCTCTTGGTCACCCATTTCGGATGTAGAATAGCAAAGACCTGTGCTGTTACTACTAGTTTACGTTTATAGAGTACTCAGTCCTTTTCAAAATACTTTCATGGTCTTTGCTGCTTGTAATTCTCAGAAGCACCCAGTGAGATAAGCTTTGAAACTTGTATTATATCCTTCTTAAAAAGAAACAAATGGTTTCTTTGGAAGATGTTGTTATTGCCTCTGGGTCAGGACTGGGACTGCAGCCACTTTAGGATGTTTTTGGACTAAAAAAACATTTTTTTTCACCTTTTCAGGCATTATGCAACAAATGTGAATAGTCACATTCTGAGCTTCCTTGGACACTTAAGGATTTTATTTTTCATAACACAAGCCTGTTGAATCAAAATTCATTTCTAACCTCACTCTTTTCACCAGACGTAAAGTTGGCCCTCAAAGAGTTCTTTGTTGACTGGCTAATTGTAGTAAAGGCAAGGTGTCCTGCTGGAGCACATGTGATCATTCTAGTTCATTTCTCCTGCTGATGGATGCTGTTACTCTGCAGTTATTTTAAAGGAATAGCACTAAGCTATGACAGTTAAAATGTTTAGATTATATGCATTGCAGTTCACTATGGCATATACCTTACAAGCTGAATAGTACCACTGCTCAGAGAGTAATGGGGGGACCTCTAAACAAGAGACATTTCGATAGCAATTCCAAAGCAACACAAAGATAAGGCTGAAGTGTGACTCCATCTGAGTGAAGGCAAGGATCCAGGTGCAAAGAGTGGGGCTCTGGGACAGGTGGCCTGTCTTGGAGAGAGTCTAAGTTGATGGATGGAGATGATGGGAAGAAAAAATAGCATGAATATGGGGGAGATGAAGCAGGTCATTTCCTGTGACTGCCTGAGTGACTGCAAGTTGCCTTATGAGCAAGCATTGTTGCTATCAAGTGGCCTAATATGTGGAGCCTCAGGGTAAAAAACAAAATCAATTTTAACAAATTAAGGAACGTTCTCATTGAAGAAAGAACCATGAATAGTGGTGTATTCTTGGTTTCTTCACTTCTTGTCTTTATTTCTGTTGCATGTTGGCATAGTTACTTAGCTTAATTTAAACTTAATTTAATATCGCTTGGATTCGGGGGAGAGAGGATTGTGTTTTAAAAGAATAAAGAGCCCTTGAAGCCTTTTTTTCCAGTTTCGTAGAGCTCAGAATAATATTTTCCAGGCATTGTTTTCTGGACTGTACTTTCCAAAAGCTTTGTGCCTAGTTTCTTTCTTCATCAGCAATCAACTCCTACAAAACTTTAGTTTCTTCTTCTGACAAATGGAAATTAATGCTAAGTGTCTCATGAGATTATTAAGATTAAATTGCTATAATGTAATGTGAAAACTGTTTTCACTGAAAAATGCATTAGACTATGCTACAGTGACATTATATTATTAAATATAAAGCTGTAACTTTTATCTGACTGCTATATTTGGAAACAGTAACAAATTTTATTTTATTTTTCCTTGGTCTTGGCTTACCTTCACAGTATCCTGGAGTTTTCAACTCATCCAAACCAGTCCAGTGTGTTTTGAAAGACTATGTACTTTGTAGCACCTATCAGTCATGCTCTTGGAAAGAGGATTTGAAATGCCCAGTGTTGAAACTAATGAGATGAATTATGGATTTTCCCCCGCTGCATCTTCTTAGAGCATTCCAGAAGTTTATTGTGGAGAACACATTTAATCTGAATTATGTGTCTTAGGCCCTATTGTGTCTTAGGTCATGAGAAGTGTTTTTAAAACTTTGTTGATCAGATTAACTAGTTATTAAATACAGAATTTTTAGAAAAGAATTATGAGAATTTGTTTAAAAAAAAAAAAGACTATGCTTTACCAAGATTCAGCCAAAGAAAAAGCTCAAAAGTAGAATTTGTTAAATCTAAGGATTTAATTTTTGGCTTGTAAAAGCTATATTATACAAGTTTTACATAGACGTTCTCCAAAGCTGAGTTTAAGATTTATTTAGAGAGGCTTATATTCACTGAATACCAAGCAGTTCTTTTTATTGTGGCTTTGTGTAAAGAGTTTAGGATTGATTTACATGGCCTCTTATTTATAACTTGAGACCAAGATAGTGTAGCCAGCCAAAACTATGTACAGTGACAAGTGCATTTTAACTAGATACAGAGAAATTTATCTTTGTTGCCCAGCATGAAATTCAGCCAGGTCATTTACTGCCAGAATAATAGGAACAGAATGACTTTACAGGCTTAGCAAATTTGGCTCTGTTTTTTGATAACCTAAATTTTCAGGAATCACAATGTAAAATGCTGGAACTCAAAGATATCTTGTGGATTTAAAAAATATTAGTCAGTGCAGTCATAGTCCATGGTTACGTTCTTCTTGATACTTAACTTTTTTCTTTCTATGCTTGAAAAATGTGAACACTTTTATATATGCATTTACACTGTCCCTTTTTGCTCCCTAATATCTAGACTGGTAACTTTTTGTTTCCATCTAAAGCAGATGTCCCCTATAAAACATCTGGCTGAAGACAGAGCAGGTTTGTGTTCTGCAGGGGGCAGGGGCTCTTCTCATTAAGCACAGTGATTTTGCAGGGTATTGCAGGAAATGCTGCCTGCTGTGTCAGCTCCTAGGGCAGAAGGGAATACTTCCGAGAAGCAGATTGGAAACCTAGTGGAAAGAACCCTGGGCATCTCAGCGGCACCATGATTGTCCTCAGAGAGGTAGAGCTGAGGTGTGGCACCAAGACCCGCTCTCCCCAAGACTGTTTAATGCCTTCATTTCTGAATTATGATGCAAAAGAAAAGAAAAGAGGCCTGTTAGCACAGGTTCTTTTTATACCTCCCCCTCTATGATGGAAGAGGATGTGTGTGCCTGATTTACTTGGGCCATGCTAAGCTCATGACAGCACCTCTAAGTGAATGAAAACCATAGAGAGACATGTACCAGTGGTTACTTCTAACAATATCTTGTTTCTTATTGTAACAAGATTTGTTTGGGGAAAGTGCTGTCATTTGGACTCATTTTACAGCTCAGGAAAGAAGTGCTGTGGCCAAGGACCAACAAGGTAGCTCTACCCATGGATTCTAACATTCCAAGACCGTTCTGTTCCAGACCACCCTCACGGGAGAGGTAGAGAGGCCCTGGGTTGATTTCTAGCTTCTCTCCCTCCTTGCTGCCAAAATATGGGAAGTGGCTTGACCTTTCTAACTCTCAGGTGTCCCCTCTTGCAGGAACGTTATGTGCTCAACACACTTGGTAGGGTTATTTGAGGTGCAAATGACACCTCAAATAACGTATATCAAATATCGTTATATCAAATATTGTAGCTCAGCGTATTATAAAATACTATTTAAATTTGACATGAGGAAGTTGTTATTATGATATCTGGGACTTGTATTTTTTTATTGTGTGTTTTTTAGAGGGTGGAAAATACAGCATTTGGTACAAGAAGAAAATAAAAACCAGCCATAATTTTACACCTCGGAGCTTTACAATTGCTGTTACCATTGCTGTTGTGTATAAATGATTCAGAATATGCATAGATATTCTATTATATTTTTAATTTTATATCCTCTATTCTTTTGATGTAATATAATGGCGTAAGTATTTTTTCCATTTTACAACATAATGTCAGTGACTATTTAATTGTTGGCTATTTAGATTTCTGCACAATTTTAAAACAATGTGTCAAGTTAGCCAGATGAGTCTTTCCTTTGCCCAGTCACCATTAGTCTCATAGATAGGTTCTTAAAAGCTAAGAGGCCTTGGATCTCCACACCAGTCTCTGAAGAGTTGTCTTGCCAAATTATTCTTCCTTTCTAGTTTTCCATTTAATCTTATAGGTAGAATGACCCAAATTCCAAGTAACTGGAATATCAGCTAACATTTACAGAGTCCTTATTCTGTGCCCACACGTTTAACATCATGTCTCATTTACCCTTCACAACAACCTTGTAAGGTGTATGCTCTTTTTATGCCCATTTTATAGATGAATAAATGGAGGCACTCAGAGGTTAATTTAAGATCACATAGTATGTGTAGAGGTGGGATATCAACTCAAATAATTTCTCTGGGAAATAGGCATTAGATGGCACAGATAGCTAAGAAGCCCATTCATTTTGCGTTCATGCCTCCCATAAACTGCATATTTCCTTCAACTATTCTCACATATCTGCAGTCTGTTTAAAGTCAAGAATTCCAGAGAAAGCATTTTTTACAGAAGAGTGCTTGGCGAACATTTCCAGCATTGTTTAGGACTATCAATGAATTATTAGTACCATTGCCTTTCATTATTTAATCATGTTTAAGAAAAGCTAATGCACTTTGGGAGGCCAAGGCCGGGCAGATCACGAGGTCAAGCGATCGAGACCAGACAGCCAAACCCCATCTCTACTAAAAATACAAAAATTAGCTGGGCGTGGTGGTGCACACCTGTAGTCCCAGCTACTCAGGAGGCTGAGGCAGGAGAATCACTTGAACTCGGGGGGCAGAGTTTACAGTGAGCCAAAATTGCACCACTGCACTCCAGCCTGGGCAACAAGACTGAAACTCGGCGTCAAAAAAAAGGTAATGAAAGCAAGGTAATGGCATGGAGACCTGTTTTTACTTGAGAATAAAATGTTGATGACAGAAGATAGGTCTCCTTATTATAGAATAAATAATAAGATTTTACACTGAACCACTGAACTTTCATGTTTCATTACCTTTCTTCTTCTTTTTCTTTTTTTTTCTGATACGAGAGACCCTGTTATTCCTGGTAGACTAAAGGTGAAATTATCCATTTCCTACTTTCCTCTCTACTTTCTTATGGACTAAAGGTAAATGGACCTTTGTCTTCTCTGCAGGAAAATGGCATTTGTATTGCACAAGAGCAAATTTATGATGAACAGTTAACCATGCCTATTTCCTTCTGGATATTAGCTACAAATATCCAGATGCCTAAAGCTTGATGAGTTTTCAGATTAGTGGATGCTTCATTTTACCTTATATGTTAAATTCAATGAATGCCTCTAATAAAAATCTTGTTCATAGCAAGAATATGACGTATGAATAGTATTCATCAAATACTGTGGGACCCTCCCAGTGTTTGCTTACTTTTAGCGTGAGATGTTTATTACTTCTCATTTTACCTGATTATTATAGGTCAATGACAGTTGTCAAAGTGCCAGAACCTACCCTTCAGGTCATGTTTTAAAAATGAAATAATCTGTTTTAATGGATTGTGGAGATTACTTATGACAATCCCACCTCATCATTAATTTATTCATGTACTAAATATTTATTGCCTGCATTCTCTGTGCCAAGCGAGTACTAGGAACCAAGTACATGCTAATGAATGAACCTGTTATTTCAAAGTCTTTTAAGAAGGTTGAATTCCTGACTAGCTACTCTGAAAAATACACCAAATATTATTGTCCAGTAAGAGAAAAATTCGATTCAGCTCTTTTCACATTTTCTTAAAAAGGGGCACCTACAGCCTTTCCTCTTAAGGTAAAAGGAAATAAATTCTCCTATTCTGACCATTTCCTAATTTCCATCTAGCAAGGGGGTGAGTGGTCTGGCAGGTGTAGTCACTTCTGAAATATTGGGCACACCTGTATGCTGCTTACGTCTCTTTGCTTCTTTCTTCTGTAACTGATGCCAGACTTACTCCAAAAGTAAGAGCCTCAGGGCCTTGACGTTACTGAGAAGCAGAGTAAGTGTGCATATTTTTTTCCCTTATATATTTTGAAAATGGTCAGAGCCTAACTGAAGCCATGGTCTAGTAACCTCACTTCCTTGTGAGGCAGAGGTCATTGAAAGGGAAGAAGTTCCCACATTCTCTCTGATTCTTCAGCTCTTTTCTCTTCTTCTCTTGTAATATCCCTGGGACCCCAGGATAGGAGAGAAAGAACTGGACCTCCAGAGTGATCATCTAGACTTTTCCAACGTATCTAAAAGGCAAACCCAAATGCACTTTGTAGTATTCGGGTGACATTGAAGGAGTTTTCTGCTAAAAGTTAATAATTTCTATCATAGCTGAGATGACGAAAATCGTGATCAATATCAGGATCAGTTCATTTCCACATGCACATGGTGCTGTATTGGCTCTAGATAAGCTGAATTAAACAGACACAGGTCTTGTTCTCATGAGGCCATTGGCAACGTGTTACATACAAGCAACCAAAGGACATCAGATGCAGACATCAGCAAACAAGTACACAAAGACCTTGCATTATGATCTCAGGAAATATACTCATTAAGACTGCAGATGACTCTTGGGTCAGGATTATCGACCTTTTGACATTAGTAGACATCATAGTGACCTGAACATATTGTCAAGTTGGATTATCGAATTGGAATGACGGTTTGTATATTCAATGTTTATTTAAGGTAGATCCAGTCCTGTCTGGAAGAAGTTTCCACAATGACTCCTATCTGTGGTCAGTTCTCTTCTCTCTTGCTTTTTAATCTGCAGCATTTTGCATTTACCATTAATCACTATCAAGTCATCATCCTCATAGCTATTATTTGGGTAACTTTATGTGTCAGGCAGGCACTTTATGTAATTATCTCTAATTCTCACAAAAGCTTTGCTACAAGTTATTATTTTCATTTTAAGGATCCATCAACAGGTTTAACTTTTAAAGAGGTATATTAAATGATAGCTGTGATTCAAACCAGAAACTGCCTGGGCCCAGTACGCAGGTGCCTTTCCCTCTAGGGTAACAGGTAGGTTGTTCTCCACCTGTTTTCTCTTTGATCGTGAACCTTATGTTCTCAACACTGACAATAGGGCAAAAACCAAGACAGTAAGTCCCTGCCCTGATGATGCACATTCCAGTGGAGACCAGGCAACATCCATGCGGCCTTCAGGAGGCTTGGAGAAGGGGGGATGATTTAGGAGTGTTTGATTCTATGTAGATCATTCATGCACAAAATTCAAAAACAGTCTGTAAACCCTGAGCGTCTGAGCATCTCAGAATTAAATAGTGTTTCTTGAACATCAAAGCCACTATATAAATTAATGTAGGTGTTCCTGTTTATAAAATTTACAAAATGGGAACACCCACATTTATTTATATAAAAACCCACAGGGTGACATTTTAAAATGACAGGAAGCTCAACTGAAGTGTGAATCACAACCAGGACTCGAACAGAATTGTACCTGACAAGCACTCCAAATTTAGACAGGGTTCTCAGAGGGCTGCTTAATAGTTGAAAAGTCGGAAAAATGAAACTCTGGGGTTTCCAATGAGTTGTGGTGACTTCGGTGGTATCTCATGAAAAACAACACATTGATGGTGGATACTGAAATTTACCATGCTGTGATTTCATGCCAGAAAAATTTCTGGCTGCCACTTAGTTTTGAGTAGATGCAAGGTAACTCTAATAAATGTTTGGTTGTTTTGGAATATTGATTTGTTGGGCTCTCTGTCAAGCACTAAGTTGAGCCAAACTGTATTTACACCTCATCATTTCACTCCTATCTGTTGCAGTATTTAAACTAGAAACTATTTTTGGCATTTTTTCCAGATATATTATTTTTATTAAGTGTCACGTGGACTGGTATATACTGCTGGAATTATTTGTGAGTCACTCTTTGGGTGGAAGGAGAGACAGTAGCTAAAATAAAAGAATCCAAATGTAAATTTGTGGAGAATTGAGGCTTTCTTTTGTTTTGAGACAGAGTCTCACTCTGTCACCCAGGCTGGAGTACAGTGGTGCTATATCAGCTCATTGCAACCTCTGCCTCTCAGGTTCAAGTGGTTCTCCTGCCTCAGCCTTCTGAGTAGCTGGGACTACAGGTGCATGCCACCACACCCAGCTAATTTTTTTATTTTTAGTAGAGATGGGGTTTTACCATGTTGGCTAGGCTGGTCTCGAACTCCTGACCTCAGGTGATCCACCTGCCTCGGCCTCCCAAAGTGCTGGGATTGCAGGTGTGAGCCACCATGCCCAGCCGAGAACTGAGGCTTTTTAAATTTTTGCTTACAGTTTTATTGCCCTCTTAGCCATCAGAAGTAAAACCACTTATGTGCTTTGAACAGCAGCTACCTATCTAATCTCATTTTAGAAAATTGAGTAAATATTTGTCTTTAGATACTTTATTGTTACTTATCATAAAAATACATGCGTAATGGGGTATGTTTTTCTTCTTGAATGTGCTGGAGCTTACTTCAAGATTGGAACTCGAAATTGGCCATAGATGAGAAGAAACGCCAGTTCTCAGTTTAGGAAAGCCAGAGTGGGGTTACTTAGTTCTCTGTTGCTCTGAATGCACTGTTTTTGTGCTGTTGATTTCAGTTTTAAGAATTCTGTCCAGACTCGTGGCTTTACAACTTCTCCCTCAACTCTCCCATCATCATCACCATCACATGCTTTCTCTGAGTCTTTTAAAAGATCTGTGTGAGCTCCCCCTTACCTGAGACCAGGATTGTGTTCTGATCAGTCCCATATGCTTCTGTCCTCATATGGCTGTGCACACGTTGTTCCTAACCAGGTGTTGCATTCATCACAACTGACATAATGATCATTTTCCTTCCAGCCTGTGGATCATCGCTGCATCCTGGGGGTTGATGGGGCACAGAATAAATGCTCAGTGGGTCTTCCTACCTGCATCCTTGGTTGTCTGAGTTATGGCCACAACTGCACAGTTCTTTGATTGATAGCTTTTTGCCAGTTTATGTTACTAATTTTTTGAGAGAAAGTTTTGTTGCAGTCTAATTTTTAACCAGACATCTTTTAAAATTAACTCATTTAATTCATTATTAACTATTTGTTGGTTATTTCGCTGCTATGTGCACTTGCAGAGTTCACACTGAAGTATATGCAGCAAGATTTTAAAGAATTTCTGCCACTCAACACACACACGTGCATGGACACACTCAACAGCATGTAAATCAAAATTAATGGTTATGTATTTGTCAGTCAGTATAATATGGAATGTCTGTGTTTGATAAACATCTGTAAGTCTATTTGCATGCTCACAGAAGACTCCATTAATCGTTCTGATCATGAGGCTGATATAATTGGAAAAAGTATGCTTTCTGGCCACTGTACCACTGAGAATGGGAAGTTGGTGTTTAAAAGACAGACAATCAGCTATGAAAGAGTAACCTGGTACTGAGTAGATAATAAATGATTGAATGAATTGTTCATTAATATTTTATTATACGAAGAAATGGAATTTAGACCAAAAACACATGTTCATGGATAGTTAGCTCACGTGAATTGAATATTGATATTCTACTTATATTAAGAAGATTTGGTTGGGCACAGTGGCTCACACCTGTAGTCCCAGCACCTTGGGAGAGAGAGGTGAGTGGATCACCTGAGGTCAGGAGTTCGAGACCAGCCTGGTCTACATTGCGAAAACCCATCTCTACTAAAAATACTCGGGAGGGTGAGGCAAGAGACTCTCTTGAACCTGGGAGGTGAAGGTTGTAGTAAGCTGAGATTGCACCACTGCACTCCAGCCTGGGTGACAAGAGCGAAACTCCATCTAAAAAAAAAAAAGATTTAAGTGAAGTCATCTTTGTTATGAAAAACATGATGTATTAATATGAATTCTTCTTCAGGCTTTAGGGTGTTCTGAAAATCAGAAGGGAATAACCACATTAGAACGACATAAGCAAAAGGAGTTTCCTTTTTCTTTTTTTTTTCTTTCCTTTTTTTTTGAGACAGAGTTTCACCATCCAAGATGGATGATGCCATCTCGTCTCATTGCCTCCTGGGTTCAAGATATTCTCTGCCTCAGCCTCCTGAGGAGCTGGGATTACAGGCATGCACCACCACACCCAGCTAATTTTGTATTTTTGGTAGAGACAGGGTTTCTCCATGTTGGTCAGGCTGATCTTGAACTCCCAACCTCAGGCGATCCACCTGCCTTGGCCTCCCAAACTACTGGGATTACAGGCGTGAGCCACCGCGCCCAGCCAAGGGTTTTTTTTTTTTTTTTTTTATTCCAATGACTTGTAGCCTGTTTATTTAAGCACTACCTGTGGTATTCCAGGTTAAGGATTATACTGGAAAACCAGTCAGACTCCATTGTCAGTTCTGGCTCCCTACTTTCTGTGGTGCAGGCTCTCTATGGTCTAGGGTAGATTCCTCAAGTCAGGGTAAGTGGTTTTCTTTCATACTTGTACTTCTTTCCCCTGATGCTGGCAGTTGGCCAGTGGGGTCTAGTGGAGAAAATAGTTTCTGGATGGACAAAGATCTTGATTTTATTTCAAGGCCCACTGTGATGATTTCACAGAATAGTGACTGATAAACTGCTTTTGGCTTCTTGGGAGGAAGGTATTATTTAAATGCCAAGTTTCTAGCATTAATATTTCTCCATTTAGCAGTAAAGTGTGTGTTTGTATTACTATGTGAAGGAGGTAATGGATGAGAAAGTGGAGCAGTGCTGTAGGGAATTCAAAAGAGAAAGCTTTTATCCTTGTCTGACTTAAAGAATACTTTTATACACAATGGCACTTTCCTAATTTTGTTTGTTTCTCACTGTAAATGAAGCTGTGTGACGAAAGCACTATGATGGATGGAACACTGTGTTGATGGGCTTTGCAAAGCATGATTTGGCATCTCATTTGGAGAGGTCATTCCAAAATTCTAAACCCACAGAGTAGTATTTTTTCATAAAGGTAGTATTTGTCAGGTGCAAATTTTTTAGAGAAGTATTAGAATCAATTTTATGTTACCATAGCTACTCTCTTGGCCACGAATGTCAATCAAGAAACCAAGTAGATATTCTAACTTATTCCTGAGAAAAATAAGGGAGATTGCATTTCGTTCCTGAGCTATTCAGGGAGTTCCAGCCTCTGTATTAATCCCCACTAACATATAATCCCCACTGAATTATATGTTGGCCTAGATGTCAAATTCAACATAAGCAAAATCAAATGCTCAGTCGAATTCTCTCAGTGGCCTTCCCTATCAGTGGGGTCTTCACTCTTCCGAGCCTCAAATCCTTCAAATAATTTTGCTGCTGCTTTCCCTTCAAATAGCCCCTCAAATAGCAAATCTTAGGTCTAATTTTATAATATCTTTACATCTCTCCTGGCTGTCGCATTCCCATTTTAGATGTTTCTTATAGCTGTGGACCTCTAACATCCTCACCTTGTTCTAACCTATATCTAGAATTGCTTCATCATTCCTTAATAAATGCCTTACTCCAGACTGACTTCTGATGTTAGTTTCACATTTCTAAATTTGCTTTCTATTTAGATCTCCCTCTCAGCCCTGGGTCTTGATACTGCCCTTGGCACTAATATCTGGTTCTCATTCCCTACTAAATTTCATTCTTGCTCCTCACACAGCCTTTATGTTGGTTACTTGGGAAGGATTCCCTTTCTCAGTCCATCAGGGTCTCAGAATACTGTCCTGGCTCAGAGACTTGTGGCCAATGTTTCAGGGAGGACAACCCTGTCCAGTCAATGGCAATTTTCCTTCACAGAGATGGCTTCTTTTTTTTTTTTTGTAGTTAAGTACTTTTTTTTAATAATGAGCAACTCCTGTCGACATCTCTGTTCCCTTAACCTAATAATGAAAGTCATTTATACTCGATTACACATTATGATTTTCCACTGGAGTAATTCACATTAAGGTTACTAAAGACCCTCTTCTCCATATACTCCCAGAGCTATGTGGTAAGAGCATACCACAAATGTTTCTGTCTTCTTAATGTGTGCTTGTCAAACTTCCACTCTTTTTTAAAAACCTAGTTCTAATCCCATGTGCTTCGTTATGTTCTCAGTGCCACCCGCCCACGGGTTTCCTCTCTCCTCCTGAATGTTCTCTAGAGCACCAATGAATTATTCTTTTGATATTTACTGTTATTGTTCAGAATATGTCCATAGGCAAAGATGAAAAACAGTGACTATTTATATACAACTTCTCTCATCCCCCGAAAATCTGTAAGCATTTTGAGGGCGGAAGTCATAGTGTGCATCCTTACATTCTGTGTGAACTTTATCCTAGGAGCATACATTTAACAGACAAGCATTCATGTCTGGCAGACTTTCTAAACTCTTCTTAAAGCACAGTGGTCATAGGAGAAAAGATAAGCTCAGCCTGAATATAGGGCTCTGAAATACCTCTCTCTACACCACTATGTTTCATTCTGCAAACTAAAGCCATTCTGGCTGACTGAAGATCACGGCTTTAGTCTATTCCATAAATTTAATATCCTGAATCTGAACCTCAACTGAACCCTGCACAGGCTGAAAGTACAAATAATTTTTCATGGGTGTCTCACACAAAATAAGGGCTGAGCAAAGACCCAGATGTCTTTAAAGTGGTCTTACTAACAAGCAAAAAATTGCAGCTCATCTCTCTACCCCCAAGAGCTTCACAATGGAATTTTCATTCTTTGCTTATCAACCTGATTGAATAATTGATTGATGTCTGCCTAAAATAGTGCTCATTCTCAAATGTGGTGTTACATACATTTAAGTAACAATTGCTAATATTTTTCAAGATTAAGCTCTCTAGAGCATTTAAATCCTCACGTATACCTTCAGGTTTTTTAAAGACAGGAAAGTAGAGATTGGAGTGAAGTTACTTCTTTGGAAGAATAAATCATTTTGAAGGGAAGGAAAGGGTGGGGGTGGGGCGGGAAGACTGATGTTGCTGTCCATGGTTCTGGTTTATGTTACTATAAGGCAGTATTCATTTGGAGAACATATCACTGATGTGGTTTACAGAGCCATCATCGTGATCATCATCATCATCATCATCATCAAATGCTGAGATATAATTATTTTAGACTATAATAAAATTTTAAATATTGACTATATCATACTTTTGTGTGTGTGTGTGTGTGTGTGTGTGGCGCGTGTGTAGAAACATGTGCATGCCTACCTATGGGTGAGTCCTTCGTGATAGTTTTAAAATAGTATGTTCTAATCTTCAAAGTCTATATAATATAATGCCATTTGTATAAAAAGGAGAATATATTATATACACATGTATACATATTTATTGTTATACATACATGGAACATATACATATATTTTCATTATACACTTTCGAATATGATTTGATGTTTGAACAATATAACTGGTTTATGTATTCAACAGTTGACTTATTAGAAGTTTATTCCTTTTTATATTTTTAATATTCTCTATTTTAAAAATCTTATAATAAACCAGAACTGTTTAAAAATAGAAATAGAAGACCTATTACTGACCTCAACATCAGTGCACTCTGGCAAGCTTTAAAGAAGTTAAAATGAAGTTTTGAAAATCCTGCAGTCAACATAAAGGGATAAAATGTGACATGGATTTATGACATTGTGGTGTCTGAATTTGTTAAATTTAATATAAGTAGAAAAGATAAATTGAACAGCAGTACACTGGTGTTCTCCAGAAAACCAGAAAAAGAAGCACTAGAGAAAATGCTAGGAGGGTTCCCCTTATTCTTCCAAAATCTCCAAAAGGAATGAGAAAATGGAAAATTTAGTAAGAAAGAATAAACACTGAGTTCACTCCCTGTTTATTGAAAGAAAAGGGAGCCGGCTGGTTAGGGATAGCCAGCACGAGACAGTTCATTTTCTCTTGCTGGTGTTTTAATACAACCCAGGGGCTGGGCTAGACTAGAGTTTGCAGATTGATAAAAGTCACAACAGAGGGCAGAGGAGCAAAGTCCATGATATCTCAAATCTAGAGGGGGAAGTTTCAAAGGCTATTCTGCTGATGCATCAGGTTGGTATGTCAAAAATCAAGTCATTATTTCTCCATTTAACCATGCTCCCTCTCTCCCAGCCCCTCCTCCTTGACCCTGGTTTCTGGCCATTCATGCTTAAAGGCCCTGAGCCCTCTCTAATCTCTCTCTTTCTTTGCCTTTTAAGTGAACCCAATGACCAGTTTTGTGAAATCTGTCCCTTGCTGTTTTTCACATCTGCTCTTTCTTATAAATCCTACTGCGTTCTCCATAGTTTGGGGTGCTCATTACCACTTAGAGATGAATATTTACAGAACACATAGTGTGGCAGGATTCAAGATGCCAGGTTTCATATCCCCACCCCACTACTTGTTAGTGTAGAGGCAAGTATACAACTTGTTAGTTGTGTAACTACTTCGTTGTGCAACAAGTACACAACTCGTTAGTTGTGTAAGTTGTGACAAGTACACAGCTTATTAGTGTGGACAAGACCTCAACAAGATACACCTAGCTTCTGTTTTTTTTTTTTTTTATTATTTCTTAAATAGACATAATCATAGCAAGCAGCTGCCTCATTTTATTTTTCAGGTCTCTGCTCACATTTACCTCTTCATAGAGGCCTTTCTTGATCACCGTATCTAAAATAGCATCCCCACTACTCTGTCCTTTTACCTTGCTTTATTGTTCATTTGTGACTACCTGACATTCTATCAAGTGTCTGTCTGGTTGGTTATTTCTCTGTACTTCCCCTACTCCTCTCCCAAGTAGAACAAAAGTTTCTCAACTCAGTGTTTAGTTATTAGCATAGTAATAGCCCAGCTATATTGTGAAGGTGCTGGGATTTACTTTATTTGCAAGCTAAAAAGTTAGACCGTCACACTTTAATGGATACTGGCAAAAGATAGAAGACTCCTGGGTCAGAGATGAAGGACTTTATTACTCATAGCACAGCAGGCAACGTGAGCTCTATGTGTATATTAGTTTTCCCCATGAGTCCCATGACGGTGATGTGCAGTAGCCTTGGGGATTGTTGGGCATATACTGATGATGTGTCTCTTCTGAGAAATTTCAAGCTTAGAAAGCCCCCGTTCTTATGAGGGTTGCTACCAAACCTTTGCCCCAGCCAAGGGCATCATCCTGGCAATGAAACAAATATGCCCTCTATTTTCCAAGGCTGTTTGCTCTACGCATAAATTTGCAAACATAAGGCAAAAGCTGTCATCAGGCATGCAGAAGTGTCATGAAGAATTGCTATTTAATTCTGCTTTTCTATCCTTTGTCTTCCGTAGCTGTTACACTAATCCTGCATTACACCAAACTGTAGCGCACGCTATTTCTCTTTGTGTCATGTAGCTTCCTCACTTTATGCCTCAGTGTGTGCTTTTCATTCTGGAGTCTCCTGGGTAACACCACATCTCATCTTCAAGACCTATCTCTTCCCCTAGATATCTGCATAGCTTGCTTATTCACTTCCTTAAGGTTTGTGCTTAGAAGTCCCCATAGGAGGCGTTTCTCTTAGCTGAAATAGAAACAAACCCCTCCCCACCCAGCAGCACTGTCCCCTTTATCATTATCACCCTATGACATATACATGTCACAATATATAATATATATAATTTATACATAAATTGTGATACTGTATATATACACATACACACACATTGTGACATATATGTCACACTTGTCTATGGTCTGTCTCCTCTCTGTAAAATTGCATCTCTTTGAAAGTAAAAACCTCAAACATTAGATGTGGGGCTGTAACCTCAGTCCCCCAAACAGTACCTAGCACATAGTAGATGGTAAGTATTTGTTGACTCTGTTAATTTTGCATTTTCCTTTCTCCATGGCTATTTACAGGTTTACTAAGTGGAAAGTGATCTCTGCATCTGCTGAGCCTTTGTTCTACTTAACTTGTCCTTCTCTGTGATGATGGTCCTCTTCCGCCCCTTCTTATAAATGTGCATACCTCCCACCTCGCTAGACTGTGAGCTTCTTGTAGGCAGATTTGCTCTCTTATTCCAGTAGCTGCCTAGTACCTCACACAGTTCTTTCATTTAGTAGACAATCAATGTGTATTGCATTTCATGATAAGTAGATAGACCAGGCAGCCAGAAATATAGCATTCCTTTTAATGCTTGTTTACTTGGCATCTTGGGTAATTGGAATGCACTCTTTAACAGAATTTGGAGGAAATAACTGATGCCAGTTGGTTGAAGCTAAGGGAAAAGGGATTTCAGCTAAATACAAGGGAAAACAAATGTAACTTCCCAAGGTAATGACTGCCTCAGAGATTGTAAGCCCCCCGTCCCCAAAGAAGCTCAGTCATAAAACTCAGGCTGAGATACTACTTAGCAGAAGGTTGGCAGCAGATTCAAGGACAGAATGAGTGTGGGGGTGGGGGAGTGTGGTTTGTCTAGAGGTTCATAGACATCTCTCCTTCAGACTAGCTTCTATGACTTCTGTGTGCATGTGCACTCATTTACCCATCCATCACATACGGACCTGAAGCAGTACTTTCTAAGCCTAGAGGTATAGTTTTGGACTGGGCTTTGAGTCTTTTGGCTTTTCAGTTTCACAGCAGTTTGAATACATCTCCTATACTTCTTACCTTTTCAGTGTTTGTTCACATGCCTGTCTTTCTAAGAGACTGTGTACCCCTTATGAACAAAATCAATGTGTTATTTAGCTATCTATATCTAGTGCCTGTCCTAGAGTCTTAGAGCTCCTTGGAATTTCCTAGAACCAATGAATAATCAACCTAAGGTTGGTCACTTCTATATTATTAGTACTCAGATTTTGGGGCTCTTTGCTACCTGGACTTGCTGAATGACCCAGAAATATTGCCTTTCACTCTCACATGACGTCTTTACTACTTTCCTCCTTATAAAACAAATTCTTCTTTAAATTTCTGTAAGGTAATGATCTTGTCATTGCCGAGAGTAATAGAATGATTTTCTCATCATCTAATACAGTTCTGTTATCATATCAAGCAAAAAAGCAAGTTATTCAGTGCCAGAATAAAAGGAAACTTCTCAAGAGGCAATTACTAATTGCACCATATAAGCTCAGTGATGATAGCAAGTTCAGTGATGAGATATAAGTTGAGTTTCTCAAGTAGAAAGAGGTTTGAATGGTAGGGGATTTTTTTTTGAATAAAGTAGCAGCTCTTACTTGCTATCTCCAAAGTGATAGTGATGAAAGTGGAGTTATATTCCAAATCACCTGGGGACTCAGGCTTCCTGTGAATGGCAGCCTTTAATTTTAAGAAGGTAATTTAACTTTCATTAAAGATCTTTTCCCTCCTACAGAGCATAGGGCCTCTTTCTGAACAGATTCATTCCCTTCTAAGGTTCTTTTTTTATTAATCAGTAAACATAGCTTTCTAGATGGCTATCACTATAATAAGGAAAGTATTGAAATTCAGAAAGCTGCTATTGAGAAAAAAGGGGCATTGTACTTTCAGTCCAAAAAAAGGTGAGGCTGAATAGTACCTTAGTGTTCATTCTCAACCTTGCTTTGATTTTTCACTACTGTAAAACAAGCTACCATTCTTCTGCTTAAATCTGGGTAATTTCAGAGAGAAAACCAGTGCCATGTGTTAGATGAGATTTAGTGAATGAATGAACAGAATGAAAAGACCAGTGAATTTCAAAAAATGGTCATGGTTATTAAGAAAGAGAGAGCACATGAACATGAGGGTAAAGGATTAAAAGACCACACAGAGGGTTTTATAATCTAAACCAGCAAGAATCAAACAAGACAAATGTACATATGTGTTATTAAAGAAATTTAAAAATTGACTTGTGCATAAAGGAAAATAATCCTTTGGCACCTGAAAGTGTGAATATGGTTGAGCAGTGAGGTGATTATGAGGCTACTTTTTCACATGAGATGACTGGTGAGGTTTGGTGATTGAGAAGCCATCAGTCCTTTTCATTATGATGTGTTGAAGCACTGAAGAGTCTCCAGGGACCTTGATGACCAGACAGACAAAAATTGAATCCTTAAAGATTATGAAAATATGAGCCAGAAGGATTAGTGTCTAAGGAGAGGAGATCAGAAGAATGTTTTGACTATGGGTGCTTTTATCTTCTCGTTTTTAAGATTTCTTAAATATCTGTTCATTATCATTTATTTTGTAGTAAATAATATGAAAGGAAACTGGGTGTTCTTTGGCCCTTAAGCACTTTCAGTGTTCAGGGTGGAGTGAAATGTGTTTTAGCCTCTGTGCCATCACTCCTCATTGGCTGATGTATCATTGTTGTGAATGGCTTGTGATATGTCACTAGGCAAACAGGCCAACTTAAACTTTTTATGTTTTTTACATGACCTACTGACACTCCTCATTCCTGACTGGTTTCAGAACCGGTCCACTAGATGACCAGAGAGCAAGCGATGTCCTTGAGCATCTTTGAATCCTGACACAGCTCCTGATAGGTAGAAGACGCTCACATTCAGTAAATAGAGAAATGAACTGAATCAGGTTAATCACAAGGGACACTGGTGGAGATGGTGTGCACCAGTGTAAATCCTATAATTTGAAGGAGAACTTGAATCTCATGCATAATGAAGGACGGGATTAAGTTAATCCTTTGGTGTAAAGGGAAAGCACATTTAAAAAACAAATGAAATAATGGGCCTAATCCTCACATGTCACAACTGCCTTGAGTGGGTAGATTTTATGGCAGGATAAGGGAATTGGCATTGGGATCTTAAAGGTTGCAAACCAGATTAGGATTTTGTGATCTCCTGGTGTTGGTTGGCACTCAATTCTCCCTGACTCTCTCTGTTGAATTTAATTTCAGCTACACCATTGTTATCGCCAAGTCTACCAAGAATTTACCATCCACCAGCAAACACCAGAGTAGTACACTATGCCTGTGTTAAAAATTCTGTTGAATGATGTGCTTGTTTAACTCATGTTTGCTTTCTTCAGTTAGCTTTTTAGTATATCAAGATATTTGAGGTTGACTAAGAAATATGAATTTTTCCTCACTCCCCCAGAGCTATTTATTTAAAAGATATAATTAGACATCAACTACTAATAGGCCCAAAGATTGTAATGATGATAGCAGATATATGTTAAAATATTATTCAATTATAAATGAAAGTTTAACAGTGCTTTAAACATAGTAGGCTCCCACTATGTGCTGGAGCTGGCATGTACCAGCTCATTTGAACTTGATTGCTACAATTTCCAGAATTTTCTGAGCCAGTTGTTAAACAGTCGGGGTAGCTGTAAATTAGCCATGGATGTCATGGAAGGAGCATTTATACCAGGAAAATCGGCAGTCATTACAAATCAGGGATTCCACCCACCCCAGCAAAAAGCCAGTTGTTGAATATTTTTCAGCCCTTTGCTAGTAGTCAGTCAGATTTTTATTAAATGATTTTAACATAATATATTAGAGTCATTACATTTTATTTTTATTCTGACAGCTCCACTGTTATTGTTAGTTTTGCTCTTTTTCCATAGCCAATTTTATAAGGGTAAGGACTTATACATATTTTTAAAAAATACTTGTAAAACTACAAATATGATTTCAAAGAAAATTAAGTAAATTATGAATTTGAGTAATGTAGCAGGTTTTTTGCCATCTGTAGGATAAAATTTTTGAGATGTATAACAAAAGATCATATAAAAGGGTAATAGATAATTAAGATAGAAAACATGAATTTTTATCTAATTTAAAAAATAGTAACTGGAAAAGGATTCTGTTAGACCACATGGGACAGCCAGGAAATGGTATTAGAGGACTTGGAATATTGGAAAATAAAATAGACAAAGAATGGGAAAGTTTAAATAATACTTTAATGGAAGGAATCTGTGCAACAACCAGATTGCCAATTGCCATGTG
Organism: Ateles fusciceps; assembly: GCA_036589455.1. Taxonomy (NCBI): domain Eukaryota; kingdom Metazoa; phylum Chordata; class Mammalia; order Primates; family Atelidae; genus Ateles; species Ateles fusciceps. Next base: position 662,504 of record JAZHEH010001878.1, read on the forward strand.
CATTTAATGCACTTGCCAGATTGCCAAGTGCATTAAATGTCTCCTGAAAGTTTGTTAGATGCATTCAGATATGCATGTACCCTTTCAGTTCATTAGAATTTGGGGCTGGATTGACAAATTCTTAGGAAAAATCAGAATATGCTCATGTTTCTTAAGCAGCCACATTTACTTGATATGGTCAGTACAGTACTAAACAATCTAAAATAATACACAGGCTCTTCTCTTCAATCCTGCATCTCATAATCAGGCAGTCCAGAAAACAAAGGCTTTCTTTTTCTTCAATACTTAGTTTCATTTTCTTGGGTTTTCTATTGTCTTTGGAAAGTGATGTGGGAGGAGAATAAGATGGAAAGAGCATGGAAATCATGAGATAGAGAGTTAAAGGGAGAAAAAGAAACAGCACGAGGTAAGATGAGAAGATAAGGTAAATCATCATGGGTAGGAAATTACATGTGAAACCACTCCCAGTTTCCCTCTACTTCGAACCCAGCAATCCTGCTGGATGGATTTCCAAAGCCAAGGCTATTTCCATAGTGGAAGAAGACAGAGAATCCGGAGTCCTGAGGCCTTTGCAGCAATTGCCCACAAGTGCTGTGACCCCAGCTTAACAGCCCTCAAGAATAATGCAGTCGTAAACTTGTACACTATGCAGGATCTTGACCATCACTGTCAAGAAGAGAGAAGCTGACTTTCCCAGGAGCACACAGCTTATTAGCAAAGCTGAAAGTAAAGTCTCTTATTTTCCAATTTAGTGCTGTTTCTAGTGTGTTATTCTTGGCCATCCCTGAATTTAATGTACAGCCTCATTTGTTTTAAGGTGACAAATAACCTGGAAATTATTGAGTTGAGTGAGACAGTTTGCCAGATGGTTCAGAGGGACTCAGAACTTTACCACACTGAGGGAAACACAAGACTGAGAATATACAATCTTTATAATAGGGGTGTACTCTGAGATGAGAAAGTGTAAATGTAATCTACATTCCATAAACTTGCAAAGAAAAATATAAACAGTATTACTTAGTGTAAAGGAAAGTAATATTGTCTTTAGGTGCCTAGTAAGATATGTAATAGTTATGGATTCCCTAAACAACATAAATGAATATTTTATACTGTTTTATTTTAGTTGTCTCTTTCTTGGGCTAATATTTAAAATATTATCAAGAACTTTATCAGAAATGTTTTGTCCCTAGTTAAAGGTTTCCAGTTTTAGCACATATCCAGTGCTAAGTATGTTGGCTCCAGCTTGGCATTCACAGACTACTTTGTAATTTTTGATTGACACATCAAAAATTATCTATATTATGATATACAACATGGTGTTTTAATATATGCATACATTGTGGAATGACTAAATCTAGCAAATTAAAATATGCATTATTTTACACTCATACCATATTTTTTAGGGGAGAACACTTAAAATTTACTCTCTTAGCAATGTTTAAGTATACAATATATTGGTTTGGGGTTTTTTCAGAGACAAGGTCTCACCCTGTCACCCAGGCTGGAGTTCAGTGGTGCAATCCTAGCTCACTGCAGCCTCAAGAACTCCTCATGCCTCAGCCTCCCACAGTGCTGGGATTACAGGCATGAGCCACCACACCCAACCCTCGGGTATTTGGTATATTGTTATTCATTATAGTCACTAGAATGTACAATAGATCTCTTGAACGTATACTTCCAGCCTAACTGAAATTTTGTATCTTTTAACCAACCTATTCCCAATCTCCTCCTCCAACCTCTGGGTAACCACCTTTCTACTCTCCATTTCTGTGACTTCAACTCCTATAGATTCCACACGTAACTGAGATCATGCAATATTTGCCTTTCTGTGTTTGGCTTATTTTACTTAGCATAATGTCCTCCAGGTTTGTCAATGTTATTGCTAATGACAGAATTTCCTTCTCTTTTAAAGTTAAATAGTATTCCATTGCATATTAGCAATCTAAGTGTCGATCAATGGATAGATACATGTGTTAAAAAAATGTAACATATATATATTACATATACATATATATTCTAGTGTGTTATTTTTGGACATCACTGAATTGAATGTGCCCACAAGTGCTGTGACCCCAGCTTACCAATGCTCAAAAATAATGCAGTCACAAACTTATGTTTTCCTTTGTAAGTTTAGGGAATGTCGATTATATTTAAATATATATATACATATTTATATATTAAAATGTAATATATGTACATATGTGTTATATTTTAATAGATAAACTTAATGTAATATATGTTAGTGTTAACATATATATTTAATATAATATATATTACATTTTTAACCCATGTATCTCTACATTGATTGACACTTAGATTGCTTATATACAATGGAATATATAAATATGTATATTAAAATGTAATATATGTATATTACATTTTTTTAACCCATGTATCTATTCATTGATTGACACATAGATTGCTTCCGTACCTTGGCTATGAATAATGCTGCAGTGAGCATGGAAGTGCAGAGGTCTTTGACAATGGATTCATATCCTTTGATATATACAGAAATGGGATTCTTGGATCCTAGGGTGGTTCCATCTTTAATTTTTTTGAGGAACCTCCATACTGTTTCCTATTAATGGTTGTACTAACGTTCCCACCAACGGTGTACAAGGGTTCCCTTTTCTCCACGTGGTGGCCAAATCTTGTTATCTTTTGTCTTTTTGATAATAGCCATTCTGTCAGGTGTGAGATTCCTCATTGTAGTTTTAATTTGCATTTTCATGATGATTACTGATTTTGAGCATATTTTTGTATTCCTGTTGGCCATTTGTATGTCTCTTTTTGAAAAATGTCTTTTCAAGTGCTTTGCTCATTTTTAAGTTGGTTTATGTGTTTTCTTGCTGCTGTGTTGTTTGAGTTCCTCTTATGCCAGACCATTTAGACTGAATGAAGTATGATGTGGGGGCATGAAATTCAGCTGCCCAGTAAACAGCCGATTTTCACTTATGTAAACTTGGTTGTGACTTCACTCACTTGGCCACCACTGCTGTCCTTTTTGTGCTATATTTATGGCTTTGGAGTTTCAAATTTCAATTTCATTCTGTTGGTCTCAATTTTTGTGTTATATTTATGGCTTTGGAGTTTCAAATTTCAATTTCATTCTCATTAGTCCCAGTCCTTCTTCTTGAAGTTAGTTATTTCATATATTTTGAGTCGAAAGTTACCAAAGATAGGACACGAAAAAACATTAGCTTTACAGGAATGGGGTCATAACACACTCCGCGGAGGGCTCTGAGTCTTGGATTTGTCTGTGAAGAGATTGGATGCAGCCACTTTGTAGAATGTCCCGCCTCAGTTTCTTTGCCATTACGTGTCCCTCCTGTGCTCTGTGCTGGCACAGTCATCAGATTTCAGAGCAAAGGGTTAATGAAATTTCAACCAGTTTACTTTTTTGGCTTCCTTGAGAATGTGATGTATGGATCTGGAAAGTATCACCAAGTCATGGAAGTATTTTAAAGAATATGTTAGATTTGGCATTGTCTGTTAAATCACAGTCATAAAATTCTTAATGTTCAGGCACTATTTAGCTATGTATGTTAGTGTATGTATTAATTCAGATGCTGTTGGATGAGAGGCCTATTAAGTACCATTGCAATTACTTCAGTAGTTTGCATTGTGACATTTAAGTTAGTCATATAATCCTAAGTAAATGTTAAGCCACAATAGAGTGTATGTTTGCTTCTCCAAGCTTATTAAGCAAGGAGATAAATTCTTATTAGAAAAGAAAGTAAATGTTCATCCTAACCAGTTCTCATAACTTTCTTTACCAAAATAATATTTAGGTTTTTTTTTTTAAATACTCTCCCTGAATCTTATTTAACTGTAAACGTAGAGTTTGTTTAAAAAAGCAACACTACAAAGTAGAAGCCAATCATCTCTCCTAGAATTGGGTCATGAACTAACACAAACTGTAGAAAAAGTTAAAATGTTGATTTATTTCAACATACCTTTACTGGGCCCCTTTACTGAGCACTGAACTTGCCTCTGAGGAACTTTTTTTTTTTCTTGACACAGAGCCTTGCTCTGTTGCTCAGGCTGGAGTGCAGTGGTGCGATCTCAGCTCACTGCAACCTCAGCTCACTGCAACCTGTGCCTCCTGGGTTCAAGCCATTCCCCCTGCCTCAGTCTCCCAAGTAGCTGGGACTACAGGCATGTACCACCACACCCAGCTAATTTTTGTACTTTTAGTAGATACAGGGTTTCACCATGTTGGCTATGTTGGTCTTGAACTCCTGACCTCAAGTGATCTGCCAACCTCAGTCCCCCAAAGTGCTGGGATTACAGGCATGAGCCACTGCACCTGACCTCATGACAAAATTTTTAAAGCTCAAATATACAAAGTCAAATTTTGACTGAGAAGACCATACTTTATTGTATTCCAGTTAACTTTTAGTTTGTTCAATAATTTGCTTGATTTGTTTGATTCTTAAAAGTTTTTTTCTAAAACATATATATGTATGCTAGTATACTTAGAGGAAAGTTCATTGAAATATATATATATGTATATATATGTATGCATATGATGGATTTTGAATAGATAGAGCAATGGGTGCATGGATAGATACGTGATGAGACAACTATGGTAAATTGTTAATGGCAGGGTCTGAGTGTTAGGTATACAGTGTTAATGGCAGGGACTGAGTGTTGGGTATACAGGTGTTCACTATAAACATTCTTTCAACTTGATTGCATGTTTGAAAATTACCATAGTATAATTTTGAAAACAAACAAATGAACATGAATCCCCCCTACTAAGATTAACAGATTATTATTACTGTTTCTGAAGTTAGTTTGATTTTATTAGAAGGAATATATTTGTTTTTATTTGTGGCAAAGTAAGAAATAATGCCCTTAGAAATCACATAGTACCAAAGATGTATTACAAAGCAGAGGCTTACCTGTCCCATCTTTCCATGCAACTCCTATTTCCTAGACTTTCATTTTCTCTCTTTACCTCCATGTCTTTTTAAAAAAATGCTTATTCTGTTATTTCTTGATTTATCATGTTTAGGTTTTTAACATTTTTGATAAAGAAAAAATTGTCTTCCTTTTATCTTTCTCACTCTTTCTCCTTCTCCCTCCTGCATCCATATCACAAACTTTTAGTATTCAGTAGTGTTTACATTTTATTGCAGAGTCAAGTAGTATACTACTATTGTTTCATTTGTTGCAAAATTTACTCTTTTTGCTTCATTAATTTTTAAAATTTTGCTTAGTTTCCTGTGTACCTATCTCACTGTTTCTTGAGATACATTAAACACTAATCAATACTAATTTCCATATTCCTAAATGTATTAGATGATCTACCAGTTAAATTTCCTTTGGAAAATTCTTTTGGAAGCCTACATTCTCCTATTCACTAGGTAGAGTTGAATGCTTTGCTTTCTGTACAATCATCATCTCCACAGCACAGTTTAAAAAAAAAAAATTGGACTTCCCTTTACTATTTTCACAAGTGTGTTAGTCCATTTTGCATTGTTATAAAGGAATATCAGAGACTGAAGGATTTATATGGAAAAGAGGTTTATTTGGCTCATGATTTTGCAGGCTGTACAAGAAGCATGGCACCAGCATCTACTTCTGGTGAGGCCTCAAGAAGTTTCCACTCTTGGTGGAAGGGGAAGGGGAGCCTGCATGTCACGTGGAGAGAGAGAGAGAGCAAGAGAGGGGAGGGAGACTCTTTAACAACCAGATTGCACATGAACTCATTACTGCAGGGAGGGCACCAAGTCATTCATGAAGGATATGCCCCATCACCCAAATACCTCCCACAAGGCCCCTCTCCAACATGGGGGAACAGATTCCAATATGAGATTTGGAGAGAACAGATATCCAAACTATATCAAGAGGGAACTTCCTTTTGGCCTTTATTGCTTTCTAGTTTTTTTGGAAATGTATCTCATCTTTTGGAAGAGTTTCTCTGGTGGTTTCCTAACAGGATACACGTAAAATAAAAATTGTGAGACGTTGTTCATCTGTAAAATTTGTTTTTATTCAACTCTCACTTGTGATGTTTTATACAATTTAAGAGCTTTCATCAGAATTTCAAAGGTCTTGTTGCTTCTAGTGTTTCAATTGTAAAATCTAATGCTATTCTCCTTCATATTTACTTCTATATTACCTAATTTTATTTGTTTCTTTCTGGCATCTCGTAGGATCTACCCATTATCTCTGATATTGTGAAATAATTTTGTGAATGATATGTCTTGGTGAGAGTCTTTTATTATTAGGGTACTGGGCACTAGTTAGGCCCTTTAAATCTTAAAACTTCTGTGCTGTTCTGTTCATTTTTCTTGTATTATTTCATTGATAATTTCTCACTCTTTGTTTTCTCTTCTTTGAAACTTCTATAAGTCAGATGTTGGACCTCCTATATTGATCTTTTAAGTTTCTCTTATTTTCTTTTATGTTTCTTAAATTTTTTTTCTGACTTACTGAGAAATTAATTTTAATTTTTATTGTTGTTTTTTTTTTTAGTTTCCAAGAGCCTTAAAAGTTCTTTATTTTCTGGTGTTTCTTTTTCAGAATACCCCTCCTTCTTTCACAGATGTAATGTCTTCTCTTAAATGAGGAAATTAACATTTTCCATGGCCAATTACACTTTCCCAAATTTACTTTTTATTTTTCCATTTTAAGTTCTGTAAATGATTTTATCTTTACTTTCTAACATTTTCTAAAAGTAGGTTCAATAATTTTTTAAAAGGATTAACAGCTTTCTTATTTTAACTGCCTTCCAGTTAAATAGGATGTAAAACAAACTTTTTTTCTCCCTAAATATTAAGTGCAGTGATGTTACTCCATCTGATTTTTAAGTGGGGGCCACAAATTTAATTTAAGTGAACAAATATATGCTTATGTAGAAGACAATGAATAATGAATTGGATACTAGACGAATTGGATATTAGACCACATTAAATGTATTTGAATATTTGCTCACCAGAATTCATTTAGAAAAAAGTTATTAAAACAGAACAGAAGAGACAAAAAATTTCTTTTGATTTCTTGCTCTTTCTTTAAAATAAATGCCTCGAGTTTCTGTTATGATCCCCTTTGTTTCTTCAAGGATGCAGAATGTGTGAATCACAACTTATATTGGTGGCCCCATTAGATGCCTACTAGAGACTCTTTCATGAGAGAATTCATTGAAAGCCTCTGGCTTAGTAATGTTGACCTTAACATTTAGCTGTGTTTTATGAACCTGTAGCTGTTTGTACCCTTTGGAAGCCCTGATTATTATATTGTTATTTGAACATTTTCTCTCCCCCATGTTTTAAATAAGTGTTGGGAGTCATCTTAATTGGCAGCTTTGGTTAAAAGTAGGGACATGCATAGAAGAGCAATTGTTTTATTGTGGATAGGAGGTGGAGAATGTTTCACTGATGCTGGGTAATTGTGACTTTCTAAATTTAGACGGTGGTTTCAAATTTGGCCACTAGATTCTCAACCAATTTAATAGCAAATATCCCCGTTTTAAATCAGGTTGCAATGAAAAAGGAAATGTGACAGTAGTTTTTATCCATACTGTATATTATGAGAAATACAGACAGACATAATTTAATAGCCATGTTTAATACATTTAGGATATGCATGGAAGTGGCTTGTGTCAGTCCCACACAAATTATCCTCAATCAGTATTAAAACTGGACAGGAGGCCAAATATTCCCTCATGTATGATCCATCCTTGTCTTGTGTGTTACCACTCCTGTTGAAGTAAAGACCTGAGCCCCTGAAGCAAAGCTCTGGCTTTACACTGTATTCACAGCCCCCATTTGTCCTGTCCCAAATTTGAATTGTTCTAGTAATGAGAGGAACATAGTAGCCAAGGGGAATATTTTCCCCAAATATGGGGCAAGAGAAAGAGACACAATAAAAAATCCTTATAGGTGGAGTCATTTTTGAGAGAATGAATTTATATTCTATTCTTACTAATGAATAATTCTTAAAGATACCATTTATCTTACTAGGAGCTAAAATTTGAAATATTTCAGCATTTAGATTATATACAATTTCATTAAACTGAATGGATTAAGTATAGGTAAATGTGTATGTGTGCATGTGTACAAGTGTGTGTATTAAAAGCACTGTGGAATAAACTCCATGGCCATGGAATTTAAGCAGAGTGTTTAAAATACTCGGAAACAGTCTAAAATATAATTCAATTTTAAATATCCTGGCATTTAGAATACAATGAAACAGGTTAATATATTTAGCTGCTTTTTTCTTTTTAAAGAACAATGAATGAGACAGAAACAATCTAACTGTATTACAAATGTATGAAATGACCTCACTCAAGAGGGTGGAGGTTAAGGTGCTGAACAAAGTAACTTTGGAAGTGAGTGAAATCTGTTAAGATGAAGGCAAAAAAAGCTGTACATAATTATTGTCCTGTCGTTAAAAAAAAATTGTTTCCCATAGGAGTACAGGTTAACAGTTCTGATGCTACTATATATGTATGCTGGAATTGGGCAGTTAAGTAAATGGATGGCTGATGGTGGAAGCCAGGTGACTCACTGTTGGAGTGAAATGTTGCATATAAGCAAAGGAGGAGACTAAAATGACGCAAGCTGTAGATTAGAGTTGGACACATCAAGTATGAACTCAGGTTTAGTTTAGTACAGACACAGATGGCTACATAAAGAAATATTTTTCAGTATGTATATATACGTTGGTTGGTACATTTCCTTGCTCTATCAACTGAGAAGGCCTAGTAGCAATGAATACATCTAATACCTGGATTTTGATTTTTAATACCATTCTCCAGTGAAAGGAAACAGAGGTCCTTGGAAAAATGGCTGATTCTAGAACTAGGAAAGGAAATATACCGATGAGCCTCAGGTATCTTATAGTGCCAAAAGGTAAGCAAATGCTAAAATAAAAACAAAATGAAACAAACAAACCCATAATGATTGAAGTATGTCAAAGGGACACAGAAACCAATTTATGCTCACAAAGGCCAAATTGGAACAATTTGACCAACATATTCAATACAGTAGCCTTGGATTAAAACTCATAGTATAAAATAAATACTGATATAAATAATTGATTGAATAAATGGTTCATACTGATATAAATAACTGGTATAAATAATTGATTGAATAAATGGTGAGTTGGGGGAGGAAGATAAATCTCCAAGAATGTCAAACAATTTATGTAGATATTTTGCCCTGAAGGAAGTGTAACGTAACTCTCCACTCCTTAAGTGTGAGTTGCACATAGAGACTTCATTCCAAAGAGTACAGTATGGAAGGAGAATAAAAGATTAACTTTACAGTTGAAAAACCTGTCAAACACTACTCAGCCAGGTGAATGGGGTCAGCATCAACAGTGATAAGTCATGCTGATAGTATGTGTTCTTGACAGTATGCACTTAATGTGATAAGGATGCCACTTTACCTCTGTGGTCTTCCTCCCCAAATCCTATAAGCCCAGTTTTATCATGAGAAAAACATCAGACAAATCCCCATGGAGGAACATCCTGCAAATCTCTGAGTAGTACTCCTCAAACTGTCAAGGTCATCAAAAACAAAGAAAGTCTAAGAAACTGTAATAGCCAAGAGAACCCTAAGGAAACAATGACTAAATGTAACATGGTATCATAAATGAGATCCTGTAACAGAAAAAGTACTTAGGTAAAAACTAAGAAAATATAAATGAAATGTGGACTTCAGTTAATAATAATGCGTTAATATTGGTTCATTTTTGCCCAGATCAATGTCAAGAAGCATTTTTCCTGTGTTTTCTTCTATAGTTTTACAGTTTAAGGTCTTACCTTTATGTGCCTTTAATGCGGAGGTCGCTTGAGCTCAGGAGTTTGAGGTTACAGTGAGCTATGATCACGCCACTGCACTCCCACCTGGGTGACAGAGCCAGACTCTCTATCTAAAAAAAAAAAAAAAAAAATTAAGTTTAAATTTAAAAAAGAAAAGTTATTTGTATTATATAAATATCTGCTACTTAGTAGGGCCGTCTTGATTTTAAATTTAGGGAAAATATACTTTATTAGACACTGAGTTCAAAAGTGTTTTGCTAATAAATGCATAAAAATACAGCAACATATTTATGTCTCTTAATCATACTTTCAGAATTTCATGATTAAATTAGATGTTTGTTTAGCTGGATCAAAGATTTTTTTGTTTTTTTTTTTACCTTATAGCTTAGTTTTGGAAGATAGAATGGCAGTGTATTTGTGTGTGTGTGTGTGTGTGTGTGTGTGTGTGTACATGCATGCATACTAACCCTGTCTATGCAATACTTTCAACAAAACATTTTACCAAGAAAATTGACAGAAATTTAAATAAAAAGGGAATTTTTCAAAGTCAATGTTTGCCTTTCTGGTTTAGCTTTAGAAGAAAGTGGTGCTGAAAAATATCACCGATGTTCGCACATTTTGAAGAGTGTGAATTTTATTCACCAATTTGCTTTTTATACCAGAGGCCAGCTGCTACCTTTTGAAAGAGTGAAACATTTTCAGCCAGAATTGCCTGCAGCTCAGTATAGCTCTAATGGCAGAAGAAATCCTACCAGATTATGTCCTTTGATTTTCACAGATTTTGTTCAGAGGATCTGGCAATGGGTTGCAGTTTCACACTTCAGAAATACATGGTGGCCAAGAGCTATTTCTGGAGTTTTCTTTTAAAGCCATATCAGTTGTTGAGATTCTCTGTACTCCTGAATCCATTTCCTACTCATTCCTTACCTGAAACGAGTATTTATATCTTTTCTAAGTTGCTTTTAACATTGAAAACTGCATTTCTACAACAGCAAAAGATCAAAATGCTGGACATCTGATAGGATTCTCTGTTGGTAGGCACCCTGACAAATGACTACTAAGTCATGTGAAATGCTGTCTTTAGTCATAGAACATGGTGCTGTGAATCACAAAATGTTAGACATAAATTTTACACACAGGGGATTACATTCTAAAACGAGTGCTCAAGATCCTTGGCTTTGGAATTAGAGAAACTTCATTCAAGTCTCAAATCTGCTACCTCCTTAGATATATGAACGTGGGCACATTCTTCTTAACATCATACCTCAGTTTCCTTATCTGCAAGATGAAAAAGAAAAATAGTGTTTAATGCATGAACACTAATTGTTTTAGCGGTAAAGGAGGTAACTTTGCTGTGCCTGCATAGCACTTCGTAAAATTAAATAGATATTAACCATTTTCATTATCATGTTAGCATTTATGAAAGACGTCCCAGCTACCTCCCTGCCTATCTGAACAGCGTCACCAAATATGTTGCTTCTAAAAAATCAGTTGTGCATAAGTTGCTTAGGAACATGTACTGGAAAAGCTTCTGAGATTATGCATTTGATTAAAACAAAAAGAGGTATATGCCAAAGAATGTCAATGCTCCTTTGGGATCTTGACTTAAAGTTTTGCCCCATAGGTTCCTCAGTATTCCATCTCTCACCTCTCTTCCAGACCAAAGCTAGGTTCTAGGCTCTTGTTGCTGTATCTGGTTCTCCAGGACTCTCTGTTCTGCCCCTGGGAGGCTCTCATTCCCATAACCAAGAAGTACTCTGGAAGATGGGAACCATCTCTGGGCCTTAAAACAAGCCTCAGGGGCAGGGATGGACCCATGGTGGGGGACAGTGCCCTCTCTTGCCTCTTCACACCCATTTTGGGGGACTGTTACCAGCTTAGCAAGCAAGGTAACAAGTCGCTGAGCTTTTATTGGACCCAGCTTCCTTGGTCATAAAATGTGAAAGCTACCAAAGATGATATTTATGGTTTTTTGCTTCTCCCTTATTCTCTTCAATCCAATAAATTATTGGATATATCTAGGAAAAATAGATGTCACAGTTACTGCCTTCAAGAGGATTTCTTTTTCCACAAAGTCTTCCTTTTATTGCCACCTGGGCTTCAGTGAGCTGTCTCTTAGAAGTCTTAATGTGCCTGTGATACATTATAAGCCGTACTCATAAAACCTTAGAAGTTCTTTTTTTACACTGGGGGAATATATTTTTTCTTTTTTAAAATTTTCTTTTTTTGATTAAAACATTATCATATTCATGTAATAATTTGATACATTTATATAATATGTAAAGATCACATCAGGGTGGCTGGACACGGTGGCTCATGCCTGTAATCCCAGTACTTTGGGAGGCTGAGGCAGGAAGATCACCTGAGATCAGGAGTTGGAGACCAGCTTGGCCAAAATGGCGAAACCCCATCTCTACTAAAACTACAAAAAGTAGCTGGTTGTAGTGGCACACACCTGTAATCCCAGCTCCTCAGGAGGCTGAGGCATGAGAATTGCTTTAACCCAGGAGGTTGCAGGTTGCAATAAGCCGAGATCATACCACCGCACTCCAGCTTGGGTAACAGAGGGAGACTCCACCTAAAAAAAAAAAAAAATCACATTAGGGTAATTGGGATATCCACCACCTTAAATATACATCTTTTCTTTATGCTAGGAACATTAGAAAAATTCTCTTCTATTTTTAACTATATAATATGCTATTGTTAACTGTATTCATCCTACTGCTCCATGGAGCACTAGGTCTTATTTTATCTAACTTTGTATTTGTACTCTTTAATCAGCTTCTTTCATCCTCCTCAATCCCTACCCTTTCTGGCTTCTGGTGACCACAGTTGTACTCTCTATCTTCCTAAGATCCCTGCCTCCTTTTTTTAAGTTTCCACATATGAGTGAAAACAGGTGATATTTGTTTTTCTGTGCTTGGTTTATCTCACTTATCACAGTGGCCATTTCCATTCATGTTGCTGAAGATGATAGGATTTCATTCTTTTTTATGGCTGAATCATATTCTGTTGTGTGTGTGTGTGTGTGTGCATGTGTGTGTGTGTGTGTGTGTATCACATTTTTTCATGCATTCATCCATTGATAGAAACTTAGGTTGATTCTATATCTTGGCTATTGCAGGTAGTGCTGCAATAGACATGGGCATGCAGACATTTCTCCAGTATATTGATTTCCTTTCTTTTGGATATACACCCAGTAGAGGAATTGCTGGATCATATGGTAGTTTTTTAAGGGTAGAGATAATGCTCTTTTTAACCTCCCTAAAGAGACTTACCAGCAATTACATTCAAAATTAACTTATTATTCATTGAAATTATAAATCTGTAGTACATAAATGTTTAACACATACAAAATCTGATCGCTTAATATGTGAATAAAATGTGATTTCCTATGTTGTATATATCATATATACTTTATATGATTTTGTACCTACACATATACACACATATACCCTTTTGGGTTCAAAAGCACCTGAAAATATAAGGAGTCATTGTTAGCACAATGGGTAGTAAATGGTGGTCTAATGTTATGTAGAACATTGAGGTATTTATTCGACTTGCCATTCAAGAAGTCCAAGAAACAACATACCGTACTGACGTAGGACAGGCAAGCCCCCAAATTGGGGCTTAGCCCTGGAGGATTCCTGGTTTTGCCCAGGAAATAATTCAGGGGTGAGCCGGTGGTGTTGGACAGCAGTATTTATTGAAGCAGTAGTGCACATTGACAGCAGAGATGCTGGTCCTTGAGGAGCAGGGCTATCCCATAGGCAGCGTGTTCAGAGGAGCAGCTCAGAGGCAGTTCTGCAGTTATAGTTATACCCACTTTTCATATGCAAATTAAAAGACAGTTTAGGCAGAGACTTCCAGGTTGTCGGGTTGTTGCCATGGAAAGGGGTGGTAACTTATGGGTGTTATGGCAATGATAAACTGACATGGCCCACTGGTAGGCATGTCTTATGGGGAGGTGCTTCCATCGCAGACTGCATTGGGAGGTGCTTCTGCCTCTGTTTTAACTAGTCCTCAATTTGGTCCACCATCTAAGTCCTGCCTCCAGAGTCTAGTCCCACCTCCTAGCTCAACACCCCATGGAAATATTATCTATTTGGATAATGTTGTTATCTTTATGATTATTTCAATGTGGCCAAGAGAGAGATAACAGAGATTAATCTTTCTGATACCCTTTTACATAGTATATAATTGAATTGCCCTAAAACTTATATTGATTATAAGTGAGCACTGCTTTTCTAGGAATTGTAAGGATACACAAAATTTATGTATGTACTTTTGCCAGCAACAGAAGTAACAACCTGAATTCCTTTTGCAACAAAAGTATATAAGCACAAGCCAGGCGTGGTGGCTTTTGCCTGTGGTTCCGGCTGTTTGGGAGACTGAGCAGGAGGATCACTTGAACCCAGAAGTTTGAGGCTGCAGTGGGCTAAGATTGCACCACTGCACTCCAGCTTGGGCACCAGAGAGAGATCTTGTCTTCAAAGGAAAAATTAAATAAGTACAGACTGGATATTAAAGAAATAGTTAGATTCAAGCTTTAAATTATTTGGACCCTTTCCACCCAATACTAGTTAATAGCAATATAAATACAAAAAACAAATGCTGGGAGCCAAAGAACAAGATAATTAAAAACGAGTTATCCAGTGGTTCATTTGTGGTTTCAGTATGGGTAATAAGGCAGTTTTAGTTCCAAGTTAAGTTTTCAATCTTAGGAGGGTCAAGGAGGCAGGAAAAGATTATTCAAAAAATGACTTAAAACATTATGAAACTGATGCTATGGAAAGAAAAGGAGTGAGTGAGGCAGGAAGAGGCAAGAGAGAAAGAGAGAAGATGGACAGGGAGCAGTGAAAGAGAGAGAATTTACTGATTTGAAGAGGGAGAGACACAATAGCAGACAAAGGGGCAGAGATGGGCAGCAGTGTGATTTCGTGGGAGGACTGACTGGAGGTGGGAGGGTCTTGTGCTACCCTCTTGATATTTGGCTGGTGTATAGGTGGTCAGAGAGGAGAGGGGTTGCAGCAGAGGAGAAAGCCGCAGTGATTTCATGCCCAGCTGGTAATATGTTGCACATATGACCTTTCCACCTACCTAAGACTTTTCGCTTATATAACTGGCTCATTCCCTGAGCTCCCTTCCTGAACTTTCTGCTTACCAACACCCTTTCTTTCAAATGGGAAAAGGTGGTGTGTGCTGGAAACCACTTTCCCTGACTCTTATTCAATAGAAATTTTGTGAGCTGGTGGTTAAACTGTTGGCAGCCTGAAATCAGTCACGGTGGGAGTATTTACGCTTTGGAAACTGTTGAGTGAGAGCTTTTCATTTTCCCCTCAAGAGTCAGTTTACCAGCTCACCTTTGAGAGAGGACTTGCCTGGGTAAAATTTCCTGAATTTCGTATTGTTTTGCTGCTTATTCGTATTTGTGATTGAGATCATGACTTAAATCCTTCAAAAGTTCAAGAATAGAATTGATTATTGGGCTAATTTTTAAATTTAAAACAGTTTGCAAATCCAAGGACCAAACATGTCCATTTAATATTTAACATTAAAAGAATGCACATCACTTCCAGGTAATCATCACAGGGAGAGCTGGGGAAATTTTAGAGAAATGACTTTAGATATTTCAAAATAAAAACAAAAGATACAGGAAAAATATATTGTCCAGAATTAGTCATAATTAAACCAGACTTGAAATGTTAATTTTAATTGATAATAACTTTAAAATTCTAATGTAACTTCTATTGATTCTATTCTGGGAGAAAACAACCAAGAAGCTTTTATTATCCCTAATTCCGGTTTTCTTTTTTATCCTTATGATTGCATTAATGTACATGATCCTTCTTTTTAGACTGGAAACTAATTTGTTTAAAATTTTTTGTATTCATGACTTCAGTGATAAAATTTTGAGTTAGTTTTGAACTAACTACCCAGTTCACTACTGGCCAGGCCTGGACAAAGACCTTCCCTCCTGGATCCTGCTTTTTCTGTGGCATCTCATGTGGATTTAAAGGATGACCCATTGCTCATTAATTTATCAAGCTTATATTATTTTCCGGAAGTGTGCAAAATACTTCATAGTTGATAAAGGTTTATATTTCTAAGTGTTACTCATAGTTATTGAAAGACAATCCTGTAACAGACTCAGGTTGGCACTTTACATATTTTACCTAAAACCTCACAGCCATCCCATATGGTAAATATTATTACTCCTCACTCAGAAAAAAATTACTTGTCCAAGGGCACACCAGTATTAAGAATAAATGGTTTAAACTGTTTGATTCCAAAGCCTAAGTTCTTTACAGTATGCCAGGCTGCCTCCTGTATATTATATGATTTTAATCTGCCTATTACCTTAGGAAATGCACAGCATGTATTATTACTACTTTACAGATTAAGTTTTCATCAGAGAGCTAGAAATGTCCTCGACTTCTTATCTAGTACTCCTCCCCAGATGATCAAAATTACACCGGCAATAACAAAATTAAAATAAGATCATCATATCTGACTTAATGTGAAACTTTAGTAGGACATTATTTCAAACTGATTAAAGTTCTGGATTGAACACAAACTTCATGTAAATGCCTTTAAGTGGTTCATATTTTAAAAGCATGAGTGTAGGCCAAGAAAGAAATCTTCAGCTACTGTTTGCCTGCCTCCATCAGAATGATATGTTTGGCGCACACTGTGTTTTGTATATCAATGCTGTTGTTTATGGGAAATACCATTCCTCACCCATCCACCCTCCCCTGTTGCTGGGTCCCAGCTACTGGCTTACAAAAAAGGTGATGTTTCATTTTTGCGTGTTCCTTTGTTTTTATTACAAGGAATTATTCTTAGCAATGTTATAAACGATTTTTTCTGATCCAAGGAACTTTTAGACACCCAAGTTTACCCTCTGCATTTGCGATAAAAGGAAGTGGGAAAGTGGAGCAGAAGCAAAAACAAGAAGAATCAAAAGAACCTTTGCAGGAAAGAGTGTCCCACCAGGCCACCCATGGCTGCTCCCAGGGCAGGGGCTGAGGTAAGGAGAGCCCCGGCACTACTTTCCTTTTCTCATGTGGCTCAAAGGATCACTGCAAAAATGGACTGTCCCTTCTTAGAACATGGAGAGGCCAAATAAGAGTCAATTTGACCTATATCCTTCAAAACTCCACAACTAATGGCAGGTGGTGGTGACAGGAGTTTGTTAGAAAGCAGTTATAAGAGCCAAACTGAATGGCATGGCACAAATCTCAAATTTATTTCCTTATGATCACAAAAGCGATAGATGCTTGGATGTAAAAGAAAAACTGGCCTGCGTGCGGTGGCTCATGGCTGTAATCCCAGCACTTTGGAAGACTGAGGTGGGTGAATCACCTGAGGTCAGGAGTTCAAGACCAGCCTGACCAACATGGTGAAACCCCATCTCTACTAAAAATGCAAAAACTTAGCTGGGTATGATGGCAGGTGCCTCTAGTCCCAGCTACTACGGAGGCTGAGGCAGAAGAATCTCTTGAATGTGGGAGGCGGAGGTTTCAGTGAGCCGAGACCACGCCACTGCACTCCAGCCTGGGTGACAGAGCAAGTCTCAAAAAAAAAAAAAAAAAAAAGAAAAAGAAAAACGGATTTGTAGAAGCATAATACCTAATTTTCAGTTGACAACCCACTGTGGGGTTCTAAGCCACCCAGGGGAGTGGAAGAAAGATTAATGAATGGTTTAAAAGGGGCCCGCCCCACAGACCTGCCCCCTTCCCTTTGTTCTCTTCTCCTGCCTAAAGCAGGAGAAGCACATCCAGCCTGACCTCCACCGCTGAGCCCTGACGTCTATCAGGCAGGGCCTAGCAGGGATCAGGGTGGGAGGCTCGGTGAGATGCGAACAGCAGCCAGCTGTGTAGAAGCCACGTGCAAAGCAGTTTCTCACCCGCTGACATGACAGCCACATATTTCAACAACCACCACAACAAATCGCAGAGGGGACCAGCATGCTATTCAATTTTAGACTAACCACTTAGCAACAGCCTCCCAGGAAGTCATCAAATACGTCACTGTAAATAATACTGAGGGTGACAAAATTCATCTTTACAACTTAACAAATGGTACTTGATTATCTAATAAGAATAAGGGACCTTTTTATATTATCAAACATATTACCAGAAAATAATTTAAGGCCTGCTGGCAATAAAATCATAGGACTGCTCTTTTAAAATCACATTTGATGACATATATAGGAACACATACACACCTATACAATATATATACACACATATAATTTGTGTACATATATATATATCTAAATGAACCCTGATCCTTTGACACCATTACCTCTGCAGAAGTCAAGCTACTTGCAGCCGCTTTTTAGAAAAGGAAAATACTTTTGAAGCTCCTTTTTTATTTTTGTGGTTGACATTGGACCCAGTCCATGAGCCTCATAAGAAATATCACTCTTTTGTATTTAAAACTTTTTAGCCGTAATGGAATTATCCAGTTTGATCATACACATTATTTGCTAATTTGATTTTGGCTGTTTTCCAAAGTCAAATCCAGATTCAAAGGATGATGACTCACCACTATTTCGGGTTTTTGAGGAAACGGGCCCACGCTGTGAAGGCCTAAAACTCCAGAAATGGAGTCTGAGCAATCATGGTGGCGCTGGGAAAAGTGTAGGAGTGACTGTTTTGTATAATTTTATACACAGTTTAGAAATAAGTCCTGTGACTTTTGAGTTATACCTGCAGAACACAGGGCAATGTTCTTTCTTTGAGGTGCTAAGGGAACGATGCCTCTTAAGACTCAGAGGTCTGAAATACTAAGGTGCTGGGCAGGCATTGTGAGAAGCGTGGTGTGGTGAGAGCAGGGAAGGAGTGAATGGAATGGGAGCTGATCAGGTGGGGGAGGTTCTCTGGGACCAGCCTCTCTGCTGCAGGCAGAAAACCTGAGAAACGTTTATTCTATTTGTTCTGTGCCCTATATCGATAACTTTTCTCTGTTGAAAAAGTTTGCTTTGAGTTTAATATTTATTTTTAGGGATGTACTGTCCTCAAATTTGAACAACAAAGATACTATTCACTAATGTCAAGTACTATCCAGAGTCAGTGTGTTAAAAAGAAATGGGCCAGGCACAGTGGCTCAGGCCTGCAATCCCAGCACTTTGGGAGGCCGAGGAGGGTGGATCACCTGAGACTGGGAGTTCAAGACCAGCCTGGCCAGCAGGATGAAACCCTCTCTACTAAAAAAAAAAAAAAAAAAGTGCAAACAATTAGCTGGGCATGGTGGCGGGTGCCTTTAATCCCATTTACTTGGGAGACTGAGGCAGGAGAATCGCTTGAATCCAGGAGGCAGAGGCTGCAGTGAGCCAAGATCACGCCACTGCACACTAGCCTGGGCAACAAGAGCAAAACACCGTCTCAAAAAAAAAAAAAAAGAAATGAAGCAAAGCAAAAGACCTTTAGTTAGCTAATCATTCAATCATTCTTGAATGTTTGAATATGAGCTCTTACAGAGTGGCAGTGGGGTTCAGACAGGTGCATTCTTTTGGTCTGAATGAGATACTAAATAATGAAACAATCTAGTGATTGTTTAACACTACCTCATTCAACATTTGCAAGATTTTGAATGAGTGAAGCCTCCTTTGGATGTGTTCTATTTTCAAACAATTAAAACTCATTAATGCGTTCCTGGCCTCTGCATTTGTTGATCTGGGTCAGTGACTTAGGTCCATGCTGTGCTCGCTGCGTTATCTCAGACAAGATACTTAACCTTTCTGAACCATATGTGTAAAATTAGCTTAATTATTTTTGCTTCCCAGGGTTATTGTGGGGTTACATGAAATTTAACAATTTGTATAAGCATATGACAATATCTGGCATAGAAGAGACCTTCAAATCCAATAAAAAAAATGGAATGTAGGTATAACTAAATATCACTAGATATCACATGAATGCTTTAAAATGTTATTTGTAATGAAAATTCTGTGGGACAGCTCTTGTTTTTCTGTTGGTTTCTAATTCATAATTGAGACAAACTTTTAACTAAAATACCCCAAATAGATCTGGGCCTCCTAATAGTCAATCTGACTCTCTTGAGCCTTTCCATTGCTATGATTGTGTCTCAAAATCAGGTTCTTTGAGATCATTGGGATTCTGCTTATATTTCAAAAGTAATACACAATTGCTTTGTTTAGTAGAGTGTAGTATTTAACATTAAAAGTGCATTGAATTTACCTTGGCACTATGCTCATACAAATTGTAAGGTAATGGAACATTATGAGATACATGTATTCATTCAGCAAATATTGTCTGGTTCACTGCAAGACACTGGGGAATGCAATGAGGAAAATAAGACACATCCAGTCTCTCCTGCTGTGGCACTGACAGAAAAACAGATGTCCATTGGATAACCACACAAACACATATGTCATGTCATGTCACTGTGACTCATGTTACAAAGCAAATGTATATGGTGCCATGAGAGTGTGCAATAGAGTTGTAACCTGACCAGGGAGGTCAGGGAAGTGAAGAAAGAGTAGGTGTCACTGTTACCGGAACAGGTCCTGATCCAGACCTCAAGAGAGGGTTCTTGAATCTGAAACAAGAAAGAATTCTAGGTGAATCCTTAAAGAGAAGCAAGTTTATTAGAGAAATAAACAATAGAATGGCTACTCCATAGGCAGAGCAGCCCCGAGGGCTGCTGGTCAGGTATTTTTATGGTTATTTCTAGATTATATACTAAACAAGATGTGAATTATTCATGAGTTTTCTGGGAAAGGGGCTGGCAATTCCTGGAACTGAGGGTTTCTCTCCTTTTTAGATCATACAGGGTAAATTCCTGATGCCATGGCATCTATAAAATGTCATGGCATTGGTGAAAGTGTCTCTTAGCATGCTAATGCATTATAATTAGCGTGTAATAAGCAGTGAGGATGCCCAGAGGTCACTTCCATTGCCATCTTGATCTTGGTTGGTTCTGGCCAGTTTCTTCACCACAGTCTGTTTTTCCAGCAAGGTCTTTGTGACCTGTATCTTGTTTTGATCTCATATCTCATTCTGTGACTTAGAATGCCTTATTTCCTGGGAATGCAGCCCAGTAGATCTTAGCCTTATTTTACCCAACCCCTATTCAAGATAGATTTGCTCTGGTTCAGAAGCGTCTCACATCGCCTGGGTACAGATAAGATGAGTGCTTCCCAGGCAGAGAAACAGCCTGGAGGGCGGGAGGAAGCAAGGCAGAGGAAACCAGGAAGTTTAGTGGGTATGGAACACAGTGACCAGGAGTCTCCTGGGAAGCTGGAGAGTTCACCAGCCCTGAGGGGGCCCCTGTGAAGGAGCAAAGGGAAATGTGGAAGTCATGTGGTCAGATCAACATTTCAAAAGACCAGCCTGAAGTCTCTACTGTTTGGAAAATCATAACAGAATCTTGGTTTTGAACTTAGTCAAACCTCAAATTATAATTTCACTATGCAGTTGGATTTTAGAAAAATCAAATCTTTATTACAAGTGATGTATCCATTACAAGTAGACACTGAGCCGCTATTTCTTATAATCAGTAAAGTCCACAATAAAAGCATATTATATTTTATAATAATTTAAGAAAACCTAGAAAACTGAAAAGCAAGTCTTCTAAAACATCAACTTGATTAACTTAAAAGTCAAATATGAATCACAACCAACAACAGAATATAGGTATGTAGCCCAGGCTGGGTGGCTCACTCCTGTAATCCCAGCACTTTGGGAGGCTAAGGCAGGAGGATCACTTGAGCCTAGGCATTAGAGACCAGCCTGGGCAACATGGTGAAACCCTGTCTCTGCAAAAAAGTACAAAAATTAGCCAGCCATGGTGCCATGTGCCTATAGTGCCACCACATGGGAGGCAGAGGTGGGAGGATCACTTGAACATGGGAGGCAGAGGTTGCAGTAAGCTGAGATCGCGCCACTACAGTCCACCCTGGGAGGGCACAGCAAGACCCTGTCTCAGAAACAAACAAACAAAAGAAAATAGGTATTTGATTGCCCCAGCTAATGTACTAGATAAAGAAATTCTTTTCTTCACATATAGAAATTCATGGCACTTTAAATACTTAACTCACCTCTTCTGTATGCACCCCAGAACTGCAGCAATTAGCTTGGAGGGTCAACTGTTGACATGTTCATTCCAAATGGGCATGTATTGAAGCCATTCAAGTTACTCACTCACCAAAGCTCGGTAATAGCTCCCAGATCATGTCTTAGCAATGCATATCCAGTTTTATTGCATTTAATGTTGATACAGAGCAGCGGTCCCCAGTGCCCGGGCCTGGTGGCCTGTCAGGAACTGGGCGGCACATTATGAGGTGAGCAGTGGACAAGGAAGCATTACTGCCTGACCTCTGCCTCCTGCCACATCAGTGGCAGCATTAGGTTCTTACAGGAGTGCAAACCCTATTGTGAACTGCGCATGTGAGCGATCTAGGTTGCGCACTCCTTATGAGAATCTAATGCCTGATTATCTGAGGTGGAGCAGTTTCATCCCCAAACCATCTATCCACCCTACCCCATGTCGTGGGAAAACTGTCTTTCACAAAACTGGTCGGTGGTTCCAAAAAGGTTGGGGACTGCTGGCTATAGAGGATAATGCTACGGTGAAAATCTCTCCACGTGAAAATAGTTTGAATCCTTAGATATTAGTCCCGTCATTTGTTAGTATTTGAAACAGTGAAGTTAGAAAACCCAATAAAAGAATTTTAATATCTTTTAAAGTTTTTTTTTGATAAGTAGATTTGATTATAACCCTAGGATGGGTAGGTCTCTAGATGAATATACCTTGTTTTGAGTTAATGAGAGATGCTAATATATTTTTACAACATTATATTCATGTTATAAGTCAACCATCAACTGCATTTTCCTGGTTCATTATAAGAATGCCTGAGAAGCTGTTGACTAAGAGTGTGCCTGCTCATATTGAATTTTGAACAGTTATGTTTCCAAGGAAACCTGTTCATTGTCAGCAAAAGATGCATCAAAGCAGTACAAAAACATTTGCCGAAAATAATCCAACCTTATTATTAAATGTGACCTCAAATGTCCTGCACAGCCCTAAAGCAATAATTAAAAGAGGTTTACATTTTTCATTGAGTTGACTCCATTTAATAAACTCACCATAAAATGTATTTCAAATAAACATTTATGTGATAGAAAGTAAATGATTTACCTTGAAGATGTATCCAGTTTTGAAAGTTAATGCCTTAGAGATAGTATGGATGTGTTAATGAAGAATTGATTAGATCTTTGCTTTCTCTATTAATAAATCTATAGTTGTGTACAGTGAAATCTTATTGTCTCAAATTTTTGACAGTTGGCTATGGGTTGGGTTGTAATTTGGTTTTGCATTATCCATGAAGAAAGTCTTTGCAAGTGTAAAATTTGTAACATAGTTGAAGGCACTTTTGCGTGGCCAGCATTCAGTATTCACTGCTCTAGCATATTCTTTTAAAAAGCTGACAAGTGTTAGGGTTATTTCAAACTTTAATAATGCCAGATCAACACATGTTCTGCCCAATGTTAAAGTCATTAAAGCAAAGCTCTCAAAATACCTGGTTCACAGGCACAATCTAATAGGATCTGTTTTTATTTGTAGTCGTATATGTAATGTAAATAGATGTATAGGTAACATGACAGTTTGCTTCACTTAGCATGCTTAACTTTGGGCACATTTACCACTCAAACTGAATTGACGGAAGTTTAGTGAAAACACAGCGCATCTCTTCTCTATCTTCCCTCCATGACTACCCTAGATCAAGTCCTAATTATCTCTGACTTAGAATGTAAATTGTTACAGTTAAGCACTTTGCAGTTCACCTCTGTGTTGCTGTCACAGTGATCTTTTGGAAATAGATTGAATCATGTCCGAATTTTTTAAAATATATTTCAATTCATTTTTCTTAAGAACAACATCTGAAGTACTTAATCATGGTGGTAAAGTTGTCCCATCTTTCTCTCCCATACCATTCCCTTTACCATCCTTACCATGAAAGTTTACAAAATTGCTTTACATCTTTGCTAATTTGGGGCATTGCATATAAATGGACCTGTATGATATGTGGCCTTTGGTTCATTTTGCATGAAAATTTATCATGTTTTCATGATGCATTCATGTTATAGCCTATCAGCAGTACGTCACTTCTTTTTATGGCTAAATAACATTCCACTGAATAAATATGCCACATTTTTTTTATCCGTTAATCAGTGATGAACATTAAGGTTATTCCAACATTTTGACTCTTAGGAATTATGCTAACATGAGCATTCATGTACAAGTTTTTGTGTGGCCATAGGTTTTCAAGTTTCTTGGGAATATACCTTCATTCTTTTGCATGTGGTTGTCTGGTCGTCCCAGAACCATTTGTTGAATAGGATATTCCTTCTCCATTAAATTGCCTTGGTACCCTTATAGAAAAAAATTGACCATAAATGTATAGGTTTATTTCTGGCTTCTTAATTTTATTCCATTGATCTGTATGTCTGTCCTTATGTCTGTATCATACTCTCTTGATTGCTTTAGCTTTGTAGGAAATTTAGAAATTGGGAAGTGTGAGTCTCCACCTTTATTCTTCTTTCTCAAGATTGTTTTTGGCTATTCTAAGTTCCTTAAATTTCCATAAGAATTTTAGATCAGTTTGTAATATCTGCAAAAAAAAAAAAACAAAGGCAGCTGAGATTTTCAATAGGGATAATGTTGAATCTGTAGGAGAATTTGGAAGGGGTTATTGCCATCCTAGTAGTATTAAATCTTCAAATCCATGAACACAGGATGTCTTCCCATTTATTTTGGTCTTCTTTAATTTCTTTCAACAATGTTTTACAGTTTTCATTCTAGAAGTCTTACCCTTCTTTAGGTAAATTTATTTCTAACTATTTAATTCTTTTTGATGCTATTGTGAGTGAAATTGTTTCCCTACATTTATTTTTAGATTTCTTATTGTTAGTTGATAGAAATACAGTTGATTGGCTGGGCACAGTGACTCTCGCCTGTAATTCCAGCACTTTGGGAGGCTGAGGCAGGCGAATCACCTGAGGTTGGGAGTTCAGGATCAGCCTGACCAACATGGAGAAACCCTGTCTCTACTAAAAATACAAAATTAGCTGGGCATCGTAAGGCTGAGGCAGGAGAATCACTTGAATATGGGAGGCAGAGATTGCGGTGAGTCGAGATTGTGCCATTGCACTCCAGCC
The DNA here is from genome assembly GCA_036589455.1 of Ateles fusciceps. Taxonomy (NCBI): domain Eukaryota; kingdom Metazoa; phylum Chordata; class Mammalia; order Primates; family Atelidae; genus Ateles; species Ateles fusciceps. Next base: position 687,473 of record JAZHEH010001878.1, read on the forward strand.
TGGGCAGCAAGAGTGAAACTCCATCTCAAAAAAAAAAAAAAAAAAAAAAAAAAAAAAAGTTGATTTTTATATATTGATTTTGAATCCTGCAACTTGTAAAGGAAATCATTTATTCTAACAGACCTTTCTGTGAATTCCTTAGGATTTTCCAGATATAAGATCATGTCATCTGAAAATAGAGAGTTTTATTTATTCTTTTCCAATCTGGATGCCCTGCCTATCTTCTTCTTGCCTATTTGACCTGGCTAGAACCTGCAATCCAACACTGAACAGAAATGAGGAGAGAAGACATCTTCATTGTGTTCCTGAACTTAGGGGGAAAGCTTTCAGTATTTCTGTATTGAGTATGACATTCTCTGTGGAGTTTTTGTGGGTGCTGTTTTATCAGACTGTGAAAAGTTCATTCTATTTCCAGTTTTTCTTACTGTATTTATTATGAAGGGGTGTTAGAGTTTCTCAAATGATTTTTCTACTTATATCGAGATGCTCAAGTGGGTGTTTTTCCTTTATTTTATCAATGTGGTATTACATTGATTGATATGTGGATGCGGTGATGGCTAACTTTCCATGCCAACTTGGAGGATGTTTTATATGAGATTAACATTTTAATTGGGGAACTTTGAGTAAGCAGATTGCTTTCCATAAAGTGGGTAGTCCTCATTCTGTTGGCCTAAGGCCTGAAAAGAGCAAATGACCCACCTTCTTGAGCAAGAGGGTCTCCAACAGACTGCCTTCTGACTTCATCTGCGCTGTTGGCTATACTGAGTCTCTTTCTGCTGGTCTCTGGACTGGAACTGTACCATCAGCTCTCCTGGGCCTCAGGCTACCAGCCTTTGGACTAGACATGCACCATTGGCTCTCTAGGTCTCTACCTGCCAGCCCATCCACTGCAGATTTGGACTTGCCAGTCTCTATAATTACATGAGCTAATTCCTTACAGAAATATCTTTATATGTCTATATCTGTATCTGCCTATTGAGCTATCTGTCTACGCACATCTATCTCTCGCTCCCTATAGATATCTGTCCTATTGATTCTGTTTCTCTGGAGAACTTTGGCTAATACAGATATTAAACCAATCTTGCATTCATGGAAATAGTTCCAGTTGCTAATGGCACACACTCCTTTTTATATGTTGCTCAACTTGTTTTTCTAGTATTTGGTTCAGCATTGTTGTATGTATGTTCACAAGGGATACTTGCCTATAGTTTTCTTGTCTTGTGGTGTCTTTGTCTAGCTTTGGCGTCAGGTTAATATTAGCTTCATAGAATGAATTGGAAAGTTTTATTTCCTCTTCTGTTTTCTGGAAGAGTTTATAAAGAATTGATGTTAATTTTCTTTAAATGTTTGGTAGAATTTATTAGTGAAGCCGTATGGTCCTGAGATTTCCTTGTGGAACATTTTTTGATTACTAACTTATTTTCTTTACTTATTATAGGGTCTAATTAGATTTTTTTTTACTTCTTTGGTAGTTTGTATATTTTAGGAATTTGGGCATTTCATCCAGGTTATCTACTTTATTAATTTATAACTATTGTGAGTTTTCCCTTTTAATCCTTTTTATTTCTGCAAGGTGAAAAGTGATAACCCCTCTTTTACTCTTGGTCTCAGTATTTTGAGACTTCTCTTTTTTTCTCAGTAAGTTTTTTTCTGGCTAAAGGTTTGTTAATTTTGTTGATCCCTTTAAAGAATGAATTGGCTTTCTTTGATTTTTCTCAATTAAAAAATTCTGTATTTTATTTATGTCCACTCTGATTTTTATTATTGCTTTTCTCCTACTTGCTTTAGGTTTCGTTTCCTCATTTTCCACTTTCTTCAGTGGAAAGTTAGATTATTGATTTGAGAACGTTCTTCTTTTTAAGTAAAGGCTTTTACAGCTATGATTTTGTCCCTAAGTATTAACTCCATCTTGTCGGTTTGTGTTGTGTTTTCACTTTTGTTCATCTTGAACTATTTTCTAATTTCCACTGTGGTTTATTCTTTAATCCATTGGCTATTTAGGAGTGTATTGTTCAATTTCCACACATCTACAAATTTCTCAAATTTCTTTTATTGATTCCTAATTTCATTACAATGTAATCAGAGAACACACTTTGTATAATTTCAATCCTTTTATATTTATAAAAGCCTATTTTATGGCCTAATATATGGTCTATCCTGGAGAATATTCCATGTGTCTGTTGAGAAGAATGTGTATTCTGCTTTTGTTGAGTGGAGTGTATTATATAGTTCTATTCATTCTATTGTTTTATAGTGTTGTTCCAATTTTCTGTTTGCTTTTCGATCTTCGGCCTAGTTGTTTTATCTATCATTGAAAGTACAGTATTGAAGTCTCTAACTGTTATTGTTGAATTGCGTATGGGTCCCTTCAATTCTGTTAGTTTTTCCTTCATGTAGTTTTGGGTTCTAGTTTTAGGTGCATGTATATTTGTTAATTACCATATCTTCTTGATGAATTGACCCTTTGTCGTTATAAAATGTCCTTCTTTGGCTCTAGGAACAATTTTTGCTTTAAAATTTATTTTGTCTGATGTTAGTGTAACCACTCCAGCTCTCTTTTGGTTACTTTTGGCATATTATATCTTCTCGTTCTTTTACTTCCAAACTACTTGTGTCTTTGAATCTAAAATATATCTTTTGTAGATTGCGTATAGTTGTATCATGACTTTACAAAAATAAAATGGTCTGCCAATTCTGGTTTCAATCAGTGTGTTTAGCCCATTTAATAATGTAATTACTGATACAGTAGAATTTCTTTCTGCCATTTTGCTATTTGTTTTTATACATTTTAAGCCTTTTTTTTGTTATCTTGGTTATCTTACTCCATTACTACCTTTTTTCAATTACATAAGTTTATCCTAGTATATAATTTTAAACCTATTATTTCTTTTGCTATTTTTAAAAATTATTTTTATAGTGCCCATCCTGAGGAATACAATTATCATTGTAAGACAGTCTAGTTTGGTATAATGCCAATGTAATTTCAATTGTATGCTAAGACTTTGCTCCCATATAGCTCTTTGTCTTTCTCTGTCTTTTGTGCTATTACTGTCACACAAATTATACCTTTATACATGAAGACAGCTTTATAATTGTAGCTTTATGCAGTTGCATTTTGAATCATATAGAAGAAAAGTGTTGCAAACAAAAACAGATTTTTACTGTATTTTACATTTACATACTTATATATTTGCCTGTGTACTTGGTTACCTTTGCTAATGCTCCTTAGCTCTTTATGTAGAATCAAGTTAATGTCTTGTGTCCTTTTATTTCAGCCTGAAAGAGTCTCTAGTGTTTCCTGTAAGGCATGACTGCTAGTGACAAATTTTCTCAGTTTTGGGTTTGTTTTTGTTTCTTGGAGGATAGTTTAGCTGGATATAGAATTTTTAGTTGATAGTTGTTTTTTTTTTTCTTTCAGCAACTTAATATGTCATTCTGCTGCCATCTGGTCACCATTGTTTCCAACAAGAAGTTGCAGCTGTTCATTTTTCTTCATTGTCTTTTCTTTTTTGTTCTTCAGACTGGATAATCTCAGTTGACCTAGATACAAACGAATGGGAATAGGTCAAGAAAAATGCCACAAAGCTCACTCTTCTTCCCTAGAGTCAGCTGTTTAATAAATGCTCCTCAGATTGGTGCAAGCTTTTGATTCATTTCCAGACTTCTAAGAAAAGTATATTTTTATAACTTTTTGCCATTGTTTTTATTTCTATTGAGGAGCCATTCCAGAAGTGCTTCTTCATTATATACTTTTTGAACTCAAGACCTAAGGATTGTGGTCATCCTTTATGAATGCTATTCAATAACTATTTATCAAGTGTCTTAATCCATTTGTGTTACTACAAAAGAATACTCGAGGGTAGGTAACTTATAGAGAAAGAGGTTTATTTGGTTCACAGTTGTGTAGGCTGTACAAGAAGCATGGCATCAGAGTCTGCATATAGGGAGGGCCTCACACTGTGTCCAATCATGGCAAAAGGCAGAGTGGAGCCATGTATTACATGGCAAGAGAAGGAGCAAAAGAGAAAGATTAGGGAGGTACCAGGGTCTTTTTAACAATCATTTATCATGGAAACTAATATGAGAACCTGCACACAACTGGGAGGATGGCACAAAGCCATTCATAGAAATCCACCCCCAAGACCCAAAACCTTTTCATTAGGCCCCACCTCCTATAGTAGAGATTGAATTTCAACCTGAGACTTTGCAAGGCTAAACAAACTATATACAAACCATAGCATTGAGTAATACAATGAGCCATATATTGGATGCTGAAGATTACAATGTGCCTCTCAATGTCTTTTAAAACTCAGTACTGCTTACATTAGCTCCTTCTGTAGTTACAGTTTTTATATTGCCAAGAGTTAGGAGGCATTGAGTAAGAAACATATGAAGAAATAAGCAGAAAAGAAAATCTCTAGCATAATACACCTCTAATGTATATGTGAAATGTAGTTAATGTAATTGTGTTTAGAATTGTGATAAGGTACTCTCAGGTACATGAATGCTTCAGGGGTATGAAGAAGAGGTGATGTGAACAAAGAAGTGAGGTCATTATTACGTAAGTTTAAACACATTGATGTATGCATTAGTGACGTATATATACTGTGTAGTAAGTGACAGAACAGGATGACAATACTGTTGACAAAACTCACGATAAATAATGATCTGTGAATCTATCAGTTACACTTTTTAGATCTGGAATTTGGGGCCAGAGGGAGAAAGGTCAGTAGAAGGGTCCAAAGCTTAATGAAACAGTGGCCAAGATATTGAAAACTGAGTTCTGTTTTCTACCCAGGCGTGGCTCTTGGGAATACAAAATAGTTTGTTTTTAATCACAGGAACCATCTTATCAGTTTCTATAATAACTAAAAGAACAAATCTGACAAGGTTAAGGAGCAGCTTAATTAAAATGTTGGAGAAAATGATAGAAATAAATTAATTCAGAGAGTGCCTTTGACATTAATCATCAAAAAAAATGCATCTCATTTTGGTAGCATACTTAGAAAAAGCAAAATAAGAATAAATTTGCATGCCAATTAGATACAAAGATACCACACATACCTCAAGATAAATTTAAGATCCTGAAACAAGCAATTGGGTCCATAATATTCTATAACATATTCATTTGGGCATGTGCGCTATCCACATTTTTAGTGAGAGATAATGCATTCAATCAAGGGCCGTAGAGAGAGTGCCATCAACAATATTCCAAGTTCTAAACTAAACTTGCAGAAGATTGTCTGTGCAAGTTCACTTATAATATGTATAATTTATATGAAAGCAAAGTACATATGGATGAAAGAAACAGTTGAATGAAAAAGGAATACACTTTTAAAATTTTGCTCAATATTTTATAATTGTGGATAGCTAATTTTTTATTTAAAAATTATATTCTTCCATAAATAATTATCCATGAGAAAATCTTTATAGACAGCCTTATAAAATGTTCACAGTAAATTAACACATTTGAAATCAAAATTGGTAGGAACTGCTTGCGTATAAAGGCAGCATACATTTTGATTCATGAAATTTGTTCAATTCAGCAACCATGGAAAAAATAATTACACTATATTTGTCAGACTCAGTTTTAGGATGACTAAAAAGATGATTAATGATTGTTAAACATGCATAAAAAAAATTTAAACTGATTTTTTAGGAAGGCTTAACATAATTATTAGTTAACTTCAAGTTATAAACTACACAAGAAAATTAGCTTATGAATTTTATGCCATAAATCAAATTTACTCCCTTAAGAGAGAAGATACTTAACTGAAGAAAAAGAATGTGAATCAGTAGAAAGGTTATGTACAAAATTTGATTTGTGTATAGGGATGTGTGCAAACTGAGTCTGTAGGGGAACACATAAAAATTGGTTACAATTTCACTGTCATAATTGTGTAGTGTAGAGAAATCAACAGCACAGAGGAACTACTCTAACACATTAAGGTACTTGGTGAAATGACAGAGATTCTCCTGTTGAATAACAGAATTCAAAACATTTTCAGTGGTAGGCAACTGTGTTAAGCTTTCCTGACCGTGGTGGAAATAAAGGCCCTAGAAGAGCTGAGTGGTGTCATTAGCAGTGCAAATAGAGTTAAAATGTGCCATCATCTAGAACTAATCTCATGTGATCAGGAAACTGAATCTCCTCACTGCAGATGGCTCTCATGCGTCAGGAGGATGGTGCTGGTCAGAGGTCAGTGTTGGAAGTCCTTTCTTATGGCAAAGACTTTGCAGTCTGTGTGTGCGTGTGTGTGTGTGTGTGTGTGTGTGTGTAAGTGTGTGATGGGGTTGCAGTTGTGGGGTGTAAGGAATAAAATGCAGCTTCTTTTTGTATGGCAAACAGAAAACTGGATAAACAGTAAATTTTGAGATGTGGCAATGATAGGTAAAGAGGGGGCTCTAATCCCATGTTGTGGTTAGTGAAGCATTGCCCTACACACACCATATTAACGACTAGTTTCACAGATTGATAATGCAGTTAAATACCTGCTATAAAATGATAGTGAACACCATTTAGTTTTTTTATTGATTCTTAAGTCATATTTGGATCATACCATACCCCCGAGTACCCACTATAATATTAGCTATCGAGTCATATGTTTTTATAAATATGCTGGTTAAGAGAATTCTGGTTTCCCAGAATGTTGGGTATCAAACTATCCCCTGCACTGGATTTTATTTAATTCCAAAGGTTGTGGACTTTCCCAGTTGTGCTACATTCTATCTTCATCAGTCTGAATGACATTTGCTCTTGACATTCTGTTCTTCTGTGTTTAGTCTTGGAGTTTTGTTTTTCAGTTATTTAAGGATATGACCGCTTCCTTCTGAGAGGCTGTGAAAATAATTATTCCATGAACAGATACTGCAGTTTGGAGATACCATCAGGAACTCCAATTCTGTATTAAAAATTGCTATGATCATTGTCTCTTTCCTTTTTTATTATTTCTAAAAATGTTATTACCTTTCCAAAAAAATACATCTTTGCTTTCACAGGCATTCATGTGTTATTTTATCAAACTGCTTAGCATTCACCTTCTTAAGGTATCATGCAGTGCTGGTATTTTTCTGCAAGGCAAATCAAACAACCTTTCTCACTTGGTTGGATGTTTTTGTTTGGAGTTGTTCTGTCTGATGTGGTACCGCGAGCCGTATGTAACTTGAAATGAGGCTAGTCTGACTTGAGGTGTGTTGTAAATGTAAAATACGCACACCATGTCAAAGACTTTATGCCATAAAATAATAATAGAATATTTCAAGAATTTTTATACTGATCGCATGTTAAAATTACATTTTAGATATATTGGATTAAATACATTATCAAAGTTAATTTCATTTATTTCTTTTTACTTTATTAACGTGGCTACTAGAACATTTAAAATCACGGATGTGGCTTGCATTATGTTTCTGTTGTGAGAGGATAAAGAAAATGTGTTCAGGTTATTGCAGAATCCGTGATAAAAACTCATGGAGTCACGTCCTTAGTGTATGCTTCTCTGGTGAGATGAATGATGGGGAAGAGGAAATCCTGATAAAAGAAAATGGCTTGTTTGGTAATTATTGGCTGTGCTGTTAATTTCTACCATTATGTGTATGCTCTGTTAGCCTGATTTGCTTGGTTTAATTGCCAGGTTGGGATGGCTTCTTGATGGAGGAGGGAATGGAATCATTGTGCTATTTAGGGCTCCTTTTAATGGTGACCCCTTTACTTTTCAATCATTTATAGTTCACTCATATGACTGAGAAGGATAATGGCAGGAAGGAAATACAGAAAGCATGCATTAAAATATGGCTAATATAATATAAGATGCGCTGCATTTTAGTGTACGGTAGGTTAAATTTGCAAACCTATTCTGTAGAGTAAGTATGTAGCAGTTTGTGTTGCTTTCTATGAGTCTGTGCCTGGGGTTACATGTATAAAGCAGCAGTTCCCCTAGTCTCGTGATTTTAGCCATTTGAACTTGAAATGTGAATTTTACTGCATAATTGGTCTGGTTGTTTATATCAGTATCTCTTGGCAAGACATCTAAATGAAGTAAATTGTCTGTGTTCTAGCTTTCTGGTTGCTCAGTAGTTACTACCCAAATAGATATATGAAGGTATTCAGTGTCCTAGCCATTGAGTGATTTGCTAGTAAACCGACTCTGATTTCTAAACCCATTTTACTTAGATTTGCAGAAGTGTGACAGAATAAATATGGTCATGAGGACAGTCGTCTAACAAATTGATATTTTTCCTCTCTAGTTTGAATAAATACAACGAGGGCCTGAACTAGTCAGTGAGAGAGTTGGAGAAGGCAACTGGAGTTTTTAAAAAAAGATACAAATAAAGTCATTTGGCAATGATCACTGGTTGGCAGGGGTGGGTGGTAAAGAAAGAAATGGATTTCAGGTAAGCCCTAGTTGGGTAGCATGGGCTAATGGCTGGATGTTGATGCCTTTTACAGAGTAAGGGCCACTCTAAGAAGGGGGCAAGATTGAAAATAGGTTGTGGAAGGCTCATGATTAGGCATGTTGACATTATAACATCATAGAAGCTCTGGCTGAAAGAAAACTTAAGTTCTGTCTAGTCCAATAACTTATGGTAATATTGGTAGTTTAATATAATAAATATTAAATGCCTTCTGTTTCCAAAGCTCTGTGCCAGACACCAGAATTCCCCACTGGAAAAAATTTAAAAGCTGGCTCATTTGAGGGTTTCCATTCCTAAAGTGCTAGTTTACCCAGGTTTACTGCAAAACAGCTTTGGGTGATTCCCCCTTCCTTCCTTCAGCACCGAAGCTTGTCAATAAGGAAGGATCCCACATGGGAAATCACTAACCCTCAATCTAAACAGGAAAGCTCCAGAAAACACAGGTTCAGACTCATTGCAGATGAGAGGTGGCCCTTCATATTTCCTGAAAAATATTGTAGGCTGTTGGTGTAATTAATCCTCATTAATGTATTGAACATCTGCTATATGTCAAGGGCTGGGAATATATTGGTGATTGAAACAGACATAGTCACTGCTCCCATGGAGCAGACACAATCACATCAAAAATTGTGTGGTGGGGAGGACAGGGAGAGAGAGAGAGAGAATTAATAATGGAACATTAGAACATGGTAGGGGAAAAGGATGTTTAAGCCAGGATCTAAAGGATGAGAAGAAGCCATCACTGAATTATACATGGAACTTTCTTCTGTGGGTTACTGGAAAGGGCAAGGTCAAAAACATGTGGTTTACTTGAAATTCTGATGAGTCTGTAGCTTAAGTTTAAACATCTATTTTCTTTTAAAATATACATCACTTAAACACACTAATACACTGAATAATTTGATTATTTTTCTCAATCAGGTTTGTTCTTATTGTAAGACTAATTTTTTTACAGGCTAGAAAAAAATCGAGAATTGTGATCAGTTTACCTGACTGACTTGTTGCTATTGTTATTTTCCCCACAACTCCAAGAGATTGCAAATGCTTTGATAACATTTCTCCTATGAAAACGTATCTGGAAACAGTTCATCAGAATTGGGCTTTCGTCTATATTAGATGAGTTAATCATTCACAGGTTGTTAGGTGACAGTCATAGATTGCAAGCATTTTAGATATGACAAAATAAGGTAAACAGCTTATCAGCTGTAATTTAAAATTGTAAAAGCAGCAAAAAAAGTTGCTCTCTGAAATATCATAATTTTGAAGAAGAATGCAAAGTAAACTTCATTTGAATTGAAAAGAAGCCAGCCTTTCCAATGGCAAGAATTAAGCCTGTTCACGTTTTCAAACATGCATTTTGTTTATATGATCTTCAGCTCTCTATAGAATTTTAGAGAGAAATTCAGTGTTAAGAATAGCACCCTGTTAGTAGTTAAATGATTGGAAATGATCGGCATTGTAATTAGGTATAATTGGAAATAGATTTAGTTCATAAGAAGAAACCTAAATATATATGTGGAGTTTTATAAATTAATGATTGTATTAATTACTCCTGAGGATTTCCTTTATAGTCTAGATGATTCACGGTTTGTATACGACACACAAAATAATGATCCCTAACTTCTTAGAAGTCAAAGATCATCCAAGATATATTTCATTAAGTTTTATCATATGCTGAAAGTGATCAGATGGGTACCCTCTTTAGAACAAATCTGTTTCATTAGTTGTTTGAAGGTAGTAACAGCTTATAGATTTATATTTCAAGGTTTATGTTCTTCCTTTGCTCTTTCTCTCCTTACAAGTTTCTCTACTGACGAATAGTATGGATTTGGAAAAGATCCTAAAGGAAATATTATTTTAGGGAATAGAATATATTCACTACTCTTACAATATAGAATGTCTTCCGGTTCCCTTAGTGCAGTTCATCTGCCTTCCTGTTTGTTGCTCTTCTTTAAGACTATCTAGAGCTTTCCAGCATGCAATATTCATCTCTACTCACAACCCCAAGATATTCTGAGGATTCTCCAAGGGAATTTGGCTGAGATTTTCCTGGGAATAGAGAGGGCTTGGACAAAGATTTTGCAAATTCAAGACTGTATGATTCTGTCTTCACATTTGTGTTAACACAGCCTGGTAGCCCACTAATGCTATTCTAGAACACTCAAATTACATGTGCCGGCTGAAGCTTCTGACGGTGAAATGTTAAAAATCTCTACTAAGCTTTATTGGTAAGAAGGCACTGTTGGCATTCGTGGATTTGATATTCATGATTTCAGGTGTTTGAGGCTGTTCCCAAAGGTTTGTGATAATAGTCATTCAAAATTGCTTTGAGGCTCAGCAGGAGTGGTGATGAGTCAAGCCATGACACTGCTGGGCGGACACATGCCGCAGAGTTGACCAATGAGCCTTGCTGACCGCTGGGCACACTCTTCTCCCATGCACATTTACTTTCCCTAAGCGGTAATCACTACTACTTTATATAAATTTTTCATCAAAGATATAAATCTTGATGGAAGTTGAAAGTGTTATGTTATGAATCTGAGCATGGGAAACAGCAATTCAGACATTTCCTTATTTGCAAATACTTAAAAGGTATCAAGACGGTCTTTCAAATACATACTCTCTAGTACCATTATTTCATCTTACAGATGGGGAATCTTAAGCTAAGAGCCTGTAAGTTACTTGACTGGGGTCAGCTAGCTTTTGCCCTAAACCTGAGTCCTCTAGTTCCAAACTTCATACTCCATCCTCTGCAGTTACCCTTAGATCTAGGCCACCCCAAATAGAAGGCTCTTTGCCCAAGAGCTTGCAAATCAGTTTCTCACACAACAAAATTAAGCAATTTTTTTCTCCCCTGTGGCATCTGCTTTCAGGGCTGTGTCCTCTCGTTCCCCTCTCCTGGGAAGCACTGGCCTCTGGTGCCTTTAAATATGGAAAGTGGCATAGCAGGTTTTGTATAGCAGGCAAAAACTGTTTCGTGAGAGGGTCTTGAATTGCTAAAATATAAATGTAAACATACATACAAATTTGGTAATGTCATGGTGAAGTGTATCAGGTTTCATGCTTTATTTGATGGTTTCACACGTAAATGTGGCTTTTGTGTTCCTCCTTTGCTTCTCTTCCCAGTTTAAACCAGAGGTTCTCATAGCATTTCTCTAAACTGTGTGTCTGTCTACTCACTGGTTTGCTGGTCTCCCAGCTCCCTGGTGCGGCTCCCTGGAAAAGGTGCTTGCCTTCATTCACATTTTCTTCCTTTTTTCTTTATGCATGATTTCCCTAAAAGTTTCTGTGTAATCCAAACTTTATTTTCTTTTAAGTTCTGGGATACATGTGCTGAATGTCCAGGCTTGTTACATAGGTGTACATGTGCCATGGTTGTTTGCTGTACCTATCAACCCATCATCTATGTTTTAAGCCCTGCATGCATTAGCTATTTGTCTTAATGCTCTCCATCCCCTTTCCCCACACCCTCCAACAGGCCCCGGTGTGTGATATTCCCTCCCTGTGTCCATGTGTTCTCACTGTTTAACTCCCACTTATGAGTGAGAACATGTGATGTTTGGTTTTCTGTTCCCGTGCTAGTTTGCTGAGGATGATGGTTTCCAGCTTCATCCATGTCCCTGCAAAGGACAGGAACTCATTCTTTTTAAGGCTGCATAGTATTCCAAGGTGTATACGTGTCACATTTTCTTTATCCAGTCTATTATTGATGGGCATTTGGGTTGGCTCTGAGTCTTTGCTATTGTAAATAGTGCTGCTAATCTAAACTTTCTTTACCAACTCCAGTAACACAAGCATGCTGCCGTGCTGCTAGCTCATCTCTGCCCTTTGCTATCACTTCGCCTGCAGCAGCTACAGCTTTTGCCATTGAATAGCGTACTTCCCTGCACCCTTTTATAATGGATTCCAGAGATACCTACGGAGTGTTACTTGATATCCTTTTGAAAGCATTTTCCCATCTTTTTAGATTTTATTATTGTTTCTCTTTGACCTTGAAATGAAGTTAGTAATAGTTTGATATACGACTTTCATGATGCAAGATTATTTACTAAATTTTCCTTATATGTGATCATCACATTCTTAACATCTGCTGGCCTCCAAAATGGGTGGGCTAATGAGTGATAATTGTTTTTTGTTAAATCTTTTTTTTTGCATATGAACTTTATTATTCTTTACATTCAGAATAGATACCTTTTATTAGAAGCATTCAGCTACCCTTTCCAAATACTTACTTTTACAAGCACTTTCAAGTTATAATCTATTAAATTAGCTAGCACTCAAACTTCTTATATATGTTTCGGGACACATGTGAAAGTTATCTTATTTAGAACCTCTAAGTAAATGCAGTTTTTGACTGCAGTTTTTTTAATGGCAAAAATGGCATTTCATTAAAGCTCTGTTGGGCTTACCATTCTCTTCATATTAGTTTCATGCTAATGACGCAAAATTTCGGAGCCACAATTTTATTTGTAAAGATATTAATACTTAGCCAGATTGTTGTGCACATTAAGTTAAAGTAAATAAAGCATTTGACACATGGTAGACAATAAATGGCCGCTACTATTACTATTTCAAACTTATGAACAGGCCGAGTGCAGTGGCTCACGCCGGTAATCCTAGCACTTTGGGAGGCCGAGGCAGGCAGATCACTTGAGCTCAGGAGTTCGAGACCAGCCTTGGTAACATGGCAAAACCCCATTTCTACAAAAAAAAATACAAAAATTAATCAGGCACAGTGGCATGTGCATATAATCCCAGCTACTTGGGAAGCTGAGGTGGGAGGATTGCTTGAACCCTGGAGGCCAAGATTGCAGTGAGCTGAGATTGCGCCACTGCACTCCAGCCTGTTCAACAGAGGGAGACTCAGTCTCCAAAAAGAAAAAGAAAAAAACCCCAAAACAACAGCAGCAAAAAACTTATGAGCAATTTTGTGCCTCACTGAGTAGTCTCGTTTTAAGATAACATGAAATTTATTAATTTTCTTGGTGTATCTTCACTTTATATTCTTTTTATTTTCCCCCACCCCAGCCCTTCACCCCTTCATTATTTAAATATTTATTGAGCCCCCACTGTGTGCCAGGTCCGGTTATGGAGATTCTGCAGTAGGTGATAAAAGCCGCTGCTTTCATGGAGCTAATATTCTAGAACCAGTGCATGTTACCTTTTTGTTTTTGTAATGTTTAAAGGCTGTTTTTAAAATCGGCTAGGAGCTCCATTTTTAGGTAGTCTGTGGAAATGCAGACACAATGGAATCATTTTGTGATCACCTATTGAATTATTAGAGACAGTTCAGAAAATGATGTTATTTTCCAAAAAGTAAGTTCACACTGATTCCCTTCTGATAATCACGGAAAGGCCCATATTAAGGCAAAATATCAGACAAATGTATGATTTTGTTGTTATCAATTATGTGACTTTTTATATTTAATCCTTGTGTTTTATCTTGCTTCTTTTCAAAATGACTATTATTATTTTAGAACAAAACACTCTACAGTAAAGTTAACATAAAGATATAAAATTTTATTTACTCGTTGCTTTCTTTAATAAGAAAACTTAAATTTTTAATCGCAGAAGCAATACGTGCTCATTATTAGAAAAATTAGAAAGAGAAAATGCAGGTAATTAAATTTTAAAATCATAACTACTTCTATAAAATATCTTTTTCTATCCTTCCAAACTTTTCAGTATGGTCATATATCTTTTAGGAAAATAAAATCATAGTGTACGTATTATTTTGTAAACTAATGTAAGCTTTGACTTATTTGTAGTTTTTCAGTCAATATTCTTTAACATAGTTTTTAGAGGTTATATATTTTGTATAGTTCTAACTTATGTTGCAATACCCTATTGTTACCTATTTATGTTGTTTCCAGTTTATTTTCAGTTTTTATAAGCAATCTTGCCACGAATCCTAGTCTCAGCAGATATTTCTTATGTCTTCAAATATATCCGTACGATAACCTGTAAGAAGTTAAATTGAATAGGCTATTACGCTTTTAGTTACATGTCATAAAATTGCTTTCCACCAAGATTTTTAAAGTTTACATTTCTCCAGCAGTCTATGAGGTGCATGTTTCTCCAAAGCACTAATAATATGAAGAATAGTAAATTGGATGGGTTCACACACACACACACACACACACACACACACACACACACACATGCGTGCACTAGTTCTGTGATTCTTTGTGGCAGAAGGAAAGTCTTCAAGGTCAGTTTCTCCTCCTTGATCTCCAAGGTTTAGTGCCAGGAACATTCTGAGCCCGGAAAATTTAGCTCACACCCACCAAAATTACATGAGATCGATTGGAATCAGCTTGGCATCAGAATGTTCATTCAATGGTTTATGCAACTGGCTTTCCCGTCTCAAATGAGATCAGATAGTTTAGAAAATATGGGCAGATCGCTCAGATGAGGACACAGTGCTAGATCTGCCTGAGCTCCCTGGACCAGACCCACTGGCTTTGGTCACATGGAGAGGAGAGTGGGAAAGAGCATTGACCAGGGTAGGGGGCTGCCATGGCAGGGCTTCCCCCAGCCCTCAGGGTGCAGCCAAAGCTTTCCTTACAGTTGGAATGGTGCCTTTTATGATTTGTTAAGAACTGTGGCTCTTTCAGAATTTATAATTTATTAAGTTAACTTCCCACAGGATTTAAACCAGTTAGCCAAATCATGTGGTTAGTTGTCACGAGGATAGTGGATGGTCGAAGAAGCAACAACCTAAAAGAACACATATGTGCACACACATGCACGTGTGCATGCACGTAGATTTTGCAGATGAGCCAGAGACAGTCTTTTTCTACTGGCCTCAATATTTGTTTTATAATTCTTGACCCTCACCCCCAGCGAGTATGATCTTCTCTCTGTGTCCCAATATAAAACGATACTTCGATTTTCCTTATTTGTTTATTGCTTAAAATGCCTCTTTGGAAACAAAATTTTAATGTAGCATTAGCATTTCAATAACTTTTTAAACCCTAGAAAGGATTTCCATTTCTCCAAGAGAATCTGTTGTTACTTAACTTTGTAAGATAAACTTAGCTGTAAGGGTTATTTTAGAATACATTTCAAGCTCATTTTATTCTCTAGCACATATTATTCTAGAAAATATTGGTTGCTAGGTTTTGCGGAAGAAATCCTTTGACTTAAATTGGATAACACTAAATTGAAACTCAGAACACTTTTAAAATGTAAAAGTTGCCAGCACATTGAATTAACTGTATTGTACTGTTTGGGAAATGTTTGTCACCTCACTTGGCGTAAAGAAAAATGTTGAAAAGACCAAAAAGCCTATGCTTATGTAGGCTTTCAATTCTTGCCTAAACCCAGCCTTGAGTTGGCCATCACCAAGAATAAAAATTGGGTATTTCTTATCATGCATTATACCTGGCCTTGTGAATACAGTCATTGTTTTTAAAGACAGCTTTTTTTTTAACCCAACATCATCATCCTCCTAAAAGGGGATAAGGTAGATAATCAAAGCTAAAACAGTTTTTTATACAACAACCAAAAGGCAAGAGTTCGTCCAAGCTTCATCTAATTGATACTGAAAAGAAACCAAGCAAAGCTTCCAATTAGCTTGATGTGTACAATGATGGGCTTTCATTCCCAGTTAATTAAGAGGGATTCAATAAGGCCAAGGCCATGGGTTCTGATCTTTCATTTTGCAAGAAAAAAAATTACCCGCAAAATAAAAGCTTAACTAAAAGGAAACCTTTGTTTAGAGATTCTCCAGGGGTGATGAAGTCTTACAGTTTTTATCTTGTGGTCCCACACAGTTCTTCTTTTGTCTCCTTACTTTATTACCTGCAGGGCACACCTCATATTCCATTTCACACATCCTTTCCATTTAAAACAAAGTCAATGAGATTCCTTCTAGCAAACAAGGGGTGTGGTGTTGAGTTCCGTGCTGAAGAAGTCCTAGCATCCTTGGAAGGTCAGGGAGGGAGAGGACCTAAAAAGGCATCTGGCCTCAGCCCCTTCTTTTACAGAGGAGGAGACTGAGGTCCAGGGGAAGTGAAATGACCTGCACAAGATGACATAAAACAGGAGAGCCTCTGGAACCCAATCTCTTGATTCATAGCCGGCTTGTTCTTTCCATTCAACCTTATTACTTTGATGTTGCTGAAAGAATTATTGTCTGTTCAAAAAGGTATTATTGTCTGTTTTCTGTTGTTGGACGTTCCTTTCAACCTTGTGTCTTGTTACTGCTCCTAAAGAATCAGTTATGCATACTACTTTTATAGCAATGCGTAGAGTACGTACTTAATGTATTAAAAACATGAGTATGTGAAAACAATTCATATTTACTCATTCAATTAACCAACATGTATTTATTGAATGTCAGCTATGTGCTAAGTACTGGCCATATCAAGTCAAATAATAGGTAATCCTGCATTTATACATAGGAATGTATTCAGGGTTTTCTTTTGCGTTCGTTTTCTTGTAAAACATCATATGGTTAACAGGATGTGATTATTCTCGATGTTTTTATTTATGATGTCTAAATTCCTCAATACGGCATTTCAAATGATCTTTAAAATACTTTGAGTTTAGGTAACTTTCAATGACTTTAGTAATGGTATTTAATGGTATATAATACTAATTCATATGATATTTAATTATGTCATTTGAGATACTAAAATATGATATCCTGCTCTTAATGCAGCCTTGCAGATGAGAATTGTTACAGATCAAAAGCCATTAGGTGATGAAGCTTGTCCCCTGCAATGCCTGGAACTGCTAATATAGCCAGACCCCTAGACTTCCTTCATCCTCACCCCTAGAACTGCCATCAACTGGGACATGCCAGAGAGTGTTCTAGCAGTTTGATACCCAAAGATAGCTGACTTGGTTTCTGTCCTTAAGTTACGATAGAAACCCTAGGACTCACAGCGGAGAAAAAATGTCAAGTGCCCAGTGAGAAAGAGGAAGTCATCACTGAGGGGAAGGGCCAATAATAAGCCTCTTAGATTGTGTGGGGTTTAAGATTTGCCTGAGGATTACATGGAAGAACTTAGGGAATAGGGCAGGCTGGCCACGTAATAGAAAAATGCTAGTCAAGATTAGGGGTGAAGTGGGGGAAAGGCCTCACTTGGCTTAAGGCTTGCAATTACTTACTTTCCTTCCTATTTTAGCCACATCAAGTAGTTAGTCCCTCTTCCTGCATAACTGTCCCAGATGCAAACGCTTTGCTCCCTAGCGTGGAAGACTTGTTTGGGTGCATTGAGAGATTTCAGCAATGATTGCTGCTATTTTTGTATGGAAGTCAGTCGTTTTGTAAGATCAGCTCTAGTTGTAGACACCAAGCACTATCATTCCAGACCATCTCCCCACAGGTCTCCTACCAATTTCCTCCAAGAAGAGTTTGATACTAGGGCATAGTAAGACATCAGGTAACAGTAACAAGGAGAACGGAATTTAGTTTAATACTGCTGTTTTTCAATTCCAGCTTCATAATAGCTCTTTGTTTATGTCAAGAAAACAAAATCAGGAAGAATGAAAGTCGGAGGCCTCAGGAGAAAAAATCTGTTTCCCTGACGGCAGGGAGGGCCTTGCTCAGCCAGGTAGAAGGGGTTTTTGTGCTGATTCTGATAGGAAGAAGCAGGGATTTTCTATTCTAAATTGTCCTTGAAGGGAGAGAGACAAAAGAGAGAAGAAAAAAGGGTGAGACCACCCATACCATTGACCGTCATCTCAAGAAACACAGTGTGCCAAACTTCTGGGAAACTTAGAAGGATTCCATTCAGCTCACTCCAGCTCCGAAACAGGCAGGCTGTCAGCTGTGTTGAGTGAATGTCATATCCATTCACTACTTGAAAGAAGTGTAACTGTGGGAGCAGAGATTTATTTGGGGATTTTTTTTTTTTTTTTTTTTGAGATGGAGTCTCTCTCTGTCGTCCAGGCTGGATGCAGTGGCACAATCTCGGCTCACTGCAACTTCCGCCTCCTGGGTTCAAGCAATTCTCCAGCCTCAGCCTCTAGAGTAGCTGGGACTACAGGCATGCACCACCACATCCAGCTAATTTTTGTATTTTTAGTAGAGACGGCGTTTCACTATGTTGGCCAGGCTGGTCTTGAACTCCAGCCTGGGTGATCTGCCCGCCTCGGCCTCCCAAAGTGCTGGGATTACAGGCATGAGCCACCGTGCCCTGCCTATTTGGGGGCTTTTTAAATTGTACCTGAAAATCAAAATCCTTTATCACCACTTAAAATTAGTGATTATCTTATTCTCATATATTTTGGATTCACTGCCTAGAAAGTAGTAAATGTTCGATATATTTTTGTAGTGAAGGCTGTAATAATTGCAGCTTTAACTGAAACTCTATCTGGATTGCACATTCTCATCTCATCTGGAAATATTTTGGGGTGTAGCTTGAAAAAGATTAAGGCACTTTTTTGAAAAGCATAATCACAATACTATTAACTTATGTTCCACAAATATTTAGTGAAAGTCTGCAGTGTGCATGACAGTGAGTGAGTTTCTGTCAGGGAAACAAGGAGAGCCTAACAGATAAAGAGAGAGGGAGGAATTTTTGGGTTGCCTATAAATGATCAGGAAGACCACTGTGGACCTCAGAGTTTGGCGTAAGTATAACGATTCTGAGTGGCATAATTGGAAGGGAAGGAAGATTGGTAGAGATGTGCAGGCTGGAGAATAGGGACCAGAGGAGGCGGAAGAGCTATTGCTGTGGCTGTGAGGTGCCTCCGCAGTCATCAGTATGGGTGTGAGGTTTCTGCATTCGAAGCAGGTATTGAATGGAGAGGGTTATGAAAGGGCTCTATTTTTCTTTTCAGGATGATAAAAAGCAAATCTATTGAAGGGCATTTTTACTTTAATAATGATATTATTTATCAAAATGCTTAGCATTTTCTGACAATAGGAGTGCATTGTGTCGTAGTTTTCTACTTTAGGACATTTTTAGCCAATTTTCCTTCTAAGACTCCTATACTTTCTTATACGTTGTAATTTTATTCAGGATTTTAAAAATTATTTTAAAACTTTAGGGCAGTTGAAGGGATACTAAAATACTCAAAAGGGGGTCAATAACTAAAGTCACTGAGGAAGGTGGGATTGGAGCTCAGCATGTCAAAAGATGAATTGATGGGAAACTGCTGACCACACTTAGCAGGAAAAAGACGAGCTGTGGCTTACATTACGTATCAGTAATAAAGCTGGAAGCAAAAATGCTAACCTTCAGATTGCTGCACCAAGCTACCCAAAACGCCCCAGGACCTATGCATTCTGATTGGTCAAAGTATTTCTGTATAATGGAACAAAGGAATTGCCAGTAATTAATCCATGAGAAACATATTTTGTTTTTTGTTTTTTTGCTTGGTTTGGGAGGAAGTTCTTTTATATCTGATTTAAAGACCACTACATTGCAAGTTTCATGACTTACAACCATAGTTGGGATGTTCTGTATGAGAACGTTTTCACTAGGAATCAGTCATTTTTAGGTTAGGTTTGAACTAATCAGGCCAACACCACCTCATGATCATCGGTATTAAAAACTATTGATAGATATAAACATGTGATTGGCTGTTTAACTGTGTTCCATTGTCAGAATGAAATTAACCTGTGAAATTAGATCCATGTGTGTTCCATTCACACTGGAAAAAGCCAGGAGAGGGAAAATGTTCCTTGACCCCAAAGCAAGTTTTTAAGGCTTCTGCTCTACCATGATTTTCCCCTTAAAATGAGAAATGAGAAAAGAGATTAAAGATAATCATATCTGCCTGGGTTTTGGTTGGATTGGGGCCTATCTTCATTAGTAATAAATCTCATATTTCCTCATCCTTAAAAAGAACTTGATCCAGACAATATGTGCTCATGTTCAGGGAAGAAGATCACAGGATTATCCAAAATGGGCTAGCCTTGGCTTTGCATTTGTGTATGGGTGAGGCTGATATTGGATTTAATTTCAAACCACAAGGTGTAGCCCCAGGAGAAAGGAGCCATTCTGGAAACTAATTGGCTTTTTCCATCCTACCTTCAACTCAAAGCATTATTAAACTCTGTTTCTAGCAGGAGGAGAATTTTCCTGCATGCAAATTTAGGGAAGTGGTTTAGGGACTTTAAAGGGCTTCACTGCGTGCAAGATAAATAACAGGAATCAGAGTGTTAAAAATAGAAGCTCTGAGTAAATAGCTATAGCTTTGTGGCCAACAGGTCGAATGCTCACTCTCAGTATTAAATGGGCAAAAATAAAGTTATCCTGTCCATATCGCTGAACACAAAACACGTACAAAAGGTGATGCACCCTTCAGATAAGTGGTGTATTGCCCAGAGCTCTCCATAGAAACAGAACCAATAGGATGTGTATATGTGGGGAAAGATACTTGTTTTAAGGAACTGGCTCACATGAACATCAAAACAGGTAAGTTCAAAATATGCAGGGAGGGCTGGCAAGCTGGAGATTCAGGGAAGAGCTGATGTTGCAGTTCAAGTCTGCTGCAGAATGGCCTCCTGCTTGGGGCGGCCAGCCTTTTGTTCTATTCAGGCTGTCAACCAATAGATGGGGCCCATCTGCATTATGGAGGGCAGTCTGCTTTGCTCAGAGTTAGCAATTTAAATATGAATCTCATCTAAAAACACCCTCATAGAAATATCCAGAATAGTGTTTGACCACATACCTGGGCCCTGTGACCCAGCCAAGTTGACACATAAAATTAACCATCTCAAGTGGGAATGGGCATTGCACATGGTGCTGTTTGCAATACTAGCACATGGAGTGAATGATGAAGAAGAGAGGCTTTTATCTGTCTCTCCTTCTTAAAGCACTGATGATTTTATTTACAATTAAAACAGATTGGCAGGGCGAGGTGGCTCACGCCTGTGATCCCAACACTTTGGGTCACCTGAGGTCAGGAGTTTGAGACCAGCCTGACCAACATGGTGAAACCCCGTCTCTACTAAAAATACAAAAATTAGCTGGGCGTGGTGGCAGGCACTTGTTATTCCAGCTACTTGGGAGGCTGAGGCAGGAGAATCGCTTGAACCTGGGAGGCGGAGGGTGCAGCGAGCCAATATGGCTCCATTCCAGCCTGGATAACAAGAACAAAACTCTATCTCAAAAAATAAATAAATAAAAATGAAAAATAAAATAGATTGAAAATACTGCTGGTCTTAAGTAAAGTCTAATATAGAAGATATTTTAGGAAAATTGTTTTAATCTTATTGCTTATGTTTGTAACATTTCTGCTAGATCTGCGTTGTAAGACCAGCCAGGAAACAAAGATTTATAGTAAAAATGTGTGATCTCACATACGTGGGTTAGTTTATCTTTTGTGAGGCTGTCTATCACAGCCTGCTGCTAAAAATAAGCAATCTTCTATTATTTGCTCACCTGTGATTTAGTCAGACAAGCCTGTGTATTCTAATGAACTGGGAAGAGGCAACATTTCCATTCAGAATGATAATTTTCTGTTAATCACCATTGAAATTGAAGAGCCTCCCAGATTGTTCCTCAACGTTTGAATTGGCCTCAATTAAAAAACAAAAAAGAGGACAAAGGAACATTTATATGAAAGTAAAATGTTCTTATTCTTTCTGGTTTTGCTAATAAAGCTACCAGATTGGTTTCCTTCTCTTTGTCCTCAGATTTTTTTTATATTCCTTTTATTATATTTTGATGTGGCCCATTAAAAATATTGCCCCATATTAGTGTATTGAAAATGGTTAGAATTAGATTTCGTAATAAAGTGAACTTAGTTCACTCAAATGTCATTTCCCCCACTGAATCCTTGTAGACACAGGCATTTAGATTGTATGTTTCCAATATGATATTGGAAAAGATGAAGGAATATTGGTAATTTGAGGTGAAAAAGAAAACTCTTATAGTTATAATTGAATGTGGATGCTTTGTCTCTTTTCTTGGAACAGAGGTTTAAAAAGAAAAGGAAGAAACTCCACCACTACAAAGCTACTTTGGAGAACATGTAGACAAAAATTTCTCGGAGGATATGCTATTTGGTGAAAATTTACAAGTTGCTCTTCATAGCTTTCTGAATTTGGGTCATATCTGCATTTTAAAATTGAATGTGCTACAGTTCCAACCTGTATGCTTTTGAGTGAACCTTAATGATGGGCCATTTCTTATTGCCATCATCTGTGCCTTTCATTTCTGATTTATGTCAATTTCCTTTAAATGCTTTGTGGTATTTAGGCAGTGGATAAGATAGTAATGCCATCGCATGCTGGTTGCTTAATGATGCAATTGCCTGAAAATTTAAAGCCCATAATAGCTTCAGGTCAGGTTCAGAAGTTCATGTTCCATGCCAGACATTTGAAGACTGAATCAGAGCCCGAGCACTGCCAAAGTCATGCCACATTTGTCAAGCCTGGTCTTGGGTAAAAGCTGTTGGAAGCCTCCCATTCATCCAAACCAATCACTGATAATGAAGCTTGAGGGGAACATGAAATATCTTTTCTAAAAGAACAGACAACCTCACCAGTTGGCTGCCTTTTTTTATTTTTAGTATAATTACCAGGGGCAAACTGTCTTGCAAAATTGGTGTCCTACATTAGCTTCGAGTCTGTGTTCTAAGAACTGACGCAAGGATGTTTTATTCGTTAAGAATATGTGGTTTGAGGTCAGCTGAACGTGATTCTTTCAGGTTTTTCTTGTGGGCTGTAATGTGATTGACTATTCCGTGATGTGGGAAGCTTACAGCTAGAAAAGCAACTTCAGGAGAACCACTTTCCTGTTTTCACGCTTACATTTTTATCTGACTAATTTGCTTGACTCCTGCCACAAATATCCATCAGTGCACAGATTTCTGCTACATGGAAAGTTCCAGAAGAGCTGCCCACCTGGAACACTTCAGTCAAGCCTGAAGCTGGAATTGTAAAGTGTGACTGATTCCAAAATCACCATGCCCCCACCTTCTCCTGCTAAATGGCTTAGAGTCATTTTTTTTTTTTTTTTTTTTTTTTTTGGAAGCTGCATGTTGCTTTTCCCCTTTTCTTTTTTTCAAAGGGCTTATAGTATTGGTTCCAGGATCTCAAAAGGATGTTTTGCAGATGAGAGAAAAGGACTTGAAAGTAGTCTGAAATGCTGGAAGGACTGGAGATGTTAACTGGTCACTTTCCCTCACTCTTTCTGCCTTTCATTTTCCACAGTCAGCTCTTTAAAGACTTTGGCTTTGAAGAGAGGAAAGGAAGTATGGCAGCCTCAAGGCTGATACTTGTTCTAGCTTTGTTTTTTCATGAGTGTTCAGAGAAAGGAGTTGAATTCAGATTCTCTGAAACCTGCCCAAGATGCATTCAGCTGGGTCCTAATGTGTCTCTGAAACACCATATTATAGTTCTAACTAGGTTGTGGCTAGCTATCTTTGTTATTACCGTCATCAAAAAACTGTTAACTAATTCCTCGCATATGTAAACCTTTGCAATTCAGAACAGACTCACTTTACCTGATTCTCATTACCACTTGGTAATAAAGGCACAAGGCACGGCAGGTATTGGTATCATCCTCATCCCCCAATGTGTAGATGCAGAAAGGGAGGATGAGCGGTAAGCCTTTCCCCCAGCTTTCACAGCTAGCAAGTGGCAAGTCTAAGACAAACCATGCTAAGTCCGGTGCTTTTCCTGTGTTTTATACTGCCTCCTGCCTTCTGTGGGCAGACTTTGGTGGCTACTGGAGGAAAGAAAAAGATCCTTGCTCCTGATGAGCTTACAGTCTACCTGGAGAGACAGAACTGAGGCATGAAAGAGACAAAGAAGAATGCAAGGTGGGCTGTGCTAAGTGCGAAGTCAGTAGTTCTGCGGTTAGATGCTGCAGGAGCGTCATGTAGGAGAGGTGATCAATCGAAGGCAGGGACAGCAGAGAAAGCTTTCGGGAGGAAGTGAGAGTTGAGTTGATCTTGAAAGGAGAGTAGGTCTTAGATAAGAGAGCAGAGCAGCTTGAACAACTGTATCACAGAAGCAGATGCATATGACAGTGCATAGGAGGCTGAGCAAGCTACTGAGCTGGGCCCACATATTCCATCAGGGAGACAAGTCTGCAGAAACAGCAAAAGGGCCAGGTTGTGAAAGATCTTGAATGCCTGAATTTGGATTTAGTCCATTAAACAAGGAGAAGATATCCAGGGCTTCAGAGCAGTAGCTTCATGTGTATAATTGATTAGAGACTAGAGATCACAGAGCGGGGAGTAGTATATCAGTGCAGTTCATAAAGGCAGTAGAATGAAAATAAAGGAATGAATGACCAGGTCACACAAAGGAAAAATGAGCAGGATTTTTTAGGGGAAATAGGAAAAATAGAGTGATCATAAAATTTATCATCCAACCTAGGACAGTTTTCAAGACAAATGCTACACTGGTCAGGATGCTGGGAAAACAGGCACAAACTGGGACTATCCCAGGCAAATTGGACATATGATCATGCTGGTCGACATTGATGCTGAGGTTTTGAGACTGGGACAGTTGTGGTCATTGATAGAAGGAAACCCAGCAAGGCCAGTGATCTTGGATTTTAAGCTTCAAGATGACTGCAGTTAGGTCAGGAGTAGATTTCCAGTGCAAAGTTAGAAATGCACAGAACTTGTCTGTACAGCCCTTTGTTTCACTTTTCACTCCTCTTTTAACCCCCAGTGTTTAAAAAAGAAAGAAAAAAGCACTTTCTTTTGAAGGAAGCTAGCAAAGTAGGAAATGGCAGCCATATCCTAGTACTGTCCACATGGTGCCCTGTAATTCTGCATTTTGAAACGTGAGCCGGAGTGTTCTGTCAGAACTCATCATCTTTGCCACAGCATGGCTTGCAAAAGCAAATCTTTGCACGTTTTCCCACATCAAAGGGAATCGTTTGTCTCTTAAGTGGATTCAGACTACTTTGTGTTTCAAAACAACAGAACTGAACGTCTGTCAACCTGTTAACAGTTGAGATTTTCAGAAGGAAGAAGTGTGAACTAGAAGGGGTGTGAGTGTGGAAACCCTTATAATCTATGATTTTATTATAGATCAGAAAGGACTTGTTCATTAGTTATCAGTTGCCTTGGGACTTTTCGGAGAGGCAATTAAACTAAAATGTACTGAGCCAGCCTAATCATAAAACATAATTTTTATGATTTAAAATGTCATTTATGCTTTTATTTGACATTTTAGGTGATTCATGCAGCACTTTCAAAACATTAGAAAAAGCTTTATCAATGCCATGTATAAGATCTTCCTAGCATTCCTCCCAAATAGATGGGTAGCTTGCCATATGAGGTTAGAACAGGGTAGGCAGTTTCTCAAGCTCATAAAACGATCTGGAATCAGACCTGGATTTGCTAATGGGAAGAAGAAAGGAATCTTTTCCTCTCCCATCCTAGGTTCATGGCTGAGGCCCGTGTAACAAGAGATAGTTAATGAGAAAAAAGCATGCACATTTACTTAATACAAGTTGTTGTTGTTTGTTTGAGGGTCTCATTCAGTTGCCCAGGTTCTAGTGTGGTGGGTACAATCACAGCTCACTGCAGCCTCGACCTCCTATGCTCAAGTGATCCTCCCAGCTCAGCCTCTTAAGTAACTGGGACCACAGGCATGCACCAGCAAAAAATTTTTCATAAAGGTGAGGTCTCATTATGTTGCCCAGGCTGGTCTCAAACCCCTGGGCTCAAATGATCCTTGGCCTCAGCTTCTCAAAGTGCTGGGATTACAGATGAGAGCCATCACATCGGCCTTTAATCTAAGTTTAAAATGACATGGGAGCCTTCATAAGGAAATGAAGACATAAAAAGGTAGTTAAACTTGTGTGTTTTTATGCTCGGTCTGTTGAAGAGGGAGCAGTCATGGAGAAGTATGATTGGACAAAGGTCTGATCTAATGGTAATAAGCTGGGGGAACTTAGCAAGGCTTGTTTGTTGAGGTTCTTCTTGGTATCTTAGACGCTTTTCTTTAGGTATAGAGAAGGTACCTCTCCCATGAGGGTCTTATGACCTGCTTCATGGAAGAAGGGGAGGTGGGTGAAATGAGAGTGACCATCCCATTTCTGCTTTTTCTCAAATGCCAAGGTGCCATATGTTGGGGTAGCATGTCCTGAACTCCATCACCAAGGACAGGGTACGTCCTCTTGCCTTGTAAGGAACCTGGTCCACCAGGAAGCCTGAGGCAGTCACCACCCAGAGCAGGAATGTGAAACTGTCTCTCTCCATAGTCAGTTTTGTATTCTCCAGGCCTACTCCGTAGACATTATGTACAAGAGAATTCATCAGATTCAAAATAACTTGGTGGGAATATTCAGAAATACTTCTCTTAAAAAAATTCCTCACTTTGGATATCTGTTTAAAAACCAACAAAAATAGTCACACTTGAAGTCTTGCTTGGAGTTCAAAAAGAGTTTGGAAACCATCTGCCCTGACTTAATCAAGAGCATTCACTGAGTGTAGACAGCTCTACACAGGTGCTGTGAGGGATCCAGAGATTCCCAAGCCCAGCTGGAAGTCCTACGCCGTGTATCTATGAACCAAGTGGAGAAACGGGTGTTTATTACACCAACAGCCACTGTCTCCACTGCAGAGCAAGTTCAAAGAAGGTTGGGATTGGCCAGGCATGGCGTGGGGTAGAGAGGTATCCTGAGAGCCTTGCAACCAAAGGTGGACAGAGGGACCAGGAGAGCTCAAGCAGAGATCAGGGGCCTATGAGCCAAATGGGACTACAGTTCTGGAGCATGAAAAAGCGCCCCTCTGGGAGAGAGAGAGGATGTGCTTCAAAGGCCTGGGCAATGCGGAAGGTTTTTGCAGGATGCTGGCAATTTGCCCAGCATTAATAGTTGTCATAGTGTAGTATTAAAAATTATGACTTAAATACACACAAATATTAGTTATTTTTCATCTGTAGTTTGGCATTTAGTATTAGTGCAACTTGTACTCTGATATTCAACCTGCATTTATGTCCTTGGGGACAATTAACACAACAAGAAGAAATTTTGGGAACTAGGACCTAGGACCACAAATGTATTTTCTATGCTTTTTACATTCTCATCACGAGTGTGCCACCTTCAGATGTAATTTTCATATTTTTAGTAGACATATATTAAAAAATGTAGTTAAGATTGGCTACCCCAGGAGTTGTGCTTTCTTTAAAAAAGAAAAAAGAAAAAATAGCACCTACCAACTCTTAGTTTATCACATATCAGTTATTTTTAAAAATGAAATATTTTCTTCTAAAGTGAAAAATGCGAAGAAAAGTCTTTATAAAGGTGATGTTTTGCTGGGTGTGGTGGCTTATGCCTGTAATCCCAGCAACTCAGGAGGCTCAAGCAGGAGGATCTCTTGAAACCAGGAGTTCAAGACCAGCCTGGGCAACATAATCAGACCCCTGTCTCTTTAAAAAATAATAATAATAATAAGCCAGTTAGCCAGGTATGATGGTGCACTGTAGTCCTAGCCACTCAGGAAGCCACGGAAGGAGGATGGCCTGACTCCAGGAGTTCGAGGTTGCAGTGAGCTGTGAGCAAGCCCTGCCTCTTAAAAAATTATAATAATGGCCAGGCACAGTAATGGGATTACACACCTGTAATCCCAGCACTTTGGGATGCCGAGGTGGGCGAATCACTTGAGGTCGGGAGTTCAAGACCAGCCTGGCCAACATGGTGAAACCCCATGTCTACTAAAAATACAAAAATTAGCCAGGCATGGTGGCAGGCACCTGTAATCCCAGATACTCTGGAGGCTGAGGCAGGAGAATGGCTTGAATCCGGGAGGCAGAGGTTGCAGTGAGCCGAGATCGTGCCACTGCACTCCAGCCTGGCAACAAGAGCAAAACTCTGTCTCCAAAATAATAATGATAATAATAATAATAAAGTCACGTTTTGAAATTCCAGAGTATAGATGTTTTGCAAAAAGTAAATTCACAAGCTGTTCCAGTACACATGTATCTTAAGGGAGTCTGTTGAGGGGGAGATAGCCAATTCAGAAAAGTACGGCGTGAGGTAGGTGCTGGGAGAGAGTGCATATGTAATGGATTCTGTACCCCCATTATCTTCTAAATCATGGGCTAATTTGTAAAGTTTCTATTTATCGTTTGTTGAAAAGTTACATTTACATTGCTGAGGATGGCCGCCAGGTGAGAGAGCATGCGCAGGTGATTTTCAGTGGCTGTTTAGATCCTGGAGTCTGCATCTGTCGTGGTGCGTGCTGATGATACCCCGAGTTGTTCTGGGCAGCGGCAACAATTCAGGTCTCCTGAAATGTTCTGGGCTGCAGCCATTTCCTTACAGCAAATGAATAATGAATGAGCTGTGGGTGAAAGCTAATGGTTCAAGATAAAATCAGAAGCTCACTGCAACATGGGTAATGTTCCTTTGTCATCTCCATGGAAACTGCTATTTGTCAAGACACGCTAGTATTTCAAAAGACAGGGAGGAGTTACCAGTTTTTGTAACTTCAGGTCAGCTGTTGAAAAATAGATTTAAGAAAACAGATTGAGACAGAATGAATACAGAAAAAGCCACCTGCATGCAGTAGGGGAGCTCTGTGAGTCCATTCTTTGGGATTTTTAAAAAAACAGATCATAAATGGTATAATAAATATTAAGCTGTAAGATTTGAATGGAGAATTGAGTTAACACTTTTTCCCTCCGTTAACACCATTACTTGTCATCTAGCGGGGGCCACGTAGTGAGTGAGTGTGCAGACCTCATCCAGGTGGCCTTCTTGCATCATAGGGGGAGGGCTGGCACTGGCGTTGCAAGAAGGGAGAGCAGCTGGCTGCACAGCACTGGTACAAAACGGGGCACCCTGGCCTCGCGCACTCATCAGGCTATGATGTCGCCAGCAGCCTGGGCGTGTGGTCCTCGCTGCGAGGACTGATGTCAGCCTGCTGAGGTCACATTGGGGAGCCTATCTCATGCTGCAACCTGGCAGTGGGTGGGACTGGACCGATGCATCCCAGCACTGAGGACAGTGGCACTCCAGTCACTCAGGGTTGGAGGGAGGCAAAGGTGGGGCTGGGTCTTCCAGCCCTATCAGGACTGGGAGGTGCTAGGGAAAGAGAGAAATAATAAGGGACAAGAAATGTCCAAAAGTGGGGCTCAGAAGTGGATGTAGCAGGTGGCTGGGGCTGCCTTCACCAGCACAGCACACAGGAGGCTAGCCTGAGACTGTGGACCTCTGAGAGACGTGGGGAGCAGTGAGATCATGCCATAAAAGCTCGAGGAATGTTCAGACATCAGTAATATATTAAGAAAGCGACTCTTCACACTGTAAGCTTCTGGCCTTTGGAGCATGTAATATTGGGTTACTCAAATCCAAGGGCAGCAAGTGTTATAGACTTGGCCTGCATCTGGCCCCCCCCCGCCCCACTGTGTCTGCGTTACTCAGGGCGGGTTAGGTGTCTTCTCTCAGCCTCCTCCCATTTCATCCGTGAAAAGACCAGGTAGTGATCTGCCTCAGGGTCATTTTATTTATTTTTTATTTTTGTGGTACATAGTTGGTATATTTATGGGATACATGAGGTACTTGGATACAGGCATGCAAAAAGTAATCACATCATGGAAAGTGGGGTACCCTGCCCTCAAGCACCCCCTCAGGGTCATTTTAAAGATGAAATGAGACACCACCTGTGAAAAGATGAAGCCCAGTGACCGGCACCTCGCTACGATCAGTAGAAATCAGAGCGTTTCTCTTCACTAAGGCTGTCTGCAGAAGTCTCCCCTCACCTCTAAAAGGGGGTCAGGATTCAAGCCTTCTCCTGCCTCAGCCTCCCAAGGAGCTGGGATTACAGGCATGTGCCACCATCCCTGGCTAATTTTAGTATTTTTTAGTAGAGACGGGGTTTCACCATGTTGGTCAGGCTGGTCTTGAACTCCTGAGCTCAAGCGATCCACCCATCTCAGCCTCCCGAAGTGCCGGGATTACAGGCGTGAGCCACCGTGCCCAGCCCCCACTGACACGTAGTCCTGAGCCAGTCTCAGTCTCTGTCTGTTGCCCACTCCTTTCTCTGCTCAGTTAATGAGAGAACAAGGAAGGGAAAGTAATTTAAATATTTTTCTATACAAAATATTATCAGGAAAATGGAGCTTTTACAAGAGCCTTAAACCTTCTCAGTGCAAACAGAAATGCCTTTACATGATTGTCCAGGCTTCCTTGCAGTGAGGAAGCTTTCCTCCCCACCAACTTTCCCCCCTTCTCTCTCCAGGGCTGGTCTTCCCTCCCTGACCACGTGTCCTGTGCTCTGCACACATTGCACGCGTCATCACCCATCACGTCACAGCCTGAAAAGCTGAGGGCAGCTCTACTTACAAATGCAGCCACTTGCTTAGGGAAGGTTCTTGGATCTGCCTGTGAAGACCATGAGGGTCCCACCACTTTCTGTGTTTCTCCAACTTCTCCCCTACCTCACCCCCCAAAGCCATTCACTCAGAGATGCAGAAAGCTGCCAGTGACCGACAAAAGAAATCCTCTCAAGGAGCCAATGTCAGGCAGATGGTGAAAAGTGCCGCTTTTTTTGGTGAAAGGGGGTGATCACTTCTATACCCCTCAGCATGTCCTTTTGATTTTCCACATTATTTAGCTGGCTACTCAGATCTGATTAAAAGCATGTGTACGAGCCAAGGTACAGCAATGAAAGTCAAACACAGACCCATGAGAAGATGTAATGGAAAAAAACTATACTAGGAGTTCACTTGCTGGGGTAGGTTTGAGGCCACATCCTCAATCTCCTGGTTCTCCCCTGCCTCCTCCGTGAAACAGGGATAATGCTGCTTCATCAGCCTTTTAGTGAGGGCTGCACCTCATGAACTCTTAATATCTTCTCCCACTCTGTGATTACGATTGTTTGGACTTTTTACTTTTCCTTAAATCTGGGGATCAATCCTGCTGTGCTGAGGATGTGGCTTTCTTCCTGATAAAATATCTATTTCTTCCATTGGAACACATTTTTATTTGGGGACAAGCATCAATTTTAGAATGAACCCTTCATGTTCTGCTAGTTGGCATTACTACCTGGCCAAAGGGGAGGAAGATTCTGGAAAGGAAGGAAAAGGGCCTGGAGAGGGCAGCCCATCCCCAGCTAATCTCTCCTGGGCCTACAGGCCACCAAATCCCTCAGTTCCAAGGGCCAAGGCTGCCAAGGACCTCTCCTTTCAGTAACACCAAAAACGAGATGACATCAGGTTACCACTCAGTGGTGCCTGGAGAGTTGTCAGTTACCTTTCAGTCACTTACGCTTTACTAATTGCAAAATAAACAGATTCTGCAGCCTGCCTTCAATCACAGCCTCATCTCCTGTCGTAATATTTATATATTAGCTTCTTAGGAATTGCATTTCATTTTTCATTTCCTAAATACTCACTCTTCTTCCCTTTTGTGTTTTAAGTACTCCAATTTTTTTTTTATAATGCAAAGAGCAGGGATCAGCATCAGATTTTCTAAAGGGCCTGCCAGCGCCACACCTGCTATTGTTGATCCTCATACCCTGTAGATCCCTAAGGATGGCTAATCCCCTTGGCAGGAGGCATTGTTTCCAGGGAGAATGGGCTTATTGGCTTTCCACACCTCTGTTAGGAACAACAGTGGAGAGGATGATGTGGAAGGGAAGTCAGCTGGTAGCAGGTCTAAATGCATCCGTAGTCAGAAAGATTTCCAGATTTCCCTAATTGCTGTTTTTATTCGCAGATCTCTATTTTAAGTGCACACAGTCACATGTGGATTGACAGGCACAGCCACAGTAATGGCTGTGTCTGTCTGTAGCGCCTGCAAACGCTTGTTTCCATGGTGACGAGAGGCACCACAGAGATACAATTATGGTGCTGCTGGGACCAGGGCACTGCCACGCTGGGAGGCCTCTCAAGTGTGTGTGTGTGTGTGTGTGTGTGTGTGTGTGCACGCGCACACTCGCTGGGGGCACAGGGTTGCTGTCGAGTGCAGAGTGCAAAAAAGTCAAGCGGGGGAAGGAGTTGGGGGAGATGGGCGGAGGGAACTTTTGCTCCTACAGAAGCCGGGGGGGGCAGTGAAGAGAGGTGATTCCTGGATTAGGGGAATGATAGAAAATTGAAGAAGAGAATACAGATGGGAAAAGGAAAAGGGCAAAAAAAAAGTGGGAAATTCTCTCTGCAGAACATGTTTGCCCCTCCCTTTGAAAGGTTTATTGTGGCAGAATTATCCCACATAAATTAGGCAAGTAGAGAAATAGACTCTAGCAAGCAGAGGCAGACAGTTCAGGCAGTTTGGGTGTCAGAGTTTTTGTGGAACTCCAGAGTTGATAGTTTGCTGCCTCCGGCCCAACGGCCCCATCAGGGAGAGTAGAGGAATCGCTCCCTCACCCACTGCAGGGTTTTCTGGGCATGTGAAGACATTGTTCTCCTCTGGGCTCTACCAGAGCTGGAGGCACCCAGTATTGTCTCCAAACAATGTCATTTGGTCTGAATGAATTACCTGTGAGGCAAATGAGGCTTCGTCCAGGTCTCACAGAGGGCACCACTGTTTCTCGGAAACCTTGAAAGGATGCCCAAAGGATTCCATTATATTAATGCTGACTTGGTGAACAGTGACTGAAGTCCTGTCCTTAGCTGACGGTCAGACACCCACCCCAGGGGTCAGCCACCAAAAGGGAACTTGCTGGGATTATTCTGTGAGGCTCTGGTTGTAAAAAAGAATGGTTCTCTGGTTCCAGATTGAGCACTTATTGACAACCTGCTGTGGGCCTGCAGTTTTCACACAGGCTCGCCTGCACCACTGTGAGTGGTGTTGGTCCCATTTCAGAGCGGAGGGCGTGGAGGCGCAAGGTGGTTGGGCAATTTGCCCACAGTCAAGGAAGTCAAGTCAAACCCAGATTTCCAGATTGCAGTTCATCGCTGTCTTCCGTATTCACTAGCTCCTCTTTTATGCCAAGAAAAAACTTTTTAAAAATGTCTTTGGGTGCATAGTAGGTGCGTTTATGGGATACATAAGATGTTTTGATACAGGCATGCAATGTGAAGTGATTACATCATGGAGAATGGGGTATCCATCCCCTCAAGCATTATCCTTTGTGTTACAAACAATCCAATTATATTCTTTTAGTTATTTGAAAATGTTTAATTAGGTTATTCTTGACTATAGTCACTTTTGTGCTATCAAATAGTAGGTCTTATTCCTTCTAGCAAAAAACTTTCTGATGGAAGGATTCAGGCTCAGGCGTCCCCCATGGCGCCTGATTCCACTCATGCACTTGGTGATAGAAGGACCACATGGTGAGCAGGCCCAGCAGGAGTTTGGCCAAGCCTGGCTCCTGGGCAGAAGTGCTTCCCAGAGATTAACTCTCTCCACCAGCCCTACAAAACAAGGTCTTGGGGAAGGGATTTCCTGTCCATCTCTTGAGTTTTCTGAGGAGTTCTGGGCCAGCTCATGCCTGTAATCTTAGCACCTTGGGAGGCTGAGGCAGGAGGATTACTTGAGGCCAGGGATTCGAGGCTGCAGGGAGCCCTTATGGTACCACTGCACTCTAGCCTGAGCAGCACAGTGAGACCCTGTCTCTAAAATAATAAGAATAACAAAGAGCTCTGGACCCTACAGGAAGCTTGATAGATAAAGTAGACAAAAAAGCAATTCATGGCCAGGCGCCCTGGCTCACGCCTGTAATCCCAGCACTTCCAGAGGTCATGGTGGGAGGATCACTTGAGCTTAGGAGTTTCAGACCAACCTGGCCAACATGGTGAAACCTTCTGTCTACTAAAAATACAAAAAAAATTAGCCAGGTGTGGTGGCAGGTGCCTGTAATCCCAGCTACGTGGGAGGCTGAGACAGGAGAATGGCTTGAACCCAGGAGGCAGAGGTTGCAGTGACCAAGATGGCGCCACTGCACTCCAGCCTGGGTGACAGAGTGAGACTCTTTCAAACAAACAAACAGAAAGCAATTCACGCTAATGAATGGACTGTGAACACTTCCTAATCATTTGTAAAGTTCTGCAACAGATGTGACTTAGCAATCAGGTTTTAGATTTTGAAAAATCGTATTCCAAATCTGAAGACTGACCATGAGCATCTGCTTGTGTTATTTATAGAAATTTTTTGTGTTGCTTTGTTAATGTTCACATTGGGATGTCACTGTGGGCGCACTCTGGTTTTAGAAATTAATGGAACTTTAGGTATTCTGACTTCCCTAAGTTGAAATTCACTTGAATTGGTTGCTCTTTCTCCCTCCCTCCCTCCCTCTCTTTCTCTCTTTCTCTCTCTCTCCCCTTCCCTTTCTTTCCCTTCCCTTTCCTTCCCTCTCCTCCCCTCCCCTCCCCTTCCCTCCCCTCCCCTCCCCTCCCCTCCCCTCCCATCCCCTCAAAATAGGGTCTCACTCTGTTGTCCAGGCTGGAGTACAGTGGTGCAAATGAGCCATGAACTCCTGGGCTCAAGTGATCCTCCCGCCTCAGCCTCCCAAAACACTAGGATATTACAGGCACATGCCACCAAGCCCAGCCTGGTTCCCTCTTTCCCTTGTAAAAAGTGCCTACCCCAGGGGGCTGTGACCTCACCTTGACTCTCTTCCTTTCTGGCCCAGGCTCCCTCCAGGTGGGTTGTGGTGAAATCTTAAATGAACAATGCCTTTCTATAACCATCAGATACTATTGCAGTATTTTATAATTACAGTCATAGAATTTCAGCCTCAGGAAGAGTTTTAAAAAATACATGAATGACAAGTTCTACTTCACATCCACTAAGATGGCTGTTATAAAATAATCAGAAAATAACAAGTGTTGGCAAGGATGTGGAGAATTTGGAAACTTGTGCACTCTTGATAGCAATGCAGAATGGTATATCTGCTACGGAAAACTGCTATGGAAAAATTGTCGTCCGACAATTCCTTAAAAAATTAAAAATGGAATTACCTTGATCTAGCAATTCCATTTCTGGGTTTATACCCAAAAGAATTGAAAGCAGAGTCTCAGAGATATTTGTACTTCCATATTCATGGTAGCGTTATTCACAGTGGCCAAGAGGTGGGAGCAACCCAAGTCTCCATCAGCAGAAGAATGGATAAATAAAATGTGGTATATAATACAATCGATTATTATTCAACTTTAAAAAGGATGGAGCACAGAGATTCTTAAGGGCAGTGCAACTACTCTGTATGATACTCTAGTGGTGGATATGTGTCATAAATTTGTTCACAGAATGTGCAACCTAGAGTGAACCCTAAGGTAAATGGTGAACTCCGGGTGCTCATGATGTGGCAATGTAGGCTCATTAGTTATAACAATGTTCCCTCTGGTGCTGGATGTTGGTAGAGGGGGAGGCTGTCTGTGTGTGGGGGACAGGGTGTCTATGGGAAATCTCCATCCCTTCCTCTCAGTTTTGCTGTGATACTAAAATTTCTTTATAAAAAAAAAAAACTCTATTTTTCTAAAAGCAAGAAAATTCTGACACATGCTACAAAATGAATGAACGTTGAGGATATTTTGCTAAGTGAAATAAGCCAGTCACACACACACACACACACACACACACACACACACAAACCCACTTTTTATTCCACTTATGTGAGATACCTAGAGCAGGGGCCCCCAACCCCCAGTTAAGAACTGGGCTGCACAGCAGGAGGTGAGTGAACATTACTGCTTGAGCTTGCCAGGAATCTAGGTTGCACGCTCCTTAGGAGAATCGAATACCTAATGATCTGAGGTGGAATGGTTTCATCCCGAAACTGTCCCCACACCCGGCCCACATCCATGGAAAAATTTCTTCCAAGAAACTGGTCCCTGGTGTCAAAAAGACTGGGGACTGTGATCTATGATATTCAAAATAACAAAGAAAATAAAAGGATAGTTGCCAGGGCTGGAGAACAGGGGAAGAGGGAGTTCATGATTTGTTTTATTTTGACACAGGGTCTCCCTCTGTCACCCAGGCTAGAGTGCAGTGGCTCGATCTCTGCTCACTGCAACCTCCACCTCCTGGGCTCAAGCCATCCTCCCACCTCAGCCTCCCGAGTTACTGGGACTATAGGTGCATAGCTACCGCAACTGGCTGATTTTGGTATTTTTAGCAGAGATGGGTTCCACCATCTTGGCCAGGCTGATCTCAAACTCCTGAGCTGAAGCAATCCTCCTGCCTTGGCCTCCCACATCGCTAGGATTACAGATGTGCACCGCCACACTCAGCCAGGGAGTTTGTTTTTAATGGATACAGAGTTTCATTTTTACAACATGAAAAGAATTCTGAAGACCAGGGGTGGTGACAGTTGAACGACAATGTGAATGTTCTGAACACTATTAAACTGTACACTTGAAAATGGCTTAAGACGGGAGATCTCTGTGTTATGTGTATTTTACCACAGTATAAAAAAATAAAGGTGTGTCTCCTGTTGGTTCCAAGTAGATGGGATTTTGTTTATATTCAACAGCGCACTTTGAGTTGTAATATGTTTCACCCAGAATCACAAAAGAGCCAGTGTGCTCAGGTCCAGCTGACTTAGTGCCAGAGCTGCTCAAAGAACCCTTCATGTCCAGTTGAAGAGGGACCAGGCCACCTGCATGTGGTTGCCTCTGCGGAGACAAAGGTCATTTTCAGCCCTGACTGCACGGTAACACATTTGCAAAAACTCACTGCTCTCCAGCTGTTAAGATTTGAATAAAGTAAATGACCATGACTGGCCTTTCGCCACGGGGATGTGTTCGCAGTGAATCACCACCACTTGACAGAGGAGCTAGCTCAGCATCTTTTTAAAAGTAAAAAAGAAAATTCAGTTCCTTCCCTTTAGCCAAGAATGCTATGAGTCAGTACTTTGGCACTGGGAGTGGAAAGCAGTGAGAAACGATGGGCCTTTGGGATCTGACTGACGGGGAAAGGATGGCTCTGGGACAATATTGTGTATGGGTTGGCTGTCATGCATTTGCCAAGCAATGGCTGTTTAGAAGCTTTCTGCACCTCACCTCCTTCACATGTCCTCTTTCTGGTTGTCTCAGTTCTGAACCTTATGCAGAGATCAGCTGACATCCCTGATTCTCTATGAAACCTCACTGGTTAGTCGTTTTCCAAGTCTCCTGAATCCCGGCTGCATTCTTTTGCTCTTAATAGTCATTGGATGGTCACTTGGTACTTCCTTTACAGCTCTTGGGCTACTACTTTTTTGAGGGTAACGGCTGTCTTCCAGGTGGAGACTCTTCTCCAGACCTAACACATGGCTTCTCTTTTGTGGCCTCATGGCTTAGCAGAGAACTGTGTGAGACTGGGGACTGGGAACAGCTTGGCACGTTAACCCTACAGAGCTCAGGTTTCTCATCTTAAAAATAAAGACAAATAACTACCATTAAAGGAAGATCATGTTTTCTGGATTAGATAGGACAATCTAGGTAAAACACTTAGCACTGTGACTGGTACTCAATAAATGGTGATTATTACTCTTAGTTGTAAGGTAAGTCATAGGTGTGTATATTGTTTGGGAGTTAACCTGAGCTTTTTAGAAGATAGTTCCATCATTCCAATAATTCATGCCATTGTCGTTTTGTAATATCTTTGTGTGAAATGGGGCATTTAGAGAAAAAGGTTTGGAAATACAAAGTCAAGTCTTCTGGCTAAGTTTGAATTTCCTGGAGGTCTAGTGACACCAAGTGGAGAAATGTGATATTACATGTTGGTTGTTTGAGAGTGTTCAAATTCTATTTCGTTGGTAAAATAGCAAATGATTCTGCTGTGTGTGATTTCTGAGTTTTCGTCTGTTGTTATCTAGTCTTAAGGAGTGAGAATGAAAAGAAGATTATAAGAGTGCCACAAGTAGACTTATTGGATGAAAAACTGGAATTCTAGGCCAGGTGTGGTGGCTTACGCCTGTAATCCCAGCACTTTGGGAGGTCGAGGCGGGTGGATCACCTGAGGTCAGGAGTTCAAGACCAGCCTGGCCAACATGGTGAAACCCCGTCTCTACTAAAAATATGAAAATTAGCCAAGCGTGATGGCACACGCCTGTAATTTCAGCTACTCAGGAGGCTGAGGCAGGAGAATCATTTAAACCCAGGAGGTAGAGGTTGCAGTGAGCCGAAATCATGCCATTGCACCACAGCCTGGGTGGCAGAGAGAGACTCCATTTCAAAAAAAAGAAAAGAAAAGAAAAGAAAAACTGGAATTCTAAATTGCACAAAGCAGAAAATCGATTCTTAATGAGCAAGTGTTTTCTTCATGTGTTATTTATAACCTGTCAATACAGTGACACATTTGAAATTGACACCAATTTATAGTGGATCGTTAGTAATACTTCCTTAGTATTTCTTTCAGGGACGAGGACATTCTGTTTATTACCTACCCAGTCTGTAAAGAGAGCTGACATTTGAATACTCACAGAGCTCTAGTTGACAATGTGATCGTACCCACTGTATAGACGGACGTTAGTCCTGTTAACCTACAATGGCTACTGAACCTTGACTTTCTTCACGGGGAAAGAAATGAACAACTTTCCATTATTTGCTGTGCCACTGAGACAACATCTAGGCCTGGATTTAGTCCTGGAACATGGAGCTGTTCTTGGGTTTATTACACCATTATTAGGTACTGAAGAACAGACCAGAGTTGATGAGCTGGGATTTTCTAAACCTAATGATTTGTTCTCAGCCTTCTTGTCACTGCCAACATTCATCTCTGGCTATAATCTACCCTTACAGGTATTTCCTCATTCGTTATTTGAGTTATTGTGTGGAATAAAAGCAACACAGCCCATCAGGCCCATCAGAGTACACCTGGTGATCAGTATTAAATGTGTGCATTTCTGTACTTTAATTAGCAAATACCTAATACTGGGGCGATGGAGAACCATATGCTCAAGTCGAAAGAGTTTCACGATAGTTATTCACCAAAATGTAGCTCCTCAGAAAGAAGTCCTTGGACCATCAATCCTTTGCTTGCCTTCAGGCCACTTATTTGGGGTGAGCTGGGAGTGGCTGATGTATCCTTCCCTCCTGCCCATCCCAAGGAAGGAGTGCAGAAATGCAGACAGCAGATTGTTCAGGAGGAAAACTTGCCCAATCTGCCCAGACAGTCTGAGTCGGAAACATAATCAGCTGGCATTTATGAAGCTCATAGTTGTGTATTCAGCTTTCTGATATGCACGAAGTAACTTATATATTTGGAACAGTTGATAAAATTTGAATTAATCTATCTCTCTCTATATATACATACACACAGACACGAAATACAGCATTTTATTTTTTGTCATTTCTTAACATCTGGAGTGGATGAAAGTTTCACAAATGAAGCTTTTTGAATTATTTCTGATGCAATTTCTTAAATAATAAAATCCAGATTCCACTAAGGCTTAAGCTCTGTAGATCCCTCCTGAGGCCTTGTTAATTCTTTCCAGACACTGTGCTGATGATTGTTAATGCTGCGGTCTGCTCATTTGTGTTGGCTGAAAGAGTAACTCAGTGCAGCGTCCAGCCAGGCATGCCTCGCTTAAAACCTCAGAGAAGCTGAAGTGCTCTGAGGACCTTTCTCATGTGAGGATCACTCACAGAATTCTGCCTCGAGCTCACAGGCTTAAGGGTTCACCAACATCACTGCACAGAAGTCTTGCTGAGGCTGTTAGGGAGGAAAAGGTGAGGCCTGTGCCTGCCTTGGCAAGATGGCAGTAGTGTGGCCAGGAGCTTCCATCTGGGCTGTGGCTGTTCCAAAGTCACCTCTGTCTCTCTAGCACCATGTGCCTGTGCTGTCCTTCCTTCCTTGGCCATGCCCCTCCTGTCATCCCTGACCAGAGCTGGTCAGGACTGACCTCCTTTCTCTTCCCACCCCTACAGTGCTCCAAGCCCACCCCTACAGTGCTCTGAAAAACAACCTTATCTGCATCTCACCCTTTTGGGCTGGCTTGGAACCCCCAGGGAAACGGTGAGCTCAATCGGCTAAACAGTTGATGCTGTGGGAGATTAAAGGAGTTCCCTGGAGGACCAGCTCCCCCTCTGTGTCATTTCCTAGTGGCCCAGTGATAAGCCACAGAGGCCACTGTCATTGAGGAAGTAGGTCGGAGGATGTGGCCCCTTTCCACATTATGGGGAGGCTTGCTTTGACTTTGCAGCTGGCTGTGCATTGTGAAGGTTTCCAAATCACAAGTAAATGGCCATTTTCAGAGCAGGTGGGACTCCCTACCCTATTGAGCTGGCACACAAAAGTCAAGGAAAGGTGGCCCAGATATCATTAGACATCAGGTTTCCGCTGGTAAGAAATCCTTCTGGTGATTTCAGGTGAGTTAGGGCAGAGCCATGAAGGAATGAAGGGAGGAAACCCAAGCAGATCTGCCTGATACCCCAACCCAAGATTTCCTGGGAAAACTCATCTCCGTGCTCAGGGTACACTCCTCCCTCCTCCTTTTATTTCCAGTTTCTGAGCCATTTTATACAAAGGCACACCACCAGAACTCTGGTAGCATGGGGTGGGGGTGGGGTGGCCT
This sequence comes from Ateles fusciceps, assembly GCA_036589455.1. Lineage (NCBI taxonomy): Eukaryota > Metazoa > Chordata > Mammalia > Primates > Atelidae > Ateles > Ateles fusciceps. Next base: position 728,207 of record JAZHEH010001878.1, read on the forward strand.
CCAGCTCCATGGTCTCACCTTAGCGCTGGTTGAAGAAGATGACATCCTTCATGGGCTGTCTGGTGAGGACTTGTCCAGGAACAGTGAGTGGACCCTCAGTGTCATCTTCCTGCACCTCTCTCCCCTTGCATGTCTAGCACCCCATGTTGGCACTGTGACCAGCTAGATGGTACCATTAACTGACATCTCCACCCTGATGCAGGTCAGACCCCCTTTTCTTCTTTTCAGTGGCAAAGGTGAGACTCATCCCCCGGTTCTTCAGCACAGCTCATATGTGTTTTTTCCTGCCCAAGCCTTCTGGTCATTCACACCATGTCCTCTGCCTCGCCCACACCACAAGCCACAGCCACTCTAGGCAGCTCTGTGGTGCTGTTTCTGCAGCACAGGTGGACTGATGTAAGGCTGACCTAGTCTTCGGTCATGTAGTGTTTACAGTTGTGGCCTCTGGAGTCAGACTGACAGGTCATGCACAGGCATTGTGCCCTTGAGGACCTTATACAAACTCTGTGCTCACTTTTCTCATAGCGCACTAAGTGTGGAAATGGCGCCTACCTCAAAGGGCTGTTGACTGAAATGAGATCATTGAGCTGAAGTTCTTAGCACCATTCCTGGTATGTTCATTTTCTAGGGCCTCCATAACAAAGTACCACATACAGGGTGGCTTAAACAACAAATACTTATTTTCTCACAGGCCTAGAGGTCAGAAGTCTGAGATAGTTCCATCTGTATGAGTTGGTTCCATCTGTATGAGGCCTCCGTATGAGTTTATTCTTACTGCTATGAAGACATACTTGAGGTTGCATAATTTATGAAGAGGTTTAGTTGGCTCATGATTCTGTGAGCCGTACAAGCTTCTGCCTCTAGGAGGTCTCCGAAAACTTACAATCATGGCGGGACATGAAAGGGAAGCAGGCACGCTTCACATGGCCAGCAGGAGAGAGAGAGAGCAAGCGGGGAAGCATTACACGCTTTCAAACAACCAGATCTCATGAGAACTCACTATCACGAGAACAGCAAGGAGACATCCGCCCCCCCAAGATCCAATTACTTCATCATGTCCCTCCTCCAAAATTGGGATTACAATTTGACACGAAATTTGGGTTGGGACATAGAGCTAAATCGTATCACCCTCTCCTGGGCCTGCAAGTGGGCACCTTCCCCTGGTGTCTTCACATGGTCTTCCCTCTACATCTGTCTGTGACCAAATTCCCTCTTTCTGTAAGGACGGTAGTAAGATCAGATGACAGCTCACATCACTGACCTCATTTTAAAGTAATCATCTGTGTCAAGGTCCTCTCTTCAAATGCAGTCACATTCTCAAGTACTCAGGGTTAGGAATTCAACACATGAATTTGAAGGGGACTCAATTAGGCCTGTGACCTCTAGCAAATAACAAATGTTCAACAAATGTTAGTTACTTTTTCCTGGGCAATTATTCTAAACTTTTGTTATATTGTTTTTTTTCTATTTCTATTTTTATATGTCTATTTGCTACTTAGTAAATGACCCTTCCTCTTTTATATATATATATATATATATATACACATACTTTTTTTTTTTTTTGGCAGAAAAATGAAGTACCAGGGCATAAACCCATTCAACTTGCAGACTGTCCTTCCCTCTCCATTGCCCCAAACCTCACCGACATCACCCCTTTCCTTCCGGTCTCAGAAAGGGGGTTTTCGGTCCCTGCTCCAGGCTCATCCTCACTCCTCTGTGCTCCGACCCCCTCCAGGACCCCGAGCCAGCCCCTGCTCCCTCTTCCTTGCATCTGCAGTTTTGTGCCGTCTTCTCTATCCTTAACCTCTGAGCAGAATCACGTTCCCCCTTCCACAGACACACTAGCTTGGCCCTGCCTGTCCTGCCAGCAGCTGAGCTCTCTCTTTCTGCCTTTTCTCATTGGAGCTTTTGAAGGAAAAGCCTACATTCTGTTCTCTCCTTTTTGTCATTCATTCATGTATTCATTCGTTTGTTGAGCACCTTCTTTTTGCCAGGCACTGAACTAGGCATTGGTAATCTGAAGATGTGTATTCATCGTTCCAAGACCAGAGAAGAAAACGGATCATTACAATATAATGAGGTGTGTGACGTGCCTTGTTAGACAGGAGCCCCGTGGGCCCTGTAGGAGGACTTAGGCACATCTGGCCCATCGAGGCATAGGCCAAGGTGGTGGTGCAGGGGTAGAGTTTCCCAGAAGAGGCCCCTGCTCTGAGTCCTGAGCATTAGATGGGCCATGAGCATGGGGAGGTCTTCCCAGCGGGGGCAAAAGCCTGTAAGCAGGAGGCCTGGGGTCCTCTGAGTGGGTGATATTTTCTTTCCTCCCCTTCGCTCCTGAGCTTCCTGGTCTCTGCATGTGCCTCGCCATTGAAAATATTTCGTGGGGGATTCCACTGGCCCCCCACTGGGTGACCTGGAGAACGCAGTGTGTTCTTTATCTGATGGACCACTTCCCCTCCTTCCACCTCTCCTCTCTTGGCCCCACACTCACCTGCTGTCCTCATTCCTTTCTCATCTTTCTTTCTCTGTCTTCTTCGTGGAAGCTCCTCTGCTATGGGCCCCAGAACGTTCTGGGAGCTGACTCAGGCAAGTGAGTTATTAGTGACATCAGCAAAGGACTGGAGGAAGAGCAGGCACAGGGAGGTGGGAATAATCATGCATTTGTACAGCATGAGGACTGTGAGTTTTGTGACTGGTCATATGCACTGGACAGAGAAAGGGCAGGACTGCACCAAGGGGCCGGGCATCATCAGGATATAGGGTGTGCTTGAGCCGTGATGGTCCATGAGATGGGGCTCCCTTTTCCTCATTCCTCACATCAAATTAGGTTCAGAGTTCCCTTGTTTTTCCACCCTCCCCATCCTTTGAGCCCACCTCACTGCAGTATTCATCATGCTTTCTTCCCAGTCTGTCTCAGTGGTGCTCCCACCCCATCTCCCTGCTACCTCACTAACGTGCCACCTGCTCCTTGCCACTTCTGTGTGTGTGGCAACCTCTGCTGACTCCTCACATCAATGCAGAATACCTCTCTTGGACTTTCAGGAATGTTTGTAATCAGACTCCCCATCTTAATTATTTATCGTAATTGATAAGCAAATATGTATTGGACACTATGTGTATAGCTCTGAGGTAGTGAGCTGTTTTTCTGTCTCTTTCTCTACACACACACAGCCTGAGCACTTAGTAAGCAGTCAAGACCTCATGTCAGTGCTGAAGCAGAAGGATCACTGGAGCCCACGAGGTCAAGGCTACGGTGAGCTATGATTGCACCACCGCACTTCAGCCTGGGCAACACAGCGAGACCCCATCTCTAAAAAAAAAAAAAAAAAAAAACCTAAAGGCTACCTGTAAAAGAGCTGATTAAGAATCTACATGAGGGAAGGACTTACTGGAAGATGTTTGAGAACCACAGAAAGGACGCCAGAGGAAGGAGGAGGAGAGAATGTCTAGGTGGTGATAGGACCCGTTGGAGGTGTGCTGGTGCTGAGCCACACGGAGGGCCAAGGGTGGAGAAACAGTTCAGCTGTGGGAGAAGGATAGGTATCCAAGTCTGTGGTCGCCAATCAATGGATGTGAATTTTAAGTCCGCAGTTGGAAATGAAGCTCCTGGGAGTGCAGTTAATGATGAATTGGAAGGATTTCGTCTAGACATGAACAGGAAGTCTGAGGTAGGATTAGCAGCTGGTAGAACACGGGAATTATTTGTAAGTTGCCCCTGTCCTTGTACCGAAAGGTAACAAGGTCCAGGGATGGGGTTTCATCCCAGAGTTGCATTAGCAGCTCCAAAGCCCAGCATTGGGCACAGGGAGAGTGTTTTTACTATGGACTTTTTTTTTTTTTTTTTTTGAGATGGAGTTTCATTCCTGTTGCCCAGGCTGGAGTGCAATGGTATGATCTCGGCTCACTTCAACATCTACCTCCCAGGTTCAAGCGATTCTCCTGCCTTAGCCTCCTGAGTAGCTGGGATTACAGGTGTCCGCCACCACGCCTGGCTAATTTTTGTATTTTCAGTAGAGATGGGGTTTCACCATGTTGTCCAGGCTGGTCTTGAACCCCTGACCTCAGGTGATCCACCCACCTCGGCCTCGCAAAGTGCTGGGGTTACAAGCGTGAGCCACTGCACCCAGCCTACTATGGACTTTTGATCAAAGCACGCATCTTCCTGTCTTCTTGTATCTCATCATTTCTCACAGGAGTGTCGTCATCAAGCTCTGAGCCTTGGCTTCGGTGTCATGTCCTTCAACCTAAAAGGGAACAAGTGTGCATGGGTTGTTCCAAATGGGAGAGTTCCCGTCCAGGGCCCAGAGAACCCCCTTTTAATTCTTTTCTTCTTTCTCAGTGCTTCAGTTACCTTGAAGCCAATTGATCATTCTTTGCCTACCTCATTGGCAAAAATTATTCAAGAAAATGATATCCTGATAACAGACTATCCTGACATAGCATAGCCGATTGTTGAAGAGCAGAAATCTTATCAGTTGGGTTGGTGGTTTGAGATACACAATGCTGAAGAGCTGGGTTTCACTCACTTTTCTTTTTAGTAGGACTGAGTATATTCCTGGGGTTTCTGCTCTTGCCTGTCAAGTATGTTACCCTAGCAACGTGTAGCTTGTTTCTCTGTTACTCCGTGGGCTCTTTGCTGTTTCCATGGCCCTGGATGCTCATGGGCAGCCCAGTCTCATCTCTGTTCTGCCACTGCCCCATATGCAAACTGAGGTTGGCGATTAACATTTAGGGCACTGAAATGAGGCAACTTTTTCTGCTTTTGACCTTGCCAATTTGCCCCACAGGGTATCTGTGAAATTAACTGTAGTAGTCCATTGTGTGCTGGTATAACAGAATACCCAAAGCGGAGTGATTTATAAAGAATATATAAATGTATGTATCACAGTAGTGGAGGTTGAGAAATCCAAGATCAAGGAGATCAAGGTGCCTGCAGGTTAGGTGCCTGGTGAGGGTCTAGTTTCCACTCCCAAGATGGCACCTTGAAGTCTGCATCCTCCAGAGGGAGGAACATGGTTCTTCACATGGCAGAAGAGTGGAAGAGCCAAGAGAGAAAGAGGCATTAAACACACCCATGAGGGTGGAGCCATCGCTGCCTAATCACCTCTTAGAGGCCCCGCCTCCCAATACTGATATATTGGTGATTAAATTTCAGCATGAGTTTTGGAGGAGACAAACCTTCAAACTGTAGCATTAACTATTTTTATTCTTTTGGCAAAATATTAGAAGAGGGGTTGGCTAGAAAAATCCTACCTTTCAAAAAATGCTGATATCATTAGGTCTGATACATGAAAGCAAAGTGAATGGTCTCAAATGTGGGAAAGTGACACTTCTGATATTGCTCTGCACAACGTATTTCTGGATGGAGCCATGAATGGAAAATAATTCTTTAATTGTTAGGAAGATTAGCGAAATCTAGGGAAGCTAGGCAGCTTTGAAAAGAAAAAGTGTGAGGGTCTTGTTCCCCTAGTGGAAAGGAGAAAGAGAGCTTCAGATTGTGAGAGAGACCTCAAACAATGCCATAGACCACGTGGCTGCTGTAACAAGATTCCATAAACTGAGTGGCTTATAAACAACAGAAATTTATTTCTCACAGTTCTGGAGGCTGGCAAGTCCAAGATCAAAATGTCTTGGTGAGGAATCATTTCCTAGATCACAGGTAGTATCTTCTTAGTGTGGAAAGGGAAAGGCAACTCTCTAGGGCCTCTTGTATAAGGTCACTAATCCCATTCATGAGAGATTCACTCTCATGCCTAATCACCTCCCAAAGGTGCCACTTCTCAATACTATTACATCGGGGGTTAGGATTCGATATATACATTCTAAGAGGAACACAAGCATTCACCTCATAGCAAACAGCTAAGTCACCACTGACTTTGCCCCTTAGACAACTGAGTGAGTGTGTGTTGGGTGGAGGGCCAGCATTTCTTAGGGAAAGAGGAGCCCCCAACAAGGAAACATGCCATCTCTGTTGAGCCCACTGGAAAAGTTTCTTAGGGATGCCTTAACAGAGAACCACAAACTTGGCTTAAAACAACAGAAATGTATTCTCCCACAGTTCTTGAGGCCAGAAGTTCATAATCAAGGTGTCAGTGGAGTTGTGCTTCCTCCCAAGGCCTTAGAGGAGACTTCTTCCTAGTCTCTTCCAGCTTTTAGTGGCTCCAACCATCCTTGGCTTGTGGCTACCTCACTTCAATCTCTACCTCAATCTTCACATGGCTTTCTCCTCTCGGTCTGCTCTTTTGTCTCTTATAAGGACATTTGTTACTGGATTTAGGGCCAACCTATTAATCTAAGATGATCCTATCTCAAGATCCCTAACTTTTTCCAAATAAGGTCACATCTGCAAGTATTGGGGGTGGTTAGGACTTGGATGTATCTCTGTGGGAGCCACCATTCAACCCACTACACACCAATGGAATCAGGACTTCAGACACTCACATGATGTGTCCTAACTGTTGGTTCAAAAACGAAGCTGATTAGAGTCACAGGAGAAGTGAAAATTCCCTGAGACGCTACACCCCTGTTACTATGGTGGTAATTTCCCTGACTTTTACCTTCTTTTAACATATAGCATTTTACACCAGACGCAGGGAAAACCGCTGAAGAGGTTGTGCTCTGTTTTGAATTGTAGAGAAACGTTTTGTTTCCTTGTTGGTTAGCTGATGGTTAGGATGTAGGTGGGAGAATGCCATGGGTTGGGATGGTCGGTACAGTCCTGAAAAAAACCTTTTCTTCAATTTGCACCCAAAGGCCCTTGTTTGTAGAGATGTCCTCTATGCTGGAACTGGTTTTTTCTTCTTGTTTTCTTTTGGGGTTGGTTTGTTTGTTTGTTTGTTTTCTCTTAGAAAGTAAGACTGAGAATCTATGATCTACTGAGAGAATTTTTTGTAAATCAGAAACTTGGCATATCAGTACCTAACCTTGCAGCCCACCTTTGTGAGAGAAGAATTGCAGCTGCCGCTTGTAATTGAATTTCAGAGAAATTTCAATAGATCAACAATCAGGCAGACTATAATATAATGCTATTGTTTTATTATCAGTGCGTAAGCTGTTAATGCTAATTTGACTTTCTGCCAAAGACTTGTGGACAGTAGTAATTGCCAGTAGGAGTAACTTCATCTGATGTTCAGGAAAGGAAAGCTAAGGGGGGATTCTGCTGGAGGAAGTGTCAGATGAAGGCCCTCTGTAGAGAGCGCAAAGCCTAAAGCCCCTCCCTGGTCACCGCTGCTGCTCATGCTGTGTTGAGTTCTGCGGCATTATGTGTGTCCACAATGTTGTGGAACCATCACCATCATCCATCTCCAGAACGTTTTCATCTTCTTCAGCTGAAGCTTCAGACTCATTAAACACTCATTCTCTATTCCTCCTCTCTCAAGCCCCTGGCAACCGTCATTCCACCTTTGTCTCTACGAATTTCACTATTCTAGGTCCTTCATCTAAGTAAAATCATACAATATTTGTCTTTTGTAAAAAACTAATTTCACTCAGCATAATATCCTCAGGATTCATCCATATTGTATGTAGCATATGTCAGAATTTTTATTCTTTTTAAGGCTGAATAATATTCTCTTTTATGGTTATGTCATATTTTGTTTATCTATTCATCCATCAATGAATATTTGGACTGTTTCTACCTTTTAGCTGTTGTGAATGGTGCTGCTGTGAACATGGGTGCAGAAATCTATTTAAGATATTGCTTTCAGTTCTTTTGGGAATATACCCAGAAGTGGACTCGCTGGATCATATGGGAATTCCGCATTTAATTTTTTTGAGAAATCAGCATGCTGTTTCCCACAGTGGCTATATCATTTTTTATTCCCACAAGCATTTCACAAGAGTTCTAATTTCCCCCACATCCTTGCCAACATTTGTTATTTTCTGTTTTCTGTTTATTTGTTAATAATGACCACCCTAATGGGTGGCAACCCATTTGGATTTTTAAATGAATTATATTTTTCAAAACAGTTTTTTCATATGTTTCTTGTGTGTGTTTTGTTTGTCTCTTTACTTCGAACTTTCTGTTATTCCTCAGCATTCCCTTAGCTCCTGACATCTGGCTTCAAATATCTAGGAACTCTCCCTATGGCCCTCCTCTCTTTGGAATGAGAAGTTCAGATCGCTTACAGTCTCTTAGTGTTCTTGATTTGGGATTTTTGGTCATTTTTTTCTCTATATGGCTCTGAACAGTATTCCTAAGGTTGGACACAGCACAAAACAAAACAGCAGAGAGAGAGAGAGAGAACACAAGTGCTCTACTCCACCCCTGAGAGCGGAAGGGCTCCTGGAAGCAGAGTGATTAAGCATAGTTGGTTCTCAGTGGCTTCCAGTCAGTCCTCCTAGAGGAGGAGGGGGAGCAGTGTGGTTTCTTAACTATTCTTTAGCTGCTTTCTAATGAACTTTTCTTCGTGGGAGGACATTTCAAGGTTTCCCTGAGTAGGAATTTTCTCTTTCTGTGCTTTGCACAGCCACTGGTAACTGAGATCCCTAAAAAAGTAAATATTTTTAAATGTGGAAACGTCGCTTACAACCAAGTGAATAACATTTGGCTAACGAAGAGCATGGAACTATCAGATGGAATTAGGGCCACGTGCACACAGTACAAAAGCTCCAGATGCTCGTGTTAATTCAGTTACATTGGAGTCAAAGAATCAGTGGAGCTGGTCCTTTGGACCGACTGGTCATGTAAATACAGATGGCCAACACATGCCCAGCTTGACTCATTGGTCAAACAGAGTAGAGATTTATTGACATATACAGGAATATTCTTTTCCTATTGAAAGATGGCTGTGTGTTGTACTTATTTCTAAAATTATTCGTATCATGAATGACACATTCATGAAGCACCCGCCCTGTGTTAGGAAGAGACAGAGTGAAGAACCGCACTGGTGATCTCAGAACAGTGTCTTCTAGGACATGACGTAAAGGAACTTGCTGATTTCACGTCACAGCAACTTAAGTTATGGCTTAAGTGAGTGGTTGACAAACGTTTTCTGAAAAGGGTCAGAGAGTAAATATTTTAGGCTTTGTGAACCACATACTCTCTGTTGCAACTACTGAACTCTGTATCTGGAAAACTGCTGTAGACATATGTAAACAAATGAGCATGGCTGTGTTCCTAAAACTTTATTCATGGGCACTGAAATTTGAATTTCCTACCATTTTTTACCTGACACAAAATGTGATTCTTCTCATGAGTTTTTTTTTTTTTCAACCATTTTAAAATGTAAAAACCATTCTTAGCTCAAGGGCTGTACAAAAAGATTTGGCCCGTAGATTTCAATTTACAAAACTCTTGGAAGTCATAGCTTCCAAGAATGTTTCTTTCTGATGCTCAGATTTTTGTATGTGTAGGAAAACTTGGATGCAAGCAAAACAAAAAGTATGTTCTAGCAAGTCATTTACGAAGATTTGAATTTACGAGATGAAAACAAGTATTTCCATCCACATGCCTCAGTGTAATTTGCTTTGCTGATTTAACATCTTCCTGAAGGCAGAATTTTAGGTAGTAAACTTAATCTGCCAAGTAGGAAAGGAAGATGGGAGTTTAAAAACTCTAGCACTGCCTATGAAATCTTAAATCCTGCATTCATGCTATTTGCATGTTCATTTCCTCTTTTACAAAATGCTCCTGTGATTCTTATGGTTTCATTGTTAGTGAAAATTGTTTCTTTTTTTCCTCTTCACAACCCTATATTATAAATTCTCAAAACCTGGCACTTCATGGCACATTCCTTTTGAATGTCTCTAATTCTACAATTTTATACACCCCCTTATTTTCCAAATTTAATTAGTTTCCAGAAGTTCTGCAGAGAAAATGAGCCATACTAATTCTTGATTGTTTCCACTTATCTTCTTATAATTTGATACAAGAGTATTTTATTGCATTTTAAAGTAGTTTTAATTTGAAAAAGATGGTCTTCTCCAAGTTTAACTTCATACAGTAGTAATAATTTAACTATTTCCTAGTTCTAGAAGTATTTTTCTATCTAAAAAATTGCTTTTCCCAAATTATTATACTACCATTGTGTTACTCCATTTTTACACTGCTGTAAGGGCATACTCAAGATTGGGTAATTTATAAAGAAAAGAGGTTTAGTTGGCTCACCATTCTGCATGGCGTGAGAGGCCTCAGGAAACTTAAAATTGTGGCAGAAGGGAAAGAGACATGTCTTACATGGCTGCAGACGAGAGAGAGAAATGCGTGAGAATGCAGGAAAAACTACCATCTAGAAAACCATGAGATCCCATGAGAATTAACTCACCATCATGAGAACAACATAGGGGAAGCTTGCGCCATTATCCAGTCATTTCCCACAAGTTCTTTCCCTAAACACCTGGAGGTTACAATTCAAGATGAGATTTGGGTAGGGATACAAAGTCTAACCATATCATCCATGATAATAATTTAACTACTTTATGGTTCTAGAAACACGTAGAACATTGAAGTTCTAAGTTATCATTGACTAGACCAATGCCAAAAGGTTTCATACCCTTTAACCTCTCAGTATAAACCAATTCTTGACAATCCCGGTCTTTACATTCACAAAATATGGCCAAGCAAGGCTTCCTATTATGTGTCCTACTCTACCAAAGCATTCAATAACAGCGTCTAGTAAATTGTAGAATTAAATATTTTCATTGTTCCCTGCTATACTAACTATGGAATCTCCTCCACCTGGTGATAAAGATGCTTTGATTTTTAGTGTCTCAAACATAGTAGGCTCATGAGAAAATTCACCTCCCCAGTTTGCCCTTTGCAGGTTTCCTCTGTAAGTCATGAAACAAAAGGGCTCGAAGAGACATTGCTCATTTAGTATAATTTCTTATTTTAAAGAAGACAAAACTGGCAATCAGAGATGTTAGGCTCCCACTGTAAGTGATTTACAGAGTCAAGATGAGGAGAATCCAGTTCTGCTGACTCACTGCAGTGCGGGGTCCTGCCCACGATCCGCTCGTTCTTTGGGCATTGTCATGAGTCCTTGTTTCTATCTTAGAAGTGAAGGAGGTGTCCTATAAAGGCTTTCCTGTTCTTAGTTCACTCTTCTGAATGTATAATGTAAAACAACTAACAATGAACAAAGCAGAAAAGACAAAGAGAACATAAGAGAGTCCAGATAATCCAGGATCTGTACAAACAACTCTTTAATACAATCAGGAACTGGTCATGGTGGCATAAGTAATAACTAGCATAAATGTAAAATAATGAATAAAGACCACATGTTTGCCTTTCTTCAGGTTGGCAGAACATATATATGTCACCAGAATTTCCTATGCTTTAGCGTTTCTCTCTAAAACCCTCTAGAACTAACAAAACTCAATGGAAAAATGAAGCCATTAACCATTGTTTTGTTGGAAAATGTTTGTTTCTGTATATTTCTGTGTGCATGAAAAATACACACCTGTATTGATTCGCTACAATTTCTGTAATAAATCACCGTGCTCTGAGTGGCTTAAACACAAAAATGTATTGTCTCACTTTTCTCAGGGCTGGGGGTTCAAGATAAAGGCATTGGCAGGGTTGGTTTCTTCTGAAAGCTGTTAGGGAGAATCAGTTCCAGGCCTCTCCCCTAGCTTCTGGTGTTTACTGGCAATCTCTGGTTTTCCTTGGCTTACGGAAGCATCTTCCAATCTCTGCCTTTATATTTACGTGCCCTTCTTCCTGTGTCTTTGTCAAAGTGTCCTTTTCTTATAAGGCCACCAGTCATATTGATTTAGGGGCCCACTCAACTCCAGGATGACCTCATCTTAACTGATTACATCTGCAATGACTGTATTTCTCTCTCTCTCTTGTTTTTGTATTTTTAAGATGGAGCCTTGCTCTGTCTCCCAGGCTGAAGTGCAGTGGTGCGATCTCAGCCCACTGCAACCTCTGCCTCCTAGGTTCAAGCAATTCTCCCACAGCCTCCTGAGTAACTGGGACTATACGTGTGTGCCACCATGCCCAACTAATTTTTTGTATTTTTAGTAGACATAGGGTTTCACCGTATTAGCCAGGATGGTCTTGATCTCCTGACCTCGTGATCCACCTGCCTCAGCCTCCCAAAGTACTGGGATTACAGGCGTGAGCCATCGCGCCTGGTCCTGCAATGACCCTATTTCCAAACAAGGTTATATCCTGACGTACTGGGAATTAAAACTTCAATCTATGAATTTTGGGGGGCACAGTTCAACCCACAGCAACACCCTTCACTGAGATACTACAAAAAAATAAGGTAACTATTTTGTTCACTGTGAAGTTTCATATAGACACTTCTCGAGCTGAAAAAATTTTGATAACAGTTCACATGTTTGGACACTGAAGGGCAGTATAACACTACAAATAATTGCAAAAAGAAGTTTATGACTTGATTGCTTTAGAAATTGCATTGTGATGATGATTTTGTTTAAATGAATTTATAACTATGGCTATCATGTGTGGTGATTTTAACCTTATTTTTATCTGATTACGCTTAATATTAAAGTCAGACTTAAAACTTGTAGATAACACATTGAAGTTTGTCTAAATTAGAAACAAAGAGAAAACTTCAATTTTGAGATTTGCATTGAATGGCTATGCCTTTTTTTGTGATTTTAAACCTTTAAATTGCTGTGCATTGTGGTGGTTCATGCTTAGATCTCATTTCCTTTGGCATTAAGGAAGTTATGATTGGCGTGGACAAACGTTTCAGTCTCAAGGGAATTTTCAATCATCTACTTGTCAGGTACTTGAAAAGAATATTATTTCATGGGATGCAAGGGGAAAGTTTATCTTAATTTAGTTATTGCACTGTATTCTTCACATATAAAAGAAAAATGGATAATATACAGCAGGAAAGAAAATATGGTTCTCATGCACTTTGCTCAATGCTGATTGCAGTTCTAATAATGCCTTATGGTTGTCTGAATCCATCAGCTGTTAGACAGAATAATTTTCAGTGTAAAACCGGTACAAGGAAAGGACAGACTGGAAACCACTGATTTATTTTGCTCTCTGTTCCTTGATAGTTGACTCTGAGAGTAATCTTGGAAGTCTATGTTCCACCAACATTAACTTACGGGCTATATTGCTATTATTTTCTTTTTTCAGAACATTTGCATTGGGCCTGACATGTCTATGCATTATCTTGTCAAATTCTTTCAATCATCCTGGGAGGCAGATGCAATATTATCCTCATTCTTTCTGTGAATAAATGTGTTGAATAGGTGACCCAAGTTTCCCATTCATGGAATTGACTTTTAAACTTGAGTTTCTCTGACTCTAGAGACTATGCTCAAAACCTCTATTATATGCTGTTCTATATTGCTGCATTGTTTAAAATGAATTGGAACATAAAAATACGTAAACATGAGCATGTTCTCATCCAAATAACAAAAGCGTCTTCCTGTGCTGGGTAGATGTTCTGTACATAAATGGACTGGACCACTAGGGACATTCAGAGCCAATTATGACATCGTGAGAGAAGGCCATCAGTAATATGAGACAAGTTTGTAGAAGGAGAAAATAATCATGTCAACTCATTCCTGATTTGTGAGAAATGCAATAAATAAAAATACACCATTAGAAATTATATGTGAAAAGCTCTGATTTTTTTGGCCAGGCATGGTGGCTCATGCCTTTAATCCCAGCACTTTGAGAGGCTGAGGCAGGAGGATTGGCTTGAGTCCAGGAGTTCAAGATCAGCCTTGGCAACATAGTGAGACCCCATGTCTACAAAAATTTAAGTTAGCCAGGTATAGTGATGAGTGCCTGTAGTCAGCTTTTGGGGAGACTGAGGCAGAGGATTGCTTGAGCCCAGGAGGTTGAGGCTACAGTGAGCTATGATCCCACCATTGCACACCAGCCTGGGCAACAGAGACCCTGTCTCTAAAATAAATAAATAAGTAAACAAACAAACAAACAAATAAAAGCTCTGATTTTTATCCTTTCACTCTGATGTCTTAAACCCATTTCCCCAGATAGCTGAGTTTTATTTACTCTGCTTCCTTTCAACTAAAGCTAACATTTTTAATAGTTTTTAATGGCCCTGGTGATTTTTTCACATTTGAGCAGAGAAGATGTGGCCAAGAGGAACATTGCTGCACATGGTAGATTTGTATTTTTAGAAAGAGATCATTCATTTTTAAGGTGAAATTGGTAGCTTTTGAAACCATGATTTGCCCTTGCAGCCAGAGATTAAGGGGTGAGAAAGGGAAGTAGAAGGAGCTTCTTGGCTTTGTTGGAGGGGTTTAGTTTTTTTCTATCTCTACTGGGCTAGTAACATTTGCTCTAAAATTTCCTGTTGTAAATTCTCCGCTTTATTTCTCTCCTCTTCTCTCCAGGAATAAGTCATGATTATTAAGCATAGGAAAAGAGAGGAAAAACACAGGAAACAATCTGTTGACTAACACAGCCCTTTCCCAGGACAGGAATGTAAGCACATGTAGACGCATCCACGTACATGTGCGCATAAACATGTACACATATGTGCACACACACACATAAGACTTGCTGTATTGGTATTTTCATGAGCTCTAATTTCTAGGAGTAGTTGGTCTTGACTGTGCCCTACCCTGCCTTTGGAAATTACAAGAGCTAGAGTCTATCTGGAAGCTTGGTAGTCTCTCCTGAGATCACAGATACAGTCAAGAGTACTGGCTCTGCAATATTAACCATGGCTGCTGGAATTCTCTCCTGGAGACTACAAACTGCCTGCCCATGGGTTGAATCCAGGACATGGACATGTTGCATTTGGAATACACAGTGTTTCTTATAAAACATGGTTTTATTGCCAACTTTTTAAAAATCAGGGGCTTTCGAATGAAAATCTGATTTCACTTTCTCATAGGAAATTAATCAATCTGGCTTACTTTCCTGCATGCCAAGTGTTGAGCTGCCCCATTTATGGGTGGGGGGTGTTCCAGGTCAGCGCAGTCCCCAACAATTTCCTATTGTCTGCCTGTGTTAGTGGCCACTGATCGCTCTGTTTGCATAGTGTTTTATTATGTCTGGCCCACTTCACTGTGTATGTTACCTGCCAGGTCTCTGTAGGTTTTTGAAGTCATGAGGCTTTATGCCTCGGTTCATGCATCGTGGAGATGGAAACCAGCCCCATGTTACTCACGCAACTCTAGATTTAGATAAAAAAGAATTAATTATAGATGCTCTAATATACATAATATACAGTGAAGACAAAGAGGAAATGTTGACATAAGGTGTTTCGTCACCATGTATAATTTTTAAAAGATCATTAAGAATATCTCCAAGTTTGTATTCATAGTTGTGTACCCGCATCAGAATTTATTTATGAAAACATAATGGCTTGAAACCAAGCCTTCATTCTGAACTGTAATTTTTTTAAATCTTGCTTTGCCATCTCTCTCCCAACCTTTCATTAGCTGTGTTTAGATCTTAATACAGTTATGTAAAAACAGTATTATTATTCAAATAATTCCAGAGAATGTTTCCGTTTATAATTTTAAGAGCTCACTTGCTCTCAAATATATTTTTTGAACAGCAAATACTTTCCTCCAATATTTTTTAAGCCACGTAAATATGCTTAGTAGCTGCATTTAAGTAAGTATGGGCAAAAAAGAAAAATAAATTCACTCCTAAAATAATTTTAGAATTCTAGGTTGCCTTTGTACTGAATATTACTGGGATAATTATTATCAATTAGAAGTGGTTACGCACCCAGTGAACAGAACACAGACTAATATGCTGCACAGAACACTCAAGAGACAAAAGGCTCTGTCCTCAGCTCATTTAGAACAAAATCCAAAGTTTTGTAGGGGCTCCCCTTATGGAGATAGTGGTGTTGATGGTAATGATGGTGACGGTGGTGTTAGTGGTGGTGGTGATAGTTATGCTGAAGTTGGAAGTACAGTAGTGGTGATGGTGATGGTAGTGATGGTTTGTGATGGTGATGGTGGTGGTTGTGATGGTTATGGTGTTAATGGTGGTGATGGTTATAGTGGTGGTGGTGGTAGTTATAGTGGTGATGGTGATGGTTATAGTGATGTAGTGGTGGTGGTGATGGCTGTTGTGGTGCTGGTGGTGGTGGTTTTAGAGGTGATGGAGATGATAGTGAAAGTAGTGGTAGTGCTGGTGGTGGTAGTGGTAGTGCTGGTGGTGGTAGTGGTGGTGGTTATAGTGGTGGTGGTTATAGCTGTGGTGGTGGTGATGGTGGTTATAGTGATGGTGGTGAAGATAGTGATAGTATTGGTGGTGGTGGTGGTGGTGGTTATGGTAGTGGTGGTGGTGGTTATAGTGCTGGTGGTGGTTATAGCTGTGACGGTGGTGATGGTTATATTAGTGGTGGTGGTGGTGGTGGTTATAGTGGTGGTGGTGGTAGTGGTGATGTTTATAATGGTGGTGGTAGTTATAGTGGTGATGGTGAAGATAGTGATAGTATTGGTGGTGGTGGTGGTGGTGGTGGTGGTTATGGTAGTGGTGGTGGTTGTTATAGTGCTGGTGGTGGTTACAGCTGCTGACGGTGGTGATGGTTATATTAGTGGTGGTGGTGGTGATGGTTATACTAGTGGTGGTGGTGGTGGTGGTTATAGTGGTGGTGGTGAAGATAGTGATAGTATTGGTGGTGGTGGTGGTGGTGGTTATGGTAGTGGTGGTGGTTGTTATAGTGGTGGTGGTTATAGCTGTGACGGTGGTGATGGTTATATTAGGGTGGTGGTGGTGGTGGTTATAGTGGTGGTGGTGGTGGTTATGGTAGTGCTGGTGGTGGTTACAGCTGTGACAGTGGTGATGGTTATATTAGTGGTGGTGGTGGTGGTGGTTATAGTGGTGGTGGTGGTGGTTATGGTAGTGCTGGTGGTGGTTACAGCTGTGACGGTGGTGATGGTTATATTAGTGGTGGTGGTGGTGGTGGTGGTGATAGTGGTGGTGGTGGTGGTTATGGTAGTGCTGGTGGTGGTTATAGCTGTGACGGTGGTGATGGTTATATTAGTGGTGGTGGTGGTGGTGGTTATAGTGGTGGTGGTGGTGGTGATGTTTACAATGGTGGTGGTAGTTATAGCAGTGATGGTGGTGATGGTTGTCGTAGTTGGTGGTAGTAGTAGTGATGGTGGTTATAGGGGATGGTGGTGATGGTTATAATGGTGGTGGTAGTTATAGCAGTGATGGTGGTGATGGTTGTCGTAGTTGGTGGTAGTAGTAGTGATGGTGGTTATAGGGGATGGTGGTGATGGTTATAATGGTGGTGGTGGTGGTGATGCTGATAATCATTTTGGAAATGTTAGCTTTATGAGATTGTTGTTGTTTGAAAAACATCCTTTACTTAAGAAGACTCATTTGCACTGTATAAAAATGCCTTTTAATCTCAAGCTATATTGCAGAGAAGTAGATTCAAAATAGAAATATTTAAAGCAACAAACTCCATGATTTAATGTCAAGTGACCTTTATAAATGTTCCTGGAAAAAGCATACTTCCATGACTTAGGGACTATTATTTTTCACAATCTCAGGCAGCAAGCCAGTGCACAAGAACATATCAGGCAAAGTGATTTACTTTTATGTTTTCGGCTCTCAAATATATGCCAATACTTTTGATACTTACAATTTTCTTGCAAAACTTTTTAACAATCTGATTTTACCAAGAGTCCTTGTGAGGAATCAATGTAACATCATGTTTCAAGTCTCTCTTAGGGCCTCATGTCTCGTGGGTCTTAGCACTGGTCCTGAGCTCCTTCTAAAAAACATCAAGAGGGAAACTCATAGCACCAGAATGCATTTGTGTGCATGTTGAATAAGAGGCAATGAAATTAAAAGAGAGCAATGAGTTGCTTTAAAAACATTTTTAAGTCCTGACTCTATCTGAGGATGTTGCCTGCCACAGATTTTGTGGGTTGGGTTTGGTTCTCTGGGTTTAAAGCCTGACTTTTGTAACTTTGTCTGCATGCCAAGACTTCTATAAAGCACCTTGCACGCTAATTAGTGACTTTTCCTTCACTCTGAGTTTATTTTGCCCCAAACCTATTCTATTAATGGTGTTTTGTAGGCTTATGTACATTTAGTAGGAGAATCTCAGAGCATCATTTCTTTGTTCTTCATCTTGGTTTTTGTAAATAGTAACCACCCTAACAAAGAACGTATAATAAACTCATAAAAGAATAAACATTTGAAAATCTTTTTTAACAGTATAATTATTTTCAAAGTTTTATATGGATGTTTGTAGATCAAAAGTTGAATGGACTGAATCCAGGCCAGAGGAACATTTGTATGGGTTTACATAGTACAGGTTTAATTTTTTAATTGGGGATGTTAAATTTACAACAATTCTTTCTATTAAAATGTTTTCAGAGAAAGTAATGTTGGAGCACAGTGCCTGATACTGCTTGCTTTGGACGGGGCATTTATGATCCAGTTTGCCTCTGATGGTGTTTTTTTTTTTGGCCCGGACTTCGCTCGTTCATATTCCCTGCCTATCCCTGGTTCACCGTCCTGTGTTTATGACTCCTGCTATGAACACCTCTTGGCATCGGTGATGAGAACTCGAAGTATTCCTCAGAATGACTTGAAGATAGCATTATGTCCAATATCACTCCCCAAGCATTACGCAGACGACCAGCCATATGTTCGGTGCCACATTTTACCCCTTAAGGATTTCCAAAAGTTTCTGTATTATGTGGCTTCGTGTTTCTCTTAATAGTTTTCTTTCTTCTTTTTCCAGTTATCATAGTAAGATGTTTCTGCCTAATTAGAAACCATGCCACAATCTCAGCTACCTACTTGCATGAATCTTTTGGGAGATCCTCTCAGCAATAGAATATAAGTTTAATCTTTTTCTATCCCGGAAGATAATGAATTCAATCAGACGGTTCAGATAAGCCAGTTTCCTGGGCTTGGCCACCCTTAATCGTGAACACTGATTGTAAGGTAATCGATTTAGGTTAGCTTCCGGGTTCAGACCAGAGATTATTTGTACCCTCTCCAAAGAAACTATTGTGTCACAGTTTTCATTTTCCTGGACTATCCTTTAATTCCTTAAGTGAAAGGCAGGCAAGTAGGTAAGCCATTGTAAAAAGGAGATACACAACAGTAAAGGATGTCTTAGTGGGAGAAGCCAAACAGAGTAATAGGACTGATGTGGTATTAACTTGGCAAAAGATCAGGATTGGAAACCTTCTGAGTAATTGCTATTCTTCATACCTCTCTTTCCCAGCTATTTTAAGAGTCTAGTATTCTGTTCTTAAATAATAGCCCAAAATCCCTCAGAGTGATGTTTAACACAGAGACCTACCTACTATGCCTTACTAACGTCAGCACTGAGAGCAGTAGCTGCTCAGCCCTGGTGTTCTCTACAAGCCAGGCATGGTACTGATTACATACATTATCTCACTGAATCCTCGTGAAACACTACAGGGTAAGCATTGGTAGCTCCATTTTACATACGAGGAAACTGGGGCTTGAAGATGTTAAACAGTTGTCCAGGGTCAGACATCTATCAGGTGGCCGAGCCAAGACACCTAGTCAGTATTTGTTACTAGAAGGTCATTCTACACTTTGCTTTGGTCTGAACGTTTGTATCCCCCAAAATGCCTACATGTTGAAATCCTAACCTCCAAGACGATGTATTAGGAGGCGGGCCTTTGGGAGGTGATTAGGTCCATTGGTTCATGAGGGCATCATCCTCATGAATAGAATCAGGGCTCTATAAGAGGTCCCAGGGAGGTCCCTTGTCCCTTCTACGTCGTGAGGCTGCAGTGAGAAAGCAGGCCCTCACCAGATGCCAAATCATCTGGTGCCTTTATCTTGAACTCCCAGCCTCCAGGCTGAGACATAAATACCAGCTGTTCATGAACCACCCAGTCTATGATATTGTTGTTATAGCAGTCTGAATGGACTAAGAGACACATTTTACAAAACAGAACGGGCTCACACCTGTAATCCCAGCACTTTGGGAGGCCGTGGCAGGCAGATCACCTGAGGTCAGGAGTTCAAGACCAGCCTGACCAACATGGAGAAACCCTGTCTCTCCTAAAAATACAAAATTAGCCGGGTGTGGTGGCACATGCCTGTAATCCCAGGTACTCAGGAGGCTGAGGCAGGAGAATCCCTTGAACCCGGGAGGTGGAGGTCGCGGTGAGCCAAGATCGCACCATTGCACTTCAGCCTGGGCAACAAGAGAGAAACTCCACCTCAAAAAGAAAGAGAATGAAATGTTAGTATTTAGAAAAACAGGGTAGATAATAAAAGATGAATCACTTAGAATAGGTTGAAGTCTGCTTAGATATGTCTGAGTCCATGTAAGATGGTGATCCATGCATAAAAGGTGCCTTTGGGGTCAGACAGCAAGTTCAACAGCAGGCTGCAATAGCTGGTGTCCGTGTCAACTACAGCAGCTATGAACAATCCCAGGAAGGAATACACTTTCAATTCCATAACTGCCTTTTTCTGATTGACCCAGAGAATCAAATTGCTAGCATTTCAAAGGAGAACTTTTCTTTTTTTCCATTTCTTTAAAGCATCAGCCTGTTAGTTTGAGTGTTATCTCCTAGCCTATTCTGAATTTCAACAGTATTATCCATTTTTACAAAAAAAAGTCTTAGAGCTTCATGTTTTAAACTTGTAAAGAGTGCTTTGAGGATCTTTATTTTCTTCTTTCTGTTAATTATTATGACTTTACTAATTTATTTTTTATTCACATATTTTCCTCTGGCCAAGAGCCAGAGTTTCTTTAAAGAACTTTTTTTATCAGAAGCTTCTAGCCATAAGAACTAGAGT
Organism: Ateles fusciceps; assembly: GCA_036589455.1. Lineage (NCBI taxonomy): Eukaryota > Metazoa > Chordata > Mammalia > Primates > Atelidae > Ateles > Ateles fusciceps. Next base: position 748,902 of record JAZHEH010001878.1, read on the forward strand.
AAAATAAATTATCACTTGCATAAATTTATCATCAAAGAGTGAAAACAAAAATGTAAGGAAGGGATGGAGAATGTGTTTTTATGACAATAACATAACACATTTCTAATATTTGGCTATAAAACTAATTGTGAACATATTTTATTTTAGAACCAGAAGCATATGGAATTACATGATTATAGGACAGAAAAATTCACAGTGGTTGACTTATAATATCATGTGGCATAAAAATGCTCATTGCTAAGAGTGGAGAGAGAGAAGCCAAGTATGGAATGAAATTGGAAGAGGAACCTCTTCTCAATTCAGTTTTGGCAGGATGAGGAGCCCCATATGTGCCAAATTTTAACTGAAAGCTAATTATAATGGTCACATTATGAATTGTGCAGAAAGAGGAAAGTTGTTAACTTGGCGCCTTAGATACATAGGTAACTAGGGTTTTTTTTCTTTTTTTTTTAAGTATAAGCATTCCTTTTTGGTAAAGAGCATCTCATTAAAATGTGAACCCCAGAAGCTTTAAGCCTACCGTCTTCAACTGGTATCAAGAAGTTTAAGAAATTATAAACGAAGTATTTAAAGAAAAAGAAAGTTAAAACAGAAAGAATGCACCATACTCAAAGATTCCAATAGATGGAATGAATGTATTCATTTTTTACTTCTGTGATGGTTTATGATCTTACTTAAAATATGTTATTTAAATGGGTGACAGCAAAATATTGTGGTGTCTCTGATACAATGAGAAACACCTGATAAAGACACAATGACTTCTGTGGTTTCAAATACATCCAGGGCTGCAGAGATATTCCCTGTTTTGTTTGAAGAGGGCGCTCTTGTAAAGAAAATATCCTTGCCTAGGCTCTGCTGAGAAACTGGCCCCGCTCCCTGAAGTCAGCGTCACCATGGAGATCTTATTCTAGTGAGGGGGAATGGATTCCACGGTCCTGCTTTGGAAATGTGTAAATAGCAGATGCTGTTATTGCCTTTGTTTGAATATCTACCCTTGCAGAGCAACTCAGGCCGGAAGCTCAGAGGAGAGGAAGTCCATATTTGTCTGTAGCGTTTGTTTCCTCCGTAAGCAGCTGAGCCTCTTGGGACAACTGTGGGTAATGACGAGTTAATGGAAAAGATGTGAATTCAGATTTCATATAAAGAGAGTCAGAAAAAGGAATATGTCTTTCTTGAGCCAAAGAAATAATTCAAACTGCCTTCTTTTAAAAAGGGGGGTTTATTAGACTCCATTTTTATTATATACTATTAATGTACAATATATGTGGTAACTATTGATCATAATTATTTTATCAGCTGAGATTTATAATATGCAAATATGAGGGTACGTGATAGACTCATTTTCCTACAGCTTGGTAGTTAAATTCCGACTGCGTTCAAATTCCTACTGATTTTCTGTTTAACCTGGCTAAGTTTTTTCATCTGTAAAATGGGGATACTGATAGCAATAAACCATTGTCAAATAGAGTTTGTCTCCTTCATCGTTGAAAGGATTAAGTGTTATCGTGTATAATGAAGATAAAATGCAGTAATATCTGTGGACTATTCCTGTTGGTATATCATACCAAAAAGTGAATTTTCATATTTATCATATAATTTATCCTTTATCACATAATTACTGAGGTAAAGCATATCGGAACCAATACAGTAACTGATAAACAAGGGAATTTGAGTCACTCATCCAAATTCATGCAACAGTTATAGCAAATACAGGCTCAGAACCCAGGTATCCTGACCCTCCTTCAAGGGCTTTTTCCAGCACATCTGGCAATTATAATCACCCGTGTTTTTTGAGGTATTGTGGGTATGGCTCATGTTAAGCACCATCACATAAACTCTCATGCAATAAATTGACTGTTTTTCTTTGGAGTTAGAAAAACATTCAACATTGGAGTTAGATTTCCGCATAATAACCAAAACACTAAGAAAAAAACAGAAAATTAGCCAACAGAATATTAAGTGTCATGCACCATAAACAGATTACCTGGTTTGTGAATTGCATATATTACACATACAGTATCTTTTGCAGTGGAGGATATTTCAGCAGAGAACAGTTTTCTGAGGAATAAAAATCTCTGGTTCTCACGAAGCTAGAAGTTGGTGACAGATCTCTAGAGGCCCTGAGCTAAGACAGCGGTTCCTAGCACATTCGTGGTATCAGGTGGATGTGCTTGCAAATCACTTTTCACAGCATTGTTCTGTGCGAGGCTAATGGAAATCAGAGCATAAACTCTGTCCCACCTTTGTGTTAGCAGCTTCTACCAGCTTTGCACCAATTCTTTTGTGCAATTCAAAGTGTACTTTTCATCAAAATAATGATACCGACAGAATACGTATTCCAAAAGCAACAAGAGGCACCCATTTGCTACATTTTCTTCAAATCAACTTAGAAAAGAAGCACGTTGGTATAAAATCCAGGAGCTACATGCAGTGTGTTTGCTTCTCTTTTCTTTTCTTTTTATGAGATGGGGTCTTGCTCTGTCACTCAGGCTGAAATGCAGTGGCGCAGTCTCAGCTCACCGCAACCTCCACCTCCCAGGTTCAAGCGATTCTCCTGCCTCAGCCTCCTGAGTAACTGGGATTATAGGCGTGCACCACCACACCCAGCTAATTTTTGTATTTTTCCTAGAGACAGGGTTTCACCATATTGGCCAGGCTGGTCTCGAACTCCTGACCTTGTGATCCACCGGCCTCGGCCTCCCAAAGTGCTGGGATTACAGGCGTGAACCACCGTGCCTGGCCATGTTTGCTTTATTAAACATTTTAAGAAACTTATATTATGTATGCACTCAATGTATACTTATTTAGAAGTAAAAATACATTTGGGCTAATAAAAATAGCTAAACTTCGTTCAGGAAGTATTCTCTTTGGAGTCATCTTCTTAACTCATCTTAAAACAACTGATATGATAAACCGAGACACAAAGAGATTAACATCCAAGTGGAAGAGCTGGGCTAACTCAGAAGCTGGGCTCTGTTGACAGTGCTGTGCTCCTGGGGAAGAGCCTAAGCAGACATCTCTATGGTGCCAGAAAATGGCACCCAACGGGAGACACTGCCTTTGTGCTGACTGAAGTTAGGAACTATAGAAACAGGACTCATTTCGAGATAGCTGATTGAGGTTTCCTGCCTTGCCCGAGTCAGTGATGGTGGCAGAGCAAAGGCTGGAGTGATAGCACCTGTCTCCAGCCTTTGACAAAACCACTAGAAGATAATGTAAGTTCCTGTCTCCTGAATTGCTGGCTCACAACAGGAATTATTTGGATTGTAAGTCTGTAAACATACACTGGAAAAGAAGAGGTGATGGATAAGGGCTGCCATATTCTCAAGACCTAGCCCAGTGACTGGCAAATAATTGGCACTCAGTAAACAGGTATTGATCAATGAATAGAGGTTCAGAACAGGGATGAGTCACTTTGGATTAGAGTGGATAGAGAAGGTAGGGCTTGAATCTGCAACTGAGCTATAGGCCATAGGAGGGATTTGAACAGGCAAAGAGTAAGAAAGGATACAAAATAGAAAATAAAAAAATAACACATAGGTAGGAAAGAACAAGCCCTTTTTTTGAGAAAAACAGGTAAATCAGATAAATTGAAACATGTTTCATGTTAGGACATACATCCATTCATCCTTCCATCCATCCGTCCATTCTCCATCCATTCATCCATCCATCCAACAAATGCATATTTAAGTATCAGGCACCACGTCACAACTAAAACAACTGGAAGCTTGAAAGGTAGGCTGGGGCCAGATTTTGAGATATCTGGAATGCCAAGCTCAGAAAGTTGAACTTTAACTTGAGGATAGTAAGCCATGGATGGCTTTCTGAGCCATGAAGAGAGATATTGAAAATTTGCTAAGGAAGAGTAGACTGACAGAATTAAATAGGATGGAGTGGACAGAAAGGAGGTAGAGCTGAGAAAATCCAGAAAATCCGCTAGAGTGATATGCCAGGGTCCACAGGCAGGAGGATGAGCTCTGGACTGACTTGGCGCTGGGAGTAAAGGAGAGGAGGGTGGGGAAAAGGCCTGGATTTGAAAGTTAATGCAGGGGGTAGAATCTCTGACCATAGTGAAACCTCAGAGAAGAACAGGCTGTGACAGCACCAACTCTCCTGGGAGGTGCAGGACAATGGAGACAATGGAGGTGGAACAGAAAAGCTTGGAAAGGTGCTTCTCCATAGGTTGGACATCTCTCTTTCTCAAACTTGACACTTCTCCCTTTGCATCTGCCCTATATCTAATCGTGATGAATGCTTCCAACATCTGACACCTATTGAACAGAGAATTCATGGCAGAGAGGCCAGTTGTCACTATCCCTTTGTAACAAGAAGCATGTTTTTCATCCATAAAATGAACCTAAAAAAAAAAAACGGTAACTACACTGAATCTTTAGAACACCAGGTTTCAAAGGGAGTCACATTGCACAGATAAATAAAATCAGATTATTGTGCAAAACATTGGTTTTCAATCCCTCCACCTTTTCATAATTCCTTGATATCAGAATGTGCAGTAATGCCTCAAGGAAAATTCTCAATGTATATTTGTCTAGAGAAGAGGATTATAATCTTTCTTGTTAGTTGGAATACATTATAGCTACCTCTGTATCAGTGATAGAGTATGAGAGCATGGATAATTGAAGTTCATTGAAGTGCCCAGATTATCCTAAATTCATCTTTAGGATAACCTTGTGCTTAAGTCTCCTTTGCTATCATCTCTTTAAGAAGACTTCTAACAAGGAGCGGTTTTATAAAGTTGAATTTGATGTACTGACCGTAGCTACCTTTTCCAATGGGAAGTTGTGAGCAGGAAAGTGGTTACATGATGTAGAACAGAAAGCACAGAAAATGTAAGGGTTTCTGCTAGTTCAACACATTCTTTCATTTCAACCACTGAAGATTCAGACATAAATGAATGCATGCTGCTTGGCACTGAAGCGACTTGCCCCTGCCTTTTTGTGCTCGGTGATGACAGTTACTTTTCTCTAACAAAAATTGTGCTCCTTTTATATTTTTGGAGTCTCGGTGTTGGAAAGAACATCGAAAGTTCATCACGTTTCATTTCCCACTTGCCAAAAAACAAACAGACCTAAACTGCCCAAGATGGATCATCATCTGTTCTGCTCTTTAAGTCTAGACTTGGAGAACGGTCATCAGTAAACTGAGGGAACAGCGTTGGCTAGCAACCTGCTTAAAACCTGTTGTAATTTTGATGATAGTTATTTGTCCATGTAGAATTGGCGTGAAACATGCACACCCTGATGTGTAGGATGTGGTTAGCAATCAGATGTTCTCAAATGCAAATGGTGGGAATGTGATTCCTTTAAAAAACAGTATTTTTCATCGATCAGAGATACATCATCAAAATGTTTGATGCAGAGTAGGCCCATCGTAAATGTTTGAGTGAGTAAATCAGTTGGCAATGAAATATTTATTAGCTGCAGAAGCATGGCTGCCTAGGAGCAGAGTCGGTAACTGTTCTTTCTTTCCTGTGCTCCCAGAGATCTTTTCACCTATGGCCGTCAGCCCAATTCCAAGAGAGAACTCTGAGGAGCACTATCTGTCTGTATGAGGCTGTGTGAGAAAAAAGGTCTGGAATCAAATAAGTTTTGGAAATACTGGATTTTTCTATCTCTTCTTTGACGTCATGGTGTACATTAGAACATTAAGGATTTTGAGAAGTTTGGAAACAAATATTTTCTAAATCCGTTTGGCTTTAGAACTCTCTTTTGCACAAAACATATTAACCATCCACATTTTAGGAGGTACTGCTCTTTTGGGTTAATTGTTCACATTTGGGCAGAGATCATGATTTCTTCATTTGTGTATGTCTGTGCCAGATGCTAATTGGCACATGGTAGGCATTCAGTAAGGACTTCCTGTAAATGAAATGTAAAGTGAAAATGGCCATGGGGGGTTGGTTGGGATGACACTAGAAGAAGTTATGGTGTCATGAAGGTAAAGATGAACAGGACTGGGTTGGAGTCAGAGAGAGAGGAGTGAAATGGAGAGTGAGTTCAGAATTCAAAAGGTCTGCTTTTATACCAAGTAGAATATCAGAGCTGACATCACTCTTGAAGCCCTTCAGTTTATCTTCTTCAGTAACTATAGCGTCCCTCTTAAATACCCTGTGTTTTTAAGCTTTCACAGGCCGACTAAACACTCTAAACACTGACAACCATGGATATACCTTCTTCATGCTTAATGTTGATTATCGAACTGTTAAAGAAATTTCTTTTTAAAAACTGCAGCCAAGTGATTATTTAGAAAGAGACATTATTTGGAAAGACACTCTGAAGCCCACACATCATTGCATTTGGGGACTCTAAATAATCCTGTGTTCTCTCAACTTATACTCTACGTTTTATAGCACATGAGATGTATCAGAGTAATATTCCCAAGGACTGACAAAAAAGCAGAACCCCAGAGGTGTCCACAGAGGAAACTGCAGACAAATCAGAGAGGAGCTCATTATAAATACAGGCCCAAACAATTGAGCACTCCAGTAAGGTTTGTCTCTGGTCCTCAAATATCCAGGGGAAAATGCTATTACAATGTCTATTTCATACAGCTCTGAATGGGTGCCTGCAATTGGCCATCTTATGATTCGCCCAAGTGGTCAAAGGAAATTGATAGAAATCAGCAGTGTTCCTAGTGTTGGTATTACACATAATGTGAACAAAATATTACATAGTCTATCCAAAGACAGAGCAAGATGCTTGAAAATGATTCATTTTGATCACAGTTACTTGCAAAAATGACATTTAGCTCTATTAAAGTTCTCATTGGAGAGTAAGTTGAGTAAATATCAAAAGGTTGCCTTAAAGCTTGTCTTTTACATGACAAGAAGAAGTTGGGTGGCCTGGGAGTTTTAGAGTTTGGCAGAGCTTGGGAGTGGATACACTTAGAATCATGTCTCTATCTAAGCCTAAGCAATAGCTTAATTTATTTATTATTACTTTTAAAAGAGTTCCATTTTTCTTTCAACTAGAGGTAGAATGGGCCTAGAGGAGACGATTATGTTCATATTGAGAGAAATATTTTTCTTCAGTGATTATCATGGGTCTATGATGGCATCAATTACTAAACATACTTGTTGTTAAAACCATATGCTGACTTGTGTTGCTATCAAGGAGTATTACATTCCAGAAAGGAAAGGGCCGTGCAGCTACTCTATTATGGAAACAAAGGGCTGTTACCTCAGAGCCTATTGATATATCAAGTAATAAATGTGACAGTTACCGGTTCTATTTTCTTATCCCATCTTCCTGCAGAACTGTAACGGAACATGTTTCATACTAGTAACAGATGCTCGAACCCCTCTTTTGAAATTCCTCTGGAGAAGCTGCCCTGTTGATTCCATTAGGTGGGAAGGGGCTTTATGCAGATGTCTGCTCATGGGTTGCCTTGTTGTAATTGCTGTTCTGCCACCCTTGCTGAGTGCCATGCTTTTCTCTTGTAGGTGATGTGCCTTCAGGACTTTTTTGGTGATGATGACATTTTTATTGCATGTGGACCGGAGAAGTTCCGTTACCAGGATGATTTCTTGCTAGATGAAAGTGGTAAGGAAAAAAAAAGTTCAAAACCAGGGGAAATTTGAGGCAGCTTTCCAAAATGAGCTGCACCAGGCCAAGATTATGTCAACTCCAAAGCTACCAAATCAGTTTCAGATCCTCACGCAGCGTGTCTTTTCCATATCTTGAATTTCTTTGATTTTTTTAAAATATGGAAAACAGATGAAATGAGAATTGGAAAGGTTAAATCATTGAGAAGAATAAGTTACTCATGGTTCATTTATAACCACTTAATACTTAAATTGATGTTATGTAGAAAACAATGGTGTGGATTTCTACATTTTTAATTATATATTTTTTTCGCAATTTTTAGTTGAGGAATTTGTCATCATAAAATTATTTAGGATGTTTCTAGGCTCAGCTTTCATGTGGCTTCCTTTAATTCCTAACTGGGCAAATGGTTTTTCTTTTCCTTTAAATACTGTAGAATTCATGTGTCATTAGCATCTGTGAGGTATTAGAAAGAGAAAGCAGCTTGTTTCCACTAACAAACTAAATGTACTGCTCTGCAATTGATAAAGAGGGGACGGTTATAAAGAGGGAAAGACATGTCTTAGGAAATGACTATGAAAGGTGGTGACTTTAAGAATGATGTTTTTGATACTATAAATCGTCTGAGAATGTTAGCACTATTACAGGTAAGATAATTGTACCAAAGATTATCGTACCCCTTCCCTTGATAATATTACTCTCATTTAATTAGGCGAGTATCACATACTTACTGACAATTCAAATTCTGTCTAGTTGGAAATGGTTTTTGAAATGATGATGAATCTTTTGCTTAGATGAGTGAAGAAAAACAAATCAGTGAGCTTTTGAAACAGTGGCCGAGCAACACTTGAACACTGACAATGTTGGGGAACGCGATGTGGCATACTGGCCGTACCCTAACACTGCAGATGTGTGTGAATGCGTAGCATCTGTGCCACATGTATACAGACATATTATCAGTTATATGCATTTAGAAACTAGAGTTCTTTCATTTAAAAATGACTTAGAGACCGGGTGTGGTGGCTCACGCCTGTAATCCCAGCACTTTGGGAGGTCAAGGTGGGCAGATCACTTGAGATTAGGAGTTTGAGATCAGCCTGGGCAACGTGGTGAAACCCTGTCTCTACAAAAATAAGCTGGTCATGGTGGCGCACGCCTGTAGTCCTAGCTGTTCAGGAGGCTGAGGTGGTTGGATCTCTGAGCCCAGGGAGGTCAAGGGTAGAGTGAGCCCTGATTGCACCACTGTAGTCTGGCCTGGGCGATAGAGCAAGACACTGTCTCCAAAAACAAACAAACAAAAGAAAAAGACTTAAGGTGTGTAGGGATAAGAATTTTTAAAACTGCCCCTTTCTCATGAAAGTCTCAAATGCCCAATAAGAATAAAAATAGATGTGTCATTTGAAGAGATTTATTTTGGTTCAAGGACCCTAACTAAAAGAGTGGTTTGGCATCCCTTTTTCTCTAAATAAGTTGACTCTAAATACATTCCATCTTTATTTCTGATTTTTGTAAATAGATCACAACTATAGTGTCCTCAGGGAATGTCTCCCCACACTACCGTTTTAAGAACAGCTTTGCCATTGTGTAGAACAGGTGAAAGTCAAGAGTCAGACAGAAGAGCTGGCAGCACAGTTTTGAGAAAAATAAACTGCCCTGACTTTCCATTTAAAGAAAATAGCTGCTTATGATAGAATGGCTTGAGAGACCAGATGCGTTCTGAGATGAAAGTCTGTTTGTTGCTTTGATATAGAAAACAGCCTGTCAAACTCAACCTGGAATACAGCTCTTTTTCAAACCAGCAAGCAGAGTGGGCCAAGTTGGCCACAGTTTCCAAGCTCTGAGGCCTCTATCTAGGCCTCTGATGGACTTGAGGCCTCTTCTCCGTGCTGTCCGGGCTAGGTGAGCTCACACAGCTGGGCTTCCCCCTCCCCCAACAGCCAATGCACAGCTACTCCCCACGCACCTGCCATGACGGGCCGGTAGACTTTCTGAGAAGTACAACAAGAAAATGCCAGAAAATCTTTTGCTATTTCCCCCTTGGAATTATTTCTCATTAAAAAGAATGAGATTTACACAGGAGGACTCACATGCGAACACACACACACACGCGCACACACACACCAGAACACTGTCTCCATCTTTTGCGATTTAACCTGGAGAAGGACCACTTCAAACTACTTAGCTGAGAACTTCACATCCCTTCCCTGGATGAATAATACCCTAACCCTTTCTTGATGTGAAATACATTTGCTGAGTAACCATGTCCTCCCCCATTCCAAAAGAAACACGTGGATATGGAAGGAAGGGGGCTCAAATAGAAAAACGATCTAAATTGAGATTTTACTTCCTTGGATGAACTTACCCTGAGACGAAATTCACACGTTGACAACTGCAATTTTCCTGTTGCTTGTACAGCATGTTCTAGTGCTAATGAATTAACATTTGAATCTTTTTTGAAGTGCTCCGAGCATGATTTTGCCCAGCTTATCTGTACTTGCTAAATGGTATTTGCACATTGATGCTTCATTTGGCCTTTTCCATAGTAGCTTCCTTAAAGTGGTGTCAGCGGGAGTACAGACATCTTCAGAATTACTACTCTTGCCCTGCGCAGGGCTGTGCTTGATTTAAGGTGCCAAGAAGTGGCCTTTTGCCACAAGGCGGCACTTTTATCTTTCCAAATTAACCTGGCTCCCAGTGAGTTCAGGATTTAGCAATAATACATCCCCCTAATTACTGCTAGGAAATCTCTTAAGGATGTCTCTTAAAGTTCATCCTGGGAGGAGATTTGTCATTATAGACGAATATTTCATGGGGCCACACTGGAGAAAGATCAACACAGGAAACTTCCAGGGAGTCTCCTTCCTCCCCCTAAGTTTGCACATTCGGAAAATAACACCTTCCTTGTTCTGGTTCAGAATGTAACCATTTTAGTGATATCGTCATCAATCAGTGGAGTCTTAGCACCTTGGAGATGGTGGCTAGAGCACTATAGATAGAGACAAGCAGAGAGGCCAGCAGATCCTTCCCTTGCTGTCTAATTTAGAATGATGAAACATAGGCAGGGAAAATGTCACACTGGAGACAGGAAGCTCAACATAGTTTTGCTTCTATGTCGATGACAAACGGACCAATTTGTGATCCGTTGCCATTTAACAGTGATAGGGTTTTGTTGAGAAAGGATCACCCCACGCCTGGAAGGAACAGTGAACTCCTTGGGGGATGAGCCTATCACTGGATGTCAGTTCTTGTCCAATCCCCCAGCCTCAAAGCCAGTGCCCCCGCTCTGCTGGGTCCGTTCCTTCAGCCACTCACTCCACTGCCATCCGGAGCCTTGCCCCAACCAGACCTGCCACCTGCTGGGGAGTCCAGATATCTGTCATTCTCTCTTTCAGCTTTTCTCAGATCTTTCTAGTTTTTTATCAAACAGTTCCTAAGTGCTCTTAATTCTGATGTTAATAGGCATTACCTTCAACGCCCATCGTTTTGCCTAGATGTTGGATTAATTTCCTAGGCCTGCTATAACAAAGTACCACAAACTGGGTGACTTAAAACAACAGAAATGTGTTAGCTCACAGTTCTGAAGGCAAGAAGTCCAAAATCAAGGTGTTGGCAGGGCAGTGCTCCCTCTGAAGGCTCTAGGGAAGAATCTTCCTCGCCTCTTCTGAGTTTCGGATGACTGCCCGCCATCCTTGGCTTGTGGCAATGTCATCACTCCAGTCCTCACCTCCATCTTCATGTGACCTTCTCCATGCATTTCAGTATAATTTTCCTCTTCTCTTAAGGACACTAGTTATTGGATTAGGACCCACTCACATTCAGTGTGACCTCATCTTAGCTTGGTAACATCTACAAAGACTCTATTTCCAAATAAGATTCATTCAAAGGTACCAGGATTAGGACTGGAACATATCTTTTGGGGAACAAAATTCAACCTAAACAAGACAATTGATGGGAGCTGTTCAGATTTTATTTGAACTTGGGTTACCAGTAAACTAATGTTTATTAACTTGTTTGGATCTGTTGTTAGATGTTGACAGTTATAGCATTATATTTGTTAGTAGAATACATCAACAACAGAGCTGTGGCTGTCCCTTATCTGACCCTTTACAGTTAGGGTTCCTTGCCTCGTGGATCATAGGAATGCTGTCAGACAGCCTGAGAATTTTAGCAGTGCATTTGACAGAGCCCTTCCTGAAATCCCTTGGACTAAGATGAAATGTATAGTGAATGGCATAGGCGGTTGTATTTTTAATTGATTGATCTTCTCTGGCCAAAAGGTACTGATTTATAGGCTGATATTAAATGTGCCGGAGGAGTTCTCTATTAGGATTGACCTATCAGGCCCCTGAAGGTAGGGATTGTGTTTATTTGCTGAGAGTGAATAGGTTTCACACCACAGGGTTCTGTTTTGGACTTGATATGGTTTAGCATAGTTATCAGTGTCCTTTAGAGGCCAGGTGGCCCATACCTGTAATCCCAGCACTTTGGGAGGCCGAGGTGGGCGGATCACGAGATCAGGAGATCGAGACTGTTCTGGCGATCACAGTGAAACCCTGTCTCTACTAAAAATACACAGAATTAGCTGGGCGTAGTGTCATGTACCTGTAGTCCCAGCTACTCGAGAGGCTGAAGCAGGATAATCACTTGAATCTGCGAGGCAGAGGTTGCAGTGAGCCAAGATTGTGCCACTGTACTCCAGCCTGGGTGACAGAGCGAGACTCCATCCCAAGTGTCCTCTAGAGAACATTCAAACTGCATGTATTTGAACCATAAGGGAGGAGAGTTAATGTGGTCATAGGTAAGATGAGGATTTGAAAATGTTCTAACAGGGTGGATTGTATCTAACCAGATAAAATTGAATTCGTATAAACAAAAAGAAGAGCCCTAGGCTGTGAAAAGAAAAAAGCCAGCCTTGCAAGCTTATTTAGGAACAATGTTGGTTTCACAGCAGCAGGTGTGAAATTTATTTACTTGACTGCAGGCTTAGTATGAGATGTTATGTGACATGGGTCATTTGTGTGTGGGTTGTAGGTGTATCATATACTATATTGTAAAATGTTTTTACCCCTCTGATTGAAGATGGTAAATGTGAACTGAAACAAAAAATTAAAATTAAAAAATGTATTAATATTCATAAAACTAAGTATAGAAGAAATGTCAATGAGCTTTCAGATTTTTTGTATGTTAGTAATTCTGAAGTCATTAAAGCTCAAAACTGCAGGAAGGTTTTTGAGACACAGTGTGTGTGTGTGTGTGTGTGTGTGTGCGTGTGCATATGTGTATGCCTGTGCACGTGTGTGCATGTGTAGTGTTCCATCTCCAGGAAATACCAGTCCTGCTTTTGCCTGCATCAGACAGATGTACCTGGGGTCCAGTGTTCTTCCTGAGTATGTGATTCTAGAATGGACATTTCCTCAGCTTCTCTTAAGGCTCTCCATGGTGTTGGGTACCCACGATCTGCTTGGTAAATATTTCTAGAAATATTCCATCCTGACCACTTTCCTGGGATCTCCCGTCCCCTAAATAAGGCAGAAGATACACCAGGCACCATTCACCACTGGGTTCTGATTACCTTCCTTAATTCTGGGTGATAAGAAAATAGGGCTGGAACCTATTTAGGTTGGTGCAAAAGTAATCACAACTTCTGTCTTAAAAGTAATGGCAAAAAATGTGAGTACTTTTGCACCAACCTAATAGAATAGTAGGAACAGTACTGGAATAGTGGGATTGTGTTTAGAAGACACAGTCTCATCCAGGCTCTGTATTCTGCTTTCTGTGTGGTCTCTGCATCTCCAAACCTGCTTCCTATTCCCTGAAACACCTTTTTTTCCCCTGGGTTGTAATGGACCTCAAATGAGACAATAAATGTCAAAGCACATTTGAAACTGTGTTCCTTATTACCCAGTGAATGATGCCGGTGAATGACACCTCAGCTGAAATATACCTCCTAGTGGATTGCAGCTGGACTCAGCCACGTAGCTTCATTTGCGGGGCTTAATTGGAGGCAGATGACATCAAGATCTGTTTTTGGTGCTCTTTGGAACCAGAAAGCGATTACTACTGCTTTCTTCCACTCCTAACTTTTGTTGCTGCAGTGGAGGTGAGAGGGAATTAAGGCTCTTTTGAAGATATCCACTCTTCTCTAAAAGTGGCAGTGTTCAGGAGTCCCAGCCCTTGGGAAACGCCTCCCTCTCTCTATGCCCACATTGATTTGGGTCAAAGAGATCTGATAACCCTGCTGCTTTGTCCTGAGGCTGGTGATGTTAGGAAACCAGAAGGTTAATGGGAACACTGGAAGATGCTCACAGTCAGGACAAAGACCACACCTCCTCACAAACTAGTTTTTGAGCTACTAAATCCATCCATTCTTTCACTCATACTGTCATTTATTCAATAGGCTAACTTACCATGTACCAGGCAGCATGCTAAGCACACGTACCTGCAGACAGTAGCACTTACATCACATGTAATCTTTCATATTGACTTTCTTTTTTTCCTTTTTTCTTTTCTGTTCTTTTTTTTTTTTTTTTTTTGAGATGGACTCTCACTGTGTCACCCAGGCTGGAGTGCAGTGGCGTGATGTCAGCTCAGTGCAACCTCTGCCTCCCAGGTTCAAGTGATTCTCCTGCCTCAGCCTCCCGAGTAGCTGGGACTACAGGTGTGCACCACCACGCCTGGCTAGTTTTTATATTTTTAGTAGAGACGGGGTCTTGCCATGTTGGCCAGGCTGGTCCATACTGACTTTTAATATTGTTTATGTGTAAAGATGTCAGGGGATCTTAGGTAATGAACTTTGACCCAGAATACTAAATATTGCATATTATTTTAGTGGATTTTCTCTCTTAGGAAAAATACTGTGGTAAACTGACTAGTGATTTACAATAAACAGACAACTCTTTGTAAATCTAAATTTTAATTGAATTATAAGGCCATTTTACATTACATCTATGGGCAGATTTCTTTGAGATGCATGATACTTGTTGGTGCTGTAATATTTTATTGTTTCAATAGATGTTAACTCTAGGAATGTATGGTTTTTATTTTAAAGAAACAGTATTAGGGCCGGGCATGGTGGCTCAAGCCTATAATCCCAACAGTTTGGGAGCTGAGGCAGGTTGGATCACTTGAACTCAGGAGTTCAAGACCAGCCTCGGCAACATGGTAAAACCTCATCTCTACAAAAAATACAAAAAAATTAGCTGGCCATAGTGGAGCGCACCTGTAGTCCCAACTACTTGACAGGCTGAGATGGGAAGATCGCTTGAGCCCCAGAGGTTGAGGCTGCAGTGAGCTGAGATTGCACCGTTGCTTTCTGGCCTGGGTGACAGAGTGGGACCCTGTCTCAAAAAAACAAAAAAATAAATAAACAAATGAAAAACTATATAGCTAACTTGTTGAATAATTCCAAGTTTTTGTGGCTTTTCATTGTCTTATGAGAAAAGGATGTAAAATCTGGTATGATCATTCCCAATTTCATTGATTCGTAGAATTCAGCCTGATGTTTGAAATAGAGGGTTTGGGCGCTTTTGTCTGTTTTGTGTTCTGAATAGAGCACATTGGCTAATGTGCTTTGCTCTCGTCAGCAAGTTCCCATTTGCCTCTAAGCAGTGGAAAGGCCACAGGGGGTTCTGGAGACTTTCCCGACCATAGTTACCTTTTAGCTCATCCATAAATATGAAGTGTTCCAGAACATAATGACTTTTCCAACTTAATCAACTGCCAAGCTATGGATACATGTAGAGTGCTGTACTTTGGAGACAGAATCTAACTCAAGCTCAAACTACTTCCTTTGCTACAAATAGATAATTTTCCACTTAGAAAATCGAGGCATTGTATAACACATGCAATCTTTTCTTTACATTTTCTCTTCTGGTCTTCATGGGCCTTCTTTTTTATTGTATTCAACAGTGACATATGAATTTTTGACCTGGAAAACCCTATAAAACATAGCATTGTATGTGAATCCTGGGAAGGTCTTGGAGGTCATCAGCTTCCCCCTCCGCTTTGACATGGAAACCCTCTCCCACAGTATCCGACAGCTCCTCCATCCCCAGCTAGAACGCTTTGTTGAGGATGGTATAAAACTTGATAAGAAGGCCAATTCCACTATCCACTAGTGCTCATTTTTAACAAGTTATTGAGCCCAAATTAATCTCTCTCCAGCTTGCAGTTAGTCCTCCTAGTTCCAGTCGCCAGAGTAACAAATACCACTCCCTGCCCTCATTCTAAGGGGGAGCTTCCTGCTACCCCTCTCCTTATCGTCAAAGTCACTCTGTAAACCCTGTTGCTTCTTTTCCTTCTAGACCGAAATGATCTGTATCTTCCCCCATCTTCTCTCCTGCTTTCCTCAACTTTCCAAGAAAAAGAAGAGTGTCCCTTCTTTCTAAAACCAGTGATCGTTTCCTGTCTGTCTTCTCTTTCTCTTTGTGACCTGGCCGTGTCAGTATCCTGTTCCTGCTGCTTTGCGGATTTGTTGTTTTACCCTATCTATGGGGTAAGTAGGGTAGATCTCTTTTCTTTGGCCCACAGCAAGCCCCAGGTTCCTCCTATCCTAAAAGAGCCTCCAGTCATCTCCGTCATCTCATCAAACCACATTGCCTTTCTTTTTCTGCCAAACTGCTAAAAAATAATAATGAACTGTCCTTGAAGGCTCCACTTCCTCAACCTGATCATTTGTTATACCATTGTATAACTGATACATGGAAAACACAAGGAATTATGGGGTTTTATCAGTTTTTTTAAAAAACTGTCTTCCGCCATCCATTTAGGTTTATATAAGCCTGGAATTTCCTCTCTTGGCAGTGGATGGCACCTCAGCAATCCCAAGATTTTTCTGTTCCCTCCTAAGATAGCAAAAAAGTGTTGTGGACTCTTCTAGATACAAATTGCACCTTTATTCCAAAGTGAACGTATGTAGTCCCACATGATAGTCATTCAAAACTGGAGTTCCGTTTCCACACCTAGCCAGAGCCCAATGTAGCATGTGGCGAGTCCCGTACTCTGAAGGACAAGGGAACGGTTGGTGACTCCTCTCCTGTCCACTCCCTCCTCCCTGCTGTTTTGATCCCTCCAGGATTGGAATGGGGATGAGGTGGGTGGAACAGGGTGATGAGAAAGGACAGGTGGAAAGTCCTTACTTGACTGTTCTGTTACAGGTGGCTTCAAACTCTCTCAGCCAAGAACTGTGATTTAAAGCTAACTTCCCTTTTGGGTGTTTTCATGGGTTCTTCAGGGACTCCCACTGGAACGTTCCGCCCTTCTTTATTGATGTAGTTGATTCAGTTTCTTCCAGCTTTAGCCGAGTCTCTCTCAGTCCCTGTTTTCCAAAGCCCTCCCTGTTGGCCTCAGATGCTCCTCTTGGAAAGAATTTAAATTAGTTTCATGCCAACTCATGCCCTCAGATGCATCAGAACACTCATGCATCCTTTACCTCCAACAACAGGCCACCCAGTACAACCAGACCTCCTTCAATTTTCTGCCAGCAGCTCTCAGGTGAAAGTCAAACACATAAATACCAGTGTGTTATTTCCCTCTGTCCACAGAGGACACTGATCAAGCACTTAGGATCTTCCAGTGAAACCCCTATTGAGGTGAAGGGGAACATCGCCCTCTTCTGGAATGATGGAATTCAAAGAAAGGCTCTCTCTTAAGGAATCCTCATAGATCTGCTTTCTCTCCAATAACTTAAGCCTTTATCCTCAAAGTGGGTAAGAAGACTAAGTTCTAGAACTGTTTATATCTGCTTTGAAATTTCTGGAAGAGGATCATCTCACAATTCACTTTGGTATCTGATACACATCTCCTTGGAGTCTGGGTGAAATTTTCATTTTCAATCCTATTACATTTGCAACTGGATTCTACGCCTACCATATGTAATAGTTCCACTAAGCAAGGATAATCTTCAAAGCACTAGATTCAATGTTCTTTTTTTTTTCTTTTATCCTCCTTGACTTCTTTGTAGCATTTGACATTTTTGATGATTCCCTCCTTGAAATTCTCTCCCCTTGACCCTTCATAGTGTCTTGCTGTCTTGGTCTTCTGCCTGCCCCCTTTGAATACTCTTAAGCTCCTTTCAGGTTTGCTTTTCTGTCGTATATCCCTTAATAATTGTTCTCTAAGATTCATTCATTTTTTAAACTTAATTACTCTCCATTCCTAGCCAAGTTAATCTACTTTAATGGCTTCAGCATTGATGGTTCTGGTAGACAGTGATGGTGACGAATGGCAACCAGATGGTATGCAATAAGCGAAGCCTTTGAAGTATGTATAATTTTTCCCAAATTTACAATTAAGGAAATCAAGGCTTGGGAGGATGAATAATTTGTTCAAGGCCACACAGCTAGTATTAAAGGCAGAGCTCAAACCCAAGTTTGTTTTTGTTTGACAATACATTCTTAACCTTTAACTGCACCTCCTTTAAGATATACATCTCTAACCATGACTCCTTTCAAGAGCTCCAGAATCATATTTCCAACTTTCTCTTATGAACTTCCCTGTGACTATTCCACAGCCACCTGAAATTCAACACATTCCACAACTGAAATCATCATCTACTTGGTCAGCTTCATTTCTTCTTCTGTGTTTCCTGGATGAGCTCATGGCATGAGCATTCTCAACACAAAGGTCTCAAAACATGGAGTCACCTTTTTACTCACTCCTCACTTTCACTTTCCATAGCCCATCTGTCCCCCTCCTTTCTGATGCTACTGCCATTATTTTTGGTCAGTTCCTCATCATCTCCCACTTAGATTCCTGAAGATGCTTGAACTTTCTATCCTAGTGGCAGTTTTTCATCTGTCCACACCATGTTTGAACACAAATTGGTCCTCTTGAATTCACTTACCCAGCCCTCCACTGTCTGCAGACTCCTTGGTGAGCCTTTCTAGGGCAGTTGTAATCTGACTCAGTTGTGTCTTTCTAGCTGCTCTCACCCTTTATTCCTCCTCTGCCCTCTAGCCACAGTATTATTTGTTGGTGTCCCAAAAGCTATTTATTTTAGAAATATCTGTTTTCACTTATATTGTCTCATTAATGTGGAATGCTCTTCTTCCTCTTCTCCTTTCCCACCTACCAAACTCCATCTTGTCCTTTGAAGTTCAAGTCAACCATCACCATCCTTGTAAAGCCTTTCTTCATCAACTTGGAGAAGTAGTTACTTAATTTCTAAGCAGCAAAGCATTCAAGAGGTGACTTAGGTGCTGTTAAAAGCATTTAAAAGAGAAACAGAGCTTAAAAGTTTGGAAAATTTGCAGCCTGACAACGCTATAGAAAAGAAAATCCCACATTCTGAGGAGAAATTCAAGTGACTGCAGAAAGGTGCATAAATAGCTAGGAGCCAAATTGTAATCCTCAAGACAATGGGGAAAATGTCTCCAGGGCATGTCAGAGGTCTTCTCAGCAGCCTCTCTCATCACAGGTCCAGAGGCCTAGAAGGAAAAAGTGGTATTGTGGGCTGGGCCCAGGGTCCCTGAGCTGTGTGCAGCCTAGGGAATTGGTGCCCTGTGTCCCAGCCACTCCAGCCATGGCTGAAAGGGGCCAATGTAGAGCTTGGGCCATGGCTTCAGATGGTGCAAGGACCAAGCCTTGGCAGCTTCTGTGTGGTGCTGAGCCTGCAGGTGCACAGAAGTCAAGAATTGGGGTTTGGGAACCTCTGCCTAGATTTCAGAGGATGTATGGAAACACCTGGATGCCCAGGCAGAAGTTCGCTGCAGAGGCGGGGCCTCATGGAGAACCTCTGCTAGGACAATGTGGAAGGGAAATGTGGGTTGAGAGCCCTCACACAGAGTACATACTGTGGTACCACCTAGCAGAGCTATGAGAGATGGCCACCACCCTCAGACCCAGAATAGTAGATCCACCATCAGCTTGCACCATGCAACTGGAAAAGCCGCAGACACTCAATGCCAGTCCATGAAAGTAGCTGGAAGGGAGGCAGTACCCTGCAATGTTACAGAGGCAGAGCAGCCCAAGACCATGGGAACCCACCTCTTGCATCAGTGTGACCTGGATGTGAGACATGGAGTCAAAGGAGATCATTTTGGGTCTTTAAGGTTTGCCTGCTCTGCTGGATTTTGGACTTGCATGGGCCCTATAGCCCCTTTGTTTTGGCCAATTTCTCCCATTTGGAACAGTTGTATTTACCCAATGTCTATAGTCCCATTGTATCTAAGAAGTAATTAACTTACTTTAACATAGGCAGAAGGGATTTGGCTTGTCTCAGATGAGACTCTGAACTGTGGATTTTTGAGTTAATGCTGAAATGAGTTAAGACTTTGGGGGGACTGTTTGGAAGGGATGATTGATTTTGAAATGTGAGGACATGAGATTTGGCAGGGGCCAAGGGTGGAATGATATGGTTTGTCTCTGTGTACCCACCCAAATCTCATCTCGAATTGTATTCCCATAATTCCCACATGTTGTGGGAGGGACCTGGTTGGAGATAATTGAGTCATGGGGGCGGTTTCCCCATACCGTTCCTGTGGTAGTGAATAAGTCTCATGAGATCTGATGGTTTTATCAGAGGTTTCTGCTTTTGCATTTTCCTCACTCTCTCTTTGCCTGCTGCCATCCATATACAATGTTACTTGCTCCTCCTTGCCTTCTGCCGTGATTGTGAGGCTTTCCCAGCCATGTGGAACTGTAAGTCCAATTAAACCTCTTTCTTTTGCAAATTGCCCAGTCTCGAGTATATCTTTATCAGCAGTGTGAAAACAGACTAATACATATACACACACCGAGACAGAGAGAGAGATAGATTTATAAGGAATTGGCTTGTGTGATTTTGGAGTCTGAGAAGTCCCACAGTCTGTGGTCTATAAGCTGGTGACCCAGGAAAGCCAGTGGTATAGTTCAGTCTGAGAACAAGGACCTGAGAACTGGAGGAACCAATGAGAAGTCCCAGTCCAAGGGCAGGAGAAGACGAAATGAGACGTCCCAGCTCAAGCAGTGAGGCAGAAGAAAAAAAGGGTGAATTTATCCTTCGTCTGCCTTTGTTCTGTTTGGGCTTTTGTGGTTTGGATGAGACCCACCCACATTGGAGAAGGTAGTCTACTTTGCAGAGTCCACTGATTCCAATGATAATTTTACCCAGAAACACCTTCACATACCCCCCCCCCCAATAATGTTTAATCTGGGCACACTGTAGCCCATTCAGGTTGACACATAAAATTAACCATCACTGTTACATACCCGGTGGGTAGCAAAGTTGAAATTAAAACTGAGGATCCTGAACACTTTATATTTTGTCTTACTTTATTGTAAGTGCCTTGAGAATGGTCCTGTGTATCATTAAAATATATACACCACAGGACATGTCAGGGTGCCCTGAATGTAGTAAGGGCTCAGGAAATATTAGCTGAATTAATGGATGCAGAAGGAATCTATTCCATCTGTCAATCTTCAGATGCTTGAGGCCCGTAGCCTGGTACTTCCCAAAACCTTCTTTTCCAGACAAAGTTTCTTCAACTATTTCTTTTAAGACCACTCTACTATCCTGGTTACACTTCCCTTGATATCCAGTACTAGATATTGATCAGCAATGTCCTCCTTAAAATGGCACCTAAAACCGAACATAGTAGTCCTTGGGGGCTTCAAAGAGCATTAAGAATATAAACTTATTTGATAAAGGCAGCAAACTTGTCCAAATATAGCTTAAGAGTAATTAAGGTTTTTCTTAACAATTGTCAGACAATGCAGGCTCACGGTTAGCTTTTGGCCAGTTGAACTCTCTGGGGCTTTCTGATGTGATGTCAAGCCAGGTTCTACTTGTTTAATTGAATATTTGAACCTTCTTGCCATGCTTTAATTATATTCATGCCAGCGAGCATCTTATTAATTTTAGTCATTAATTCTGGCCGTTTAAGAACTTTAAGCATCCAAATTCTGCCTGAGGATAAACAACAGCAGAGAGTTGACGTGAGGTCTGATTTCCAGGCCCTTGTTCTTCCCAACTGAGTTATGCTGCTAGCGGCCTGCCTAGCCAAAGACCAACAGCATAGCTGCCTAGAAGCTCTGATAAAATGAAAAGAAATGAAAAGCTGTGGTAACCCTCACATTTCCTTGTGGGCAACAATGGTAGAGGGGCCTCAGACTCAGTGTCCAGCTTTGTCTGGGTGATTGTCTGCAGCTGGTTAATGAACTGTTAAAAGATAAACGTAGGCACATTAAAAATTTAGAGTTTATTTAAACAGACAGCAATTCATGAATTGGGCAGCACCAAACCAAAAGCTGTTTGGCCTCCAACAAAGTGACATGGGAAGAGGCTTTTATAAGGTGGACACTGACTCAAGGCAAAGACAATGTTTCACTGGTTAAAGTGGAGAAGTAGCCTTATTTAGGTCATTCCAGTGGAAAGTCCTGGTTAAAGACTGGTTGGCAGTTTCTGATGGGTTATGCTTGAGTTTCATTTTACCTTTCACACTGAGTTACATTTCAGCTTGCTTATATAGGAAGCCAAGGTACTGGAATCATCTCAGTCTAATGGGGTTCCAATTAATTTCTTTCTTTCTTTCTTTCTTTCTTTCTTTTTTTTTTGAGATGGAGTCTTACTCCATTACCCAGGCTGGAGTGCAGTGGCATGATCTCGGCTTACTGCAGCCTTCTCCCCCTGGGTTCAAACGATTCTCCTGCCTCAGCCTTCTGAGTAGCTGGGACTATACATGTGCATTGCCACATCTAGTTAATCCAATTAATTTCTTTCTAACAAGTCCTGCAGAGGAAGACAGCAGATTGCTCTGTCCCTTGCACTCACCCACACATGCCCCTGAGTACAGGAGGGAACTGCAGGACTTTCCTTTTAATGTGGGTCCATAAGGCATAGGAACTTATGTTTTGTTCCTATTTGAAATATGCCCATTTATTTTCCTACACCAAACATGCACTGGCTAAGAGCCTACTGCACGTCAAGTGTTCTTGGGTTTAAACAAAAACGTTCTAGAAAGTTAAATATCTACTTCAGGGTTTAAACAAAAACGTTCTGGAAAGTTAAATATCTACTTCAGGAAAGCAGATGAAGTGAAAATCCCTGTGGAAAATAGTATACTTGATGTAAAGGTGGTTTTAAAATCCGGTTTCAAAATTGGGTAATAATTTGATACATGTGTGTATATAGGCTGTCTTTATAGCTTTTATTTTTGTAAGTGTTCTGGATAACTAAAATATATTAAAATATCGATATTCTATGGCTCTTCACCACTTGAAGCTGAGTTTTTCTGTCTTAACAGCTCTGGAAAATAAACACATACATAAGCTTTTAGTAAAAAAAAATTAAAAACTGATTGTGTAGGTGACATCTTCATTTTTTAATAGGCTGAATCACTAAAAAATCATGAGTCTCACTTTTCTTGAAGACCTAAAACACAGATATGAAAATAAGAGATTCTCTAAGTCTGTATCACTCCTAGTCAAAAAATCACAACAAAGCTGAAGAAAAGTGGCAGTGCTGTCAAGAAACGCCAGCAAATGGGCTAGAAGAATCCATACAGGTAAGATCAGCATAGGGGAATGAGGAAAGAAACATCATTGTCAGCAAGGCAGGGTGAAACTAGCATCATCCCGCTCACAGATAAAAATCAACCTCTATGTTTAGTTATGAAAGCACTCGAGGGCCAGTGGAGCCGATGATTGCCTTTTGTTCACTGGAGGACAGCCTAACAATATGGCAGGAGGGGGTATCCCAGTGATCTGACCACAGAGCTCCCTGCCCAACTATTGAGAACCGAGGTGATAAAGCTTTTGAATTTATCAGCTCTGGAGGAAAAAAAAATCTGTTTTTATAGATTTGCCCCTTAACTTTAATGTTAACATAGCCAAATGTATGTTTTTGTACCTTTTTTTGTTTGTTTCATACTTGACAGCCTTTCAACAGAATTTTTCTGAGAATACCGTTAGAAGTTAGAAGATTAGTACAAGCTTTTTAAAAAGTGTATAGAAAAGTGAGTACCACTGCTGCTTCTTGCTCAAGTGAGATATAAAATATCACCAAATGCTATAGGGTTCCCAAGTATGAAAATTAGCATAACTCAATATACTATCCACAAGAGGTTACAGACAATTAACATGAATTCAATTTATTATATTGCAGTAGCCTGATCTTCTATGTATATACATGCATATAGGCATAGATTCTACTAACAGTGAGTGAATATCTACAATGTGCAGGCCTTGCTCTGAGCACTAGGCATATCATAGTGAACCAAAGAGAGAGAAATTCTTGCCCACAGAGAGCTTACATCTTATCAGAGGAATGCATTAACATACAAAATCATATGCAAATTACCTAGTGTATCAGAAGGTAAGTGCTATGAAGAAGAGTGAAATAGGGAAGGAAGAAGTAGTACATGGAGAATAGATGGTGTGGGGAGGCTGCAGGGGGCAAGACTTCAGGAAGGAGTGACATCTGAGCAAAGACTTAAGGGGCTAATGGAGCCAGCCATGCAGGGCCTAGAGCAAGAATGCTCCCTGGGCAGAGGGAGCAGTTAGTGCAGAAGGTCTGACATGGGAGGGTGCCTGACCTGTTCCCATGCACAGCTCTGTGGTGGCAGGAAGGCTGCAGTGCTGACTGCAGTTCCAACACCAGCCACCAGGAGTCGGCCCAGACTTCGCAGGTTAAGGGCACCATCCCCCAACAAGGCTGCCTGAGCTTCAGGACCAGTCACAGATTAACACTTCTGACCAACTGGATACAAAGTCAGGGATTCCCCGCAGCTCCCCTCGAATTCAATAGTTTGCTAGAACAACTTATAGAACACAGGAAAGCACTATATTTATGATCACAGTTTCATTTACAGAGGCTATAGACTAGGGCTAGCCAATTGAAGAGACACACAGGGGTAAGGTCTGGGAGAGTCCCATAAATGGAGCCTGCAGGTCCTGTCCTCATGAGATCATACTCTTAGCACACTGATGTGTTCACCAAGCAGGAGGCTCACCCAGCTTCTGGTGTCCAGAGTCTTTACTGGGGTTTGGTTATGTAGACAATGGGTGATTACATCCTAGGCCCTGTGATTGGAACTGAGTCTCCAGAGGTCAGGCTGATATCACATGATCAAAGCCCTAACCCTCCAATCACATGATTGATCTTCTGCTGTGATTGGCCCCCATCCTGAGTCATCTCATTAGCATAAATTTGATGTCATCCAAGAGACCCGACGTAGACAGTGTTATCACTTGGGAACTTCCAAGCGTTTAGAAGCTCCCTGCCAGGAACCTGGGAAGAAAACCAGACACATGTTTTATTATACAGCATGGAACCTCTCAAGATCTGGGGAGGACATCCATGCTAATTCTGTAATGTTAATAATGCTGAACACTTACAATAAATAGAAATCAAACAGTGTAACAAAAACAATGAGCTTATCAGAGACTTTGGATCTTTCCAAACAGAAAGGCAAAATGACTAGCTCCCAGCTCAAGACAGAGAGGCTGATCACTCTTTGACACTCCCATCTTAAAAGTCTCATTTCTGCATAAAGGTCATAGAAATGTTTTAATAACTGTGTACACAGCCAGCTCTTAGTTAATTAGCTCTTTGCCAGTTGAGAAGGGCTGGCTTGTGGCATGATTCATCTAAAAATATGTATAATGCAAAATCTCTTTCATTTGCTTATAGAGCAGATTTTATATTTCACACAGTGTATTATTTCCTTCAGATAGATAATTTGGAAACTGGACTACTCTTTGCTCCATAAATTCCTAATTTTTGGAGTTGAAATAACCTTAAGGGATTGCTAGTTCAGTTCTTTCGTTTCACAATGTGAGGATGCCAAAGCCCAGAGGGGTTACGTGTGGGCTCACAGTCACCTAGGAGGTTAGTGTCAGAGCTGAAGCCTAAAGCTTCTGACTTCCAAAAGCTCCTGACTTCCAGTCTGGGGCTCATTCCATTATGAGGCTGCACCATTCAGTCAGTACATCAGCATCAGCCTAAAACGCACCCTTGGAAGAGCGCCAGCTAGATGGGGGGTCATGGGTCACACTAACTCCTGCCCTTCGCACCTGGGTGACCCTGTACAAATTACTTAACCTCTCTGAGTCAAGGTCCACAGTAAAAAGAGAGACAAAAGTAGTACTAATCACAAACATTTTTCATGAGGATCAGATGAGATGATGTAGGTGAAAACCACGTTGCAGAGCTGTAATATAATGGACAAATATTACTACTTGGTGGTATTATCTTTGGGTTCTAAGAAACTGTCATCTCTTGATTAAAGTGGCGCAAATCTGAGGTCTTTATTGTGAACTATTTAACAAACATTTATCTGAACAATATGCTAGTGAATGTGGGGGATGCTAGCTTATGGTGAAACCTCCAGGAAGAGGCCATCCACAATCAGCAGCAATGCTTAACAAACTCAGACTGGAAAATGGTACAAGGGCTGCTTGGCAACCCAAAGCCGAAAAGCTTGGAAGTTCCAGCATGTGGTGCACTGTTGAGTAGAATAAGACTCCCAAGAGCTTCCCTGACAGTAAGATTACATTTGCAGCCAGGCGCGGTGGCTCACACCTATAATCCCGGCACTCTGGGAGGACTAAGCGGGCAGATCACTTGAGGTCAGGAGTTCCAGACCAGCCTGGCCAACATGGCAAAACCTCGTCTCTACTAAACATGCAAAAATTAGTTAGGCGTGGTGGTCCATGTCTGTAATCCCAGTTACCTAGGAGGCTGAGGCAGGAGAATCGCTTGAACCTGGGAGGCAGAAGTTGCAGTGAGCTGAGATCCTGCGACTGCACTCCAGCCTGGGCGAAATGAGACTCTGTCTCAAAAAAAAAAAAAAAAAGAAAGAAAGAAAGAAAAAAGATTACATTTGCCATTTGCGAATATTTCTTCCCCCTCTGGCCAAGAGTGTTATTATGTGTAACTCTAGCCCTAGCTCTGGACACCTAGTTTCGTGTACAAACTGTAGGTTTAGGTAAAGCATATAGGTCTTGCGATTTCAAGCACAGAAGACACTAACAGAATTAAGCTGCGTATCTTGGATGTGTAGTCATATTTTCTGTGGTGTCTGCTTGCTTTGTTCTCTATAGAGTGGATGGAGAGTATGCACATGTATAATTAGAATTTATATGCATAAGCTGATCAGTCAGCTAATAGATGAGAATGGTGAGATCTGCCCAAAATAAGAATAAAAATAAAAACAACAAACAACCAAACACACAAACGGTAGTTCTTGACTCAAAGATGATAAAATGAATATAATATACTGTTAATCAAAAAATACATCGAAAATGGACATGAGTAACTTAAAACGCATTAACATGGAGTAACATGGTTTGTTAACCTATTTTGTGGCCCAAGAAAGGCATTCTATCAAGCTGATTGATATCATTATTTTTTAAATGCTCGTAAGAGGTTTCTCTGTATTTAGACTGATTCTAGGCTAGTTAATATATGGCATCGTTTCTGCAGCCGTGCCTTCACGTGGTGAGAGCATTAGCATGTTTTACATAGTCTTTTAAATGCGCTGCTGCTAATTACATAATTTCTCATGTTTGTTTTGTAGCCAGCATCAGGAATCTGAATTATTTAGAGTGATGATAATTCTCGCCTGACTGCCTCTACTCTAGCAGTTTGCAAAGGAAGCTTAGCTCAAGATGCCTGTAGCAGGTAGCCCTGGAAGAATTCTAACTAGGTTCTTCTTTGGCTACTCCTCTGCCCAACAGGTTTCCAAGGAGGACAGGATAAGGGCCAATCTATAGTAGATTGATTAGGCTATAAAGTTGCAAATGTATTAGAGCCGGGAAATTTTGATTCTAAAATCATTTGCTCACCTTTGGATTTTGGTGGTGAAGTATTAGCCAGCAACTGCTCAAGTGTAGTGGATGGTACTAAAAAGATCGTGTCTAAGTTTAAGATCAGCAGCCTTTTTCTGGAAAAAGCAAGATAGTGAATATTTTAGCCTTCTTGGGCCATATGGTCTCTGGTGAAACTGCTCAACTCTACTGTTCTCGTGTGAAAGCAGCCGTAGGTGGCAGGTAAACATGTACAGGTAGCTGCATTCTAATAAAATGTTATGCATAAGAACAGACAATGGGCCACTTTTGGCTTTTAGGCTATAGTTAGCTGAACCTTGGTCAGAACTACTGATTTTCAATTTTCTGGAAAATATGCTCCTTCATGAGAATTTAATGAGAAGTATGGATCCTACTCCAGAAAGATAAATATTCATGTGCAGAATGCTAAGAATACTAAGCCTTCCATTTCTTTTTTATTTTTATGTTTTAAGGCAGAATCTTGCTCTGTCACCCAGGCTGGAGTGCAGTGGCACAATCTCGGCTCACTGCAACCTCTGCTTCCTGGGTTAAAGCGATTCTCCTGCCTCAACCTACCGAGTAGCTGGGACTGCAGGTGTGTGCCACCACGCCCGGCTAATTTTTTTGAATTTTTAGTAGAGACAGGATTTCACCATGGCTAGGCTGGTCTCGAACTCCTGACATCAGGTGACCCGCCCTCCTAGGCCTCCCAAAGTGCTGGGATTTCAGGCATGAGCCACCGTGCTCAGCCTAAGCCTTCCAATTCAAGAGGTCCTATATCCTCAAAACTTATCCAGGGCTTGGTCTTGATGGTGTTTCCCTAGCAGAAAGCCTTTGTAATTATCTGCCGGATGCTCTGGGACAGCCATTTAAAAAAAAAAAAAAAAAAAAGTTGCCCCCCACTTATCTCACATCAGAAACTCCGGACTTTTATCAGACTTGGCAGTTTATAGAGACATAGAGGTCTTGAACCAGACAAGGCAGCTGCTCACATCAAGGGGCTTTAAAGGGAAGAAGCCATGGATGGGTTGGAAAGGTAGGGGAGAAGTATACTTTGGGGAGCGCTGGGGAGAGATGGGGGTCAGAGGGAGTTCAGCTGTGACACTTGAGTAAATGGTGGGTGACATGGCAATTGGAAAGACAGCTGAAATACACACATCCTTATGACCCCTCAAACCGCTCTGGTTCTCAATGCGCTCTCCTTTTGCTAGAACGGGGTCTAGTTTAGCGTGTGCCTTCGTTCTGCTTCTTATTGTCTTGTGAGTGTTAGTGTCAAAATTCCCTGAATTTATTGTCCTATTCTTGAAGGCAAGGGCTAATAGACTCCCAGGGTTTCTTCTGTCCTTCAAGGGCATTCTTCACAAGATTGTCACCCTTCTGGGACAGGTGTGTGGCTTACGTCTAACACGTTAATGTCTAGTAATCCGGCAACTGCAGCATATTGAAATAGATAGCAGGGAAATATTGTTCCTACCACTACTGCTAATCATTCATTAGCTCTTGTCTCATGTTGAACATTGACTGGTGTGTGCTAGGCAGTAAGCATTCATTTATCTGTGATGCTCCAGTTTTCTCAAGATGAGTGAGAATGAGAAAGTTGAATTCCCCCAGGATTGCACAGTGAGTATACAGCAGATCTGCAGTACAAACCCAGACCTGCAAGCCTGGCCCCATGTTGTCTTTGCCATGAAACCAGCTATAGCTCTCAGTGATTTAAAAATTGACCAACTGGCTGGGCATGGTGGCTCACACTTGTAATTCCAGCACTTGGGGAAGCCAAGGTGGGAGGATTGCTTGAACTCAGGAGTTCAAGATCAGCCTGGGCATCATAGCGAGACCCCTCCTCTACAAAACATTTAAAATTAGCTGAGCGTGGTGGCACATGACTGTGGTCCCAGCTACTTAAGAGGCTGAAATGGGAGCATCCCTTGAGCCCGGGAGGTTGAGGCTGCAGTGAGCGATAATCATGCCACCGCATTCCAGCCTGGGTGACAGAGCAAGACCCTGTCTCAAAAAAAAAAAAAAAAATTAAAAATTAAAATTGTACAAGAGATTCATAACATGACTTTTAATCAATATAGAAGTTTGGCCTCTATTTAATTGCTATTGATGGTTGTTCTTTTTGCCTCTGGTGACAAAAGAGAACACAGAGACCTTCTGAATGTTTACCCCACTGCTCTTTTCCAAAATACAACTCAGGGCCATGCTTCCTGCTCACAGACAGTGACTCACTGGTGAATCAGGGGCTGAGCCAGCGTGTGTCCTTTATGTTTAGTGCCAACAGATTATCATTTATCCCATAGCCTCTCTACCCCCCCACTGCTCCCTCCTAAGCCTCCTGACACCCACAGAATTGCTTGTCTCCTCCTTAACAATGTTCCCCGGGTTCAGGGCAGCCGCCCAAGCCCTGGCCATCTTCCCAGTGACTCAGATGCCCTTCAACAGCTCAGGGGAAAGGTGGTAAAAAAGTGAAGCTAGTGGCATCTTGGACTTTGCTTCAGAGCTGGGTTGGAAGTCAAGCTCTCCTTCAAACCAAACTGGAGTGTGACCTTGTCAAGAAGGTCCCTTAGCATCTCACCTGAGTCCTGAGACCCCTGTCTCTAAAGTCCTGATTGATTGCTCTCATCTGGTCACAATTCTTCTTTTTATTGGTGCACAACCCTGGGAGATCCTCCCAGGGGTGGTTTCCATTGGAGTTATTGCAGTCTTTTCCTGGTTAAATTACTGGCTGGTCAGCCTATTCACTTTACGTAAGTTCCCAATTGATTCATAGCAGTTACTGCAGTTCTTTAAAGTTCTGGTATAGAAGCAATGTCACTTTCACGAACCAAGGAAATGTAACCAGGATTGGATCTTCATTTCTAGTGCGTTGTTCCCATGAGGCTGTTCTCTGGGCCTCTGCTTCTTCAGATGTAAAGCAGATGGGCACGCTGAGACAGGCTTCTAGGGACCCTGGGATGGCAGTAGGCTTAGAAGTCAGACATCTGTTTTAGCATCAGTTGGGCCTAAGCTGTGTGACTTTGGGGAAGTGTCCAGCAGCTTGGAGCCCATTTCTTCATGAGGTTATTGTGAGGATTGAAAACAATAACACTTTGACCAGGATTTATGTTCAATACATGTCAGTGCCCTTCTATCCCCATCGCCATCCATTCCCTTCCAGTGCTAAAAATCCCAAGCTGTATCAATAATAATGGCAAGCATAAGATTTTGTATTCTTTGCAGTGTGCACAGTGCTTTTTTTTGTGTGCTATTGCCTGTAATCCTTACAATATCCTTGTACAGAGATAAAGGTTTTTAGTTACATTGTAGTGTCAAAGAAATAGATTCAGAACCTGGACCTGACTTCGGCCAGTGCTCTATGCTGTGTAAAATCGGCAACTAAGACATAGTTATTGATCATCTGCTGTATGCTAAAGTCTGAGCTTGATGCTGTGCGAAGAGCATGGGTGATGTGTGAATTCCCCCAGGAATTCATGAGTAATGGGGAAAGGGAAGGTGATAGGTAGAAGATAGCTGAAACAAGCTACCATCACCCCCAAAAAACATTTATTGAGCACAAACCGTGTGCAAAGCTGTGAAATTGCAGTACCTATTATTTACTTTAAAAAATATGATTTATTTTTTCAGTCCCTTTCTCATAATCATCTTAAGAGAAATAATAGAGATTGAAAGTGAGCCCTGATTCAGCTCGAGTGAAAATTTTCAAAAGTAAATAAAAACCATTCTACCTGCATGTTTCAAGGTCAGGACAGGGTTTCTAGCCTTGATAAGATTTTTGTTGGATAGAACTTAGCTTCATCAATGAGGCCATATGGAGCACTTAAGGTAGTAGACACTATATTTTTACTTCTACTCAACATATGAAATTCCAAAACTCAGTTTCCAGCCCAGATATCTAGCTGTGTCATTAACACCATTTCCTCCCAGCTCCTGGGGTGGCAACTTTATCTCTGTTTTGCCACCTGGTCTTTCCTCCTCCTTACCTGCCCGTTGCGTTCCCACAGTCATCAGCCCCATAATGTGTTTTGCCAAATGTCACCAGGTCCTTCTTTCATTCTCTGAGTTATTGCAGGAGATTCCTTAGTGATCCCCGTTCCTCTCTTCATTCAGTCAAATAATTTTCATTGAGCACCTACTTTGGCCAGACACCTTTCTGGGTGCTGCTGCCGTTTACGTAAGACAGATATGCTCTTTGCCCCGTGGAATCTTAAGGTCTCGTGTAAGATAGAGACAGGA
The DNA here is from genome assembly GCA_036589455.1 of Ateles fusciceps. Lineage (NCBI taxonomy): Eukaryota > Metazoa > Chordata > Mammalia > Primates > Atelidae > Ateles > Ateles fusciceps. The sequence goes on from JAZHEH010001878.1 coordinate 780,446, forward strand.
CATTAAGTGAATAATTATAGGAATGGTGAGTACGATGAAAAGGACATACAAGAGTGAGACCATGCATTGTGGAGCTTAGGTTTGGGTTTTAGGAAAGTCTTCTCTGAGGAAGTCAAATTTATGCTGAAACCTGAAGGAGTGGTAGATGTTAGCCGGTGCCCGAGGTGGGGCTGGATGCTCCGTGGGTCTGCGGGGGTGGGAGTGGGGTGCTGTGGCCGGAGAGGTGGAATGAGGGGAAGAATGCTTTCAGGTACAGAGAACACATGGTTGAATACCAGCTAGCTGAGGAACTGAGGAATCCACATGGCTAGAGTGGAAGGAGAGGGAGAAAAAGTGGCAGGAAACGGGGTGGGGGCCAGGCTGTGGTAAACCTTCTAAAGCCATTTTGTGGATTTGGTATATCCTGGGAATAATAGGATGTGATCCCAATAGGGTATGACATGATCTGACTTGCGTTTTCAAAAGGTCTTTCTGGAAGCAGTTGAGAATGGGTTGGAGGGACCCAGGGGTAAATGCAGGCAACCAGTTAGGTGGCTTTGAAATAGTCATTGTGGAGGTGTTGGTGGCCTGCTGGCAGTGGGGGCAGGGAGCAGTGGACAGAATTAGGGAAGAAACATGGAATGGCAAAAATGAGTGGCCACGGTAACTTACCGAATGCAGGGTGTGAGGAGATGAATGGGCAAGGGCCCATGGGCAGCTTCCTTGCTGGGGGCCTCATCTGGTGGTGGCAGGGAGAAGCATTTGGGAAGAAGATACACGCAGCTGTGTATGTATGGAGGATGCTGCTTAGAGATGGCCCCAGAGCGTGTGTCCCTCCTCCCAGCACCTCCCAGCCCGGTTCCTTCTGCAAGCAGCCTGCAGATTCATGGCCCTCAATCTCCAGTTTAGAAAACTTTCAAAAAACCCGTGTGTGCGGGACCAAGAACACCCTTCTTGTCCTCCATGGTCTCAACCTTGCCTCTCATCGGCCACCTCTGTAACACTCCCTGGTTTCCTCCACAACCCCTGTGCATTTTCCTTAACTTGGCTCATATTCCCTCCAATTCCTGCTTCAAGCCTAACTCCTTGAAAATACACTTACCAACTTCCCTAGTGCGGTCAAGCTTTTGGTTTTGCTATTCATTTGACACTTGAAACACGCTACTAAGCTTTCTCATTATCTTCCCCCTTTATAGACTCTGCCTCTCTGATTTACTTAGAAAACCCAATTCGGATACTGTCATACACTTCACAGCTAGTCCCTTCCACGGTGCTCCGTGCATTGCTATGCTCCATACGTGTCAAGGCAAGGGCGCGTGAGGGGCAGGTCTGTGGAGTGGGAGGTGAGACAGATGAAGCTGGAAAGCCCGATGGAAGACTGAAGATGTGAACGTAGTTGCAGATATGGGTAGAGAGATGCCCCTACGCGTACATATCAGGAGAAGGGATTTATCATTTATTGGGTACATAATCGTGGAGGAAGAAATTGTAAAGTTTGAAACACGAGGATCATACATGGAATGCAGTAATTTAAGAAAGTAATCAGGCAGTGGCATAAGGGTGGACTCAAAGGGGAAAATGGCTACTGATTAATGTGTTTATTTGCCAGGCTGTGTGCTAAGCATTTTACATGGATGAATTTATGTAATTCTCACAAACCCCTGCAGCCCGCATCCCCTCTCCCCCAAAAGAGTGCCACTATCATTATCCTCATTGTACAGAGGAAGAAGATGAGGTAAACATTTTTTTCTTTTTTTTAATTAAAATATTTTTTTTGAGATGGGGGTGGTCTCACTATGCTGCCCAGGCTGGTCTCGAACTTCTGGTATCAAACAATCCTCCTGCCTCAGCCTCCCAAAGTGCTGGGGTTATAGGCATGAGCCACCACTCCTAGCCAAGGTAAACTTTTAATTGTTGACACCAGGTTGCAAATCCAGCCTGCCTAACCATTATGCTGTAGTGTCTTCTGGAAAAGAAGAAAAAGAGAGGAGTCTGGGAGAGGGCTATGGTCAGACTGTTCAGGCGTCTCTGGGGTTCCAAGAAGAGCCTCAGAGTTTACAGAAAAAATAAAAACCCTCTCCTTCAGCCGGAGCCACCCCACTGGCATCTGTGTCTCCATTTGGGCTCTGTGTAAGATTTGAAGAAACGATCCCCTGCTTGAAAAGTTTGAAACCACTGAATCAAGGGTTTCTGTTATTTGGTTTGTTGAAGATGCTACAGAATTCATGCTACACACTGCCTTAGATGCTGCAAGCCTGAGGAAGTCTTCCTGAGGCAAGTGAATAGATATTTGTTCTTCCCAAAGATGTGAATCTGGTAGCTCCAGATTGAAAAAAAGTGCACTTTTTAAGAACTTAATTAGTACCAAAACTTGTTTTAAAACTCTTGGGTGTGGTGATTGATGCCTGTAATCCCAGCACTTTGGGAGACTGAGGCAGGCAGATCGCTTGAGGTCAGGAGTTCGAGACCAGCCTGGCCAACCTTGTCTCTACTAAAAATACAAAGGTTAGTCAAGTGTGGTGGAGACTGAGAAAGGAGAATTGCTTGAACCCGGGTGGTGGAGGTTGCAGTGAGCCAGGAGATTGCACCACTGCACTCCAGCCTGGGCAACAGACAGAGTGATTGAGAAGCCATTTCAAAAAAAAAAAAAAAAAACACTTGGGAAGGAAGATTTTTTTTTGGCCCTTTAACAAATTATAAGACAATTAATTAAATAGGAGCACTTATTACAGACATTCCCCATTTGCAGGATGCTTTCATAGATCCCTTTATTTTAGCCGTACACCTATCTGTGAGGTAGATATGGCCAGTCACGATTAATGCCCATGTTTCTTTGCCAATAATGGGCTCAGGAAGGCTAGGTGATTTTCTGGGGGTCCACTGCTCTGTCTTCAGTGCCTTACATGCAGTAGTTGCTCAACAGATGTTTGTTAAACAACCCGAATGATCAAACAAAGACCATAAGTGGTAGAGTTGGAATCTAAGCCCTTTAAAATCAGGGCTGGTTTTATGATTCCACTCTGTCTTTAATATGGTGAGAAAGTCCTGTCCAGCAGCTACCATGCAAGTGGGTGTTCATATGACATGAGAATGAGTTAACTTTTAGTGATTAATGTTTGGAACACTCTCCTCGGTCGCATCAGCTGAAAAACTCTCTCACACGTAACTCCCCCACTCCTCCACATTTAAGGTTTGAATCCACGCAAACTCGTAGGTGATCTGTCTGCTGGGTATTAACTATTGCAGCCACCCCTGACAACCATACGTTCCTTTTATTACAAACTTTGATGCAATTTGTAGAACATATTGTATCTGGATTTGGGGGGAGCGTACGTTTATTCCAAATTTACTCTCTAATGCATTTTAGAAAGAAAAATAAAAATTTGTGTATCCCTTATGAGTCATATGAGGATATGTAGAATGGATTCATTCCTTTTATTGTCACTCGAAATGGTTACATCTTAGTGTGCCCGTTAAGAATAAGCACTGCCATTTGACTGTAACAGTGTTTAGAGAGAGAGCAGCAGATTAACGGTGGGGGTTTGGACATGGTCTCTCTTTGTTTTCTCTTCTGTCTGGCTGTCAGGGGCATGAGTAGGCTGCTGTCTGCCCTCGCACGTGGCTACCTGGCCCTCTGGAAGTCTCCCCCAAATTCTGAAATGTGTGTCAGCTCAATTGTGCCTCCTGCAGCCCAGCTAGAGAACGCCTCTCCACTGGCAGCCCCCCCACAGGAAATGCTCTGCTGAGCTCTGTTTAAAATATTCCCAGGGTAACTAACGGTTTTGAAAATGCCACATTACCATGGTACTTGCGACATGGTGGGTGGGGGGCATGCAGCTGGGTTTCAAATTCAGTAGGACTCCAGTTTATAAGCTTTCATTTTCTTTTTGTTTTCAGTTTTTGTTTAATTTAAAACATGCCGAGAGGAAAACTGGATGGCACGAGGCTTGGCATGTTTTCTCTTTTGCTTTTCTTCCTCCTTCAGGCTTTGTCCTCCACCCCTAAGTTCCTGCCAGGCGTTCTGTGTTTTGAGGCAGGACAGGATTGCTTGAAAGCTCCCACCTTTGGAGGGCTGGGTGTGTCACAACCTGGCAACCCATGAAGCATCCACCGACCACAGGAAATGCTATTCGAGGGCCCGACAATAGCAAACAAAACCGAATAAAACCTGCCTCCACCCAGTGTCATTGTTTTAGTTATATGCAATTATAGGGGAGGAAGAATATCTCTTCCTCTCCAATTCTAGATTCATGGCTGCCACCTATAACGAAAGACAGATTAACAAGAGAAAAACATACAAATTTATTTAATATGAGTTTCGCGTGACATGAGAGTTTTCATAAGAAAACGAAGCCCCATGGAAACAAGTCAACTTGTGTGTTTTTATGCCAGATTTGATGAAGGGTGGACAGTCATGGAGAAGAGGATACGGCAAAGAGGGTATGAGTTAAGTGCCATGAACTGGGGGAATTTGGCAAGGCCTATTTGTTCAGATTCTTCTCTGGGGCCCTGTGTCTTCAGAGATAATGATGCTATTTTCCTCCAGGTAGAAGAAGGCTGCCTGTTGAATGAGGGTCTTATGACCAGTTTCACTGGAATGTGAGAAAATCCTTTCTAGGTTTTATGACCCGCTGCAGGAGAGAAGAGACCTTCCTGCACATGCTGCCTTCCGAATGCCTTCACCTTCCAAGGGGCCATGGTTATGACAGCATGTCCTGAACCTCGTCACAATCCCATGACCATTTTTTAAAGATAGGGATAGATAGATATTCACCATCACATTTGTAATATGTATGCATGCATGTGTATCTCTGTGTGTGTGTATTAGTCTCATATTTTGACCTGCTAAGGAAAGGATATTGACTGAGACACAGAGGGGAGAGAAAGAAGAAGGAGGAAAAAGAGGGGAACGTAAGTGAAGAAAAGAAAGAGATAAAAAGAATAAAGGAGAAGGGCAGGATCAGAGGATGAATATTTAAAATGTATTGAGCCTCTGCTGTAAGCTCCTGTTGAAGGCAGGGCTGGACTTCTTAGATGGGAGAAGGAAACCAAGGCTAAGGGTAAGGAGGATGGAGAGGGCAGAGGAGGGAGAGGCAGACGGGGGAAGAGAGCTGCCTAGAGAGGCAGAGGGACTGCCTGGAAGTCCCAGATGGGACTAATCCACTTTGTGTGTATATAATGTACTGGGCTTTGGGTTTCCAAGTTACTGGAGTCACCGGAGAGCTTTCAAATGCTCATTTGCTATTTCTGTCCTGGGAAATAGCTGATCAGTTTCTGTGTTCAAATGCAAACGTTATTTATGGTGTTTGTTTGTTATGGACATTTTGGTTTCTTTTGACCATGGGATTCTTAGGATTTTGCTCCCTGGCATCTTGGAAATCTAGTGTGAGTCTATGCTAACTGGGACCTGAAGATCCTTTTGCTAGAAGACAGGTGAGTCATCACACAGAGCCTGAAGGTTAGACTTAGGGTAAGGATTGCAATGACCTGAGACTCACCTTTGACTCTCATCCTTAAAATCAAATTTCCTTGATTTGTTTACTTGTTTTAAAATACTTAGTCTTGCCGTGCATGGTGGCTCACACCTGCAACCCCAGCACTTTGGGAGGCCATGGCGGGCTGATCACGAGGTCAGGAGATCGAGACCATCCTGGCTAACACGATGAAACCTCGTCTCTACTAAAATACAAAAAAAAAAAAGTTAGCCGACCGTGGTGACATGCTTCTGTAGTCCCAGCTACTTGGGAGGCTGAGGCAGGAGAATCGCTTGACCCCAGGAGACGGAGGTTGCAGTGAGCCAAGATCATGCCACTGCACTTCAGCCTAGGTGGCAGAGCGAGACTTCGTCTCAAAAAAAAGTAAAATAAAAATAAAAAATAAAATACTCTTATTCTTCTTTGCAAATGGGTGTGTCAGGCTTGAACATTTGAATGAGCTTTGCACAAAAGCTGCGTCATTCTTTACTTGGTGGTAGCCTACACAGGATAGTGATCAATCAAAACAGTAAAATAGTAAGTCAACATTTCTTTGAATGTTAGGTTACTTGCTTTTGAATAGCTCTTAGCCTTTTAAAAAAAATATATTATTCAGACTTAAAATGAAGCTCTGTGTTTTTTTTGGTTTATTTGTTTTTGAGATGGGGTCTCAGGGTCACCCAGGCTGGAGTGCAGTGGTGTGATCACAGCTGACTGCAGCCTTGACATCTGAGCTCAAGTTATTCTTCCACCTCAGCCCCCTTAGTAGCTGGGATTACAGGAACCCACCACCACACATAGCTAGTTTTTTGTTTTTCTTTTAGTAGAGAAGAGATCTTGCTACGTTCCCCAGGCTGCTCTCCAACTCCTGAGCTCAAGCGATCCTCCTGCCTTGGCCTCCCAAAGTGCTGGGATTATAGGTATGAGCCACCACACCCAGCCTAAAACTCATCTTTGAATAGATAACTCCAGGAGTCAAAAGTAGGGAATATAGTTTGGGGATACACAGCCTTCGTGGCTGATAACATTCAGATGCTATGATTTAAAGGAACCCCGTCCATGCTGCAACACTTATTACCCAAGTTATTTTCCTCAGCATAGTTTGTAGTATTGACCTAGAACTATTGAATTTCTGTGACTCTGAAAAAAAATAATTTTTCATTTCTTCAATCTGCAAAATAGCGATATGTTCTAAGGATTAACAAACTCCCTCAAATGCTTGCTATGATGGCATTATACTTAAGCTTAACTTATTTTTATGTTTTCGAATTCCCTGAATAGCACTTAACTTTCTCATGGGAAATTTGGTTACATTTAGTAAAGATTTCAAAGCATAATGCAACAATAAATGTTTCTTTTCAGTATTTATTTGCTTCTTGTTGCCTCATAAAACAATTCCTAAAATCATTGGCTCTCTCCAGTGATTTTTTCTCATCTTCAAGTAGTCTCCTTCCTCTTTGTATTTGATTGAATTATGAGATTTTACTATTTGCCAGGCCTTAAACTAATTGCCAGGGATAGAATGATGAATAAGCTGTGATGTTTGCCTCAACTTCTGTCTTTTTGTGAGATGGCTCATAACCAGCTCAGAATTTGGCAGCCTTGGAAAATATTAGGTTAGTCCCTTTTTTTGAGACAGAATCTCGCTCTGTCGCCCAGGCTGGAGTGCAGTGGTGTGATCACAGCTCACTGCAGTCCCGACCTCCCAGACTCAAGGGATCCTCATGTCTCAGCCTCCTGAATAGCTGGGACTACAGGCTGTGCCAGGACATCTGCCTAGTTTTTGTATTTTTAGTAGAGACAGGGTTTTGTCATGTTACCCGGGCTTGTCTTGAACTCCTGGCCTCAAGTGATCCACCCACCTTGGCCTTCCAAAGTGCTGAGATTCCAGGCATGAGCCATTGCATCTGGCCTTGGTTACTTTCATTTCTCTTTTCAATTAACAATAATTTTGCTAATATGCTTTTTTTTTTTTTTTTTTTTTTTTTTGAGACAAGGTCTCCCCCTCTGTTGCCCAGGCTGGAGTGCAGTGGCACAATCTCAGCTCACTGCGGCCTCGACCTCTCCAGCTCAAGTGATCCTCCCACCTCAGCCTCCCTGGTAGCTGGGACTATAAGCACATGCCACCATACCCAGCTAATATTTGTATTTTTTGTAGGGACAGGGGTCTCACTATGTTGCCCAGGCTGGTCTCTAACTCCTGGGCTCAAGAGATCCTCCTTCTTCAGCCTCCCAAAGTGCTAGGATTACAGGTATGAGCCATCGTGCCTAGCCCTAATATATATTTTTATTTTCTAAAAATTTCTACCTCTTTCCTATACTGACTGACATAACCAAATTGGAATTAAAATAATGCAGGCTAGAATTTAAGAAAAATTCATCATCTTCCCTGATCAGTGCCCTGCTCAGGTAGACACCACTTGGTCACCTACCCTTTGCAAGTTTAGTTTTAAACTGCCAAGTTTATTCATTGAATTTTTTCATATATTATGCTTCTGCAACTTCTGTTTTTTCTAGAAGCATGGGCCTTAGTTTCTTTGCAACATTTCTGAAATGCTTTTACACCTAGTATTAGAGTTTTTGTCTAATGTGGTGCTAGGAAAAACCACTTAGGAACAATGAATAACAAGAATTCTGTTTATTCTGTTTCTGCCTAACATTGTGAGGAGTCTGAGCAGTCAGAGTTTTAAGAAAAAAATATAATTTAGCCGGCAAATTAAAACTTTGATAGCCAAGGGTATATGCAGATAGGCTTTTCTGTGTATCTCCATTAAAAATAATTTATTTGAGGAAGTGGTTAGGAAGAAAGATGTACAAAAAAATTTTAATTCTTTACCAAAGGCATAATAGAAGTGCTAAATGGTAAAGAATTACATTTGAGCGTTTATGGTTGGACATGGTTTCGGGAAAGTCGTCATTAAGAAGTGAAGTCAAGAGCAAATCATGTAAGGTATGAATATTGTGTACTAATATATATTAGGTAGGTGCTGGTTGAAGAATATACCGTCGTCTTCTTTATGTCTTCCAAGTATCTAGGACAGTATCATGGGACCTTGCATTAGTAGTGCTTTGGGGCTGCACTTGGGTAATATTTTCAGCTGAAACTGACCTAACACAAGGCCCTTTGGGCACAGACGATCATCAGAGCCACGTGGCTGTGTTCCAGGACAATTTCACATCAAGCTGTATGATACAAGGTACTGCCCTGGAATAACTCACATATCTTCAAAGCTCCTTATCATGCAGGAATTTTCTCAACTCCTTGTCAGACTTGCAACAGGGGTGCCCCATTTATTCGGCCCACCAGGCTCAACCTCTTGCAGGAGGGGAGGAGGTAAGTGAGCAAGGACAAGATCTGACCGGCCACTTTGGGCACCAGCACAAGCAGGCTCTGTATAGGCCCCTCCCAGACCAGGTGGGGGTGCCTGCAACCTCCAAGGCCCCAGAGGGTATGTTACAATGCTCTCTTAGTTCTGCTGTCCATGGACAGCGGTGTGTTAACGGCTCAGCGGATACCTTGCCTCGTAGTGTGGGGCAACTGCCCTCTGTCGGTGAGGGCAAAGGGCCGGTTTGACAGCCTTTTTTGGGTACTCAGTGGGTCCTGAACTCTTGTCTGTGGTCCAAGATGAATTAGTCACACAGACAATTGAAGGTTGGTAGAGACAGAGAATTTTATTTAGTGATAGAAGTTCCTCTCAACAGAGAGGGGAGCTGGAGAGGGGACAGGAAGGGTAGGTAATCTTCCCTGAAGTCCAGTTGTCTCCAGACAGCTCTTCTCCAAAGTTAAGCCATCTGTCCTTCAAAGTCTAGCCGTCCCACTGAAGTCAAATCACCTTTCTCCAGTCAAGCTGCTTCTCTCTTCTCCTAGCTGAGTCTGGGTCTTTATAGGCACAGGACTGGGGGTGGGGTGGGCCATAGATTATTTTGAAAAAGGCAGCATTCGATTGGTAAAAAGACATTATTCAGAAAGAACCAATCAGGAGACAGTGGACGAACGGGGACAGAAGTTATTTTGGGCTGTGGGTTTCTGGCTTTTTTGCTCAAAGTGAGGGTTTTGCCAGGGACCTACCCCTGTCTGCCTAGAATTTCTCTGCCTCTTGCCACTATCACTTGGGGTCGGCCAAGCATTGCCTGAGAGCTCCCTGCATGCCCAACTATATGCTGAGGACCATGAGGAGGATGCAAAGAATTCAAGAAGGGATTCAGAAAGGGGAGGGCCAGGATTGATTGATCGAGCTTTACTGTGGGGCGGGCACCCTATGAAGCATATTCCATTTAATTCTCACAACCAGTACAAAGGAAGGTCTGATGGTCCTTATTTACTCACTTGGGAAGCATGGTTGGAGAGGTGAGCTGCCTCTCCAGGGCCCCACAGCTGGGATGGCAGGTGCAAGGGTCACCCTGGCCACAGGACTCCTAGTACATGCCTTTACTATCACACCCTGCTCTCCAGACAACAAAACAATCAACCCACTGCTGGGGCCGGATGCTGTTTTATCCAATCAGTTCTCTGGATCTCAGGTGTAAGTTAAAGAATGTATGTGGCCTCTTTGAGATGACTGACTGCTAAAGCCCTAAACCATTTCCTGTCTGGTTATCCTCAGTGCAAGAAATTGTTCAGATCCACATCCTAGTCGCAGCTGTATTTCAAAACACAAAGCGCACCTTAAATTGAGAAATTGTAATATTCTGAGTGGCAGACGCAACACTAGTCCTAGAAGCCCCCCTCTTCCTGTTTAAGGCATAAATACTACAACAGCAGAGATATCCTAGGGTCTAGGCCAGAGTGATGTGACCCCACATGTCTAGCTGAGCTCCAGCACTAAAGGAAACCTCACAAAATCCTGCTGCCTTCTCTCGAAGAGGAGATCTGCCACTGTGGCCCCGTGGGTGTCCTGTGCTGGTGGGTGGACAAATATCCCCGGAGAGGTGGGGCCATTGCTTGGAGCAGCAATGATACAAGAGTTTATTTCCAAAAAGGTCGTTGTTGGTGGTAAAATTTAACAGTTCTGTACACCTGTGTTGTAAGATGTGAAACCACCGCTGACTTCAGGAAGTAAAATGTTTAAAAACCTCTCTAGTGTCACATCCCTCAATGGGCCAATTAGGCATCGGTGTCTTCTGCTAGTTTCTAAAATGATTAATTGCACAAAGAATGGAGGTAGCAGGTTTGTGTGAAGCAGGTTCTTCCATTTTGCCACCTCCCTTAATTCCTCGCTTCCTGCCTCCAGCAATTTCTGGCCTGTTCCCTGGGTGGCCCCTCATTGCCACATTAGTGTGTTCATTGCATGTTCTGTTGTCAGGAAGGTGCTGCCACAGCGACCCCTGGGAAGTCAGGATGCTGCTAGTTTTCTCCGTAGATCTATCAGAGAGAAACCTGTGGGACTAGAAAGGGATTTGGTCATCCTCGAAATGTTCTGTTTTAAGGAACTCTATGTTCTGAGATATATGTTTACATCAACGTTTTTATTTCCGGCATAGGAAGGAAAAGGAAAACAAGGGAAAGAAATACTAGGCAAAAAATTCGTAGTTCCTTTTCAAATGGTTATTGACCCAACAAAAGATTGTATGTACTGGGCCTGAGTATTATCTCTGTTATCATCACATTCTTTTGTCTTCTGTGCACTTTCATTCATCTCCTGTAGAGGCAGATCACAGATTGACTTTAAAAGATGGAACGATGTCTCCTCAATCTCTGCAGAGTACATTTTGTCATTGTGTTGACTGTTCATGCGTTTCAGTTTATTATTGCTGGTTTCAAAAGCATGTAATTTTTATCTGAAAGTAGGTTACAATTAAGGGATTTGCAGGTAGTGATCCTGGATCCTGTTTTGTCTCCTTGATAAATACAACTTAGAGGAGCTGGAGAACACGTGTTTGGATTTGTAGCTCTCCTGTTCTGTCCTGAGTAACCTCAAGAAATAGCACCTGGGGGGAAGACAAAGGCGAAGCCAAGTGGATGGATGTGGGTGTCTTTAGCAAAATGACTGGTGAGGCAGGGCGAGGACAGAGGAGGGAGGTGCTGGCTGCTAGAAGCGTCTCGAGATGGAGTTGTAGAAAGAAGCCTGTTTTTGGTGGGAGAGGCAAAGTCTCATGCCCAGGGGAGATTTTTGTTTTCTTTTAAGGAGTAGTAAAGTCTGGTGTGGTCTGTGTCATTTCACCCTTTCTAGTAAAAGGGATCAATTCTTGTTGAAAAATGTCTCCTTGCCCCCTGAATCTGTCAATACTCCACCTTTGTCCTCACCCTTGACTTTAAAAACCCTGCCAGAGGCCTTCCTAGGAAGGCATAAATTAAGCATTTTTTGTTCCTTTTGTAGAAAAAAAAAAAAACACACACACACACACACACACACACACATATGCGCACATACGCACATAGCAATTAATAGCCAGAGTTTATTGAGGGTTTACAGTGTTCCAGGCATTTCTCATTGCATACAAAATCTCATAAATCCCACCCAAAAACCTCGAGGTGAGTATCATCCCACATAACAGATGAGGAAGTCTTAGAGAGGCTAAGTAAGTGGAGAGCCAGGATTGCCAGCAAGCCTGCCTGGCACCAGGGCCCACACTTTTAATGTACGTGTGTGTCACATGTACAGGGTCTTCCGTTTTATATGCAAATATTCATTTCTCACACCCTCTTTGGAGAAAGACAAGGTGAAGAAGAGGAAGTTGTAGGTGTTGAAATGGGAGCACTCACACACGTGAATATCTAGAAGCCCCCCAGGAGGCCCAGCAGCCACGTGGTCCCACCTACAGCCACCTCGTTTCTTTTTCTGCAGCATAAAATAGCCTTTCCCGGGTGCTATTGAAAATGCGTGTTGTGTGAAGCTGACACAGTCCAAACATACCTAGTGAGCGTGCTCAGATCTACTCAGGAGCCTGTCTCTGCTTCCTGAGATATGAAAGCTTCTGGAAACATGTTTTCTTTTTCTTTTGCTTTGTGGAGATACATTTTTTAAAATTGCAGAAAGCTTTTTGGTTTCTTGTTCAAAAAAAATATGAATTGGCTGGGTGTGGTGGCTCACACCTGTAATCCCAGCACTTTGGGAGGCCGAGGTGGATGGATCACCTGAGGTCAGGAGTTCAAGACCAGCCTGGCCAACATGGTGAAACCCTGTCTCTACTGAAAATACAAAAATTAGCTGGGCGTGTTGGCGGGCACCTGTAATCCCAGCTACTCAGGAGGCTGAGGCAGGAGCCCAGATAGCACCATTGCACTCCAGCCTGGGCGACAAAAGCAAAGTTCCATCGGGACAAAGTTGTGTGAAAAAAATCTTCCCCCCCCTGAAATCCACCATAGCATTTGATTACCTAAATCATGCCCCAACAAAGGATAGCACACGAAAGGGCGGAGGAGCCTCTATTATCACCTAGTTTAGAATTAGCATAATCCATGTCTTTTTCTTTGTCCTTAACCCAGCATTTTCTCCTACTTGATTTGAGTAACTAAATGGTCTGCCCTCATTGGATGATGAGAAAGCTTTATCTTCTATTGAGAAGTGATGGATAGTATTGGCTGAGATTTGTTTCCTAGTATCTATGCCTTATTCAAAATGTCTTAGATCTTTTATACTAATACATTTTAGTATACTAAAAGTTTAATTCCTTCTATAATTTATCTATTCTGAATTTTCCATCTCCAACTAATTCTAGCCTCATCTGGAGAAAGAAGAAACAAATTATGCCCCAACCATTGTTCCTTCTGGAGTTGTTTTATAATGTTACCACAGTCCTATTTTAAGATCCTAAACTCTAAAGCTCATTTTTAAGGGTGTGAATATGTCTAGACTGAAATTGCAAAGCCACCCCAGAATAAGGAGGAAAAAAAATTAAATGTGCTTAGAACTGTTATTTTTAAACTTAAAGATAATTTATATAATAATAATTACATTTATTCTGATAGCGCCTACTTGTAAATAGTTATACTCTATACTTTTGTTTTTAGGCTCTTTTTTTAAACAAAAAAAGTTTTTTCACAGACATGAAATTAAAATGCTGGTGAGGGCCTGAGGATAGTTCACAAGACTGTTTAACCCACACTTAGCCTGAACCTCTGAGCTGTGGTGTTCCCCTAATCCCTGTCTTGGACCCTGCTGACATCAACTCTACTGCAGAGAAATGGGGGGGTTTTGGGGCCTGGGACGGCCTCTGCAGGCTGTCCTATCCCACCTTTCCCCATATACTCCTGTTGCAATCAAAAGAAAACATAGAGACAAATCTCTAAATTAAACATTTTATTTGGGAATCATGGAATAGCAATTTGTGGCATATACACAGACTGAGGTGGGCTTTGGTATGTCTGAAAAACAAAAGGAAAATTGGGAGTTTTATTATAAAGAGAGATGTGGGCTGGGGACAGTGACTTAGGCCTATGATCCCAGAGCTTTGGGAGGCTGAGGTGAGAGGATCACTTGAGGCCAGGAGTTCGAGACCAGCCTGGACAACATAGCAAAAACCTGTCTCTACGAAAGAAAAAAAAAAATTTAGCCAGGTGTGGCAGAGCACACCTGTTGTCCCAGCTACCTGAGAGGTTGAGATGGGAGGATCAGTTCAGCCGGGGATTCAAGTGAGCAGTGAGCCATGATTGCATCACTGCATTCCAGCCTGGGCGATAGACTGAGACCCTGTCTCAAATAAGTAAAGTCAAACGAATAAAAGTAATGTTACATATTGTTTTGGAAGACGTTCGCTGGCACTAGAGAAGCTTTTGGGAGCTGGCAAGTTCTGATTACTGGTGACAGTGATGGTGGTAGATAAAACCAGTCTCGGAGTCATGGCAGGTCATTTCAGCAGCTACTAGGTGACACTGGTTTCAAGGTTACGGCTGGCCATTTTGGCAGCTGGGCTTGCAGAAAATTCAATTCTTGGAGCCGATGCTGTGTGTCCTGAGTGCTTACCCCCTGACTCCGGCCCCTCCACTCTGGCTTAGTTGAGTATGATAAGAATGACTCAATTTGCATAACCAAGCTTCACATTTCCTATCCCAATTTAGGCCCCTGTGACTTGACAACTTGGACCATGCTTCAGGCCACTGCCAAACCAAGCTTTCCTACAACCTCACCCTGGCCTCGTCATTGTCTTGCTAATAACTCTTCACTGATCTCCCCCAGAGCCAGCTGACTTGAGGGTTTCAGGATTCTCCAAGTCTGCTCTCAAACTGCATTTCCAGATTTTATCCATCTATCTTCCCCCAGCCAGCACATCTCCTGTGTTCATGTCCATCCAACTGGGCCACTCCCAGTTTCCCAGGCATAATTTAAGCTTTCACTCCCTCCCTTCATCTCTGTCGCCTATTGCTCTTCACCACCCTTCAAAATCTAGCACAAATGCAATTTCTGTGAAGTCTTTCTAACCCCTGTCTTTGTAAATCTCTGCGTTTGCAGATTGCTGCTTACTATACAGTCTCTCCTCCAAAATCTCATAGCTTTTTCAATATATTCCTTATGAATTGTTCTCATTCTATTTTGTATTCATTTAACAGACATCATTGGGCTTTGCTGTACTTCTGTTTTTCTTTATTTTTTTTTAAAAAGGAAAATATTTGGCCAACTATAAAGTGAAAATTAGAAAACATCTATTTCCTAAATTTAGGAAACTTCTTTTAACTTTTTTTCTTAAGAGTCTCCCATATAAAGATGAGGCAGGAAGTTGGAAGCTGTGTGGTTGCAATGCTGTTTCTATCTATTTTGCAGTAATTGGGAACAGGATAGAGTGGCCCTGGAAGCTAGAAATGTGGGTGACTGAGAGAGGAAAAGAACAATGCTATTCGACATCCATTTCAAAAACATTCTAACGATGAAACACAAATTCGGATCATCTGTTTCTTTCAATTTTTAAGTAAAAATACTATCTGCAAGAGATACACCTCATTTAGGTCATGATTATTCAGTTAATTAAATAAAAGGCTGCTGAGATATATAATGGGGGAGTGGGACTTCAAGTGGGATGGGTATCAGTTAGAAAATCCTGGCGTTCTGGTTTTGTTTTTTTTCTTTGAGATGGAGCCTCCCAAGTAGCTGGGATTACAGGCCCACACCACCACACCTGGCTACCATTTTTTGTATCTTTTTTTTTTTTAATTGTTTTATAAAGACAGGGTTTCTCCATGTTAGTCAGGCTGATCTTGAACTCCCAACCTTAGGTGATCTGCCCGCTTTGGCCTCCAAAGTGCTTGGATTACAGGCGTGAGCCACCACGCCCGGCCTTTTCGTATCTTTAGTAGAGGGTTTCACCATGTTGGCCAGGCTGGTCTCGAATTCCTGACCTCAAGTGTTCCATCGCTTTGGCCTCCCAAAGCACTGGGATTACAGGCATGAGCCGCCACGCCTGGCCTAGCTCTGGCAATCTTAAAAGGAAGAGAATGAATGAGCTCATCTAAGTAGAAAATTCAGAGATGGCCCTCTGGGTTGATTTGAGCCAGAGGATTTTTGAGATCTCAGAGTTGTAGCTGGTTGTCTTTGTAAATCTCTTGACTTTGCCGCCTTCTGTGTGTGAGCTCTGACCTCATGGGCTTTGACCTTGTGAAAGTGAGGTGGCCACTGAGAGCCCCCAGGGCTGTGTGCCTCCTGGCTCCTGGGGGAGGGGGGGATCTTCTCTTTCCTCAACCATTGAACAAAATTCTGAACTTTTCTCTGAATGGACCAAGTTCAAAGTATATCACATGTCTACTTCTACACTGTGCCAGAAGAAAACTGTGATTGGCTTAGGTCAACCAAGGCCCACCTCTGGAACTGAGGGTGGAAAACACAATGTTCATCTAAGGCCAGGTTGAAGGGTAGGACTGATGGGGGTCTTTGACTAACCACAGGGCAGCATAGGGCCACGGTACCCGTAAGTTGAGGACAGGAGGCCCGGCAGGCCAGGGTTCACTTATCCCTCAACACCCTCTCATTGAGGACAACTCTGTGCCTGGCATTAGTAGTCTAGGTGCTGGTGATAAGAGGGAACAGCACAGGCCAGGCCCCTGTCCTTGTGGAAATGACAATCTATTAGGGTAGGAAACAGTAAGCAAACAGACAATTAAGTGCACAGATAGTTTCAGGTTGTGACAGGTATCATGGAGGTAGTAACAGAATGACTTGCAGAGATGGGAAAGAGAATACTTTAGAAAAGGTGACGAGATTTCAGAAATAACACAAAATGTCCCTTTGCAATTTTGCAGATTGCTGCCTATTATACAGGCTGTCAGAGCCCGAGCAGAAGCATTGAGATTAATTTGGAAAACCAAAAAGCTTCCCACTTTCCTTTGTCTTCACCGTCCCAGCTAACCCAGATCGGTCTTCCGGCTCTCCCAGGGACTCCCCATTGTTGTCCAGCCCCTCTTTTCCTAGAGGCAAAAGGGAAGGAGGTGGACATAGACAAGGAGCTATAGCCATATGCCATCCGGCACCCACCACTTTCCCCATTCCTCTTTTTTCTTATCAGAGGAGCAAGTGTAATGTTTGATAAAGTCCCCTGTTAAAACGTGTCTTTAGAAGGTTTTGCTATTAGACAGGGCACGGTGGCTTATGCCCGTAATCCCAGCACTTTGGGAGGTCGAGGCAAGTGGATCACCTGAGGTCAGGAGTTCAAGACCAGCCTGGCCAACATGGTGAAAATCGATCTCTACTAAAAATACAAAAATTAGCCGGGCATGGTGGCACGCAGCTGAGGCACAAGAACAGCTTGAACCCGACAGGCAGAGGTTGCAGTGAGCCAAGATTGAGCCACTGCACTCCAGCCTGGGTGACAAAGTGAGACTCTGTCTCAAAAAAAAAAAAAAAAAAAAAGTTTTGCCATTAAAAATATTGCTGCTGAGTGAAATTTTCTTACCACTGAAAATGTTGTATGCTACTTTGAGCTGCTTGAAATGCTGTTTTAATATTTGGTTTAGAATATTCATAGCTATGGGAAGCTCTTTGTCCTACCCCTCAGCACATGTCACACAGCTTTAAACTTTAAGTCATTGGAATCTTTTTCATGGATTTGTACCTATCCATAAACATATAAGACCCTGTCTGATGTTTGCTTCACTGGAAGCAAAACTAGCCAGATGAAGAATTCTTAAGATGAAAGTATTCTTTCATGTATATAATTCGCTGAAGAGCAGAGAAAAATTGATGCTGTTATGTCAATCAATGAACTTAAGGGCTTTTTTGCATTTTGTTATGCTTTTCGCAAATGCATCACAAGTGACTTTATGCTTTTGAAAAAATTATGTTGGTCTGTGGTTTTTAGTAGTTTGTTGTAAAGCTATTTTTTTTTTTTTTTTTGGTTAGGCCATATATCAGAGCTTGACTTTGGAGGGGGTTGGATAGTCTCCTTGTAGAACATTTGTGTGTGTGCCCGTGTATGTATAGCTTTCAACATTTTTTAGCTTGAAATTCGTTTTGAGAGCATTAAATACAATATCCTGTTCCTTAGAAAATATTAAAGACTTTAAAATATTAAAGAAAATATTAAAAACATTAGCCATATGGTACCAAATAGAATCTTTATGACATTATAACTTTATAATTTGACCAAGACATTTATAAAGTAGATGGCAATGAAATAGGAAGAAACAAGCTAAAGGTAAAGAGAGAGAGAGAGAGAGGAAGCATATTAAATGCTAAATAATAGAAAACATGTCTGTTTTGAGGTTGGAAATCTGTTCAACAAGTTGTCTAGCAACGTCTCTGTAAGCGGTGCCTCTGCCTCCTATTATGGCCAGACGCTTCCTGTGGCATTCTGTTTAATTTGCCATGTGTGCCTGACATAATGAAGTTTAAAGAACATCATGGGGATGATAGAAGCCCTCAAATTTTTAATCTTATGCTACAGGGCAATTGATAGAAGCAACTCATGAAAACTTCATTTCAATCAAAGCACTTCAGGTTTGGTACTTCATTTAGTGCATCAAGTTTTACAGAAATTGTTTATCATTCTCCTTGAGAAGGCTGCTGAAGAGCCATTTTCTTTTCCTGCCCCATTCTTCCCACTTAAATGAAACCCAGTGCATGAAAATTTAAATTTTTATTATTTGGTAACTATTTGAATTAGAAAAGAATTTTCTTGCTTTGCAAAATGATTCTGAGAAGTGTCTTCAAAAGCAGGACTTCGGAGTCTCCTTAATTCATCTTTTCTAAAATGTTTGACCAGGATCTTCGGACATACGCCTTTAAGATCCACAGTTTCACTGTTTTGGGGGCTGAAACTGCTAGAAGTGTTAGGAGGCCTTGACTGTGGCTTTTCATAAGCAGCCCCCTTCAGCTGTCATAATCACGGCGCCCCCTTAAGAATTGGACAACACCTCAAGACCACATTCACAGCATTGCACCTCTGCCGCTACTCCAGCTCTATTATTCTGTTAATAGTGTCACCATCCCCCCTCATTCCCCAGGCTCACATCCTTTGTCATTCCTGATGCTTCCCCTTTTCTCTTTCTCACAATCTGCACCCACAGCTGCCGAGTGATAATGCTTCTGCCAGCAAATCACCTCTACCATTTTCCTTCCTTTATCTTGGAGAGATAGCATGCTATCCTGCCAGGATACAGAAAAAGTTGATTTGAAGTGGGTCTCTGGAGCCCTGTGTTCGGAAGGATTCTGAGGCTATATCCAAGCTTGAGTAGGAAATCGATTAGCAATGTCTGCAGTGGCAAAGAAATAGAATCACCACACATGCCACAGATTTGTTGCAACTGGTACTGAAGCCTTGGATTTTGAATTAAAGAGACCTGGGTGTTACCCTTGGCTCCAGAACTTTCCAGCCCTTTAACTGTGGGCAAGTCAGTTAACCTTACTGGGCTTTAGTTTCCTTATGAGTTCAGTAGGGCTCATTGGTTAACTTAAATGCATCGAATCAAATTAAACCTAACTAATGTTAAATATTTCTCATTGAATCAAATTAAACCTAATATTAAATATTTCCTGTGCATAAAGCAAATCTAGATTTGTTGTTGACTGTGATAAGGAACAAATAACATACATTCCCCCTCAAAGTGTGATACTATAACTGGGTGTCCCAGGTTTTTGGCCTCCCCTGCCCCAGGAATGGGGGGAAGAGACCCTGGAGGTGCAGTGGGCTGAAAGAGTTTTGCAGAAAGTGATTTATTAGGCAGAAAGAGAGAGAGAAGTAGACAGAGAGAGAGAGCTCCCACACTGTTGTGGGAGGGGATCCAGAGACGGAGTCCCTATAGGTAAGGGAGTAGGGGGGATTTTAACCCCAGAGTTACTCTCGTCTCATTTCAAGTTCTCATCCAGGTGAGAGGAGTTTTTCCAAACTTCCTCTGGAGTGATTGATCTTTAACTCTGATGCTGGATTGGCTGTCTGGTTCAAAATAGCTCCCCCTCCTTCCAAAGGCTTTTGGCGGTCTTTTAAACAAAGGAAGCTCACCTGGGCTGTCTACCTTCCCACACACGGGAAAGTTAGACAAAGAACTCTAGGCTCCCAGATTGGGGGAGTGGTGGATAGAGATATGGCGTTGGGAAGTTCTTGCCTTTGAAACCATGCCCCTTGTGGACTTTGGAAGAGAAGTTAACACAGTCCCTCAATACCAAACATAAATCATTCTATTAGATTCACTTTCTTCTGCCATCACTCTGACTTAGGCTCTCATCTCTTTGTTCCTGAACAGTTCCCTTCCTCACTATTCTTCACACAAATTCTCCCTCAAAAAAAATTTTTGCTCTGTATAATAAAGCAAGGCTTTAATCATGCCATTCCCCAATTCCCAAGCCGCCTGTGGCAGTCATGGTTGGCAGTGAGTGAGTCCCCTCCTTGGTGTTTAATATCTCCTGGCAGCATCCTCAGGGCTTCCCTGAAAAGAACGCTGTAGCAAGCAGTAGCTGGTGGGGCCTGAGGAGAAGGATGGAGGACAGCCTGGTGGAGAAGGCTGGGCCAGGGTCTAAGAGGGGAGGCCTGTAAGAGAACATGCAAATGGAGTGCCAGGAGAACCACCACTTTTAACTACCAATCTCTGTCTCTGTCTTCTAAAGTTCTACCCTATTTCCTTCCCCCAGGCCACCTCATCGCCACATCCTCATAGTCTGTCATTTTCTTTCTTTTTTTTTTTTTTTGAGACAGAGTCTTTCTCTGTTGCCCAGGTTGGAATGTAGCGGCACAATCTCAGCTCACCACAACGATGCCTCCTGGGTTCAAGCAATTCTCCTCCCGAATAGCTGGGATTACAGGCACCTGCCACCACACCTGGATGATTTTTTCTTTTGTATTTTTAGTAGAGATGTGGTTTTACCATGTTGGCCAGGCTGGTCTTGAACTCCTGACCTCAAGTGACCTGCCCACCTCGGCCTCCCAAAGTGCTGGGATTACAGGCAAGAGTCACTGCATCCAGCCAAGTCTGTCATTTTCTACTTATGTCTCCTCTGTTTTATCTTTCAGTTTTTATCTTCCTATTTCAATCATAATATAGAACTGAAACATATTTTTATAATCTGCTCTGTTTACTGAATTAATTTTATTTCCTCTGTTCTTAATTTTACAAGTGAGAGAGAACATTTCCCTATTCCTTGTTTCTTTCTCACTGTCTCAACACCTACCTTAAGAAAAAAACAAAACATACTTTGTTGAGTCTTCCCTTTTGCTGAGTTTAATTTCTCCCTGTGGCATAATAGTTCTCATCAAAGAAAAAGTTCCCTGTTCTTATTAAGAGTAGTGACCTCTGCAAGTGCCCTTCAGTTGTGATGCCATGCACAGAATTTTTATTTCCACATTCTTATAAAGCTGTCCTTCTCAACGGGGCAGGGGGGCGGGGCAGGGATTTTGTCCCCTAAAGGCACATTTGGCAGTCTGTGGAGACATTTTTGGTTGTCACAGCCAAGGGTGGGGAGGTGATGCTACTGGTATCTGGTGGATAGAGGCCAGGGATGCCCAGGAAACATCCTTTAATGCACAGTCCCCTAAAACAAAGAATTATCTAGCCCAACAGTGCAAAAATTGAGAAACCCTGCTGTAAAGTAGCATAAGACTGTACAGTGCTCATACAGAGCACTTGGTGAATAGTTTTTATAAAATGTCTATTTAGGCCTGGTGCGGTGTCTCATGCCTGTACAAATCCTGACACTTTGAGAGGCTAAAGCTGGAGGATCACTTAAGGCCAGGAGTTCAATATCAGCCTGACCAACATAGTGAAACTCTGTCTCTACTAAAAATACAAAAAATTGGCTGGGTGTGGTGGCACACACCTGTAATCCCAGCTACTTGGGAGGCTGAGGCACAAGAATTGCTTGAACCTGGGAGACAGTGGTTGCAGTGAGCTGAGATCATGCCACTGCACTCCAGCCTGTGCAGCAGAATGAGACTGTCTCAAAAAAAAAAAAAAAGTTTATTTAGTATTGCCTATATTCAGTAATTCCTTCTTTTTTATTTATTTTACTTACTTAACTTTAATTCTTGTGACATATTCTTTCACTGTTAGTGTGCTAATTAGTGAAGAGGAAAATACTTGGTAAACATATTTAATAAGGTAAGCATGATTTTAAGAAAGCTGTACATAGGTTTGATTTCTTTAATTTATATTATTAAAAATACTTGTTAAATAATGTTCCTTAGGCAATTGATTATAAAATTTACTACATGTTTGTTCTTTAGGAATTTGATTATAAAATTTGCTTTGCTAGTGTGTCCATTTTTTCCAATCCATGAATACATCTAAAGTAAATTTAATTTAGAAACAGCATGTATTATAGAATAGCAAGCATATCTTTTACCAATAGCCTTCTTGTCTTCATTTATATATGCCAGCTTTTCAAAAATTATTAGTACTCTAAATATGCTTTTAATTCCTTTCTCATCTTGTCATTTCTTACAAGCTTCGAAAGTTGTAAGTTACGGGCGAATGACCATAGTTTATGAGTGATAGATTATGAAGCTGGATTTAACACAGTACAGTGTTGTAGTAAAAATGTGCACAGGTTAATCCAACGCTTTTTAAATGATTTACATATTCATCACTGTGCTGCATTGTAATTAGGCATATGGGTATGGTAAGCAGATCCGAGAAGGTACTGTGATTAGTATTCTCTCCACACGACCAAACTGCATTTTTACAAGGATTTTTTTTCTTGCTTGCTTAGTTAGTTCTCTAGTTCCTGCAATCACTGTCATGGCTGATAGTCTCCGTTACATAGTATGATGTACACTTTATGTACACCTGATTGTCTTCTCTCTGTCTCTGTCTTCTCTGTCTCTCTCTCTCTCTCTCTCTCACACACACACACACACACACACACACACTTCTACTTCTATTTCTCATTTACTCATACTTACAATGAAAAATGTGCAAGCTGCTCTCTCTCCCATATTATTGTCCTGGGGCTTGGGAACATTAAGAATAAGGAGATGATTGGAATCAATGACACTAGCATCTCACATTTTTATCTTCCTTTTGATAATATGGAATTGAAATTATTGTTCTTGTTTGGGAAAAGATAGAGCATAAACTGGAACCCAGAGGTATACCTGGGTTATAGTCATTGCACGCATGTCCCCCTATAAGCAGAGCACCGTTTTGTGCCTATCACTTAAGGAATTAAAACACCATGTTCAGGCTAAGGGTGGTAGCTCGTGACTGTAATTCCAGCACTTTGGGAGGCTGAGGAGGGCAGATCACTTGAGCCCAGGAGTTTGAGACCAGCCTGGGTAACATAGTGAGACCCTGTCTCTACAAGAAATACAAAATTAGCTGGGCATGGTGACACATGCCTACAGTTCCAGCTACTTAGGAGGCTGAGGTGGGAGGATTACTTGAGCCCAAGAGGCAAAGGTTGCAGTGAGCTGAGATCACGCCACTGCACTCCATCCTGGGCAACAGAGCAAGACCCTGTCTTGAAAAGAAAAAAAAAGCACCATATTCAAAAGCGCATGAACTTAAAGTTGTAACCAGACTGTGATACATAAAATGGCAGCCACGGTCACACCAACCAAGAGCTGCCTTATACTTTTTACCCATTCATGCTGAGTGAATTTTTAAATGATAATTCACAATTTCCTTTAAATCAACCAGGTAGTACTGAATTTTTTTCCATCAATGTTGTTGTAAATATGCCTAAATGGTGAGTTCATAGCCTATTTTGATTCTCATTATTTACAAATGAAATCTTTATAGTATAAGAAATGTTTACTGCTGATTTTTCCTCTCATTCGTTTGTAGAAGCAAGTTTTTCAGACATTTCTATTTAACCACATACTTGCAAGACTTAATTAAATATCTTTCCAAGAACTTGGGTTAATGAGAAATATGTTTCATTTCTTTCATGTAGCTTTTCCTGGAAGACTGGGCTAGGACACTTAACTATTTAGCTGGCAATTAAAGAGAAGCCTTACTGCTTATTTTTCTAGGATAAGACATTCATTGACATTTTTTAGTTCCAGGAAATAATCTTGTACCTGTAATTGGAACTTATTTAGGCTTTCTTAGGCTTTAAGTGTGTGTGTTTAAAGTAGACTCCTGGAAGCAGTAATGGAAGGGAATCAAAGAAAATCAAACTCAAAAGAAAGGGATTAACTTAATCAGCCACATATGCCCTCTGCTATTTTAAATAATATATTTTAAATCCAGATAATTTAATGTTTTCCCATGTTTGAAGACCTCTGCAATATTAATAATTCATCCCGTTGCTGATGGAAATGGTCTCTGAATTCCAAGTGAAATTTAATTATTATAAACACAGAGTTTAAGATAAAAAATTAAAATGTTTAACATAAAGCGACCCTCTAAGTACAACCATCAATACGGTTTTATCAGTGACACTCTCCTTTATCAGGTGTGTTTGCTTCTATTGTATTTCCTGAATCATGTTTGCCGTTGTTTTCAGTTGCTTTTGTTTTTTATAAGTGGATGATTTAAAATGTTTATGCTTCACTTACATGGGAAGGTAGACTTGACCTCTACCCAGCCATCACTACTAATAAAAAGTCAATTGATGTGCTACTTTAGAAATGTGTCTCTTTCTCATTTTTCTTCCTATGGTTTGATAAATAGCCTTTAATAGGAAAAAGTTATCCTAGAATATGGCTTATCATGACTCTGCTTGCCATAGCCCAAGCAATGTTGTCCAAGGATTCATTCTACATATTGGTTCTTTCATCCCTTGACTATTTATGGAGCTCCTAAAAAGTCAGATCTATCTGATCCAGCCAGTTTTATCTCACATCTGGTTCCTGCCTTCCATTCTTGCTGTCCTGGCTGGGTCCAGGCACTACACTCTTCTCTAACAGCCCCAGGCCCCTTGCCTGCAGCCTTGCGCTCCTCAGCTCCATCCTCCATGTTGCCTCCCAGTGTTCTCTCTAAAGGCAAATCCGATCAAGTCTTACTCATTCTTTAAAATATTTTGTAGAGTAAGAAGCCTCCTTACCACCCTTCTCCCATCCTCTTTAAATGGTCCTAAAAACCCTACATCATCTGGTCCTTATCTGCCACTCCAGAATCCTCTTCATTCATCTTCCGCTGGAATCCAATGGCCCAATAATGAAGAATGGTTGGCAGTTCTTGCCATACTCTCTGTGCTGCCTTAGACCTCTCCTGCCCTGGAACATGCTGTCCTGTGGCCTGGGGCACCTTCTCTTCTCCTGGTTTCTCTCTACTCATTCTGTAAGGTCACCGCAAGTGTTCCCTGTGCTATGAGCCTCCACACTGACAACCCCCAGATGGGTTATGTGTCCCTTTTCTGAGCATCTACAGCCCCTGCACACACCTCTGTCTTCTACCCTGGCATACTTGGCCCCTTATGTTGGAATGATCTCAGGGTGGATTTGTCTCTCCCTCCCTTCTAAAGGTTTACCTGAAGTAAGGACCACATCCTCTTCATCTTGCCCTGCCAGGGCCGAGGACAGAAGAGACACAAGGGAATGGTTTCTCTGTGCAGCTTTACTGGATGCCTCAATAAGACGAACTTTGCTGTTTTCTGTATTCTTTAAAAAAAACAAAAACAAAAAAAAAACTTTTTTTTTTTCTGCATATCAAGTTCTAACAGCATATTTTAACTTTTTTTTTTTTTCGGAGACGAAGTTTCATTTTTGTTGACCAGGCTGGAGTGCAATGGCTCGATCTTGGCTCACTGCAACCTCCGGCTTCTGGGTTCAAGTGATTCTCCTGCCTCAGCCTCCCAAGTAGCTGGGATTACAAGCATGCGCCACCACGCCTGGCTAATTTTTGTATGTTTAGTAGAGATGGGATTTCACCATGTTGGTCAGGCTGGTCTTGAACTCCTGACCTTAGGTGATCCACCCTCCTCGGACTCCCAAAGTGCTGGGATTACAGGCATGAGCCACTGCACCTGGCCTAACAGTGTGTTTTAGAGCTCTCACTAACTTTTACTTTTCTTTGTTGTTCTATATACAGTCTAAGCAAAGTCTATCTAAAAATTGTGTGTTTTAACAGCAAATCTTACCATGTTCTACCTTGTTTGGAAATAAATATTCAAAATATTACTTTCCTTTGGGGCATATATATGTTTAACGTCTCATCCCTGAAGTTTTCCTGAACAGTGATGTCAAAGCAAAGCGCCCTACTTGTATTATTCTAAGAATATTTGGAGGAGAAAAAGAGCAATTTTTGTTTGAGAGAGTTTTAGGTTTATGTGAACTACAAAAAAAATTATGAAAAAAATCAATCTGGTATTTGTAGAATTTTTTAAAAATTTGATATTGTTGATACTAGATGTAATTATTTTTTCCATTAAAAATTTATTTATTTTATTTTCACTGAAAAATGTATTTATTATTCTAAAAGAGTTTACTCTCAAGTTTATACAGTATAGGCAATTCCCTTTTTTTTTTTTTTTTGGCTATAGTATATGAACACTGAGTTATAAAGATGACTGTAAAATAGTTACATATTCTTTTAAAATAGGTGCTTTACTTCTGTTCCTCTCTAAAATCTTGTCGTAAAATAATTTATAGCAATAGCTACCCACATGCCATAAATGCAAAGACATAATTAGCCACCTCTGATATCACTTACAGAAGAGAATTTACTCAAACAAGCGGGAATGAGACCAGCATGTGCATCATGTCATATGCACTTTAAAATAGATACAATGTAGAAAAATATGCCCACATGTAATTTAAATGGAAACGGTCTCAAACTAAATGCTGTCCCAAAGAACATGAAGCATCCAGCCATAATCGGTCTTCAATTGTTCATATTTCTAAAGGTATAATAAGGATAATTCTGAATGACCAAAAGATGCTTTAAAATCCATCCAAGGAATTTTCATCTAAAGTTTTTTTTTTTTTCCTTTTCTGTTAGAAAAATATGTATTCAGTGACCAGTTGTGGGGGCTCATGCCTGTAATCCCAGCACTTTGACCTCTCCCAGCCCTTTAAGAGGCCAAGGTGGGAGGATGGCTTGAGACCAGAAGTTCAAGACCAGCCTGAACAACATGGCAACACTCCACCCCTCCACTTTTAAAACTTAGCTGGGTGTGGCATGGCACACCTGTAGTGGCAGCTACGCAGGAGGCTGGGTGTGGGCAGGAGGAGCACTTGAGTCAAAGAGTTTGATGTTGGAGTGAGCCACAATCACACGACTGCATTCCAGCCTAGGCAACAGAGCTAGACCCTGTCTCAAAAGAAAAAGAAAAAGAAAAGTGTGCAATTAATTAAGTCTACTTGAATATGATTATCTTTGTAATCATGCCCCAGTTTGGAGTCAGTCTTTCTGTTCATCACCATTACAGCAGCCAAATATTTGAAAATAGAGGTCATGGTCGATGAGAGTTTGGAGATGAAATGCTGCTGGAATCTGAGCTCTGTTCATCTTCTCTCGGTCCTCTCTGCTCCTCGTGCCCACACATTACTGGCAGGCTCAGGAGGGAAGCAGAATCTCCATAAAGAAGAGCTGAAGTGTCTGTGTAGCATGGCACACTGGGCTTTTCCTTCCCACCCCTGTGCTAAGCACTTTCTGGCGTGGTCCTTCCTGAGCACCTTTGTGCCTTTGTGTCTTTCTGCATGCTGCTTCCTCTTTTCTTGATGACACTCTTACACCCCTGCCTCTAGTCCCTGCTCAGAATCGAGTGTGTAGCAGCAGGGGGAGGTGCCCAGTGCATATTAGCTTTCCTTCCAGCTGTTCCCAGGCTGAAGTAATCTCCCTCCTCTTCACTTCAAGAGCCCTTTCTAGTGTAGGGTGCCAGTTACACCCTGGGAACACATCCTGGGCTCTGGCATCAGACTGTACCAAGTTCAAGTACTGGCTCAGATGCCGTGTAGCCGTGTGGCCCTGGGTAAGTCCCTTGCTGTGCTAAGCCTTAAGTTCTTCATCTTTAAAATGGGGCTGCACTTGCGCCTAGCTATTAGCATGGAATAGTACGGTCACACATGTTAAGGAAGTACGCATTGAGTATCCCTTGGCCAAAATGCTTGGGGCCAGAAGTGTTTCAGATATTAGGTTACTATTTTTTTTTTGATTTTGGAATATTTCCACGTACATGAGATATCTAGGCAATGGGACCAAAATCTAAACATGAAATTCATTTATGTTTCATGTGTACTTTATACATATAGTTTGAAGGTGATTTTATACAATTTTTAAAGTAATTTTGTGCATGAAACAAAGTTCGTGTATGTTGTACCATCAGAAAGCAAAGGCGTCACTATCTCAGCCACCCCAGTGGATGAACTGTGGTGATTTGCCATCACCATCATTACTGTCTCTGAATTTATAGGCTACCAATAAGCAATCATTTGCCTACACTTATTCACACATAAGTACTTAACAGTAAAAAATACGGCATACCATTAATCCAGTAAACAAATAATGCGTGCAGCTTAACCAAGCAACACAGTAGCATCACAGAATACCTGGGTCGGCCGTTAAACAGCAGCAACAACAGACAGTGCAGGCTTTCAGTGTCCACCTCCCATGCTGGGTTTTGGTTAAAAGGTAGGACACTGGGCAGTCACTATCTTGAATAACCTGTGCCATGTACCTGCATTTTGACTGAGACCTGTCACAATTTCCTGGTCAGGCGCAGAATTTTCCACTTGTGGCATTATGTCAGCACTCAAAAAGTTTCAGATTTTGAAGCATTTTAGATTTTGGATTTTCAGGTCAGGGATGCTCAACCAGTGGCACAATGACTGGCACTCAGGAAGTGCTCAATAAACAGTAGCTATCGATGACTTTGTCAAGGTTGTTAATATGGCTTGTCTTTCTTCTTTAAGGATGGAGACAGGGTTTTATTCTTTTTTGTATGTCACACAGTAGATGCTCAAGACATATTTGCCAAGGGGATAAGTTGATGAATAAACTTAGAATGGGAATTGTGAGCCAAGAGCAGGAATATTTCAAATCCTTCTGGAAAAACTGCTTGCTCCTTCATCTCTGCTAGAGTTCTTGCCCCGATCCCAGTAGTTCAGAACCTTAAAGGAAACTACTGAGATAGGGTAGATGTCTTTGGTTTCGTCTTGTTTCGTCATTCAGCGTTCCTTAAACAATTACTACAGGGCTCCTCCTGTCTGTCCAGGCACCACCGTCTATCTGAAAGCAAGGTGTCAAAGTGTAAAAACACTGCTGAGAACAAGTCGATTTGTGTGTGTGTGCTGTCCTGTGGAGAGCGGAGCCCATGTTTTGGCTTATTTTAGCGATGCTTCTTTCTTCCTCTGGGATACCAAGGGCTTTCCATGTTTGCTTCCAGCCAAGAAAAATGTTCTGGAATCATCCAAGGCTATTTAGCTTATGCTGAAATACACAAATGAACAGGTAAAGACGCAGAGGTGTTTAACAGGAGGGGCTACCAGACAATGTCACATGTAGGGAAAAGGGAAGTGAGACCTGGTTGAAGGGAAAACTGCCCATGTTAGGTGACTGTCCCTTTGCCATGGGAAAGTGCAAGGGTGGACTAAAACCTTTTGTGGACTATGAACTTCTTGAGAGATTAAACTATAACCTGGACCACTTCTGAGATCCTCTAAAATGCTTAATATGTTTTGTTTAATTATCTAATCACTGTCTACTGGAAACTAACATCTAATTCACATTTTCCTAAGTCTAAAGTAGAGAAACACCTCACAAATGTATTAGTAAATTGGATAGAAAACATTGACAGTGTTTCCTGAGTTGTGTGTGTTAAAGATGATTCCTCTAAATTAAATTACAGATTTTTGTTCATCAGTGACTCATTTCAGATTTGTGGAAAAGAAAGGCGATTTACCTTGACTTTGACTCATACACTGGGGGATAATAATTTAATGATTAAGGTAACAGTCTTCAAAAGCTGCTGGGAATAATGCAATAATGCCTGTAGTTTTATTCTTTGTGTTATATTTTAGTGAAAGCTCTTAAATAATTAAAATGTATGAAGCAAAAAAAAAAGTCTACCAAGGAATAATCAGCGCAGGTGTTCAAGGAGAGAGGGTGAAAACAAATTCTCTAAGAAATAGTAATTGCATAACATGGTATGTCACATTTGCCTCAGCAAGGTGAGGACACATGAGAGCATAAAAGTGCCCTGTGATATGACTCAGCTGGTACCCGCCAAGATAAATGCCTTGAATCATTCAAGACTATTTACCATACACTAAAATCCACGCTGTCCCATGTTATGTCACAGAGCATCTGCATTGCGGTAAAATTATATAATCCCAGGAATCAGAATGACAAAAACATAGAAGGGAAGGTTGGAAAATCCCCCTCCATCTGCCCTGCTCCCTACCCTAAAGAAAAGAGTACAAGAATTTGAGAAGGGAAAGAGGATAGCTGAGAATAAACAAAGAGGGAAGGGGGCCTCAGAAGATGAATCCACTGAAAACGTGATGTTTCCAGAGTTCCCTAATGAAGCCGTTTCCTACCTGTGCAGACGATGCTATGGCAGTGTGGTGACAAACCACAGCACTTTACTTTCCACATGACTCTACTCAAAACACACCACAATTTATTTTTTACAGCAGCGCTATTGAGATATGATTCACATACCATACAATTCACCCACTTAAAGTGTACAATTCAGTGGTTTTTTAGTATATTTGTAGAATTGTGCAATCGTCACCACAATCAATTTTAGAACATTTTCATCACCCCAGAAATAAACCCCATGTCCATTAACAGTCTTATAATTTATTTTTATCCAAGCAGAAAAAGAAACATCCTATATTTATAAACCTAGACTTACTATATAGTCATTTTGTTTTACAAAAGTAATGTTATAATTGGGGATAAAACATGTATGACTTGTTACAACTCTTACAAGGAAATAGTAACTTGACAGGTTGAAAGTGTTTTAAAAATTATGGATAATCCAGCTTGGCTCTCTGTCAACATTTTAATGTTTTTTTAAAAAATTATAAAATTCAACATTTTATGCCATTCCTTGAGACTAGACTTTACTGCACAGTCTACTTATGTCAGCGGCCTTATTGGCCATTTTCAGGACCCGTAATGCCACCTACCTAATGAGAACATTCATGGAAAATACTCTTTGACCTTTGTTTAAATATCATATTGGATAGTCTCCTTGCAATAATTAATATCCAGAGCCTACAAAAGAAAAGATTGGCCAATCAGAATGTAAAACAATTAATTTTATATGACAAAACACTATAAAAATTAAAATTAGCAGACAAAGGGAGAATGCTGTTTGTACCAAATGTGTCCTACAAAAGACAACATTTCATAATATATGGATTGGAATATTTGCTAATCAATAAAGAAAAGGAGAAAAAAATAACAGAAAAATGGAGAGGGAGATTAACAGGCAGATTACAAGAGACAAAGTCCAAATGGCTTATTAAATATATAGGAAAAAGTTTTCAGTGTACTAAGTAGTAAAGAAATGTAAACTAATACAACAGGGAAATCCCATTTTTTTCTCAATAGGTAAGGAAAGTGTTGTGAAAGCATGGAGAAACTCAGCCTCATACCAAGCTGATGAGACAGAATAGTGCCAAACAATGGCAATTTGTCAAAATTTTAAACACATGTCCATCTTCCATCACAGATCCAGCAACTCTGTCTCTAGACATTTTGTGCACAAGTATACCAAAGTATATGATAATGTTTATTGCAGTTTATTTGTAATCCCAAACATTTAGAAGAGAAAAAGTAAACACTGTCAATAGAGAGCTGGCTAAGTAAATTACTATATATCAATGTGATGGAATATTATGCTGTCGTTAATAAGAATTAGGCCAACCTAAATAGGCCAATATTGTAAGTTGTCAAATATGGATTGTTAAGTGGAAAAAAAATCCAAGTATCAATATTATGTATTGTATCCCATTTTTATGCCAGAAAACACATACATATACATACGGGTATGCATATTTTTCTAATGCTCATATACACTCTGACCTTTTATGATGGACCAGCCAAGAAATTGTTACCTATAGTGTACTGAACTAAGAGTGAGAGGAAGTGGGGGAGAGATTGTTTTTACTTTATGTTCTTATATATTATTTAAATTAATTCTAAAATATTTAAATGTTTTAAAATGCAAGAACATTTTTACATTTAAAAAAACAACACTTATAGAAAATTGGAAATGCAAAAAAATTAAAAGCAATGCCTTGATCTAAAGGAAAAAGACACAGTTAAATCCTGTTCTGATATCCTTTAAAAATGTCCCTTTGCATATAATGTGCACACTGTACTCTGTTTAAAATCTATATTTTTTCACTCATAAACATTCCACATCACTAAATACTCTTTTACAATACATTTCAAGTAAATATGTCACTGTTGATTACATGGCTATGATAGTCTGTTTGTGCATTTTCTCTTCATTTCCCTTCATAAATATATTGGAAGGAAAATATTTGGGAGAAAGCAGTAATCAAGGTAATAGGAGAGTTTTGTCAAAATAAATGTCATAAATGAAGATCGGGTGGTGACTCAGAGAACCAAAATTAGGGTGATGTATGGCTTCCTTCTTTTAATATTTTTTCACATTTAGAATTTTTATATGGCATATAACATAGTTACAAAAATAATAAGTCCATTACAAACCCTTTCTGATAGATTTTTAAAGAAAAAGAGGAAAATTATGCATGAAGGGTTAATATTTTCTGTGTATGAGCATGATTTTCTCAGTGAGGCCCTGCAGACCTCAGGAGAATCCTGCTGTTGCTAAGAGACCATGGTGTTCAATAGCTTCTCTCTTAGCCTAATGATGTTTTAGGTTTCTGCAATTTTTGTAAGGTACAGAATATGCCAGGGAGGATGAAGAGAACAAGATTATCTGTCTGTTTTCTAAACACAAATGCATATATTTTTAAAATTATCTAAATACATCTCTGCTAATATTTTTGGAAAGGAAAAGAAAATTCTATGTGAAATTGAGTGTCTTTGAACAGGGTTTGACACTTCACTCTTTGTTTTGGAAATTAAAGGGCCAAATTTGTCATAAAATACAAGTTTATCTTGCAATTTATGTACAATTGCAATTAATGGGGTAAATATTTAAAGACGATAAGTCTAGCCACCAAAAGCGAGTTATCTACTGAAATAATTTTGTGAATTACTTAGCCAAGGATAACTGCCTTGTGGATTGCAGTAATGACTCATTTGTTTGATGGCTGAGGGCCAAATGCAAATAGAGTATCCTCTGATTTCAGGCGGCTTGGCCACAAGTCAACTATAATGTCTCCCTTCTAACCAGATCCTTTTCATTGAAAGACCACAATCCCTCCAAAAGCCTATATGCTGTCATATTAGATGGCTGCCTTCGTATGACTACAATATTTATTAGCCTTGAAATGCTATAACCCAGGGACTTACATAAGTACTGCATGGGGAATTCGTTTCAAGCCACATTTGACCTTTTGTTGTAAAGGTGATCTTCAAATAGGTTTAAGGGAAATAAATCAAGTTTTCAACCCAAAGTCTGCTTTCTCCTAATAAAAAGAAAAGAGGCTTTAGATGTTTCTAACCTTTTCTTCTTTTCTTCACTTTGGAATTGAAGATTAATCACATGTACCCAGAGATGTAATTTAAGGTCTGTCATTTGGAATAGGAGGGAAAATAGATAAATGGTTCGTGAAGAGGGTGCTTTAAAATTAAACAATACAACCAAGGATTTTATTAGACAGTCGGTGGGAAGGATACTTCTCATTAAAAGGAAAGTCAAATAACAAGGGAACATGAGAAACAGGATAATAAATACTATACTTTTTGGCAAAAGTGGGGGAAAGGGAAATCAGAAGTTTTCAGAGTGGGACACATAGAATCATCCTTGATAATTAACTCTTAAAATGTCTGCCTTACATTGGATGAATGTGAAAGAATATAAAAAGGAATTGTTTAGAAATTTGTTGACTCCAGGAGAACTTTTTCATTCATGAATTTTCCTTGCATATGTGTGAACATGCTTTCCTCTGAAGGATTCTTTTTTTTTTGAGACAAGATCTTACTATGGTGTCCGAGCTCAGATTCCTGGGCTCAAGTGATTCTCCCACCTCAGTCTCCTGAATAGCTGAGACCATAGGCGTGTGCCACAGTGCCTGGCTTGAAAGCTTCTATTTTGATTGGTATAACTCTGTCCTTAAAAAAAATAATCTAGCTACATGACATAAGTGATTCAATTATGCTCACAAGATCAGTTCCTAGATAATTGTTTGCCTTTGGTCTTTCACAGAATAGGAAACTGGAAATTTTGTTTTTAAAATGATACGAATGGCCATTCTCTTCAAACCAGAATTTCCCAAATTCCCGTTTCCTTCTCAGTCTTTCTCACATGGTCTCTTCCTTGAAAGCAACTTCCTCTAAGCCAGGTGACAGGAGAGGGCTGGGAAGCAAGTCCAGCCTCCCTTGGGAATTGTGAGCACCCCCGGATCATGCAGCCAGAAATCCAGAGAACAGGACAGCAGATCACTTACATGCTGGCAGATATGTCGGCTGGTTGTGATTGGCTTTAAGGGTTCCCCCTTGTACTTAAAGGCCCACCAGAGCTGCTTACATATGCAAGTCCAGCCTAACACTGAGATGTTCACCAGGAATTCCCATTACTACTTGATTCGGCTATTTTCAGGTGTTCTAACCTCACCTCCTTGCCCACTCAAACAGGTCACCTGTGGTACTTGGATCACCTGTAATTTCCCCATGCGATTTACTAATGTGTAGCATCATTACATCATTACCAAGTATATCACTTACATGACTGACAACTGTAGATAGCTGGATGTATCTGGGGAGACAGACTCTCATTTTGCCAAAAATATAAGCAGCACAGAACTATTTCTTCTTTCCAGTTGAATGGCAAGCTAACGTTCATGGCAGTTGGAATTCAGCTAAAAACACAGTTGCTTTCTCAGCAGAGAATGACTGAAAGAGCAGTGGCCATGGGAAGCTTAGAATCTACTGAAGCTCCTAGCAAGTAGATTCTAGAAATTTACCTTTTACTTATATTGAACCTGTTAGACTTTGTCTCCGGGTTTTCTAAATGTTTTATCCTATTTCATCTTTAAATGAAATAACCTAACTTGCTGTTTTCTCTGGAGCAGTGAAAATGTCAGGAAAACTACTGACAGACTCCACAAAAGCTGTCCTAACATGTGGGCGTTGTCTGGTTCATGTACTGAGTTATGAGAAAAAGGAGAGAATTTATTTCATACCGGTATCCTGAGTTCTCTCATGCTGCTTTCTTCAAAGAGTAGCCTAGAAACCCATAGGCTTAATTGAGTCACCAGAAACTAATCTGTAGGCAGCACTTAATTGGATTTCTCCGGTGGATCTTCCACGTGGCACTCTTCGGAACCCTTTTAGAACAGAGGTATTGCATGCGCGGCATCAGCGGGGAGCTTTCTCTAACATCCTTTGTTTCTTTAGGGTATTTCTGCAATCTCCCAAGAAGTCATTAATTCTAAAGCCTGCCGATATCTAGAGCAACATCTAAACCATTACCCAAAAACGTGATTGGCCGCCATACTCTTAAGTAACCCCCTGGAAAGAAATGAAGCTTTCTTAAGAACCTATTCAGCCTTTATGCAGCAGCTTTCCCTGATGCCTACGGGAACTTCTGCTCCTACAGTTTTACTTCTCTCTTCTAGGCATTACTATTATTTTAGGTACAGAACATCACCATCACTGTAGTAATTATTTATTATTGAAAAGCAATCACAAAGTATTTCCAAAGTTTTATTTCTTCAGACCACGCAATCATTATTTATCATTACGTCTGCATGGTAAGGCCCTGAAAATTTTCATTTTTAGATCACAAATCAACAACCTGAGTTATAGATAAAAATACGAATTTGAAGGTCTTAGGGTATGCCTAATTCAGTGCCTGATTTTTTTGTGTGTTCTGCCAGACACACATTTGTGTTACCCATCTCTTCCCTGAAACGGCTAAGTTTCCCGCCCTCTGCGATTGTGCTTATTCCTTGAAAGTAAAACCTCTTGATTAAATTCTATCCCAGTGAGACTTTGCTCAGGAATATGTTTACATCACACTTCTTCAGTATCACTTGACCCCTTTAATATAAGCGCAGAGCTTCAGCCTGTCATCTACTATGACATTCTGCTTACTTTCTTTACACAACAATCTGAATGTTTTGTTCCTAGCCTTACAGTTTGAGTTTTTGTTCTTGGTTTCCCACTTGAATTTTCATTTATTTATTTTTGTTCTGGTATAGTCTGAAAGGAGAATTTTATTTTTATTTTCCCTGAGATGACAGTGCAGGCTCCAAGATGATTTTGGGTAGAGAATAATCTTTCCAAGTCTTGTCTTACCTCATTTATCCAAGGTGGATTCAGGTTGGAGGTCCTTTCTCAGGAAAAGGCTTGGCTGACTTCTAGCCAAACATAGATACCTCATTCCTGGTGGACAATCTCTTTTCCCAATCAAGCTTGATGCTCACTTCACAGAACATCTGGATGAGGGTATGTGCCTTTCTGGAAGCTTCCTTTATATAGGAGCCCCCTCCTTCCACCAAGAGCCCGGTCCTTCTGATTTTGCTGACTTGATGATGACCTGAACAAGGCAGGCTCACCTTGCAAGATACTAGAGAATGTCCCTGGCCATAGTGACCCAAGGTGTTGGGCAGCACAGAGCCTGTGGCTTTGCTTTAATGGAGTGAGAAAGGACCCTGTTGTAATCTATGATAAATCGTCCTCCAAAACAATACCCTTACCCTTTGCGAATGACACACCTGGAGTTCTTGACAAGAAACTCCAAATGTTTCCCCTTTCCAGGGAGCCCCCTCCAGACCTCTTGACCCCAATCCACTTGGGCATGTGCTAGAGTAGGTTGAATTTTGGGCCACCAAACCAAAAATGGACTTTTATCCTTGTTTTTCTGCATGACTGGGATAAAGTCAAACTTAAAGGACCCTTACCCAAGGAGAGAGTGATCAAATTCTATTTCAGTTCACATTTTTATGCCCTTTTTATTTTTGTTAGTTCCTTTTGTTTTCTTTTCTTTTCTCTTGGAAAAATTCTTATCATTTTTCTAGTGCTCCATTCTTGAATAATTTATCTGTTTCTTATTTCTTATCTAGCTTTCAGATCCTCCCCATCTTGTAGCTAATTAAAACCAGGTGGTCATGAGCTGACAGTAAATAGAAACTCTTGTTCTGCTTTCAAAGTCTGCTTTCAGCTGGGTCTCAGGATAATAGTTTGTTGTTTTTGCAAATTTGAGTTGGGATAAAATCTGAAGGAGGACAGATATTTGCTGTTTTTTCAACAGTTTGTCTTGCTAATTTATCTCCTCATACTTTTAATTTAGTCCTTTTTTTCCAAATGGCACATTACACAATCACTTCAAACTCTGAACCTCTGGATTTTCCTTGGTAATTTTCTTATCCATTCACAGGAGAATGGCAAAAGCTATCTGATCTGTGGACCCACACCATTGCAGTCACATGGGTTTTTAATTTTTATAAGTGCATCAGGTTCTACCTCCAATGAGTCTAACTCAGTAGGTTTCAGGGAAGGGCAGGGAGTCTGCATTTTTAAAGAGCTGGAAAGTCTTGTCCTTTATCCTGGAGGAAGACTGCGGGCCTTCTAGACTCTTGGTCTCTCCTGCACTTTGGCACATGAAACCACTGCACTGTGCAGGACCCTCAGCAGGACTCACGCATCACTACATACACAAGGAGCATATAAGCTGGGATTGTCCTGTCTCCCTGCCCCTCTGCAATCAATCCATCCTCAAGCCTTGTGAACTCTATCTCCTCGTCATATCCAAGTCATTCTCTTCTATCCGTATCTATCACCTCCATCCTAGGCCATGCCACCATCCTTTCTTACTCAGAATAACCACTTTGCAATCTTCCCTCTACACACATCAGCCAGAGTTCTCTTTTAGACTCACAAAGCAGACCACATCACTGCTATCTTAGTCCATTTGTGTTGCTATAAAGGAATGTTTGAGGCTAGGTAATTTATAAAGAAAGAAGTTTACTTGGCTCACAGTTCCACAGGCTATACAAGAAGCATGGCACCAGCATTTGCATCTGCTGAGAGCCTCAAGCTACTTCTACTCAAGGTGGAAGGGAAGGGGAGCTGGTATGGGCAGAGATCACATGGAGAGAGAAGGCAAGAGAGAAGGGAAAGTGCCAGGCTCTTTTTAATAACTAGCTGTTGAGAAAACTCTTGCTGGAACTAGCAGAGTGAGAACACTCTCATTACCTCATGGATGGCACCAAGCCATTCCCGAGGGATCCATTAGCATGACCCAGTCACCTCCCATTAGGCCCCACCTTCCACATTGGGGGATCAGATTTCAGCATGAGGTTTGGAGGGTCGTGTATCTAATCTATAACAACTGCTGTCATAGAAAGGGATTTTCCTCGGCAGGTTGCTGCAGGTTATGGATCAGAGTTCTGTTTTGTTATATGGTCTGGCCATCGTCCATCCGTATATTCAGTCTCTCAAGGTGATCAGACTTCAGCAAAGACTAAGAGGGCATTGTACTTGGGCAGAAAGATGTGGAACATATGACATGTGAGAGAAAAGGCACTTGGCATCTTTGATTTATTCAAACCTCTCACTGAAGACACATGGGTTTTTTATGAGAAGAAGCTCAGAGCCAGCCAATGTGGGGCTTCTCAATTTTAATAACTGCTTTACTTTCAAAAAGTTGAAGACTGTTGGTGAAGCTGCATTGGCCAATGAAAGGGCAGCAGACCCTGAGCCAAGACCAGCTGGGAACCCATGGCAGAGAAAAAAAGGATACCTTCTGGGACACGTTTTAATGCTAATGAGGTTGGGTTCCTATGGGAAAAACAAACTACCCACTACACTCGCATTTAGGATTCAGAAAGATAAGACCCCAACTGTCAATCAGCAAAAAGGCACATGTTTGTGTTTTGAGGCAATGCAGCCAGGCTTAATGACTAAGATTGAAAATCCCCACATCTCAATAGGTAAGAACAATGTGATCTCTTGCATGTGTACTTGCATTCAATCCAAAATGGTAAGGAACACCATTCTGGAGTCATTGCAGAGGTCAAGTGGTACCCTGGAAGGGAAAGGACCTTACCCAGAGGGCAGCCTGATCACCAGCCATGCTTGTGGCCCTTCTGCAACACTCAGGTTTGCACACAGCAGTGTGGAAGTCTCTTTCTCTAACCTCTGCCCCATGACATTCTTCATCCTCCAAACTCTCAACTAAGAAACCAAGGCCCCATGTTCCCGTGTTCTCAGGATGGTCTACTGGAAGACCTTGGCATTGTCAGTTGCATCCCCTACACTGCAGCCTAAAGCCCGAAACTCTTTATGCTGGCCAAACCCACAGAAAGAATGCACGAATGCATTGTTTAGAGGCTCAGGCAGGTGGTTGGTGATGGTGTCATTAACAGCATGGAGGAAGAATGTAAGAGTTAATTGAAGGCCCCTCAGGGAAATATTGCCTAATCAAGACATGGCAGGCAGTGGTTCTCTACCAGGTGATATGCCCTCAGGGGACATTTGGGAATGTGTGGGGGATGCTTTGGTCACATAACTAGGGGAGAGCTATTGGCTTCTATTTGGTGAGGCCAAGGATACCACCAGCAACTGGCACAAAACAGTGCAAATGGCATGTGGGAAAAAGGAAAGATCAGTATCAGTTTCAGGAAATGAAGATCTAGTAAAACAAGGGACAGAGCAGGTTTTCATGCCTATTGTCTGCAGACCTTCCTGTTTTACTGCTTTCTCCCAGGGCTGAAACTCAGACAAGGCAACATAAACTAAGGGACCCTTGTGGATGAGAACACTTAGGGGTGACAGAAATAAGATAGCAGAAACTTGGATTACCAAGCAATTTCCTGGAGCTAAACCACCTATGCCTCAGAACCCCTGCAGACCTCTGCACTGTTATGTAGGGAAAGATGAACTTTTCTCTTATTTGACTGTTAGGGAAAAGGAAAATATTTAGAAAGGAGAATCACTCATACTATCAGAACAGTAGATCTGAGCTGTGACTCTCGAGATGTTAATACAGAATCCCAGTGCCATAAAGCCTTCTGCAGATGTTACATAAGGTTTCAACTCCCAGCCTTGTCTCCAGAGCCCTGTGCAGGTGCAGGAACACGTGGGTGCCATCTGGAGTGCTGAGCTGGGGTGCTCTGGAAGTTGTGGTGGGCCAGTGGAAATGCTGGTTTAAACATACGTGCCTGCATTCTTAGAAGGTCCTTTTAAAATCTCAGTTTCTGGGCCTTTACTCTCCAGCTAAGTTACTCTGGATGCCTTTGTCTCCAGTTCAGTCTGCTCCATGCCTTTCTTTTTTACTTTTCTGTTTTATGTATTTTTTTTATTTTTGGTTGGATGTGGTGGCTCACGCCTGTTATCCCAACACTTTTGAGAGGCCGAGGTGCGCAGATCACCTGAGGTCAGGAGTTCGAGACCAGCCTGGCCAACATGGCGAAACCCCATCTCTACTAATAATACAAAAATTAGCTAGGCATGGTAGCACATACCTGTAATCCCAGCTGCTCAGGAGGCTGAGGCAGGAGAATCACCCGAACTTGGGAGGCAGAGGTTACTGTGAGCCAAGATCGTCCCACTGCACTCCAGCCTGGGTAACAGAGCAAGACCCCATCTCAAAAAAATAATAATAATTTTTATGGTTACATAGTAGGTGTATGTATTTATGGAGTACATGAGATTTTGATCCAGGCATACAATGCATAATAATCACATCAGGGTAAATGGGATATCTATCACCTCAAGCGTTTATTCTTTGTGTTACGAATAATCCAATTATACTCTTATTTTTAAGTGTACAATTAAGTTGTTCTTCACTGCAGTCACCCTGTTGTGCTATCAAATACTAGATCTTACTCATTTCTTCTAATTATTTTTTGTACCCATTACCCATCCTCGCTTCCCCCCCCCCCCCACTGCCATGACTTGTTTTTAAACGCTGTGTTTTAGAGTGTGTGGATCTTGATTGCTTTTATTCCAGACGTGCTGCACGTGGAGCTTGGGAAAGCAGCACTTATTTCAAACCCCACAGGCGGTAGGATGGAAGTCTTACCATGGTGTCAGGGTTCACTCAGAAAACAGATGGAGTAGAAGAAACAGGATGGGACTCAGTTCTTACTAGATGCAGGCCCACCCTTTCCCCGAGAAGCCTACGTGTGGATTTCCTGTAATGCCGCTGTGAAGTATGAAAATTCTAACATTTCTATAGGAAATGAACTTTAGTTGTCCATTATACCAAGATGGGTTTGTTTAGCTCAACCAGGCAGACAAGCATCCTTTTGAGGATGCTGGAAGATTCAAAAACCATGAGGCAGGAGGTGGTGAATCTGCCAGGCATTGGCAGTGCTCAGAGGGAAGCTGGACCACCACTTGGTTGGAGTGGAGACAGGAGGAGAGCATATTCCTGAGTTAAGGAGAGAGTTGCCTCAGTAACCATTGACAGCCTTGATATTCTAGGAGGGTGCCTCCCAAGGGGAGGGAAGTGAACATGTAGGGGCAACTTATTGGAGGATTGGAGAATCAGAATTGCAAGTTCTTTTTGTCGTTGACTTTGTGCCATTTTTATAAAAAGGCTTTGGAACAGAATGTGCCTCCTTACTCTCTTTTGCATATAGCAACAGAGAGGAATATTATTCCATTTACAGGCATTGTACCCTTGCCAAATTAAAAAGAAGCTTGCCTTTGTAATCAGCGTGAGGCAGAAAGCACAAAGCATCTACTGCTCGTGATGGTTTCTTCTAGATGAACTTGTCCATTTCCTGAACAGTTCAGAAAACTGAATTTAGAGTTAAGACATATTAAGAGGCCTCTGCCTAAGAGTACTTTTATGCTGGTTGGTTTCAAAAGAGACTAGAAAAGTAGAAACGTTTCTTGTTTAAAGAGTATTCCCTAGCCAGCATGCAGCATGTCACCAATGCTGTGAGACACTCGAGGGACTTCACCTATGCCTTGTTCAAGATTCTCCAGAAGGCATAAGTGAGCCGCTTTGAATGCATGAACACTGTGTGAGCTCAGGTAAGCCACTGATGCCTGTGGTGGAATTCTGTAACCATTTCTATTCTTTAGCACCTTCTGTAACACTTCAGCCTACCTACCAACTGTTTCTGAGTGGGGCGAGGATCTCTCTAAGTGGAGGTTCTCCTGCCACCAGGAACGTGGCCAAAGAATGTGTTCCACCTCCTCTTTATACATCACCATCTGGGCTGTCTCTCTAAATCTGTCCATCAAAGAGACGCCCATTTCTTGAGTTCATGTCCTGGGTGAAGGTGAGAAACATTTAACTTCTATCTTAACAAATCCCCCCCAAACATTTATAAAGCTAACATTAGTATAAATCGTG
Organism: Ateles fusciceps; assembly: GCA_036589455.1. Lineage (NCBI taxonomy): Eukaryota > Metazoa > Chordata > Mammalia > Primates > Atelidae > Ateles > Ateles fusciceps. The sequence continues at coordinate 822,561 of JAZHEH010001878.1, forward strand.
TGGGGGAATGATACTTTTCACCTCGAAGAACAACGAATTTAGGGACTGAACAGAACAGAGATGTAATCCAATGTTGCTTACCTGCTTGCATGCTATGGGAGGTTCCGTCATCAGAGAACCAGTTCATGAGTTTGGTATAATCAGACCTGCCCTTTGTCCTGTCCTTTGGGTAGGCTGCAATCTTTAGGAGCAAGAGAAATTACCATCTGTTATCTTCCTTCAAGTGGCTTACCAACAGTCCTTCAGTGTCATCTTTATTAAGGAGTGTCTGGGTTGTCCAGTTTCTCCACCACCAACAGAAATGCAGCCCTCTTAGAAAATTGGTCAGTGAAATATAGGGGTGCCAGGAAACATCAGAGTAAAGAAAGGATGGCCACAAAGGCAAATGCCCCCATGTGAGAGGCAGAATGGAAGGTACAGCTTTCTTCCTTGCCTGTGGCTATGAAAATGTCCTTGTATGAACAGAAAGGTTTTCGACATTACTGGCCATTTACATCATATTATTCACAGTGTTTCAAAATTGTGGTTTTCAGCTGATGAAGATTTTGGTATTCTCTCTAAAGCCATGCAGCATTTGTTCCTTACTGCATTTTCACCATTATATAAAATGTAATTCCTATTTAAATTAATTAAAATACGGAAAATCTAAACTTTATTTGGAAAGATGGTTGGAGTTCTTGCGGTGTTTCTTTTCTTTTCTTTTTTTAATAATTTACAGCTTGGCACTCCAACGTTCTTCTACTGGATTTATTTTGACCCATTTTAGAAAATGTAGTTACTATAAATCTTTTGTTGTTTCTGTTTTTGTTATTCAACCGAAGCATTTGGAATTATTCTAATCCCCATTATGACGCACGAAGCATCGCTCTTATCTTAAAGGCAAGTGGTCCATGAGTAGAAATATTTGTAATTATCTTTCCAACTCCTTGATCCTCAGAGCTGTTACTTCATTATAACTCCATTTCTGAAAGACAGTTTAATGTTCTTTTTTTTTCCGACACAATAAACATTTGATAGACAGGTAGCTTTCATATGTTGAATTTCTAATTTAATGTTGACATGAGAACAGTTGTTTGCAGTTCTTTCTCTGACCCACCATCACCCATTTGTCTGCCCCTGACCAAGGACACTGACAGACATTTCCCAGGCTTCTGTCATCATGGAACACCTTGCTTAGGCCACAACATCAGATATTGGGGGTGGCGAGGAAGCCACCAACCCAAGAGAGTTGGGTTCTGATGCAAGTCATTTCATCTCTCTGAGACTCAGTTTTCTCAGCTGTAAAATGGGAGTTTGGGTGAGTTCGGTGAATACCATGAGTTCACACAAGTAGTAACAGGATTAGCGGCAATTTGGGCCGATATTTATTGAGCAGCTACTTCATGCTTTTTAATATGCCAGGAACTAGTTAGTACCCAATGGAGTATAGGAGTGGGGAGACAGACTAGTAAATAAATAATTCTGAATGAGTAATAGTATGGTGAGAACTCAGTTCAAGAGAAGTAAGGGAAGGTTTGGAAGCATGATAAGAGGCCACGAGTTTTTCCAATACTTCAAAAATGTAATGAAATACCTACAGTTCTTCTAATAAGAAGAGATGCCTCACAAAAATACCGAATTTCTTTCTGGTAGTTGGAGAAATGCCAACGGAGTGTGGTAAGATTGGTTGTGTTATGGTGACCTGGATTGCTGGTTGGTAGTTACAGCCACAGCTGGCAACTCTGGCGTCTGTGCCAACCAGCATGCCACAAACCCTAAAACCAACTTTTTAATTCAAGTTGTGGCTCACAGATGGGTATTATTAACATTGTGTACCATCTGGTAGCTTTCCATTTTAACTATTCATTCTTGCTAACTAGATGCTGAGCTTTTAAAATTATTGTTTTAAATTTATGTGACCTCTGAACGTTCATAACCTGGGACAGAAAGTTCTGGTCATCTGCCCTCGTGATCATCTTGATTTTGATTTAAAATGAGAAAATGAAACGTTAACTTAATAGAAATGTGTTGCAGAAATGAACATTTTTCAAACATGAGGTCCATGAAATAAAAATTAGCAAAAGGAGCCCTCACTGGTGAAAAGACTCTGTGCACCACTACCAGGTGGTAAGGGTTTTGAGTTCCAAAACTTGGTATTGCTCTCCATCATGCAAGCAATTTTCGGTGCCTGGCACGTAGTGGCCACGTGATAAAAATGGACCTGGAAGCATGCCAATGGGCCAGGAACATCATGGCATTCCAATTTGGTTGCTAGTGTACTTCCAAAAGGCTAAGCAGAGGCCAAAGCTCAGACAAACTCCAGGATGTGTTGTCAGTTGCGTGGACAGAGCCATGAGCTAATCTGAGATCCTGGCATGTTCTAAAGCTCTGTTTTGTGAATTAAAATCTCTAAGGACACCTCAGGCATTATTGTCCCATGTGAATGGTCCTGGTTTTCCGATCGTATTTTCTGATGTTATTAATGTTGTTTGTTGGTTATTCCTATCTTTTAATTTTTGCAAATATTCTTGTATGTGTAGATATTTTTTTGCTTTTTTTAAAAAACAGAAATCTCTGACAGGGTCACTGGGCAGGCCAGAACAGCCGCAGTGGCCCACGTAACTGTTGGGGGAAGGGGGGTAGGCTCTATAATGCCCTGATTAATTTCTCTTTGCCTTGGGCTATGAAAACAAGCGGAGGAATCCATAAATAATACCACCAGGCAGAATTTCCTTCATTTTCTTTTTCAATCTTCCCTCTTCTTTCCCCAGTTGAATTCATGAGACTCTCTAGGAGACACTCTTCTCCATGACTTATCTCCTATTTCTAGTCATATAACATCTGTATTTCATATGCACTCACATCCTTTCTTACTAAACAATTTAAACCACTTTGTTGGTTTAGATGTTAGAAAAAAATAGAAAATGATGTTTATATAAAGCAATTTAGAATATATAAGAGAAAGAAACATGTTTTGAATTTAGAAAATTAGAAATTACATGGATAGAGAAGGAAAATTTTGAAGTTCAAGTCAGGCATCAGAATGAGATCTGGAATGACTATGAGCTCTTTGTTACTAAAGCATAAAATGGGTTTTAGAATATATAATGGAAAAGTTAAAGTAGTTTAATTTAAAACTACTAAAAAGGTTCACCACATTTAAAAAGCCAACATAGGGCCGGGCGCAGTGGCTCACGCCTGTAATCCCAGCACTTTGGGAGGCCAAGGCGGGCAGATCACGAGGTCAACAGATCGAGACCATCCTGGCCAACATGGTGAAACCCTGTCTCTACTAAAAATACAAAAAAAAAATTAGCTGGGCGTGGTGGTGCGCACCTGTAGTCCCAGCTACTCGGGAGGCTGAGGCAGGAGAATTGCTTGAACTCAGGAGGCAGAGGTTGCAGTGAGCCGAGGTCACGCCACTGCACTCCAGCCTGGCGCCTGGTGACGGAGTGAGACTCTGTCTCAAAATAAATAAATAAATAAATAAATGAAAAGCTAACATAGTTCAACAACTACCTACAAAGTTAAATATTTATAACATGATAGTCTAAGGGTTAAATTTTTGTATAGAATGCACTCTTACAAACCAATCAGAGAAAGTAGGACATAAATAAGTAGTTACAAAAGGAGAAATCCAAATGGCTAAGATGCACGTGGAAAAAATGTACAACTTTACTGGCAATCAAACCAATTTTAGATTTCAAGAAATAAAATCCAATATTTACTTAGAAATTAGCAAAGATTTTTTGAAAATGTAATCCCTAACCTCAGTGAGGGATCCAGCAAATGACCACTCATTGTCTGTAAAAGTACAATTTGAGGCCGGGCTCGGTACCTCACACCTGTAATCCCAGCACTTTGGGAGGCTGAGGTGGGTGGATCATTTGAGCTCAGGAGTTTGAGACCAACCTGGCTAACATGGTAAAACCCCATCACTACTAAAAATACAGAAATTAGCTGGGCGTGGTGGTGGGCACCCCTAATCCCAGCTACTTGGGAGGCTGAGGCAGGAGAATCTCTTGAACCCGGGAAGCAGAGGTTGCAGTGAGCAGAGATCATGCCACTACACTCCAGCCTGGGCAACAGAGTGAGGCTCTGTTTCCGGGGGGGGGAAAAAAAAGTACAATTTGTTTGAGTTGGACTTTCTGGAGGGCATCGTTCAGAGCTGTTAAAAAGTTCTGCTCTTTCAACTCACCAAATCCACTTTGTTCAGCAAATTTTTTAAGTTTAAATTTTTATTTATTTATTTATTTATTTATTTATTTATCTATTTTGAGACCTTGGCTTACTGCAACCTCCACCTCCCAGGTTCAAGTGATTCTGCTGCCTCAGCCTCCCGAGTAGCTGCGATTACAGGTGCCCACCACCATACCCGGCTAGTTTTTGTATATTTAGTAGAGGTGGGGTTTCACCATGTTGGCCCGGTTGGTCTCTAAAATTTTGTATTTAAGTTGGAAAATATAAAGAAGAAATTGGAATATAAAGAATGACCCGATTGTGCCTCAATAGGGGAATGATTGAATAAATTGTGATATAAACATATTACAAAATATGACGCACGGTTTAGAAGAACAGTTTTGATTGCTATGGATTGACCAAGAAAGATGATTAGAATATATCATAAGTATGAAAAAAATGTATAAAATATGTCACTATCTTGCCGTTTTTATAAAAAGCAAACAAAAACCTGCCTATGTATGTATGTGTTTATAAAAGCTTAGAAAAGCTATGGCAAGATCCATACACTATTAAAAATGGTAGTGATATGGAAGGGGAAAGAACAAATAGCTATTGCTATTTTTTAATTTTGAATTTATAATTTTTTTAAAAGAAAAGGGTCGGCAAATATTTTTGAGCACTCACAGAGTGTCCTTGGTTTCTGGCTACTAGAAACTAAATTTCACGTCCCAGGGACTGAATCTGTCCTAAGGGAATAATTGGATAACTGCATACTCATTTACATACAAAGGTGTCGCTGAGTAATTATTTATAATAGTGAAATATTGAAAGCAAGCTACATATTCAATAGTAGAAATTTGATTAAGTAAATTACGGTATTCCATGCAGTCAGATGCTCAACAGCCATTAAATAACAGAGTGAAAACGCTCACAGATATTGTATTGTGAAAAGGGCTGGTAATAGATCAATAGGTATGAACAAATCCTAATGCTGAGATATAAATGCATAGGAAAAAATTCTAGAAGTTTGTATATCCCCCCTCCAAAAATAAAGTATCATTTGATCATGGGTTATTTGGGGGGTGTGTTTTTTGTTTGTTTGTTTTTTGAGACAGAGTTTCACTCTTTGTTGCCCAGGCTGGAGTGCAGCGACACGATCTCGGCTCACTGCAACCTCCACCTCCCAGGTTCAATGGATTCTCCTGTGTCACCCTTCCGAGTAGCTGGGATTACAGGCATGCGCCACCACACTTGGCCAATTTTTGTATTTTTATTAGAGACAGGGTTTCACCATGTTGGCCAGGCTGGTATTGAATGCCTGACTTCAGGTGAGCCACCCACCTCGGCCTCCCAAATTGCTGGGAGTACAGGTGTGAGCCACTGTGCCCAGCCGGGGGCATTTTAAAATATACTTTATATTTTTCCATCTACAGTGAGCATTGATTATCCTTATTAGCGTACAATTTTTGTTAATTATTAAAAGTAGTTTCTTGAGAACAAGACATATAGGTTTGCACAGCATCAGAATTGGTCAAGGGAGTCACTAAGAGAGAAATAGAAAGATCTCTGCCATTTAAGATGTTCAGCATTGAATTTATGGACATGAGCACTTAGAATTTAGATCTAATGAAAGTGAAGTTGTTTCTTGTCCACAAACCATTTCACAGACACAATATAAGCTCTGTGGCAGCTTCGTGTGGTGGCACAGGCTGGCAGGACGCCCTCGTTGCAGGGAAATACCACCTCTTCACCAGTTTTACCTCTTCCAAGCAAATGCTGTCATCTCCCCACACATCAGAAAGACCCACAACTATCTCCGTGGGGACCCACGACAATAAACTTGGCCCTGTTGTGATGGGTGGAATCTTCCACCACCACATTTCTCGGTTTAGGAGGTTGACCTTGCTTCTAACATTTTCCTTGGAAAGCAAGAACAGTTTATCCTAAGATATATACAGATAACTTGAGGGGTGAGTCGAGAGAAACCCAACAAAACACCTCTTTATGAGCCTATTACTCCTATTACTAGCCAAAATATTATTGTAAGGAAGGTAAAATAGGGGGGTTGAAGTATTGTTTACTTCCACGTCTAAGAAGCTCACCCTGTCCTCCCTCTTTATTTTCTTGGTTTCATTGCTGTAGACAAGAACCCAGCTGGAGGGAAGTAGCTGTGACTGAGGATGGTCGTATATTTCTACTTCCAGGTTTATTGTGCATTTTGAGTTGGTATGTGTGCCACTATCCCATAATGATGTGTGGTTGTTGTTCTTTCCCCAGAATGTCGAGTGGTGAAGTCCACTTCCTACACCAAAATAGCTTCGTCATCCCGCAGGAGCACCACTAAGAGCCCAGGACCGTCCAGGCGCAGCAAGTCCCCTGCCTCCACCAGCTCAGGTAAAGCAGCAGAGGAGATCTTGAAGAAACTGCCTTGTTCCTGACACAGGATGAGCAGAGGGTGTGTGAAGCCCAGAGTGTGAGGTTTTTAAGCGAGTGTAGGTTCCGGTTTATAATTTTAGAACATGTTAGAGCGGTTGAACAGATTTGCTGGAGTCTAGCATACTGGCTGCAAGAAAAAGCATTGAGCTTCAAAAATGTACGTAGTGAAGACTCAGGAAACCCAGATTTGCCCACAAATAGACGAACGTTACCATCTTGTATCATTTCTACCACCGAAGTTAATCATTCAGATTCTGGAAGTCTCTGTTAAAGCATTTATTCCACCTGAGACTGGCCTATGAAGAGTTTCCAACTTGAATTCGCTGAACCTTTATTAAACACACTTCTGGCTCCAGCAGCAGTTTCCTTTCATGGCTCTGGAGCTAAAGGTAGTGAGGTTGAGAGGACAGAGCAGAGATTGCTCCAGGGACCCTGGCCTGAGCCTGCCTCTCAGCGGATTCTAGAACTGGTGTTGGAAAGGCTGTGTATGCACAAGATGAGCACCTCAACCCTAGCTTCCCCTTTTTGGTCTTAAAACTGACATGAAGTCAGTTAGAATCTTCTTTATTTGCCTCAGGTGAAGGGTCTGTATCATTATTAAAGGGAATTATTTATTAAATGACACAAATTGTTGAGTGGGAATTATTAAATGATGCAAACGTCAAAGTGATTGTTACCTGATTTCATGAAGACAAGAAGCACTTCTAAATAAGAATAAAGATCTCTGGTGACTACTTGGAGACCTTCTTTCACTCAGTAGCATGGGCCCAGGGGGAGTGTAAAAAGAGCTCTAGGCCGAGGCTGCCTAAGAAGGAACTCTCAATCGCGGGGCTCATTATAGGTCATGGGCCAGCTAAACGACCGAGCCCATCTTGGTTTTCTAAGAGTCACCTTCCCCTTGGAGTTTTATCAATTACTGCTATTCTCTAGACAGATCTCCGAAGACCACTCCCCCTCTAGCTCTCAGCCTAGGGCGGCATAGATGAGCTGCCAGTGCCTCCTTCCCCCAGCATAGCCTGCATCCTAGCCAGTCAGGAAATACATTTCAGAGCACAGCTGGCACTTGAGATACAACTCGTTTGCCTCTGTCATTAAAGGGTGGGCTGAGAACTCCTCCCTTACCATGACGTTGCTCATCTAGATGGGATGGAGCCCTAAAATGAGGCATTGCTAAAGGACGAGGCAGTAGACTCAAAGCTTAGAGTTCATGAGAGTCACTGGGGAACTTGGTGAAGTTTGTCATCCTGACCCCCCACACCCTGAGATTCTGACTCAGGACCCAAACCTGTGTTTCAGCAAGTACTCCAGGTGATTAGGATCTCGAAGTCCATGGCCCACATTTTGAAAAACAAGAGTGAGATTGAGAGGGTGGAGACAGGGATTGCTCCAGCGACCTTGGCCTGAGCCTGCCTCTCAGTGGTTCTCAGACCAGCAGCATCGCCATCACCTGAGCACTTGTTAGAACTACAAAGCCCTGAGCTCCCTCCCCTGAACCACTGAATCAGAAACTCTGGAGCTGGAGCAGGAGCACAGCAATCTGGATTTTTCTAAGCCCTCCAGCTGATTCCAGTGCACACTTTGAGAAGTAGCGGGTTATAGAAAACAGAAAGGAAATAAATAGAGATCATTGTTAGACTCTGGATAATCTGGAGGGAAAGACATGGCTTGTTCATCTTCATTTACTGGCATGACAGAGATGACTTCCTCTCTACCTCCCTGTTTGCTTCCAAGTAGCAATGTCTATCAGTGTCCTTGCAATCCAAGAGCAGGCCTTTAGATACTTGATGTGTAGACCAAGAGATCGATGAACAAAGGAGGGTACCGGAAGCTAACTTCCTTTTCTCCCTCCTGGCAATGGCCTGGCTTTAGAGAGTCAGTCACTTGGGAGAAGAGAGAATTTCTTTCTGAAGATAATCCCTTCCCCCGGGTTATTGGGGAAAGTCTCTCCCTTCAAGAGAGATACCACCTACACACAGAGAAGAGGACTTCCACAACATGACAGAGTGATCCTGGAATTGCTACATGGAAAACTCCCCTGGAAGAACTGAGTTTGTCCAGCTGACAGGTTAATACTGAGCTCTGTGGAGGATGTTCCGTCTTAACTAAAGAACATTTCTCATTTTCTGTGATTAAATCTGGCTGTAGGGCTGAGCCTGGTGGCTCACACCCGTAATCCCAGCACTTTGGGAGGCTGATGGAGGTGGATCACTTGAGGTCAGGAGTTCGAGACCAGCCTGGTCAATGTGGTGAAACCCCGTCTCTACTAAAAATACAAAAATTAACCGGGCATGGTGATGGGCACCTTTAATCCCAACTACTTGGGAGGCTAGGCAGGAGAATCGCTTGAACCCTGGTGGGTAGAGGTTGCAGTGAGCAGAAATCATGCCACTGTCCTCCAGCCTGGGCAACAGAGCAAGACACTGTCTCAAAACAAATAACAATAAATAAATGAATCTGGGCTATAGGATGAACTCTTATGAAGCAGGAAAGGAGAACAAAGTCATAAGCCTAGCCAGCCTATTGCCCCTAAAGTTTTCGCTACTTAATGCAATCATGGAAGGTTGTGAAAGAGAAAGAGAGCCTATATTAATGAAACCTTATCAATACTATTAAAAATCATCAAGATTAAAAAACAAAATTAGTTCTTGATCCAAACCAACTTTGACTTAAATTTTGCTTAACCTTTCCTCTCTTCTTCCTCTCAGTATGTAACATGAATAAAAAGACAAATGTGGAGCAGATGCATCTAATAATGGATGACCAGCCAAATTCTTATGTTTTTTATATTACAGATATTCCAGGAAAATCAATATGCACTGTAGCTTTTAACTTTTTATTGTTTTTAGTTTTCTTGTTAAGAGCTGCAGTTTGTTAGATACTCCTGGATTTAGGTTATGCTTTCTTTCTCTCTCTTTCCCTTTCTTTCTATCTCTTTCTCTTTCTTTCTCCTTCCTTCTTTCCTTCATTCCCTTCTTCTCTCTCACCCTTTCTTTCTTCCTTCCTGCCTTCCTGCCTCTTTCTTTTTCTTCCTTCCCTTCTTCCTTCCTTTCTTTTTCTTTCTTTTTTCTTTCTTTCTTTTTTCTTTTCCTTCCTTCCTTCCTTCTTTCCTTCCTTCCTTCTTTCCTTCCTTCCTTCTTTCCTTCTTTATTTCTTGTCCCTATAAGTCAATAAAGATAGAGAAGGGATCAGATTCTTGTGTACATATTAAAGAATGGACTCATGGGTCTAATCTTAAAAAGATAATTATGCATATAGGCAATAATTTCATTTTAGAATTAGCTAGTCATGTAATCACTATTCAGCATCGTAAGAATTTATATTCATTTCTGAAAAGAAATTTTGGAAACTCAAGAAGATAGGCAAATATATTAAATGTGCTTGTATATCACTGCCAACATTTGTAGTTATTCCTTTAAAAAGTTTAAAATGGATAGAACGCATTGCCTCAAAATCAACAGGTTGCTCCCAATAAGCATTTCCACATTCTATTGCTTCCTTGAAGTCCTTTTCAGCTCTAGTTGAAACCTGGTTGAATTGGCCAGCACTAACTTGGAATTTGTGATAGGTGAGTCACGCCAAGTAGTATCATTTTCATAAAGAAAGTAGAATCCAAATTCATTCTAAAATTAATATGTTCTTAAAAAATTAGCACTTCAAGGTATCTAACTTCTAGGTCAAAATTAATTATATAGCACTAATCATATTTTGTTTAATGTGAGCTTTTTATGCATATAAAATTTTCAACTTGCTGCATTTTTACCTGGAAGAGATAACATGCAACCGTTTTCTGATTATATAAGAACTTACTTTATGCACCGACTGTCTCTTGATTCTGACTTGTTACCACTTTCCTCTGGATGGTTCCAATTTAGAGAGTTTCACAGGGCGGCCAACTCCCAGTCACAAATGTATGGATTGTGCCAGTGACCTCAGGACCACCTCCTTTCCCTGGAACTGGGCTCAGGGGTTAGGGAGTTCGGCAGTGTTGCCAGTTCTCCTGGAGGAAAGTGCAGTTGCTGGATGTCAGGGAAGCCCTTCTCTCTCGGGACCCCTCCGCTGCTCTGGCCCAGGTCTCCTGTCCCTACTCAACGATGGCTCTTGGAACAAGTGGAAATGCGTTTCCAATTATCTCTGTATGTATTGCATCACATTTTCTTAAGATAGCCTGTTTAGTGTTTTTTTATCAATCATAGGGACTCAAACATGAACCATTTCACTTAAATATTCCATAAACATTGATATTGCCCCAAACCCAACTACCACGTGACTTTTTAATGTTAAAGGATCTTTAGACCAGGCGTGGTGACTCATGCCTATAATCCTAGCACTTTGGGAGGCCAAGGTGGGCTGGTGAAACCTGCTCTCTACAAAAAAAAACTACAAAAATTAGCCAGGTATGATGTTTCCTGTGGCTCCTATGGTCACAGCTACTCGGGATGGCTTGACCCCGGGAGGCGGGGGTTGCAGTGAGCCGAGAGTGCACCGCTGCACTCCAGCCTCAGCGACAGAGTGACCCTGTCTCAACAACAACAACTAAAAACAACTTTGTTTTTCCCCTAAAATATTAACCTAAAGTTTATAGCAATTTCTACTTCAGTGTTTAAATTTCTACTTCCAGTATTCAGTTTCCTATATTACGCAGAAATTGGAGCATATTATAAAGTTAAGGTCTGCACAATTTTCAGGCTATGCTGCTTTGAATATAACATGGTTAACTTATATTTACCTGAAACATTATAGTTTACGTACAGCTTTTATTTCTTCAATCTTTTTTGATCCTCCTGTTAATTTCCTAACAGCAACCAAGTAAGGCAAGTTATTATTATCTCTGTTTGTAGAAATAAGGATACAGAGGCACTGAACTCTCTGCTTTGCCCTGAGAGTTCAGAATGGCAACTCAGGGCTGGTACCAGGGGCTTCTGGTGCTGCAGACATTCAACGCTGGCAGTCCTTGATACCAGTGTCTTCACCTCCGCTTACTAGAGTTTTGATCTCCAGGAAATAATTAATCTAGTGCCTGGTTTGAGATTGCAATTCACAGCATCACACCATCTTGCAACATAAGCCTAAGTATTAGCCCCTTGGCACCAGGGTTCCAGGAGGTGAATGATTTACCCCAACTGCCTGATGTATAGCATTACTGGACAGAAACATCCCTTGTAAGTCAGCACTAGAACAAGAATGAGAATCCTCTGTAAGTCTTCCCTTTGTCCCTTACCTATTTCTCTTTGTAGGACTAAAAGACGTTCAAAGTGATTTATTAATGTTAGGTGTTCATTTACTCTTTCAGAACTATCAGTTACAGACCAACTAGTGTCAGGCGTTTGCTGGGCACTAATGATGCAGAGATGAAAGAAAGCCCCTGTTATCAAGAAGTGCAGGGGTCAAGGCCTCATAGCTGACATAATTCACATACCTGTTGAATTATGATTAGTCTCCATAACAGAAAAGGCTGAAAGAAGGCAAATAGAGCTAGCAAAGAGAAACCAGAAGCTTTAATAACACGTGAAAAGAATAAAGAGCCCCCAGACAAATTGCGTGCTAAGACACTGGAGGATGAATCACTAAGACACTGAGAAATTACTTCTAGCTGCTTCTTAAAGAAATGAGAATCTAAGAGCATCGTAAGGAGTAAAGAGTTTCCTATGAGTTGACTCTTCATACGTGTATATATGTTTGGAACACAGATCTAGTAAAACGTATAAGTTAAAAGTCAAATTCTTTATTTTCATTTTTGAGACAGGGTCTCACTCTGTTATCCAGGCTGGAGTATAGTAGCAAAAGGGAAATTCTTTTAAGCAATTTCTTTTTTATCTGTATAGGGAAGTTATAACAAAATAACTCTAAAAATAAGAATTAAATATGCATTAATTTGGTTTTAATAAAGACTGATAAAATTTCAGGTGGCTTTATATTATTTTCTTAATCTTGCAAGTATAAGAAAAGTGTGTTTACTTATCTTGAAGCTTCATAGCTGCAGTCCTCCTTAAAACTTACAGATTTCAAAGTTTTGATCTTTTCTTGGATTTGGGAAAGCTTTGGGTCAAGGCGTGGTGGCTCACATCTGTAATCCCAGCACTTTGGGAGGCATAGGTAGGAGGATTGGCTGAGCCCAGGAGTTTGAGACCAACCTAGGCAACATACTGAGACCTGTATCTACAAGAAATTTAAAAACTAGCTGGGTGTAGTGGTGTACACCTGTGGTCCCAGCTACTTGGGAGGCTGAGGTGGCACGATCTCTTGAGCCTAGGAGTTTGAGGCTGCAGTGAGCCACGATCACACCACTGCACTCCAGCCTGGATGCCAGAGTGAGACCCCCATTCCAAAAAAAAAAAAGAGAAAGAAAATGGAGTTTTTTTTGTTTGTTTTAGAGTTTCTATTTCCATTTAGATAGCCAACTTTTTCCTCATAGAATGACACCCTGTATTTAGAATCTCTGTCTGTAAAGACATAACAGGCATAACTGAGCCCCAGTGAGGGCCTCATACCTTTCAATTCCAATATGAGATAATGCACTTTCCTGCCCTTCAGAAGCTTACAGACTACACTAGAAACATTCATGGCAACAACCATTCATTCATTCATTAAATATGTGTTGAGAATCTATAGTGAACCAGCGATCTTGGTGCTGGAGATGCAAGGGCAAACATTTGAAAGAAGGAAAAGCCAAATGCCTTAGTTAATGAACACCTACCATGACAAAGCACCATTCTGAACGCCCAGCCTTGAAACTTACTTCTGTGTGATTCCAGAAATCCTGAAGCCTTTTTATTCATGCTATTTAAATTTTACATTTTTTATAGTTCTATAAAAATATTTTATGCAACATATGTAGATAAGAATCAAAGCTGGGGAAGTGAAGAGAATTTTAATCAGCTCACTAGTCCAGTTTGTCAAATTCTTTTGATTTATATCAAACACCTTCAAAGGCAGATTTCCAGTTATTAATTTTTAGTTCCGTCTTTTCCTTTAGTGTAGAGAATTCAGCCTTATACAGTCTATGGAGTATCTTTTTTGCTTTGGAGCTCCAAGGGAATTGTTGAGAACAAAATGCATCAAGAAAATCGAGAGGTTGGTGATTCATCCCTTGTGTCTTTGGAATTTCTGGCTGCACGTAAGGCTCATTGCTTCTTCCATTTCTTCTTTCTCTGCACCCACCAACTCTTCCTAGTGGTCACCCCAGCAGAACCTCCAAAGATACTCTTCAAAGCTTTGAACCATTATCTTGACTTACCGTCTACTTGGGGGCAGCAGCCTATATCAACTGCTTATATAAATTTCTCCCTGTTAATGCCCCAGGCCAATTCAATCTTCCCTGAGTATCTACTGTGTTCCAGGCATGCATCAGATCCCAAGAGTGCAAAGATAATTAAACCACAGTCCTTGCCTTCAAGTTGCTTATATTATAGTTGGGAAAGAAACATACACAGTCATGTGTTGCTTAATGATGGGGATGTGTTCTCAGAAATGTGTTATTAGGCAACTTTCCCATTGCACAAACATCCCAGAGTGTACATACACAAACCTGGAGGGTAAAGCCTGCTACACAAGTGGCCATGTCATATGGCCTATTGCTCTTAGGCTATAAACCTATACAGTATGTTACAGTGCTGAATATTCTAGCAATCGTAACCAATGATAAGTATTTATACATCTAAACAGATGTAAACATAGAAAGGGTGCAGTGAAAATGCAGTATTATAATCTTGTGGGGCCGCCATCTGATACGTGATCCATTGTTGACCAAAACACCGTTATGTGGTACTTGATTGTATACCATGTAACTATAATAGTGTAATAAGTGCCGTGATGACCTAGAGGAAATGGGTTAGATCTCATTAATAGGGTCAGAGAGCCCTTCCAAGAGTAAAGGATTTATAAATTCAGATGTAAAGAAGGGCCAGGAGGGCATTCCCTCTGATGTGAGCTAAGGCACAAAGACATGAAACTATATGGCATAGTTAGGGAATAGTTGCTGGTTCAATAAAAATGCAGGATAGAATTCTAAGAAAGAGTTGGAAAGATGATGGTAGCCCAGCTGGTTGTGGTCAAATTGCACAGGGTTGTGGAAGTATGTTTGTGCTGTAAGTTGTAGGTATTATGAAGTAAAAGGGGATTTTTTGCAATGCCATGAAAGATCACATTTTAGTTTTGGAAACAGTGGCACAGGGATAGAAAAAAATGCTACACATGAAAGTCCAAGGACCAGGAAGGCTCTATGAGGCCATGGCAGTTATGCTGGAATGAAATTGTCAAGACAGAACGGAAAGAGCATCATCGGGAATGGTGGAGACCTCAAAGGGAAATGAAACCAGAAATTTAACTGGATTTGAGGCCAGAAGAAGAGAGAGGAATCAAAGATAGGAAGCAGGTTTGTCGGGTAAGGAGGGGTAGGGAATGACTTTCATTTTAGACATACGGAGTGTGAGGTGATTTGGAAATTTCCATAAGCAATTGGGAATAAGTAACTGTGTGTAAATCAGGAGATTTGAGCTAACAATGTATATTTGGGAGACCCTGGTATATGGTAGTGATTTGAATAATAGAAACATAAGGTACTTCCCCCGCTGCCTTAACAAGAGATTTGTAAAGATGAAAACGGAACCATGGGGCAAGGCTGCATATTTAAAAGCTATCAGCAGAAGCAGGGAAAAACAATGAGAGTACAGGGACAGAAGTCAAAGGGGCAGAAACTTTAGAGACGAAGGAAGGGGCAGAAATGCTTGATGTTGAAATGTCAGGTAGCATGAGAACTGAATGGGGATCATAGCATTCCACGGTGAGGACACCACTGCGACCTATGAAGGAACGGGCAAAACCAGATGGCAGGGGGACCTGGTCTGGGAGTGTCATTCATGGTGGTCACCATGGGTCCTCTTCCAGGCTGGCTCCAGGCTTTACTCTAGTAGGGGGAGTCCTGCAGCAATTGGTAGGGATCAGCCCCAGGACCCTCATCTACCCTGACCCTTGGTGCTTGTGGTCCCCACTTCAGTGGTCATAACCATAGCCTGTTCTTGGATCCCAGCTGATAGGGATCAGATCCAAAAATTTCCTAATTTTACATCTCAGGACTCTAGGTGGTCTTTTTTATTATTGAATTAAATTTTTTTCTTGTACCCCAAATTGTCACCAACTCTTTTCTCCCCCACCGTGTCCACCCTCAGTGCGTCACCATTCTCCCTTTGGTGATGCCATCGCTAGCTGGCCTTCTCCCACCTCATCTTACATCTTCTCTGGGCACCAGTGTCCAACCTGCTGCCATCACTTATCTGCCAAATAAAGTCTGAACTCGTTCTCAAGTGAAAGACATCTTCCTTTCCAGCCATGTCTCCCATTTCTTCTCTGGACCCCTGCTCCATCCTAGAAACTAATTTAAATTGTCTCCAGCTTGGGCTCTTCCACCTCGTCCCTTTATTCCTCTCACTTGGCCTAGCTAGAATGTCTTCCTCTGTCTCTTCAGCTGTCTAGAGCCCACTCACCCAATTTGGCCCTGCAGACCTCTGCCACGTTCCCGGATCACCTCGCTGTCCAGGGTCTTCTCCAGCCCTGCAATACTGCAGCAGCTGATTCACAGAGAACAGGTTGTACCACCCTGCTCCGTTGTAAGGTCTCTGAGAGCAGGGGTTCTTTGTGCATTCGACAGTGACTATGAGTTCATGGTAACTACTGGGTAAATGTTGACCACATGAATGAATTGAGAAATACTAGGAGCTGCTGCCTAAATTTCCTGGGGTTAGAAGCCTTTCATAAATATTTATTTAAAAAATTAATTCTCAGAGCCATGTCCCTTTCTCCCTTTCCTCTGTTCCTGGGTCCCCTCCTTCCCATTATTCTCGGTAGATGGTTTCTTTGAATTGGACCCATTATCACAGTTCAAGAAGAGAAAACAGACATGGAGAAAATCAGGGCTCCATCTCACCTATGAGGTAAGAACCCAGGAAGCTAAAATTAGAGAAAAAGTACCTCTTCCCTGTTAAGTAGTTGTTTCTTTTCTCAGGGTCTCAACTGACTCCCTGTGCACCCCCCCACCACCTGCATTTGTTTTTCTTCTCAGTAATGTGGCAAACAAGGAACAAGAGCTGAGAAAGAGATTGTAGGGAATCGACAGCCTACACCATGATTAGGGAGTAAGAGAGTCTAAGGCAGGAAGCTAGATCTCTCTGGCAGCATGCCTGAATCGCCATCCCCAAACCCAAGGACACGCACATATATGCAAACACGTCCTCTCCCCAAATCCTAACAAGCGCAGTACCAGAAATAAATGAGCCACCGTAAGGGCTAAAAGAAGAACGTGGATTTCACGTCCAAAGAGTTGCACATCTTGTAGTTAGATAATCTCACTTGGAGATTTCTCTAATTTCAGAACCAATTTAAGACACTTAATAACATTCAACTTTCACTTGATGTCTGAGACTTTGAGGAACCCAACTGCAAAAAGAAGGGTTAATCTACATATGAGTGGAAAGTCATTTAAAAGGAGCAATGAATTTGTAAAAATAAGCCAATTCCATATTCTAGAATTTTTAAAGTAACTTTGATATTTAATCATAAGCATCTTGAGGACAGGCAGCAGTAAGAATCTAGCATGTACTAAGTGTATACTGTGTGTGCTGATTGGTTGACATCTAGGGCCCTGTACAGGTGGCTCCAATTAGTGAAGAAGAGTGGGTTCACCTGTCTGAAATGATGAAGGAAAAGGTGGCTCTCCACACTTCCTAAGGAGTGTTATTCAACAATGCACTGTGACCAGTATGTGCTGCCGGATCCCTGACAGGCTTAGGTGACCGCTGCATTGAAATAAAGGAGGAACAGAAGTCAGCTCTGCAGTGAGACTTCTTCCACAGCTCTTTGGTGGCCAGTGATGTTAATTGATCATTGTGGTATCAGTGAAGGATCCATCCTCAAGTTGAGCACTTCTCATTCAAGGGTAACAAGCACAGCAAAGGAAGATATTTCCTATTTTTTAAAACAAGAAAATGTACCCAGACAGATATAAGCAAAGGAAGCCAGAACTGGGTAAAGGCAGTGGTTCTAATGAGTTCTTTACTAATTCAGAGTTTAGTGGATTCAGATTGAAATATTTAATTGTTCGACCCTGCTTGGCTATTTAACAACAACCATGTTAAGTCGAATTGTTCCCATTCAAGATAAAGAATTGTTTAATAAAGGCCTCTGAAAAACAATGCCATTTTAAGTTGAATTTTAATAAGTGATATTAAATAAGTAACAAAGCCTTTTTTATTGGCACTTAGAGACTTCTGGCATTACAGAGTAAAAACCAAGTGAGCTCAATACATCTGTCAAACTTACTTATGAAAGAAAATTATTTATCCCAGCAGTGATTCAACAAGAAGGTGTGTAATGCTCTGAGGATGTCAGGTCCCATTGTAAGAAATTCCTAATGCTCTTCTGCATGGCGAAGAGGAAGAGTCTGAACAGAGCTCTGACCCTAAGAATACAGGCTGTTCCCAGTGTTCAGACGCCTTGTGTTCCAAAAACGTTTGATTATAAATGACTTGTCTGGCACTTGAGTTTCATTTTTCTGGAGATGGCAATGCAAGTAGAAGCACTGAACCCAGTGGTTTTTTCAGGTTGGTGCAAAAGCAATTGCGGTTTTTGCTTTACTTTTAATGCAAAACCTGCAATTACTTTTGCAACAACCTTACCTAAAGGAAGCAGATCAAGTGTCCTAGTGGTAGAGGGAGAAGCCTATGCATCCTTAACCCTGCAGATGCAGGGAGAGTTCTGGACATGCCCTGAGGTGCCAGGACCGGCCACTCATGGGAAAAGTGTGAAGTTTTTTGAGTAAGACCTAAATGAAATCCAGTTTTAGCTCTGCCTCCTTCCAGCTGTTTGTCTTTGGACAAGTTATCCCACTAAACCTGTTTGTTTCTTCATCTAAAACAGAAAACATTGCATCAACGTACATGGCAGGACTGGTGTCATCTAAGGTGCTTCCATCCAAAGTGTCCGAATTCACTATGTCCTTGCAAACATGCTCCCTTTGTAGTCTTCTACAGCCAATCAGTTACCAAGTTCTATAGTTTTCACCTCTTGCATGTCTCCGGAACATTTCCATTTACCTCTACCCACATGACACTACCCTAGATCGGCCATGTCAGCATCTCTACCAGAGGACCCCTACACGTGCCCCACTCTCTCCTACCTTGACATTCTCCTTGCACCCAGTATTGTTTCCCACAAATCCATTCTTGGCAGGGCAAGAGCGCTGGAGAGCATTTTCAAAGGCAAGCCTGATCCTGTGGCTCCTGCTTAAAATCTTTTTTTTTTTTTTGGCTTCTCATTGCCCTTTGGATAAAAACCAAACTCCTTCACATGAATTTTAAAGCCCTGCTCACTATGCGGCCCCTGCCTCCATCTCATTCCTGACACTCCTCCCCCTCCAACCCCATATACTTGCTGTACTAACTTATTTAAGTCTTTTCAATGCACCACACTGGCCTCCTTTCTTGCATCCAGCCCTGAAACGGGAAACGGGATCCCTGGGCTCAGGACACTTTCTCTTCATTGTGCCTCCGTGCTTCACCAGGCTAACTCCCATATCCACTGCCCTCTCTGAAGGGCATAGGCCAACCCTGAACCTGTTGGTTATTAGGATTCCAATTGCAACACCCAGTACTTCTGTTGATGGCTGTTGTGATACCTTGATTCTTGTCTTCTTAGTTTAAAAGAATTTAAACAAGAGACACACAGCAAAGAAGATGCAGCAGAGAGTCATTCATTGCAAAAAAAAAAAGAGTATTTTGAAAGTTAGATGCAGAATAGACAGTATACCCTGAGAGAGAGAGAGAGTTCAGGGTGGGCTGCTCATAAGAGTGAGGCAGTACTGGTTATTGCTGGAGAAACCCCTTTTATGGGACTCTTACATGATAATTCATAAGGAGTTGGGAACAGGTGTTGCTAGTAGCATGTTCTGGGTAGTCCTCTGGGTGCACATGTGCAGTAGTTGTATGTGCGTGTTCATACATCACATGTCTCATTAGCATCTTAAATCTCCACCCAGGGGTGTGTTTTTTACTGTAAATGAGCAAAGGGTCAGTTTGAGGACATGCTCTAGAGAAGAGACAGTCCCTACTGAACATAGCTTTGCCTAAATGAGCTCAATTACAATGAATGCCAAGGCTTATTGTGTTGGCTGGGAGGTCACCATCGTTGCTGCATCCCGAGAACATGGTTACCTCCTTGACTCTCTATCCTGCCTCACTTCCCCCTCTCAAAATACTTTATTGTAATTACTAGCTTAGTTCGCTGATTTCCCTGTAGGCTAGAAAGCTGGCACAGTAAGGCAAGGTAGTAGTAAGAGTGCAGGTTTTGAACTGCCTAGATTAGGCATGGACATGCTCTGGAGTGTCAGGACCGGCCACTCATTTTGGGCTCTGTTCCATATTTGCTCATCTAATGACTCATGATCTGTAAGCCTCAATTTCCTCACCTGAAAAATGGGCGGATATGATATTACCAATCTTATAGCATTATTGTGTGAGTTAAATGATGTAATATATATACCTCATTTAAGCATATATGTGCATATATAAAAGGTTTAAGTGCATTGACTGGTGCATAGAAATGCCTTCAATAAACTGAGATACACATATAATGGGTACTTACTAAATACGTACAGGCTTTCATTGTTTTGTTTTGCTTTTTAAAGCAAGGTATTCCTAAGACTGTTTTCTTGGGAGTCCTTTGTCTCTTTTTCTTCATTTTCCATTAGCTGGATAAGATCAGAGTCTCAAAGTGAAAAGTGTTAATGCTGTGTTTGCTTCCTTGTTTGCTCATACGTCCCCGCAATCTATGCAGCCTTTAGGTATGGCATAAAGATGTGCATTAGAATGCGGGTGGGCAAAGAAAATATCATATTCACAAAATGTGTTCTCCAGCCAACCAGCAGGGCATCCCTTCCTTACTAGTTGTAGACTCTGCTTCTGCCCTTTAGTCCCTGTCTATTTCTCAGCCCCTTCCTTAGAGGCTACTGGCTGGGAAGGCTAATGTGATGAGGTCCGAGCATGAGGTTCACCCAGCAAAGACAGAACAGTGGCATGCAAGCAGATTAAAGCATTCTCAGCTTTCCAGTTCACTCTGCAAAAAAAAAAAAAAAGTCCTAGCTTTTTCAGCTTCTATTTTTAGGAGTCTCCAAATACATTTCAAAAGCAAAACTACGAATTAATGCAGCATGGGGTATGTGACATTTTTTTAAGGTCTTTGGAGGAGATGACAAAACAAGGAGCTTCCCACTTTCCAGGGTTGTAAGTTTCTGGAAAAACATCGAGTGTGAAAAATCAATAAACATCCTACCTTGCCACTGAATTGTGTGAGGGTTTCCTGATTACCTGGTAGTCACCGGGCTTTAGAAGAGTTATTGTCATTTCGATTTTCAGATGAGTCACTAGGTCTCTTGCCCCAGGGCCACTTCATTATGATTCAGAGCAAAGTACTGACTGCGCTGGGGCTTCCGGGAGAGAGTGGTATCGGGGTGGGGGTTGCCGTTGGCATGAGGCTTAATTGACACCTTTGATGTAGCCTAAGACAGAACCTGCACCTCCCACTGCTCTTGGGAGACGTCAGCTTTACGCAGAAAAGGCATCTGCTGATGAATCCTGCATCTCATTCAGCCTGCTCTGGGAGCAGCCTTAGCCATCCTTAAACTCATCCAACCGTTTCCCGTTTCCGCGGGTGCTTGGCTTAGTGCTGAGAAGGGATTCCGCCCTTGCTATTGTCAGGTCCAACACTAAGACTGTGTCCATGTTAGAACTCATAGAAGGTAAGTGAAATGCATTGCTGCTCACCCTTGTGGAAAGCCTTTATTTTGCACCCTCAAGAATCTGTGTGTCTCCTGGTTAATTCTACTTCACTGACTGTGGGGCTGTAATGTTGTCATTTTTACAGATAAAATAGAGGCAACCTGCTGCATCTTTATAAAACCGTGTCTTTAAGTGTTTCATCTGTTCTTAGAGATGGTGTTACTTAGAGAAAAGAATTGCTTACTTGAGTTCTGTGGCTTTAGTGCAGTTTAGTGAAAATGTGCTTAAAACTCTTGAGAACTGGGTAGAATTCCAGTGATATGAACTTGTTAGCAGTTTTTCTTTTCAAAGGCAGCAGAGAGAAACTGTGAGGAGTTTCTCAGTGTCTGTGGCTAGTGACTGTCCTGTTCAAGACAGGTCCATCAGAATCAGGCTAGGGGTATGACAAGACACAGGTGGACGCAGGACATTTTTCTAGAAGTGAGTTATTAATTATACAAATACATATCAGGTCACTGGAATGTCAGTGGTAATCTCTGCTTATATTTATTCCTGCTGGGTAGTACTAGGGAGCTAAACTGAAGAGTTAAGGATGAATCTCACTGAAAGTGTCTCAGGACCTTACATTTCTGAACTCCCTGCTGGCACAGTTAAAGGCATCGTTAATACATTCATCAGGAACGTTGAAAAAGGCACATCTTATAAAAATCACTCTGTAACCTACTGCTATATGAGACACAGGATCAGCAAAACGGTGACTCTCTGAAGCCTACTCCCCAAAGCTCTTCCTCAATATACGCCTGTGGAAGGGTGTCTAGAGTTCTAGTAGATGGCTCTCTGTATAACTGTTTGTTTCTTGGAGAAGATGATTTGTCATGAAAAGCGTTTAACGTGTCATTTTTCTCTGTGTGTGATTCTTTGTGTTTCTAGTTAATGGAACCCCTGGTAGTCAGCTCTCTACTCCGCGCTCAGGCAAGTCGCCAAGCCCATCACCCACCAGCCCAGGAAGCCTGCGGAAGCAAAGGGTAAGGAAATAAGCAAGCTGCTTGCCTCAGACCTGTCTCGCAGCCTCGCTGCAGAGTGGTACAGGTGCCAGCAAATCGTGCTGCTCGTCTCTAGGCGATCTAAGCCAGAACAGGATGTTACCTTTGGGGAGGGGTTGCTTATTGCTGTGGTTTAGCTAGAACTCAAGGCTTTTAGCTTCTCTGTAACTTTGTCCAAATCTTAACTCTGAGAAGAATGCACCTTTGCTACTTCACTTTTACATACCCTTTTCGTTCTGAATGCACAGGCTTTGTTAGCACTAGTTTGTAAGCCTTTTTAGTTGTGATGAGTTTTATTCGATCTCATCATTGACCACCAGCCCCTTAAGGGAAGGAAGTGCTGTGAATGGAGGGGGAGGGCCCTGGTGGAAAATTGCTTCTGGTACCCACGGGGCCCCAGAGCAGCAGAGGGTCCATGAGGCAGAGGATGGGAACCTATGACATGTGCTTTTGTGGATGAAACCCACATCGAGCACCTTTTCATCCCTACTTGCATTTATGGAGAATTTGGCTGAGCTTCGAGACCACAGTGGAAAAGTTACTGGAAACAGTGTTAGCTTCTCCACACTAAGGAAGAGGTGAGGGTTAGCACTTGTTTCAGGATGGAGAGACTACTGTTCTTATCCTGTCACAACGTGCACTGTTTGTCTTTTCCAGTAATACAAAGGGGAAAATAAAAGTAGTGGGAAGGGGGTAAAGGGGGACCTACAATGGCAAAAATGGAAGGCCCTTTATGGTCCTGATTTCAGATGTGAGGTGGGGGAATGTGCTCTCTTAGGAGGTTTTAGTGCTCACTGAACATTTTAATAAGTGAGGACGCCTTGCAGTCTACCGCACTCAAATGCCGGATTCTTGAGTTTGGTTTCTTTTATTATGTGTTTTAAAATGAGACCTCTGAGTTCCAAAAACTTGATTGTCATCCAGGATGGAAGGCCCTGTCTTCAAGATTTCTGCACAGGGTGTGTCTTTAGGCTGCCAGATGTCTAAGAGTGTGGGGCAGGGAGATTCAGTTGGTCCCCAGCTCCTTTGAGCCTGTCGCACCAAATATCAAGTTTGGTTGTTCTTCTCCACTGATTGACCTGGCATCAGGCAGAGCTTGTCTTGAGTGTTTGATGACGCCTAAGATTTGATGCCAGCTTGTCCACTGAATGGCCGTGTTATCTTAGATAAGTCTATTATCTTTTCTGGGCGTCCACTGGAAACACCAAACAAAACGAGGGGCCTCTTTCCAGATAGAAAGCCCAATAATTCAATTCTGCTTCCATTTGAGTGTTTTTCACTATGGTTTCTTCTTGGCCACAGTCTAATTTGGAATTTTAAGGTATTAGACTCGTTTGTGAACAACTCAAAGAATTGGCCAAATTCATGTTCTCTCCTGAAGGCCTGTCCTCGAGCGGAGGAAGAGCTGGCCATCATTCTTTCCTTGTAAACGTCACCCAGCGAGGCTTCAATCTATAGGGACCACCATTAGCTACAGTGCAGGAAGGGCCCTCATTCTGAGAACATGCTCTCTCTTCGAGTGTATGCTTTGGAGAGTGCACCAGCATAGAATCCGTCTTTATTCTCTGAGCTAATGAAGCTCAGATGAAGGATTTACTGGTGTCGTTTATCCTTAATTGTTGAGATTAAGAGCGAGAATTCCCGCTGCAGATGGGAGCTACTCTCCCTGCTTGTTTATTGTGGAGACTCCATCTTAGGGATGTAAAGCTATGCTAAGATGTCTCTTTCTTGGCAGAATGGGGCTAGATTTGCTTCTTTCGCTTTCTGTATTTCTGCTTCAGTATAATTTTGTCCAACTGAGGCAGAAAATTTCTATTCAGCAGTGTGGCTATTGGCTTATATAATTAACATTTCCAGCACTTGGGGAATGATTATACAGTATGGCTTTCTTATAGATTCTTCTTTTACCATTTAAATGATCAGTGCAAACACCATACTTCAGAGAAAAAACAATCCCATTTGTTTTGGGTTTATACCATCTGAAAACATTTACTGAGCACATGTTGTGAGCAGGGCAATGGATATATTCTAAGAGGGTTCCATTTCCAAGCTTTTGAATTTAGGCCATAAATGAATGTCCCCATCCATGTACTGTGTCAGTGCATGAAGGCATCCCCAGCTGCTTTAGCCAGAGGAGCTTTCATCTTGGCATGTAGGCAACTGCATCAAATAATACCTCCCAGTTAAAATGGTCCTAGAAGATCCCTAAAAACTGATCCTATTTCAAATCTGGTTAATGTTCTTCTCAAATGGTTGGCTATACTCCTATGCAGGAAATACTGAAATAAGCGTAAGATGGCGTGTGCTAAAAGAAGACATTTCAAAGAATAAATTAACTCTTTTTACTGCAAATTGGAAAACAGTAGCTACTTCTATTTTTTCCTTCTGTGTTGCCTAGCAACATGGCCAAGAAAATGAGTTGGCTGCCCCCACCCCCAACACACACACACACACACACACACACACAGGTACACACATGTGCACACGCATGTGCCTTGCCCCCATTTAAAAATATAGGAACATAGCTATTTTTTCAAAAGGAAGTTTGAGAAGTTTGACTAGTTTCTTTACAAATAAGAAAATCTATGTTTTTACTTATATTAATCACAAAATTTAATCAACTTTTTTTCTTCTGTTAAAATCACATTTTTATGTTACCTCTTTTGACATTTTGGAATAGTCTTATACAATAAAGAACCTGCATGCCAGACATTTCTCTCCATAAGCATATTCATGGCAATGTACCAAGTAACCTATTTTTCCAAAGCAGAGTTATTTAAGTTGCTGTCTACAGGCGTTTGACTGGTCACAGAAGCAGAGCCTGGAGACTCTTTTCCCACTCATGAACTTTTTTTGGTTTCATTTCTTAATCCATCAGGAAGAAATGTGTTGTGTTATGTAGGCTGAATGAAGCTCCCCATTATACTCCCACATCACTGACTTTTGTAGATTATCTGATCAGTCAGATGATGTGAGGAGTGGGTGGTACAAAACAGGAGAAAAGCCAACTCTAGACACTCTGCAGATCTGAGCTGGTTGCCTGGCTACCAACTGAGATCTAGTAGCAGGGAGGGGGAGGGGAGGAAAGGAGAAAGGAGGTGATGAGTGAGTGGTGAGTTGGAGAACAGGGAAAGAGCTTTGGGGAGGGAGTTGGGGTGAAGTGGGTTAATTTTGCACTTTCTGCCATCCAAACATAATATTTTGAGAAAGCAATGCTTTCTTGGGTTTCATGCTACATGCAGCTGCAACATTTGAGTTGCTGCTCTGGGACCAGAATTTGCTGAATGCCATCTGGGCCTCCTGATACATTATTTTATTGTGAGGTAAGCACATTCCCTTTCTACCCAGAATGGGAAGGAAATGGTCAAGGAAGAATTGCCTAGTCACATAGTAGTGGAGTTGACCTTTACAGACCTCAGGGGCTATACAACTAGACGGGCACCAAGAAAGGTGAAAGATTATAAATAAATCAAAAGGCATTTTCTTGACAATAAGCGAAACCAGCACCGTTTTGTCTATTTAGATGGTTTCTCCATTATTATCTTTCCTCCTGTTCCAAGTTGGTGACTTGAAAAGGCCTAATAATATTTGAAACCGGGGGATGCCCATTCAGTGTTGCTCCCACGACAGCCACAGGGCACCCAAGAAAGCCGAGTAAACAAATCTATACCGCCCTTCGTCTTGCAGGACCTGTACCGCCCCCTCTCTTCGGATGACTTGGATTCAGTAGGAGACTCAGTGTAAAAGAAACAATGGAGCAATGTATATGGTTTGTGATTGGGTGAAAGTTTCACGTTTCCTAAGCAAAAGTCTAACGGCAAAATACACAAAAGAGTTTTGCATACCTTGACATGATAAAAGACCAAATCATACAAAAGTAAATATGTAGGCGTTTTGTATTCATGATGTTCAACCTTGAAGTTGAGAGATTTTAAAAAATGTCTCCCACATTGATGTGATCGGGGGAGAGTCTGAACACAAAATGCTGAGATTTTTGTACAGGACCTGGCTTTAGGTGAATTTCCTGTATGGACCCAATATTCAGTACAAGAACACACTAATGACGTGGCATTATAGAGCCAGAATTTCTATAGATGGAATTTCCTTCTTAATTATAAGTAGGCATAGAGATATAATTTTTCTGTACTTTCTGTAAAGCATATTAAAATGGCACTAGCAGGTATATTTTTCTTAAGGTTAGATTGTTTTTAAAATTTGGATGGCTGGATTTTTAGAGGTAGTCTTATTGCAAAATAATAAAAATGCTTGGTTAGATTTGTTTTCTTCCTAGACAATAGAAAAAGCTACTTATTGTTTTGTGGGTTAGTATCTCTGAGAGAAAAAGAAAAATTATGAAAAGGACACATCTCATAAAGACTCTAAAATCATGCATTAGGAAATTTCCTTGTTTTTATTGTCAAGTCAATTTTGTTTTTTAAAGTTGTTTTATTAGAAACAGCATAAATATAGCTTAAGCTCTATGCCAACGTGAAGAACTTGGCCGATGGCATTGCTATAGATTGTGTAATTTTTTCTTACAATCGTATACATGATTTTTCAAATGGGTAAAAACTAAAGCTGGGAATTTTTGTTTTTACATACAGACCTAAAAAAAATTGTGTCTGGACTTTTTCCAAGAACTCCATTTGAAAAGCAAAATTCACTTAAATGGTGCTGTATAAATCAGGCCCAAAATATCCAGATCTCCACCCTGAATAATTCTCAGTCTTGCTGGTGTTTTGGAAATTTTCATATGCAAAACTCCTTTTGTGTTAAACCAAGTAAGTAAGTCTATGATTATAACCCATTGTTAAGCATTAACCTACTAATTCTGCTCTTCTAGTCCTCTGTTTTAAAAATTATAGCTAGCTTTGCTTAAACATCAAATAATTATTTTAAATCTGAATGTTAAAAAATAATTTAATGTGTATGGTCTATTGTATTTAAGCCATATCTTAGTGGTCATTTACTTTTACTAGTTCAAACACTAACAATTTAAGACTTGTGAAGCATGGTTTTGATATTCTCCAGGCTTGACATATCTCAGTAGGTGATAAATTAAAAATGTTTGATGCCATTTGGAGGCTTTTACATGATTTTGTTTCAGATTTTACTTGAAAACAATTTTTAAATGTTTGATTCAAGATGGAGAGAAATTCAGTTGTCACACGCTGTTTTAAATGTTATTGATTTATCTTCCTGATAAATTGTTCGACTAGCAGATTTTACCATCTGGTTTATAATTACCTATGTTACCATCTCACTTTACAAATGAATAAAATATTCCAACCAAAACAAGAAAAAGAAAAAAACATCCAGGCAATCTAACAGCATTTGAAAACTTAGCCCTATAATAATTAGTGCCTCGTTATCCTGTCTGTTGGAGAGAAAGACACTTCTCTGGCAGGTTGTTCAAGGGCTGCAAACTGAACCATTCCATCTTGAAAGAACAGCTCATAATAATAATACCTGTTCCAGACTTCAGGTTTTAAAACTGTTTCTAATAGAAATGACCAGAGACTCCTGCTGAGATCAAAAGGCTGCTTTGTTTTAGCTGAAACAGTAAACATCTGTGAGGTTGCCTATGCTGGTGCCTGTTTTAGTTATGTCTTTGTAAAATGCATTACTTAATACAGTCGGATCCATAAAAGATTAGCATGTATTTGACTAAATTGCCAAAAATGCAAAGAAAGCAGTGGAACAGTTACTTTAAATCTGCAGGGGTCAGATGGTCCAGAACAAAAATAAATTTAATAATTTTAACTTGCCTGCACTGTCAGTGTTATGGACAACTACTGCTAGAAAGGTCCAATAAATGCTATTTGTTCTAAGTGGTAGATATTGCCAATTGATGTAGAGCCCATGGCTTTGTTTAGACAGGGCAAAAGAAACTGGGCTTGTACTAATTGCTGATGGATATCATGGCCAACTTTCCATTCAAGCAGTTCCAAGGGAAGTGCTTTCCACAGCATTTAATCTCTTGAACATATGACTTCTATTAAAAGGACTGTTCAGGGGCTATATATATATCATTTACTTTTTGAAAGTAAAGTCCCTCAGAGATTGAAACAGCACACCATTTATAGACTTTGAGATCTCTTTCTATGCAAAACATAATTCTATTAAACTAAAGCAGAAATTTTAAAAATCCTTAGCAAGAAACCAGAAGTTTTCAGTTCATTGGTGGAACAGAACTGGTGATTTATAGGCACTTATGATTGACTTACTTAAAGAATCCTTTATAAAAAAAATTGGCAATGAATTTTTTTAATTGTTGTATGGAGCAGGGAGCACTTCAGCCAAAGCCATGCAGTTTTATTCTAATGGCAATCCTTAAATGTGCTCTGAAGACATTGTGCTATAGTTGAAAGTTCTATACTTTTTCACTGGCACTCACTTTTTTTCTTAGATATAGACATTGTAGAAAAAGATACCAGAAATATTTCCTTGCTTTCAGCATTTTAGAAGTGCAAAACTTAAAAATATATAAAGTGTGAAGTTCAGTGTGAACTCAAAAGACTGTAGTTCTGAAAGCCACGTGGTGCGTTCTTGTCTTGTTTAATCAACTAAGCAGCGGGGAGAATCTACACTGTTTCTGTACCGCCACAGAATTTTAAGAAGTGTCAGGTTCGCTCATCTCTCTACATCCCTGTACACATATTGGCTCATCTAAATGTTAAGAACCCAAAAAACATTTTCTAAAAACATTTGAACCAGCGCTAATGTGCTATATATGTCCCCTACTTTAACCAGCAGGGGAATTTTGATCGCATGCACTGAAGATCTGTCCATGATTGGGCTCTTTTTCTTTCCTTCTTTTTTTACTTAAAAACAATGAAGTGTGCAAGTCAGATTTCTGAATGAAAGTGAATGAAGATATAGAATAATATTCCTGAAAATTCCATATATTTTAATTCTTGGACTGCTAAATTTTTCATATGTGGCCATATATCTATACAGGTGTGTGGGTGTGTATATAGATTTGCCAGGCTTGGTGTGTATGTGGGTATGCTTCTGTAAGTATCTGTGTATGTATAGAAACCATCAGTAGTGAAGTATAGTGTTTGCGATACAGCCTTATAAGTGACTGGCTCTTGTGGAATTCTACGTAAAGTCTACATAAAGTGATACTCTGTGACATATTAATTGGGCCATATTTAAGTTCAAAAGCAGTTTGCTAAACTAATATGGCAATGATTCCAAATACTCAGATGTACTGATTTACAAAAAAATTTGAAATTCAACCAAATCCAATATTGTGTTAACTATTAAATATAAGTAACATTAATGTTTAGATGATATATCTTTGTGTTAAATTATTAACAAGATTGAATATTATGACTGATCTTTTCTATTGTGTGTGTATTGTTGACTTGTAGTGATTGTCAATCAACATACACTAAAAAAATGAAACATCGATACAGTTGCAGATTGTCAAGTATAATGTTGGAACATAAATAGGAGAGAATCCAGAGTATATTTGATACGAAATAAGTTTAATAACAAAGCCAGATAACCTGTAAGGCAATTGTGCATGTCCTTTCAAAACACTAAACTGTTGACAGATTTTGAATATACTTGCTGTATGTGTGTCTGTATCTACATAAATATATACACACTTGAAAATGTTAATTGAATGAATTTACTATATTTGCATACATTTGCTCACTTATGCATATTTGCATTAACCTTGCTAGCATCTCTATTTGTGCATGTTAGTGACAACTGTCTTTGATTGAAATATCCCACAGAGGCATAGTGTGAAAATTAGAGATATTGAATTCAATATACCAATTGCCTGATAGAGTGTGTGCTGTACTGTCAGTTGGAAAATATTTGTAATTTTGTGCCTGTTATGCATGTGGAAAAAGAGGAAATGAGAAGCCCTCACTATAATTTTTAAGGGTGCATGACATATGATGTCTTTAAAATGTGGTTTGTTTTAGTAAAGATGATGGATAAATTCCAAGGTAGTATAAATGATGCATGTAATACATGAGTGTTTGTATTATATATGGCCACAAAATGTTTTTGAAGCCAGGGTAGTAGATATCTGAAGGTTATAGGCAAAGAAGTATGAAAGTTAATTTTCTTGTGATGTGTTTTTGAGGAGTTGATACTCATCAATAAGCAAGGAATTGAGTTTATTTTTTCTAAGGACTCTTTACTTTGAAATATACTATGACGGTTGTAAATTTGGATAACATTTTTATAAAGAGGTTACGTACTTTCTGGTCACAGTTTGAGTTGATTGGGTGTGTATTCTTTGAAAAAAACATTTGGTGTTAAAACATTTGACACAACAATATATTTTTTAAATCCATCAACTGAGGCCATTGACAGAGCTTTATAGAGCTAAGCGTTGACAAAATGTTTCATTGAACTACGCAATTTTGAAAGTTCAATTACTTTGTGCTGTGGTTTCATTGTAAAATGTATCTTGTGTTTCACACTGGACCATGTTATTCCTCTTGAAGTTAACTTTGTGACACTTACCACCTTAGAATAACTATAATAAACAGGAAAAACTGCCTATGTTGTTCAGTGAGTTTCTTTCAGAAATCTTGATAAATAGACACTGAAATTGAAATGACCACATGTGGGATAAGAATGACCTTCACAATCACATGCATCTCATTCTTCCGTTGTAATTAGCATCAACAAGTGATAATTAAGAGACTGCAGAATGGTACCACGTAACATCTAAAGCATAAAATACTGACAGTAATTACAAACTAAGAAGATTATCTGATGAAGAATTCTGTTTCAGGTAGTTGCATTAAAATCAGGACGATACCTTCCTTTCAGTGTTGCCTTAAAGGATGAATTTGTCAAACATATTGTTAACCCATTGAAAAGAAGAAATTAACATCTATTTTTAAAACCACTAGTGGTCCTCTAGACTTGCAGGCATTTTTCTCAAGGTGATCTAATTTGCAGGGGAAAAATGTGCATATGTATGTGGGCATATCTGTGTATATATGTATATAAGCTATTTCTTCTAAAATCACTGGATAAATACATCGTTTGTTTAAAAAATTAATTAAAATAATTACAAAATATATAACTCTCTTTAAGTCAGAAGAAAAATCATAGTATATTTAATTTATAAGAGGAGGATAGAAAAGGATGTTAAAAAGGGTAGGAAATTCTGCTGACCAAGCTAGAAAAACATATATTTTTTTTTTTTTTTATGAGACAGAGTCTTGCTCTGTCACCCAGTCTGGAGTGCAGTGGTGCAATCTTGGCTCACTGCAACGTCCGCCTTCTGGGTTCAAGTGATTTTTGTGCCTCAGCCTCCTGAATAGCTAGAATTACAGATATGCATCACTACACCCAGCTAATTTTTGTATTTTTAGTAGAGACAGGGTTTCACCATGTTGGCCAGGTTGCTCTTGAACTCCTGACCTCAGGTGATCCACCCACCTCAGCCTCCCAAAGTGCTGGGATTACAAGTGTGAGCCACTGTGCCCAGATGAAAAAAATTTCTTATTGCAATTACTATATAAGTTCCAAATTCTGGTTTTAAATCTAACATTTTCACTAGTTTTACTTTAATCTTCAAATTACATTTGCTTTAATTGGTCCTCTTTATTATTTCCATGATAACTTAAATGTCTGCGGCAATGATCACAGCAAAATGTAATCAGTGTCCATAGCAGTAATCACTGGAAGGAATGTTCCCAAATTTATAAAAATTTCAAATTGTAGTTACACTTTCTTAATATAACTAGAGTTTAACATAAAATGTAGCAGGTACCTAGAAGAGTAGTGGGCTTTCTTCGTTACAGGTTGGGAACCCCATTTGAGGAGTAAATCATGGAGGGAATGATTCTATACAGAGGAAATACAGTATATGACTTCCTGGGCTACTTCCAAACTATGATTTCATGAATAGTAAAACTCATGAGAGGAGGCATGTGGCTACCCAATGGTACAGTCTCCTTGGGACAAATGGTTCAGATTATCAATTTATAGATCTTGGCTTACGTGAGTATAGTGACTGGACAGTCAAGGGCGGGGAGGCTGCCCAATGCAACAAACAGTATAGATCTAGTTGGAACTAAATGCATTTGTCTTTGAAATCTTGGCTCTCGTGGTTTCACTAACATAGACATAACACCATTGTTTCCATTTGCATTTTCTCGTCCTTTCAGTAAACCAATTTCATGAGTAACAGTTCTCTAGTCTTTTAAAAAACGTATCCAAATCTTTATGATAACATTTTACATTTTACAGTATTCATTCTTATGCTCATGCTTATCTGTGCCATAAACTTTATTTAGGCTAAACATACTACTATGAAGATTTCAGACAAAGGAATTTGGAAAAAGGTGTTCCCTTTGTGCCTTGTTTCAAATAGTGGAGCCTTTGTTAGTACTTGTAGATTGATGCCTTCAACTTACTGTTCTGTACCCACTTGGGAAATAAATAAATGTATGGCTTTTCTATATCACATAGAATCCTGTGGGTTTCAAGCTCTCTATACCAAGACTATTATTTAATTTTCTTATATGAGGTCATCTTTAGAGCCTCTGTAGATCTAAAGTCAAGATCACCAAGACAACTGTTTGAGTTTGTTAAAAATTTATTGCTTGTGTTTCCTTTATAAGATTGATTTGGAAATTGTATGACAGTAATTGCTTGATTTCTAAATTATTTTAACCATTTTTCAAATCAGTATCAACTTTTGTAAGGTAATAACTGAATGCCAAGATAAAATGTGAAGTGGAAGTGGTGCCATTATCCAGCCAAAGCTTAAGTTGTCTGGTGAGATTTTTCTACCTTGATTAGATCAATTCTCTCGATTGGATATTTTCAAAATCTTTATGCAGTGGGGACCCCGGCTGAGTGACAACATTAATACAAATGGCAAGAGTAACTCACACCATTTAAAGTGAACTGTTTTTCGCTACATAGTCATCAGATACATCTTGATAAAATGTGGTTAGAGTTATTATGTCAGCTTTCTCACTTCAAAAAGTGTGATGTGTTCTCCATCTGTTATATGATCCCAAGCTCAATAGCCACACTTATGGTGTGTTCTTACTTAGGGCAGTGCTTTTATGAAGGTGCGCCATAAAAGCATCCAGGTGCCAGCAACCTGCCCAAATGGTTCCCATTAAACCTGCTTGGGGGTGACGACATTTCAAATGTCACAACATCTCTCAGAGCAGCTAATTACCCTAAATTCTAAAATAACTGTATGTTTTGTACTGTACGCCCCGATGCCTTGGAATTAGCAAATTGAAGCAAACGTAATATCTTGTTGGCATGTGGACTATAAAATGGTTTATCTGCTCAGAAAAACCAAAAAGGTAAATTGATTTCACTTACAAGCAATGGAAAAATATAGGTGGGCTTTTCAGCTTCTGTTGGTCATAAACAAAGGCTGGTTAATCTCATTGTTAATTCTAAAGAGCAAGCACTTACACATTTCACCTTTACTACGTTAGAAATCCTTCAGTTGGACTTATGGATAATAATAGAAGTGTTCCAGCAGAGTCCAAATTAGTATATTTAGGCGGATTAGTAAAGAATTGGTGGATTACCCAAAGAGCCATGCTGATTACTAAAATGGCTTCAAATGGGAGACAGAGCAAAAACATTAAGTGACCAGAGCAGGTTCTAAAAGATAACAGGCTGGAAAGATATGAATGTAATAAAGATGACATTTAATGTAAGGAAATGTGAAGTCCTGGACTTGGCCCAAGACAGCCTTCCAAATACAGATCAGGGAGACGCAACACAGCTGTGGGCTCATTGTAAAGGTGAAATGCTATGGCTTCATCCACATAAGCCAATAAGATCTTGAAATGAATTGATACTCTTATTCAGGAGAAAGAAAATTCTATCCTTCTCTGCTTTGTGCTAGTCAGAGCACACCCAGAAATTGCATTCACTTTTGAGCACCAGGGTTTTGTTTTGTTTTGTTTTTTAAATAGAGACATGGTCTCACTGTGTTGCCCAGGGAGGTCTTGAACTTGTGGGCTCAAGGGAGCCTTCTGCCTCAGCTTCCCAAACTGCTGGGAAGACACAGATGGAGACCAGTAGCTATATTCAAACACCTGAAAGCACTGTCATGTGAAAAGTGGATTAGACCTGTACTGGGCAACTCTAGAAATCAGAGACAGGACCAATAAATGGAAAACGTAGAGGGACGTAATTTCAACATAACTTATAGAAGAACTTCCTTTATTTTGCCTTCTATTAATAATGAAGGGCAACCTCAGGAAGCAGAATGTTCAGTACTAGAGGTATTTGGACAGAGGCCATCTGACCACCCACTGGGATTTCTGTAGGGGGCATTTGGTCTCTGGATGGAAGTGGGGGCAGAACAGGTAATATTTAAGGTCCATCCCAGGCCCAAAACTCTTTGAATCAATGAATGGTCACTATCTTGGAAAGTATTTGGTATTAACTATCTTCTTCGGGGAAAAAAGAAGAGATAACACTATTAGAAGTTTAAAACATTTCTTTTACTCTATTTGAGATAATAAATAAAATGAAAGCTTTCCATTTTCAGAGAACTCTGTATGTCCGGAAGGACGTTTTTCTCTTACCTGCCCATCATCTGTTACTCTCAAGCAGCAAAAAATTTGAAATGACTTGGGATACATTTTCAGAAACACAATGGTAAAGTTGAAAATAAGCAGTTATAAACATAAGCAAATTTGTGTTAGCACTACTTTTTTTTCTTTAACCAGAGCCTAAAAATCTTGAGAGGTTTTTGTTCAGAAAGCAGAGAAAAGCCAGCTGGCATTGTGACAAGCATTCAGGTATCAGCCATTTGGTGGCACTGTTAAATGCGATTCCTTAGTTGATAAGGCAGTTGAGTGAGTAATAGCCCGAAAGTATATGGAATGTTACAGTTTAAAAGATGTTTTCATGTACTATGGGTCAGAGCTCTGTATCGAGTACCTGATGTTCTTACTAAAAGAACAAGCTTTTGGAGTTGAGTGTCTAAATTGTGAACATCTTTGCTAGGAAATATGCTACTGGTCTATTAATTTGGTGAAAGAATGTATCTTTGTATTCTAACATTTAAAACACCACGTGACAGGGCAGCACCCGCCAGCCTAAACCACACCATGTGTCTCCATTATGAAATACCATTTGTGATGCTGCTGGAAGAAATTCAAGGACCAGAAAGCCCAGAAGAGAAAGATCTACACTGTAGACATTCACTTAGTGCTCTTCTGTTTGGAACACCATTATGTCTGCAGCAAAAACAATGACCCGGGGGGGGAAGGATCTCACTGTTCTGGAAAACACACACCTCCCCCTCAAATATGGTTATGTTTATTTTCTTCTGTTATTGACATAATAAATCTGCCTTGTCTCAGCCTCATACTGCAATATTATAAATACAAGGTTTTCACAAGGGATGTTCATCCACAGAAGTCAGCAGAGCATGGCATAGAAGCTCCCACACTTACAGTCCCTTCCACAGAGTGGGTTATGGGTACATAGTGTCACACTAAGAAAACCTCTGTGTCAACATGACACAGATTCACAATCTGAATCTCTTTTTCTAGCCTGACATATGACGAATGTGTATTGCTGGTTACAAAAGATAGAAAAACAGCTCAAGTCACCAGGCTTACTGAGGGGCGATTTTTATGATGTTGGGAAATAATGGACACATTATTTCCACCACTGTGTGGTATTCAGGGGTATACAAGAGTCATCACCAAACTTCTAGACCATTCTGTAGGAAAGCAGATGTACTATTGCTATTACTTTAACTGTCATCCCAACGGTGTCAACTGTGAGCTTTGATGAACTTGGCCGATGGGATATGCTCATCGTGGTTACACCCAGGAAAATGTTCTGTGATGCTTGACTCAGATGGCTCTGCAGTGACTTAGGCAGCATTTCCCCAACTATATTAATCTTTTTAATGAAAGCTAAAATCTTTGAATCTCTTAGGCAGGATTCCGTAAACCGTAATGAAATTGTGTCAAACCTCTCTTTCCTCCTACTTTGTACATACTTTAAGGCTGAATGGGATGGGGAGGAGGTGGAAGGGAAACAGGTAAGCAGAGGAAAAATAGGTCAGCTTTGCTTCTCACCAGCTCTTCATTATTAATTCAACTACAGATGCTCTTTCCCTTCTCTCTGCTCCACAGACAGCCGGCACCATGAGCCAATGCCGCCCGCCCCCTCACCGCCTCCTGCTCCCATCAGGCCAACCAAGTGGATAAAACCAGGGAAACAGAAGGAAGATCTTTTAGGACAAGCAGTGTTCACTATTTAGAAATAGCATTGAAATGTGCAAATTGTTTTCTCAGGAAATAGATGCAGAGATGGAAACATTCATTGTTAAAGTACTGCCCCATAGCCAATCGTAATATTAAATATTTGATACTGTTTTGTCCTCTGAGCTCTCTCATACAGTTGTTACCCTGTTTGCTTTTATGGGTCTTGGGTCCAAATCAAACAAAACTACAGGGCCTAGGCTTTTATTCTTGTCTTCACTTCAGACTTATTATGCAACATTTAATAAACAGTAACCTACTCAGTCCTTATGTTTTGATCTCAAAATGGAAATAACAACCCTACCCTTTAATCTTTCTCCTTAAGTTGTGGTAAGCTAGAACATTGAATTTTTTTTTTAACGATATTTTATTAAGACCAACTGAAGAGAAATCTTTTCTATTGGAAAAATAGAAAAAATAGTGGATAGGATCAGAATGGTGCCACATTTGAGGGCCATTTGCCGATAGACTGTGGAAGAGTGAGGTGAGATGTCTGAAACCTGCCAAATCCAAACAGTGAGCTAAAGGACCCTGATTTTGAGCAAAAGGAATAAGAAGTCATGGAACATTGAAGTTCACAGTGACTAGCTTGATCCTGTTGTCATAGTCTATTTATTATTGGTCAATAGGGAGAGAGGGAGGTGTGGCCCCAATTGAATATGCTGAGGACCTCTTTTTCCAAGTGTCAAGATCAAATCCTCCCTAGTATGGGCAAAGCTTTGTCCCGAGATTCCGGGCTGGGCACGGCCCCTGGAGACTCGGGCACTCTCACCCAGTTTTTGAATGATCTGTTTCTGTTCCCCTACAGAGCTCTCAGCATGGTGGCTCCTCTACTTCACTTGCGTCCACCAAAGTCTGCAGCTCGATGGATGAGAACGATGGCCCTGGAGAAGGTGATGAGCTTGGGACTTGGTATCTGAGGAGGCAGAGGATGGGTTGGCTAAATTTACTCCAAGAAACTGTAGCTTCTCAAGCGGAATGAAATGGACCAGGCTGAGCAGCTCCTGAGGGTCAATCACAAGGGGATAGGGTTGAATAATGGTGCCCACCAGGGATTGGTATCAACTCTGTGAGAATCGGAAGGGAAGGCTGGTGTATTTCGGAGACATTTCACATCCTCTGAGGGCATATGTATCCTAAGAAAGCCAGCTATTGCCTGCTTTAGAATAAGAGGGGGATAAATAAGAGGGGATCGCTGGGATTGTGGCTGCCTTTGTTTTCCCAAACTCTGTTTTCGGTGTTACTTTTAGTGAACAAAGACCATTCAAATTTAGACAGTTTATTCTTTTGACCGTTGTAGTCTCCCAGATGTACTCCAAATTAAGTGAACTCAATATATTAAAATATGGTTCTACAAAAAGAATTAATCGGTGGAAATTGCAAAAATATCCTTGAGCTAATTCACTGCAGAATGTCTCTGTGATGTGGTCAAATGATCGCGATCCCAGAGCTGACATTTTCACTAGCTCACTGGCTTATTTTGGACAAGCATCTTCAACCCTTTGCATCTTAGCTCCTCTCCTGTGAGATGGAGACTGTGAATCACACCTGTTTCCTCCCTGAAGGCTGTTACCAGGTTCAGATCAACTGTGGGAAAGTATTTGGAAAAGATAAAAGCGATACCGTCAAGCCACTGTTAAAGAATTAGCTTCTCTTATTTGTTTTAAATGATATGATTTAATTTTTTCCCAAAAAAGTACCCTTTGGGAAGCGCTTTTATTATATTAAGTGAAATATGCGATTTACGGTAGAATTATTTTCTGACTTCAATGCAACGTCAGAACATCAGAATTTTTTGTATTTCCAGAAGTAAGAAATTCAGCCACCTAGAAGTCTCTTTTGTTCCAATGTATTTTGTATTCTTCTAATGAAATGAAATGATTCTTGATTTAAGCCTTTGGCTAAGCCTTTTTTTTTTTTCTTTTTTTTTGAGATGGAGTCTCACTCTGTCTCTCAGGCTAGAGTGCAATGGTGCTACGTAGGCTCACTGCAACCTCCGCCTCCCAGGTTCAAGTGATTCTCCTGCGTCAGCCTGCTAAGTAACTGGGATTATAGGCACCTGCCACCATGCCTGGCTAATTTTTTGGTATTTTTGGTAGAAATGGGATTTTGCCATGTTGGCCAGGCTGGTCTCAAACTCCTGGCCTCAGGTGATCCACCTGCCTTGGCCTCCCAAAATGCTGGGATTACAGGCATGAGCCACTGAACCCAGCCTGGCTGAGCCTTTTTAACCAAAAGTGAGAAAAGTTACCTTTTACGAATAGTCAGGGGAAAAAAATCCCAAGCCACGTGCTTTGAATGGGTGTCTCAGTAAATGCTCCCACCGGCAGGCAGGATGAAAGTACCTTCTTCCATTTTCCACCAGGAGGGTCACACTTGTACCCAACAGCCAAAGATGGTCCCTTTCTTAGCCACATAGTAAAGAGCCTTCAGATTGTGTCCTCTGGAGCTGTTTTGTAAGTTTGGGTGCTTGCAGTTGACTAAAGTGCCCTGGCTGAGTCCTTCAAACAGAGGCAAAATTGTGGCTTCTTTAGAGGGGGTGAGATGGGGTTGGGGCGTTGGCTCCAGCCCTCTCTTTATTCTAGATACCATCTGGATGACTTCTGGTGGGGTGAGAGGGAAATGTCACTTATAAAGGGGTGGAAAGGCTGCACCAATACCAAGGACAAAAGTCGCAGCAGCCAATGTCCTACATTTGTTCAACACTTTTCCAAAATTTCATCCACTCTAGAATTCAGATTGTTGCCAACTGACCGTCATCATAAATCAAGAAGGCCCTCATGCAGATATCCGATGATTATGAGTGAGTCTCCAACAATACAGAGCAAGTGTGAATACAAAAACTACCAAGAAAGCCCATTCACCACCTACAGTTTTTTATTTTGAAGAGAAATGTTTAGTCTCAGTTTATGATGAAAGGTCAGAAGAGGAGTACATTTGGAAAACACAGGAGGCTTCCATCACATTTTGTATTCAGGTTGCCTCAGGGAGAGCTGGGATTTATCACTTAAAGCATGTACATTTTAGAGCCCAGCTATAAAAGGCTTTTTACACCCTCAAGATGTGAAAGGTTATCCAGTATATTTAGTGACCTAAGTGTGGCTTATTTAGTTTTATGGCCTTAGATATTTAAAGAATTATTAGGCATTTGTAAAATATTTCAAAATGCATTTTCAGGGGGAAAATGTGTTGTGTTAGTGGCACTCACGTAATTGAAACTACAAAACTGTTCCATTCACAGACATAATAGATATTGTAATTTTAACTCAACATCTGCTGCGCAGGTTGCTGGTGAGAACATTTGTCTAAAGTCTGCTCGTTGATACTGAGGACGGGTGGCCATCAGTGCTTAGTTCATATGGAATTTTACGGAGATTTCCATTTCAGGATGTAGTAAAACTAAGTGTCCAAACAGCAGGCAATTTTCATGCTTGTACAATGTCAAGCAGCCCAGAGTTTCCTCCTGCGCCATACGTGGGAATGTCATTTCTCTGTACACAATGGGTATTCGGTAGATACTATTGATCAAATTAGCATGAAGGAAAAAGAGCAAAACTTCCTCCTGAGAATCCCCATGGCATCAGAAAACCAAGTTTCTCTTATACAGGTGGGGGATGGACCCCTGACGTTTCTTTTTTATTTTATCGTTTGTCTTAGTAAAAACTGTTGAGTATATACAATGTCAGCAAGGGAGGGAGGCCGTTGCCTCACTGCACAGAGAATGACATATTGATTCGGAATCCGTTCCAGTCTATTAGATGATACTTTTAAATGTTTCCTTGTGCAACACCTGTGTTCCCTTTTCTACCAATAAAAAAGTATTAATGATTCTTTCAGAAGTGTCGGAGGAAGGCTTCCAGATTCCAGCTACAATCACAGAACGGTATAAAGTCGGAAGAACAATAGGGGATGGAAATTTTGCTGTTGTCAAGGAGTGTGTAGAAAGGTGAGAAAGATGTCATTTGCATCGAACTTTAAAGATAACATTTGGCGTTATGTTTTCCAAGACTGTGTCTCCATTTCCAGTCTGTGGCACATACGGAGTGAGTTAATGTCTCAACCCCAGATGCAAAAGAATTTTTGGAAAAGAAAGACCCATCTCGCAACAGATTTGAAAAATGTAGTGATACCTGGGGACAATCTATAAATTAAAGACTTTGAGTTGTTTTTTTTAATGTACTCAGAGAATCGTTGCCAGCTCTTTCAGGTAAGCCTTTTAATGTTGTTAGAAAACATATTGAATAGTTTTTCTCACACAATTTTTATGACATATTTTGTAGAAGTCAGAAAATTCTTGTGAGGGTTTATGTCTGTAATGCATACTAGCATAAGATGAAATACATAAACAGTCATCTTGAAAAGCTCTAAAATGCATATGTACTGACCCCAGCAGAAGTGGTATTTAATACATTAAGATGTATTAAAATGAATGACCCTGGTACTCTGTGGGCTAAAGTGAAGGGTTTATCCTGAGGTTCTCTATACCTAATCGGGGACGTTAGCTGGTGGCTACTAGACAGAGGAGTGACAACTGGTACAGTTACAACCCAGCTACGGTGGCCTTAAGCCCTCCACTCGGTATCAGGTTTGGATTTCTTTTCCTGGGCAGCTGCTTGCTTTAGAGGACCTGGTCAGCCAGCAGCTTCTCCTCAGAGCTGGGTGTGAGGAATATGGAAAAGTCAGGGGAACTTGCCTCATTCTTTGAGGGACTATGTCCTCTGGCTTTCTGGGGAGCTAGCCTGGGTGTACACACTTCCCTGTCACCTTTCTGCACATTCTTTTTTTTTTTTTTTTTTTGAGACAGAGTCTCCTCACTCTGTCACCAGTCTGGAGTGCAGTGGTGCGATCTTGGCTCACTGCAATCTCCACCTCCCAGGTTCAAGCGATTCTCCTGCTTTATCCTCCCAAGTAACTGTGACCGTAGGCACGAGCCACCACACCCAGCTAATTTTTGTGTTTTTAATAGAGACGGGGTTTCACCATGTTGGCCAGGATGGGCTGGATCTCTTGACCTTGTGATCCGCCCACCTCAGCCTCCCAAAGTGCTGGGATTACAGGCGTGAGCCACCGCACCCGGCCACCCATTCTCAATCCTCTGAGAATCGTGCTCCTAAGCCTCACTCAGAGAGGACAACTGAAATGAGGACAACAGACGAGAAGGCTTTGGCCTGGAAGATCTGGACCTTGCCTCCTCTAAGGGCTTTGATTTAGAAGCACAGGTTCATGCCGTATTAGAGCTGGCAGTCTCTCTGTAGGTCCCCACATCTCACGAGGGTTCCTCATTTGACCAGTAGCCACTTATGCTCCCGGCACCCCTTGCGGCTCTTTGGAAGGTGCTTCCCCAGCTCAGGTAGCAAAGCCCTCGTTAAGTGACCTTTGTGCAGTGGATCTCAAACCTTGTTCTACCCCAGCATGTCAACAAGGTTAGGATATTCCCCACAGTGGCAGAGACCCAGCTGAGCAGCCACTGTGCATCAGGGAGGGGCATGAGTCATAGGGAGCCTGAAAAATCCCTGAGTCCATGCTGCCAGGCCACCGTTCTCCTGTCTCCCTCTCATCCCCCGACCTCTCCACAAAGCTTGGCCATTTGGAGCATGTGTGCCAAACATGGAAAATGTCCATTGCATTTCTGGGCCTCACACCTCCCAAAGTAGGAGCAACCTCACTTACTTGAGCATAAACTATCTACAAAGCCCTTAACTTAGGACATTTCATTTAATTAACGCAATACTATCAGTATTGTTGTCTCCATGTTATAGATAGAAAGTGTGGACACAAGTGTCCAAGGTCAGTCAGCTAAGAAGTTCTTAGCAAGACATAGGTCCAAGCCCAGCTCCAAAAACCACACTTTTAACCACTCTACTCCACTGTCTCTAATAAGGAGTCTCCCATAAGACTCTGGCTTAGCTGAGCCCAAATCACACACGTTCCTTTGGCCCTGTACAAATCCGATGAATTAATTTGGGAAAACCATCCTTATAGTAATAGATAGGGGCATGCATGCAAATGCGTATGTGCTCATATCATTTTATATTCCGTTGATGCTTTCACTGATAGTAAATCTAGCTCTTTTTAGCTTTATTTCCACTAAAGCAGAAAACCCCATTTCTAGCAGATTGCCATGCCCCTGAGCTGTGGGGTGTCTGGTGATTTGCCAGCATCCGTCATCTGTTAAGTCTGACATGGTGGCATGTGCTGTTTCTCCTAGCTAGTCCTTGGATCGGGCTGGTATCTTAGTCCAACAGGACTGGTCTTCTCACATAGGAATTTCCCATTTCTCCACCCAGAATCAATTGGTTTCCTTCTAACTT
Source organism: Ateles fusciceps (assembly GCA_036589455.1). Lineage (NCBI taxonomy): Eukaryota > Metazoa > Chordata > Mammalia > Primates > Atelidae > Ateles > Ateles fusciceps. The sequence goes on from JAZHEH010001878.1 coordinate 865,535, forward strand.
GGATTGCGTTCATTTTGCATGAGTTCACATCTTGGGTCTCACCGTATGAAACTTCAGAACCTAGACATCAGATTGCTCTATGAAGTGTCAGTATTCAGCTCCCACTGAACGAGGACATATGGCATGTGCCCTCTCTCCCCAGAGGTATCACAAAACATTCTTCTAATATTTTCCAGAGATCCAAGAAAATAAAAAGTGAGCTAAGAATGTTGTGAATGGCACACATTGCTTGCGGGTGCATTCTGCCGTGTTTGAAATGATGAAATGTGTGACCAAGGGTGAATATGCCCCTCCTCTGCTAATCATATCCTGTCACAGGCAAGATTTGTCTACAACAGTGGACACAATAACGATGTCTTTCTGTGGTCCTGTTCCGGCATAGCCTTTGGCAGCTAGGTCCATTTAGATTTCTGCCCATGCTCCAGGAGTAACTTCTTGAGCGGCCTCTGGGGCACCCAGGACGTGCTAAAGGAAGTTAGTGGACTGTGACTCCAGCTGGAAGAGACATGCTCTACTTTGAAGCTGTTTTATGGAGCATATTGAGACCCCACAGCAAATTCAAAGAGCGGAAAAGCACTAATGAGAGGTCAGAGCACAAGCAGAGGGCGTGATGTGAGGTGCCCTTCATCCCTCACTTTCCTGGCTCTGTGTGGACTAATGGCCACACGAGCCAAGGGTAGGGATGAGACGGTCATGAGCAGGGATGGTGCTCCTGGTGACTCCAGGTCCTCTTCCCCACCTGCACTGCTAGCATTGCTTAGTGATATAGGCATCAGAGCTGAATTCAAATCCTTGCTGCGGATACTTCTCTCTCTCCCTCCAGCACCTATAAGCCTGGAGATGTGTACAGCAAAGCTGCTGGCCCTAACAATAAACATAAGTAGGCTCAAACCCACCAGAACAAGCTGAGACCTGAGGGTCACCAAAATGGGTTGCTTCCACCTAGAAAATCTTCAAAATTCTCAGTAATTTCAACAAAGCAACTATATGTCTATAGTTTGAAGGCATTTTTGTCATAACTGGGATTTGGAGGATGCCTTGTGCTGAAGCTTAGATCACTGCTCTTGGCTAGTGGATTACTATTCTTCCTTCTTTCCTTCCTGAGGAGCCTCTGGCTCCTGAGATCTACGGGGCCCTTGTCAAATTCAAAATAAAATTCCACTTGGGAGCTGTCTGACAAGACCCCGTGGGATGCCTCAGTTCTCTGCTCTCCGATCTTGGCAGTTATCTCTTGGAGGAGGCTGAGACCGGGCTTTGTTAGGATTACTTGGTAAACAAAGGGTGTGTTACTAACTCCTCTTTGCTGGGGTGGGGGTGGTATTCCTGTCATTGCGCTAACTGCTGCCGTCCTCTGGAGTTTCCACAGCCAGCGTGTGCAGAGCATCTCCTAGTTCAGGCCCATGCTGGGCACTTCTGGGGGTTACAGAGAGAGACAACACACAGCCCCCATACAGAGAACTTTACCCACAAACAAGGAGTGCCATGAAATTCAATGAATGCTATGGGAGAGGAGTGCTTGGGAGCTGCTTTTCCTTCTCCACATACTCTTTTTTTAAATCCTTCAAAACATAGCGAACAGCATCGACAAGAAAAACCATGTTAGCTAAGAACATCCCAATCTTCGCTAGCCATTTCCACACCACCACCTTTTTTTGAGACAGAGTCTTAATGTGTCACCCAGGCTGGAGTGCAGTGGCAAGTTCATTGCAGTCTCAGAGTCCTGGGCTCAAGTGATCCATTCTCTGAGCTTGGCCTCCTGAATAGGTAGGGGGTGTAGCTAATTTTTTTTTTTTTTTTGTAGATGGGTCTCACTATGTGGCCCAGGCTGGTCTCAAACTCCTGATCTCAAGTGATCCTCCTACCTTGGCCTCTCAAAGTGCTGGGATGACAGGCGTGAACAACCATGGCTGGCCCATTTCTTCTTTTGGCAAGCATTCTGCTACACTCCCTGGGTGAGGGGTGCAGTGGGCAGAAGACTGGCCTGAGTTGGGAATCACTAAGTTAAACAAGACAGCTGTCTCCCAACCATTTTTTGCACAAACACAAGAAGTTAGATTTAATTAAAGTTTGTGAAATTTGGAAATTTCCCTCTAGTAGTTTGGGCTCTAACCTTGGGTCACTCTTAATAAGAAGGCAACCTTACAAATTGATTTCCCGTAGTCAAGGAAGAAGCAAAGTGTTCTGTTGCTGCTGTTTTTGTTGTGGCAAAGAGGGTTCTATAGAAGGTCAAGAATGTAATTTCAGAAACAGGCAAATGGCCTGTATTCTCCTCACCAGTCATCAATCAGATCATCTAGTATTCTCAGTACACTCAAATGTAGACTCCTTGAAGACAAGGATCAGGTCTTGCTCCCCCTCTGAATCCACCAGAGAGCCCTGCTTCCCACCGCTTGCTGAATAATTACACAGGCACAGCAGTCCTCAGAGTTTGAGGTATGTAGGTTGGCAAAATCGTTATGTAAGATTTGATTTCTTGCCAAGTGTTTTCACTTAAAGCAGACACTTACATTCTTATTCTTATGACACCCATTTAGTCCTAGCACGTGTTTTCAAGCTCACTTTCTAGACTAGCTACCTTCCTATAAACCTGTGCTTCTAGGAATTAATTTTATTACGTGGCTTTGATTATGCATTTTCTTATGTGGCTTTATAGTTTGGCCCTCAAAGAATCAAGAAAGAAAAGGTGCAACATTCATTGGGTGGTCCTCTATGGAACTCATTGTCCACTATAAAGTATGAGTAGATGTAATGGAATATTTAATCCTATTACGAAAGTTTCTGTAGTGGAAATCCACAAGGTCTTTTTTCCTAGTAAGCCCTAGGCTTGCTGCCTTCTTGCCCTCAGCTGTAGGCTCAGGGCAGAACCTGCTTCCTTGGCTTGCCGGAAGCCAACACACCCTCTGGCTCACTGGGAATCCTGCTTCTTGTCTGTCTGGCTGTAGAAGGGGTTCAGCCTTCCTATGCTGTATGCCAGCCCTGGGCGTTGAGTGCTTTAAAATTACTCATTCAAGGGAAAAGAACATCAAATGGCAAACACGGGGAATCACCAAGCTAAGAAGCCACTTTCTCTTTTGACCAGCACAGCCCTGTCCATCCCCTTTGTGGAAGCAGTGAAGGGAATGCCAGGTTTTAGTTTTGAGCCTCACAAACCTCTCTTCTCACTCTCTGACCCTGCCTGGGATTGCTGATGGTTATCCAGGAAGGCAGTGCAATGGTCTAGGTTCCCTGCTGTCCAATGGGACGTGTAAGCCAGTTAGGAAATTGCTCATGTATTCCAACCTGAGTTTTGCTTTATCATATTTTTTTAGTGATTTATGAAAAGCAGATTCCCAAAACACTTGAGCTTTTTAGTTTTCCTCTTAAATACTGTCAAGTTTGCAGACAAACTCTACAGGAGCCTCTTAAGAAGAGGCTACTTAAAGAGACCCTGTGGTCTTATAGGATATAGAGCTTCTAAAGCGTGAAGAATCTCTTCACATGGGAAATCATTTCACTTTCTCATTTACATTTGCCCTCACATCTTAAATTTCTCTGTTGCCCAGGCTGGAGTGCAGTGGAATTATCTTGGCTCACTGCAGCCTCCACCTCCCAGGTTCAAGCAGTCCTCCTGCCTCAGCCTCCCAGGTAGCTGGGATTACAAGCACACAACACCATGCCTGGCTAATTTTTGTATTTTTAGTAGAGTCAGGATTTCACCATGTTGACCAAGCTGGTCTTGAACTCCTGACCTCAAGCGATCCTCCCACCTCAGCCTCCCAAAGTGCTGGGATTACAGGCATGAGCCACCGTGTCCAGCCCATATTTTAAATTTCTAATGTTAAATATTTTAAATACCTCTTACTCGAGTGCCTTCTCCTTCTCTACCCCACAGTCTCGCTGGTGTCTGGTGTGTATGTGGGCACATCTAGCACACGAAGCCATGCATTTAGTCACAACTCAGTTCCCACTCCCTCATGGCCTCTCTGCCCGGCCGTGGCAGAGTCTTTGTTGAACGATCAACCTCTGCTGAGTGGCCAGAGTGGCAGAGACATCCTTAGGCTTCTAAGTGCATTTCCTTCCTGAGTGAAAGCCATGGGAATTCTTCTGGACAGCTGCATATCTGCAGGAAGGAAGCCCCAAAGCAAAGGGTTTACCTTCTACCACCTGAACCCTAAAGCCCTGTAGTGGGGGAAAAGAGGCTTCAAAGTCATTATCTTGTGATTTTATTCAGCAGATAGAATCATAATTCAGTGTTCACTGTTTTTTAAGGCTGGCACCATGAAAAGGCCTGGAAGTGTCATGGAAGAAGCATTTTTAGAAGTAAATGACGGGAACAGTGTCTAAAATGCCCTCAAAACACATAAATGACTGGCCTCTTGATTCACTTTAAGGCAAATCATTTTCTTGCTATAACGATATAACGGGGAAATCCCATTTAATTCACCATGCTGAAGATTTTAAAGCCCTACTTTAAAATCGTGTTCTTAATTAACCTCATTACTATTTGTGTCCATCGGATCCATAAAATTGGCTTTGATCTATAGGTAAAAAGCTAGGCTCTCTTGGTTTCACACCAGAAATAAAACAGCAATGCTTGTGAAGTCAAGGTTCGCTATGATTATGAAGTATGCATCGTGCCCTTTCATAATAGACCTGTGCTTGCGTTTTCATTAGAGTATCTTAGAAATGTAAGCATAAGTTAAGTTAGGAAGCTGTTTAAAGGTGGCGAAATGACTAAATCCTTCTTCCTACACCTGTCACAGAGGAGGGATGGTGTTGACTGTGCTATGCAGGGAGCAGGGGCCTCGAGAACTGGGAGTCCAATTCTAATGCTGCCATGTGGCTTTGGGGAGTGAGTGGATTTTCACTGTCACCTTCAATTTCTTTCAATGAAATGGGACAGCCCATAAAAGAGCCCAGGGGTCCCAGGAAACTCTGAAATAGACTTTTACCCCTTTCTTTACACCTTGACCATGTCATCCAGGAGTTCTCCGTGGAACTCACACAGGCCGTCACACTGAACTGAGGTGTAAAGTGAGTGGCCTGCTTTCTCTAGAGTCTTCAGTGTGATTGCGTGAACATTCCAAAAACTGTCACAGGTGCCCTGGGTGGATGGAGAACCTCAAGAGAGACCTGAGGCAAGGGGAACGGGCGGAAACTCATCTCCGCTTTAGGCTGCCAATACATCACTTCAGAGGGAAGGGGGAGGGGAAGAGCAGCCTGGCAGCGGGAGCAGTTCGGACGCAGTAGCGATGCTAGCATTCTGTTTTCCGAGCAGGAGTGGAAGTTTATTAAAAAGCTTTCCACAGTAAGAAAAGGAAGGAAAGCACACTTGGAAGAGGGCCAAGTGGCCAACTCAAGAAGCCACGTGCCAGCGCTAGTGTTTTTATTGCACGTATGGCAACATAAACAGCCCAAGGTTTCTCTATGCCAGCAGACTTACTGTCCTTACACTTGGTCAGTCCATAAACATTTACATATTTGTTTGTTTAAAAAAAAAAAAAAAAAGGAAAGGAAAGCTTTTCACAAAATACTTACAATATGAGGTAAGATCTACGGGGTAAGAAATTGATTTCCTGACAACATAATTCAACGGATTGGAAGTTAAGTTTTATTTTAAAAACACAACCTTTCTCTTTTCAGATCGACTGCTAGAGAGTATGCTCTGAAAATTATCAAGAAAAGCAAATGTCGAGGCAAAGTATGTATAAAATTTGTTCTTATGAGATAGTGTTCAGGAGGTCAGAAGAAACACACAGATCAGCTCCCAAATATAAGTTCACCCTAAGGGTCGAATTTTGGTGGAATAGAATGTTATACACTTACTAGAATATAACTTTATGTATATCCCTGGGATAAAAGTTATTGGAATGATTATATGTGATTTCTCTTCTTATCTTTCTGTTTACTCTCTTCCCTTCCTCACGTGATCTAAGTTTCATCCCATTCTTTGCTATGAAACTGTGGTTACCGTGATAGGTTCTGAATTTACAAGCATTATGTACGGACCTCCACATCTATTGGCAATTCTAGGCTATATCTGAACATCAGAATATAAGATATGCTCATTACATTTTACCAAAATGCTTTAGTATACTATGTAAGGGTATATACCACAATGGTTGTACTCATTTTGAGTCAGCCCTTTATATGTTTTATGGAGGTTGATGAAGATAACTTTTCCTTTGGACAGGAGCACATGATCCAGAACGAAGTATCTATTTTAAGAAGAGTGAAGCATCCCAATATCGTTCTTCTGATTGAGGAGATGGATGTGCCAACTGAACTGTACCTTGTCATGGAATTAGTAAAGGTGTGTATTTTGAGAAAAAAAAGTAAGCCTTTATTGATGGCACTGCGCTTGTCTATATTCTGAAGTTCTTGCCCTTGGTTTCCCCCGCCAGTATTCAGGTTCTCATTTCCGCACATTGGCCAGTGATTAGGAATGTTCACAAGAGAACCGTACACAGGGCTCAAGTCCCAGCTTTGGCAAAGAGGCCCATGACTTTGTGCCTACCTCTTCATGCCTCAGTTTCAGCATATGTAAAGTGAGAATACTAGTAAGACCTCCTTAATGGTGTTATCGTGGGAATGAAGAGGTGGCTTCCACCAGTTTGTGTGACACACAAAGCATTAGGTACGATTGCTCTTATTGTTGTAATGGAAGACCGTTCACTTTTCCATGAACTGTATTCAAAGGTACCGGCCATCTTGTAAAAACAAGCTTTAAACTTTTAGTCACCAACATAATGGGAAAATAGCACGATCCTAATAATGCTGTGCATGGCGTACTGCCTTTCAGTGAATGTCGTAATCTCATCCTTCTTATTCTCTGAAAACATAGACCTGGGGAGAGCCTAGTGTTGAGGATGGTTGAATGGAGGGGGAGAGGTCTCTTACCTGCTCTCTCCTTCCATATATTTGACATTTTCAGGAATTAGAAGTTTTAAAAAATGGAATGCTTCATTTTCATGAAGCTGTCTTGTTCTCAGGTCTTTTCTAGTATATTCATCAAACTGAAGGTTTAAGTAATATCCACCTTAGTTGGAGAATGTTATCATTGATTACAGCGCCTTCTGCATTAGCTGTGAGCACCGTCCGGGTAGCCTCAGGCTCCCAGGGCATGTTTGAAATCTCCACACTGCTGAGTTTTGAATGTGAGGTTTTCTCTTTTAAAAATTCAAGACAAGGAAAGTATGTAATAAGCTAATCTGTGATAAGATGAAAAATGTTCATTCTAGGCTCTTTAAGCTTTTGTTATTCAGCGTTGCTTCACCTTAGACGTATGGGCATTTTTTTATTAACTTAGTGGTTATTTGTATTTATAGGTGAAACCTCCTTTTAGTCTACTTCAAATTAGGACTTGTTTCTTTCAAAGAATGGGGGGCTCGTTGTAGTAACAAGGTTTTTGTCATGTTTGAGGTTGAAGAAAGTAAAAATGTTAAACTGGTATTCCTATAAAGAAAAATTGATTTCATTTGAATAAAGAAAAAATATGAAGATTTCCCTAGTGGTGCTTTATTATCAAATTATCTTTTGATCACCATTGTAAATTATACTTTCCCCTAGTACCAAGGAGTCTTTCTACAGCCACGGTGATTTTTAGACCAACAACTTCAAGCCATTCTGTTGCCCTTCTGCATGCTGTTAGAATTTGATGATCCCCCTGTTACTATTGATTGACCCAACGATGTTGGCTGATTTTTGGAGTGCTGAGACTGAATGAAATTTGAAGATGGCAAAGGCTCATGAAGACATTTTTGTGGGAAATCTTAGTCTGACTCGTGTGCTTGGTTAGGTGACTATGGTAAGGCCCTTATTGCATTTAACTGCCTTTGTGAGTTCTCTCTGCAACACCAACGTACCCTATAAAGGCCATAGAAGATCTACATAGCCCAGCACTGGGACCCTCAATTTTGCTGCAAGATCATACCCTTCGATTTAATCTCACCCAGAATGCCCTGAGGCCAGCTCTAGAAGCTTCCCAGGGAAGTGAAGGCCAGCCCCAGGCTTGACTTGAAAGACTCCTGAGACTTCCCGCTGGGACCTGTAGGTGGGGGTGTGCTTCTCAAACCCTCAGGGCCCAGTAGTGTGCCAAAGGATGCCTGAAGCCCTCAGACAAACAAGGCCTATGTTCCAGAAGGCAGTGAGAGGACCAGCAGTTAATGAGAATGAAATTGCATACTCATCAGGTGCAGGGCTCTAGACTTATGCCTGCCAAGAGGCGGTACCCGTGCAGGCTGCCTCTGTGTTCAGAGGACAGCAGGCCTCGTGGAGGAGCTGGGCCTGCAGCTGGGACCTGAGAGAGCAACAGGAGTCAGAAAACTCAAGGGGAGGGGAGGGGACACTTCAGGAAGGGGGCTGTCGTGAGGACAGGCTTGAGGACAGAGCTCTTGGTCTGTTTGGATGGCTAGGCAAGAAATATCCTGGAGCATGAGGGTCACTATTTTAAGCAGCAGCAAGAGAGGAAATTAATCAGGATGGAATGAAGGTTGGGTTGGAACATAGAAAGCCTCCTCCTTTCGGCTGTGGGAAAAGAATGGTGATTTCTTGAAGACAGAAAGAAAACAGCGACGTGATGTGTGGGAAGGTAACAGTCGGTGTTCAGGATGCTTTGGGTAAAGAGCTCACAGAAGGAAGCAGAGCGGGCTGTGAGACCACATGACAACAACCCAGGATGAGGCAAAAGGAGCGTTCGGCGGAGTAGGAAGGCCCAGATGGCTGGGAAGGAGAGAACGTGTCCAAGGAAGGACGGAAAGGACCTGTTGACTGCATCCTTGAGGACAAAGAAGAGAGGAGCCAGACGCAGTGGCTCACGCCTGTAATCCCAGCACTTTGGGAGGCCAAGACAGGAGGATCACTTGAGGCCAGGAGTTGGAGACCAGCCTGGGCAACAAAGCGAGGCCCCATGTCTACAAAAAATAATAATAATAATTAGCCAGGCATGGTGGCGTGCTCCTGTGTTTCCAGCTACTCGGGAAGCTGAGACAGGAGGATCACTTGAGCCCAGGAGGCTGAGACTGCAGTGAGCCGTGACTGTGCCACTGCACTCCAGCCTGGGTGACAAAGCAAGACCTTGCCTCTTATATAAAAGGAGATTACAAGCTGCCAGGAGCCCAGATAACTGGGACTGGTGGAATCTTTGTAGGGTCTCCATATACAGCCACACAAGCCCTATGGTGGAACTCCGGGGGGTGCTGTTCACATATTCACATAGACCACAGTGACTGTCCCACCTCATCAGGGTGGTGCGGGGGACAACCTGGAAACCTATGTGTGGCAGCCTTACCTTTGCAAGGAGCAGAAAGTTGAAAAAACTATTCGTTTTGGAAAAAACTGTGTGCTTAGTTTGAGAACTATTGCAGCTTCAGGGACAGTGAGAGAAGCCTCCAGAGTGGAAAGTGACGGGGCGCAGAGGGCCCAGGCCCAAGAGGCAGATTCGAAAATCATCAGCCTACAGCGGCCGCCTTTTGCTTTAGCTGTTTTAAAAAGAAACGCTGAGTTCCTGAGCACATTAGGTAACAGACCAACACAGTTGGCTACTGTGTGTGGCAGTTTGGTGCACTATTGGCAAGAATGATGTACATATTATTAGTAAATCAGACCCAATTCTATGAAAGGGCTTTGAATAAATGGAACTTAGGCTGGAACTTAAAAATCATTCCATCGTATCAAAAAGCAATATATTTAAAAAGGTACCAGGGAAACAGAAGTTCAGATGAATAACAGTCCTAGAAAACTTTCTTTGAAATGTCCCCCTCTTCCTCCCTCCTTTCTCTCTCATCTTTGAAATGACAGTTTCTGGTCCCTTTCTCTGTTCCTTACAAAGAAGCACACTATTGAAAAAGAAAACACTACACCCACTCCCAGAGAGCTAAATCGAGCGTACGAAGAGGATTGTGTGTGTGTGTGTGCGTGTGTGTGTGTGTCTTAATCATTTCACTAGGCAGTAGGACGTTTTCACTGTGCAGTTTGTGGTATTACCTGTTTCTCATTGGAGGAGATTAAGGATTACGAATCTGAACTCTGGCTGGCAGTCAATGTGAGGCAGGTAGCACATGCTCCTGGATCTGCACGTGTCACAGGCCTCTGCCCTGGAGATCCAGGTGCGTCTCCTCATCCCCTAGCTGGGAGCCGTGGACATGGCCATGTGCCTGGTGGTGGAGAATCCTTATCTTACCCCTTTCTTTGAGCTCTGGGGAAAATGCGCTGGCTTTTGTAGTGGAGGGTAAATCACTATTAAGCCTTCGGGCCTTTGAGAGGGAAGTGGCCGGGAAAAACCCTTAGGAACCCACAGATGCCACGTCCATTCTTCCTATCCTTTGTGGTTTGTCAGTGGCCTCTGCGGGTGGCCCCACTGGCCCATCTGTTAATGCGCTGCTTTACCTTCTGTTCTCTTCTAGGGGGGAGACCTTTTTGATGCCATTACTTCTACTAACAAATACACCGAGAGAGACGCCAGTGGGATGCTGTACAACCTAGCCAGCGCCATCAAATACCTGCATAGCCTGAACATCGTCCACCGGGATATCAAGCCAGAGAACCTGCTGGTAAGAGGAATCCCACCCATCGGGCATCCTGAGTTCCAAGTGCTCATGAATGAATATGAATACTTCTTTTTCTTTTCTTTCTTTTTTTTTTAAAAAAAAATTACCCGAAAGGTTAATTTCCAGTTAGCCTTCAGGATCTAGTTGGAAACTAGCCTTTTAGGTTGATCTAGATGAGTTAATGTGCTCTTAAGAATACTTTATTCATTAGCAAATAAAAACCAGGCACAAGAATGGGAATTGAGCTTGCAAAGGGTAGGGCTGTATAGAATACCTCGAGCTAGGGCAAGATAGTGGCAGGGAGCACAGGCACGGATGCCATTTATCTTAGGCGCTTTTATGTTGGAAAGTTTTTACTTCCCAGTTGGGGCAACATAGTGAGACCCCCATCTCCACAAAACAAATGTTTTAAATTAGCAAGACATAGTAGTGGGCACCTATAGTCTCAGCTACTCAAGAGGCTGAGGTGGGAGGATTGCTTGGGCCCAGGAGGTCAAGGGAGCAGTGAGCTGTGATCATACTACTGCACTCCATTCTGGGTGACAGAGTGAGATCCTGTCTTGAAAGAAAGAGAGAGAGAAAGAGAGACAGATAGAGAAAGAAAGAAAGAAGAAAGAAAAGAAAGGAAAGGAAGTAAGGAAGGAGGAAAGAAACAGAAAGAAAGAAAGGAAAGGAAGGAAGACAGAAAGAGAAAGAAAGAAAAGAAAGAGAGAGAGAGAAAGAAAGGAAGAAAGAAAAGAAAGGAAAGGAAGGGAAGAAAGAGAGAAAAGAAAGAAAGGAAGAAAGAAAAAGGAAAGGAAGGAAGGAAGAAAGAGAAAGAAAGGAAAGAAAGAAGGAAAGAGAGAAAAGAGGGAGGGAGGGGAGGGAAGGAGGAAAGCAAGTTTTACTTGGGGGAAAACAATGGAAGCTCTTTTAGACTTTTTCTGAGTCTCCCAACTTTACAACTCAATAATGTGATCTAAAACCTAAAAGAAAAAAAAATTATAATGAGTTTTTAAGACCCTAGCTCCTTAGCATAAAAACAACTATGAGAAAGACTCATTTTTAAAAACAGAGACGTCCTTTCCCCCACTTTCCACTATTTGGTTTGCTTTTCATGTACTCCACATCTCTGGGGAAACCTTGAGAGATCTCCACAAAAGCAAAAGGGGCTCTTCCTCACCCAGTTATTAAGGAGAATGCTTAGGGAAAAAGAGGAGGTAGAGACTAGGCATGGGACGCTTCATTGGGAAATATGGGAGTAACGTAAGTGTTGCTGGCTCTTCAAGCCTGGAATTTTAATGAAATCTATTTCATTTCTATATACTGTGCATATGTATATGTGTGTATATATATATATCTTTTCCCAAGATGCTAGCTCTTGTTTTACTTTCATTATCCACCCCCTGAGCGTCATGTATAATACATGACTTCTGTTACTTTGCCCATCTCTTCAGAAATCTGGGAATAGAGTATTCTCTTTCTAAAGCAGTGTTTCTCCAGGGTGGTCTAAAGACTCCCCGAATTAGAATTATTCCCAGATGCCTGTTAAAAATGCAAATTTCTGGGCCTGGAAACAGCCCTACCAAATCAGAATCCGGTGACTGATGACAGCTTGCAGAAATCCACATGGCAGCCAGCTCCCCCAGGTAACCTGCATACCCACTCAAGTCTAAAAGCAGATGAGCCACCCAACTCCCATGACACGAATAAAAGCTAATAAGATCCGCTCTGACGGAGAACCATCGCTGTGCTTGCCCTGTGCTTAGGTCTTCACGGTCATTGTCTCGTTTCATCCTCACAGCAACCACATGGGGTAAGTTCTATTACTGTCTCATTTCATAGGTAAGGAACCTGGGTACCTAGAAGCTAAATGACCTGCCCAAGGTTGTAACAGCTCTTAAGGAGAAGAGCCAAGGTCTCAACCTAGCTCTGACTTCCAGAGCCTTGGCTCTTACCACTACGCTACAGTAAGCTCTGTGTTAAAAAGAGGTTACTGAGTACTTGCTGTGTGTGAGGTACTGTGCCAGGGAACCAGAGAGACACATGTCTTCATGAAGTTGACACTGAAGCAGAAAAGATGGGCATTCAAGAAATAAATATGCACACGATTAGTTCATTGCAATTATGCTGGTAATCTTGTAGCTACTGGCTAAGAAAAGGCAGTCGAGGTCAAGTGACTGAGCCCTGACTTAATTGCACCTCAAATTCCACATCTCCACAGTAGCCTAAACATTCTCTTCTGCATTGCTGCCTCCATCAAGTGTAGCAATTTTCTCTCATCTGCACTCATTATTCCTGTGTCTTGAATTATGTAGGAGTGTCTCATGGGAACGAACTTACAACTGGGCCTTTGTTTCAAAACGTTTCTAGGCTCCCAAACTTCAGCAACTGAAAATTAATTCTATTTCCTTTCCTTTTTGCTTTTGCTGCTCAGTTTTGTGTACCCATTGTTCACTGACTCCTCACTAAAGTGTTATCTGTAAATGCAGGGATTACATAGAATTGCGCTTTCACTAAAATTACAATTTACCTGATATTTCTGACATATTATGCTCATTCAAAGATATTTTACTTTAAATTATCACAAAACGTTCTCTCCTTTCTTTTTCCCCTTCTCTTCTAATTTAAGAAGCTGAACTATATAGAGAAACAATTGCAGTCATTTGTAATACAGATTTAAGATATCTATATGAAAAGCTAAAGAGATTTTATTCTCCATCACAGCGATTTCTTACTGTAGGGATTAGGGGTTGGTGAATTTTGCAGGGATAAGTTTAGCTAAACTTATCACAACTGATTCTGTTCTGGTTTCACAAAACCAGGAATGAGGTCACTAATTGCACACGAGACCACTGTTGGTTTCACATTCTGTTGAGAGTTGTGGAAATCAGAGAATCATCCCAGAAGGTAGACCATCACACACCCAGGATTATAGACGAAAGTTCAAAATCAAGTGGTTCACTCTTCCACTGACTGGGTCTCTGACCTTGAGCAAGGTAACTCCTTCAAGCCTCCTTTAAGGGGTGTTGATGAAGATAAAGAGATAACACATAACTATTAATTTCCTTTTTAAAATTTTCCCTTTCTTTATAATTAAAAATTAAATTATTCCTAAAAATAGAACTGCCTAATGATAATGTTATATCTAGTGAAAAATCACTTTTTAATCTTTTTTTATATTGCTTTAGAAATTTTACTATTCGCTCATGCATGGATTTGCCACCTCATGGCAAAATGTTAAACTATAGACTATTTTTTGAAAATGTTATAATAAAGTGAATGTAAAGGTTTGGAATTCATTTACTTATTATAGGGAAACTTACCAAATATATAAAGAGACCTCACAGCATACTTTGTTTTATTATGTTATTAAAAGACATAAAAATATCCTTCTAAATTGTGAGATTGCCAACAGGAGTTTTGTTAGCTAACCGTTAGATTAATATTTGCTATAACTAGCAAAGTATTTTAATGCATATCTTATTCAGCTGTAGATTTCATTTTTAGGCAGTATAATTTGTGTATATATAACTTTCAGTGTTTTTTTATTTTTAATTCTTATAGAACAGTATAAAAATGTAGCTTGGCCTTAAGGATCCAGATTGCATGATTTATTTGACTCTAGTGTTTGGTCAGGTTAAAGTATTTTGATAAGAAAATATGATTTGACTTACAGTAATTTTCCAGCCACATTTTAGGTGAAAACTGTGCATTGATCCAATAAAAATACCCCTTATAAATTTGTTATTGTATTTAACTAAAGTTTTTCCCCCAAAAATTGATCATGCCTGTGATTTTATATGCTTCTTGTTGCTTTGCTTGTTGTCATGCCTGGTACTTAATAACTGTATGGACAGGTGGATGAGAGGAGTGAGTGAGTGAATGAGTGATACTTCTTTAAACAGAGGACAGTGCCACCTGGCCTGTTAGACGAAGTTCTCACACTGGCCTCAGTATTAACTTCACTGAGCAGTGGGAGTACGTATGATGCTTCCCAAGATGGGCTTATGCATGGGACCAGTGTGTATGTATGCGTGTATGTGTGTATGTGCATAGGTATGTATGTATGTGTATAGTTCTGTGTGTATGTATGCCATGATGGTTCACGACTAAAGGAAATTTTTGCTTAAGAAAAACCAAAAATTTTAATACTTTCAGTTTACACAAGTCACCACTAGATGGCAAGCTTGTACTCTTGGCCAAAAAACCATCAGTGGCAGCTTGTATTTCTTCCAGGGACCTGGGCAGGTCTTTTAAAAATGTGTACACAGATGCCACCTCCTTATGAAAATTAAATCTCTACTGACTGAACTATAACTCACATCACTGCTTTTTACTAGATTCCAAAAACAAACATAGTAATTGTCTTCAAATATAAATGTTCAAAAATCTTTTCCCTCTCAACGTCCCTAATACTCTCTAGGAGAAAAACTACCTCTCCTGGCAAGAAACTGTGTGTTCAGGTGTTTGTGCCTGCTCCCAGCTGCCCATCAAAATGGCACATGCAACTCATGATCCTCGTTTTCACGCAGTGGTTTGTATACAGCAATAAGCTAGTCCTGTTCCACCCAAGTGACAATGATAGGTTGTGCTCTGGCTCTTTCTGGTTTTCAACTCCATGCTCACAAGATAACATATTTCCTGCACCTTGATCCCATGACTCTTAATTCCCCAAATAAACCCACTTGGTGATAGGATAGCTAACTGCACTGGTGGACAGACAAGTCCCACAGAGAGAATGGGTCTAGAGGTCATGGACAAAAACACAGAACCTGAGCCCTCAGAGTGTATTGACTAATGGATTGGGGGTTACCCCAAGGAAGGGAGCCAATGATGTCCTGTGAGTCTGTCACCAGTCATACCATATTCACCATGACCAGTGACTCCAAATGAAGGTGGCTTACACCAATGACAGAAGTGAAATCCAAAAATATCTTTGACTCTGTCAAAGTCCAAAATGGGTAAGAAGAAATTAAACAAGAGATAAGCATGAATCCCTAGAGACTAAGTCGTTTTGGTGTAGTTGTGTTATCGGCGATTACGGAAACAATAATGGAAAACTTGGCCTGACTGCAGGTCAAAAGGCCAGTAGTTGACGTGGAAAAGACTATTGGTTCAGTGCGAGTCTCATGACAAGGCTGTTAAAAGTATTAATATGAGCCGGGTGCGGTGGCTCACGCCTGTAATCCCAGCACTTTGGGAGGCGGAGGCTGGCGGATCATGAGGTCAAGAGATCGAGACCATCCTGGCCAACATGGTGAAACCCCGTCTCTACTAAACAATACAAAAATTAGCTAGGCATGGTGGCACGTGCCTGTAGTCCCAGCTACTCGGGAGGCTGAGGCAGGAGAATTGCTTGAACCCGGGAGGCGGAGGTTGCAGTGAGCCGAGATTGCGCCACTGCACTCCAGCCTGGCGCCTGGCGACACAGCAAGATTCTGTCTCAAAAAAATATATATATATATTAATATGCCCTTAGACCTCTTCCCCTGAAAGAGTCAAGAGAGTCTTTGGCCTGGCTTACCATGTTACCCCTTATGGTAATAATCTGAACACATTCTGTGTCTGGGCCCGGGGTTGATCCAGAGGAGGGATGTCCAGTTGGGGCATGGTGGTTCTCATCACATATAGGAAAGGCTGCCACATGGAAGATGGGAGAACTTTCTTGGACTGTATTCAACAGCATGGAACTAAAATTAAAGAGAAGATATCCGTGGGCAAGAGATTTAGGGTTAACTTTAGAAAAACTTTCTAGTAATCTCATTTCTTTGAAGTTTAATTGTCCTTTATTACCGGTAGCTTGTAGTCATTGTAAGTGTCCAGGCAGAAACGGAACAATCCTTTTTTTGTGCGTGTTTAGAAAACAAATTCTACCCTTTGGATTTGGATGGAAGTTGAGGGAAAATAGAAAACACAACATTTTCCCAAAGCATTAGTCAGTACCATAATGTGCCAGTTGCTGTACTAAGTATTTACTGGTGGTTCTTCAAAGACCAGTGACGTCATCAGGGAAATGAGGACAGGAAGGAGAAGTATAGTGTGCCACCTTGGTAGGGCTGTGTTTGTCTACTTCACTACCCCTCTCTGCTGTCATTAAGAGATGACACTCATTTCTTTCTAAAATGACGTAGCCTTATCAGACTAGCAAAACTTAAAAATAACATACAGTGATGGCAAAGTTAAGAGGATAACAGTTACCTCATATGTGTTGGTGGGAGAGTCACATGGCAGAATCTGTCAGAGAGGCAATTTGGTATAACCAAAACCTTCAATAACATGTGTGCCCCGTGACCAAGTAATTCTGCTTCTAGAAATGTAACCTGAGAGGAAGAAACTGGGTATTTAGCTATCCAGAGGGATGTTCATCTCAGGGTTTTGTAGTATGAGAAAAAAACCGTAATAGTATATATTGAAATAACTTATCTCAGGGCACTGATGAATTAAATAGGGGCACAGTGGTGTGGCAGGACATGCTGGTTAGACTCTTGGACTCAGACATATCTGAATCTTAAGTTCTGGCCCTGCCACTTAATAGCTGTGTAACATTGGGTAAGTTGCTTTACATCTCCAAATCTCAATTTCCTCATCTGCAAAATATGAATAAGAGTGCTAGACGAATAGGGCTGTTGTGAAGATCAAATGGGCCAAAATGCACGTGAAGTGTTCATCACGATGCCCGGCATGCCCTGTGTGTGCAATAAACGGCAGTGGTAATAGTAGTTGTTGGGATTACTAATATGGTGCATCCATACAATGGAGTATCCAGCAGCCACTGAGAGTAATTATGTAGAGGTATTCTAACTCACTTCGGAAGAACATTCAGGATGTATCGTTCAATGGAAAAAGAACAGGAAAGAGAGAAAGCAAACCCTGGAAGTCCATATCCCAAAACAGGAATGGTGGTTGTTTCTGAGTGTTATGGGTGAGTTAGTTCCTTTTCCTCTAGAGTGATCATTTTCCTACAGTGACATATTGGATAATAATTGTGTGACAGAAATGTAATACAATTTTTTAAAATTGCAATGGCATTGAGTTCCCACAGTTTTGGCAAAATCCTGGGATGCGTAATTCCTAACAGAATCCGGAATGTGCATGTTTTGTGTGTCTCGCCGCAGCTGCATAGAACTCCTTTTAAGATAGTTTCATGACTATTTTAAATTGGGGTGAGAATCAGGTTTCCTGGGAGTTTCCGTTCACTTCTCCATCTTCCCAGATATCTCCAGTGTAGGAGAGCAATTTTAGTTTTCCTTTTTAATTACCTCTCTTCGGACTTACTCCTTTCTGATATCCGCACAACATTCACTGTTTTTATTATTTTATTTAACTTTTGATTTTGTAAATATTTTACATGTAAGTATAAATTTTTTTAAAATTATGTTTTTCCAGGAGATTTAATTTAAAAGTACGTGGGCGATAATGTGCATTCCACAAAACAACTCTCTGCTTAAATGTTGTTATATTTTATTTCTTAAAGATTAAAGGTTTATGTTTAATCCACTTTCCTCAGAAAGCATCATAAAGGCCATATACCATAGCTGGAGGAAAATCAATGTCTTCTTAAAGGAATACTATGTATGTTAAAAAGTAAATTGACCTTTTTTCATGGCTTTGTCAATTTCATGCCACTTTTGTTCAATTCTATTTGGTGAAATAATTTTTATTACCTACTGAGCTCCTCTGTGAAATAGTTCTCTGTGGTTACTGATGATTCATTAGCCAGTGTTTCATCAGGGTTATCCTTGGATTCATAGAAACACTGAGAATTATGTTTGTTCCCAACACATCTGTTGTGTTAGTCAGCTTTTAGTGCCATGTTATGGGAATCTCAGAAGCCTTTGACTGGGTTCAGATTATCTGTGAATTTTCATATTATTTTATGGCCACCGGCTGCATTTTATGACTATATATTAAGTGTTTTATTTTTTCAAATAACTTTTCCAAATGGTCTCAGTTTTCCATCCAAGGGAAATCAAGCATATGCCCAAAGATCTACTGTTGAGTAAGTTGCAGCTAATGCAAAACCCCAAATAAACAAAAAAGACACAAAAATAAAACCCTTATTTCAAAAACAATCTGTATAAATACCAGTGTGCCCCAAAATCGACATACTTGACCTTTCGTTATTTTGTGTTCTGGTTGGATATGCCTTCAGCTTTTAATTGGAACCTTTTTCATAATTGTTGCCATTTAACACATTTAGTCTGTCAAATCATAGGATGTCTTTATAGCCATATAATAAACCCTAGAGAACAACTTCTCTGGCTGTAGCCATCTGCAATGATCACAAGAGTAGCTTACAAAATACTGACAGTCTTTATGGTAATAGGATACATATGGCAGCCCACGATTATGTGTAGCTGCATTCAATTAGTGTTGTACAATTACACAGTTTTATTGCTTAAGTTAAAACAGTGAAAGCACTACATACTGGGTAATTTGCACTAATCCCTGTCCCTTTAATAGTCCCTTGGTGTTTAAAATGTGGGGGAACATCTATAGTACTTAAAGGACCTAGGATGAACATTAAATCATATCTCATGTGGTGAATATTCCTTGACTGACAATTAATGTACTCCCACTTCACGTATGGGTCACGTTTTAGAGAGTCTTTAATATACAGTTATGGCAAAAAGTTCTTCTTACACTAGAGCTCCACTAGCTGGACCAGCCTGTCCAAGGCTGTGCTTGCAGGCTGCTCATGTCCCTTTCTGAAAGATGGTCAGAATAAGGAGAAACGCCAAGGAACAGAGGCAATCCAGAGAGCAGTCTAAGCCAAGGATTTGGCATTTTCAATGTGAACTTGTTAGAAGCCTTTCTGGTTTCTAACTTTTACTTAAAAAATTTAGTTCAAAGTGAATTTATGGCTGCCATTTAGAATAATACTTTCTGGAGATGGTTTTGTGAGGATGTGTGCGCGTGTGCGTGCGTGTGCTCATGTGCAGGCTTTAAATGGATGTATTTAGTAATCTGTGATTTTTTAACAAAGGTTTAATTACATTTTCAAATGGCCTCAGTCATGCCCCCTGTGTCACTGGCTGGGTAAGAGATAAGGGTGCACATAGCTCAGGCTGCAGCAGGTGCTAATGGAGAGCCCCAGTTGTGAGAGGGGTTCTTAAACCATTGCGGGAAGGGCTTTCCCATTGGAGGAGAGGGAAACACTGAAGTATATTCTTCTTCGTGCTTTTCCCAAAGTGTTGACAGAGAAAAAACCAGAGCGATCTTGTTTCCTGTCCTGCCTGACAGTGAGTTAAACAGAATTCCTAACTCGAGGTCTGGGCATTTATTCACCTGCAAAAACATTTTGTTGCAGCATTTCAAATGTACTTGTGTCCAGTTATGGTTTCAATTACATGGAATTGGCCTTTGTCTTAAGCCCTTATTTCCCTCCTAAGAATCCTTTGAACCTCTTTATGTTCATGAAAATCCTGCTATATGGTTTTACAAAGCAAAAAAAAAGGGACATTGTCAAGTAAGTGATTAAAAGTTCACTGTCCAGGGAATAAGAACATCACAATTGTGGTTCTATGTATTTTAATGGTTTTGGTTTCTGTAGACCTATGATTACTTTATGATTACTCATTTTCTTTAAGTAGAATTTTTAGTGATTTTTTTCTTAGCTATTGAAACTTTGAACTATATTGTTCATTAATATTAAATATAATTGGTGTATGGCTATATGTTAGATGGAATTTCTATTAAAATGTAGATGTTCAAAAGAAAACTTTCGCTACACGTAGGAGAATTAAAGGTCATATTTAGAACTAAAATGGGACTTGTGACCGAGTCCACCACCATCTGCTTCTGTCAAACTTTTGAACAGAGTTAGGTGACATAGATACTGTGTTTAGGAAAAAAAACTACAAAATTCCTGCATCAAGGGGGGTCGAATAAATCACAATCTGCATCACCTCACAAAGCACACAGAATGAAGTCGGACCTAGCAGAACATCAAAGCAAGAGATTATTTTGCATTTTAGAAAGGTTATTGTTAACAAAATGGAATTAAGGAAATAAACAATTCTGCTCTGCCTCGGAAATCAACTAGACCATCTACTAGATGTTTCCATCTCAGATTTCTTTTCATGAAAACATTTGCTTGTCATCTGGATGACCAGAATGGCTGACACGGTAAGACTACAACTTAGGGTTTTCTTTTGCCTGAGAACGGTTGGGCCAGGGCGGATGTTGTGTTTTGCAACTGTAAATCCTCAAAGTTTTTAACTTAACTCTAACTGACCAAGGCTGGACAGCTGTTTCATTAAGTAAAGAAGAAAATGTCCATCCCAGATGACAGCTGGGCAGAGCCACATCTGTGAGGGACATATGGCTGTTTTTGCCCTAACAGGCCAATCACAGGTGACCCCGCAAGTCTTCAGATACCTGCCAGAGGGCAGCCCAAAGTCAATCCTGATCAACAGCTCTTGGGAATAAGACTCCATGCTGATTGTGGATAAAGTGTAAGAGTGTTTTCTGCTCAGAAAAGATGCAGTCTCTCTAGAAAGAGGATCCACTGCCTGCTTCTACCAGATCTGTTGGATCAAAACGATTGTTGCTGATATTGCAGCTTAGCTGGCCAAACATCTGCACTGTATGTTGCAGTGAAATGCAAAGTTAATCTACTTTTTCCAAAGGAAGGCGGCATGTGAACAGTAGCGGTGGCCCGGATGTGTGCAGATGTGCCTTGCTGAGCAAGAGATTCAAACTGCTGCAGCAAGTTACATGTGATCATAGAGTGAGAACAGAATGTGCGAGCCTCCGCTTGCTGGATGGAGTATTTTGATGTACGTGGAAAAGTTGGCTGCTTCCTTGAGGCATCTCCTGAAGATTGCCCTTGCTGGAGTTACTAGCTTTTTACCGTGGTTTTCTTGTCTTTATCTTATTGATTCCAACACAGAACACTGAATTGGGATTCTTAATGCCCTTTCCTCTTTTCTTTGAAATAAAAGTAGTTATTGGGGGATATTTTTTAGAGCAACTCCATTTGTTTTGATGGTGGCTGGAATTAAAGGGGTATAAGTACTTGCCTCCAGTCACATGCGTCCTTTTCTTGATTTGTTGGGTGAAAGACAGAAGACTTTTACTGCCTTAATAAGGGAAACCTGGACAGGATGCTGACTCTGCACCTGATAAATCTTTCCAAATTGCCACAGATGAAATGAAATGTTAATATCTCTTTCAATTATTAATTTAAGAAATGTAAATAGATCTTGTTGAAAATACGGGGCACTGAAAATAAGGTATTTTACTACAAGTATTTTTTTTTGTATTCAGTTACTAAAGAATTGCATTTTTTAAATTTCTTTCTTTCTTTCTTTTTTTTTTTTTTTGAGACGGGGTTTCTCTCTTGTTGCCCAGACTGGAGTGCAATGGCATAATCTCAGCTCACTGCAACCTCCGCCTCCCAGGTTCAAGCAATTCTCTTGCCTCAGCCTCCCGAGTAGCTGGGATTACAGGCGCCCGCCACCATGCCCAGCTAGTTTTTGTATTTTTAGTAGAGATGGGGTTACACCATGTTGGCCAGACTGGTCTCAAACTCCTGACCTCATGTGTTCCTCCCACCTTGGCCTCCCAAAGTGCTGGGATTACAGGCATGAGCCACCGCACCTGGCAAAGTTTCTTAATATGTTGAAATGAAGAGAGAGAATTTTCATAAATCGGAGACACTGCACTAAAGACTTTCTATACTTCATTTTATTATGCAAATCCGTATTTATTATAGACAATATCAAGTACAGACAAACAAAAGGATTTTAAAAACCTATAATCCTACCACCAAGACACAGATACACCAATACTGTGTTCTTTCAGACTTTTTTCTTGTATGTACTTTTTTCCTTTAACGGACATTTTATAGAAATCAATCTGAAAACCACTCTGCTCATTTCCCAAAAATAATTCAATAACTTTAAACCCATATTGCCATTTTAAGGTCATGTAATCTCTTGTTGTATGAACGTACCATAATTTATTTAACCAATTTCCATTTCTAGGTGTTCACCATGTTTCCAGTTTTGCAGTAATCTAAAGGAAGAAGATATTTTTGTGTGTATATGCATTCTTGCATAATTGCCTAATTTATTTTTTACCTTCTATACATTAAACACAGTGTGTTTCTCATTTCTTCAAGAAAAGGCTTTTGAGCTCTTGGTTTTCACGTAGTTGTGCTTTTTAACCTTCGTTTTAGGTGTATGAGCACCAAGATGGCAGCAAATCACTGAAGCTGGGTGACTTTGGACTGGCCACTATTGTAGACGGCCCCCTGTACACAGTCTGTGGCACCCCAACCTACGTGGCTCCAGAAATCATTGCAGAGACTGGGTAAATGCTTCTCTCATGTTTAAGTGCTGTGATTGCAAAAGAACTTGCCGGCTTCAAGAATAGGAAAAATAGTACTGCTGTGTCCCATCCAGAGAGAAATAGCTATCAGGCTTCTTTCACTCTTTTTAAAATTTTATTTTATTCTTTAACGTGTACAGTGGGAGCCATTTTCTCTGTTTTCCCAATCTGTTTTGTCAATTACTGCAATCTTAAGGCTTCCATTTGGTCTTTGTTAAAGGTAGAACAGAAGTTATTAACCCCAGAGTAAAAAATGTTCGGACGAACAGAACACACAGCGATGGTAATTAACTCTCATTTGTAGATAAAAGAAACAGACACTGCTGTGTGCGGTGATTACAGTCTCCTGTGGTTATTGCTCTCAGCTGCCCTTCTCCTCCAGTCCAGGTCCCATTTGGGACCTCTTGGGGGATCCACTGATTTTCTGTGGAGTACAAACACCTTTAGGCATCAGGGACCACTGGGAATTTCCGGGTTTCTGTGTGCAGAATCAGATGAATATGGGGGAGAAGGATAGGGTAGCCTATTCCTTGCTAAGGACTCACAATATTCCAGGCCTGAAACTCCTTTACTTCTTACTCTTCCAGTAGATAGTGCAATTCCCATTTTGCACTTAAATAAATTGGTACTCTAATGGGTTAGAGACCATGTAAGCTCATGACTAGTTTTAGTGGCTGAGTCAGAATTTGAACTCAGCTCAGCCTAAGTCAAAGACCCCTTTGGTAAGAAGCCCTATTTCTTACCAAGGGCCATAGGCAGGCTCCGAGGTGCCATCCTTAAGCAGAAGGAATGGGGAGGGTGGGGGTGCTGAGGGAAAGTAGCCCTACTTTTTCTTCTCATTAGCAGTTTCACTTCACACCGGGGGATCTAGGTGGCACCTCCCCTGTGACCAGTTGGAGATAGTTTTTGTTTGTTTTTGTTTTTTATTTTTTTTTTTGCTTGTACCATAGACCACAAGGGCAGGAAAACCAGAGAGATGAGAAGGGAATCCCAATAGGGAAATTCCTGGG
Organism: Ateles fusciceps; assembly: GCA_036589455.1. NCBI lineage: Eukaryota > Metazoa > Chordata > Mammalia > Primates > Atelidae > Ateles > Ateles fusciceps. The sequence continues at coordinate 889,389 of JAZHEH010001878.1, forward strand.
GTGAGATGTGAAGGAGTGAGGACTTTGCTATTTGGCAAATTTGAATGAGGTGGGAGCCCACATTCATAGCCTTGGCTGACCTCCCTCAGGTGGGGGCTGCCTGGGGCACAGCCACACTTTCTACTGGAACATATTCTGCCTGCTGCTGGGAGGAAGTGGTGAGTCTTGAAGACCTTGTTGGGGACCAGCTCTGACACTAACTGTGTGATCTTAAGTAAAACTAGTCACCCGTCTGAATCTGTTTTCTCTTCTGTATGATAGGCAATACTTGTCTTGTCCAACCTACAGATTTGCTAGGAAAACAAAGTATGATCATGTATGTCAGTGCTCTATAAATTGGAAAACATTCTAGAAATAATCATTATTCCTAAAGTGAGGGAGTTTATCTCAAGGGTCCATCCCTATCTCAAAATTGTAATGACTGTAATAAACCTTTTGGCTGAAATCCTTCATTTACTGATATTTATATATAAGCCCAGGCATGAAATCCTTTGATTTTTGTTTCTGCACCTTGGTCTTTTTAAAAATTATTATTTTTAAATTTTTTTCCTTGAACTCTAGCTGGCGGGTTTTAGTTTAGTGTTTGTTGTGGGGATTTTTATTTTATTTGGTTTTGTTTTTGTCTTGGAGGAGAAAATACATTGATTTTACCAAGCTGCTTATTTGTCTGCGTGTGACTCTCCTAACTCTAACATCCCTTATTTTTCCAGATATGGCCTCAAGGTGGACATCTGGGCAGCCGGTGTAATCACTTACATCCTGCTGTGTGGTTTCCCTCCATTCCGTGGGTATGGGCAACAATCTTTTATTCAGCACTGACAAAGCATTTCTCTATTCTCCGAGTGATCCATTCACCCTTCTTGCACAAAGGAGCCTGCGGCAGGAAAAGAGCGCAAGAACTTTACTTGCAATCCCTGTAATTTTTTCCATGTTGTGCATGCTAATTTATATGCCTTCCATATTTCTTCTTCATATCATTACAAACTCATTCTTTCTTTCTTTCTTTTTTTTTTTGTTTTGAGACAGAGTCTCTCTCTGTTGCCCAGGCTGGAGTGCGGTGGCACAGTCCCTGCTCACTGCAACCTCTGCCTCCCTGGTTCAAGCAGTTCTCCTGCCTCAGCCTCATGAATAGCTGGGATCACAGGTGCACGCCACCATGGCCCAGTTACTTTTTGTATTTTTAGTAGAGACAGGGTTTCACCACGTTGGCCAGGCTGGTCTTGAACTGCTGACCTCAAGTGATACACCTGCCTCGGCCTCCCGAAATGCTGGGAATACAAGTGTAAGCTGCCGCACCCAGCCCAAAAACTCTTTCTTAATTTACCAAAACAGTTCCACGTTGACATTTTTTAATTACTTAAAAATACACATTTTACACCTTTACGGGAAAAGGAAGGGCTCCAGTGCCTAAGACTGAAGACATACACTGAGTTGATATCTTAGTGCTGTTTTTCCCTTGTTGTCGTTCACCTAAACAGAAGTGGTGATGACCAGGAGGTGCTTTTTGATCAGATTTTGATGGGGCAAGTGGACTTTCCTTCTCCATATTGGGATAATGTTTCCAATTCTGCAAAGGTAGGTTTCCAGTGTCTTCCTCTTCCCTGTATCCTGTGTTCCTTAATGGAATTATTTATTCCAAATCATTGTGTGCAAAGAGACTAATGACATCATAAGTGTGATTTCTGTACACGTTTTAGTTGTGATTGCTAGGTTTTCCAAGATTGCACAGTCATCAAGTTATCTGTTCACAGACGACCCAACAAGTACTTATCAAGTGTCTCCGTCTGCTGCCTTCATCTCTCCCAGGTGTCATTCCAGTGACATTGCTATAGCCTCTGGCTGTGCCCCACCCTTGCCAGGCTTGAGCCCAGCTCAGATTTCTATACGGCCTGGCCTGCGGTTTCACCTCTCTCAGGTCTTGATTTAATGCCATTTTCTTAGTGAAGCCTTCCAGACCTTCCTGCTTCCAATTGCGTCTCTTAAACCTTATCTGGTTGCTGTATCCTACTTGTGTGCTTTATTTTTCTCCAGAACACTTACACCTGTGTGTACATCTCATATGCCATCTAACTGCCTATCTCTCTGCCCGAAAAGATAGGTATAAATAGGTAGGCATATCTTCTTTATATAGTCAGTTTCCAGACTCTCTCCATCCAGTAGAATGCAAATTCTGCAAAGACCAGGATTTCTATCTCTTCTGTCTGTTGCTGTAGTATCACTGCCTAAAGTATGGCCAGTATATAACTGGTGCTCAATATATGTTGAATAAATGAACAAGTATATGAATGAATCCATCAATTAATCAAAGGGAAGAAACTCAATCTCAACATAGGTTGAAATCATCAAGAAAGATGTTATGGGGAAGCTATGATTTAAGTTGAACCTTGAATGATAGCCAGGATTTAGAGGCAGAGGGGAAAAACAACCACAAGATTCATGACTTTTATCCCATGAAACTAAAAGATCAATCCTTAACATGGATGGAGGTGATGGTTGCACAACAATGTGAGTGTACTGAATGCCAGTGATAATTATTTTGAGAAATAATTATCTTTTGGTTGCTCAATGCGTATGCCTTTGCTTTTGCCGTGTGCTGAGTGTGAGTTCCCTTTAAAAGCCAACCCCTCAGACCTGAGCACTTTGTGTAGAAAATGATGCATATTGCGTGCAAGTCTCTCATTTTCTTCAACTGTGTAGGAACCTGGCAGAAAGGAGTGTCAGAGAGAGGTGCAGATTAAAGGAGACAGATGATACAGCTGCAGGGCTGGGGGCTCTTCAGGAACCTGCCCTGCTTCCCATGCCATCACTGCATGACCTGAGGGCTCACAGCTTCTGACAAATAGGACCATCTCCTACACCTCCATAGCACCTGCAAAGGGCATCACACATAGCAGATGCTTTCACGAGTTCTGGTCCAAGTTAGAAAGTGAATGAAGAAGGCTAAGTGAACTCTCTCCCTCAATGAAAATAAATCGTCCCTATCCCGAGTGGTACTATAAAGCCTCTGTACACGGGTACTATAAAGCCTGTGTATGTTATATAGATAACACATATCTAACCATTTCATGACATGGGAGCTTCTAACCCAAAGTGCACAATTGGATACCATACTCATCGTTAAGACCCAAGTAGAGCATTCCTGGTCCAAGCCCATTTGAGCTCATGAGAAATTTCCATTAATTTCAGGATGATAAAATTGTTTACCTCTTCATAGTTCTGTTTTCCTTTGTATTGATTTGTCTGGAAGTTTTTGAAGTAATTTTAATGTAATTCTTTAGAATTCTTTAGCTACTAAAGGATAAATTTATCTTAACCACCTAGCCGTTAGCAATTCTGCCTTTCCTCATTTCTTTCTTTTGAACCTAAGTATGCTGTCTTGAAATTCAGGGAAAAAATTCATTTTTCCTTTCAGCTGCTAAAGTGAAATTTTAAGTAAAGTGTTTTTTAAAATGTGACTTCTATATTAAACTAATTAATAAATCTGTCTTTAATGTGCAAAATGCTAGACAAAGAAAAAATATTAATTTCTTAACTTGTATACTTTCTTTTCTACAAACGTTTTTATGAAATTGATTTTATTATTAATTTAATTTTTATTCAACCACAAGCTATGTATTTATAATTCCAAGTGCTTAACATTTTTAACTTTTAAAAGTGGTAAGTAACCACAGGTAAGTGGGGTTGATATGTTTGAGATTTAGAGCTTTTACAAATGCTTTTCGAAACTAAAAGAGAACTCCTGCATTTGCACACATCCAGCTTTTCTCCTTAAATTCAGATAATTGGACTCTAATGTTCCCTTCACAGGAGCTCATTACCATGATGCTACTGGTCGACGTAGATCAGCGATTTTCTGCTGTTCAAGTCCTTGAGCATCCCTGGGTTAATGTAAGTGACTCACACCCTTTTCTGTGTTCACGCCTAACATTCCTTTTAAAAATCGTTTGCAGATTTCTTAATGTTATTGTCCCCTTTTGAAAGTGTTGTGGGCCAGGAGTAGTGGCTCACGCCTTTAATCCCAGCCCTTTGAGAGACCAAGGTGGGTGGATCGCCTGAGCTCAGGAGTTTGAGGACAGCCTGGGCAACATGACGAAACCCTGTCTCTACCAAAGAAATACAAAAAATTAGCTGGACATAGTGGCACATCCCTGTGGTCCCAGATACTCAGGAGGTTGAGGTGGGAGGATTGCTTGAGTCTGGGAGGCAGAGGTTGTAATATGCCAAGATCATGCCACTGCACTCCAACCTGGGCAACAGAGTGAGACTCCATCTCGAAATAATAATAATAATAATAATAATAATAGTCTGGGCGTGGTGACTCATGCCTGTAACCCCAGCACTTTGGGAGGTCAAGGTGGGCAGATCACTTGAGGTTAGGAGTCTGAGACCAGCCTGGCCAATATGGTGAAATCCTGTCTCTATTAAAAACAAAAAACAAAAATAAGTAGCTGGGCATGGTGGCATGCACCTGTAATCCCAGCTGCTCAGGAGGCTGAGGCAGTAGAATCACTTGAATCTAGGAGGTGGAGGCTGCAGTGAGCTGAGACTGTGCCACTGCACTCCAGCCTGAGTGACAGAGCAAGACTCCATCTCAAAATAATAATAATAATACTCATAATTAATACTGACAGAATGCTTAACTTCTAGAGTTTGCCAGAGTATTTTAAGCATCTTATATACCTTAACTGTATTGTGTTTGTGCTGATTGTGTTCTTCCCAACGACTTTATAATTTTGTAATCTAGTTACTATGGTAATCCCCATTGACAGATGGGGAAGCTCCATCACTAGGTTTAATGGTCCCTACTGCTAGAATAGAAGACAGATACAGGTTTGAATACATACATGGACATGGTCATAGAAGTGGACAGTTATAAAATTGTCAGCTCACTGATATAAATTTTACCAGCCCCCCCTACTGCACTGAATCATCTGGCTGTACGTTAAAGGCAACAAAACGTTCCATTTCTCTGAATTGTCACCTTGGTGAGTAGTCGAGTGATTTGTTTTGTTTTGTTTCCAAAACAATAAAAGCTTGAGGTCAAGGCATGATTGAAAGCACAGTCAATATGTCAGGTGACTCCCTATGGGGTGACAAGGACCTGGAATCTCATTCATGTTCTGCCACCTGATGGCCGTAGGTGTAAGTTCCAGCATTCTACATGTCTGAATGTGATGCTTCACACTCCACTGGAAGGTTATATACAAATAACAGAAGAATAGACATGAAAATGAGCGTGTAGAGCTATGCACTGAGGTTTATTTTAAGATTTCTCATATAGCAGTTTTCTAACTGATACACAGACATGCAGAGATAGTAATCCCCATGGCCCTAGGGACAGTGGGGCTTCAGCCACATCCAGGAGGGGTCACTTCCAGCCTCAACAACATTGGCATTCACCCCAGGGTGCTAAGCAAAAGTTATCCTTTTCTGTGAAGCTGAAAAGATTCGGACGCATCTTATCTGAGCCTCATAACAAGCCTACAAGATAGGCAGGATGGGTATTATTGTACCCATTTTACAGATGAGGAGACGAAGGCTATGCAGGGTGGATTTCTCAAAGTAGCCAAGCTTGCAATGGAGCCAGAATTTGCAGCCAGATATCCTCACTCTCAGCCCAGATGTTTTAATGTCCCATGCACCACATAACATCTACCCCGCCCATTGTTACACATAAAAACACGGTAATGTTGCAAACAGATAGGTACAATAGGGACACTGTCGTCGTGGTAATGATTGCTAATACAAGTAAGCAACCTTTCCAGACTCACTTACCCAGGTCATGGTACCTTTTTCTTAGCTGTGCAGGGAGGAAGAGGCACAAGCCAGCTGCAGGCTCTCTGAATGGCGGTGGTTGGTTCTGATTGATCCACGTGGGCTCATTAAAAGCCCACTGTCCATAACTTGACAAATTGCATGTTAGCTCTGGAAAAACTGGGACAGGGTGACCACACAGAAGAAACTAGACAATCTGAATTTGACATGTGGCCTTAAAAGTCCCCTGAAGCTTTTTTTTTTTTTTTTAGCTCTCTCTGTCACCCAGGCTGGAATGCAGTGGTACAATCGTGGCTCACTGCAGCCTCCACCTCCTGGGCTCAGGTGATCCTCCTGCCGCAGCTTCCCAAGTAGCTGGGACCCCAGGTGTGCACCACCACACCTGAGTAATTTTTTAAAAATTACCTGTAGAGATTTCTAAATACATTTTCATCAGAGAGACACTCTATGCCAGCCCTGTCCCCTAGCAATAATGTCGGATACAACCATACAGTTCCAGGGCAGTGAGAACGGCTTCCCCAGTCTGCTCTGTGGGGGAGACTTCCCAGAGAAGGAGGTGCCAGAGCTCGATCCTGGAGAAGACCGGGAAGGAGATATCTGGCAGTCAGTTCCAGCAGAATGTGCGTGTTTGCTAGATGTAACTTTGTAAATGTGAGCAAATTTGTTTATAGATATGAGAGGTCTTGAGTGCTGTTGGGAACAGCATAAATCTTCCCCGGATTCCAGACCAAATGGCCCTAGATCAATAATATCCCAACTCAACTGTGCTAAAGAAACAAAATAAAGACTTCTGGTTGTTACCAGTGAAAAATTACGCTGTTCATTTTCCTATGGCAGTGTGTACATGTCTCAGCAATAACTTGCTGGCTCCTCAACCTGCTCTTGTGCAGATTTTTACACCTGGTCCCACTTTGCCCATAATTACCTTCCATGGCTCCCTCTGGATCTTAGACTTCTGCTGTCATTTCAGTTTCTCCTCTCAGATTTCCTAAAGACATTTTCTAAAAGCAAGGAGAGAATTTAAGTAATCATCTAGGAGATCGAAAACTAAAAAAAAAAAAAAAAATACCCTTTCTATGATACAAACAGACTTAACATCCTCAAAAAAACATCAGTTTTAATAAAAGCTTTAAAAGACTTGATTAGGAAGTGACTGCTTAACTTTTGAAAGTAACTAAATCAGAAAACGGATTTTTTGTATCTGAAAATAATAAATTGTTAAAAGTAAGCTTTCACAATCAGCCTTTTTAGTATTTGTTGAAGTCTGTAAGTATAATAAATGAATGACCAAGCAAATGAAATAAATAAATTAGGGATTTCAAAGGATATCCATTTAGTAAGACATTTTGCATTTGGTAATCAAATTATATCTGATTATCACAAAGGAGAGAAGGGGAGAGAGAGCACTAATAATTATGTGAACCCTAAGGACATTGTCAAAAAGCTCTTCCTCTGCTCTCATTAGTTCTCATTTTCTCTGTTGCTTACACCATGACCTTTTTACCTGGCATACTTGGAATCGAAAAGGCAGTCTTGGCTGGGTGCAGTGGCTCACGCCTGTAACCCCAACACTCTGGGAGGCTGTGGCGGGTGGATCACTTGAGGCCAGGAGTTCGAGACCAGCTTGGCCAACATGGTGAAACCACATCTCTACTAAAAAACAAAAACAGAAATTAGCCCGGCATGGTGGTGGGTGCCTGTAATCTCAGCTACTGGGGAGGCTGAGGCACGACCATCGCTCGAACCTGGAGGGCAGAGGTTGCAGTGTGCCAAGATGAGCCACTGCACTCCAGCCTGGGTGATGGAGGGATACCCTGTCTCAAAAAACAACCAAAACAAAAAAACAAAAAAAAAGAAATAAAAAAGAAAAGACAGCCTCACGTAAAACAGAGAATAGAGCATAGGGCCGCAGAACTGGAAAACCTAGTCAGCAAAAGTAGCTTGTTTTAGCCTCACTCCAGGAACTTCCTATAAGTTCACCTTTATTTTTTACACGCCCTGGGTCTGAATCCCACCATGCTCCACCGTATCCTTGCCTTTTGCTCAGTTGCTGGAAGAGTCATGAGCGAGGCCCCTCTGTGTGTGGTTCCAGTGAACCACGTGAACAAAGCCAGCCTCAGTAAGCAGCCACGTGTCTGGAAGAGGAACGTAGACCCGTGGAAGGAGCGCCAGCTTACCCCTGCTTGTGTGACCTTGTTGGGCAAGTCTTTTCTCCCTTCCAAACTGTTTTCCAATCTGTGAAATGGAGAAAATAGGATTCTCCTCTCCACTTGCCCAACAAGTGGGAAAAGGATCGTATATTTGAAGAGTCTGAGAGGGCGATCTTAAGTCCTAGCACCTTACAGGTACTTAGCAAATATTTGATGAATTTGAGTCTGAGCGAGATGACAACTGTATCATCCATCACCGTGTGCTGATGAGATTCAAACTGGGAATCATGTTGGTCAATGAGAAGCTTGATTTAGGAGGAAAGACTGTCATCCCCAAACATGATCTTGTTTGTGTGCCACAGATCTGGATGGATAATATGTACATCACCAGCTCTGTTACTTTCTCCAGCATCGTAGCTATTTTGTTTAATGTAGTTACAAAATACCAACAGAAATTGTCCCAGCTACATTTCTTTATCCTATTACCCATCTAGTGGAGAACAATGTGATTTGGCACATTTATTATAAGAATAGAATAGGCAATAATACATCTTGACTTTTTCAGGAATTGGAACGAGCGTTGAGTCACTTTCCTCACAAATGATGCTTTATTGATAGAAAATGTAGGTTCATGATAAATTCATAAACAGAATTGACATTTTGAGAAAAAAATCTTATTTATAATTAGGATCAAATGATCATTGTTGTAATATCTTAAATATATTACTATCATTCCATTTTTATTTTCAAAATGTTCACCTACCTTATCCCAGAATTATTCTTCTGATACTCTAGGATGCTATAATTTTATGAATCTATGTTTTATGTCAAATTATTTTGCCAATTTTACTGATAAAAAACTGAGGCTCAGAGGAGTCTGGTGGAGCCTCTAACACAGGGCTGATGCCTGGGTTTTGCCCACAGACATTCTGATTGAATTGGTTTGCACTGGCTTCCTGGCATCAGGACTTTTAAAAGCTCACAGGTGATTTTAACGTGAGACCAAGTTCAAGAACTTTTGTACTAACAGAATGGACTGGTTTAAATAAATCAAATATAGTTATTTAGCCAATTCAAGACTTTCTATCACCTTCCTGGCCTTTACATTTTAATGTACCTCCTATATGCCACCTACGTACTCTTTTGAAAAGATACTCCTAAGTCAAGATATTCAAAAGGAAGAAAAGAACAAGAGAAAGAAGAAAAAATAGGAGCCTCGATAATCTCTCAAGATATTCCATGTTGACTAGTAAAAATCAGCCCTACTCACACACAAAAAATGTACACATTCATCTTACTGTGTTGCTAGAATTTGTTAGAAATTAAGTGAAGCCCAATGACACTGTAATAATACATAAAACCACTTATTTATAGATTTTAAATGATGGCATGGAGTTTCAGTTTCCATATGGGCATTTTATCCTGTCCTTTCTCTAAAATAAATCTTAACTTGCCTCACATTTTCCCCCAAAAGGCAGTGTGAATTGTAGACAGAGAATTATAGGGCCATGCTGAAGAGAGTCAAGGGGACTTGGGGAGCCGAGCAGGTGGGATGGTTAACAGCACACTGGGAGGTGAAGTGGAACTGCTATTGAAGAGTCCTTTAATGACCTTGGAATTGTTTAAAACTAAATGGGGGATATTCTAGCAGTAAACTGTTCAAGACTGCCATGCTTCTCATGAGTTTACAGATATTATTAATAATAGAGTCTGGCAATGAATAGACTGCAAACCAGATCCATGATTCAAAACCAAAAATCCACAAGGGGATGAGAATTTTCTAAAGCATGATGCCTGAAATCGTTTCCCAGAGGAAAGCGAGGAATTCACACTACGAGTGACTTCACATCCATTCCCCAACAGGCCTCCCCACAGCTCTTCCCCAGGAACCCCTAGAGAAACGACCAGGAGACCAGGTCTCCTAAGGACGGTGGTGAGAGTTCATTTTCCATTTTGCAAACTAATTTTGTTCTTGTCAGTTGCAATGCTCGCCAAGTGGTGGATGGGAATTTCTGATTCAAATATTACTAACCTCAAACCACAACCAGCCTGTGTCAAACTTCAGAAACTACCCCCAAACCAGAACGTATGGTAATAATACTATAACTGTTTGTAAAATGCTGCCAGATTTGTCACGTTTAGAAAATTCATAGCACATTTTTGGCACATAATCTATTCTGAATAATGGTGACAAAGATGTATATATAAAACGTATGTTTTTAATGTCCCTATTTATTTTATTGATGCATGATAGTAAGTTAGCTAAATCTCCATCATCAATTTGTATGGCGCAGGTACAGATTAGATCCCTGCAAAGCCTATTTTTTAAGTCTTTTAATCCAATTCTGCTGAAAGCCTTCAAAATTTATGTAAAAACACTGCAGACTGTTTCATTGTCATGGTGGGTGTGTGTGTGTGTGTGTGTGTGTGTGTGTGTGTGTGTTTGTGTACAAGTATGTGTTTTACCTACTCCAGACACCTTATTTCATTGGAAAAAAATCCTGAAACATTTTAAGATTTATGAAGTCAAAAGCATCTCTGACAACTTGTGAGAGTTGTTTCGCTACTTGCATTGCTTCAACGTGAACTAATAACCCAAGGGAAGCTCAAACCTTCACTGGAATTTAAAGCTGGAGGCCTTCACCTCCAGGCCCCAGCATCTGAAAGAGTTGCTAGGAAACTTGACAGGAGATTAGGACCAGGACAGGGCTGGGAAATGATAAGGAAATCCACTGTGAGGTGGTGAGAGAGCAAACTCCTAGTTCAAGAACTAGCAGTGGGGGGAAAACCAGGTGAAGGCAAGGTTCTGAAAAGATGCCAGTGATGGAGAGTGAAAAGAAGGGTGGAGTTATTCAACAAGAGCTGGGTCTTTCCCAGTAGGTTAAGTAGGGGCTGCTCTTATGAAAAGCCAGCTTTCTTTCCCCGTACTTGCACCAGGATGGTAAACACAGCCTGTGCCCATAATAGGACCACCCTGTTGGCTCCGTGCCACTGTATTCTGTCCAGTGTCAGCCGGGCCTTGCTGCACTGCTTGCTGCACATAGGAGCCTAGAGTCCTAGCCCTAATAGGTCACGTTGACACATCCTAGATTGGTGGACACCCTGTCTCCACTTGACAGAGAAGTTTCTATGTGTTCCGCTGGGTCCCTAAAATGCTCAGCTTCTCCTTTAGTGACCTCCAGATAATTCCTAGGCTCCATTAAGTTGTGCCGAATATTCTCTGGTTTGTTCGTCCCCTAATTCAATTCTCATTCCCTGTCACCACTGTGCCACTTTTATCATGGAAAAGATGATTCACCGAGTATTTTCATTTAGCACCGAAACAGTCCTTTTGTAGCTGATGCCATTTTAGTGAGTGTCCTCAACTGATGCAACCTGGTGTGGGGAAAAAAACAAAAAAGCAGAGTTTCAGGCCTGGTTCGATGCTGACTCGAGCACTTTCTAGCTGTGTGACATTGAGCAAATGTTTAAAACTAAATGGGAATATTCTAGCAGTAAACTGCTCAAGACGGCCATGCTTCTCATGAGTTTCTCATGATTTCATCTTTCATGCTTCTCATGATTTCACCTTGCTCAGCCTCATTTTGCCCATCTTCAAAATGGGAATAATAATGACTAACATGGAGGGGAAGTTTGAAGAGGAAAGAGATCAGACATGTACATAGCAGTTAACACTTATGTCGTCTTCCTCTCCCTGCCATGCTCGTCTAACTTGCCTTCCCTGCACCTCTGCTGGTTCTGTTTCATCTTTGCCTCAGAGGAAGACGTAAACCTATACCTCCCCAAGGCAAACCGCTTCGCCTGTCCTCCGTCCCCACCCTGCCCTTTCTCTATCTTTCAGCTCTCCCTTTTCACTAGCTTCTTATCCTAAGACGACAAATATGCTCGAGTTTCTTTCATTCTAAAAAGAAAAACCTTTCCTCAACCTTCTCCACAATCATGTTTTTCAAACAATCTCATCGAAAGCTCCTTTGATCACTTTGCCGAAGGTAGCCTGGAGCTCTACAAAAAGATGGTAAGCAGTGCGTATGTAGTCTTGGGGGTGAGGCCAAGTAGAGCATCCAGGGTGGCCCCTTTCATTCAGGCAGAGCCTGACACTCTGCCAAAGCATGATACTAATATTCAGAAGACTTTCAGCATCATTTTATCCCTTGCCAAATGTTGAAAAACTTGCAAAAATTCTTATTGTTCAGCTTAAATTACAGGGGCCTTGTGTGTCATTCACCACTTTTAATAAAAACATTTTTTTATATACACCATTGAATTCACCCTTGTGTTTAGAACTCTGGATGCATAATCCTAATTCTTTGTAATGATCATCTGACTTCTCTTTGACTTGTAGAGTGAACCAAGAACTGGATAATATACTCTAAAAATGCCTCAGTAAAGGGAAGGCAGTCCTTTACACTTCTTAAACTTACAATCCTTTTATTAAAAAGTTTTATTCCTAATGGAGATGAAGGCTTCAATTCTGGGGTCTTTTGGGTACTCATTTATGGCCAATATTCTCCTGTTTTTTAAGCTTTCTTTGCCATGACCCTCGCACATAAACTCTTAACTAGAGACAAGCTGATTTCTTGTTTTGCAGACATGACTTTGTGGCTTCCACTGCACACACTACACACCAAGTATCACCTTCCTTCCTCTCTGCCTGTCAACACACTCTCCGTCATTAACGGCCAGGTCAAGCCCCATATCCCTCATGAAGTCTGCTGTGACTGTTCACGACAGAAAATATGTCCTTTCTCCTCTGAACGTCTTTGGTGCATCTAGCTGAGCCATCTAGCCACGCTGCCTTGTTACAGTTCTTTTTTATCTTGTTGACCTGTTTCACGATTTTACATAGTGTGTGCATATTTTGTCTCCCAATTAACCTGCAAGGTTCTGCTGGACAGGGATCACATCTTTCTCCCACACTTTGCTATTCCTAACGTAGCCCTTGACATGCTCGGCACTTCATGTGGCCCTGCTTCTGTTCCCTTCCCAAGTAGTATACCACTCTACTGGAATTTCACTCTATTACTAACACCAAAAAATAGAAATAGTGCAAATTGATATAATGAAAAAGCATTAGGGGTTTCCAGAAAAGCCGTTAGAATGGATTGTGCTTAATTGGCGATTCATGCCTTGGAACAGGCCAGTTAGACCCAAGTTGTGAAGAAAAGAAATGGAGCCGAGGGTCTAGAAGAGCAAGTCCCATGCCTGCCTTTGCTCGCCGTCATTTCTCCCCCGCCTACTGTACTGCCTGGTCCATGTAGGCATGCAGTTAATGTCCGCTGAGTAAGTGAATGACCAAATGCTGAAAGAAAGAGCAAATGCCATGCGGGGGGACCAGCTCATGCAAAAACAGCCAGCACATGATGCTTGATAAGCAGCAGATTTATTTTCCTGGGTGGAACCAAGAAATTACCTGCAAAATGATGGAGATGAAGAAGAAAAGAAAAATAACAAATGGCATTGAAGTGATTGCCAGGAGTTTCTTTATAGCAGTGAGTTGCACACACTCTGTTATCCATTTGTTCATTTATTCCACAATTGAGCATCCATTATGTGCCAACACCCTATCCTAAAATCTGGGGATTCTGCAGTGAGCAAAACACAGTCTGTGCCTGGAAAGACGCTGCAGCCTTTTCATCATAAACAGCAGATTTATTGTACATGGTGGCACATACTTATGACCCTGATTATTGTTATTCTAACAGTATTTAGTACAAGAGAACCATGTGTCTAGACTCAGTCATTGATGGCTCCAGCAGAGAATAGAGACCTTAGTTAAAATTAGCTCCAATATAAACCACATCATAAGAACAGATGATTTGAAGGCAGCAAGAAGGATTTAAAATTTAAGGAAGATCTTTCTGCCTGGAAGGCTGCCTGGGATTTAGAATGGCCAAATGAGTAGCTGTGGAACAAACCTGGGTTTATTTATGGGCCATGCAGAAGCCCAAGCTTGCCAGCCAAGACCCTTGGCTTTGGGTCTAAATGACGGGTTAAGAAGGAAAAAAATTGAAAAGAAGATGTTCATGTTGATTATTATTATTATTTTTGGTCGTCTAGATTAACTTGCTCGTTGACACGTTCCTACAGCCGTGGTTGGAATAGATTTTATTAGAAACCAAAAACAGAAATAATTTTTTTTTTTATTTAGAAACAAACCTCTGAGGGTCAGATGACACAAAGCAAATTAAGTTTAGAGCATGTGGAAATGAATGAGACCTGGGAGCAGTGCTTCCCACAACAGTGTTTCATGAGTAGACGTTGGTTGATTTCCGACATCTCATGAATTCTAAGATCGCGGCCTATGACTAGAAGATTTGGCCTTCATTTTTCGTTTATCTCATTTTCTTTCTTTTTCTCTTCTTTTCTTTTATTTTTTCTCCAGGATGATGGCCTCCCAGAAAATGAACATCAGCTGTCAGTAGCTGGAAAGATAAAGAAGCATTTCAACACAGGCCCCAAGCCGAATAGCACAGCAGCTGGAGTTTCTGTCATAGCAGTAAGCATCTGAAATATCCACCTATAACTTTTTTAACGCAACCCACCTAAGAGACAGGCATTACTCAGGAGATTCTCCAGCCAGAGACAGCAGAATGGGTCATTTCTTTAGACAGCTCAGCCACTTAATGCACTAGAGGAGGTATGGGACTTATATATATTAGATGTTCCTGCAGATCATTTCCCTGGGTTTCACATTATTATCCAACACCTCCAGGGTGTCTTGCAGTATATATTAATTTCATGATTGATTTATTCAAAACAGAAAACCTCCCCCATGCTGGACTCTGTGCCAATGCAAACTTTTTGGCTCTAAGAAAGAGAGTTCACAGTGTCCTTTTGCCAAGATCTAGAAAGGGAAGAGAAGCTGGAGAGAGATGACATTGCAGGGAGAGCTTGGAACACTGCAGATCTTGATACTAGGCCTAAATTAAAGTCAAAGCATAGCAGAAAGCTATGCAGTGAGATTTTCAGTGAAACTGAATTACTGTGAACACCCAACGAAGTCATGATGTCTTGCTCCTTAGAAATTTCTGTTCTTAAAATTGAAAGTCTTTTAACATTTACTATTTTACTGATGCGGCTGCACAAGGACTTTTTTTTTTCTGTTCTATGCATGCAGACATACACTACATGCAATTTGATCACAGCTCTAGGCAAAGATTAAATTGGGCCGAGGAATAATGAAACCTCATACTTCCTGGTGTCATATTCTAGAGTAAATAATCAAGTTCCAATTACTTGAGTTTTTAATAATTTCCTCTTTTTCCAGAGTATGTACATTTTAATAGCATATTCAATCTGAAAATCACTTGAGTTGTTTTTCTTCTCCAAACAAAGAATTTAAGACATTATTATGTGGACTTTTTCAGAAGTATTTATGCTACTAAACAGTACCTCTGACTCATAAGTAGTATTGAATACTGGACTACTTCTCTAGGTGTTTTCAGTTTCTTTCTTTTTTTTCTTTTTGGGTTGTGTGAGGGCTCTAAATAAAACAAGATAAACAAGTAACCTGTTGGATACCACCAATCCCGGATCTGGGTTACTACGTATTTGATATGAGATTCCAGAATTTGCAAATGTATGAACGCGTGCATACATGCTCTCGTACAGTTTGCATGTCAATAGTGATTTACATGCGTGTGAGCAACTGGCACATGAGGAAAGTGAAAGGGAATGCCTACTCTTCCAGATGCTCCTCAGTGCTGCTGAAGTTTTACAATTTCAAGTTGTTCTTGCCCTCTGTCTTTAATTCTTTCTAAGAAAATTCAATGTAGAAGTAAATTAGCCTCTACATCTTCCATAGATGGTCAGTGTTCTTTGTTCTGAGCTGATATTCAGTCAGTAATTTTTGAAAGTAACACTCTCATGGTGATTCTCTACCAAACCAGACATTCTATACTCTGTTTCCATTGTTCGTTAAGATATAAGTCTATTCCAAACATTTGATTCCACAGTTTTCTTTTGGAATGGACTGCCAGCACGCTTGTCCATGAAAGGGACTGTTTTTCTCCTGCTAAGGGCTTACAGCTGCTAGAGAGAGTGCCTTTTCCACTTCTGTCATTTTGCTTTTGTTTTCTATTTTTCCCCCTGGTCATTTATTTTAATCAGTCTTTGGTTAAGTTTGCCTTGGTTGCTCAATATTGGTTTGTTCACAGTATTCTAGCAGTCTTATAATGATTAAGGGCAGGAACGTCAGGCAATTTTCCAATTGACAGACAACACATATTTGAGGGGGAAATCCTATTTTAATCAAACTTGGATAAATTCTGAAGCCTTATTCATATGAATTCATTAAAACCTCATCTAGGTGGATCTTAAAACACTCGTTAGTATTTGGAGATCAAAGATCCACTGTTTTTTCCCCTAAATGTCATGATTGGACCACTTTGAATGCAATTTTGAATGCAAGTTTCTCAATTCATCACTAACACGGTTTCCATGGGAACTGCACAAACTGGTCATATACTTACAAATTGTAAAGCGGGCTGTGTAATGCTGAGCTATGCGTTCGTTGCGTGCTTGTTTACTCTTTACCACTGCAGAGTTTTGTTTTGTTTTTTTAAATAATTATCAACTTAATTCAGATTCAAAATAATTGGCTGGTTTCAGAAAACTATATCTTAAAAACTGCCTGCAGATCAACAGCACAATTCATATGTTAACTATCAGCACTAATATTTCAAGCATGAAAGGGACTATCAATGTAAATTTCAGAGGTTGTTTTAAGAGAAACTAGTCTACCATGCTACGTACATTTAGGCACCTTCTCCAGAAGGCTTTTCCCTGATAAACATCTCTAGCTTCCGGAAGAAACCGGCTGAGGTCACTAGCCACAGGGTGGGGCCGGGAATTACAAACAGGCCATTTTGGCCACCTTCATTGTATAACTTTCAGAATAGCACTGAATACGTCCAATTATATTGTATAACCGTTTTTTCATTCTTAAAGTGCAAAGACTGACTATCAGGGGACTATCACAAGAAAAGGAAGCCCTGGCATTAAGTAATATTCCAAAGTATGACTGCCAAGAAAGTCTATTCTGCTATGAAGCAAAATAAGTGGGAGGTAGAAGACGAATTTTTTATAAATGGTATATTCTATAAAGATTATTTGATAATTTAATAATTTAATATAACAATTAATTTCCCCACATCATTAAAAGTTCAGGAATTGATATAATACAGTGATGATTTATATTTTATAGATTTACAAAAACTGGTTTCAGCATAAATTTCATTCACACAGAATTTTCCTGGGTATATATGCTCTCCCCAGAGGCTATAAAATAACGTATTTTCAACTGCCTTTACCATAGGACTAATTTTTTTTAGAATTACATGCACCCTTTAGAATTTATTTTTTAATTATTGTTTAGGATGCAGTGTTAGTTTGTGGCTTGATGGTGGTGGGGGATCAACAATTAAATCATTAATTTTTAACTAGTACTTCTCATTCCTTAGTTAGAAACCTAACTACCTGCTGGAGATCACCAGTGCTCAAAAAGGAATCTGAGACACGTTTTGCTTTCTTAGAGTGACAAAAGAAAAAAGCATACTGTGATAACCGGCAGCCTCTCTCACAGGTGTAATTTATGATGTGAAGCTAGTTTAACATGGACTCGTGGTTCTGAACTGTAGTGTGTTTGTTCATGTTGTCATTTTTTTTATTCTGCTTCACACTCCCTTCGTTATTAAGACCAAAGAAAGGACAAATGATAACTCTATGTTAAGGTTGCAGGAGGGCCTTGAGTTGGCTAGGGGAGTGATTACCAGCTGGACAGTCACAGGGATCGCATACCCCTCCTGAAGGAGGAAAAGTGCTCTGACATTAGGTCAAGCCATGGATTAGGTGAAAACCATTGCATTCCTTAGAACTGCAGCAGTCTGCGCCTCTCAGAGAGCCTCCATTGTCCCTCTGCTACCTTCCTCAGTAGTTGGGGGGATTAAAAGAGAGAGAGAGAAAGGGAAACAAAAGGTTATTAAAATGCAATTTATAGACATAAAATGAATTAAAGATGACATTTTAACGGTGAACTTTTTGAGAGCTGAGGGAAGAGAGCGAGGCATTATTAGATTTGCTCAGCTTGATGAAGAACCGATGACTAAGATGTCAGTTTCAATTTATTTTTCCTCATTTAACACTGTTTATTATTTTAACCAATGATTTTCCTAATGCTTTAAAGTTCTTCTTTTGCATTTTGCTCATGCAAATAGAGCATTTCAGTCTAATTGAACAAATCCATACTAATCAGCGTGCATGTAATTGTGACACTGGGAAGCTTAGTTGTAAAATGAGACCTGTTATATGACACTTCGCCTGTAGGTGGCAATAGAAAGCTGATTACTAAGTAACTGTCTTTGTGGACGAGCATACACCTTCCTCTTCCTGAGAGCAAGTATACTTCGATTTTTTTTCTCAATAAAATGAAACACACATTTTTAACAAGATGAAAACCTCACACTGCATTTTATGGACACTGGGATAGCCTAGTTTATAATCAGAACACCAAATCCTCCAAGCAGTTTTTAGTTTAAATGTCTGGTGCCCTGGCATGTTTTTGAATTGCCTTTGTGAATTTAGAAGTAGAAACTGTCATCAGCATCATACCAGTAATGCACTTGAAAGAACACATGAGCCTCTCTCTGAAGAAAGGTATGCAAGTTGCATCCTCTTGTGGGCAGAATGGGAAGCGGGCACACAGCATGATTATTGTTCTTCAGGTTTGGGGGATTGAATCTTTTATTCCCAGGTAGCCAAAAGCTAACATCTTATTCCAGGACCAACAACTTTGAGAACTTCTCCTGTCTTCTATTAATTGTACTTTGTGTTAATCATAAGCACTTAACTGTACATATGCATTTTTAATATACAGTGAAAACTTTTTATTTCATTTTCCATATTTTCAGAGAAAATTTATTGACTGTTTTATAGTATATTTTAGTTTAGAAATGTAATTAAGATTCACCTTTAATTAGATCATATACCTTTTGTAAAAAGGAAGAGATTCATCTTTAAGAGTAGCTCTGCTTTCGAAGATTAACTGAGAAATGTAAAGTGCTATAATTGATGAGCTTTCAAAACCTGATTCTTTTCCTCTTTCATTTCATAGTTATGAAGCCCTCAAATTTAAGCCTTATGTGGTGATACTCTTTGGGGTCCAATCTGCTTTCTCTTAAGTGACTAATGCTGATTTCAGTACTTTACTGAACTGTGAAGCATTTTCTGTTCTATGGCATGTGAAGAGGTGTTTATATCTTTTGAAATTGAGAGGACTTGATTAAATGGTCATGACCAGATCTATATGAGCATATTGGCCTCCAAGATATTCATGAGGGATTAGTGTCTTTTCTTGCCTTTTTGTCTGCACTATGCAGACTTAGGATATTAGCTAGTTACCCTGCAGAAGAGGCATCGTAACTATATATACATATAGAATCAGTGAAGAACAGCTTGGTCTGGAGTCTTAATTCTTTAGCACGATGTTGATCCACTGAGTTGCCCCATTTCTCTCTGCTCAGCTGGACCACGGGTTTACCATCAAGAGATCAGGGTCTTTGGACTACTACCAGCAACCAGGAATGTATTGGATAAGGTATGAGATGGTGCAGCTCAACAGTCAGTGTTTCCATGGCAACGTGCTGGCAGTCTCCATTAACCAGTTCCTTTGGTGGATAAACATGCTTTTGATTTGTTATCCAGTCCATATGCTGCTTTATCAGTTTCATTTTAATCTTGATTGAGATGCCACACCCCCTCATTCCTTTTTTTCACCCATTATTCACACTGACATTTGCCAGCTTTCTTTCCATTGCACATGCTCAGTATGAATTTTCCTTATGGTTAAAAGGACAGTATATTTAGTGCCAATGCCAAAGCATTTTCCTGATGTTGCTGATTAAAACAATGATTTCCAGTGCTCTTCTGTCCCTTAACAAATGGAAGAACGATAGCACACTAGTGTGTGTTCTATAGAAGCATATACTGTCATTTTAAAGTCATGAAGCCCAGCCTTGACCTGATTAGGTGGATAACAATGCATTGACACTTGGTAGTAGAAGCGCCTCAAAGTACAATGGGCTATAGAATGCATTGTGTGTGTTGGTAAGCTTGTGTTTTCAAATTCTCCACCTTTTTGTTTTGTTTTTGTTTTACTGTTTCCTCCTCCCCCTGGAAATCCTTCTATGTATTAGCTATTGCATGAATTTATTTTTCAATATTTTGTAACTGTCAGATTATTTAGCTGGCTTATCTGCTCAAGCAAAAGGGATTATGGGAGGTATCGATTTTTTTTAAAACTGGGTTAAGAATTCTATCCAATCGCTTTCTATTCTGGTCAACAGCCCTGCCATTTCCTTCAAGGGGCATTGTTTGTGTCTCTTTAAGTTATCCACAAGCAGGATGCTTTTTGATGGTTTGAGAAATGAACTGAGAAGTCCTAGGGAGCTTGTTTTCTCCATCTTAATGTGTCTGAAATGATCTCCAGGTAACACTCTATGTCTTAGTATTTGAAAAAAAAAAATTTCCACTGGTTTTGGCGTTTGTTTTCTCCAAACTGTGGAGCCTATCTGTAGTAAGATAGTGTCTGCCTGATACTGTTTCATGATTAGACTGCAAAGTTTAAAAAAAAAATAAAATATATATGTATTTGTATATATACATATATAATGTATATGTATTATACATATAATGTGTATGTGTGTATATATAATACATATATATGATTTCAGTCCCAATTGTTACTCCTAGTTATTTTTCTATAATCAGACACTCCAAACATAGTACATAGGAAAGCAGAAAGGGGCATACCTTGACAAATGATTCACATATACTAAAATCACGATCATTTCCAAATCTGTTTAAAGCAAGAAAACACCCACACCACAATAAAACTTTCTAAGATCATTTTGACATAGAAGACTATTTGTGTCTTCTCCATGTATAATGCATGTAGGAATTGCACATTCATTTATTTAATTTACCTACATAATTAGCCTTATAGATGTAGAAAGAACTTGATTTTTGACCTTATATTGGAGGGGCGAGGGTGAGTTAATCATAATTTGCCTTTGTGCAGACCCTTCTTTTTTGACTTTGTAACACAGGAGAGGATTCATCCATCTCTTACTTTTACCTGAAAGAATATATACTTTCAGAAGACCGCACATATCAGGAATGCACATCTCAATAAATTTGCATGAACTGATCGTGCCCCTATAGGCAGCACCCAGATCGGGCACAGAATATTCCTAGCATCCCAGGGGCTCCCTTCCAGGAGTCCCTTCCAGCGTTTACCCACAAGGGTAAACACTGACCCTAGAGTCCAGCCACATTAATTAGCTTTGGCTGGTTTTGTTTGTTATGTAAATCAAATCACACCATGCTCCATCCTTTTGAAATTTTATGTCTCCTAACCTCAGGAATATTAACCAGATATATGTGTAAAGTTGATATACAATTAAAATAGGCATCAAGTATATCTAATTACAGTTGTGCCTATTTGTGTTATAAAAATTACACATATAAAGTCATAAATTAAATTACTAAATTTGTAGGATTAAGGGTGGGAACAAAACCCCAAGTAAATACAGTAATTAATAAAGGTAGCCAAGTATAAAAAGGCCATTTAAGTAAAATCCTAGTGATGGTTCCCATCAGCAGACAAAGTGACACATCTCTGAATAATGGGCAGGAGCAGATGGGAGATAATCTCTTTTTTCTTGCACACATAAACTGCTCTGTTTTCCAGCTGGGGCAGTAACAACTATGTTTATAGTTAATGCTGTACTGAACAGCGTACCCAGTATGTAAAGCTAAATTAGAGAAACGATGCTAAAAACTCATCGGCATATATGCTTAATTAGGAAGTTTTATAATGCCATTTAGCCCCAGAACATACACGCTCTCCTTACTGATTGCAAGTGCTTGCCTTTTATCTCCGCAGAAGTGGGAGCGTTTGTCTAACCACGGTGGCAGCCAACTTTCTAACATAAACAATCATTACAGGCGAGCATTCCCACTCCCAATTGTTGTGTTTAAAGCGCTCATGGCTGTTTTTACTGCTCTAAGCAGAATGCTTGGGAGTGGGCTTGCTTTTTGTAAAGCAGAACACATAAGGGCACAGGCTGGGAAAACCATCTCCTCAAGGTGCCCAGAATTGGTCTGTCCCTTGTAACCAGTTTTTTGGTGATTGTACAGAAATGGTGGGCGTTTGTTTTCCCCTTTCTCTCCATTCTCCAGCCTCTTACCATAAAGCTGCTTCCAAGTGAGCGGCATCCTCCACTTGACCCATGCATCCAGGAGACTTTGCTCCTGTCACCCAGAGTCCGGGGGGACGCTGCCCAGGAATGAGCTTACTGGGCTATTCCATACGCTCCTGCCCTAACATGCCACCATTTTCCCCTGCTGCAAACCACTGGAAAGCATTTATATCCCATTACAGTTTCCCCTCCTGGAAATGCATCCTTATTCAAAGGGGACGCAGTCACACACATTTCTACCTTTTCCAAGTGAAGCTGTCACCATGGCAGGTGCTATGCCCTGTAACACATGGAGAAGAATCCTGCACCTTCAGCACGCAGAACAGGGCGACAGCCAGAACCGGGTAACCCAATTAAATAAATATCAAAACAAGACATAAGCTAAACATGAGAAATAAGATAAAACGGGGAGGTGAGCTAGGACAAAAGGGTGGTTGAGTTCCCAGGCATGACGTGACTAAAATGTGCATATTGGATTCGAGCAGCGTCCTGAAACAGTGAGTAATGAGGCAGAGCGGTGGCGGCCGCGCGCCGTCTTTGCAAGGCTATTAAAAGGTGTCATGCTCAGTGGTTAAAAGGAATGGGGTCAGTTAAATGCATCTTGCTCGGCGCAGGTTTGAGAGAGTGTTCCCCTGGAAGCCAGGGAGGAACCTCGCTGTGGTGTGAGAAGGGCCCTTGGGCTGGCCTCGGCCAGACGCGGCCAAATGTACCCAGCAAGTTGCAATGCATTGCAGGTTGCTCAGTGGGAAGTTGTCCTGGCCTTGCTGTGCCAAGTGAGAACGCGGTCCCCCCATGGAGAGCCAGAGTATGATTAGCAGGCAGGGGCGGACGCTCCACCCGCTCCAGAGGCTCCCTCTGTAACAGAGAGTTGGGGGGTTCATTTTAACACATCAAAAAGTCATAGATTTAAACTTCAAAACAACTCAGACTGTGGCTGGAGAGAAGTCTCAGGAAAGTAGTGAGGATTGGTCTTGCAATTGTACCTTGCTACTCAAGCCTGAGTTATTAGGCCAAGAGGCTCAAAAGATGAGTGATACCTATGCCTGTTGCGGCGTGAAGGTCACCAAGGGTCATTGGAAAGAACATGGGAATCCTGAAATATTTGTGTTACATTTCCCAACTCAAACAGGTTGCTCACTGAGATTTTATTTTCTTTTGTTTCAGAGGCCCCTTAAGAGAATTCCAATGACATATATGTCTTTTTAAACTGTAGCTTACTTATTATTAAAAACGAGAAAATGCCACGGCATTCCAAGTCTTAATCATTGAGTGTAAATTGAAGTGAGATTTTAACATTTTCCTAAGATTCCTGATGATTCTAGATTAACTGGAAATGATGTCGTATCATATTTATTCTGCCCTTGCCTCAGATCTTCTTTCCCAGTTTTGACTTAAGAGTTAACATCTACGTACGTTTCTACATATTCATTTCTGCCATACTTTATGAATACTCCTTAGTGAGGGTCATTGAGAGGATAGAGGTTTTTTCTCTTTTTCGAGATGGAGTTTCACTCTTATTGCCCAGGCTGGAGTACAACGCCACGATCTCGGCTCACTGCAACCTCCACCTCCTGGGTTCAAGAGAATGCGCCACCACACCTGGCTAATTTTGTATTTTTAGTAGAGATGGGGTTTCACCATGTTGGTCAGGCTGGTCTCAAACTCCTGACCTCAGGTGATCTGCCTGCCTTGCCTCCCAAACTGCTGGGATTACAGGTGTGAGCCACCACGCCCGGCTGAGGATAGAGGCTTTATGAGGTGTAAACGTGCAGAAAATCATACATAAAGAACTTAATTCTAAGTATCAACACACCTTTTATTAAGAAAGGGTGTAAATGTTCATAGGGTGAAATAAACAATTCTCAAGTACGTGTCAGACACAAGGCACTTTTAGAAATTAAAAAGTCGTGAAGGCTGGGCAATGGCTCATGCCTGTAATCCCAGTACTTTGGGAGGCTGAGGCAGGCGGATCACCTGAGGTCAGGAGTTCAAGATCAGCCTGGCCAACATGATGAAACCCCATCTCTACTAAAAATACAAAAAATTAGCCAGGCGTGGTGGCAGGCGCCTGTAATCCCAGCAACTCGGGAAGCTGAGCAGAAGAATCACTTGGACCCAGGAGGTGGAGGTTGCAGTGAGCCGAGATCGTGCCATTGCACTCCAGCTTGGGCACTAAGAGCGAATTTCCATCTCAAAAAAAAAAAAAAAGTCATGGAGCTTGAGATGAAATGAACTTGATTAAAAACTGGCAGCCCAGTGTACAGAAAAAGTGTGGCTTTGGAGTCAAGAAGCTGTGGGTTTGGATCTAGTCCACCCCACTTCTGCAGAATGACCTTGGACAAGTTACATTCTCTCTCTGGTTTTCAATTTCCACACCTACAAAAAGGAGAAGAGTGTTATCCACCTTCCACATCTGTGGTGAGGATTAAATTAGCTGCCTGTGCAAAAGTGCTTTCACACAACCCAGCCCAAAGAGGAAAGTCAAAAAAAATTGCTTTCTGTTTCCCTCCCTTCCAAGACCAAATTACCCACTCTACAGTTTTTCCTGAGAAAACTGATCTCTCTCCAGAGAGAGGCATTTGTTATTAAAGTAGACTCGTGAACTTTTTTTATGCTCTGATTAGGGTAAACTGCTCAGTAATGTATATGCCATACTTTTTGTGAGCCTTTGTGGCATTATGTTTTACCTGAAGTAGCTATAGCCGAAGTTCTGACGAAGTATAAGTTTAAAATGTGAGACTCTAGGACAGAGATTGGCAAACTATGGGCAATAGGCCAAATCTAGCCTACTTTCTTTTCTGTAAATAAAGTTTTATTGGAACACAGTCACAGATATTCATTTATTAACTGTCCCGTGGCTGCTTTTGCCCTACAGCAGCAGAGTTGAGTAGTTGAATCAGAGAACCATGTGGCTTGTACAACTTAAAATATTAACTATCTTGCCCTCTCCAGAAAAGTTTTCCAACACCCTTTCTAGGGGGAAAATATGTCTAAATTAAAAGACACCGTTGTACAAATGCAAATTTCACAATACCGGGATTAGGGCTTGTTAAAAACTATATCTCCACTTTAGTAGAAGAGGCCTTCAGTAAATATTTGTTAAGTTAACAAATAAATGGTTGAACTCTCCAAGGAAGGGACCATTCTTTCACTGATTTTCAGGATAGACATGTTTTTGAAGAGTTTGGGATACGTCAAAGTTTGGGCAATCAAATCACATATGAGATGCTCCAGAATAACATCCCTCTTTTAGCAATCCAGGACTAAGGCTTTTGCCAAGGTATAAACGGTTTCTGCAATAAAAGGAGCTACCCCTGACTTACCTGCTTTGTAAGCACTACATTTTCATAGAGTTTCTTAAGGCAAATGTGCTTTTGGTGGCTGTTTAATTTACTGATTCGATGGAGAACGAACATGGTAGTTCCGCTGAGGTTGAGCTTCTGTAAGAAAATCAGGGGCTATCGGGCAGAGGAAGACACACGAATTTTGTCCTGACCTCAACTCCCACCAATTGGCTATAATTTTAACTCTCTGATAGGAGGCCATCAGAAACCCACTGCAGAGCTAGGCCAGTTTAAGACTATTAAGAACTAGGTCTGCAGGAGAGCCTGCATTTAAGATTAGTAGTGCAGAAGCATAAGGTCAGCTCGCCCAGGAAAATGGGGAATAATATTTAAGATAGTCATGCCCAGAAAGTAAGCAGCTTGGAAGGCTACTCGAGTTGCATCCCAGGAAGACCTCCTTTTCCCATTTTAATGGTCATCTTTAAGGAAAGCCATGCCATGTCTTCAGATACGGTGCCATTTCTGGCAAGGCCTCAGAAGGATATGAAAGCCAAACTGTGTTTGAACTAGCATTGCTAGGTCACAGTAAGCATGAGAGTAAGCCCAATAAAACGAGGAGGGTGGACATTTCAATCGATTTGTCAGTTTAATTTTACTAGCAAGCAAAACATTTCCAAAATGACAAGCAAATCGTAATGTAGTCCCCACAGAGTGAGGGTAAGCAAAAGAAAGGGTTCCTGAGATTAATGTCCCAGCAGCTGCATCCCCAGTTCAGTCTCCTAGGTAGTATGAATAATGGATGGGCTAAAGGCAAAATGCACAATAATGTTCTTTTATTAATGAAATGAAGACTATTTGTGATGGCTAGCAATAAATTAAGAAAAGCAAAAAAGGAAAAGCAGTCAACGTTTGCCTCTGAAAAATGCAGTTACTTAAATCCAATAATTACTGCCATGACAGAGAACATCGCCTCACAATGAAAATGAGGTACATCTCTTGCGAATCCTTTAAGTATTGCAGAACAGAAATATGGTTGGTCCATAGACTGGAAGGCCTATTGTTTGCTAAGAGAAAAACATAACCCATTAAGTAGATTGATGGTGATATTAAGCATATTCATAGAATTTCATAGGTGAAGGTTTCCCTAGGGATCATACACAATAACACCCCTTCAGTCTACGGACCTGGAAATTGGGGCTTGATGTGGTTAGAAAACGTGTCCAAGGTCACATAATTAGCTGAGCTAGGACAAAAAGCTAACTCTCCTGCCTTCACCTACTGCTGCTTCTAAGGGGATTACGCTAACGCTCCCAGACAAGACACGCATTAGAGACGTGGGGTGACTCAGGCTGGCAAAATCTAAGCTAATGCTTCGGTTCATGTTCTTGATTATTCCTGACCTTCCTCCTCTATGCTATGTTTTTCCTCTAACATTGCAGATATACCAGATGGGTAGTTCATATGTCTTTATGTTGACGATGTACAAATTTAATGTCAGAACGAAGGATTTAAACTATCTGAGCACATGTGGAGAACAGTGTCATTTCATTTTAACAGAAGGGGCCACTGGCCAAATTCAGTAGATGTATCCTTTGTGGGAATAAATCTGATATTAGGCAGGCACTGTCTTATATTGATGTATGCCTGGTGTTACGGCAGGCACCAACATGATGGGGGATGGATTTCCCTAAGATTTCCAGCTACCATGTGTGCAGCCACCTGAGTTGCCGAGGTAGCTGGCGTTATTTTACCATTCCTCTGTTTTCACACTTGACCTAGCATCTGCTACGGGCTTTGTGGTAAGCCAGGGCTTACAGTTTGCGGTAGGAATATGCAGTGTTTCTCTGGGTAGGACAGGTTTATGTTAGTCCATTTCTCTATACCGTTTATTTAATCAACCATGTGTTCTCTCTTTACCAGCTTCCCCCAGGCCATCACTACTCAGCTCTCACCCAGTACACAGCATAGCAGTCGCTATCGTGCACATATTTGAAGTAACTAGGTTAGAACTGCTTCCTTGGTTACCACTGGTCAACTCCAGAATCTCAAGATATTTCTTGCTCACCTCTAACCTGTGATAATTAGCACCAAAATGTGATAATAATACACTCTTCAGAGTCTCTTAGGAGCTCTTAATGAAGTGGTAACTTATTAAGGAAACACCTGGGATTTCTATTGCAAGCCTATTCATGTAGTTTCCAACAAAGCTACAAACTGTGAATAAAATAACTAATGAAATAATAAATCTGTTAGGAACTCTTAAGTATTCATGGAGCCTCAAGCCTATACCTGAGGACGTCCTTAATTTATAAAAATAGGTATTAAGAAGAAGAGACGCTATTTGCTTGATGTCTGGGGATTTTTTGTGATTGATAAAGCATAAAGCTATCCACATACACACAAACAAAATCAAGTTAGCTCTTGAGAAACCAAAATAATATAATCATAATAATAAAGCTGCCTTTTAGAAATGGTTGAAAGGGCTCAGAATCTGAAGTTGCAATGCAGGATTTCAGAGGAACACATTACAGTTCAAATGCTTTTTTTTTCTGCAGTGGCAGGGAAGAAATTTTCAATTGGATTACATGTTGTATGACAATGCCTTGTAAAAATTATAAAATAGCATATTGTGCTATTTCCTTGGTAACTGCATCTGTCCCAAACTGCATATATGGGCTACAAAATTCAATTGGAAAAGATGAACTGCACATATTTCAGAGTCAAGTTAATTTTGTAGCCACAAACTTCTAAACATCATACAGGACAGTGTTTAGTGTGGTAAGACGTTAGACCACAATAAAAGTTTGCTGGATGAGTGAATTCATAAGAGAATTTTAACTTTATCTGACATAAGAATTTGGTCATATTCGAAACATAAATTATAGTCCTAAATGTTGCCTCTTACTTTTAACTTCTTACTCTTTTGAGTTAGCGTTGCTTTGAATTCTATTTTTTGTTATTATTATTAATCAGAAAGTATATAATCCCCTAAAATAATGCTGTATTAATTAAGAAGTATTTAATACATACCTAATATGTGTGCCACAGTATACTAAGCATCTGGAAAATGCAAAGAAATTTCAAATTCTACCATAAAGTAGTTGGCAAGGTATTTGGGGAATAGGCAAAGAAAAAAATAATAGAAGGTCAGCGTGCAATTAATTTCCAAAAGTTTGGTCGAAACAATTCTTGCCTAAGGAGTTAGGAAGAAAAAGTATGATACAGGAGATAAAATTTGATCAAGTGTTCAAGAAAAAATAAATTGGCCAGGCGCGGTGGCTCACGCCTGCAATCCCAGAACTTTGGGGGACCGAGGCAGGTGAAGCACCTGAGGACATAAGTTTGAGACCATCCAGGCCAACATGGTGAAACCCTGTCTCTACTAAAAATACAAAAATTAGCCAGGTATGGTGGTGGGTGCCTGTAATCCCAGCTACTTGGGAGGCTGAGGCAGGAGAATCACTTGAACCCAGGAGGCGGAGATTGCAGTGAGCCAAGATCGCGTCACTGCACTCCAGCCTGGGCAACAAGAGCAAGACCCCATCTCAAATAAAATAATATAAAATTAAGTTAAATCAATTCATAAATTTGGGTGGGAAGAGAGAGGAAGAGAGGTAATTGCATATTGGCGAGTACCTTGAACCAAGGTGTAGATGTGAGAATAATTAAAGCACATTCAGAGATGTATCAGTTTGGACTGTTTTTTATGGCAAGTGAAGAAAACCAAAACCAAACTGGCTTAAGCAAAAAAGGAAATGAATTCTTTTACATAACCCGAAAGGTTCACAGGATGAGTCTGACTTCAGTGATGGATGGATCCAGCACTCAGTCCATGCTTGGTTTCTTGACATTCTTCGATCCTGTCTCACTGTATTGGCTTTAGTGTTGGACTTCACATGGTACTAGGATGGGAGAAGCAGCTCCAGGCCTGCCATCCTCTCAAAATTGTAAATGTGAAGTTTCGGCAAAAGTCTTACCATGTCGTATTGATGGGGTTGGGTGCCCATCTTGGGCCATTCATGGGTATTGGGGAATGCAGTAAACTCAGGCTTGCTCCTGGGTCACAAGTCCACCCCAACCCTACTCCCAGAGTTAGAGGTAGGGTGAACTTCATTGAAATCACAGAGTGTGGGGAGTGAGGGAGGTGTTCAAAGGGAAATTAAGATATGGTTAATCATAGGCAGAGTAAACAGATGCTGTGCCTGAAAATCAAGTGTCCACTAAAGGAAGACCACGAGTCCACTGAAGCCATAGGATCACTTTGAGTAATAGTAGTTATTACACACTGGAAGTTTTTACTGGAAGCACATTGCAAAGGCTGGGACAAGGAACTGGGCTTTCTGAGGAGCTGTAAATAAATTGGACCCTGTAGAAATTGATCTAACAGCTGTATTCAGGATGGACCAGAGATGGGTGCTCCAGAGAGAAGCAGATTGCCTCTACTGTATTTTCTTATATTTCAAAAGCCACAAAGTTATTGAAGAGAGAGAAACAGATCACCTCCATTGTACTTTCCCATTTTTCAATTCCACAAAGTTCATAGAGTATCTACTGTGTGCTATGAACTGTTGAAAACACAGAGATGACGTCCAAGACTTGACCTTGGTCCTCCAAAGAGTCTACAATGTGGTAGGGAAAACAGTTCATTAGGGTCAATGATGGGGGCAGGCAGGATGAACAACGATAGCGGTACTAGATTGTCATGGAAACAGGGGAAGGAAGAAGTTCCTAAAATACTTTCTGTAAGCAGAGTGAGCTGGGGCCCAGAAGGAGAGACCTGAGGGCAGGGACGCCCTCTGGAACATCTCTGAGAGCAAGTCAGTTGGGAGCCCTCAGTGCTGGTTTGAGAATACTTTGAGGACCTGAGGGTAGGAAACTGCACCTCTGTCATCAGATTCAGGTCTCCTTAGGAGTTTACAAGCCTCAAAATTCAGAATGTGTACAGAGGATTGTGTAAGTGGTGGATCCGCCTGCTTCTCCTAAGAGAAGTTTCTCTGATCATCAGTGTGGAGAAACCACTGTATTTGGCCTTTGATGCTACCTGCGGCCAGTGTCTTCTCCCTAGCTCATGCTGGCTGGGAACAGAGAAGGGAGGAGCTGCCGGGAGTGCAGTGACTTTAATTTATTCTTTCAATAAATTTCAGAGTAAATGGGCAGAAACTGCTTGGGCTTTGCACAAGAGAAGATTGAGTTCTCTTCCTAGTTAGCAATGCATATGGGCAAGTCTCTTCACACGCCTGGGCCTCAGTTTCCCTGCCTAAAGACAGATCATTGGACAAAAATGCGTTATAAATCCTCATTCAACTCTAAGAGTCTGGAAATCCAATAGAAACAACCTTGAACCACTTATTCCATGACACATGCCCATGACCATGGTACGTTTCCAAGAATAAGGGTCATGAGGATCCTGGGGGATCCATGCAGCTGAAAGCTCAGGAGCATTTGTGGACGAGGCCTTATCTACAAAGGTGAACATTTAGAAAGCTGCTGACTAGGGAAATCTGTAGGAGTGGCCAAAACTGACTGCTTCAACAGGGACAGGGCAAGGGCTTTTGAGGCAGGACAAGTAAGGAAGAGAATAGGATTGTGCTTATAAGGATTTGCAGAAATGAAAGTGAAAATGAGGGTGAGGGGACCATCGAAGCATGGGCTCAACATTAAGTGCCACCAGCTTCTGCATAAACTGAATCCCAGTATTTTTGAGGGAATGGTATATTTCAGTGGCTGCAGCCGAAAGTGTGAAGTATTGAGTGGATAATGGGAAAACAAGGTAAATATCAAGAAGGTGCCAGTGAAAGTGAAGGAAGGAGGGAAAGTACTGAGTTAAACTCTAATGTGGGCTTTGTGCACATTGCTTTTCTGTGACCTGCAGTTACTTAATTTTAAAACAATGTCTTACATCGAATTGTAAAGAAAAGAACACGTTACATTTCTGGGAGTCTTGGCTGTTTAGAAAGCATTGGCACATCCATTTCTACCTATAGCAACTCTATGAGATTGGAAAGGTATTCCTTATTTAAAAGATGAGAAAACTGGGTGAATGGTCAGCAATGGACAGAGTGGGACGACAAAATCCCTGACCACAGACATGATGTGCTTTTCTTCCCCCACATCTGACTGCCTCTGCTCACGAGTCAGAGTTCATTCCAATGCCAATGACTTTTTTCTTTCTCAAGGAGGTAGAAATAGAAAGATTTTTATGACCAGGAGGAGTTTATATTACTCTTGGATTAACTACAAAATGCTTTTTATGTAAGGCAGACTAAATAGACGTCTGTTTTTTTACAAACATTCAACTCTACACAAACAGAACATTTCAGTTTGCTTTGAAAGCAAAATACCATGTGTTGTAACTTTACAATGTTTTAAATAAAGTTAGGAATTTGGGTTTATGATACTGAAAATATCATAAAATCAGTGGGTTTAAGACTAAGAACTATATGAGGATACTTAAAAATTCAACAAGTAGAAGAATCAAACAAAGGTGGCGACGTTTCAACAGACAAGTTACTGAATCATTGTATTAACAATCTAGTGAGACAAGAAGTGAATTATTGAGGTTTATCTTCCTCATTGGTTTATAACACTGTTCATTCAGTGTGTGGATAGTTTTTAAAGTAGAGCAGTTCAGCCTAACGAAGCCTAACAGCCTAACAGCCTAACTGTACTGGTTCTCCACACTGCCTCTCTTTCTCTCTTTATTACTTTATTTTGGAACTTTGATTGGCCTACTTTAGATCTAAGATTGCCCTAATGCTATACTGCAGTTGTATGAGGGGCTTAGTTTTCACTTTGTTCTCAGAACCAGGCTGGCTATAAATTTATCTCTGTTCTTTGAAGGAGCTAACAGTAAATTTTCAAGAGGAAAAATGGTGGCATATATCCCTGTAGAGGAAAAGTAATCTCTTAAAAGTAGAATAACCTCCAGGCTACATCCTTTTAAAGAGGGATTTTCAAACAAGAACGCCTTCAACTTTCATATGTGTTCTATATTTTTCTTCAGATATCATACCTACTCTTCTGCTTTCCGTGTAGGGTTTCTCTGTAATGATCGAATTTTCCCCCATACCCATTAAATCTGTGATGAAGTCATGCTGTCCCCCATTCTGATGTCATAATAACTTCCAGAGCTACAGGCAGATAGCACATCCAGGAATCATTGGAGGTCTCCTCAGGAAATTGAGGCATAGAGACTGGGAGTTGGAATACCTACGAAACTGAATCTCAGTTTCATAAATTACCACATACTACGATGAAAATGAACTTTGTAAAGTGACGTGGGAAGGTTTCCACTTGGTTTAATTGCATTCAAAGAAGTGTTCAATTTCAGGCATTGGCTTCATTAAAATTAAACCAATCCTTCCCAGAGATTCAGCCACACTCCCTCATCAACAGGTAATCAGATCATTTAGAGTGAGGAGGGGCTAAAAGAACAGGATGAGCAGTGGCTCCGTTTCCATGTCTGACTGTCAATTTCATCACCCTTTATCTGTATTATGCAGCTACCCTGAGCTGCATGTTGATTCGAGTTGCCCAGGGAGTGTTTTTACACACAGGATGCAGACACCCCTTTACGGAGAAGGTGGGGGTGTCCTCTGGCTAGCCTAGGAGCCACCAAGGGTAAATAAATGTGGAGCTAGCAAAAGTCTGGGGAGGGCCTGGGATGGGTCAAACCCAGTACACCATCCATCCTGCCTGTGCCTGCAGATGTCATGACCAGGTCACTGAAAGACCTGGATTTGTGGGGGAGCAGAGGACTCCCTGAGAGTGGTGACTGTCAACAAAAAGTGAGCCATGATGGACAGGTGAACTTGGCCAGTGTATTTTTTCTGACCTAAGAAAGTTCTAGGAAGAGTTTGTTTTGCCATTTCCCTCGCCCTAATTGTCCTCTTTCTCATTTTATGCCCCTGCTAGACCACCGCTCTTGATAAGGAGAGGCAGGTTTTCCGACGAAGACGCGACCAGGATGTGAGGAGCCGGTACAAGGCGCAGCCAGCTCCTCCCGAACTCAACTCGGAATCGGAAGACTACTCCCCCAAGCTCCTCCGAGACTGTTCGCTCCCCCAACTCGCCCTTTTAATAAGACCCGTTTACTCAAAGTCCTAGCTTAACCCTTTGAGACTCTGAGATTTTTTTCCCCAAATTTGTGTAAAACAGTTTCATCTGATCTATCTAGCGCTCAACGCTTGAATGGCAGAACTGAAAGTGTTTTCAGGTATCTTTGTAGCGGTTTCCCTTTACTGAATGAGATGACACGTGGTGTTTGTGAAGATGGTTATTTGCTGCTAATAGAGTCCTCAAAGGGTTAAGGCCAATTTGCAATTTTTTTTTTTAAACTTAGAAGCAGTGAATGTTTTCATCAGTCAAGCTAGAATCTGCAGTATGTAATATAGCACTTGTTAACCCTCTGAGTGCATTGAATTTTATTGAGAACCCTTGCTGGGGAATTTTTCAGGACTTTGGATGTATACACACGTTTATTGATTTTACTGCAGATCAAGGGGTGTTGTTAGATGCTGAAATGTCCAGAAAAGAAGGACATTTAGAATGATATCTTGTTTGTCCTTTTCTGTGGGTTTAGAACGTGGCAGGTTTATAACTTCGACACATGCACGACTCTTTCTTCTTCACAATCCTATTAAGAAACTGATTTTTTTTTCATTAGAGATGTGACTGTCAGTTGCAGTGAGTTCTGCATCAGAAGTGGAGGGAATTGGGTTTGTGGCAAAGAACTTGACCCAGGAAATAGATGGTGCCCCCAAATTATCTCCACATGAAGATGTACTGATGATGCCCCAGAAATGCTGCTTCCATATCAGCTGCTGCCAGCGCCAGCGCAGACTCTCAGGGTGTCACCATAGCTTGTCTTGCACTTGGTGAGCGGGGGTCTCTCTACACAGTTTCAGACTTCTACAGGAATGAAACAACCGGGGGGGAAAAGAGCAATAAATTGCCCGGTGCTCTATAGGGCTGGAATTTCAAACAGAAAGAGGAAATAAGATCCTGTGCTTTTTCTCACCTGCTTTTCCATGCACTGTGGTCATCACTGTGCAATCTACATCTAGTATGAAATCCACACATAGGAGAGCTGGGGCACAAGGGGAACTGGAGGCAAGTGCTTTGCAAGATGGCTGAGGAGAAAGCACACTGGGAACACAATCCAGAATGTTCTAAAAATAAGTTTTCAGTGAATAAACCAGTGGTAAGACAATTCCATGTACATCTTTAGGTTACCTATGTAGTCTCCCAGGAAGAGCAGGATGAAGGACCTAGATGATACCCCTGAGGATAAAACCTCAATCCCCTAAAATGACTTTTTTTAATACTACAATCTTCATCTGTCCAGGATGTCATAGTGTTTTTCTGTCTGTGGGCCAAGTCCTGTGTGAGACCTGTATTTTCACTCCTGTTACCAAATCTATCTCCCTAGCATGGTGTCTCCAGGCCTGAGTTTCTTCTGGAACAGATTCCATTTTAGGATGGGGGCTCGCAGCTTCTGTGCATCACCGCAGGGCTCAGAGAGGATTCTCCTGGGGTGTCTTAGAGGCAGGTGGCCAACTCAGGTGTGCTCCCAAAGTTTGCTCAGCTCTGGAATCCACAAGACAACCAGAGTGGGATATCTCATGAAATGTGCATCTGGGTGGCTGAACAGTATACCTATGTTCCCTGTTTTGAATATACTTTAATATCTGAGAGTCTTAAAATTTGTGAACAACGTTTCTATAGTCCTTTATTTTCAAATGCACATTCATCTTGCTGCATTTTTCTCTTCAGCCCTGAAACTATGGTCTACATTAATATGGATTTTTAAATCACATGTCATTACTTTTGCAACACCATCTCCAAAATGTTTTGCTCTTTTGCATTTAGGTTCATCTCTGTGGTCTGCGTTGTCCTGACATGTAAACAGCATATTATTTATTGAGATTTCTTTTTCTCCCTTTAGAGCATCCAGAAGTGATAACACACAAAATCACAAAGTAGCGTAAATCAGTAAATTAGTTGAGTTGTTTTTTGCGGGGAGGTGAGGGTGGGGGGCACACAACACCAGAAGAGTGTTGGTGTGTATGTAGAATCCACATTGGTGAGGAACACCGAACTAGTCGGAAATTACTGCTTTCTCTAGAAATATAAAGTAAAGCACTATTCCAAGGCTACGGAGTAGCTCTACATCCTGGCCTCAACTCTAAAAGTATGAAGAATGCAGTGGCAGAGACCTACCTGCAGTGGACTGTCATTTTCCTTTCTTTTTCTGAATTACTGCATTTTCTGTGGGCATTAAACATATTGCTACAATGTCTGGTGTACTGAACCTGCAGCTTATGGCTCAGGCCTTTTCCCATCCACAGCTAGGGGGATTCTGGACTGTGTGAAGCTGGGGAGTGTTTCTTAGTGCACTGTGGAAGGGCAGCTCAGAAGAATGCAGGGCCCATTCAGCATGGGGGATCCCAGCACGTCACTGTAGAATTTGAGTGATCTCTGCTGAATAAACAGTGGAATGTGACCAGTCAAGTAGAAATCTTGAGTAATCAGATGGAATGCAATCTTTCCAACATTAAGCTACCAAGATCCTGAATGTCAGAGATGTACTCAGAGGGTTAACAGACAAGCACAAGGCATGCTGACTACATTGGTGTATCCAGATTGCTTTGCTTTTAGCCAGTGCTTTCTAATTTTTTTCTCGACATTCTTGGGATAGTTCAAGTTTGAAATAATTAAGTGGTGGTGTTCTTTAAGGAATTTCTATAACCAAATTGATCTTATTTTTGATTTCACTTATCATAGAACAAATATGTACCATTATGGCAGTGTATCTATGTAATTATCAATTTAATCATCACCACAAGTATTTCCATATTTTTCTCCCAAGTATTTAATATAGCTCTCTTATGGTGGTGGCCTGGTGATGGGGACTGTCTTTCTTTTGCTGACACATGACCACCCATATGGTATTTTCAAGGGAATTTTAAGATTCATCTTTTCAGTTTGATAGTAGACTAGTTAAGGAAGAACTCTTTCATTACTTGCATCATGTAAATCATCTCTGTAGACGTGTTCATGTTAATGAACACATTTTTTCTCCACATTGTAGCAGAAATCATTTTATTCGTCATAATCAATGAATATGTGATTTGCTCCAGATCGTTAGAAGGAAAAGTAAGATTTCAGTCATCAAAGATGTTTTTACCGTAGCCCTCATCTAACTTACACGTGGTGCATATTAAAAATAAGCAGAAAAAAATGTGAATAAACTACTGAAAACACTTGGTGTTTTGTGTTCAATGAGACCTTCCTGCAACCTGCTCCCCCATGGGTGGCGGTTAACAGGCCTGTCAGATATTGTTGAAAGAAAGCAATATATCTATGAATGAAGGCTAAAATTGCAATCCTTTACCCTTTGAGGCATATTTCAGTTGAAAACAAAAGGAAAAGAAAATTTGGCTTAGAGGGTCACAGAGCTCCCATATGACCAAGTCTCAAGCACATTAAATCACAGTTGTTTACTGGCCAAGGGCGTCCATTAGACAACTCTATCCCTCGTGCTGAAGCTCAATCGTGCTGAGGGAGAGCTTTCTTAATATTACTGTGTTGCTCCTAGCCCTCTTCTGGGTAAAAATCCGTCAGCATTTCTATGATAAACTCCTATTCTCAAAGGTTTTTAATTTGACCGTAAAAATGTGCCCCAGGCTGAAGTTTGCTGCACAGGGCCTGTACCTAAGAGTGAAGGTTTCCTTCCTTCTCTTTCCAACTTCTTCCCCATTCTCCGGAGAAAAGAACAACAAAAAAATCTGGTATGGCCCCTCCTTAATAGTGATTTGAGAATTTTGGAAGGCACCAAGATCCAAGATGGTAAGTCGTAACGTAGATACTTGCTCAGATGCATTTTTAAAATTTAATGGCTCACCTGGCATATATTATAGATAACACATCTTTTCTGTAATTTGTAAGTCAATAATTTTTTAAACTGCTACATGTTATTTTTGTTTTTTGCCCAAAGATTTTAAAGGACTTGCAGTTGGTCAGTCCAAAACTCAGTTTTCTCTACATATTGTCTGCCATTTCCATTAGGAGTTTGGGAAAATACTCTCACTCAGACCCTTACTTTGCATGCAGTTTAGAGGGTCAGATATGTGCTTCTTTGGGGGATAGAGATTTCCTTAATTGTCAAATTTCATGGAGCCGTTTTATTCTGTTGGGAAAAATAGTGATTAAAAGCACTTCCAAAATTAACATTTTTGACAATTCAGGATAAGAAGCAAGAGAAAATAACACACTTTACTCTTTTCTTTCTTAAAGGCAAACAAATCAATGAAACTTGAGGACACACTGAACATTTGATAATTGCAAATGTGCTTTAAAAATTGGTTCAATGGTGCTTATACATGAAACAATAACCAATGGGGTTCTTAGGACTGTCAGAAGGAATCTTTACTTTGTATGTAATTACATACTAGAGGAGGAGGTGCTTTTAAGCCAGTCTTTTCTTTTTAATGATCTCAAATATGCAACCATTCATCCAGTAACATTAAGGGTCGTAAACCGGTGGGGAAACAGGAAATTCAATGTACAGGCTTAAAATGTCTCTGGTTAGAGTGGGGTTTTTGTTTGTTTGCTTTTTGTTGGGCTTCAACACCAAACATCATTTCTGTGATCAAGCTTCTAGCTGGCATGTGTTTTGATCAGGAGGTTTACCATATCTTGCCCATAAAACGAACAAGAGATCTAGTTTCTTTTTTCCCTAAAGGAAGAGCACCCTCTAAAATTAACCATACCTGTAAGTTTCTTCAGTATTTGCTTTTGTTAAAAAAAAAATTGAGACCCTTAATGTTGCTTTAATGTAAAACTGTATATTTCTGTCTGTGATATACTTTATTAATTTAAAGTGAGTAATAGTTCTAAAGTCTTCACTGTCACTATAAGAGAAAATAGAATTTTAAGGTGATGATAAAGATGCTATACTGTCCGTTCATTCCAGCCCAATCAAATGGAGTAAGAAAAAGTCCTTGAATAGTTCTCTAGGGACAATTTCTCACTTGCCATTGACATTAATCTTTGGTGTATTCTCAGAAAAAATAAAAAGAAATTGAAACTGGTCCAAGGTTATAGTCATAGCCTCGATAACTTTTTTAAAAATTTTTATTAGGAAATTAATACTAGCCTTTTCCAATCTGGCTGAAAGAAAATTATTAATGGATTAGTTGAGTGTGAAATTAAATAGTATTTTGCTCATACATACTAAAAAGGTGGGTAGGAACTTGACGCATTTAAACAAGTTTCTGAAAGGTTTCAATTTGACCCAAGAAAAAAATTCAATGTTTCCTTTGAAAATACTGAATTTATCACTTGCTACATGTATCAAATGGCATAGGTTAATCTTTGATTTTCAGAATCCTAATGAAATAACCTTCAAACAATATGTGTCCTTAATTGAAGGTAGAATGAGATCCAATTTCCCCCCAGTCCTTCAGTTTAAGTGAATACGTTTAGGTTAATGTGGAATGAAATCATCTGTGATATATTATGTTCATTTTTCAACTGAGCTTTTTTGATGTTGCCTGGTTTTATGTAAAACATGTTCTTAAAGTTAATAAAATAATAATACTTGGTGTATGAACTACCACATAATACCCTAGCTGCAGGGTGCACTCCTCAGTTCGTTTTGCCATATTGGAGTACAATTTCATTTTAGTTCAATTCATAATTGACACATTCAGTCCACGAAGGAATAGCCCAGCTGTGTTCTTGGGGGGGGAT
Organism: Ateles fusciceps; assembly: GCA_036589455.1. NCBI lineage: Eukaryota > Metazoa > Chordata > Mammalia > Primates > Atelidae > Ateles > Ateles fusciceps. Next base: position 928,611 of record JAZHEH010001878.1, read on the forward strand.
TCTCTCTGTTCAAGGCTTTAAAAATTAGTCATGCGGTCAGAGTGTAGCTTTCCCACATGTCCTCCATAGCACGGTGTGTATTTCATGAGCATAATTCAAAACAGCTATTCCAAAAATGTCCCTTTTCATATATTACCTTCCTGCCTGGGCCACTGACTTGGATAAACACAAATAAATCAAATACCATTCAGCCTTATTTTATCCTTCAACCTATGTGCACAAGCTCTCCCGAGAAGAGTGCTGTTTTATCCACTAACCTGTAATTAGCTGCCATTTTTATAGCAATTTCCCATTAGGCATTCCATGCGTAATATTGACCTTACAGAAAATTGCAAAACTGTACAACAGATTTAAGTTCTTTCCTATTGAGCTTTTCAATGCTAGGAGATTGAAAAGTCAGCCAGCAAAAGTGACTGCAGGTCCCCTGGTGTCCTATGAAGGTGCCAGAATATCTCCGAGTGCTTGTAAAATTAGCAGTCACCTTCCCTGCCATCAACAGGCGGCTGCTGCAGCTGCTGTTTTCCCTTTTGCTGTACTGTCGTGAAGTCACTGGGTCCTTTCTAGATTCTCCGGCAACTGCTGAGAAACAATAGCTAAAGTGATTGCTTCCTAAAGACCATTACCTTGTTTTACGAGGCTGGCAGCTCTGCCAAAAACCTGCCATCGAAAACCTGGGCCTTGGTGTGAAAGCCTCAAGCACAAGTCTGGAACTGGAGATGCTAAAACTGCCACATATGGGAATTGGGAGGAAGGGCCCTCCACAACCCCTGGCCATTTGGATGGGTAGTGGGCAAGGCAGCGCTCATTATGTACAGGGAAGGCAGTCCTGGAAACGGAAGTAACTGGGTAACAAACACAAAACAGGTCTAGGAGCAGCCTGGAAACATTCTTAAAACATCTCCTAAAGGGAATAAAAGCTGTGCTCTTCCTTAGAAGGTAGCCTGCTCACTCAGGAGCCGCCTCCCGGGCAGCGGAGGCGGTCCTCGAGGGGAAAAAAAAAGAGGTAGCCTGCTCCCGCAAGCTCCAGGAGGAGCACCAGGGGAAGACGAGGAGCCACACCCAGCCAGCTGGACTGACCAAATCCATGCTGGCCATCAGCACTGTGACAGATGTCCCGGCCAGCTTGCCTGCACTTCCAAATCATTCATTTAAATGTTTCTTGAGTGAGTGCCAACAACATGGAAGGCACTTCGTTTAAGCTGAGAAAGAGAAACTCAGCTCTCCATGTTTATTTTCACTATGGGTCAGAAGACTTTAAAGACGAGAAAATATATCTCAAGCTGGAAGTTTTGCCATTTATTCTGAGACACTTAGTCCAGGGTTCAGCTGATGTACACACCCACATGTAGCAAGACCTTGCATATATGGCAACTTCCAGCCTCTAACTCGAGGATGTGTCTACCATCTGCCTGCTCAATGGTACATGCACCCCATGGTACTCTTGGCTTGACTCCTGGGCTCTGAGCTGGAAAGCTTTCCCGAGTCCTCTCTGCTGTCTCTAATTACTATGAGATTTCACCTCTTGTCGTGCACTAATATTGCACTATGTCCATTAACCCAGCAAGCGTTAGCAAGGACCTACAGTGGGTGATGCACTGTGGAGGCTGAGATAAGCCACAATTCCTGTTCTGAAGAATTTCCATCTAGGGAGAAGCATTTTACCTTAGATGTTCACGGGGTGGGGCGACTGATTTATCACTCACAGATGGCGGAACACCAGTTTGTCAGGGGCACAGAGTCACTACCAGCCTGAGACTGGCTCTCAGCATGTGGAGACCGTGCAGGCTGCTTGCAAGCCAGCCATCGAGTCACATGCAAATATACTTGTGGCCCACTCTATTACAACAATTCAAATGTCACCCTTAGTAAACCCCTAGAAAGAAGAGAGAGAGAAGAAAAGAAAGAAGGGAAGGAGGGAAGGAGGGGAGGGGGAGGGAGGGAAGGGAGGGGAGGGAGGGAGGGAGGAGGGGAAAGAAAAAGGGAAAAAAGAAAGAAAGAAAGAAAAAGAAAAAAGAAAGAAAGAATGAAAGAAGAAAAAGGGAGGGGAGAGAAAGAAAAAGAAAGAAGAAGGGAGGAAGGGAAAGAAAGAAAATGAAAGAAGGAGGGAGGGGAAAAGAGAAGGCAAGGAGGGAGGGAGGAGGTGAGCAAAGGAGGAAAGGAAGAAATAAAGGCTGAAGAGATAAAGTTTCCACGGTCTTTTTTTTTTTTTTTTTAGAGACGGGGTCTCACTATGTTGCCCAGGCTGGAGTACAGTGACTATTCACAGGCACTATCCCACTACTGCTCAGCTTGGGAGTTTTGACCTTCTCCGTTTCCTGCCTTGGCCAGTTCACCCCTCCTTAGGCAACCTAGTGGTCCCCCACTCACAGGAGGTCACCATATTGATGCCGAACTTAGTGCGGACACCTGATCGCATAGCGCACTACAGCCCAGAACTCCTGGGCTCAAGCGATCCTCCCACCTGAGCCTCCCTAGTAGCTGGGACTACAGGCACGCACCACCGTGCCCGGCTACACAGTCTTAAAACTGGAGTTTCATCTGGAAAGTTTAAAAGGAAGGGAAATATCAATGTCTCCCAAAGTGTGTCCCTCAAAACCAGTCCTGGGAGATGCGGTGTAAGAAATCGGGGAACACTCTTTGGTGTGAATCTGACATGGGTCTTGGTGTCCTCCACATTTTCCATCCAGGAGCACTGTCCCCCCTGTGACAGGGTGAATGATAATAAGATGTCATCAATGGCTCTATCTGTGCATTCTTGGAAGCAGGAGGTGGAGCCTTTCCCAAGAATCTTCTAATTCTCACACGTCATTGTCCATTCTTTCCGGGACTTTCAAAATCCTCTTGGAGAATCTATTCTCCACCACCTGGAAGGACATGCCCTGAGCCTGCACTACTAAAAGGAATTTTAGCCTGGTGAAGCCCTCCTCCATGCCCTCCCCCACCACCTGTCAGGTAGGCGAGTCATCTGCTACTACCTCCAGCAAGTGCCTGTCATATGCCCCTGTCCCTTTGCTGGATCTGGAGCCACACGATGAAAGCCCTAACCACTGCCTCTCCCACACTCCACAGGCCTGTGTGGGAAAGAAGTAGACAGTTGCCATCCTGCATGACCAGGGGTGTGACGGAGGAAGGCACAAGACAGACACAATGGGATCGCTTTGGAAGGTCATCTAACTGCCGTGGGCAATCAGATGCTTTCTGAAGAAAGTGTCCCTGAGAGAGGGCCTAAGAGATAAGCAGGAATTAGCCAAGAAACGAGGAGGAAGACGTCCCAAGTCATGGGAACAATCAGCGCAAACACGTGCTTAAAGAACACACAGGCACTCAGAATCGGCGAGATGGAGGCTTCAAGTCAGCCCCAGTGAGGCCAGGGGTAGAGCGCAGGGAACAAACTGGCTCATCTCCTGGCTGTGCGAATGTGCTCAGGATGGGGTAGGCAGCTGTAAAATGAAACGGTGCCGAATGCCAGGTCCCAGGGCTGGCTAAGGAGGAAGGGGGTAGGGAGGATGGCTCTGGAGGGAGCATGAGAGACCCCAGGCGTTTCTGAAATACGGTGGATTCCAATTGCTCCTTCTCAGCAATAGCAGAGAGCCACCTCCTTGTGCAAAGGAGTTAGCCATAGGTTAATTCTTTCCTAATGCGTAGAACCTCCTGCTCACAAAGCTTATCAGCTCACCACTCACGGGGAAGACCTCCTTCTCTCCTATGTTGTTCTGGGAAAGAGAGAGACAGAGAGGATAGAGAAATCCACTGACCCTGAAAATATTTCTCTCCCTCCTTCTTCCTGGACAAATCCAAATTGTCACCTTTCCCTTACAGCAGGGCGATAATTTATGGTCCACCTGAGAGAGGTTTTGCTATTCCATCAGAATTACCTATTAATTTGCTGGATTCCTCTGATTAAGCAGTGAACTTGTCAGTGCAGCTGGCTCACCGTCCAGAATGTGAAATATCCTTTCATTTTCAACAAGTAAATCAAGGCCCAAACCAACTCAGACGTTTGCAATTTCTTCTCTTGACATGGTCTCCTCTGTTCCAAATGTCTCACATGTTCCATTTTTTAATAACATTTTCTAAGTTCTCTGCTATCTTGCTGAGCAAGCCTTTTTTTCTTTTCTTTTCTTTTCTTTTTTTTTTTTTTTGCTTCATGAAAAGCTCCTATTGTTTCTACTTACCTTATAGAGGAAGGTAACGGTTCACGTTGGTTTCTTAAATTGGAAAACTGAAAATATTCTGCTCAGGATGGAAAGGAAGCCTCATCCTAACATATTTGCCTGCTGATTTGCTCAAAGGACTTCTCCTGCCTTGTGGTTTTATGGATTTTTCTGAAATGCCCACACTCGAGCATGCTTTTCTGCAGAAATCTTGCTGAAAGGTATGTGTGGCCTAATCCTGCCGCCGCCTCTCAGGGTGTTCTTAAAGAGAGCGTTCCTCTCTCAATATGTTGTTTGTACTAAAAAAAATCTGATGGATACCCAGCAAGGGGGAGAGAAACAAGGAGCACCTATGTAACCCAAGTCTCCCCAGTGCCCACGGATGCGTTCAGACGGGTAGGGACAGCCAAGAACCCTGGGCCTGGATGATCCAGCTGCCAGAGTGATGTCTGTTCACTGCTGGGCCCAGCTATCTTCAGGATCAGTGGATCAGAGCTTCATGGTCCCTCCTAAAACCAGAGTCCAGGGGGCAGTGGGTGCCCTTGTGCCTAAGTGATCACTCCCATGGGTCACACTTTGACTGTCCAGCTCAGCTCTGTCCCCAACCTGTCAGCAGGGCTTGCTCTCATGGACAGGAACTTTCCAGGCAAAAGAGAGGCCAGGGTCTCACTGGGCCAAGCCAGGCCCCAACTACTGGCACCTGCCTCCTCCCAGCGCCTAGTTCCACTCAGCTGTGTTTTAGCAAAAACAGCAGGTAAACCACTGCCAGTCCAAGTTCAGTCCCTGGCCTTAACCTACTCTCCTCCCCAGAGACACATCTGCTGCCTGAAATTCATGTGGCTTCTCCACCATAAGCACTCATGGTCTCACTTCTCCTTAACGTGGCCCTAAATGCAAACTGGCCTCTGGGCAAACGCTGGCCTTGGCCACCTCTGTGCCTCCTCAAGTGTGCAGATTTGGGAATCATTCCCTAAGTGAATTTTCGCAGGAAAGACCACAGGCCCCTGTGCGAGGACCAGACACCATCTGGCGGAAGTCAGAGCACAGCTGGCGGGCAGGCTGTTTGCTGTTCACTGTCCTGTAGGTCCCAAGCATGCCTCAGAGAAGCCTTAGAGCTCAGGCCTCGCACCGCGGCTGCTCCTGTGTTTCCAAGTTTCCCAGTGCACAGCAGCAGCCCACAGTGCCATTGCCAGAGTTTCCAGCAGAGATACTACCTTGTCATCCTGAAAGTACACGTGTATGTGTGTGTGTGCATGTAGGTGTGTATGCGTGTAGGTGTGTGTATGTGGTGTACATAGTTGTGTGTGAAGTGTGTGTGTATGTATGTAGGTGTGTATGTGTGTGTGTATGTGTGCAGGTTTGTATGTGTGTAGGTATGTGTGTAGGTCTGCATAGGTGTATATGTGTGGGTTTGTAGGTGTGTGTAGGTGTGAATAGGTGTGTATGGGTGTAGGTGTGTATGTAAGTGTATATGTATATAGGTGTCTATGTGTACTATGTGTATAGGTGTATGTGTGTGTACGTGCATAGGGGTGTGTGTATAGGTGTGTATGAGTATAGGTGTGTGTGTGTAGATGTGTATGTGAGGTGTGTAGGTGTGTATGTGTGTATAGTGTAGGTGTGTGTATATGTGGGTAGGTGTGTGTATGAGTGTAGGTGTGTATGTGTGTGTGTAGGTGTGTGTGTAGGTGTATGGGGTATATGTGTGTACAGGTGTGTATGTATGTGTGTAGATGTGTAGGTGTGTAGGAGTTTGTGTATAGGTGTGTATGAGTGTAGGTGTGTATGTATGTGTATGTGTGTGTATGTGTGTATGTGTGTAGGCATGTGTGTAGGTGTAGGGGCATATGTATATATAGGTGTGTATAAGTGTAGGTGTGCATGTATATGTGTTTAGGTGTGTATGTGTGTAGGAATGTGTAGGTATGTGTGTAGGTGTGTAGGAGTGTATGTATGTATCAGTGTGAACGAGTATAGGTGTGTATGTGTGCGTGTGTAGGTGTGTGAGGTATGGATTGGTGTGTGATGTGTATGTGTACAGGTATGTTTGTAGGTGTGTATGTGTGTAGGCGTGTGTGTATATAGGTGTATGTGTATGTGTGCAAGTTTGTGTATAGGTGTGTGTGTGTATAACTGTATATGTGTAGATGTGTTTGTGCATGTGTGTAGGTGTGTGTGTATGTGTGTTGGTATGTAGGTGTGTATGGGTGTAGGTGTGTGTGTGTAGGTGTGTGTGTGTGTAGCAGTGTGTGTAGGGGTGTGTGTAGGGGTGTGTAGGTGTGTATGAGTGTTGGTGTGAGTCAGCATCATCACACCCTGCAGCCAGCCGGCCACTGTGGGCAACCTCCCTGTTCCTCAGCATCTGCCATCTTCTGTCCTCGTAACCATCACCCTCTCCCACAGTGTCAGTCTTAACCGTTGGCTGTAACTTGGGACCTCGTCCCGGCCAGCACTGGCTTCCTAGAGCTCTATTTACTCTCCTCTATTGCCTTCCACTTCATCATTCCACACAAGTAGGGAGGCAGCTGCAGTAACTTTAGATTTGAGTAGTCAGCCTCCAAAGTCTTCTTGTAAATCAGGAAGGCACGATCTGGCACTGGGAAAATGAGGCGTTCCTTTCTTCAACAAAAGTTTACGATATTTTCTGGTTGAGGGGGGCAGTTTCTTGTCTCCCAGCATTCCCCCAAATGCTGATGCCCTTCACAGATATCTGATGTGAAAGTCTGCCTGCTGGCTATCAGCATCTTAAAAATGTTTACGTGTGAAATCACTAGACCATTATCTTTCTCCCACACGAGGCCCAGCTTTAACAATCAGCCAGTTGCCCTCTGATATTGACTTTCTTTCTTCCTGCTGCTTAGGCTGACAGTAAATGCCTGCTGGGAAGGCTCTTGCCCGCCTCTGGAGAGCAGAGAGGCCTGCTGCGCCCCTTATCTGTTGATGTGGATACATCAATGGGGTCACGGGAGGGAAAGGACCACATCTGTAAGTATAAGCAGGGACTCCATTTGTGCAGAAGATGAAAACCTCTTCGGGCAAGAGTTTGAAATTCCCCTTCTCTTGGGAAGCCCTAGATAGTCCTTCATTTGATTTCAGCCACACCTGCAAACCAAGTATAAACTAGGGCTTCCAACAAAGAGAATTTGCAAGCTCACAAATCATAGCTAATTCAGTCCAACGTGGTCCTCCTGGCAGCTAGCCATCTGAACAGAGATCTCTTCACAGGGATCAAGCAGCTGGCCATAAATATTCCCTAGGGACTCTTACCACAGGTCACCAATGAAGATACAAGTATGAATATCACTGGTGCTTTGATACCACCCAGGGACACGCTCACAATTTGCACAGCCTCAGGAGTCTAAGCAGTGTGATGTATCTGCTTAGAGCATCAAGTTCAAAGTCTTGTATGACAGGAAACATGGCTGATAAGGACATTGTGGGGACTTGTATGTTGTATTAAATAATGAAGTGGGTTGTGGGCAAGGCACGGCATGCTCAGATGGATATTTTGAAAATATGACTCTGAACAGAGTGGAGGGTTGTTTGAAAGGAGACAAGCCTGGCAAGTTGAAAACCAGTTAGGAGACTTTTGTAATATTTTGGGAAGAGATAGTGATATCCTAAAGTGGACAGTGGAAATAGAGATGAAGAAGAGGAAATGCACCAAGGAAATATTTAAGAAGCCAAATCAATCAGTACAAGTTAATTATTTTACTTGGGTGATATGGTGGGTACGGTATGACCAGCAGAGGCGGGCAGGGAAAGGTGCACCATGTTTATGTGTGTGTGTGTGTGTGTGTGTGTGTGTGTTGGGGTAGGGGGAACTGGCTTTGAATATGTTGAGTTTAGGTGCTTGTGGAGCCACGGGAAGGAGATAGTTGGTAGGAACAAGTCTGGGCTGGACACAGTGATTTAGGGAAAAGGCGCAACGGTGATGGTTGAGAAAGAGCAGATGTCGTTATTCAAGGAGACATGAGCACGAGTAGAGAAGAGGGGCTGAGGAAGGAACCCTGGACACCCCTGGCAGAGAAGGAGATCCTGAAGGACTCAAAGACATCATACATGCAAATGACAGTGGATCAGAACTGGGGGCTCAGGAGCTGAGGGGATAGACAATTTCAAGGAGGGCATGATTAGCCGTGTTAAGTGCATCTGAGTGATTTGATCAAAAGTAAAGGGTTGTGGGAATAAATGAAGACAACCAAGCATTCTCTCTTCTCTATCTCTCAATCTCGTTTTTTATATCTGCTATCTTCCTGTCTTTCTGGCTGCATTCTGGGTACATAATTAAGATCTGTATTCCAGTGTATGAATTCTCTTGACCTGTAACTGCTTTGTTTTCTTTCTTCAATATTAGCTTTCATTTTTAGAACTTCTCTCCATCTTTCTTGTCATTCTTGATATACGACCAAAAAAGTGAGAAAAGCAAAGGCTATTTCTTCTGAGTTTGCTGCAGAAAGGGAGTCAGCCACCAACACTTGCATTTTGGCAGAGACTCAGAGACAGGCAGCGGAACAGGAACACCTTAGCGTAGTAAAGGGAAGGCTCGGGTGTACCCTGATTGGAGACTTTTGGCCTGAGGAAGCTGTAGGCAGGCTAACCGGAAGTGAGGCATCCTGCATGATTGGTTGGGGCATATTTGGTTTTCTCTGGTTGGTCCTAAGTTGAGAGCAGGGGGAAAAAATTGGGAGGCTGCCAGCTGCCTATCATTTAAGTCATTAATTAAGTCCTGGCCATTTGTGGCCAGTTGGTATAAAAGTTATTTCACTAGATTGTCACTAAAGATAGCTATCTGGCTTCCTGCAAGTCTGACTTATACAGCAAGCCGGCTTCCTCAACTGTTTTTTGTAAATAAGGGGTTGGTTTCCTGAGCAGGTTGCTGCAGGTTGTGGATCAAAGTTCTATTTTTATATGTGGTCTGGACATTGCCCTTTTGTATAGTCAGTCTCTCAGGTGCACTAGATTTGGCTTCTGGGCTCCTTATTGAAGGCAGTTTCAGCAATGCCAAGAGAATGGGGAGTAGAGGAGGGAACAGGAGTTAAACAGATGCAGACAGAGCATGCGCTGTCTGCCCTCTCAAAGACAGCTTGTTAAGAAGAGGAGTAAAGGAATAAAGTTCCAAGAAACGTGTTGTTTTTAGCCCTTTTCTGGTTTGCCCTGAGAATACTCACCAGCAGTACTTGAGGCTGCAGCATTTACAGTGAGATAACTTTGCCACGAAATCTCACTTTATTATTATTTTTGCATCTCTCCAGTATATCAGCTTTGGAAACAAAAGACATCATCCTTTTTATAGCACTCTGTTTCTAGTAGTGGTATTTCTATTTACAAAATAGAGTAATTCTTGATCACTGAAAATGTCAAATCCTAGAACACATAGCATTTCTACACAGGCTGTTAACATCATTCTCAAACAGTTGTTGGCCGAAGATTCATCTGATGAATCTGACTTTTCCAAAATACCTGTTTTTGATGACCCAGACAGTTCTGATATTAGTTCTGTGTAGAAATAACTCCAAGAACAATTTTTATGTTTTATTTTCATGTTGAAAATCAGTTCAATTTGCTTCAGCCTCAAAGGGCATGTTTATTATAAAATTAAATGAGTGCTGGCAGGAAGCCACACATTTTTATATAGGAAAAGGGTTTTAAATAGGAAAAGGTTTAAAAGAAGAATAAGCCTAGCCCTTGTTACTAGGCAGAGAAGAAACCTGTGAAAAAGGCTGAAAATATAAGACTGCCCGCTAGACATCTTCCCCAGCGTGTCTCCTAGGAGCCTCCAATTCATCAAGTCTCAAACTGAGCACATTCTCTCTTGCCACAAACCTGTTCTGTCTCTACATACCCTGGATTCTTTGGTGCACTTCCCCTCCATCCCAGCAGCCACTGCAAACCTCCCAGCAGGTTCTCCTTGCCTGCTGCGTAGATGGAACTGATTTATCAAGACAAGGCAATTACAAGAGAGAGTTTAATTCATGCAGAGCCAGCTGTACCGGAAGCTGGAGTTTTATTATTACTCAAACCCATCTCCTGGAAAATTCTGGGATTTGGGTTTTTAAGGATAATTTGGTGGGTAGGGGTTTGGGAAGTCGGGAGTGCTGATTGATCAGGTTGGAGATGAAAGCGTAGGGAGTCAAAGCTGTCCTCTTGAGCTGAGTCAGTTCCTGGGCAGGGGGTCACAAGATCAGATGAGTCAGTTTATTAATCTGGGTAACACTAGCTGATCCATTGAGTGCAAGGCCTGAAAAATAACTCAAGCATGAATCTTAGGTTTTACTATAGAGATGTTATCCCCAGGAGCAATTGGGGAGGTTTGGAATGTTGTGGCCTCCAGCTGCGTGACTCCTCAACCATCATTTCTAATCTTGTGGCAAATTTGTTAGTCCTGCAAAAGCAGTCTAGTCCCAGCCAAGAAGGGGGCTTGTTTTGGGAAAGGAGGTTATTGTATTTGTTTCAATATTAAACTACAAACTAGGTTCCTCCCAAAGTTAGTTCAGCCTGTGCCCAGGAATGCACAAGGACAGCTTGGAGGTTAGAAGCAACACGGAGTCAGTTAGATCAGCTCAGTTATAATCTTTGCAAAGGCAGTTTCACCACCTCACAGAGTCACTATGTTCTGTCTGTCCTGCCTTCTAAACATAGTGACTTCCACTGTGCTCTCAGCCACACTGGGACTGCTTTGGCTGGGTGCTCAAGTCTTTCTCAACTGCGCTATTGTGACAGGTATCAAACTGGTCCTTTTCCAACCTCTGCCCATCCTGTCTCAAAACAGTTGACTGAGCTTTCTTGTTTACATTTAAATAATCTATTTTCTGCTTACAGTCCTTCAATGAAGCCCAAGGGATAAGTTGCATATTCTTAGTATGGCATTTGTTCATTCATTCATTCAACAAATAGGAAGCACCCACAATGCACCAAGCATCTTGCTACGGACCGAGTATGCAATAGAGAATCAAATAAACCATCCTACCTTCTGAAGGTTGCAATCTAGAGGCAGATAAACATTATTCAAATAAGGGCACAAATAAAAGTTCAGCTACGAGGAGTATGAAAAAGAGAAATAAGGGTACTATGAGGGGGTGTGATGGGGAATTTAATGGAGATAGGGAGCTCAGGAAAGGCTTCTAAGAGGAGGCGAGCCTTGAGCTGAGATTAGAAGGATGAGTAGGAGTTAACTAGGCAAAGAAGAAAGAAAATAATATATGGGGGACAAACTTGCGCAAAGCTTTGGTGGTGAAAGGGGAGTGGGGCCAGCCCAAGGGACTGACACCTGGCCAGTGTGGAGAAAGAATGGTGTGAGATACCCCAGGGGAAGGAGGCTAGGTCGGCCTCACAGGCTGAGCAGTGGTTTACCTTTATCCTGCAAGTAATCAGAAGTTACTGAAGGAAATCAAAATATACCCCAAAATAGAATTTTTGGACATGTTTTGAGATGGCTTCCACAGGGGAGAGTGGTCTAAAGTACCGCTACAAAACCATCTATTGTGGGAGAAGTTTGCATCTGTAGAGAATCTTCGTTAATGCAGCCAGGCCTTGTCCAGACCTAGGGCAGATTAACTGAGTCTGACACCTCTAAAGATCCAAAAGAAACACTTACTATACATACTCTCTGAGAGCTGCTACCCGCGAGGTTTCATCTACATAACAAGGCCGCCTTTGATAGCCAAGCCTCCTCTTCTCCCCCTCCCATAACCAGTCTTGCCACTACACGATTTACCACTATAACGTGTTTTTGGCTATGCCCTGAGTTCACATTCTTTCTGTAATCTCAAGATGGTGTATAAGCTTCTGCATCCCACTAGGGGTCAGGTCTTCATTCTGAAGGCTCCTGTGTATGCACATTGAATAAATCTGTATGCTTTTCCTCCTATTTATCAACCTGTCTCATGTCAGTGAATTTCATCAAACCTTAAGGGGGGCAAGTGTCCTGGTCCCACATCACTGTTAGCTTTTAAGCAGGAGGTAGAGATGGTGATGTGATCAGATTTTCATTTCAAAAAGATCACGCTGGCTGCAGTTGGAGAGTTAAGGATATAGACCAAAAATAAAACTAGAAGCCCCTCAACAATCCAAATGGACCCTCCTTTCGGCCAAGGGTATTCCAAACTTAACCTAAAAAACTAGCTCAGACCATGATGGGAAGGAGGGAGTCAGACATGCCTCATTGCCATTAACATCAACACAGACCTGAGGACTGATAGAACAAATTCTGATAAGAAACACATTTACAATCTATTCTCTCTGAAGCCTGCTACCTGGCGGCTTCACCTGCATGAAAAACATTGGTCTCTACAACCCCTTATCATAACCCAAACTTTCCTTCCTATGGATTTCAGGCCTTTAGATAATAAGTCATCCAATTTCCAATCAGGAAATATTTGACTCTGTCTGTGAAGTGGAAGCTCCTCCTTTTCGTTTGTCCTGCCTTTCCAGACCAAACCAGTGTAAATCTTACATGTACTGATTGATGTCTTATGTCTCTCTAAGATGTATAAAGCCCAATCACTTGGGCACATGTTGTCAGGACCTCCTGAAGCTGTGTCACAAGCATGTCCCTAACCTTGGCAAAATAAATCTCTAAATTGATTGAGACTAGTCTCACATATGTTTTGGTTTACAAGGGCATGAAGCCAAGAAGACAACATAGAAAGCAGGACAGGTAGGAGATGAGAGTAGATAAACTCAGCAGTGGTACTGGAAATGGAGAAAATGAATATTTAAGAGCTATTCTTAACAGGACTTGAACATAAGAGGTTTGAGCACAAGAGGTCACAGCTGATTTTAGCTTTCCTGCCCACGAATGTAGATATGCTCTCCACTCTCCTAGAGACAGGGAAGTCTGGAATAAGATCAGTTGGAGGAGTGGAGGTAGATGCTAAATTAATCTTCGACATGTTCCTTTTAAGGTAATTTTGAAACATCCAAGAGACCTCAAGGATGCTGTAGGGATACATTAGTTTGGAGCCCAGAGGAGATATAAGTCTAAATCATCTACAAAAAATAACTGATAGATATAGAATAAAAGGAACTTGTAGTGATCAGGTAGAGGGGAAAAAAAGCAAAGAGATCATAACAGAGAACTTTCCAAACCAGAGCGAGGTATCAATATTTAAGTACAAGAAGTTTATAGAACACCAGTCAGATTTAACACAAATGAAACTACCTCAAGGCATTTAATGATTAAACTCCTGAAAGTCAAGGATAAAGAAAAGATCCTAAAAACACAAGAGAAAATAAACAACATGTAAAGGAGCTCAAATACATCTGGCAGTAGACTTTTCAGTGGAAACCTTACAGGCCATGAGAGAGTGGCATGACATATTTAACTTGCTGAAGACAAAAATTATATTATCCTGCAATCTGAAAGAAAAGGGTGTTAATAAACAAAAAGAAATCATCTGAAGATATAAAACTCACTGGTATCAGTAGAGTACACACACAAATACAGAATGTTATAACTGTATTTGTGGTGTATAAACTACTCATATAATGAGTAGAAAGACTAAAAGACTAACCTATCAAAAATAGCAAGAACAACAACTTTTTAAGACATGGACAGTATAATAAGATATAAATAGAAACAGCAAAAATTAAAAAGCAGGTGGGATGAAGTTAAAGTTTAGAGTTCTTAGTTTTCTGCTTGCTTGTTTTTGCAATCAGAGTTAAGGTGTCATTAGGTTAAAATAATGGATGTTATTTGCAAGCCTTATGGTAATACCAAATGAAACAGATACTGAAAAAATAAAAAGCAAGAAATTAAAACATGCCATAAGAGGAAATCACTTTCGAAGGGAGGGAGGAAGGAAGGAAGGACAGAAGAAAGAAAAAGAAAGAGAGAGAGGAAAGAAAGAAAGAAAGAAAGGAGACTTAAAAACTAGGAAAGCAAGAACAAACCAACCCCAAATTAGTACAAACCAACCCCAAATTAGTACAAGGAAAGAAATAATAAAGATCAAAACAGAAATAATTGAAGTTGAAACAAAAAGATACAAAAGACCAACAAAACAAAAAGTCAGAGTTTTAAAAAATTAAACATAATTGACAAACCTCCAACCAGACTAAGAAAAAATAGAGAAGACCCCAAAAAAATAAAAGGAGACGTTACAACTGATACAGTAGAAATGCAAAGAATTATTAGAGACTGTCATATATGTCATTTATTGTGTTCAGGTATGTTCTTTCTTGTATCCAGTTTTTTGAGAGTTTTTATCATGAAGGGATATTGAATTTATTTTATTTATTTATTAACGTTTTTTATTTCCATAGGTTTTGGGGGAACAGGTGATTGGTTGCATGAGTAAGTTCTTTTTTTTTATTTATTTACTTTTTTTGAGACAGAGTCTCAATCTGTCACCCAGGCTGGAGTGCAGTGGTGCGATCTCTGCTCACTGCAACCTCCGCCTCCCGGGTTTAAGTGATTCTCCTGCCTCAGTCTCCTGAGTGCAGGCAACCGCCACCATGCCCAGCTAGTTTTTTGTATTTTTAGTAGAGATGGTGTTTCACCATGTTGGCCAGCCTGGTTTTGAAGTCCTGACCTCAAGTGATCCACCCACCTTGGCCTCCCAAAGTGCTAGGATTACAGGCGTGAGCCACTGTGTCCAGCTGAGTAAGTTCTTTAGTGGTGATTTGTGAGATTTTGGTGCACCCATCACCCAAGCAGTAAACATTGAACCCAATTTGTAGTCATTTACTCCCTCACCCCCTTCCCACCCTTTCCCCTAAGTCCCCAAAGTCCACTGTGTCATTCTTATGCCTTTGCATTCTCATAGCTTAGCTCCCACTTATGAGTGAGAACATATGATGTTTGGTTTTTCATTCCTAGGTACCTCACTTAGAATAATGGTCTCCAATCCCATTCAGGTTACTGCAAATGCCATTAATTTATTCCCTTTTTATGGCTTAGTAGTATTATGTACATACCACAGTTTCTTTGTCCACTTGTTGATTGATGGGCATATGGGTTAATTCCACATTTTTGCAATTGCAAATTGTGCTGCTATAAACATGCGTGTGCAAGTATCTTTTTCATGTAATGACTTATTTTTCTCTGAGTAGATACCCAGTAGTGGGATTGCTGGACAAATGTTAGTTCTACTTTTAGTTCTTTAAGGAATCTGCACACTGGTTTCAGTTTTCTGCATATGGCTAGCCAGCACTCCCAGCACCATTTTTTAAATAGGAAGACCTTTCCCCATTGCTTGTTTTTGTCAAGTTTTTTGAAGATCCAGTAGTTGGAGCAGTGCGGTCTTATATAAACAAATGGAGAAACATTCCATGCTCATGGATAGGAACAATCAATATCATGAAAATGGCCATACTGCCCAACGTAATTTATAGATTCAATTTTATTCCCATTAAACTACCATTGACATGCTTCACAGAATTAGAAAAAAAAAAACTATTTTAAAGCTCAAAGGGAACCAAGAAAGAGCCTGAATAACCAAGACAATCCTAAGCAAAAAACAAAGCTGGAGGCATCACACTACTGGACTTCAAGCTATACTACAAGGCTACAGTAACCAAAACAGCATGGTACTGGTACAAGAACTGACATATAGACCAATGGAACAGAATAGAGACCACATCTAGTTTCATACTGAATGAGGAAAAACTGAAAGCATATTCTCTGAGATCTGGAACAAGACGAGGATGTCACCTTTCACCACTGTTATTCAACATAGTGCTAGAAGTCCTAGCTAGAGCAATCAGACAAGAGAAAGAAATACAAGGCATCCAAATTGGAAATAAAGGAGTCAAATTATCATTGTTTGCAGATTATATGATCTTATATTTGGAAAATCCTAAAGACTCTACCATAAAACTATTAGAACAGATAAATTCAGAGAAGTTGGATGATACAATATCAAAATACAAAAATCAGTAGCATTTCTAAGCCAACAGTGAAATATCTAAAAAGAATCAAAAAAGTAATCTCATTTACAATAGCTACAAATAAAATAAAAATGACTAAATTGAACCAAAGAAGGGAAAGATATCTACAATAAAAACTGTAAAACATTGATACAAGAAACTGAAGAGGACACAAAAAAATGGAAATACATTTCAGTTCATGGATTGGAGAACCAATATTATTAAAATGTTTATAATACCCAAAGCAGTCTACAGATTCAGTGAAATCTCTGTCAAAATACCAATGACATTCTTCACAGAAAAGAAAAAAATCCTAAAATTAATATGGAACCACAAAAGACCCAAACAGCTTAAGCTATCCTGAGCAAAAAGAATAGAACTAGAAGAATCACATTACCTGATGTCAAATTATATTACAGAGCTCTAGTAACCAAAACAGCATGGCACTGGCATAAAAACAGGCACATAGACAAATGGAACAGAACAGAGAACCCAGAAATAAATCCATATGACTACAGTGAACTCATTTTTGACAAAAGTACCAAGAACATACATTGGGTAAGGACAGTCTCCTCAATAAATGATGCTGGGAAAACTGGATATCCATAACCAGAAGAATGAAACCAGACCCCTATCTTTCACCATATACAAAAATCATATCAAAAAGGATTAAAGACTTAAATCTAAGAACTTCCACTAAGAAACTTCTAAAAGAAAACATTGAGGAAACTCTCCAGGACATTAGTCTAGGCAAAGATTTCTTGTGTAATACCCCACAAGCACAGACAACTAAAGCAAAAAATGGACAAATGGAATCATATCAAGTTAAAAAGTTTCTGCACAGCCAAGGAAACAATTTTATTAAAAAAGTGAACCCACAGAATGGGAGAAAATGTTTGCAAACTATCCATTTGACAAAGGATTAAAAACCAGAATATATAAGGAGCTCAAACAACTCAGTAGTAAAAATCCAACAATCTGATTTTAAAATGGGCACAAAAGATTTTAATAGGCATTTCTCTAAAGAAGACATACAAATGGCAAACAGGTAAACAGGGATATGAAAAGGTATCTAACATTATTGACCATCAGAGAAAAGCAGATCAGAACTATAATGAAATGTCATCTCACTCTAGTTAAAATGACTTTTATCCAAAAGACAGGCAATAACAAATGCTGGTGAGGATATAGAGAAAAGAGAACTTTTGTACACAGTTGGTGATAATGTAAACTAGTACAACGACTATGGAAAATAGTTTTGAGGTTCCTAAAAATCTAAAAGTAGAGCTACCATACAATCCAGCAACCTCACTACTATGTATAATATACCAGAAAGAAAGGAAATCAGTATACTGAAGTGATATCTGTACTCCCATGTTTATTGCAGCCTTGTTCACAATAGCCAAGATTTGTAATCAACCTAAGTGTCCATCAACAGATGAATGGATAAAGAAAATATGGTACATATACACAATGAAGTACTATTTGGCCATAATAAAGAATAAGATCCTGTCATTTGCAACAATATGTATGGAACTGGAAGGCATTACATTAAGTGAAATAAGCCAGGCACAGAAAGACAGACTTCACATATTCTTGCTTATTGGTGGAAGCTAAAACTCAAAACAACTGAACTCATGGAGACAGAGAATGGAAGGATGGTTACCAGAGGCTGGAAAAGGTGTGGGGGTGAGAGAGGAAGTGGAGATGGTTAATGAGTGCAAAAACATAGTTAGACTGAATGAATAGGGTCTAGTGTTTGAGTGGCCCGATGGAGTCACTGCAGTTCACAATAATTTATAGTACATTTAAAAATAACTCAGAGAATATAATTGGAATGTTTGTAAGAGAGAAATGATACATTCTTGAGGTGATGGATTCCCCATTTACCCAGCTGTGATTATTGCACATTGCATGCCTGTTATCAAAATGTCTCATATACTCCATAAATATATACACCTACTATGTGCCCATAAACATTAAAACTTAATTTTTTTTTTTTTTTTTTGAGATGGAGTTTCACTCTTGTTGCCCAGGCTGGAGTGCAATAGCGCAATCTCGGCTCACGGCAACCTCTGCCTCCCAGATTCAAACGATTTCTCCTGCCTCAGCCTCCCTAGTAGCTGGGATTACAGGTATGTGCCACCATGCCCGGCTAATTTTGTATTTTTAGTAGAGACGGGGTTTCGCCATGTTGGTCAGACTGGTCTCAAACTCCCGACCTCAGGTGATCCAACTGCCTCGGCCTCCCCAAGTGCTCAGACTACAGGTGTGAGCCACCAAACCTGGCCTAAAAAAAAATTTTGAAGGTAGAGACAAAGAGGTGAGATCAAGAGGTTAATTTAATCAGGTCTGCCTGCCCTGCTTGATTATGTTTGCTTACTTTTGATGAGATTTGTTTCCCCTTTTCCATGAAGCTGAAACTTAACTTTAACGTTCTCTGGCTGCTTTATAGATAACATTCGCAGGTCACATGCTAATGGTCACTCCTGGTGTTTTTCAGGAACTCGGTCCAGCTCCTGTCCAGTTCAAACCAGCTGAGACCACCAACCCTTCCACTGAGCCTGCAAAAGTGCCCAATTATCAGGCTAACACTACCATTTTCTGTATATATGCTGATGAAATGCCACGAACCTTGACCGCACTTGTGCAAATGAACCTGTTACTTCATTTTTCCCCACTGCCAATCACCTTTCCCCATTCCTAAGGCCATCCCACTTCCTTAACCCATAAATATCCCTAAGCCTTATCTTTGAGTAGGTGGATTTGAGAGTTGTCCTCCTGCTTGCTTGCTTGCTTGGCAGCCTTGAGAATAAATCTTTTCTCTTTCACAAAAACCATGTCACAGTGCTTGATTTACTTTGAGCAGGCCTAGACCTGGCCGATAGCAGAAGCAGCTGGAGAAATAGAAAGGGCCTAGGAGAAGGCATTGAAGACTAGAAAAAAATATCTGTTGGATTTGGCAATGTGGAGGTGATTCATTATCTTAGCACAACTTTTCAGTCCTTGACCAGGACAGAATAGAAAATGATATCTGTATAATACCGAAGGGTACCAGGCAAGGCTGCCTGAGGCCAGATGCAACCATCTGAGATGCTCTAGCTTCCCGGGACCCACCTGGCTGCCCTGAAGGCTAGGGGATCCTTAGATTGACACACATCTGCCTAATCTCTGCACCCCAGAGTGCAATTGGGAATCTCTGCCTTCCAGGGAAGGCACTGTTTCCAAGAATGATAGCAAAAGACCTGGAAGTCAGAAACACTGGATGCAGGGGAGGTTGGTGAGGGGCCCCACAGCTAACATTGCACAGCTCTGGGGGCACCAAACCCATTATATTCTAAGTGAATGGTGTCACCTGAAGCAGTGGGACATGGTGGCCTGTGGAGGGATAAGTATACAATGAGGAAATAAAGTCAGACAAATAGAGCTTACCTTATAGAAAACTTTGGCTAGAATGGAAGACTAGAGGTAAGACGTGAATGGAAAGGAATGAGTTAATTGTGTTATCTCTTTTAAAATCCAGATAAGCATTAATGTGTTAGAAAGCAGGGCTAGGGATGGTGGCTCATGCCTGCAGCCCCAACACTTTGAGAGGCCAAGGCAGGAGGATCACTTGAGGCCAGGAGTTTGAGACCAGCCTGGACAATATAGCAAGACCCCGTCACCACCAAAAATTTAAAAATTAGCTATGCTCTTGTAGTCCCAGCTACTCAAGAAGGTGAGATGGGAGGGTTGCTTGAGCCTGGGAGTTCAAGGCTGCAGTGAGCTATGATTGCATTCCCATAAGGTTAGGCATTCTAAGTCACAGGATAATACAGGAGGTCAACACAAGATACAGATCATAAAGACCTTGCTGATAAAGCAGGTTGCAGTTAAGAAGTCAATTAAAACCCAC
Source organism: Ateles fusciceps (assembly GCA_036589455.1). Lineage (NCBI taxonomy): Eukaryota > Metazoa > Chordata > Mammalia > Primates > Atelidae > Ateles > Ateles fusciceps. The sequence goes on from JAZHEH010001878.1 coordinate 948,531, forward strand.
CAAAACCAAGATGGTGAAGCAAGTGACATGTGGTCAACCTCACTGCTACACTCCCACCAGTGCCACTGATACAAGAGTTAAGAAGAAATTACTTAGGCAGATAGTGAGGGTATGGAAGTCCTCGGTAAGGTTTCCTTTTTAATAAAAAGCAGCCCCAAATTATTTTCCTTTCTAACAAAGAGCAGCCCAGAAAAATCGAGCTGCAGGCAGATGCCGGCAGTTGTGTCAATCATGTTCAAGATGGCGGCTCCATCTTCCCTTCTCTTTGTCAGCCACGTGTACTGTAAGGAGCAGACAAGATGGTGGCGGTCAACTGGAAAGCTCATTTGCATAAGATTAGGGTGGTGTGGCCAGCCTTCCCTGTGTGCTATGTAAACGTCATACCTAATTGAACCAATCTGTGAGCCCTATGTAAATCAAACACCACCTTCTCCAGCCTGACTATAAAATCCCGTGCCTCCACCACCAGCCAGTCTTACTTCTCAGAAGACCTTTCTGAGAGAGAGCTGTTTTCCTTTCTCTTTCTTTTTTCTTTTGCCTATTAAACCTCCTTTCCTAAACTCCTCATGTGTGTCCATGTCCTAAATTTTCCTGGCACAAGATGATGAATCCTGGGTATTTACAGACAGTAAATACAAGGTATCTGCTTCACCACGACATTTTACAAATGCCATGGCAGTGTCGGGAAGTGACCCTACATGGTTTAAAAAGGACAGGCGTGAATAATCCACCCCTCGTTTACCATATCATCAAGAAATAACCATAAAAATGGCCAACCGGCAGCCCTCAGGGCTGCTCTGTCTATGGAGTAGCCATTCTTTGTTCCTTTACCTTCTTAATAAAATGGCTTTCACTTTGCTCTATGGATTCACCTCAAATTCTTCCCTGTGCAAGATCCAAGAACCCTCTCTTGGGGTCTCGGATTGGGACCCCTTTCTGATAACATTTTGGGGTGGCATATTCCAGTTCCCTACAGTCATATTACAGAGTGACACATTTTTGGTCTCCTATGTGTCAACTGAAAAATCATGAGGTTCATAAATTTAAAAAGGAGAACTTTTATTTATTTATTTTTTGAGGAAGAGTCTTGCTCTGTCGCCCAGGCTGGAGTGCAGTGGTGTGATCTCTGCCCACCTCAACCTCTGCCTTCTGGATTCAAGTGGTTCTCAAGCCTCAGCCTCCTGAGTAGCTGGGAATATAGGTGTGTGCCACCACGCCCAGCTAATTTTTGTATTTTTAGTAGTGACTGGGTTTCCCCATGTTGGTCAGGCTGGTCTCGAACTCCTGACTTCAGGTGACCCACCCGCCTAGGCCTCCCAAAGTGCTGGGATTACAGGTGTGAGCCACTGCACCTGACCAGGAGAGCTTTATTTCTTATCAAGGATTACAGCCTGATGGCTGGACATCCTACAAACTGGGAAGTGTAGCCTCTGGTAGAAACCACAAGAAGGCATTTCAAGGGAGAGAAGGGTGAGATCACAATTTATGCTGAATGGGTCAGATAAGTGCATATATTCAACAGGTTATAGGAGAAGCTATGAATATTCATGAAGGTGGACACACAAGGGTAGTAAGCAGACATGCGTGTTCCATGTGTTCCATGGTCAGTTTTGTGTGGAGAAATTATACTTAAATACGTTGTAATTAGGCAAAAGTGAAACAGAAGACACAGGGGCATCCTATGCACAGCCTCAGTAAACTGGCTGGAGCCAGTCCATGGTCAGTGGTCTCCTCTCAGGAAGGAATACCGGTCAGTTGTGCAGAAACTGCAAAAAGGGAGGGTGTATTAGTCTATTTTCACACTGCCAATAAAGACATATCTGAGACTGGGCACTCTACTAAAGAAAGAGATTTAACGGACTCACAGTTCCACGTGGCTGGGGAGGCCTCACAATCATGGTGGAAGGTGAAAGGCACATCTCACATGGTGGCAGGCAAGAAAAGAGAACTTGTGCAGGGAAACTCCCCTTTTTAAAACCATCATATCTCATGAGACTTCTTCATTATCATGAGAACAGCATGGGAAAGACCTGACCCCATGATTCAATTACGTCTCTCCAGGTTCTTTCCACCACTTGTGGAAATTGTGGGAGCTACAATTCAAGATGAGATTTGAGTGGAGACAGCCAAACCATATCAGAGGGAATACAGAAAGGGTCAAGTGGTTAGTTGAAGTCAGTGGTGGAGCAAATATTTCCAAAAGGCTCGTTCCTGTTTAACCCTTAGGAAAGGAAGTCTAATGGTGGTTAGTGAGGAAGGGGTATAACAAGCCATGTCTGACCTCCCACTCTGCTATGGCCAGGAGCTCAGTTTTTAATTTACTCTGTATTCCTCTTGGCCAAGAGGTAGTTTGTTCAGTCAAGTAGGGGGCTCAGAATTTCATTTTTATTTCTCATATAGTACTTTAGCCTTTAGGTCAAAGTGCTGAAGAAATAACCATTATGGTTCCTGCATATTAGCTAAAGTTCACCAACAATAAACATTCATCAATGATGAACAGATCAATTGTTGAAGAGGGGGGAATGTGTAAGCCCCACCACCCTCTTCAATCTAAGGGTTTAATACGGCTTTTTATAGTTATATATAAAATATGTTCAATAAATAAATATTAAACTATTTGTCAGGGTTCCCTACAGGGACAGAACTAATAGGAGAATATATATATATATATATATATATATATATATATCCTATTTTACATATATAAAATATATACTTGCATATTATAAATATATATTTATAAGTATGTATGTGTATATATATATATATATATATATATAAAGGGCAGTTTATTAAGTATTAACTTACACAATCACAGGGTCCCACAATAGACTGTCTGCAAGCTGAGGAGCAAGAAGAGCCAGTTCAAGTTCCAAAACTGAAGAACTTAGAGTCTGGTGTTCAAGGGCAGGAAGCATCCACATGGGAGAAAGATGTAGGCTGGGAGACTAGGCCAGTCTTGCCTTTCACATTTTTCTGGCTGCTTTATATTTGCTGGTAGCTGATTAGATTGTGCCCAGCAGATTGAGGGTGGGTCTGCCTTCCCAACCCACTGACTCAAATGTTAATTTCCTTTGGCAACACCCTCACAGACACACCAGGATCAATACTTTGTATCCTTCGATCCAATCAAGTTGACACTCAGTATTAACCATCACAGAAACTCTGAGTATACAAAAGCAAACAGACAGTTTCTTGATTCTCAAAATAACAGACACCATTTTAATGTGCTAATAGCTGCAAATAAGAACTGTGGTGATCAGTTAACACTAAGGAGAGGTGTTAACTAAATTTCAGAATATATGGAACTGAAATAGCAAATCAGGACAACCTTTAGAATAACAACAATTTTAATAGACCCAAGACCTAAACTAGGGATTTGTTGAAAATTGGTACTTTTCTTGTCAGCTTCAATGTTTGTATCTTTAACCCTAGAAATCCCAGATGCCCAAAACATGAAAATAACATAAGACTAGAACATGCAGGTGAGAAGGGATTTTCACCCAAAAGGAAGTGGCTAGCGGAGTTACAGTTTCATTATTGCATGGTTTAAAAATATCAAAATGCAAAAATTCAAAACAACATGGCACTAAATAGACCATGTGTAAACACTTGTTTACAGTGTGAGAGCTGAAACAAGAAGGCAGAATGATGACTTGTTCAACCTCAGCTGAAGAGGTACACAGTGGTTCACTCAAATATTTTACCGTCTCCACATGTTCAAGAAAAAACATGAAAGTGCTGTGGTTATTGATTTGGGGATTATCAATATCTCTATTAAGTAGGCAAATTAGAAAATACAGCATCAGCTGGGCATGGTGGCTCACACCTGTAATCCCAGCCACTTTGGGAGGCTGAGGCAGGCAGATCACCTAAGGTCAGGAATCCAAGACCAGCCTAGCCAACATGGTGAAACTCCTTCTCTACTAAAAATACAAAAATTAGCTGGGCATGGTAGTGGATGCCTGTAATCCCAGCTAATCAGGAGCCTGAGGCTGGAGAATCACTTGAACCCAGGAGGCAGAGGTTGCAGTGAGCTGAGATCGCACCACTGCACTCCAGCCTGGGCAACAGCATTGACAAATATGAAGATCAACTATATTTTCAGCCTTTAACAAAGATAGGTTCATCCCATACTAATGCATTCAAGACATTCAACTAATATGCCTTGAGTGCTCTAGGTGGAGAAGACGCCTACATCAATAAAACAAATGAGGAAAAAATCTCTCCCTCATGAAGTTGTATTCTATGTCAAGGCTCAGAACGTGATGCCTCAAAATATGGCCTCTTCGCATACTGAGCTGTTTGGTTTTTTTGTTTGTTTGGCTGGTTGGTTGTTTGGTTTCTTTGAGATGGGATCTTGCTCTGTTGCCCTGGCTGGAATGCAGTGGTGTGATTGTGGATCTCTGCAGCCTTGCCCTCTTAGGTTCAAATGATCCTCCTTTCTCAGCCTCCCAAGTGGTTGGAAACACAAAATAGTGCCACTACATCCAGCTAATTTTTAAGGTTTTATGTAGAGATAGGGTCTCCCTATGTTGCCCAGGCTGGTTCTGAACTCCCAGGCTCCAAAGATCCTCCCATCTTGGCCTTCGAAGTGTTGTGATTGCAGGCATGAGCCGCCATGCCCGGCTCATATTGAGCATTTTAAACTGAAGGAAATTGAGAAAATTGCAGATAAAGGAGGATCACTCTTTGACATTCTCTCACCTTTCTCCCCTGAAGCAGGATATAAAAGAATTTTCTGACCTACCACCCCTGAAAGTAGGTCATCAGACCTTCATTCCACAGGGGTCCTGCCTTGTACCCAAAGGCTGCAAAGTGGCTGAACAAACAGGCTGAATAAACTACATTCAGCCCGTTTATTACTGGTCATTTTATGTGTCTTTGACTCTGTGTGAGATGGGAAACTGTTGAGCAGAAGAGCTCCATGAAGAGATTTAATGCCTTAACAGGGTCACTCCGCTGCTGTGTTAAGAATAACTTGTGAGGCATAATAGTGAAAACACCAGTAGGAGACTATTGCAGTAATCCAACTGAGAGATGGTGGTGGCTTGCCCTAGGGCAATGGTGATGAGTCCGGTGAGGCTGAGATTCTGGGTATGCTTAGAAGGTAGAGTGAAAGGAGTTCCTGATTAGTTGAACACAGGCTGTGACAATCAAAGATGGCTCTGAAGTTTCACTCTGAGCAATTGGACAGGTAGTGGCTACAGGAAGAACATGTTTGGTGGGTGCATGAAAATCAGGACTTTTTTTTTTTTTGAGACAGAGTCTCACTCTGTCACCCAGAATGGAATGCAGTGGCGCAATCTCAGCTCACTGCAATATCCGCCTCTCGGGTTCAAGTGATTCTCATGCCTCAGCCTCCCGAGTAGCTGGGACTACAGGCACGCGCCACCACACACAGCTAATTTTTTGTATTTTTAGTAGAGACAGGATTTCACCATATTTGCCAGGATGGTCTCGATCTCCTGACCTCGTGATCCACCTGCCTCAGCCTCCCAAAGTGCTGGGATTACAGGTGTGAGCCACCATACCCAGCCAGGACCTATGTTTTTTAAATATACAAGTTTGATTTTTGTCTATTAAATATCCAAGTTTTTTAATCTTCTTTCCTCAATCAAAATGTTATGAATATCATACTTGTCATTCAGTATTCGTCTATAGCACTTTTTTTTAATGATTGTATTCCATTTTTTAAAGGATATTGCGTTATCTTTTTAATCATCCTCTACTGATGAACACTCAAATTGTTTCCAATGTTTTATGAACATAAATAAGGCTTCAGAGAATATCTTCTGATATCATGAGACAATAAGAAATATGTATTTGGCCTCTGCCCCTGGTTCCTGGCACAGAGCTTCTAAAATCCTTGTAATTTCCTGAGCAATAGGTGTTTTAGGTGCATCTTTTGTTCAAATATTTGGTCTTTGGCCCTAGTTTTTGACACAGAGCCCCCAGCGTTTTGGAATTTCCTTGATGGTAAGAGCATCTTTTTTTCTAATGAGACAACTCTTCAAGGGCTCCTGGATGAGGCTGGTCACCAGAAAAACCAAACCATTGTTAGAAGCTTAGAATTTTCAGTTCTACCTCCCATTCTTTGGGAAGGGGAGAGGCTTTGAGATTGAGTTAATAATGGATCAGGCCTATCTGATGAGGACTTCATACAAATCCTGGAACTAGGGCACACAGAGAGCTTCCAGATTGGCAAATACATCCTTGTGCCAGGAGGGTGGTTCACCTGAATACCATGGGAACAGAAGCTCCTGCACTCAGGACCCTTCCAGACCTCATCCTATGTATCTTTTCATCTGACTGCTTATTCGTATCCTTTGCAATATCCTTTTTAATAAGTGGGTAAGTGTAATACAGTGCTTCTCTGTAAGTAAAGTGTTATGTGAACCATTCTAGCAAATAATTGAACTCCAGTAGGGTGTTGCGGGAACTTCAATTTATAGCCAAATAATGAGAAGCATAGGTCAGGACCTGAGACTTGCAATTGGCATATGAAGTAGGGGAAGCCTTGTGGGACTGAGCTCTCAACCTGTGGAATGTGACCCTTCTGCACTGTCAGAATTGAGTTGAATTATAGGATACCCAGTTGGCATCCACTGGAGAACCCACATACGTTTCACAGAAGTGCTCTGTGTTTGGCTGAGTGTGAAAGCAGCAGAAACAGTTGGGTTTTTCCTACCTTTTACAACCTCATGGCAAAATCTTTGTGCAGATCAAGTATCTCCTCAGTATCAATTTCTAAAATTGGAGTTGCTGGGACAGAGAATGCTATGGTTTCCAGGTGTCCCCCAGAGTTTATGTGTTGGAAATTTAATCCTCAATGCAACACTATTGAGAGGCGGGACATTTAAAAGGTGATTAGGTCATGAGGGTTCTGACTTCATGAATGATATAATATTGTTATCTAGGACTGGGTTCATCATTGAAAGGATGGGTTCCTGATAAAGAGATGAGTCCTGTCCCTTCCCTGCTCTCTCTCTCACATACATGCTCATGCGCCCTTCCGCCTTCTACCATGGGATGACACAAGAAGGCCCTCACCAGATGCAGGTCATTTGTCTTGGACTTCCCAGCCTCCAGAACTGTGAGAAATACATTTCTCTTGTTTATAAATTACCCAGTCTGTGGTCCTCTGTTATATCAACACACAATGGACAAAGACAGTGAATTTGTATATCTGTGATAAAATTGCCCTCCAGAAAGGTTGTACTAATGTATATTCCCACCACAATGAGTGCCCATATTCTTGCACACTTACTGAAGTGCACTGGTGAGGTCAGGGATTTAAATTAGAGGAAATATTTCATGAGATGAAACTAAGTTGACTCTCAATCCAATACATATTTATGCAACACCTGCTATCTCCTAGATGCTATGCTCCCTGCCTTCACAGGCGTAACCTTATTGAATTATCACAACTGTGCCTAATAGGCAGTAAGAAACAGTCCCAGAATGAAAAGACTAGTGAGTGACAACATCAGGGTATGAATTGTGGGTCCCACGGTCTGTGTACTGAGGAGAAGCCACAAACCTAAATGCCATTGGATCCACTGAAGGTCACAGAACATGGCTGGAGGGAAGAAGCTGGCAAGAACCGTGATTAAAGAAACTAAGAGTGACATTTCAGCTCTGAACTCTGTTAAGTGTGTAGACTTATGATATGTCAAAAATAAAAGGAAAAAAAGTGGTATTAATTCCATTAAAATTATATTTACCTATGTTGGGAAAACAGAAAGAAACAAACACGCAAAAATCTAACAACAGCCCCATCGGCCCTGAGGGGATGAGAAACCCCGCAGGGCAAAACATCAGAGGCTGAGTAGTGAGGAGTGGACAGGCTGGAAAGGTTCATTTCGTCAACACTGACAAGTATGTTTTGTTGAACCAGAAAGAAATTAGCAGTTCAGGGAGCTAAGAAGAAAGTGTGAAAGCTGGAACGCTCCCTCAAAGAAAAGAAACAAGAGCTTAAAGTCACACTGGCTGCATTGTCTTCCACAGTTGTACAGGAGAGAAGAAACAAGATAGTTGGCCAGAAAACACACTCTGCAGTGAAAGGAAATTCTGATGTAACAGGGAGATAGAAACTAGGCCAATGAGGCCAAGTGATTAAATTACCAGGGCTTAATCCCCCAACTGGGCGGAATCCAAGAGAAAGAAGGAGGTGTGTCCAAAAGTATGAAAATAAAGCATTACACTTAAAAGTAAAGGCATTTTCCAAAGGCCTTAAAAGGCCAAATGGTAACCCAGTAATGATAAGAGTAATATCACATTGCACATTGCCAGGCATTTCAGATCTAGAAAACATTACAGATTAAGCAAAGGCAGTGATGAGGCCAGAGCTGAGCATGCTGTTATTCGGAAAAAGTTAAACAGAGGGTAACTCTGAGAGCAGTAGCTGACCTCTGAGAGCAGGAGTGACAGTGAAGAAAGTTATGAAACCTCCTTCACCCCCCACAGGCATCCCTGTGAGCTGCACATGGTCAAGTCCAGGCTCAGAGGAGGTAGGAATGGGCCTCTTGGCCTAAATCCTCTCGGGCCTATGATTTTCATCTCCCTACTGTGTTTCCTCACTGCTTGCAGACTGTCTCATGTGGATGTGTGCTCATCTCGCAGGGCACCAGGCCTTCCTGTGCACATAATTATTTTTTATTTTAACCTCGTGATTTCCTTCTTCCTTTCTAGTGGTAACTCTCAGCCTCGAATTTTGGGTAAATTAATTGCACTTCGCCCAGCACCTGGTGCAAGTGGCAGTTCGCTTTTTTAAAAAAATTGAGGTGACATTCACATCACAGAAAATTGTCACTTTACAGTGGGTGATTCAGGCCTGGCGCAGTGGCTCACACCTATAATCCAAGCACTTTGGAAGGCCAAGGTGGGCGGATCACTTGAGGTGAGGAGTTCAAAACCAGTCTGGCCACAATGGTGGAATGCCATCTCCACTAAAAATACAAAAATTAGCCGGGCCACGTGGCACATGCCTGTAATCCCAGCTACTCGGGAGGCTGAGGCAGGAGAATTGCTTGAACCCAAGAGGTGGAGGTTGCAGTGAGCCAAAGATCCTGCCACTGCACTCCAGCCTGGGCGACGAAGTGCATGATTCAGTGGCATTTAGTACATTCACAACGTTATGCAACCACCAGCCCTCTCTAGCTCCAGAATGACAATTAGCTTGTGCTGATGTTCAGTATCTCTAATAACTGCTGTGTTGAACCCTCACCATGTGCCATAAATGAGTTAATATATTCACCGCAGTGACTTAATACAAGTGCACAATGCCCTTAGAATGTCAGCCAGGCTCCGGGCTGACTTCCGCTAAATACACTTAGCATTTGTTGCTGTTATTGCTCAGATGTTCCAAACATAAAGCATGCTCTGTAAGTGAGGTAGGAAAAGTCGAAGAACAACTGCTGCTATGTTTCTTTCTCCCCTGTTTGAAAAGCTTAAAATATAAAAGAGATCTAATTACTGGATATTGTTTAGTGTATTTTAAGCCCCTGAAAATGGGGACCATCTTGTCTTTGTGCTACCAAGACCAGTGCAGTATGTTACTTAAATTCCCACCCATACACCCACAGGTACCGTATTTACTTTATATTTGAGAAAAACTCAACTCTCATGTATGTTGATATTTCCCAAAAAAATTATGTCTCTTAAAGGGATGAAGGCCCGGGCACAGTGGCTCACTCCTGCAATCCCAGCATTTTGGGAGGCAGAGGTGGGCGGATCATTTGAGGTCAGGAGTTTGAGACCAGTCTGGCCAACATGGTGAAACCATGTCTCTACTCAAAATACAAAAATTAGCCAGGTATGGTCACACATGCGTGTAATGCCAGCTACTCGGAAGGCTGAGGTGGGAGAATCACTTGAACCTGGGAAGCGGAGGTTGCAGTGAGCCAAGATCATGCCACTACACTCCAGTCTGGGAGACAGAGGGAGACACTGTCTCAAAAAACAGACAAAAAAGATGAATAAAAAGAAGAAATGCTGTTAGGAGGAAAGTGGCTTTAGATCTGGAAAGGACATGACAGAACATTTTACACCATTAATTTACACAGGAATCCAGAGGGTCATAAAATCAAGCAACCTGGAGAAGATTGCCTTGTGAATGGCCCAGGTTTGCAGAGCTCACCTGCTGAAGTTAAATCCTTTGTCTGTGTCTCAACTGAGGACACATTCATAGCAACCCACGGATGAGAGATGGCAGTAGGATGGCAAGAAATTCTCATCCAAAGTTTCCTACCTGGGAGGCAGTCTCATTTGCCTGAGGGGTTTATCATCAGCAATTCTAAAGAGAGGGTGATTGAGCTGCTGCTTTTAGCCAGAGACAGGTAAAGGATGCAGGACCAGGGGAGAGCCTGAGCTCCCCTACCTGGGCAAGTTTCTCAGATGAGTTTGTCTGCTTGGATTCCTGTAACAAAATACCACAGGCCAGATGGTTTCAACAACAGAAATATATTTTGTTACTCTTCTAGACGTTGGGAAGTCCAAGATCAAGGTGCAAGCAGGGTTGCTTTCTGGTGCGGGCTCTCTCTGTGGCTTGCCAAAGGCCGTCTTCTTGCCACGTGCTCATGTGGCCTTTCCTCAGTGCTTGTGTGCTAGACAGACATCGGGGGAGAAATGCTAATCCTATGGGACCACAGCCTTACTCTTATGACCTCATTTAAATTTAGCCTCATTTTTTCCTTGGAAGCCTGTGGTATTATGATATATTGGTTTTTGTCCATGATTCCTGGCTCATAATTCACATATCCCGTAGTTACAGTCTTTTGTTATAAGGCTGGGGGTGTGAGACCTCGGGGACAGGCCTCAGGAAACAGAATCTCTCCCTTGCCTTCCTTTCACCTGCCCCAAGGAGGGACTCTATCTTTCCCCACTTTTCTGATTGTAGGTCTTAAGACCCTCCTTTGCCAGGGTCCTGCCTCATACCCTGGGGGGAAGGAATGCTTCCATAAACCCAAGCGGACTGTGTTAGGAGAGTTTCCCAATAGCTGTGCACATGGAGGACTGGTACACCCAGAGGGGGTGTGGAAGCTGCTTGCCCCTTCCCCCAAACCTCTCCCTACACACCTCTTCATCTATATCCTTTGCAATATCCTTTATAATAAACTGGTAAACATAAGTGTTTCCCCGAGTTCTGTGAGCTGCTCCAGCAAATTAATTGAACCCCAAAGGGCATCATGGGACCCCCAACTTGAAGCCAGTTGGTCGGAAGTTCTGGAGACTCAAAATTGCAACTGGTGTCTGAAGGTGTAGAGGGCATTCTGGAGACTGATCCCCTAATCTGTGGGATCTGATGCCATCTCTCGGTAGACACTGTCGGAACTGAATTGGAGAACGCCTAGCTGGTGTCCGCTGCTTGATGCGTGGGGAAGACCCCGCACACATTTGGACACGGAAGTCTTCAGTGTTTATGATGATTGTTGCAGTGGTGGGAGAGCAGAGGAAAGCCTAGTTTGAGAGACCTTTTCCTACATACGGCCGCATCTCCAAATATATCCACACTGAGGATTAGGGCTTCAACATATGACTGAACATATGTGGACACACACATCGAGTTCACAGCACAGGGCAGGAAGAGCCCATGTGGCCCAGAGCAGGGGCTCATTTAACCAGCAAACAGGAATCCACATTTTACACCACAAAATGATATTTTCTCAGTGCAGCCACAGGCTTGCTTCAGTTTATCCAGGCAGGGCTCAACAAGCCACGCTTTGTTTACATTTGGGTTTGGGTTTGGGTTTTTGCTTTTCCTTTTGTTGCTTAGCAGTAGCAAGTTAGCACACTTAAGTGGACCCCTGACCTTTTGAACTGATGAGGTGGAGAACAGAACCAATATCTTTTCAAGCCCCCTCCCACCAAATTTGAAGCTAAATGCCAACCCTTTAGACGCCAAGCCCAAGTGTGCAAATGTCACACAATATGACAGATCTTACTGGCTCTGCCAGGTGCTGCTGATTTGAGCGAGGGGGCTTCTGCACAGCTGGAAACTATTCTTCCAGGTCATTGACACATGGGCCCCACTGGCCAGCCCTGGGAGGTACCATTGCTGGGACCATTTGGCAAAGGGCTGGTGGCAGGCTTCTGGTGTGACAACAGACAGTCCTGAGCTGGTATGAGTTTGTGTATCTCGTCCTCAACATTGCAGTGAGGACTCCCAGTGCCATTATGGGAAGCTTGGGTAGTTGTACTTTAATAAAAAAATTAGTAAGAAATAACAGGAAAAAAATGAAGAGGGCTATGTTCACTCGCACATATATGTGAAAAAGTGTCAAAGTATTCCCACCCCCAGATGAGTATTTTTTGCCAGTTCACTGTCCCACAAGCAGAATCACCTGGAATCTCTTTCCCAGTTGTCCTGTGAGTTTCTATTAAATATTAAACACACACTTTGGATACAAGGATGGATCTTTTATGTCAACAAATGCTCCTTTTGGTGGAATACTCCTGGGTTCCTTCCTCAGAACGTTTGATCAATTTCACAAACATTTCTTTGCAAGGCTCTTCCTAGGAGCTGTCTCCACTGCTTGGCACACCTTGGATTTTGCTCCCAGGTTTGCTGACGATTTTCAAGGAGTGGGGATGCCAAATGCATTTCTGAGCCTCTCCTCTCACATTCTACTCTCATTTTCTCCTCAGCTTGAAAATGAAAAGAAAACAAATCCCTTTCTTACCTTACGTAACAATGGTAAAAATCCATACACAATAAATGGTAAAAATGTTTCTGAGACAGAATAAATCATTCTGACCATATGTGAAAAATGTACGATGGTGTCAAGCCACTGACTCATCAACTAGAAATACTGAACAGGAAACATTCTTCAAGAAACTTTTATGTGGGGCATCTGGTAAGACTCCACAGACCCTGAACATGAGATAGGATTGAATATGGGTTATAAGAGTATGCACTTTTGGAGTCACAGAGACCTGCACTGGAGTCTGAGCTCTGATACTTACTTGCTGCAAGAACTTGAGAAAATTACTTAAATTCCCAACTTCCAATTCCTCGTCAATGAACGTGAGATAATGATGCCACCTTGCAAGGCTGTTGAGAATTTGATAAGGTAATGTGATGGCTTCCTTAGCCCACACTGCATAGAAACCCACCTGGGTGCTATTTAAAAATGTAAGTGTCCAGGTTCCTATACTGGATTGAATAATGTCCCCCCCAAATGTATGCCCACTTGGAAACTCAGAATTTGACCTTATTTGGAACAAGAATGTTTACATATATAAGGTAAGGATCAAAATAAGATCATGCTGGATTGGGGGGGGACGCTAAAGCCAATGAAAGTGTCCTTACAAAAATCAGAAAAGAAGACAGACATGCAGAGGGAGGAAGCCCATGTGAAGACAGAGGCAGAGATCGGAGCGATGTGCCAGCAAAACCAGGGCGGCCAGGGATTGCCTGGGGCGACCAGAAGCTGGAGAAAGGGCTGGGACAGACCCCGCTCTGGCCGTTCCAAAGGATCGATTCTACTCTCTTAGTCCAATTTCTGTTGCTTATAAGAGAATGCCTGAAACTGTGTAATTTATAAAAAATGAAATTTATTTCGTACAGTTCTGGAGGTTGGGAAGCCGAAGGTGAGCAGGTGCACGTGGTGATGCCTTCTTGCTGGTGGGGGATTCTGTTGAGTTCAGAAGCAGTGCAGGGCATCACACGGTAAGGGGACTGAGTGTGTTCACATGCGATGCCCAGGTCTGTCTTACTACTCCTATAAAACCATCAGCCTCACTTTCAGGATAACGCATTAATCCTTTCCCCCCATGAATGGATGAACCCATTCATGAGGGCAGAGGTCTCATGACCCAAGCCCTACCATTCAATACTACCACACTGGGGATTCAGTTTCGATCTGAATTTTGGAAGGGAAAAATATTCAAACCATAGTACCTGACAAGACCTTGAATTTGGACTTCTAGCCTTCAGAAGTGTGACAGAATAAATTTCTAATGTTTTAAACCACAAATTTCTCATAATTTGATAAAAGCGGCCCTAGGAAATTTAGAGACATTCATTTAATTGTCCAGTAGTAAGTAGGCATAGGGTGCCTGCCATGTGTTGCCAGTTGTTCCAGGTCTGTGATAGCTGCAGTATGGTGGCCACTCCCCACAGGTGGCTACTGAGCTCTTGAAATGTGGCTATTCTGAATTGAGATGTACCCTAAGTGTAAAGCACACACTGGATTTTAAAGACTTAGTATAAAAAGACACATGAAATAGCTCATAAATAATTGTTATATTGATTACATATTAAAATAATCTTTTGGATATAGTTGGTTAAACAATAATAGTTTGGGTGGACTTGTGTATGTAAATTCAAATTAACCTCACTAGTTTCTTCTCACTTTTTTAATGTAGCTACTAGAAAAATTTAAATTAAATGTGTGGCCAGGTGCAGTGACTCATGTCTATAATCCCAGCTACTGGAGAGGCTGAGGTGAGAGGTGTAATCATAGCTCACTGCTGTTTGAGGCCAGGAATTCAAGTGGCAGTGAGCTATGATTGCGCCACTGCACTCTAGTCTGGGCAATAGAGCAAGACCCCATCCCTAAAACAACAGTAACAACAACAAATGATATATGGCTCAAAATCTACTTCTATTGAACAGGACTGTTCTATGCATTGGGAATATAGCGATGAGCAACACAATGTCCCTGCCCTCAAGGACATCACCTCCCAGTACATTTCCTGGGGCAGGGTGGTGAGAGGTGGCCAGGGAAGGCTTTTCAGTGGGGTGTGTGGTGCACCTGACAGAGCTCCACCTGTGGGACACTTTCTGAACACCTGTTCCCTCAACCTCAGGAAGGCCCAGGGGTCAACCCTCAGAAGGGTCCTCACCTCATTAAAGAGCTCCTTCCCAATGAAGAGCCCTGGGACCAAACCCAGCAAGATATCAGTCACTGATCCAGACTCCCTTTCTGTTTCCTGCTGGTGAGATGGGTGCCTGGGGTCACCTCATAAAGTCTACCTAATGCACTTCCATCTCAGTCAGTGAAAACTGAGAGCCGGGTGCGGTGGCTCACACCTGTAATCCCAGCATTTTTGGAGGCCGAGGTGGGTGGATCACCTGAGGTCAGGAGTTCAAGACCAGCCTGACTACCACAGTGAAACATGTCTCTAGGAAAAATACAAAAATTAGCTGGGCGTCGTGGTGCATGCCTGTACCCAGCTACTTGGGAGGCTGAGGCAGGGGGAATTGCTTGAACCTGGGAAGTGGTGGTTGCAGTGAGCCGAGATCACGCCATTGTACTCCAGCCTGGGCAACAAGAGCAAAACTCCATCTAAAAGAGAAAAGGAAAGGAAAGGAAAAGACAGAAAATTGAGGACAAAATATATATATATATATATATATATATATATAAAATATTTTTTTTTTTCCAAGCTAGCTGGGATTTTATTTTGACCAAAAAAAAGCAATTGAATTGTTTTGCAGCTGGAGGCATGGGCAAGGGGGGTCTCCAGGCAGTAAACTCCCCGCGGGTGGGTGGAGGGCTAGGGCTGAGCTTTGGGTGGGTCTCCTGTTTCCTGTGCTCCCCTGCACAGGGGCCTCCCTCCCAGGCTCTGGGGCAGCCTCAGGAGGGGGCAGGCTGGGAGGGGCTGTTGCAGCTGTTCACTTGGGCAGGATGTCAGAGGACTCGGACACCAGCCTCCCATCGCGGGTCTCAATCTTCTTCACAACCACGGCCTTGGCGGAGCTGGTGCGGCTCAAGGAGCTGGAGCCCGAGCCAGAGCCAAAGCCGGAGCCCAGGCCATAGCTGAGGCCGGGGCCGATGAGGCCCCCATAGGCAGAGCTCAGACCACCTGCATAGCCGCTGGTGGTCTTCGTATGGATACTCATGTTCTGCATCCCAGACTCCAGCCGGCTCTCCTCGCCCTCCAGTAGCTTGCGGTAGTAGGTGGCGATCTCGATGTCCAGGGCCAGTTTGACGTTCATCAGCTCCTGGTACTCACGCAGCTGCCGCGCCATGTCCTGCTTGGCCTTCTGCAGGGCGTTCTCCAGCTCCTGCTGCTTGGTACGAGCATCCTTGAGTGCCTGCTCCCCCGCGACGCTCAGCCTCAGTAATGGCGGTCTCCAGGGAAGCCCTCTGGCCTTTGAGACCCTCAATCTCAGCCTGGACCCGGCTGATGTTCCGGTTCATCTCGGAGATCTCAGTCTTCGTAGCCGCAGGTCATCCCCCGTGCTTCCTAGCCAGCATCTGCAGCTCCTCATACTTGATCTGGTATACGCTCTCCGCCTCAGCCCGGCTGCGGTTGGCGATCTCCTCGTACTGTGCCTTGACCTCAGCGATGATGCTGTCCATGTCCAGGGAGCGGCTGTTTTCCATGGACAGCACCACAGACGTGTCGGAGATCTGGGACTGCAGCTCCCGGATCTCCTCTTCATACAGCTGCCTGAGGAAGTTGATCTCGTCAGTCAGTCCTTCCAGGCGAGACTCCAGCTCTACCTTGTTCATGTAAGCTTCATCCACATCCTTCTTGATGAGGACAAATTCATTCTCCATCTCTGTACGCTTATTCATCTCCTCCTCATACTTGTTCTTGAAGTCCTCCACCAGCCCCTGCATGTTGCCAAGCTCCGCCTCCAGCTTCAGCTTCTCCTGGCCCAGAGTCTCCAGCTGCCGCCTCAGGTTGTTGATGTAGCTCTCAAACATGTTGTCTATGTTGCTCCCCAGCCACTTTCTGCTGCTGCAGGAGACTCCACTTGGTCTCCAGCATCTTGTTCTGCTGCTCCAGGAACCGTACCTTGTCTATGAAGGAAGCAAACTTGTTGTTGAGGGTCTTGATCTGCTCCTTCTCCTGGGTACGCACGGCCTGGATGTTGGGGTCCACTTCTAGCTTAGGGAAGTTCAGCAGGCTCTGGTTGATGGTGACGGCAGTGATGCCTCCCATGCCCATGCCGCTGGCCCCAGCATAGCCTGCACCCAGGCCACCCCGGAAGCCACTGCTGCTCACTCGGGAGAAGCTCAAGCGGGGCACCGGGGCCCACTCAAGGAGCAGCTGCTGAAGGCCCCGGGGCCAGAGGTGGACACCTTGTAGGACTTCTGGGTCACCCTGATGGACATGGTGAAGGTAGGAGTGGAGGCAGGCGGGCTGAACCAGGAAGAGATTCCAGAAGGAGCGGAGAAGCTGCTTCTTCGAGGACAAAATATTAAATTGCTATGTGAAATTTTTTTAAAGGAAAAAAGGACAGATTATTCATATTTGAACACAGTTCTGCCAACTATACCATATCCTGTAATTTACCCTCAAAATATTATTGTTTCAAAGGTGAGGTTAATCATTATAATCATGGGAATGTTCTAAGGTGATCAAATTTTCTGCGTTGCAAATATAGTTTCACTTCTTCCTTTCACTGTAGGTGCCTTCTATTTCATAGTCTTGGCTGGTTTTCCTGGCTAGAACTTTCAGTACTTATTGAATATTTATGTATGCCAGGCACTGTGCTGGTGTTTTATGTGCATTACTTCATTAAATTCTCCACACAACCCTGTGAAGAAAATGGCACCATTGATCACATGTTGTGGATAAGCGAACTTGGACTTGGATAAAATGACCTGCTAAGGTTTCCCAGCTAGTCACAGAACTTGGATCTGAACCTGCATCTTTCTGACTCCACAGCCCATGGTCTTCGTTTATATTTATCAGGTTTCCTCTCAGCTTCTAAGGAGTTCCTCTGCCCCTCCAAATGGGGACAGGGTAAAGAGCTCCTAATGCCTTCCAGATAAACTGGAGACCCAAATGAGTTCGTAAATAGGACTATGCGTATATGTGGTTTATGTATAGTAACCCAAAGAGTGGTTGAGTTGCCATGAAGACAGCTCTTCAAGTTTGACGGCACAGTGCTTTGACACACCCCACATCCTTCACCCTCTGCAACCATTTGGTGGGGTTTCTACTCGTAAGAACTGAATAGGAAGGAGGAAGAGATGAAGGTAAGTCCCAGAGCAAAAGGGCTGAGGGTTGGACTGGCTCCCCCTACCATGTCTAACATAGCAAAGAGAGAGAGACAAAGACACACAAAGTGACTATTTTCTTTCCTGGTGGATTGACTCTGAATAATAGCGGCAGGGGACTATTCTAGGTGCTTTTCCCCTAAGAGTTGAGGGGAATAGAATAAATGTCCATGTGGCTAACTTGAAATAATCGGAATATTTTTTTCTTAATTTCTTTTTTTTTTTTTGAGATGGAGTCTCGCTCTGTCACCCAGCTGGAGTGCAGTGTCACAATCTTGGCTCACTGCCACCTCTGCTTCCCAGGTTCAAGCAATTCTCCTGCCTCAGCCTCCCAAGTAGCTGGGATTACAGGCATGCACCACCACACCTGGCTGATTTTTGTATTTTTAGTGGAGACAGGTTTTCACCATGTTGGCCAGGCTGTACTCGAACTCCTGAGCTCAGGTGATCCACCCCTCCTCAGCCTCCCAAAGTGCTGGCATTACAGGCATGAGCCACTGCGCCTGGCCACAATCCAAATATTTCTGTAGTAGGAAAGGAAACTAACACGCTCTGAGCACAAACGTTCAACATCCATGCTTACATATTACCCAAAGCATATTAGCCATTTAAGCCTTCTAGAGCTCTGTGGTGGAACAATTTTAAAAGAGGCAGCTGAGTGTCAGCAGAGTTTACAACCTGCTGAAGTCACATGGTTAGCAAGTGGCAGAGCTCAAATGTGCACAGGCTTGTCTGACATTGCCACTGTCGCCTTGTGCTGTAAGATTCTGGCTGGCTTCTCTGACTCCCCGAGAAAGAGTGAATGACAATCCACAGTGCAGTTTAAGGCAGTCATCGTCAAGCTCGAAGTACAGATTCCTGTCTGACCCTACACGGAGACTTTCCATCTGGTACCGGCATTTGGATAACTTTAAGAAAATCCATTTTCAACTCTTCAACTTCTATGACTTCTTGCTCCTAAAAATTGATTGGTCTAAGAACAAGCCTTTGTTTTTCTCCTTTTCCACCTCTCCTGCCAAAATTTTTATTCTCCTATTTATTAAAAACCAAATACAAACAACAACAAAGTCTTATTATACAGCATTGTTCCAGGTGTGAAATTCTCCAGGGCATCAAACAGGAAAAATTTTTGAAATTATAAATCCTCTTCCATTTCATTAAGACATACGTCCAGTAAAAATTTAGCTTTATGCTTATAATTATTTTTTAAATTTGTAAAATATTTATACTGTTATGTCAAATCATTTGTTAACCATTAGAATGGTGTTTTCAATCCAGAAGAAAAATTTTAAACCTATAAATTTAAAAACATACATATACATACACATCCATATATATATATTTATCACAGAAACATAGGCTAGAGTGATTATACAAGACAAACACAAAAATATGATACATTAAGAGGACTCTTAAAGAGAACGAAAAAACAGATACAATGTCAGAGAGAAAAGAGAATGGCATGAAATTCCCTTCTATTAATCAAGAGTTTGTACTTGTATTTTTAAAAAGGATGATGGATTGGGTGCGGTGGCTCAAGCCTGTAATCCCAGCACTTTGAGAGGTTGAGGCAGGGGGTATCACAAGGTCAGGCGATCGAGATCATCCTGGCCAACACGGTGAAACCCTGTCTCTACTAAAATAAAAAAAAATTAGCCGGGCATGGTGGCATGAGCCTGTAGTCCCAGCTACTTGGGAGGCTGAGGCCGGGGAATCACTTGAACCTGGGAGGTTAAGATTGCAGTGAGCCGAGATCACACCACTGCACTCCAACCTGGAGACAGAGCAAGACTCCATCTCAAAATAAAATAAAATTAAAATTAAAATGGATGATGGTTGGTATTAAATCATTGAGTTGGATACATTTAGGAAAGTTAATAACAGTTATAATTTGTATTGTAGAATTTTACAGTTACATCCTTTGCAATTACCCAAACTTATGATGAACAAACTTAGATATCAACTGAAACATACGGGTAGAGGTACAAAGTTTTTCAGAATATTTTAGAGGGTATGTAAAACAAATGGTTATAGACAATTGCTTTAGCATTGTCTCATTCTCTGCAACCTACCCGTCTATTAAAAAATATACAGCTCTTCATTAGACATACTCAAATAACTCACTTTGTTGACCTTAACCATGTGGTTGGTTAACAGAGAGTTATTTGCAGAACTTTTTAGCTGTTCTGGAAAGAGTGAGTGAGGGAGAGAGGAAGGGAATGGATGACCTCATCGTTCACAAGACCACACGGAAAATTCCCACCCACTGGCAAAATGAGCACCCAGGCAGTGGGGCCCCAGCTATTGCTGTGTTGTTCTCTTCCCCAGGTGGCTTTGGGTCCTAATCCTGTCAAAGCTAGAATGCAATCATGGGGTTGGTACTTTCTTGCCATTGTCAACGGCCAGGTTCATGATAGAGAGTAGCGTGCGAATAATAATGCCCCACAGGTGTAAGGCAATGGAGTGCCCTGTGCTACTAGCAAAGGCCTTTGAAGGACCCGGTCTCTCTGAATGCAGAGTGCTCCCTTTATTATTCTACTCCATTAGGCGTGTTTTTCTTTTGTTCTCTACAAGCATGGGGCTTTAACTTCTGGAATATTGAATTTCCTTGGCTTCTCTTCTCCTCCTCCCCCAGGCTACTGAAAATTGGTTGCTATCCTCAACTGCTCGCCCCACCCCCCGTTCTTCTCCTGGTCATGGTGAATTTGGACCTGCAAAAGCCTTGTTTCACTTTCAATTATTTTTTAATATAAGATAATATTGGTCTTGGCACCAAGGCTTGTCAGAAGTGCTCCTCTTTGCTCTCCCAAAGTGAACCCATTGCTCCCAATTACAGACCTTGCTCCTGTGGCTTTCTCAGCCCAAGTTCAATCCGGTGTAAACTTCTCTTCCTCGCCTTTTCTGGTACATGTTCTGGGCATTATTCGGAGTGACCACACGCCTTGTCATTTCTTCTTATCAAATTCTGACACCATCCTTAAAATACTGGTTTTGGTAAATCTATGGAGCCCTGCTCTTCATTAATCTATATTGTTAGAACAGGGGCTCCCAAGTGGCTGATTACCTTAGATTTATTTATTTATCTTTCTGTCTTACTTTCTTTCTTTTTTTTTTCTTTCTCTCTTTCTTTTCTTTCTTTCTTTCTTTCTTTCTTTTTTTTTTTTTTTTGTAGAGAGAGTGTCTTGCTATGTTGCCCTGGCTGGTCTGGAACTCCTGGCTTCAACTGATTGTCCTGCCCAGCCTCAGCCCCTCAAAGTACGGGGATTATAGGCATAAGCCACCACACCCAGTCATCTTAGATTGAAGAGGGCCCGAGCTTTCCCGTGAGTCGGAGTTAAGCTGTGGTTCCACAGTTAATCTTTTTTGGTGGAGTTGTTGTCTTGAACTACTAGAGTGATGCATTCTGGGAAGCAGGGCAGCCTACTATGGCTCCCAGGCCTGGGTTGGAATCCTGGCTGCTCCACAGACCAGCTACATGATCTTGGGGACAATTAATTATCTCTTTGAACCTCAATTTTCCTATTTGGAAAATGGGAATATTAACTCCTGCCTCACAGGATTGTCATGAGGATTAATCAAGATAATGTTCTATTTGGCCGAGCGTGGTGGCTCACGCCTGTAATCCCAACACGTTGGGAGGCTGAGGCGGGCAGATCCCGAGGTCAGGAGTTTGAGACCAGCCTGACCAACATGGTGAAACCCCATCTCTACTAAAAATACAAAAATTAGCCAGGCATGGTGGCATATACCTGTAATCTCAGCTACTCAGGAGGCTGAGGCAGGAGAATTACTTGAACCCAGGAGGTAGAGGTTGCAGTGAGCCGAGATTATGCCACTGCACTCCAGCCTGGGCAACAGAGCAAGACTCCATCTCAAAAAATAATAATAATAATAAAAAATAATGCTCATCGAGTACATACTTAATCTAGTGTCTGATCTCTAGCAAGTGCCCCGAAATGGTAGCTATTGTTCTAAGCGAGCACCCCCCAACAGAATAGTCAAGACTTAAAAGTGAAAAACGCTCATGTAACTCTCCCCTCCACCTGATACTTTGTACTCATATTTTACAAATTCTATTTTTGTTATACTTAAAATGCTTGACCAGAAATCTTTTCCATCCCTTTTTCTTTCTGTCATCATGAATTTTTGTGAAACTAACAAACTAAAGTAGTGTTTGCTTTCCTCTATACTAAACGCAATCATTTGTTTTACTCCTGAAATCCGAGTCTCTGTTTCAAGGCCTCGGTTTTGTCGATTCCTTCTGGGATTGCTTTTCATCAGCGCATTCCCGGGGTCCCCAGCCTTCAGAAATCGCAGGATGCACCAGCCATCATGTGCATACTCAATTTTCAGAAAGCATCTGAAACAGCTCAGCTTCGGAGATTGATGGTTCTCAGCTTTCAGCTTGGGTTTCTCTCAGCCAGAGCACCATTTGGATCTGGGCCTAAGAACATAGTCACACAATGTCAGAATATTAGTATTAAGCAGGCGATGCCCCTCTCCTGCCTCTCGGCCTCATTTAGAAAAACACGAGAAAATAAATCTAATCTCCTCACGGTTCCCTTGCACTGCACCACAGCAGGAATGTTATATGATTTCAAATTACTTATTAGAAATATTCCTATGGGTGTCGTGTTGAGGATTACTTTTCCAAGGTTATTATAGTGCCTGTATCGTTAGGAAAATAAGGTATAATTGTGCCTGCTATCTCGTTCCAAAGACTTCTACCTTTGGACAAAAACCAACTTCCAAGTCAAGGAGGAGGATATTTATCTTCTGTTTCACTCTCACTTTCCATCACATTTTGGAGGAAGAGCTGAGGGTGGGGGGAAAAACACTTTCTCAAATCCTTTGCTTCTAATAACACAGTAGGGGCTTGTCTCTGCTTTCAAAGGAGATGATGTCAACACCCAGAGGGAGCTTAGAGTCTGAAAAGTCCGGTGCTAAGAATGGAATTGGTAGTGTCACACTCTTACTGATGAACAGAAAACAAAGTTAAACGCCTGTGCAACAACACAAGGCAATGGAAAGTACAGTCACAGGGATACAAACTGCGGAATTTAATTCCCAAGTGACCTTGAACTAGTCATTTTCCTTGTCTATGTCAAAATATCCTCCCTGGCGTGTAGCCGTATCTGCTGTGTTATCGTAGGCATCAATTATCTGCATTTCGGTTTACCTCTGGCGAATTTTCAAATTCTTTGACAGCACTTGCCATTTAATTATTTTCCAAGTTGACAGCTCCCTCGTTCTGCAGGAAACACTAACATTTTAATTCCCTGCTTTACTGACATATAGATCTTCTAGTATTCACTTGCTTTTTCTGCAACGTTCATCCTTGCTGGGGAGCCCCTTGCTAAATGAATTGTACTGCCGTTTTTGCTGCAGAGATACTTACAAGGCAAGTAGAGCTTTCCCTAAAATCTTTGAAGCCAGCAAGGAAGCCTTCTCTCCCCTTCTTCTTGTTCACTGATAAACAAGAAAAGAGGAGAGAAGAAAAGAGCTTCCAAGCTCCAAGTCAGTCCTTCAAAGCAAGCTTCCTTACTTTGTTGAAAGTGAATGTCCACAAAATTAAAAAGTACTGGATTTGATTAAAAGCACAAATCCATTTCCAAACCAAATGCCAGTGAATTTTTGAATCGTCTTCTCTTTCCCAGGGCAGAAAAAAATCGGGGGCTGACTTCATTTGCATTCACTCTTATTTGTCCTTTAAGTTCCAAAGACATGATTGCTCTCTGGCTATGCAAACATGGCTGATCTCGACCTACCCAAAAATAATAAATCAAGTCCTTGAAAAGCTTTTGGAAAACATGAAGAGCTCCACAACATTTGCTTGATTCTCATGACTAAGACTTCTTAGCTAAAACAAAGTGAGAACATGATGCAATTATTTAGAGGAAATTGAGGACCTCTGGGACAGCCAATCATATAATTCAGGCAAAAGTAAATTTGGGGGCCTGACATTTGCAGATACTTGCACAACTCTCAGCTGTGTGAGCCAGTCCTGAGAGAGCTCCCACCTTCCATTCGCCCTTTTCCCATCCTCCTTCACTTTGTGCCTCTTGATTAGTAATAAAATGAATAAATCAAATGGACTCTAGCTTGGCTCTTGTGAGATATGCTAAGAGAAACAAATATAAAAACTAAAATGTCAAACTAAAGGTATCCTCCCCGACCTCATTTCTCATTTAAACACACACACACACACACACACACACACACACACACGTAGACTCGTTGAGCAAATGCAAACTTAGAAACTAAAGCTCAGGCCCAGATGTTATTAAGTATAAATATTTATAAGACCCCATAAAGATCCTGGCTAAGCTCAATTTTGCCTTAATGCAGCAAATGTTTCATATTCGGCTCTTTTGCTGTTTGAAGCCTTTAGAAGGCAGGATACAGTAGAAGACACATTACTGTTGGTGAGAGGAGGGCAGCTCCTCTTTTATGTTTTATGATCAGTTTTTCGTTGAGGGGTATTGCTTTTCTCAGAAATCACTTCTCATGGCCTGTCTTTTCCAAGAAGCCAGAAGAAAGTATGGTTGCTGTGGTCATGAATTCGGGAGGCACCGGGGAACCACACACGTGGAGCCACATGCATTCTCCCTGTGAAAGGATGTAGGGACGCTAGATTCTCTTTGTCCTTCCTCATTTCAGTTATCAGCAAACACACAGCAACATCCTAAGAGCCTCAGCTTAGTCATCTGTTGAATGGGCATGTGATTGTTGTAAGTGGGGCAAGCTTAACTCATGCTTTTAAGACTTCCATTTGCCTTTGCAAAAAGAAGCAGCCACCATATTTAAGCATCTGTTTTAGTCACTTGTAGAGGCACAAGCAAAAGAACCCGTAGGTGCATAAGCTGTAATTTTGTGATGAAACAGTTCAAACTCTATGATCGTTTGGGCTCGGGCTCTGGATGAAGTGTTTGGTTCTTCAGATTCTTGAAGAGGACCCAATGTATGAAAGCTTTTTTTTTCCTTTCCAAGATAGGGTCTCTCTATGTTGCTCAGCTGGTTTTGAACTTCTGGGTTGAAGCGATCCTCCCACCTCAGCTGCCCGAGTAGCTGGGACTATAGGCCACCACTCTTGGCTATCACTGTTATCCTGAATCCACACGGGTTTTGGTGAGAGGCATCATCACCTACATGTCTTGTCCACCTGTGAACCATGCAATTCCTTGCTTTCTAACATCCTTTGGTTAAATATATCATGTTAACAGATAATCAGGTGCATACATGTTTAAAAGACTTATTATTTCATGGAATGATTCATCTGCATGTGGGGGATGAAAAGGGCCTTGGTATTCTCCCTAAGGATAAGTTCTAACCTGTGAAATAGGTTATCTGGGAGAATCATGAAGATCCTTCAGTGTCAACCGGCAGTGGCCTGGGTGTGGCCCCTATCTCTCCACTCTCGAGGGAGGGGGCTTCCTGCTGCTGAAAGCTCAGGGATGGAGGCCTGTGGCCCCGCCACAGAGCCTGGCTTTGCTGGGTTCTCAGCAAGGTCTCCAAATGTCCACACCAACTCCACCCCTGATCTCCTTCCCCTACTTTTGCTTCTCAGCCCCTTTTGGGTACTGGACCTGACAATTCATGCCGACCCCGAGAACACTGATCTCCTTCGTGGAGGCCTTCATCTGTCGGACACATCTGGGAAGTACTCGAGGGCCCTACCTGATTTTCCTGATTAATGTAGATGTAAAGATTTTATCAAAGCTCCTGGCGGCCGGACTTCAAGATGTAATCACAAAATCAATCCACATAGACTAACCGGGCATAGACTTACTAAGAAGACATCCCACAATGTCAGGCACTTAATTAAGGCGCTCTGGCTCCTCTGCCCCTGATTGATTCTTTTCTTTCCCTAACAGGTGATGCTACTCCTCTGGGTGGACAGGCCACTCCCCAGCCCGAGACCACCCTGTTTTCAGAGCCTGCAGTTTGGCGGGAATACCACCAGGGGGCACCCATGCATCATCCCGTCCCCAGGGACTGGACGGGAAGCCCAACAGGATCCTTCTTACAGTCCCCCAGCAAACTTGAAGACGCAGCCAACTCAGCGTGCAGTATCTGCTAGGCTGCATTTTGTTTGCTGAGCTCCAGGATTCTTCTCCAAGCCTCAGGCATCTCTTGAGGATAATCAGAGACTCCTCCCATCTCCTCAGTATCCAGTTTTTTGCACCTTGGTGCATGGTGGAGCAGAGGCCTGCACCCCCTGTGGGGGGAACCAGCCTGTGCTCTGGCCTGAGCACCTGGGAGTCCTAGCCACGCTGGCTTGCTTGACATAGAGTTTCCTACTGGAAATCCAAAGATTTCAGAAATGAAAGTTTTTAAAAATGCCAGCACCTTGTGAAAAGTAGCCCAGATCAGAGATTGCCAACCTACTGCCCCTTGATACTGCAGAGTTTTTTCTGCATTCACTCATTCATTCATTCATTCATTCAGCCATCGGGTTCATCTGGCATGATTTTAGCACATGACCATTTAATTCATCAAACATTTGTTTAGCACCTATCATGTGCCAGTCATTGTGCTGGGGATATACTTATGCTCTAGTCATTTATAAAATGAGGCACTATCTGACTCAGCCCAGGAGGATGTCACCCAGCCAGTCCTCTGTAACATCTGAGTACACCTGTGCCAGAATCATCAACAGCAGCTTGGGTGCCTGAGGCCCTGGCAATCAAGAAGCAATTCTACTGCCCTGGAGCAGCAAAGGACTCCAGAGAAGCTCAGATTTCACTGGCCTGGGGCAACCAAGGAGGCTTCATTTATTAATTCATTCATTCATTCACTCACTCACTCATTCATTTATTAGGTATTTATTGAGCACCTGGTATGTGCCCAGCAACAAAATGAATCAGAAATAAGCCAGGCTGGATCTGCATTCTTCATCACATAGGGAGACTGCTCACTTGGCTGTGCCTACACTGGGCACCAAAATGTTGACTCTAGTAGCCAGGTAGCATTCACCCAGTCCCGACTGTTATAGATAAAGCAATCTTGGAGGGCTTCTTTAACTCAAATCTTTATCAAGCTGCCAAGAGAATTTGTTTGAAATGACTGACACTTTGGAAAGAGAAGTACATCTCTATCATAAACTATAGGAGTTTTTGCAAGTTCTCATTCTTCTTCACGAAAGAGACTCAGGCAGTGTGAGCAAAAGAACTCTTCTATCATCCATGGAGATACCATGTCCTCTTCTGGTCCCAGGCCATTGGCCAACCCGAGGGATTGTCTCTGCTGGGGCTCATGTCTTTGGCATGGGTCTCTATTATTGTGGCCAAATGAGTCTCATCCACAAATTCAATAGTGTGAGAAACAGGACCTTACCCATTTGTTTTTCTGTAATTTAATTTCTGTTTCCAGGTGCTATTCTACCTACCTGAAAGACACACATTTTCCATTTCTCCAGGGATTTCACTCCCCATTTTTCCCAGGGCGACGTTGATGCTGCATGAACTTGGCTAGGGTTGCGGGAAGGAGGTTGAGAGGCAATGTGGTCCCCCGGGTCATGCATCCGTGGAGGCCCGCCGTGAGACGTCTGCTGAGCCTGTCCACAGGCACAAGGTTCTCTTTGCCCTGCACCGAGATGCAGGGGTGATGGTCTTTCTGCTGCTCCCATGAGGCTCAGCCCCACTTGCAAACCCTCTCTGGGGTTTTGACTTCTCAGGAGTCTGTCCAGGAAAATGTTCAGGATCCCCCTTGAGGGAGTTTCCCTGGGATTTAATTCCCAGGCTTGAGGAGCATGTTTTTTTTCTAGACACCAGTGGAGAAAATCCTTTTCCATTCTTGAGGTTTTTCCCTGACAGAAGCTTCCTGTGCTTTCCAGTTTACCTTGGAGGCACCTGACAATAACCTAGTGGATGGAGTCTTTGGGAAGCCAAGGTGGAGGCAGCTCCCCTCTGCCTTCTAGATTTTCACAGCTGTGCTGTTTCATCCCAAGGCAATGCAGAGGAAGGGAGAGAAGAGGAAGATTTGCCAGGAGTTATTTTCAAAACCAGTTAATACTATCTCCGCTAAAGTCTCAAAAATGTTATTCTACCGTATGGACAGGTCCATAGTTTTTATTTCTGCATAAGTTCCAAGTTTGCTCTTAGGCTGGCTTGCGTGTGGCTCCAATAGGTGCTGCAGAAAGTTTGCTTCCAGATTTATATCTGCTCCCCCAGCCCTGCACCTGTCTCTCTTTAGGGCAAGTCTCAGCCCAGCCCAGCACTGAGGCAGCAAAGGGGTAGACATACTAGAGCTTGGTGGGAAAACCTCTATCCATAGAAATTTGAGCTAAACCCGTCTCCCGCAAGCCCAATCACCACTGCACTTCTCTGGTTAAATCAACCACTTCACATCTGCCAGGATACAGTCCCTTGGGAGCCTCATGGTGTATCTGTGTCACACCTGCCCCCATAAATGGAACTTACTAGGCTCGTCCTCAAACAGCCTACAGTATGTGCGAAAAGGACACACCTTAGGTGTTTCAATGTAAGAAAAGGAGTTCGATTTTGAACACACACTAAATTAGCTGATTGCAGAAATTTCTGGAAGTAGAGATAGAGCCATTAAGATGTAGGTGATAATTCCACACGGATACAGAACAAGACTACACTACTGAGAATGGCAAATGAACAGCCATGAATATTCCTCTTGTCCCAGGTGGTGTCCTAATATCTCCACATGCATTCTCTTTTTAACGAGGTGGTTGTTATTATCACCTTCATTCACAAGCGAAAAAAAGAAACAAGATTAAGGAACTTGTCCAAGGCCTTGGAGTTGGGGGTCAAGGGAAGGCTGACGGCTGTGGGTCCCTGGCCTAAGCAGAAGACGGCTTTTCCCCGATGTGTCTCCACCACGTGGTTGTGAAGGAACCGTCATTGTCTTCTGGACGATCTCACAGCGCTGTGCACGTGTCACCCCTAGTTAGTGTCATCAGCTACTTCCCAAACCTTCCTGGGATGTGGCTGTGAAATTTTGCCTTAGAACTTCAATTTAATTCCACAAACTTCTGTTAAATATCTACAGAAGGTATAGAAGTGAGAATGGGATTCAAAGATGCATCAGACATGAAACCCAGCCATGGGGCATGTCTAACTGGAACAGAAAAGCAACTGCCACCAGCTGGGTGCTGCCGTGCAGGTACCGAGAACCTCTGGCCTCCTGGTGAGGCTGCAAACCCAAATCCAACACGGCAGGCAGCCTCCACGAGGGCACTGATTCACCCGCAGACGCAGTGGGCAAGGCGCCCAGGACTCACCGCAATTTCAGGGCCCTCAAAAGGATTTTTATTTTTCATACAAAAATTAGCCGAGTGTGTGGTGCACGCTTGTAGTCTCAGCTACTCGGGAGGCTGAGGCAGGAGAATCACTTCAACCCAAAAGGTGGAGGTTGCAGTGAGCCAAGATCGCACCACTACACTCCAGCCTGTGAGACAGAGCAAGACTCCGTCTCAAAAAAAAAAAAAAAAAAATTTATTTTTAAACTAAAATCAGAAGAAAATGATGACTATAATATGAATAATAATAATAAGCCCAGTCTGAATTATATTTGTCTCACATCATCACAGTCATAAAAACAGTATCTATTTAATGGGTACCATGTACTGATGGGATAGTCCAGACTTCACTGCTATGTCAATATATCCATGTAAAAAATTGCACTTGCACTCCTCAGAAATAAAAACATGTATTTATTTAGTGTGTTTATTTAGTGAACAGAGGTAGAAGCCCATAAAAGCAAAATTGCCTCAGGTCCGGAAAAGTCATCATGTGTCCCTGTAGTGACAGCTAAATATTAGCCATTCAACACACATGGGATTTTATAAAATACAGAAAACTTTCCTCAGCTCCCATGTAAATACTCCAAAACCGGAGGGAATGTTTTATCCAGAATCATAAATGGGGATTGAATATCTCAAGGTCCAACCTTGAGAGGAAAATGATCTTAGAAGCATGATATGTTGCCCTTAAAAGCCCAGGGAAAGAAGAGAGGTCCAAATACCAGCATCCCTTTCATGAGACCCAAATAGCATCACTGTGGGTCTCAAACTCTGGAATTCCTGAGAATCCAGGAATTGCTGGGAAAGGGGCCTGCTCGCTCTCCCTCACTGAACGCAGATGTGAGGCAGTGAGAAGCAAAGCCACACTCTGGAAACAAACAAGCGAGCGTCCGTTGCACTGCTGGGGACTCCAGGAGGAGGCTCAGCTGGGGCTCACTCGCTGACACATCACTGCTGGGGACTCCAGGAGGAGGCTCAGCTGGGGCTCACTCGCTGACACATCAGTCCTCTTCAGTGGGCGCAGGAGGCCTCAGTGGCTGCTGGCTGGGGAGGCAGGTTGATGGTGTGCTCAGGGTCTTTCACCTTCGAGAGCCTGAGCTGGCCAGTCACTTAAGAAGAGGTGCCAAAGCTGGAGCCAGAGCATTGGGTGGCCTCAGAGGGACTCAATTGTGCAGAGTGGGATGCCAGCCCCCCGCTAACACAGAGGTGGTGGGAGGACAGGCTCTGGAACCTGTAGATTTAGGGAGCCCGGCCCAGATGGTACCTGCTCCTTAAATCACCTTCCAGAAGTGATCCTGGATTTTAAGCTTCTTTCAAAGCCATTAGGAGGACTTGTTGGAATGGGGGTGAGGGCAGCTTAGCCAACACCCACGAAGGCTAAGATTAGACAGTGACTCATGGCTACAAACGCTGACCGCCTCCACCTCATACCTGAAGTGCAAAGTGACATTTCTCGCCCTTCGCCAAATAAATCTTTCCTGTGCAGCGTTCTCTGAGGACCTCAAGGCCTGTCAAGGACTTGGCCCCGAGCTCATTGAAACCACAGTGGATTGCCAAGTTTTGCAGATGTTTGCGCTGACTGCTTTATGTTTTGTAATATACCAGAGCTGTTCAGAAGTGATGCTCATCCATTCACCAAGTTAATGTTTAATAAGAATCATCTACAAAGGGTGACAGCTCCAAAAGACGAGGAGAGGGAAACAGCCTCCAACTAGAATGGATGAGCAAAATAAACAAATAAATACGAGCCCCGCCTCCACAGACTGAGGCGCAGGAAAGGGAACTCGTGAGTAGCAATTCCTAGGGAGAAAACAACGGTGTTTCTTTATGAACACGGGCGTGTTTGTCTCTCTCCGGAGAGCTGTGAGGCTCTGACAAGGCTCAGCAGTGCTGGTGCTGAACTCAGGTGGAGATAAAATGTATAGACGGAGCGAGGTGGGCTCTTATAGAAAAATGGATCAATTTGCTAGCTAAGAAGGGTCAGTTCCCAGAGCAAGAAAAGTTTATGGAGGAAGCACCCTGATCCCAGAGCTATAGAAACTGAATAACAATTCCTGCTTTTCACCTGCTGTTACCTGGATAATCTCATGTAATGTTAGAGAAAAATCTGAAGGCACCGGAGTCAGTGTCTCTGCAACAAGACAGAAAGATTGGGGGGTGCTCTGAAGGTCGACCAACAATTTGGTGGCACGTCTGGGGTTAACAGGCAGGTCTCTATTCCTTCCCACTGGTTTTTGACATGTAAAGTGCTAAATGTCTTCACAGCTACAATGTATTGCATGTTTTACATATATTGTGTCTATCCTCACTTCAATTCTACAGGAGTGGTATTATTCTCTTTATTTAAACATGGCAACATTAAAGCTCACAGAGAGATTAAGTGACAGACCCAAGGTCACACGTGGGTCTGTTTATTCGGCAAATATTAGGCCACCATTTTGTGCTAGGCCTGGGGGTTCTCAGATACCAAGCAGAGTGGCACAATTCAGGTGAAGAAATTCCTGAAAGGTCTCAGCCAAAACAACCTGTATTTTAAAGGATATTTTTTAAAGGCTAAAACAAGCATTTGGTGCACCGTGGTTTTTTATGCTAACAAACTGAATTCCATGTAGAAACGAGAGAAACGCTGAAACAGTTTGGAAGGATTGCACATGAGCGCAAGTTCATTTTATTAATTAAGCAGGCCTGGATGCTAGTTCAGTTGCTATGCACCAGAGCTCCTGGGAAATGCATGCCGAGGCAGAAAGAGAATACACACAAATCTTTAAGGAGATTTATATGTAATGCAGGTGGGGATTTTGGAGGATGGGAGGTGTCATGTGGCTGCACATCCCCGTTATTCAGCACAGAATCCAGTTACTTAAAAGTTGTGCCTGGCTGGGCGAAGTGGCTCATGCCTGTAATCCCAGCACTTTAGAAGACCAAGGCGGGCGGATCATGAGGTCAGGAGATTGAGACCATCCGGGCTAACATGGTGACCCCGTCTCTACCAAAAATACAACCAAACATTAGCCGGGCGTGGTGGCGGGCACTTGTAGTCCCAGCTACTCGGGAGGCTGAGGCAGGAGAATCGCTTGAACCCGGGAGGTGGAGGTTACAGTGAGCCGAGATCGCGCTACTGCACTCCAGCCTGGGTGACAGAGCAAGACTCCGTCTTAAAAAAAAAAAAAAAAAAAAAAAGTTGTACCCGTGGTCTGTGCTATCCCCAGCCACATACCAGCTGGGGAGGGATACATATCACAGTAAAAAAGCAATTTTTTGTGTGACTCTGAACCTACTCACTTTGCAGGAATCCCAGACTGCCTCAGTTTCCCCAAGATCATCACATGGCCCAGGGGTTTGAGTAGGCTTGCTCCGTCTAGTACGCACCAGGCTCCTGCCTGCCCCAGCTGCAGCCGCCTCCTCTCCTTGGGAAGCTGCTGGTGCCGCTGAGGCCTGACATCCCCCTCCAGCTGGAAGCTGGCCTGGCTGACCTTCAGCTGCCCTGTCCCTGTCCGGCTGCAGAGACTGGCCTCAGGGGTAATCCTGTCTTTAACATACCTCCTCCTCTCGCCCAGAGGTCACAGAAGACTGCATCCAGACCTTGCCTTGTCTGGAGGAGGTTTTAATGAAACAGCTCTTCTATTTATTTGTGTTGCTGCCTCTGTTGCCCGGGGCCATAAGTCCCCAGGAGGGGAGGCTGAGGTATGGGGGAGGAGACTCAGAGGGGAACAGCACACTTTCTCCCCAGTCACCTAGCCCCTGACACTGACCTGCTGTCTGTCCTTGCACCCATCCTGTATCCTTTCTCCTGTTTTCTCTGACTGGAATCCTAGGGTGAACACTCACTAAAAGCAAACCAGTTTCCCTAAACGTGAGCGATTCCACCAGAGGGAAAACAAAGGTCATTCAGTCACATGGAATCTGATTAACACAAAGTCCCAGACAAGCACCCCCTGGATTAAATGCTTTCTTAAGCCACTCCTGCCCCGGGGACAGCAGGAGCTGTTTTAACTGTGGTGGGAGACCCAGCAGTGCCTGAAGTTGCCCAGTGTCATACGTTGAGTACCCATATTTCAAGGCAGCTTTCCTAATGCTATTTTTACATTACGCATTTTTTTAAGAATGAAACTATTGCTTGTATTTATAAGAAAAGGAATAGAAAAACAGTTTTATACATTGGAATCAAAGATTTTTTAAAATTACTTCTTAACAAGAATCAGGTTTACTGTGGTCTAATTTACATACAACAAATTCACGCTTTTCAATGTACAATTTGGCACCAGGTATAGACAATTGCATAACCACTGCAATCAAGTTTTCAGCCCCTTCTCTCCACCCCCGAGAAAAGTTTTCCTTGGCCAGGAGCCATGGCTCATGCCTATAATCCCACCATTTTGGGAGGCCGAGGGGGAGAGGATCGTTTGAGGCCAGGAGTTCAAGACCAGCCTGGGAAACATAACAAGATCCTGTCTCAAGGAAGAAAAAAAAAAAGCTTCCTGTGACCCTTTGCAATGAACTTTCCACCCTCCAACCTCCAGCCCCTGGCAACCATCAATCTGCTTTCTGGTCCTATAGTTTACCTTTCCCAGAATATCACATAAATGGAAGCACACACGTTATCTAGTCTCTTGTGTCTGGCTTGTTTCACACAGAGGATGCTTTGAGGCTCATCCACGATGCTGCGTGTATCAGCCCCCTCATTCCTTTTTATTGTTGATTTATATTTCCTTATATGGATGCACTGCAATTTGTATATCCTTTCACCAGAAGATGGACATTTAGATTGTTTCTAGTTTTTAGCTATTAAGAGTAAAGCTGCTATGAACTTTGTGAGGACATATGTTTTCATTTATTTGGGGTAAACACCCATTAGTGGGGATTGCTGGGCCATTTGGCAAGTATATGTAGAAGTCTTTTTTTTTTTTTGCAAAAAGGGGGAGTTTAGGAATGTTTCTGGGTGGTTCATACAGGAAGTGAAAACTTGAAGACTCAGCTCAGCTGTGGGCTCTGTGGTGCCTTTCAAGACGTCTACCCGTGGCCGTGCTGTGAGTTGGTAGACTGACTTTATTGCATTGTTGGTCTAGGCACAAAGGAGGGGGCAGATTTGTTTGATTCTTAGGTGTCTCTGCCTCTTACCAACGGCATGACCTTGGACAAGTACTTGAACTCATTGCGTTTTATTTCCTCAGCTGTAAAGTGAGCATTCCAGCAGGGACGCTGAAAGGATGTTTGTTCTTTATTGTGTAATCCAAGCACAGCTGCAAGAATTTTTTTTAAGTATACAAGTGAGAAGTGCAGAACAATGCCCAGCACATAGCAAGTGCTCAATAAACACTACCTGTTTAAAGTGAGAAGGAGAATCAGAACTAGAATTTCAAATGAAAATGATTGCGGCAGAGCTCATTTGTCTTCCTAGAAAGCACTGTTATTTTGATTTAAGTATGCTCACCATATGACATAAAGAATTTGTTCATTCATTCAGCACGTCTTTACTGAGTGCTTGCTGTGGGCCAGGTGAGGAGGCCCTGTCTTGATTTCTACAGAATTTATAATCCAGGAGGAAAGAGAGGCAGAATGAAAGGCATGTGTTATAAGTAATTACAAACGCCTCCAATAAGTGCATCAAAAGAAAAGGACGAAGGGCTTGCAAAGAACGTCCAATGGGAGAAATCGTGCCGCTAGTACCACCAGCCCACTTTGCATCAGTACTGCGCATCGTAGTCTATAACTTTAGCACAGTTATTTACTCTGATGAAAGGGAAGTGAAGAACAGCCCCTCCCGACCTTCTCCAGTGATGGCTGGAAAATCATCTCCTCCTTCGTTTATTATTCATCAGCAAACATTTGGCTGGTGCCCTTTAAAATCAGACTACCCTCCTAGGCACGGAGGAAACGTACAGGCAGGATGCGACATCGCTGCCCCTGCCGGGGAGTTGACAACATCGTGGAGGATGAGACCAGGCTAAGTACTCAGTGACAGCCCCTCTCCCTTCTGGAACTGCACAGATGCAAAGGATCATGAAACCTTGATGGGTTAAGAGCTAAGCACCATTTCCCCGACCCAGATTTACTAAGGGGATGATGCCACGCCTGAGCTTGGGACACACACTGGCCACCCTTGCCAAATGGGGCCTGCAGACCTGGAGGGTCTTCTCCTTGGGGGGGCCGTGAGGAGGGGGAAATCCCCTGAGGAGGAGGCCGTGGAGCAACAAAACACCAGGGGTCATCCCACCTGCTGAAACCAGATGGTGTTTGCCAGAGACCTCCGGAGGAGGCTGAGTAGGAACAAGCAGGGGTCCTGCGGTGGAGATATGCAGCATGTCTTGGCAAATAAAAAGTTCTGAAAATTGGAAAGGCGCTCGCGGCTGAGCCACTCCTGATGTGCAGCAACCTCTGGGACTGACAACCTTGCTCTTCTCTTGGGTCTCAGCCAGCCAATGGCAGTGAGTGGACAAACGGTCTAGCTAATACAATCCACGGGTCTCACTTGAGTTCTTACCTCAGTTGCCAGCTGTGCTTTCTGAAGGCCTCCTAAGTGCTAAGCACGGTGCTCAGTCCTATGGGGCATCCAAGATGATGATATGGGTTGTGTTAGGTTTCCAGTCCCCCCAATTCTTTTGGGGGGTCTCCTCCTTCGCCATCCCAATCAGGTGCTGCTATGAGGACATCCATCATGGGGTCCTCCCCTTCCTAGTCACGAGATGGTCCCATGGTTCAGCCCAATCCTTCCACCCCTTCCCCTGGCAGCAGTGGTTGGATTGGGCTGGTCATTTGACTTGAGTTGGGCCAACTAGAGACTTTTACTGGGACTTCTCAATTTGGGACCACAGGTGTGTGGCTTTGTGATACACTGCTGCACTGAATTGCACTTCTTAGAATTCCCTTTCCGGTGTGTTTTAGACAGGGTGGGCCACAATAGACGTGCTTTTAGAAGACCGTGAGGACAGAAAGGAGCAGCCACCCTGTGCAGCACACACACACCTTCTTCCGGTTACTCACTCACGTAGATGCGGCTGTGAAGGAACTTCACAGACGTAAGTCCCTGATCAGCTAGTGTTTGGTTAGGGAGACTACCCTGGAGGGCATAACTTGCAAAGCCTTTAAAGACAGCTTCAGCCTTCTCCAGACGTGAGCTCTGCCTGTGTCTGTGGAGCCCTGCCTGGTTCTGACCTTGCCTTCTGGAAGCCTACCCTAAAGATTTCTGGCGTTCTTAGCCAGACAGTTCCTCACAATCAATTTCTAGGGATGGGTTTGATTCTGTTTGCCTGACTGGACCCTGACTGGTAGAACAAGAGACAGAGTTTTGCCTTTGAGTTATTATGCTGGTAGAGTTGGCTAGTTGTCCCACGCATCTGTTCTCTTCTCTTGTTAGACTGAAATTTTTAGCTAGGCTCCTGAAATTTAACTAGGCTCATATCCACCCACAGGTTCAAAATTCAAGAGACTGGGTACTGTGGCTCAGGCCTGTAATCTCAGCACTTTTGAGGCCAGAAGTTTGAGACCAGCTTGAGTAACATGGTAAAACCCTGTCTCTGCTAAAAATACGAAAATTAGCAGGCGTGGTGGGCGTGCCTGTGGTCCCAGCTACTTGGGAGGCTGCGGCAGGAGGATGGCTTGAACCTGGGAGGTGGAGGTTGCAGTGAGCTGAGATCTCACCACTCTACTCCAGCCTGGGTGACAGAGCAAGACCCTGTCTCCAAAAAAAAAAAAAAAAAACCTCAAAAGAGAAATATAGTATAGTAGTCCCCTTTATCCAGAGGGGACACATTGAAAGACACTCACTGAAGCCTGGAACCATGGATAGTACCTAATCCTGTATTACTATGTTTTTTTCTATACATACATACCTATGATAAAGTTGAATTTATAAATTAGGCACAGTATTCTTGAGCTTTGGGACCACTATTAAGTAAAATAAGTGCTCCTTGAACACAGCACTGTGATACCCCCTGAGCAGTGAGGGCAGAATCTGTCTTCACACACATTAGACATTATTTTGGCCAATGTCAGCCAAGGTCCTGGAGGCGGGGCTGCCTCCTCAAGTGTCCTGGGATGCCCCGTTCACTTCCTACACCGGCCCTGGTCCCAGCAAACCCAGCCACTCACACCCACAGCCACAGAGGTTGCACAGCTGTGGGACTTCATTAAAAGCCGCTGAATCCACCACTTTAAAGGAGTAAATATTATGGAAGATAAGTTACATTGAAATGAAGCTGATATTCAAAAAATGTATTTAAAAATAAACTACCACACAGAAAAACACAAATAATGAAAGGAAACTGAGAATGGCATTCTGGGGAATGAGTACCTTACCCAAGGTGGAAAGAGAAGGTAGGTAATCAACAGAGAAAGTGGGTGTGGGGGAGAGGCAGTAGGTCCTGCCAGCCCAGGAGGAGGAGACTCAGCAGAAGTGGGCAGGCAGCTGCTTTGGGCACTGCCAAGTGGTCAAGGAGGATCCAGACCAGTACAAAGGGCATGAACCAACCAGGTCACCAATGTCCCCAAGAGAGCCATGCCAGCAGTGACTTGCAGAGCTGGGTGTGGGTGAGAAGAATCTGAAGTGCTAGGGTGAGGCAAGCTCTTTAGGAAGACCTGAGTACATTTTTGGCCCAAAAGCCACTCCCCTCCCTGACTCCCAGAGTGACTGTAGTGGGAAGAGGCTGAGAAAGCAGGAAGAGGGGTGGCCCGGCCAAGGAGTGAGGACTGAGGTCTTTTCCAAATTGTGATCTTTTCTCCTTTGTCTCTGGTCAGCTTTCACAGCAGGCATATTCGCTTAGGATATTAGAAAACTTAGTTTCTAGGCCTAAAAGCCCTCGACATGATAATAATAATCGTAACTGACTTACTGAGAGTATAACTCATTGTACATAAACATAAAGTGGTTTTATTTCTTCCAGTAACTGCCCCTGGATAATGTCACGTTGAACCCTTTTTTTCTTACTGAAAGCCAACTAAGGTCCCTTCATCACACCATCTTGGACCTGATTCTATAATTATTCATTATTCTTAGTTACTAAAACAGTCTTATTTCGCCACTGAAAGCTCAGTCCTTACCATTGAAAAGGGCTGCCACTGCTTTCAGCAAAGGAGTGGGTGTGATTTGGCTTTGAGCCCCCTCTTCAGTAACTGCGGGCTCCCCCCACGCCACGGCAGGAAGTGGGCAGTCTCCCCCTCGTGACTGTCATGGTGGTGCTGTCTTCCCGGCCTCTCAGTGCTCATGCTTTGCTCTGCTGGCGGCCTCGCCAGAGGTGGTTGCCTTCATATGGGCAGTGGGGGAACTTTTCTCTTTGGAGAGCTGTTCAGTTTCACCTCCACCACTGAGAATTATTCAGCCCCACCGGCAATACGGGTCCTCAACACATTCTCCAGACCCATTCCATTGATCTTGAAGTGCCCCTGGGCCTTGTGCCTCCTATAACCTTATAACCTTTGTACTCCTTCATTGCCATAGAAACCACAGGGCTCTTCTTCCACAACCTATGAGGACCATGAAGGATCATTTCATGACCCAGCTGGGACTCCCTAAGAAGTACGGTTGTCAGATAAAATGTGAGATACCCAGTTAGATTTAAACTTCTGAAAAACAGAACGTAATTTTTTGGTATTCCGTCTTGCATAGTATTTCAGAGCATCCTCATACCACATAGTTATTCATTCTTTATCTGAAATTCAAATTTAACTGGGCACCTTGCATTTTTATGCACTGAGTCTGGCAACTATACAAAGAGTCAGACTCCGAGACACGGCTTTCATACAAGAAGTTTACTGGGGAATACTCTAAGGGTCGACAGCCCGGGAGGGCAGGCAGCTGAGCGCAGCAGAGAGAAGTTGAACTGTGATACAGTTGCATTGAAGGCCTCAGCCAACCCCACACAGGGGCCCCTGAGCAGGGACTACCCTTCAGAGTCATCCCACATTGAGGGAGGTGGTTGGGGCTTTATATATGTATTAGTCCATTCTCACACTGCTAGAAAAGACATACCTGAGACTGGGTAATTTATAAAGGAAAGACGTTTAATTGACTCACAGTTCAGCGTGGCTGGGGAGGCCTCAGGAAACCTACAATTATGGCAGAAGGAGAAGCAAACACGCCTTTCTTCACATAGTAGCAAGGAGAAGTACGGAGCAAAAGCAGGGCAACAGCCCCTTATAAAGCCGTCAGATCTCATGAGAACTCACTCACAATCACAAGAACAGGAGCGTGGGGTGACCCGCCCCATGAGTCAATTACCTCCCAGTGGGTCCCTCCCATGATACATGGGGATTATGGGAATTACAGTTCAAGTAAACTATATCAATACTCAACACCGAACATCACTGGGGGTGGGTGGACCCTGGAAGGAGGTGCGACCTTGGGCAAGGTGGGGCTCTTCAGGGAGGGTGAATCCACAGTGAGAGGTTTGGCTAAGAGCTGTCAGTCACCAGCATCTCCAGAACACACCAGCTATACCCCATCAGATAGAAACCGGGTACCACTGATGCACCCCACATCATCAAAGGTTTCAAAGCAGCTCAGACAGAATCCAGAGGCAGGAGAATCTGAATCATCCTAAGGACAAAGGGTAAGAGACCAGAGGAAAAGAAACTGGCCTCCAGTACACTGGATGATAGCTGTGATGGAAACGACGATTTTGCTTCAGCAGAATTCCATTATCAGCCTCTTGCTGGGTATAAAATTTGGACACCAGTGCTTGGGTTTATAGGAGTTGAAGAGCCTGATGCGCTTGTACAGAATTTAAACCTCTTCCCTTGTTAACACTGGGGGCCGGGCGTGGTGGCTCACCTGAGGCCTGTAATCCCAGCGTTTTGGGAGGCCACAGCAGGCAGATCACCTAAGGTCAGGAGTTTGAGACCAGCCTGGCCAATATGGTGAAACCCCATCTCTACTAAAAATAGAAAAATTAGCAGGGCAAGGCGGCCGGCACCTGTAGTCCCAGCTACTTGGGAGGCTGAGGCAGGAGAATCACTTGAACCCAGGAGGTGGAGGTTGCAGTCAGCCAAGATTGTGCCACTGCACTCCAGCCTGAGTGACAGAGCCAGACTCCATCTCAAAAATAATAAAAATACAAAAATACAAATATTAGGCAGGTGTGCTGGCGGGCGCCCGTAGTCCCAGCTACTCAGGAGGCTGAGACAGGAGAATTGCTTGAACCTGGGAGGCAGAGTTGCAGTCAGTCGAGATGGCACCATTGCACTTCTGCCTGGGTAAGGGAGCAAGACTCCATCTGGAAAAAAAGAAAAAAGAAAAAGAAAAACACTGAGGCTCCTGGAGAATCCTTTGCCTTTAGAAGAGGTGCTTGTGGAGCTTACATTTGGGAGTCAAGGCTCCAAGTCACCGCAGCCCAGGCAGCAGTGTTGTGTCTCCGAGGCAGCATCCTCACTGAGACAACACAGGTCTATGCCCACCCCTTGTGCCTGTCCCCCAGGTCCTTCCTCTGTGGCCCCACCCATCCCACCCAT
The DNA here is from genome assembly GCA_036589455.1 of Ateles fusciceps. Classification (NCBI taxonomy): domain Eukaryota; kingdom Metazoa; phylum Chordata; class Mammalia; order Primates; family Atelidae; genus Ateles; species Ateles fusciceps. The sequence continues at coordinate 989,211 of JAZHEH010001878.1, forward strand.
CAATTTCCCGTCCTCTTCCTTGGCTCCCATGCCCCAGGGTGGGGGCAGGATCTATCTTTGGACACACTGGACACTGTTTTTGGCCTGCCTTAACTTGAGGCCTCCAAGGTGGAGCCTCCCCCTCAGGTGTCCTGGAATGCCCCCTTCACTTCCTACGCCCCGCTGGCTCTGGCAAACCCAGCCACTCACACCCACAGCCACACCCAGATCTTGTCATCACCGGCTGCTCCCTTGACACACCTCCGCCTCCATCCTCCCACTTGCTGGCCACAGCCCTCTGTTATTCCAACTCGCTCCCTCCCTGGCTCCCCTGGGTTTGCTTCCTGGGTCCCTCCCTGGACCACAAGTAGGTCCTTCAGCTGCTCTCCTACTCTAACTTCCTTCCCTCCAGCTTTTCTTCCCACCCCACCCACCTCCTCTCCTCTCTCCTGCAGCCTGCTGGGAGCTGTGGGGTTCGAGCATCCGGTGATGTCTCCGGAAGCCACTCAGCAATGAAGGGATCCAAGGTCTTCAGCCCACCAGGCCCGCTCCCTGCAGGAGACCTCCCCTTCTCCTCACAAGGAAACACGGAGGCCCTCAAAGGAGGTCGCCCCAGCTTCCTGCCCCCTGCCCCTGCCCCCTCAAGACCCCTGCACCTCCCTCAGCTTGCTCTTCCCTCCAGTGTCATAGGAATGCGGGGTCCTCCCTGTGCAATGTCTGTGCCATCCAGGCCCTGAACCCTTTCTCTTCCTGTATCTTTAGCCTCCTACTAATCACGATTTCATTCATTAGCAGGACACTTCTTTTCTACTGGCACAGTATTTTCTTTTCCTTTTTTCTTTTCTTTTTTTTGAGACAGTCTTGCTCTCGTCACCCAGACTGCAGTGCAGTGGGGTGATCTCGGCTCACCGCAACCTCCACTTTCTAGGTTCAAGCGATTCTCCTGCCTCAGCCTCCCGAGCTGGAATTACAGGTGCACACCACCACACCTGGCTAATTTTTGCATTTTTAGTAGAGACAGGGTTTCTCCATGTTGGCCAGGCTGGTCTTGAACTCCTGACCTCAGGTGATCCTCCTGCCTCGGCCTCCCAAAGCGCAGGGATTATAGGCATGAACCACCGCACCCAGCCTGGCCCAGTCTTTTCTGATGTTTGAACATACTCAAGACTCTCCGTGGCCTTTAAAGAAGTAATCAGTTGATCCTCTGCTTCCACCGAGATATCCCCAGATCTCTATTCTGTTGGCATTCAAGTTATTCCAGGGAATAAGTTTCCCTTCCATTTACCCCACCTCCTCATCATCCCATTATAGTCTCTGAAATAGGCCTCCTGCCCCACCCTAACTTCCCCGCCCCGTAACTTCCCTGCCCCCTAACTTCCCCACCCCTAACTTTCCACCCCACCTAGATCCTGGCCCGTGTCAGCCTCTATCCTGGGGTCTCTGGCCGCACATCTTGGCTTTGTTGATGGTTCCCTCCTTGTAAGTCTTCTCAGCCTCTTCCTCAGGCTTCAAGGTGTCACCCTTGGTATTGTCATGGGTTCTTTCACTCCCTGTCCTCTTCCTTCCTCTCTCTGCTCATGCTCGTGCTCCCCATGGCTTACTCCTCCTCCAAGAGGCCCATGACTCCCAAAGCATCATCATCCCCCACACCCCACCCAGTACTCTCTGGGGATCTCTAGCCCAGGTCTGCAGCTGGCTCCTAGACCTCCCACCTGAGTGTCCTGGGGGCTCCTCTTCAGCTCAGCACTGCCAAACCCACAGATCTTCCCCACCCCGAAGGCCAAGTGTGTGCGCCTCCTTCTACCAATGGCTCATAGCCAGAAATCATGAAGGTACATTGAATTCTTTCCATTTCCTCCTTTTATATCCAGTCTGGATAGAAAACCAATATACCATACAGCTGGCAGCCTCTCAAGGACAAACAAAGGTTAAACTTAGAGTTTCTTCAGACAGCGTTCTAATATTACAACTTGCATCTGAGCACTAGCAATGTTTGTTCATTCCTTCCCCTCCCTCCCTCACTAACTCACCCAGCCCGAAGCAACAGCTGAGTGTCTTTGAGAATCAGCGCTCTGTCTTTGAGATCTTCAATGTGGGCAGCAGCCCTCAGGGTCCTCTGGGCCAGGCCAGAGAGATAAGAAACAGATGACTGAGGGCATGGACCTGTGCAAGCCTGTGCACAGGGCACCCACAGGGAGACGCCGGTGGCAGCTCAGGGAGGAGGGGACGCTTCTCCAAGGAGAGTAGAAGCTGTCTTGGCTAAGACATCAGGCTCAACAGTGAAATCCAAGAGTCCAGAAGAGTGTTTGACATGGGCTACGATCACCCTAAATATTTCATGAGTCGGTGAGTAAATGTGTGTGTTTGTTATAACCCATAGAATAAAATAAGAACCCATGGGTCTATGGTGATATAAATAAACAATTGGATAAATAAATAAATGGTTGCAGCGGAAGGACAGGCCTTCTTTTCAGTAGAATTCCAGCTACTAAATGTGGAGGCAATGATGGAAACAGGGAATCGCCAGTCAGCAAACCTAACAGTAACCATTGTTTCAGGCAAGAGTCAGCAATGGATGCTAAGATTAATGCATGGGATGGGATGAGAGATGATATTTATGTATTTTCAGTGGATTTCCCTACAAAGGAAAAAAGAATAAGGTGACAGTGAAGAAACCTGGCAGAAGACACTTTATCCAAATGATCAAAGTCAGCAAATAAAGGGACATGGGGACCCCCCTGAGGATATGATACCTTCAAAGGACACATCACTTCTGTGGCATTCTTTTACATTTAAAAAATTTTTAATACCTTTATAGAGGTATAATTCACCTATCATATAATTCAAGCACTTAAAGATACAATTCAATGATTTTTGTAAATTTACAGATTTATGTATCACTAGAATCTAATTTTAGAATATTTTCATCATCTGAAAAGAAACTCTGTGCTCATTAACAGTCACTCCTCACTTTCCGCCCTCACCTCAGCCCTAGGCAACCTGTAATCTATTTTCCGTCTCTATAGATTTGCCAATTCTGGATATTTCATATTTATGGAATCATGCGTGGTCTTTTGTGGGTAGCTATTTTCACTCAGCATAATGTTTCAAGGTTTATTCATGGTGTAGCATGTATCTGTATTTTATTTCTTTTCATTGCTCTGTAATATTCCATTTTATGAATAGATCACATTTTGCTTATCCATTTATGAGTCAATAGGCCTTTGAGTTGTTTTCATTTTCTGTCTATTATGAACAAAGCTGCCATGGACATTCACATACCAGTTTCGTGTGGATGTATATTTTTATTTATCTTCCATATATATACACATATGTATCTTTTTATCCATCTTTCTATATACATACATACATAGGTACATATGTGTTTATAAACACACACACACACACACACACACACAGAGACACACACATGTGCCCTTAGGAGTGGAATTGCTGGGTCACATAATAATTGTAATTTAATGTTTTCCAGAGCTGCTATGTTATTTTACATTCCCACCCGCAATGAATAAAGGTTGCGATTTGTCTATATCCTTGACAACACTTGTTATTGTCTGTCTTTTTTATTTAAGCCATTTCTGGTGGGCGTAAAGTGACATCATTGTGGTTTTGATTTGCATTTCCCTAATGACTGATAATGTTGCAAATTCTTTCATAATCGATTGGCCATTTGTGTATTTTCTTTGGAAAAGGTGTATTCAGATTCTTTGTCCATTTTTAAATTGGGTTACTTGTCTTTTTATTTTTGAGTTGTAAGAGTTATTTACATATTCCAAATGCAAGTTTCTTATCGTATCTATGATATGCAAATATGTTCTTTCACTCTGTGGACTGCCTTTTTATTTTCTTGACGCTATCATTTGTAGCACAAAAACTTTTAATTTTGATGTGGTCTAATTTATCTGTTTTCTGTTGTGACTTGCACTTTTGTTGTCAGATATAAAGAACCGTTATCTAATTCAAGTTCATGAAGATTTACTCATAAGTTTTCTTTCAAGTAGTTTATAGTTTTAGCTCTTACATTTAGGTCTGTGATCCAATTTGGGGGCTAATTTTGAATTTAAATCCTCTTTTCTCTCCCTTATAGACACTTGTGATAACATGTCAAATCCACCTGGACAATTCAGGATAATCTCCCCATTCCAATGTCCTTAATTTAATTACATCTCTAAAGTCCCCTTTGCCATATAAGGTGACATTCCCAGGCTCTGGGGGGTTAGGACACAGAGATATTGTGAGGCCACGATTCAGCCGGTGGCAGTGAAAACCATTTCCCCACAGCTAGGGTGCAGCGGCAGACTCAGAGGGCTGAGGTGTGCCTGGGACCTGGGTTGGATGACTCATTTGAGACTTGAGAATGGGCTTGTGTTAGTCAGGGTTCTCCAGAGAAACAGAACCACTAGGTTATCTCTCCCTCTCTCCCCACCCCCCTTCTCCTTCCCTCTTAGAGGGACTGAAAAATCCCAAGATCTATAGTTCAAGGTTCAAAGAAGCAGGAGAGCCAATGGTGTAGGTCTCAGTCCAAGTCTGAAGGTGTAAGAAGACCAGTGCCCCAGCCTGAAGACCACCAGGCAGAGAGGAATGTCTCCTTCCTCAGCCCTCAGTTCTACTGAGGCCTTCAACAGATTGGATGAGGCCCACCCACATTGGGGAGGGCATCTGCTTTACTCAGTCCACCAATTCAAATGTTCATTCCATCCAGAAACACCCCCACAAATTCGCCTGGAATAGGGTCTGACCAGATATCAGGGCAAGTTGACACATAAAAGTAACCATCACAGAGCTAAAACCAAACCAAACCAAACAGGCATCTGCCAGGAAGAGAAAGAATGGCCAGTCAGAAAAGGCAGAGGGCAACAGGAGAGGATGGTGTCGGGAAGCTCAAAGAGAGGCACAGATTAAAAAGTGGGTGTTCAGCATCAGCAGGCATCACCACGAAGACAATAAATGGACTGAGAACCTCCCTCCACCTTGGGCATGGGGCTTGGACTTTGCCAGGGTGTGGGGAATAGCAGGGTATGGGAGAGGGAAGCTGACTTACAGATGTCTGGTATGGAAACATGAGGTGCAGATGCAGAAACATGGATATAGATTATTATTATTATATTATTTGTTTATTTTATTTTATTTTTTTTTTGAGGCAGAGTCTCCTTCTGTCATCCAGGCTGGAGTGCAGTGGTGAGATCTTGGCTCACAGCAACCTCCAGCTCCCGGGTTCAAGTGACTCCTGTTTAACCTCCAGAGTAACTGGGAGTACAGGCAGGCACCACCATACCGGCTAATTTTTGCATTTTTTTAATAGAGATAGGGTTTTGCCATGTTGACCAGGATAGTCTCAAACTCCTGACCTCAAGTGATCTGCCTGCCTCAGCCTCCCAAAGTGCTGGGATTACAGGCGTGAGCCTCTTCGCCCAGCCTTTTTGTTGTATTTTTTTTGTAGAGATGGGGTCTCCCTATGATGTCCAGGCTGGTCTCAAACTCCTGGCCTCAGGCGATCCTCCTGCCTTGGCCTCCCAAAGGGTTGGGATTACAGGAATGATCCACGGAGCCCAGGTGGATATAGATTACTTTTTAGGAGCTTGGCTAAAATGGAAAATAGAAGCAAAAAGCACAGTCTGGGGGTGAGGATGAAGGGCCCCAGACTTTTAGGGACCAAAACCAAAAGCCAAAACCAAAGTCTCTGAGAGAGCAGAGCAGCCTCAGCCCTCCGACTTAATAAAGAAAGACATGACGGAAAAGTTATGGCCCTCAGTTTTCCAACTCTAACTGTGAAGGGGGAGCCCCTATCTCCCGTGCTTAGATCCTCAAAGCTATGTATCCAGGGCATAATGTGACCAAGAAAATTCCTGCACATAACCCCAAATATTATAAAATTAGAAGCACTTGCAAGCCCAACCCTCAAAGATGGGATGAGATGACTTCCTTTACTCTGGTGCCTGTGTGGGTTAGTGAGTCAGGAAAGCGCTATGTTGAGAATGAAATCTCATAGCTTGCCCCTGAGTGGGCAAAACACCTTTATTTCTCCTTCTGAACAGCTTTCTCTTCTTTTTCTTGGCAAGGGCACGACATTTGTTTGGAGAAAAGTGGGCCAATCTGGAGAAATCACAATAATTGGACCTTGCCTTTTCTGGTGTTAGTTTTCATGCTGCCTTGTAAAAAATGAAACCACTCTCCCAGTTTTTAGTTTTATCCTCCCTTCGGTCTTCCTCACTAGGTTTGTTTCTCTCTCCTCTTCTCTAGGTGCTCTTCTCTGGACTGCGATGGTTTGTGCTATACTTTCACGTTCTCCTGCCTTTGTTCTCCACTCACTTTGTTCCAGCCCCTTCTACCCACCCACCCTGTGTTCCTCTGTTCTCCCCCATTTTGATCAGGAGAAGCTGCTCCCTGGGAATCTGAGACCCTCTTCTGAGCAAGAGCTCAAGACACCACGGCAAGGCCCCCGGAGTCCTCATCTCCCTCCTGGAGGGGGAGGCAGGGGGCTGGAGCAGCCCCAGTCCAGCCCGGCTTGCACCCGACACAGAAAGGGTGACAACCCTCATCAGCCCGGAGGCTGCAGAATCCCAGAAATACATTTGGGTCTGCCTTTGTGAAAGAAAATGATACTCGTGCAGGCAGGTGGTACTATTTTGGAGAACATTTTTATGTGCAATTTAGAGTGCACATTCTACACACAGCTCAGACAGAAATAATCAGTTTAATGTGTGTCTGCACTGTCATGTGGTCAAGCTATAGGTGAGAGCAGATTTACACACCGAAATCAAAAGGAAATAGCAGGAGCCGTCTTCTGCTACATTCCATGACAATAAATGGTCACCCGATGGAGGGCTGCCAACCCGACTCTCCTCTCCTTTATCCCTTCCCAGAAAGTGCTTGCGTTTGAAAGAAAATTAGTTTCCAAGGTGCATGAGTGCCTCTGTTAAATAATGGTTGTTATTAACAGGGGCACATGTAAACAAAGGCTACATCGACAGATCCCTGGCAGTGAGGGTAAAGTATGTGTCTTGTCAGGCTGTTTTCCTTAAAACAAAGTGTAAGGAAGTTTATAGGAATTCTTGAGCGGGTGTTTCGGTTCAAGAGGGTGCCCTGTTTCTCTGATGTCAGCTACAGGAGACGGTCAAACCAAGGAGCTCCAGCACTCGGCATTTGTCACTGTGGGTTGTCATTAAGAAAAAGGGGTTTGCTTGCAAAGGGGCTGGGACAGTAGAGAAATAACAGTGAAATAACAAGGTTCCCAGCATCCTTTTCAGAAAGTTCACTCTCCAAATGAAAGAATTGAAGATGATTTTTAAAATGCACACATCCTTGAAAGCAGGCGAGTGCCAATACATCAGGCGGTTAGAAGCCCCTGAGTCAAGCCACAAGGCAGATCTACATACAGGGTAATATTCAAAATATGCATGTGTCACCCTTTGGCTCCCTGAAGTAATGAATCAGTGCGGACTTTGCAAAAGCAGCCGGGCCAAGGGTGCTGGATCGCCACAGTCAAAGACTGCAGAGTTGGAGAGAGAAAAAGTTTCAGATTAAAGGGGAGCATTTTCCCTCTGAAATAACTGTGATACAGGATTTGATTTTTTTTTTTTTTTTTTTTAAGAAAAACAATGTTCTTCCTGCTGTGATGAATTTATTCTGGAGGTTTGAAAGGAAATGTGTCCCCCCGGGGGAGCATGAGGACCCTGAGTCTGGAGGGTGAAGTCGGCGATTTCAGCACATGTGTTCTCATTTATCAAGGGGCGGTGCTCGTGTGTGAAGGGGGAAAATAACAAAGGGTGAAAAGATTCAAGGGGATCAAATTATTTTTCCATTTGTCTCAGAAGGAAAGAAAGAAAGGAAATAAAAGAGGGAAGGAAAATCATTTCATTATGTGGCAACCAAACGCGACCAGGGGTAGCAACCAGGGTAGCAAGCGAGTAGCAACTTTATTTTTCAGAGCAGCTCACTCTAGGGTGTCCTGAGTTTTCCAGGGTGCAGTCTGTGACTGTGGAATTTGAAAACAGCAGGAGCACAAGAACAGAAGTTGCACGGATGTCTCAAACGCCCTCTCCTGCGAGATCACTCCTAGCACCACTTGAAAGAATCGCTTCCAGGGGAAAGTGGAAAAAGAAAACTATTAAGTTGAATATTGACTTCCAGGCTAGGCATGTTACGTGAATTTCTTTCCCTCTGAAAAAGTCTACAAAATAAGTATGATTATCCCCATTCCAGAGATAAGTTAAAGTTCCAATTTTCTTACCGGCCTTGTTGAAAGAGGCGCAACTAGCAGTGGAGGTGAGATGGAGCAGGGCCAGTCCGCGCCACGCCCTGTTTGGTCTTCCACTCTGCCTTCCCCTGGGCTGTCCCTGACATGTTAGCCGGAATTCTGAAGGTCCTTTTAGCAACACAGGAAAGGCCACAAGGATCGCCCTCCCTCCATGGCTTACATGCTATTTTTATGGTTTTTTTTTTTTGAGCCAGGGTCTCACTCTGTCACCCAGGCTGGAGTACAGTGGTGTGATCATAGCTCACGGCAGCCTTGATCTCCTGGACTAAAGACATCTTCTAGCCTCGGCCTCCTGAGTAGCTGGGAGTACAGGCCTGTACCGCCATGCCCGGCTAATATTTTGTTTTATTTTATTTTTAGAGATGGGGGGCTCTTGCTATATTTCCCAGGCTGGTCTTGAACTCCTAGCCTCAAGCAATCCTCCCATCTCAAAATCCCAACGCTCTGAGATTATAGGTGCAAGCCACTCCACTCAGCCTTAAATATGATTAAACAAGGGAAATCAGTAGGTTGGGTGGATGTACTCAGAGGGCAGGAATGAGAACAACACATTGAGACTCATTTGTGGAATAGGAACTGTGCCTTCCAGTCACTGTGGAGTAAGGCAGATGGAGCGAGTCCAAGGGGCCCCTAACTCAATCTGTGATGGGGAGAACAGTTACTCATCACCATGGGGGATTAACAAGGTCTCATCTGCTGGTCTTGTCGCTTGGCTGTGCTGTGACATACGACACTGGCTGATGATCAGAGGCTTTGCCAGCTTTAGAACACACCTAGGTGTGAAAACCTTTGGTCTCTGAACCTGTTCCACTTCCCACGGGCCCTTCAAATGGTTAACGTTGACCTTCCCCATCCCAACACTTCCCAGGGACGCACAGCCTTACCCAAGGAACTTGGTCCCACGCCCTCCGCCCCTCCCGGCTCTGCAAGCCTTTCTCTCAGGCTCCTCCAGAGAGGGACACTCATAAAATTCCTGTTGGTCATCACCACATTCCAGAATTCCTCCGTGGTCACAGATTGGGCCTCACCTTGACCCTGAGTGCTGGGCTGCAGAGAGATGAAATTCGTTCCCAGGTTCCCCATAGTTCAGGGGCGAGGAGGAGGGAGCTGTCCCAAAGCCCAGGCCTCTGCAGTTTTTGAAACCCAAGCCCTGCTTTTCTTTGAAGTCTAAATGTGGACCTATTGTTTTTTCCTGATAATAATAAACAGGGGCAGGAGAGAGGAGGGCAGTTGAGGAAAAAGGAGGAGGGCAGGCAGCGGTCCTGTCAAGTAAAATTACCCCAACTCTGCCTTTGAAGGGGCACAGACTTGGTCAGCGTGAGAGTGAGGGGCAGGCCAGGCAGGGTGGGATTTGCAAAGAAATCAAGGGTCCTGAAATACAGTAACCGAGGGAAAGGGACTATGAGGTCGTTCAGTTAGGAGGACGGGCCGTGGTCCTGCTGGACGTGCAAGGGCAGCCTGGGCTCCAGCCACAAATGTGAGCTTCCAGTCCCCTCTCACTGCCTGTGCACTGACCCCAGGAGGTGTCTTCTGCCTCCAGTGAGTGGCCCCAAACCATGAGCTTCTCTGGTCTCAGAACACTCCCCTCCCCTTAAAGTGGCAGAAACAAATGTTTGGAAACAAAGGTGAATTGAGAGTGACAGCTGGTGACCTGGTGCGTGTGGAGTCAGTCAGTCCAAGCGGCCACTGGACACTGTGCCGTAGGCCAGGGTTGATTCCGCAGACTGTGAGTCCGAGAAGCAGCCCAAACCGCTGGTCCCTGTTCAGAGGAGACAGACTCTCCCCACAGGATGGGTGTTTGTGTTGCCTGAGAATCCCACGGGCCCCGTGGCACTGCTACTAGCACAGGAAAAGCAGACAGAACAGGTGCGGGGTGAGGACCTGCAGCAAGGTGGAAGCCCTTTCCTCAGCCCGAGGCTTCAGCAGAAGGCTCAGCAGTCCAGCAGTCTCAGTTTCCCACATTAAACACATGTAAGTGGGCCGGGCTCGGTGGTTTACACCTGTAATCCCAGCGCTTTGGGAGGCTGAGGTGGGCGGATCACTTGAGGTCAGGAGTTCAAAACCAGCCTGGCTAACATGGTGAAACCTGTCTCTATTAAATACAAAAATTAGCTGGGTGTGGTGGCGGGTGCCTGTAATCCCAGCTACTCGGGAGGCTGAGGCAGGAGAATCACTTGAACCCAGGAGGCAGAAGTTGCAGTAAGCTGAGATCATGCCACTGCACTCCAGCCTGGGTGACAGAGCAAGACTCCATCTCAAAAACAACAACAAAAACCTTGGGAGGGGAGGGGAGAGGCAGACCCAGGTTCAAGGCTGCAGCCCCGCCCCCTTCAGCGGTTCTCCTTTGAAGCAGACGCGGGTAGTACTAGCGGCTCTGGGGGCTGACGCAAGGATTCAATGAGGCAACATATGCAACCACTTGAATAGTCCATCCCCTTCCAATTATTAGCCACCATGATTCAGCTAAAAATCGCCAAGGAGATCTGTAGAGGGGCCAGCGTTGCCCAGAGCCAGTTGATGGAAAGTCTGGGATTTGAATCCTTGTCTGTCTGGGTAGGCAGTTTTCAGGATGGCTCTGTTCACCCCCACCTCCTGGAATTCACATCTTGGGTAATCCCTCCCCCATCCCATATTGTATCCATAGATCCAGCACAAGTGACCAAATGTCCTGTCCACAATTAGGTGGCAAGAGTCTGTGGCTGTCATCTCCGGCTCTCCAGCCACCATGTCCGAGGACACTCAGGTCACCCAGGGGGAGGCCCAGGCGGTGAGGAGCCAAGGTCTCCGAATTGCCAGCGAGGGACTTCGGCCAGGCAGCGGCTGTCGGCGAGCTGGAAGTGGAGCCCTGGTGTGGCAGCCAAGCTCAGCCAACAGCCCGCCTGGAACTCAGCTCAGCCTCCGGTTCCCATCCCCACAGAAACCACGAGAATAAACTGCGAGGTTTGGGGGAAATTTGCTACATAGTCATAGACAGATACCTCTGTCTTTACATCACACCCTTCAACACTAGTTTTCATTTTATGTACTCTTTCAGTAAATATTTACTGAGTGCCTGCAATCTGCACCAGGCCTCAAGCTCAGGGATCTGCGGAAGGCAGCGGGGGCAGGGGGTGGGGGGTGGGGGAGGTAGGTGTCAGCCTGGGAGGGGCCAGAAAGGGAGCAGGAAAACTTCGGGGAAGTAAAGCCTAAAATGGGCGTGTGAGCACTAAGGGCATGGAGAGAGAGGAAGCAGAGGGGAATGGGGGAGGTTCAGAGCCATTAGGAGGGGTGGGTGGGGCACTGGTGGGTGAGTGTGAGCCGACCAAGGGCTGCTTCACTTCTCACCAAATGTGTGCAGCCATCGGGCTCTACAGCTTCTCGGAGCCCCACGTGGGGACGGGATCCCCAGAGCTGATTCTCCTCAGGTTCCCAGGAGACGGACCCTGGGAAGAGGGACCATTCCTTTCCTGGCACTGCCAGAAGAACGTTCCACAGACTGGGCGGCAGAACCACAGAAATGTATTGTCTAGGATTCTGGAGGCCGGAAGTTCAAGGTGAACGTGGGGGGCAGGGTTGGTTTCTTCCAGGCCTTCACCCAGCCCCTGGGGGGTTTCTCCACAAGCTTTGCGTTCCTCGGCCTCTGCTTCACCCACTCTGCTTCACCTGCACGTGGCCTTCATCTCTACCCACCTCTCTCTGTGTCCACATTCCCCTTTATAAAGACACCAGTCACAGTGGATTTGGCCCATTCTGATGACCTCACCTAAACTCGATAACTTCTCTGAAGACCTTATCTGCAAATAAGGTCCTACTCTCACATCCTGGGGGTCAGGACTCGACATAGCTTTTGGGGTGGGAGGGGCGGTACTCAGTTCTACCCACAGCAGGGACGGGGCAGGGGTAAGCTGAGGAAAGTCTTTGAGGATCACCCATAAGTTCATAAATCATTCGTCTCCAGATGGCTTTTACAATGTGCCCCCGAGCAGTTAAGGAGGCAGAAACTAAGCAATTCCGCTGGTGACAGAGGAAGAGCCACCCTGTTCTCCCCCATCTCAGTGCTGGCAAACGCAGCCCATCTTTACCTGGAGTCATAGGTGGGGTTGTCTTCAGTGGTGTATAAGGGGACTCAGGCTGCCATAACCTTATAGGCCAAACACCACAAACTGTGTGGCAGGGATGACAGAAATGTATCTCCTCCGCAGTTCTGGAGCCCAAGTCCAGGGTGAAGGTGTCTGCAGGCCAGTGTCTCCTGAGGCCCCTCTCCTTGGCCTGCAGACACCTGCCTTCCCGCTGGGTCCTCACATGGCCTTTCTTCATCTGATGGGCCCCTGGTGGCTCTTCCTTTCTTACAAGGACATCCATCATCCATCATACTGGAATAAGATCTTACCCTAATGACCTCATTTAACTCAATGTCTTCCTTAAAGCCCTTATTTCCAAATAGTTACATCCTGAGGTACTGGAGTTTGGGACTTCAAAATACTAATTTTGGGAGGGGAGGATACAGTTTAGCCAATACCAAGTGGCTACAGAGAAAGTCAGTATTCTTACTTATTGAGGATCAGTTAAATTGGTCTTCAAGTTGAGCGGAAGAATGGATTTCCCCCGGGAGGCTGTGGGGAGACTCCCAGCTGGAGGTGCCTTTACAGGCCTGGCAGCACCTCAGCCTTCCTTGCCCGCAGGCTCTCCCCTCGTCCCCAGGTCTGTGGGGACAGCTCTGGGCAGGCTGTTCTGTCTCCTCTGTCATGGTGGAGTGGCTGCCGACCCTTTGGGGCCAAGCAGAGTAGACTTCTGACTGTTCGTTTTCCCATATTTTTCCTTTAAACATAGACTGTCTTCTCTCTCCCTTTCTTATTTTTGTCTCTAACCCCCTCCATTCCTCTCTCGATGTGACTTTAAAGTGAAAACACATGGCTGCAAACCCAGATCTCTCCATTTACTCAGCTGCACCTACTTATTCAATTTAAACTGGAAGGCCAGTTTACAAACTCTCAAACATAAGTCCTGGGCCAATGAGGAGAACTGTATAAACACAGGTCTAATTTCATTTCTACTTGTTGCATTTTTCTCTCTCTCTCTCTTGCAAATGACCTTCCTAGCTTAAAAGCCAGAACATATGTGCGTACACACATAGGCACACACACACATTTTCTTTCTGGAAGTTTCTTGATTTCTAATTCTGTGACAAAATAAACAGGCCTTGAACGGAAAAGGAGAATTTTTAAGAGATGGTTTCCAGCGAAATGTCAATTAACATTAGTAATATCATTCAACACAATATCAGCTTAAAGGGCTTTAGGACGGAGTGTTTGGTTATTAGAAAAATGGCTAACTGAGTAAGTGAGTTCTGCTTTTCTCCATGAAAGACACACATACAGTAGTTTGTCTAACTGTTGATCCTAATCCTCTTCCACTTTAGAAAGGAAAAGGAAGCCAGCTTCAGAAAATAGGGTGAAGGACATATTTCTGGCAGTCCAGCTGTTCATATGTTGGTACAAAGGAACAAATATGACAATGTAAGCTAACCCTGAAAAGCCCTGGAAATAATTTCAAGTTGCTTTACTTTATTCTACAATAAAATGCTATAGCCATATATGTTTATTATTTGACCCAGATCAGACACAGCATTTTGACTTCACATTTCTGAAACACACAGAATCATCCAGAAGAGTCATTAAACTATCAGGTGTTGATTTCTTGCTATGTGTATGGCCCAGGGCGACACGTTTTCATGTAGTATGGTGTATGACCTTCCCAAAACACTTGTTCAGGGACCTGCCCAACATCGCATTAGCAGGTAAGGGGGCAAGAGATTCAAATGCACGTCTTGGGCCGCGCAGTGGTTCACGCCTGTAATCCCAGAGCTTTGGGAGGCCAAGGTGGGTGGATCACAAGGTCAGGAGTTCATGACCAGCCTGGCCAATATGGTGAAGCCCCGTCTCTACTAAAAATACAAAAATTAGCCAGGCATGGTGGTGTGCGCCTGTGGTCCCAGCGGCTCGGGAGGCTGAGGCGGGAGAGTCACTTGAACTCGGGTGGCGGAGGTTGCAGTGAGCCAAGATCCTGCCACTGCACTCCAGCCTGGGCAACAAAGCAAGACTCTGTCTCAAAAAAATAAAAACAAACAAACAAAAAAAACCCCAAAACACCACGTCTTACGGAGACAAAGGCAATGCTCTTTCTCTCAACTGGGAAGTTCGAACCAGTCTGAGGTCTTGTCATATTTTCAGATGTCACAAATGAACCTCCATAAAGCAATACTTTTGTTATGAACTGAATCCTGTGTCCCTGGAATTTATATGTGGAAGCCTTACCCCCCCGCCCCCCCCGCCCTCCAAATTGCAGCTGTATTTGGAGGGAGGGCCTTTAGGGAGGTAATCAAGATTAAATGAGGTCAAAAGAATCCTATCTAATAAGATAGGATTGTGGCCTTACGAGCAGAGGAAGAGAGACCAGGGACCTCCCTCCCTACTCCTCGTCCCCTCCCTTCTCCTCCCCCTCTCGCGCCTCGGCTTACCCAGGAAGAGGCCATATGAGGACACACTGAGAAGGTGTCTTGGCCAGGGAGGGACAACAGCTCCCATCTGTAATCCCAGCACTTTGTAGGGGCCAAGGCAGGTGGCTCACTTGAGGTCAGGAGTTCGAGACCAGCTTGGCCAACATGATAAAACGTCATCTCTACTAAAAATACAAAAATTAGCTGAGTGTGGTGGTGCATGCCTGTAGTCGAGCTACTCGGGAGGCTGAGGCAGGAGAATCTTTTGAATCCAGGAGTTCAAGAGGTTGCCGTGAGCCAGCATCACACCACTGCACTCCAGCCTGGTCAACAGAGAGAGACTCCATCTCAAGAAAATAAATAAAATGAAATGGAAAAAAAAAGGTGCCTTCTGCAACCCAAGGAGTCCTCACTGGAAACCGATCCTGACAGCACCTTGGCCTTGGACTTCCAGTCTCTAGAACTGTGAGAAAATAAATTCTGTTGTTGAAGCCACCCATCTGTGATATTTTGTACTGGCAGCCCGAGCAGACTAATACAATTGTGTTGGGGAATCTTGGCTGGGGGCTGCTTTCCTGGTGTTATATCCCATTGAAAGAAGCAGACGCTTGCCCTTAATAGCATCCCATGTTTTACTCTGTGCAGGAGCCAGTATGACAAAACCTGGAGAAGATCTTGAACTTAGGACTTTATGGAAGAAATGAAACATTAGATGACTGGACCAACTACTGGAAATAAAAACCATAATGGCCTGAAAAAAAAACCACTGCTAATGAAACACAGGGAAATTATAAAATTAGCTTCTATTTTCTACTTGGTTTAAAAACTAGTGAAAACCTTCCAAGAGGTAGAACTTAGGGTGTTACTCCAATGAAACCTAAGTTCTGCCCATCCTCAGTCTCTTTAAGGCCACCCTCACCCCCTGCACCCTGTCCCATTTTTCATATTGCAATAGCAGTTTGTATATCAGAATTTTGTTTTAAAGAAATTAGTCTGTAGATGTGCAATTGTTGGGATTCTTTTTCAGGACATCCTGTTACCAACATTTCTAAAGAGACGTTTTCCTTGCTATATATTCTTATAAACATTTGGAGTTGGTTGTTATGATCTCCTCCATCAGCTGTACAGTTAGTTCTTCGTTCATCCCAGTTGGTTCTCTGCTTCACCTCCCCAGTTCTTCAGCAGAAGAGTGATTGCTAATGGAATTCACAAGGAACGAATCCCCCATTTGAGCCAAAGCCCTCCCTGTGTAATATTATTTCACATTCCTCCAGCTGTGGGCATCCAGGGGTGTTATTTTAAAAAAAAAGAAATTTTGTGTTTGTTCTTATATGAAGTTCAGAAAGATAGCTGTTCATTATTAATCCTGACTGCTTTCCAAACAGCTGCAGAAAATGTAAGCCGGTTCTGCCAACACTTAAGTCATCGAGCGCTTTCCCTCTTCCTACGAGGACTTCCTTTGGTGCACAGGGGCCTCAGTCCTCTAGTTCTTGGTTTGGTAACAAACAGAAATGAAAACAAGCCTGAGCAGGTTAGGAGGTAACACCTCAGGTGCAACACGGAAGAAGCTTCTCATGAATTTACTACTATACATTTTTTTGCCTAAGCAAAACTTATGTATAATAAATGGCAAAAGTAGCTGGGCACAGTGGCTCACAGCTGTAATCCCAACACTTTGGGAGCCAAGATAGGAGGATTACTTGAGGCCAGGAGTTGGAGACCAGCCTGTGCCACATAGTGAGACCCCATCTCTACCAAAAAAGAAATATATATTAGCTGAATGTGGTGGTGTGCACCTGTAATCCCAACTGCTCTGGAGGCTGAGGTGAGAGGATCACTTGAGCCCAAGATTTCGAGGCTGTAAGTGAGCTATGATTGTGCTACTGCACTCCAGCCTTAGTGATAGAGCAAGACCCTATCTCTTAAAGAAAAAGAAAGAGAGAGAGAGAAAGAAAGAAAAAGAAAGAAAGAAAGAAAGAAAGAAGAGAAAGAAGGAGGAAAAAGAAATCTTGAAATGATTCCTTTTTACTAATAAACAAGGTGGAATTGGGGATCTAGGGGGTGTGCTATGGTTTTAGGAATGAATGTTGTAGAAGTAGATTTCTCATTGACAATCTGAAGTCTCATTGATCCCAGGACAACTGTGCAGCCTGAGACTTGTAGTAGACGAGGTTCTCTAGAGGGACAGAATGAATAGGATGTGCATATATATATATATATATTTATTTATTTATTTATAATTTTTTTTTTTTGAGACAGAGTCTCACTCTGTCACCCATGCTGGAGTAGAGTGACGCCATCTCGGCTCACTGCAACCTCCACCTCCTGGGTTCAAGACTTTGTCCTGCCTCAGCCTCCCAAGTAGCTGGGATTACATGCCCGCGCCAACATGCCCAGGTTATTTTTGTATTTTTGGTAGACACAGGGCTTCACCATGTCGGCTAGGCTAGTCTCAAAATCCTGACTTCAGGTGATCTGCCCACCTTGGCCTCCCAAAGTGCTGTGATTACAGGCATGAGCCACTGTACCTGGCTCCTTTCCTTAAAAATAAATGACATAGGAGTTAAGAAAGAATTACTTAGGCAGATAGCAAGGGCATAAGAGTCCTCTGTAAGGCTTTTCTTTTAATAAAAAGCAGCCCCAAATCATTTTTTAACAAAGAGCAGCCTGCAAGCTAGGAGCTTGCACGGGTGAATGCCAGCAGGAACTAAGGACTAGACATGTTCAAGACGGCAGCTCCATCTTCTCTTCTCTGCCAGCCACTGGTACTATAAAGGAGCAGACAAGATGGCATTGATCAACTGGAATGCCCATTTGCATAAGATTAGGGTGGGGGTGACCATCCTTCCCCATACACTTTGCAGACATCATACCTGATCAAACCAATCTGTGAGCCCTATGTAAATCAGATGCCACCTTCTCCAGCCTGCCTTTAAAATCTGCTGCAGCCCGCCGCCCTTCCGGACATCTCTCTCTCTCTCTCTTTCACTTTCACAAGGAGCTGCTCTCCTTTCTCCTTTCTGTCTATTAAACTTTCCACTCCTTAAACCACCCACATGTGTCTGTGTCCTAAATTCTTTCTCAGCGTGCAAAAACAAACCCCAGGGTATATACTCCAGACAGCATAGCCACTCATAACCAGTAGAATTTCAGAATATAAAAATTCATATTAAAAATATGCAGCATATTAAATACAATTTTAATACATTTTGATATAGATAGTTCTCAACTTTGTAGTATTTAGGAGTCTAAATCAGCTGTTGATAGTTTCTACTGATTCTTATTCCTAGTAGAATGTTTTCTTTCTCTCTCTCTCTCTCCCTTTTTCACTCTCTCTCTCTCTTTCCCAAGAGCTCATTTTCCATGCAAATTTATCCATGGAAAATTACTGAAGACTAAGGTCCATTTCTCCAAGGACAATTTGCATTTATTTTTCTTAGGTGCGGATGGAAGTAACAAACTAGGTCCCCTTTTAAATGAAAGCCTTGGCTTGAGGCTTTCAACATCACACAGATAATGGGATGGGCTGTGATTATGAATTTTCAGTAGAGACTGTTCCCTTTTTCCACACAAAGCCAGAGAGAAACAAATTTGTTTGCTTTTTTTTTTCCCCCCTTGTTTATTCTTAACACCCTAAGAATAGCCTTTTAGGAATTCTGGCTTTCTTGTGTGTTGAGGGAGTGGGTGGGTGCGGGCGAGGCAGGTGGGCTTTGTTCCAACTCTTTTGTTTGATGGGTCCAAGCCTTATCTTTATTTCTCCACAGGACTGTGGAAATGGGATTGGTGTTACATGTAAATTTTTGGTGCCACAAAGAAAAATCAGTAGTGGGACAAAGGATCTCTCAGCAAAGCAATTCTTTTTACTTCCTGCAGTGAGGGTACCCCATTAGCAATTTTGCCATGAGAGTACAAGGAACAAAGGAAAGCAGGCATATATATCCCTTATGCATTTGGGGTCATCCTTACTGCTGTGTTTGATCTCCATTGGCTGGAGCCAGACCTCACAATCTAAACTAAAACCTGACTGGCTAACAACTTAAAACTTTCCTCAACAAGTAAAAGCAATGGAGAAAAAAAAAAAGGAAGTTCAAATAAGCAAGAGGCATAGGCTGCAAGCTGGGACATGCCTGTGAGCACGTCCAGCACAGATACCTTGGTTAAAGTACAAGGACACAGAATATAATACGTGCTTGTAAGCGAGTCTAACAGCTACATAGGATAGGGCTTAACAAAGAGCTACTAGCAAAAAAGCAAGAAGGCTTTGAAGAAAGTATTTAAAACCAACTATTGTTTATAACACTTACGAATTTTTCTTAAACGAGAAAGGAAACTTTAAAGAGGAACTTTTCTACGTCCCACAATTGGCAAATAGCCTTAGGGTAGTTTGAGAATTTAGCTTTCAGGACTCACAGCTCAGCTTTGCTACCGGCCTCTTGTGAGCTCCCTTACATTCTCATGGACTCCAGCATTTTTAGATGTTTTGTAATGGAATGGTTTGAGACTAGCGAAGCCTCCATATTGCCAAAATAGAATCTAAATGGTCTGCTCTGATTCTTGCTCAAATGTCTATGTCTCTTTACTTCCTGTATTATATGCTCTTCTTTATAAACTTAAAATGCAGTCTACCCTGTTTTCTCAGAGGGATACCCCAATATCCCCATGTCAGGATCCCACGTGCCCATTCATTTGCTTTGATAGTTTTCCCCTTCTAAACGGGTGCCAGTTTTCTCCTTCGAATTTTGTGTCTGGTTTTCTCATTACCGTATTTTCTGTGAGGAACAACTGGATTTCACTCCCAAATGCTGACCACTTTCATATTTCCCTTCACCTTATGTAGAAATCAGCCAGGGATAATGCAACAATTATTTATCTTTTTCTTTGGTCTCTTTATGAACCAAATATTAATGCCTTTATAAAAATCTGCATTACACCTAACAAAAATTAGTGTAGACATTCACAGTCTTTTGATTTTGTACATAGATGTTTGAAGTTCTGTGAAACAAGGGTTTAAAAAAAACTTCCTCATTTACAATTTATAACTAAGTGCTCTGGGCTTGCTTCTAGAATAACTTATTATAGCCCCCTTGTCAAATCAAGTAGGAAGATGGGTATTCTCCTGTTAAGTAATGAATTGTGAGGCTTTTGTTGTTGGGGTCCCTCTCATGAGCAACAAATGCTCTCCAAAGATAATTGGGGCTCCTGATGCCAGGAGGATTGTTCATTTTTTCCAGTACCAATTTGTTTTCCTTCCAGAAGCAGAACTAAGGGTATATTTGGAAATGTCAATGAGGTAGATTTTTTTTCTATGCAAGAAAAGCAAGGGCAGGCAGAGTGGCTCATGCCTGTAATCCCAGCACTTTGGGAGATCCAGGATAGAGGGTGACTTGAGGCCAAGAGTTCAAGACCAGTCTGGGCAACATAAGGAGACCTTGTCTGTACAAGAAACAAAAAAACATTAGCCAGGCGTGGTGGTGCATTCCCGTAGTCCCAGCTATTCTGGAGGCTGAGGTGGGAGGATTGCTTGAACCCAGGAGGTCAAGGCTGCAGTGAGCCAAGATTGGGCCTCCTGCCTGGGTGACAGAGAAAGACGCTATGTCAAAACAAACAAGCAAAAACCAGTGAGGTGGGTCCTGAACTGACTCCTGAGGAGGCCAGCACTGCTTGCAGCATTCTCTGCATGGCCACAGCACCACCAACAAAGCCACAGCACCCAAGGGTGTGAGGTCACCTCTTTTCCACATTCACGTCCTTTTCTTCACTACCTTCCCTGCCTTCAGGTCTCAGCTTCTGGTCATCATCCCTTCCAGGAAGCCTGCCCCAGCCTGGGCGGAGGTTCTCCACTTCGTGGCCCTGCACTCTGCCCACAGCCCTACCAGAGTGGCGATCGTAGTATCCATTGGTGTCCAGGATTCTGACTTAACATGTGACATTTAAGAACAAGGTTACGGGTACTTTTGTTGCTGTAATACTGATTTTTCAGAATTTCAATCTGAAGTCACATTCATTTATATCTTGATATGCAATTACATCATAAAGACATATGGTTGTTACATTCAAGCTGAGCAAAGGTGCACATGTTTACAAAGTGCTCTGATCACATCCTTCCTCAGTTTAAAACCCCTCCCAAAAGATCTCCCTTGAATTCTCATTGTTTCTTCTGCTTATTCCTCTTTTTCATGTCTCCTCAAAGCAGTTTGGGATTCCAGTGAACTTCCATCGACTGGAAAATCATTTAGAATGAAGGTGGAGTGGAAAGGGGGTCTGGTGAGGGGATTAGAGGAGGGGATAGCGGAGAGGGGAAGAGGGGAGGAGACAGCAGCGAGAGTTTCCCAGCCTAATTCCCATCGCTTCGCCTGGAGCCAGACACGTCCCTTCTCCCAGAGGTGGTTCTTTTCTCCTCTCATCCTCCATCCCCTTCTGTTTTGCTTCTCAGCTAACACCAGTCCCTGGAGCCTGCTTTCTCCTGGCCTGAGAACATTTATTTCAGCCTGGACTGTCTTTCCCGATCATCCTACCTGGAGAACACAGCTGCGCTCTTGGCAAGAACACAGACCAGGAATAGTTTGGAATAGTTATTTAAGTACATGTAGTTTGGAATAGTTATTTAAGTACAGGTACACAGTTCGGAGATAGCTTAAGATAAAATACAGTGTATCAAGTATTAATGTGGCGATTTGGGGATCCCGTGATTGGTCCACGAAGCGAGAGACCTGCTCTGCCATTTGGCCTCTGCTTTGCCATCACTCACCGCAGCTGTGACACCTGGCTGGGAAACGATGCGTGCATTGTTGGGCTCCCCCACTGAACCCGAGGGTTTTGCTTACTGCTTTGAACGCGGGGCCTCCCGCAGTACTTGGCAAACCGTGAAGACTTAGACATAATTGCTGAATGAGTGAATGAATTAATGACGGGGACGGACTTCATGCTCAGTGAGGACACCAGCCAGGCTTCTCAACATTCATGAAAGATGGTGGTCCCCATTTCTTGTATTCATGATTTCTAAAACTTCCAGGTTTGGCCGGGCATGGTGGCTCATGCCTGTAATCCCAGGCCAAGAAGGGCTGATCACTTGAGGTCAGGAGTTCAAGACCAGCCTGGCCAACATGGTGAAACCCAGTCTCTACTAAAAATAAAAAAAAATTAGCTGGGCGTGGTGGTGCACACCTGTAATCCCTGCTACTCAGGAGGCTGAGGAAGGAGAATTGAAGAATAGCTTGAGCCCAGGAGGCAGAGGTTACAGTGAGCCGAGATTACGCCACTGCACTCCAGCCTGGGCAACAGAGCAAGACTCCATCTCGAAACAAAACAAAAACACAAACAAAAAGCAACCTTCCAGATTTACCTCCACCACCACCACGGCAGACAACCTCTTCAGGCCCCAGTGAGGGGGAGGTCGTCTGCCCTCAAGTTCTTTGCAATGTGCCAACCTAGAGATAATTTATTAAGTTAGATTTCCAGAAGGCTGCAAAGCTGGTCCTGCTGGTTTAGCGCTTCCAAGAGTGTGATGCACTGAGCTGCTTTCACATCCTCCATTTTGTCAAATGCTCTTTTGGAAAAGGTCACGTAAAAACTGTTTGCACGTGCTGTAAAAGCATTGCTCATTGATTTCTCAGTGTCTCATATATAATGATGATTTAATTTCAGAATTGTGTATATATCCTTGGACAAGCTATTTAACCTCTCTGGGCCTCAGTTCCTGTATGTGTACAACTAGAATGATAGTGGCTACTGCACGTGGCTGTTATAAGGAAAATAAATCATGTATTTACGTCACACAGTTGTGCCAAGTACCTGGTACCCAATAGGGTTATTCAATAGAGATTTTTTTCTTCTTCATTTTTTGAGATGGAGTGCAGTGGCACGCTCTGAGCTCACTGCAACCTTTGCCTCCCAGGTTCAAGCTATTCTCCTGCCTCAGCCTCGTGAGTAGCTGGGATTATAGGTGTGTGCCACCACGCCCAGCTAATTTATTTTTGTGTGTGTATATATATATATATATATACACACAAAAATTATATATATATATATATATATGTGTGTATATATATAATTTTTTTTTTTTTGAGATGGAGTTTCACTCTTGTTGCCCAGGCTGGCTGGCGTGCAATGGCGTGATCTCTGCTCACTGCAACCTCCGCCTCCCGAGTTTAAGT
Organism: Ateles fusciceps; assembly: GCA_036589455.1. Taxonomy (NCBI): domain Eukaryota; kingdom Metazoa; phylum Chordata; class Mammalia; order Primates; family Atelidae; genus Ateles; species Ateles fusciceps. Next base: position 1,012,093 of record JAZHEH010001878.1, read on the forward strand.
GATTCTCCTGCATCAGCCTCCCAAGTAGCTGCAATTACAGGCATGCATCACCATGCCCAGCTAATTTTTTGTATTTTTCATAGAGACAGGGTTTCACCATGTTGGTCAGGCTGGTCTTGAACTCCTGACCTTGTGATTCGCCCGCCTTGGCCTCCCAAAGTGCTGGAATCACAGGCGTGAGCCACCGCACCCTGCTGTTTTGTATTTTTAGTAGAGACTGGGTTTCGCCATGTTGGCCAGGCTGGTCTCGAACTCCTGACCTCAAGTGACCCACCTGCCTCGGCCTCCCAAAGTGTTGGGATTTCAGGCATAAGCCACAGTGATGGCCTCGATAGAGTTATTAATAAAAACTTATGATGATGATGATGATGATGATGATGCTTCTCTTTTGTTTTGGGCTGTCCCTGCCAAAGAGCAAACTAGGAAGAACAGCAACCATGCTAACCAAAAGATGGCCGCTGCCGTGACTGAGTATGGTCAGTTTTGAGATCTGCGGTTTGCAAATCCCTGTTGCATGGGCCTGTGGTTTGCGAGTGTCTTGATCCTCACCCACAGGCCTCACAGTTTGAGCACTCCATCTCTACTAAGGGAGGCTGTTGCCTCCCTTAGTAGAGGCCAAGGCGGGCAGATCACTTGCGGTCAGGAGTTCGAGACCAGCCTTGCTAACATGGCGAAACCCCGTCTCTACTAAACATACAAAAATTAGCTGGGCATAATAGCACATGCCTGTAGTCCCGGCTACTTGGGAGGCTGAGGCAGAATTGGTTGAACCCAGGAGGCAGAGGTTGCAGTGAGCCAAGATGGCGCCACTGCACTCCAGCCGGCCTGACAGAGTGAGACTCCACCTCAAAAAAAAAAAAAAAAAAAAAAAAAAGAATAATCACTCAGAGAAAGGCTGGCTGAGAAGAGAGCTGGCTTCCCCAGTAGTGTTCGGTAGCTTTCCGTTTTTGTTTCTGTGCTGACTGGGAAGGCACATTGTAAAAAACAGAACTCAATTAAACAAAATCTTTCTTACTCAGTGGTAAACTGGATAAACTGAACTAACATGCAAATTTATGGTGCTGGCCTAGCCTCCCCCACGGAGAAGGTAGATTTTATAGAAAAAGAGCCCCAGATCCTCCGGGGAGGTTTGGCTGTGTCATAAAAACTCCAATTGTGGTCTAGAACTTCATTGTTGAGTAGTGAAACCTTAGTTATGTGGTACCTTATGATTTGCAAATAATGTGAAATCCACATTCTATTGTGTCTATTGTACACCTGAAGAAATTGAGCCTCAGAAAGGTTAGAGGACTGTCCCAATGCCACAGAGCTGGCAAGCAGGGGAGCTGGGACACAGACCCAGGACTCTAAGTTCCAAGTTGGCTATTTTTTAAGAGGTGGAAACTTTTAGGAGGTGATTAACATGTGAGGGTGGAGCCTCCATGAAGGGGATTAGTGCCTTTGTGAAAGAGACCCAAAGGAGTTTGTCTTTTCCACCATGTGAGAACATAGAAGGTGTCATCTATGAGTAATGAGCCCTCATTGAACACCAGATCTGCTAACCTTGATCTTGGACTTCCCAGCCTCCAGAATCATGAGCAATACATTTCTGTTGTTTATAAATTACCCAGTTTCAGGTATTTTTTAAATAGTTGCACTAAAACAGGTGCTAAAGGAGGGGTGTGTACAAGCTATGCACAGGGAGCGGGGTACCTACTGGACAGTGGAGGGGGAGGCTGCCTGGAAGAGGAAGCGCTGGGGCCAGGCTCTCATCAGAAGAAGAATGCCCATTGGGACAAGGCAGCCAGGGTGGCAGACCTAAAAACCACTGGACAAAAGGATGAGTGCTGACGGTGACCCTGAATTCAGATGATGAGCAGAGAAGTTCAGAGTGGTGACAAAAGCCAGTGCTTTTTTTTTTTTTTTTTAATTTTTAAAAGTGAGCTTTCTTATTGAAGTATAACATACACACAGAAAAGTGCAAACTCATCATTACACAGCTCAATGATTGTTCACAGAGTGAACCCACCTTTGGAACACCACCAGCTCCAACATACAGTCCAACATCCCAAAAGAATTCCAGTACCCCTAAACTCCCTTATGGTCCTTAGCAGTCACTACCTCTGGCCAGAAGTATCCACCCTTCTGATTCCTAACGGCACATATCAGGGCCTAGATTTTAAAAAACCCAACAGGTATATTTGGTTATTAGGAACAAAGTTATCAAGAGCATTCTTTCTCATGTGTGTTGATCAATTGGAACAAGCATCTTTTTTGGATCTAAATGTGGAATTACGGAGTCATACATAAGCTAGGAATATGCTTAGTTTCCTACCAAATTTGGATTATGTTACATTTTCTAAGCAAGGGTGGAGAGCTGGGGGAAGGGGCCTGTGTGACTTAAGGGTTATTTGATTTGATCTCAAGTACTAAAAATAGATAGATTGATAGATAAATAAATAAATAAAATATAGCTTTGACCAATGTAAGGGGGAGAGAAAGTGTTTTTGTCATTGACTAAAGCAAACATCCAGAATTGGGACATCTGTAAACATGAGGGCCATTTAGGTCCCCAGAAAGTTGTGGCCGGCATACAACTGCACATGCTTTCATCTCTCAAGGGTTTATTCTTACCTTTTGCAAACAGGTCTTCTCTATAAAGGAGGACAGGGCTGCTAGTAGACCCGGATTTCTTATTGACAGGTTAGTGACTCTGGAAGAAAAAAACTTTTCTTTCTCACTTCAAAATATAAAAATTTTGCAAAGCGTTCTCATTGGCCCCGCTCAGGTCATGTCCAACCCTTTACAATCATTGAGGTCCCAAAAATGAAGGCCAGGCCTGCGTCCAGGAAGTTCCAGGAATTGGGTAGTGTAACTAGCAGTCCTGCTAAATCACATAATGAAGAGAGGAGGAGAAGTTTCCCCAGGAAGATCCGTAGCAGGTGAATAGGGAACGGGATGGTGAGCAGGTGAGGAAATCCACGCTCACCAGGTGGTGGGAGGCAATGACCATCTGCTTAACTCTGCTGGGAGCCAGGTGCTTCACTAGGTGCTTGGCATATCCTACGTATTTTGATACACGAAACAATATTATGTCGCTGTTGTGCCTATTTTAACTGAAGGACTCAACAAGTGATTCTCAGAGTGAAAAGCCCAGTTATTGGATTTTGCTCTTAGGCAGCTTGAATGGGCTGCAATGCCAGCTCTTACCCCAAATCATCTGTCAGTTCCTTTTTCTTCCTACTGGATGAATGTGGGTTAAGAGCAGTAATTAAAATTTAAAAATATTTCATCTTTGGGTGCTTATTGGAAATTGATTCTCTGAACCTTGATGGAATAGGCCCACTACTGAGGTGGTACTTGGAGCAGGAGGTTCCGTGGCAGGCACCATCATGCAGGGGGGGAGAGGGTGACAGGAAGCTGTGGGGCCCTGGGGCAATGAGAAGAGGGGAAGTCTGGGGCTCCAGACCATCTCAGCCAACTTTGCCACTTTGCCTAGGGATCTGGTCTCTGTCTGCTTATCTATACATTCTGCAGATCACATTTGTTGAGAATCTACTCTGGATCCAACACTGCCTTAAGGATTTAAGCTTCGTGTTGCCTATGAAGCTCACGGCCACGTGGAGGAAAGACAGGTGAGTTACAATAATGCACTGCTCAGTGCTGTACCAGGCACACTAGGGGTGAGGAGGCTGAGCCAGTGGTCAGGAAAGACTTCCCAGAGTGGGGGAGCACTGGAGCTGAGCCTGTAAGAGTAAGTAAGAATGTCACGATGTTGTAATTTACTTTAAAATATCCAACATAGACAGGTGAGGTGTTAACTTATACTTCATTCTAGGGATAGTCCGTTGCCCTGATCAGAAATTTACATTCCAGAAAGGTGTCATTCCAATACTCCAGCTTCCCAATCCCAAAGAAACCAGAAGTTTTATGAGTTAGGATAGTAAATACTAGAAACGGCTTTTCAGTAGGGGAAATTATTGTCTTCTAAATTAGTTTAATGGATGATAGAAATGTTCTTTTCTTGATAGGATTAGTGATGCTAAATATATATATGAATTCAGTATACACTGGCTAAAGTGTTTGGACTTTCCTACCTCTCCATAACCAGAGTTTAACAATCTACTGAGGCCTTTAGCACATACTCTTAGGGTGGTGCCCAGGGCTTGATAGATCGGTGATTGGGTTGGAGGATTTAGGTTGCTGATGGCATTACAAGGCTCATGGGATGCTGCTTTGTGCATCCGCTTGAAGAGTACCTTTGAAAATGTAAAGTGGTTTTGAGATCACCTAAAAAAGCTGAGCCCTGGACTTCACCAAACTCACAAGAGTTGCAGACACGCTTTTGCTTGCTTGCTAAAACATGCTTCATTTAAAAGTATCCTGGTCGGGCATGGTGGCTCACACCTGTAGTCACAACATTTTGGGAGGCTGAGGCAGGCAGATCACTTGAGGTCAGAAGTTCAAGACCAGCCTGGCCAACATGCGGAAACCCCATCTCTACTGAAAATAAAAAAAATTAGCTGGGCATGGTGGTGCGCGCCTCTAATCCCAGCTACTCTGGAAGCTGAGCTGGGAGAGTTGCTTGAACCCAGGAGGTGGAGGTTGCAGTGAGCCAAGATTGTGCCACTGCACTACAGCCTAGGCAATAAAGCGATACTCTGTCTCAATTCAAAAAAAAAAGTATCCCCCACACCTAGCAGAAACTGGTTCTAAAAATTGTTTGCATCATAAAATGGTGAAGATGTGGTGTTTGGGGGGCTGCCTTTACCTGTCAAAAAAGATTGTGCATGACCAGACTGGTTTAGGTCAATCTGCAACAAGGAAATAGGTGAGTGTTGCAGGCCCTCGGCAGGAGGAACCTTAGGGACTCAGGTGTAAGAGAGTTCTCAGGGACTTGCAAATAGGTGGGTTTACCAGGGGTGTTGGCTGCTGAGGGTGGTTCCTGAAGGACTTCTGCACTTTACTGAGCTTGGATTTTATCCGTCAAGTCGGTGTTATTGAAAATGTGCGCAAGAACTGCCTGGGATGGGATGGGGGGTAGGACTCTAGATTCTGCTTTTAAAAATAAGCTCCCCAGGTGATTTTTGACTCACCAGAGTTTAAGAATACCATTTAAAGCCATTGGTATTAGTTTTTCGAAGTGCTGGGGAGTGCTGGGGGGTGCTAGGGGGCGCAGGGTGGCAGGGAGGGAGATGACTGGATGGGTGCCTCCGCAGCAGGGCGGAGCATGGATGGGAGGGGACAGGTCAGAGGTCAGGAGGTTTTCGGACAGTCCAGACGACAGTGCTGGAAAGGGCGGGGGCAGTTTCAAAAGACACTTTAGGTAGTGATCAGTTGGCTGGGGTGCCTGGTAGGCTGCAAGGAGGGCTGAGTGAGGCAGCCAGCCAGGCTGATGACTGACAGATTTCTGGCTTGGGGGATAAAATGGAGAGTAAGAGCAGCAAGGCTTCCTCAGGCTACTGTTGGGCCTGTCCCTTTCATCCTGGGAATGCAGGTGGAAGCACGGCCTGCAGTCTGTCATTCTCGGGCCTGTCTGGGCTGCTGACCCAACCACCCATGCCGATCTGTATGACCAAACTCCCCTCAGCCCACTCAAGGCTGCCCCTGGCTAACAGCTGCTCAGCCTCTTCAGGTCCTCAGTCCCTGCCTGTGCCATGCCTGGTCGCTGATGAGTTCTAGAAGGTGTGGTTTCAAATGAAAAAGACATTACGTGATAACACTCATAAAAGGAGCTATCATAACCTTCACTAGTAAGTTCTGAAGACAATCCCCGAAGTGGATTATGTGGAATAGACAATGAGGGCTGTTTCCTTATGGTCACTGTTGCCCCAGATCCCTGCCAGATGGCCCAGCCAGAGCAGCTCAGGTTTCCGCAAATTGCAGCACCTCATTAGGACTCGACTTCATGTTTTTAGATGCCGCAGGCCTCTACCTCAGATGATGATGACTTCTTAAACCTGTATGACAACACAATGGAAGCGTGTAGTGACGTGTCCAGTGAAAGGTGAAACAATCCATGAATTGTTTGCATATTTTATTTTTCTTTTTTTGATTTCCACCTCACACACATCTGGCATATTTTACATCTTTGCAATAAAACATGGTTACAATAGCTTAAGGAATTCATATATCCAAAATATTTCACCGTGATCTCAAGATGAAATGAACTTGTCTTCCAGATGTTCAGTATCCTCCCAATTCTAAGCTACAAACTCAAGATATTGCTTACAGCCTGGTGATGAATAACTTAATCATTACGCCGATTCCCCATAATTTCAGAATTTCATAAATACAAACAACAATGAAGAAGGAATTCAGTGCTAAAACTTACTAGTACAAGGTGGGTAACAAATAAGTAATCACATCAATAAATAATGATATGTTTCTGGTGCAAAGTGCCAATACAAAGAACCCATTATCTTGTTTTATCTTTTTAAATAAATGACTGCAAGTGAGTGTAAATTCTGAGAAAATTACATTCCTGTAACATGCCTCATAGCCCTACCGACACAATATGTACATCTATGACGATACGGTCACCAAATATACAAAGAAGAAACATGAAGAAAGTGTATATACCCCTGGGTGTATAACTTGATCAGTACAATGTATGGAAAATCATTTGATAGCCATCATTTTACATCATAAAAGATGAAGTGCCTTAGGCTAAGAATGTGGCTTTAGGTGAGAATTTCACAAGAACCTAAAAGAATAACTTCAGTTATTGTTGTAATAAAGTCTGACTTGTCATTAAAGAAACTAAGCTATTCAAGAACCAAAGAGAAAAAAAAAAGTTAGCATCAGATTATCCTCCCCTAATGTCTACACACCAAGCCAGTGGGATGACTCTGGAAGTGCTGGGAAGGTATTACTACGAACTAACGCTCATGACTCCTATTTATACAAGAAAAACCAGGACCTCATCCCTAAGCCCCCTTTCTGCTGTGTCTTCAAATTATGCAGGGTAGGGCTGAATTTTCTTTGTATAAAGTACCCCAAATGGCAAATAATGGCTTAGTATCCAAATGCTTTATGAGCAAATTTCACTCAGAAGGGATGAATTTAGATTAAAAAGTGCAAACTATATTTTGGTGAAAATGTCAAAAATTACTGATGGAGCCCAAATTCAACCCTTTCATACAAGCTGTGTCCTTGGACGGATCTTCTGTTCATTGTGTGAATGCACCTGTTCCATCAAGCCATCCGGAGTAAAGAACATGCAAGTTGTAACTCCACAATAAAATTAAGAAACATTTTGTTCTTTATACAAGGTTTTACTTTTACAAAAGTATCCCTTTTAAATAAGATGCATCTGATGTACAAAGTATCAAACGTGTTTTTTTTTTTTCTCAGCTTGAAAAGAGGCTGGAAATGGGATGCAGGTTAGGTTCAAAGCTTAAACTTTGTAACAGCTGGACACAAGGTTCCTCAGAATTGTCAAAAGTCTCTTGTGACACATCCTACAACCTTTTCTCAATAAACAACAATATATGAAATAATTACCAAAACATCTCCTAATTCATATAATTTACATGATATAAGCTTGCTTGATAGCAGCTGGTGTTCAGTCGTAAAAAACACACAAAGTAAAATGGCTGCTGACTACAATGTACAGCTATTGCTGGGTGTGATGGAATGTACAAACGGGGGTCGATGTAGACGAGTTTTTTCCACCAGAGATATTGCCTTTCCACGCAGCGCTTGTGCTCTCAGCTTTAACTCGGCTTTTGGTTCTTCCTTTATCTTCAGTATCTGTTCTGATGCTCATAATGCCACCGATTAAAATCTATATTAAAAGCTACAATGCTACCAGAAGCCATGCCAGTGATCAGAGTCCTGGAAAAGCAGAAACAGCAGGTAAGAGTGATATAAAATCATTTCTGTGGTTGCTATTTTACACTAGACAGCATCGCAATCTCAAAGTTTGGCATTTTACACTAGACAATATCACGATCTCAAAGTTTGCCAAGTCTTAATTTTGTGTTCATGGAAGCAGGACTGAAATTTCTTCTTGGTTCTGCTCGGAGAAGCACAGTTAGCCTGCACATGCCTGCACAGGCAGCCCTGCTGAAGAGCATGAGGGCCCGCAGAACCAAATTTCCAGCCTCTGCTGGGTGCCCCATTTCTCTCAGCAATCACACGTGTTTGTCCGCTGCCTTGCTTTGGACATCTATTGGATTCTCTGAGGATATCTGGTGTTTCTTCCTATTCTCTGACCTTTCTTTTCTTTGCCCCCTTGAATCACTCCACCTCTTGCCGTCTCGGTCCACACTCTCCCTGGATGTAAATGCAATGGTGTCTCTTTCTGAAGCCCCAGACACTGATTTCCCATTACCAGTTGCAGGTCACTGCCAGGCTGTGTCACAAAACCCTCAGATTCAACATGTCCACCATGAATCACTGGTACCTTCTGACCTTGCTGGTCTTTTGCTGGTTAAGTTGCCCTTGCCTCCTTTCCCTCTCCCTCCTAACTGATCAGCCCTTCAGCTCTGAGGCTTCTTTCTCGGAGATGTTCCTTCCCCAGTCCCACTGTCACTGACCAAATGCAGGCAAGTTTCAGAAATTCTGTCTACGCGAAGTGTTGCTTCACTTTTGATTAGACACCTCATCCAATAAATACCTTTTGAGTAATATCCCCAATATATGTTTATCAATTTATAATTTATATGCATGCATTCTTCATTATAAAAGAACAAAATAATCAAAACCAAGGATGAGATTAAAATAGAAATAAAAATTTAGTGTCTTCCCCCCTCCATTTGGAGAACCCCTAATACTACTGTGACTTTGAATATGCTCATTCATCCACCCTCTCTGTGCATGCCTGGTGAATGGATGACCATCTTCCAAAGTCTTTCCTGGCCCTCCCCGGCCCTTGAGAAGAGTTCGTCCCTTCCTTCTTATGTTACTCTGTTCCTGGTACCCTCATATGCAATGCTTATGAGGATCTGAGCTCTCTGGGGTTAGTTTCTTGTTGTGGATCCTTAGTGCTTTGCATTGTACTCAACCTATGATGATGGCAGCAAAATGAATACACAAATGAGTAAGAATATCAGAGAAATATTGAAACTACTTACAAACACAAATCACTTCAAACAATCTGGAAACACACATATATACAAATAATAACACAATAAACCATTGCCATCTGTTTGTAAGTATGGACTGCAACACTTTGGGATACTCCAATACTAACCCTAAACCTTCTTTAAAAACAGTCTGGGCTGCAGACCAAACATCCTTTCCCAGACTAAATTAGCTTACAGTGTTTTTTCCAATGATTTCAGTACCATTTTATTATACTGTAAAGATCCTTCATTATTATATGTCTTAATATTTAAAATATTTTAAAACCAATATTGTTATGAGGAATATTACACGTAGTTGGGAAACACCGATTAACAAGCTTTTCTTATTTCTGCTAAATAGCAAAAATTAGAAATTACATGCCATATTCAGATTATAGGGTTGTAGTTTATTTTAAAGGCTGAGGGACTTTATATTTTGAAGGAACTTTATATTTAAAGGCTTAGGTACTTCGTATTTCTAATATTATTTTCATTTTATAAGAAACCCAAAGGTAGATTTTAGGAAATAATAAAATCCTTTTGCAAATTGAAGAACAATGGAAAATAATTATTAATTGATTAATATTCATATCAACTCTTTCCAAGAAAGAGTTGGATTAAAGGATTAAAGTGTTTTAGGGAAACACATCCAATAAACCAAAATAACATAAATGAGAAACAGGTAAATAATGTGGGGGGTAAAAGATTGTTCTGGGCAATGCGTGAATGCCACATGCTGTTGAATGAGAGGCCAGCTGCACCCACACTATGTGCTTTGCTGGAAACTGGTTAGCTAGAAGTAGATCTCACACTGAATCCCACCTCTGCTGAAAAATATGTGTTTCCCTCACATCACACAAGCCAGGGTGGCCTGTCGGAGACTAGGCAAGGATCTGAGAAAAGGGAACTTGGTGGGAGTAAGATCTGTGTCTTGGGCCCTTAAAACTTGTCTGGAGGCCCCCGTTCTTCATCAGATCCATTTCTTTTTTTCCTTCTTAGTCTCTTCCTGTGTTTCCCTCTCACTAGAATCCTTATTCTTCCCCTCATTTTCCCCTTTTCTTTGCCAGTCTTTCTTTCATCTGGATGCTGGAATTGCACTCACAGCGCAATTCACCCTTGATAGAATGAAGAGAGCCTTCAATGACAGTTCTCAGTGATAACACTTGTCCTTGATGCAGCTCACCTCTGGTCATGGGACAAGTCCATTGCTCTAATGCCAGCATCACATCCAGGGTAAATGTACAGTTGCTTGAAGTCACAGGCCTGCCAGACCTCCACCACCCCATTGTCCCCTCCGGTGACCAGGTTCTGGCCATCACTGCTCAGGAGAATGGCCTTCAGAAAAGGTAAAACAAAACAAAACAAAAAACACAGCAACCGTTTCTCTCAATTTTTCCTAAATAGCCAACTGTCACTACTGAAAAGCACTCAGTCCAGTTCCTTTATCATTATTGTCTACTGTTAGCCATTTCTCCAACTATTCTCAAGTTCAATCCACAGAATTTCCAATGTGGAATTCATCAAAGTTCTTACATATACAAAAGATCGTATTAAAACCAAGATTAAATTCCCAAGAGAATATTATTAACTTAATCCAGGAAGAACTTGAGCATTAACATGTTTAGTTAAATGCTGAATATTAACATTGTAGAGCATTTTAGAACAAATGGAAGAAGCATATTTCAAAACAGAGTTTAATAACGACAAACCAGCAATTATAATTTATTTGTGAATGAAGGGTAAATGGGTATACGTAATTTTTGTTTAGGGTTCTAAAGATAGAAATCTTTGAAAATAAACTCACTTTTAATGTTGTGAGGGTGTAGCGCTGAAACAATTATAAAAGGAGCTTTAAAAAATCTCCTAAGGGTCTAAGCTTTAATCAAACAACAGCTATCATTTCTGAAGTCTAATTCACTGGGTTAATTACTTGCAATTAAATGAACTTTGGGTTTGTTTAAAGTATCAGTCCCCATGAAATTATATACTTTTAAACTAGAACACATTTATCTGGATAACACAGAAATTCTATTATGAATTATTTAATGTGAAACAATCAATCTTTAATCTCTTGGCTTCAGTCCTACTTAGCACGAAGTATGCAGATTTACCCGTGTTGAATCATTGATCTCCATTTGAGCCAAAAGTTTCCCATTAATGCTGAAATTGCTGAATCGCCCTCGTTCATAGTATATGATACAGTGGCCTTCGCTGGAGACGGAAATCAAGCGTGGGAAATAAGCAGTTTTCTGGTCCTTCAAGGGCTCTCAGCAAATCTCCAGTGATGGTGTGGACAAGACAAGGGCCCTCTGCAAAGTGAGGACATCAATGCCCAGGGTCAGTTGGGGATGACAAACGACACACCAGCTCCCACCAACCCGAAAACGTCCCTGGGTGTGCACTCAGATTTGATGAAAGAAGACAGAAAAGAAAGAGGTAGGCTGGCCAGGCCAAGCGCTGATCTTACATGTAAACAGAGCAAAGCCAGGGTACCTGTTATATACCACACTCTTACGCTGCAAACTTTTCCACCAGGTAAATACTTGATCTTTTCCTTTCTCGGGTAATATTCATAATAAAGTGATACAGTTCACAGATTACATGAGAATAAAAGACTTCATGTGCCAGACATTTTCTCATAATATGCTTTTAGAAACTTTTCTTGAAAGTTTAATAGAATTATCAAAAGAGCTGCTCATCTTCTCAAGTAGAATCAAAATTTTATGCATTGTACCACACAAATACATTACCGTCAAGTACATTTTACCTTTTTCTGTATTTTATACGTAAAATGTAAAAGCAAAATTCGAAAATTTATTAAGTAATTTAGCCTACGGAAACATATTTTGTCTTTCAAATACATGAACAGTGAGGCAAGCGTGTGAAAGAGGGTAAGGAGTGACATTTGGCTCCGATTGTTTCTGGGTTTCTTTGCCCCTAAGGTAAAAAATTCACTGATCAATTCATAAAAATTGGTTAATATAGTTTGGTATTATATATCTATTCCACTGTCCCAACAAGATCTCCACAAAACAGTATATGAATTACATGTTTATTTTTCAATTGATCTGAATAGACACATGTTCTACAAAGCAAGTGACATCATTAAATATTTTCCTGATTACTGAAGTAATAGATTTGCCCTATAGAAAATTAGGAAAAAACCAGCAACCATCTCTAATATCACCACCACCTGTAGGAAATGTTCCTTTCTTTGTGCCTACTATGTGTCACTAATTTTCCTTTTTTTTTTTTTAAACTTCACAGGGTAAAATGGTATTACACATATTATTACTTTTTAAAATTAAAAGACAGAAAATTTCCTATATGTCCATTTCTGGGTTAATTATTCTTAGATACCAAAATTGTCAAAACATGGTGTGAGCCTTCAGACTCCATGGATTCTCCGGAGAACAGCCATTGAGCTCTAACAACCAAACCTGACTATCTCATCACCTTGATTAAAAAACTTCAATGATTTCCTACTATAGTCGTAAAAAAAAAAACATTGCAAATGCTGTGGCCCAGGCCCCTCCCATCCCTCCAGCCTTCTCACTCCTCCAGGTTGCGACTATGGTGACACTCCAGCTCCCAGCGCTCCTTTCAGCTTTCCAGGCCTCAGGCTCCTTTCTGCCTGGGAGTCTTTCCACTGAGATGTAAGTTCCCTGACTTCCCGAAACAAATTGTCTTCTACAAAATCTCCGAAGAGGCTGGGCGAGGTGGCTCACACTTGTAATCCCAGTACTTTGGAAGGCTGAGGTGGGTGGATCACCTGAAGTCAGGAGTTGGAGACCAGCCTGGCCAACATGGTGAAACCCCTCCTCTACTAAAATTACAAATATTAGCCAGGTGTGGTGGGGGTGCCTGTAATCCCAGCTACTTGGGAGGCTGAGGCAGGAGAAGAGCTTGAACCCAGGAGGTGGAGGTTGTAGTGAGCCGAGATCATGCCATTGCACTTCAGACTGAGCAACAAGAGCGAAACTGTAACTCAGAAACAAAACCAAACCAAACCTCCAAAGAACCAAGTAATCTTTGTTTCCTTTCCATCAACCTCTACACAGCCCCTGGCCTTAGAAAGAAAGGGACTTGCAGAGGGAGGGGGTCCAAGGCTGTGTCTCATGAGTGACCTGACCCCCCCACCTCCCCCACTCCATCAGGGATACTTTCCCCTTGTCTTTTAAATGTCCTTTATAATGGCTGCATCATATAACTATACTGTAATTTAATTTATCAGTGTTCTGGTTAGATTGCCATTGACCACAAAATACCACATAAAAATTTACACGTATTTTGTATTAGTGCTAGTAAATATTAATCATAAAACTAAACGTCTGCAAATAACTTTGGGATACCATTTGTCTACAGTCATGGTGTGAGAAAACGGTCATTTTCTAAACATTTGAAATGAAAGAAAGGACTTCTGACCTTTAGCACCACTGATAACAAGCCCGAGTTCTGCACAGACAGAAACACAGACAACTTCATGGTCATGGCCTGTGAGGACGGCTCTTGGTGCAGGATAGTCACCTGCAAGAAAACAGCAGCAGTGAGGCACCAGAGACCGACGGCAGGGGAAGAGGGCTACACCAGCAATGCAACCTTCAAAAACGTACCATGCTTATTAACGCATTATTATTAAGCTGTGTGACCACGAGCCAGTTTCTTAACCTATCTGCTCTCCTCTTCCGTGCAATGCACGTAACTAGTGAACCTATTACACATGCTGTTTATATATACTCTCGACAAGATGACAGGACAAGTTAACATACGTGATACGCTTAGAACATCATGAGAATGGTAACGAGTATTCTTTTTCTTCCATTATCGTTAAGAAATGGCACAATGTCTGCTAAGGCATTTATCTGTGTTATCTCATTTATTTGTGGTAATGTTCTATGAGGTAGGTACTCTTACTATCCCTAGTCTATAGCCTAGAAATCCAAGGCTTTGCATGGTGATTGACCTTGCCCAAGTTCATACAGCTATGTGCTGGAATTGAACCCACTTCACTTTATCAGTGCAAACCTCTAAAAAGTCCAGCTGAATTATATCCCCAAAGCATTTTCACTGCTAACTGCTTTCATAAACTGAATGACTTAGAGAATATGATGCCTTTTGTACGAAGTTCTACATTTTTCTCTTCTTTTACTGAAAGGGAATGAGCTTACTCTGCATCACCCATATAGGTTGGTCATTCAGTTTGTGATCTTTCTTTCTGGCACTTGTGTTCTTTGCATGCTTAACTGTTTTTCTCTGTGAATTCCTATTTTTGGTGGGGTAACCACCCCCAGCCCCCCATCTTGTCTCTCAGAGAAACACCCCGTACTTTGGTCTTGGTGCCCCTCTTCCCCAGAGCTGCCTCCTAGGTTGAACTCCTGGCCCTCACTGGGGCTAGGGGAAGCTGAAGGCTCCAGGGCTGGCAGAGGCGCCTCCCCCCTGGATAGCCCCTTCTTTGGCACTGACGGGACCCCTGGGTGCTGGCCAGCTGGACTGCTGCTCCAGTTCTCTGCCCACAGTGGCAAGAGGGAAGCCACAGAAAGTTCACGAGGAAAGTGCATAACGACAAGGCCTTACCCAGGAATGTGCCCCACATCTTCCACTGCGGTCTGCCAAGAGCCCCTTCCTTAAGACCTGCCTATCTTCTGTCTGCCCAGGGATTTCTCAGTTTTATTTAATTTTTTTCAGACCCATCAGCTCCAATTTTGCTTTTGAGGCATCTCTTAGATAGAGAGTGGGAGAAGGGGGAACAGCAGCTCACGCTAGTTTGCCATCTTCTTCTAAATACATGGATATTGCTTAAATATGTTTTGACTATTGGTAGAGTGTCCATTTATAATGTCAGCAGTCCTGGATTTGTCTGAAACACATTTATACCATTTATAAAGTTATGTTTCACACTGCAGGAAAAAGGTGAAAAAGAAAAAAAATTGTTTTAAAGATGCTCTGGGCTCCCTGGTAACATAAGCTTTAAGCATTGAGAAGAGTTCTCAAAAGAAAGGAAATCAGCATATCAAAGAGATATCTGCACCCCCATGTTCACTGCAGCACTATTCACAATAGCTCAGGTATGGAATCAACCTAAGTGTCCAACACATAATGAAAGGATAAAGAAAATGAGGCATATTTACCTAATGGAACATTATTCTGCTATTAAAAAAAAAGAAATCCTGTCATTTGCAACAACACAGATGGAACCGAAGGACATCAGGTCAAGTGAAATAAGCCAGGCACAGAAAGACAACTGTCTCATGTTCTTACTTATATGTAGGAGCTGAAGAAATTGATCTCACAGAGGGAATAAACAGAATGGTGGTTACCGGAGGCTGCAAGGGTGGTGGGGAGGGGTTGGTTAATGGGTGAAAAAACACAGTTAGGTGAATACAGTTAGAAGGAATAAAATGGCATAATAGGATAACTACAGCTAACAAGTTGTTGTACATTTCAAAATAGCGAGAAGAGAAGATTTGGAATGTTCCTAATGCAAAGAAATAATAAATGTTTGAGGTGCTGGATATCCCAATTACCCAGATTTGATCATTACACCTTGTATCCTTGTATCAACATATCTCATCAATATGTACAACCATTATGTATCCATAAAAATTAAATCTTAAAAAATGTACTGGTAAGATTTTATGTGTAATATCAGCTTTAACTTTTCTAAATTATAATTTTATCTTGGAGAGACTAGCATGTTGGAAAACCCTGAAATTATACACTTAATTCATTTATATAAAATAAATAGTTGTGAGCCCTTTCCCTAATGTGCTATAGAAAAAATAAAAAGCAATCTGATCCTATTGCAGGGAATGAGAAAAAAATGTATAAAAATATTCCTTATGCATGTTATACATTTTCTGCTAGGAAATGAGTTTTTCAAAGGCTTGTGTCTCATTTAGAGAGTTTAGAGTGTTTTATTTTTTTCATTACAATTTCCCCAGGTCATCTGAATAAACTGTGGCACTTAACTATTAGGGGATATTGTTTAGGGCCCCTGAAAGCACCGTTTCCTTCTTTAAGTGAAAGGCAAATAAAATGCCATTCCAGGCTTTCAGAGTTGGGAAACCTGCAGCGGGGGGAAAGCTTATTTCCTATATTGCATTTCATTGCTAGGGACAGATGTCACACATCCAACAATCATTCGAAATCTTGGGAATATTCTGTCACTGTCACATCACGGTTGATGGATGTAGCCTAGGGTTAAAGGGCCCAGTGCAGAGGGGAGGTGCAGGTGGACAGCCCCTCTGAGGGCCACTGACATCGCCCTCAGCCCCACCACTGCCTCCACAGAGGCGCTCGCTGTGTGCTGGAGTGACTGGAACTGATGAAGAACAAACACGTCCTATTTTTACATTCCTTATAGATATGCCTTTGGAAACTCTGAATATTTAAAAGGCTTAAAATAAACAAATTCCATCCTCCTTTTATCAAAAGTCATTTCAATATTATCAAAACGGATGATGAAAAAAATACACTAGTATTAGATGCTGCTGTTCACATAGACCTGGTAAGGAGAGGTTTTTCAGTGAGACGGTCTCTGGCTTTTAGGAAAATGGTCAAAGCAAAGAACTCATGGTTCTAATTTTAAACCTCATTAGTGGGACACTGATATGCAGGGGAAGCCGTGGTCCTTCTGATTTAGAACTAAACAAAGCCAGTGGAGTTTCTAAGACCTCTGCTCCCTAGTGAGAGGATAAACCTCCTGATGTATGACATTCAGATTTTCTTTCTCACCTTGGGGAAGGCACTGCAGAACCATGGCAAAAGTATAAACCATGTTTATACTTAGATAAAATATGATGCCTTTTAAAAGTTAAAATCCCAGAATAAGGGATTTAGTCAAAGGATATGGCAGTTTCATTACTACTGTGATTTCAAGACTTATTTCAACATATTATGTTAGAAATTTGCTGGGATAGCTGAGAAGAGCGGTATCGGTCAGGAGTCCCTTATCAAGACCCCAAGTTGTCAGCCACAGGTGGGTGCTGTAGAGGTCTGTTCCAAATATGCTTGCCCTGGCATTTCCCAAGGTCCCAAGATAAATGCAAATCTTGGAAAGTGTCAGATTCACCCATGATGTGTTTTCATTTCCTTATGTACTCACATTCAGTGAGGAACAGAAGATAGATATAGTGGAAGCATTTCTTCATTCACTCTAACTTCTTTTTTCTCTTCTGAGATAACAATGACTATGTTTTCCCGGGAGCACTGTCACTGCAGGGCAACTGCTCCTCTTGAAGTCCTGAGCCCAGACCTAGGTCACAGTACAGGACTGTCTCACCCTCGCCTTCTAAAAACAACTAATGGTACCATCCACCTCTCCTTCCTCAGGAAGCTGGGCTTTGCATAAAGCCCAGACACCCCCTGGTCTGGAAATCGAAGCCCTCTGATCAGAACACATTAGTCACTCTGTATATATTGCTTCCTACCTAGGCCCAAGACCTTTCTTGACGCCTTAGTCCTGTACAGGGAAAGGAAAAGCAGAGGCTGAGTGGCAAGCAGCTCCCTTCTCGGTCAGGAACCCTGGAATGTCTCCTGGTGTTAGGCTAGGGGACGGGCGGGTGAGTGGTCTACCACAGAATGGGCTCTGTGATACGGATGTTTCAATACATCCATTCCCTTTTGGTCCGTGACAAGCCCTGCAAGGTGAGAACTACTGCATATGGAGCTATGCTTCCTCTGATCTTAAAAAGATGGTTTAACACACGCTAAATCCTGGCTAAGATTCCTTGCTCTGAGAAGTGAGAACTTGTCTAATGTATCTAAATCTAAATATACTCTACAATTCTCTCTGCGCTATTCATTGTCCATGCTTTCATTTCTTATACGAGCACCAGCTAGTGACAGTTGCGGAGCTGGGCACCAGGATTGTCTTTTTAAAAGAAGGCTGGATGCAAACAAAGAGAGGGATGGGATTTGGCAGATGTTTGGTGACAGGTTGTGGCTGGCAGGAGGGTCAGCGTCCAGAGCTGAGGCATACACAATGGGAGCCCAGAGAAGGTGTGTGTGCACAGCTGGAGTCTCCTTTGCAATTGGCTTCTCCTTTCACAGTCTGCATAATGCCTGTACATGAGCTACAGGACTTATTTTTTAAAAAGTAGAATGGAAAAGCATAATAACAATGTGTTATGCACAGTACCCAGTGAATATTCGTAGATTTGAGTTGAAAAGATGAACAGGAAATCCTCTTCAAAGTTTCACATGGCTATGATTTAAAAATTTTTGTATGTCTGTATATCAAATTCTCTATAAAGCACCTTATATCTGGTACACACATTAAAACTACATGCTTTAAAAGCAGATCGGCTTTTGAGCTGAGGTCCCAATGTATTCTGAGTGTCTGCTGAAGAGACAACAATGTTAACTTGCCTCTCTTGTGACTAACTTGTTGGAAGCTATAGCACGTAATGAGAAATGTCAAGTCCCAAGATCAATGAAATTTTGGACTCTAGGGATTCCACAGGAATAGCATTGATCCTTTTAAAGAACACCAGTCAGAGACGGGTTGTAATATATTGCAAAGAGAGGCTCAAGAGGATACGCGGCCAAGTCCAAGATACCTACCTGACAAAAAATTCAATCAGCTTTTAGAACAAATTCCCAGCTCGGCTCCGCGCTCTTTCATGCAGTAGGCTGCTTCCAATTAAAGTGCGCAAATTAATTTTTATCACTTCCAAATTAGTTTCAGAATTTGTGTAAAAGTCTGTTTCAGATGAAAGCATCTGTCCCTCACATCTTTGCAATTCTGTTATCTAGTTAGGGACGTATTTAAAGTCTCCAGGATAATTTCTATGTTCAAAGCCACAAGTTTGAAAGAATAACAATAAATATTATTATAAAATACATTAACAAAACAACGATAATTTGACTGTAACCTACACTAGGTAGCCTTTGCTTATATCTTTTATGGTCTGAAACTCTATACCTAATAGTCTGCTTACAGATATTCATCCTCTTTGAGACCAATTCATCACAATGGTCAAAAGGATTAGAAAAAGACTAATATTTCTGGGACGTCTACATTTGTCACACAATATATTTGACACAATAAAACCACACATACTTTCTATACCTGCCTAAAACATTTCACAAACATAACATTTTTTTCTTTGTGGAATTAATAGACCTATCCATTACAATATAATAATGACAGTGCAGGAGAAACAAATATATTAAAGTCAGTTGAGTTTATCTTGAGAAGCTTTTGGTGATGTACATGTAAGGCTAAATGATAAACCCTATCATTTCATGATGCTGTGATGAACAGGTATGATTTGGCCTCACTGACACACAAAGCAGTTTCATGTCCACACCAAGGCCAATCCCTGCATTATGACAGCCACTAGGATATTATGTTTCACACTAGGACTTCCCCTTTCAAGAATAGGTTAATACATACAACCTCCAAAACCTAAGAGCATTGTGTCACACACTTTGATACAAATTTAGACACAACTAGCTTTCTGGTCTTGAGTATCAACGTATTATGAGATAGAAAACACATATGGCCTGCTTCTCTGACCTGTGAATTGGAAGCTAGAGTAGATTAAACTGGAACAGAAAACAAATCTCTTTTCATATTGTGAGTTTTCTGATGGAAACGACTATGGCCATGTCAAACCACAGGCAGAGCACTGATATGACAGTCAATTCAGCGCGTGCGGTGACTGCCTGAAAAAGAGTGAAGAGACCAACATAGATGGCTGCCCTAGTCAGACATATATATGCTACTAGGTTGGCTTTCTAAATAGATAAATGAGCCATAAATCGTTCATTCAATCAATACAAAAGCTGAGATATTTTTTTACTACTGTGATCATTCTTGTGGAAAAAAACTAAAACCAGTTTTTTTCATAATCATCAATTTGACGTAAAGTTAAGCATTTTATGGATGTTCAAAGTATTTATGCCACAAAATATTATCTGATAACAATTCACGATTCACATAACAAATACTCGACATCCTCAGTACATCCAAGCAGGAGAAGCAGTTTGTGATTAGTATAAAAGTAGATTCTTGTAAACTCCAGAAAGCTCGGAGATTGTGACTTTCCAGCATTCCCAGCTGCTGAGATAGTGCCAGGCACACAGTAGGCACTCAACACATATTGTTGCTTGACTAATACCTTAGGTGCTTATCTTGTTTATTCTAGAAGAGCACTTTTCCCTCTTATTAATGTACCATTCTACATATGTTCACATTACATATCTAATAAAGTCTTGACAAAATGGAGTCTATGGAAGTGGTTTAGGTTCATAATGATGACAAATAGTTTTTGACTAAAAATAAATTCCTATAGATGAAGGTAATACTGAAAAACACATATTGATAATTTTCTGTCATAATATCTTTAAAATTATCCTGTCGTTACTTAAAACTTAAATATGATATGGCTTTTTAACAAACATAATATCCACATTTTGTTCTTAAGTGTTATAAAAGCATTTTGTATTTACATAGCTCCTGTTGTAAGGAACTTTAAATAATTTAAATATTATTGTATTTAACTTTTCTTGCAAACTCATGCACCAAACCTACAACTGATAGCCATTTTTTGGTTTAAAACATCACTAGAAAACAAGAGTAGTGAACACAGATAATTACTATAATTTAATATTTTTCTTTAATATTCTTTACCTCCTAGCAGTACATTAACGTCTTCTCTCTGCTACCAGATGGCAGCTTTTAAGAAACAAATCTCCTTTTTGGAAATAACAATTGCATCGTTTCTGGGCTTCATTTTGAAGATGGTAATTAATTAGATTTAAAGCTCTATTCTGTTCTTTTACATTTTTTCTAATAACTTCTAATTTTTGTCAATGTATATGAAAGATACCACACAGACCTGCTGCTTAGTGAAAACTTTTAAAAGAAATGCTACACTATTATGGAAATAAAGGCAATTTGGAAATATGTGCACATGTATTTAGATAAAATATACTTGATAAATATACCTTCTTATTCTCAAGAATGGTGAATTTGAGAATAGTAAAGCCATCACTGGTAGGTCATATGTCTTATACACACGTACATATACACATACATAGACATACTAGAATTCTGTTAAAAATAAATTTTTTAAGGACATGGCTTTAAAAAAGAGCAAATAAGGAGATTATCTTACTTGTGTTTAGATACGTTTGTTAATAACAAAGAATTGGTAACTAACTATTTGAACTGGCTGGAAATCAAGCAACATTGAATATCTTTTCCTTCAACTCAAGATCCCATCTTGTTCAAATTTAGAACAGAGACTCATGTGTATATACACTCTCTTGTTCAGTAGCTATGCCAAGAGGCACATTATATTTCACAACACACTGTTTCTTCATTCGCTGTTCAACTCTAGCTATGAGCAACAGGAATAAAACTTCATATAACGTTTGGATATCTAGTCCAATCTTCCACTATCTTCTCATACAAATTTATTTCTCCATTCTCTCCTGAATTGACCTTTGTACCTATCCATCCAAAGCCACCTCCTACTTCTGCAGTATTAATGTCAAAATGCATAGAGTTGAGGGGACGAAGTGGGACATGAAGGGTAGATGTGCAATTCGGTTTCCGCCGCCAGCTGTCTCACAGGTTGGAACTGACCAGAAAGGCAGCAGCCAGCCAAGCAATGCAACATGGCCTCTTGTAGATTTATTGTTTACTCTGAAAACATTTTAGTTGTAGATGCACAGGTTTCCTGAAAAATTGGTATATCTGTTGGGTTATAAGTATTCCCCAAATTCATGTTTCAGTTTATTTTGGAGTACTGTGTAAGCTGTGACAATCTGAATAATCCTGGTTGGGTACTTGCCACGACCACTTCACAGAAACCTTTCTCTATTTTACAGGAAAGTCATGTATTTGAATGAACTATTGAAAGCTTAGTAATTAAAAGCAGTAATTATTTCTAGGCAATCTCTCACCCAGCGCTTTAGTCATTTGATATATTGGAAACTTATTATGTATACCACTATGACAGGAGCTTAGGATGGAAAGACAGACACTCATTATCTACTTCAGAGTTTTCTTGGGACAGCAGTCCAAGAATTAATAACTAACTGCTCTTACATAAATAAAATTTCCTTGGAAAAAGAAGTTTGAGAGGCTGTGGATTAAACAAGCATCAACAATTTGTGTAAGACTTCCAGAGCTTATGTAGAAAGTTTGAGTATAGACTATATTCCAAAATTATTTCATGAAGGAGTCCAGCCTCCCCCAGTGCTTTCTTCCTATAGGATATCTTAGGGTGCACTGTGGAATAAAAGTCACTTGAGGAATCCTCCCAAGCAAGGAAACTGTCTTAATCAATTTTTGCACCCCTCACAATGCCTCATGTGAAGGAGGTACTCACTCACTGTTTTTTAAATGAATAAATGAAGAAATTTAATACAGTATGTGATAGCAGTTAGTGCCCTGACTGAGACACAGTTAAAATCTTCTGAAAATTCAGAGAAGGGAGAGATTATTTTCAGCAGAAAGAAATTATATGAGGTTTAATGGACTAGGTGATGTTGAAGAACATTTCTGAAGGATAGGGACATTTGGAGACTGGGTTGCTGAGCAGAGGATCTGGGGAGGGGATCGGTGAGGGGGATCTGGAAGTCTCTCCATGTTAGAGGTGATAATACAGCTCATATTAATACTTTGAACATAGCTACGTTCTAATACAGATTTTGGCCGCTGCAGCTTTCCTATTTTATAATCCTTACACCTTAGGAAAAAACTATTAGGAAAATCAAAAAGGCAAAATATATTTAAAATAAACTACAGTTTGACAGGACAATTTTATACAAACACTTACTGCTATTAGGGTTGTCTCCTATGATATGGTGCCGCCCGCTCCAGTACCAGAGCAGCAGGGTGGCGTCTCGAGATCCGGACACGATGTAGCAGTCCCCCACCGATGTACGACTCGGACCTGGCCAAGCATGTCACCACATCCCAATGGCCAAATACAATCTGAGTCAATTTCCCTGTAACACAGAAATGATGGGTTTGCTAAATTTTGCTTCATTTAATCTTTTTTTCAAATAGTAATAAGCATGTTTGTTTTATCAGATTTTTAAACATTTTACCACATTTTTATTTTATTTTACCAGTTTTATGAAAAGTTCATCTATAGGCTGATAAAGTTACAGTGTTATTCAAATCTGCCTACAGGTTGCTTTCTTGCATTGCTTTTGAAAATTGATAAGAGAATGTCACTTGAGATTTTCTTTTTTTGAGACGGACTTTCATTCTTGTTGCCCAGGCTAGAGTGCAATGGCAGGATCTCGGCTCACCACAACCTCTGCCTCCCAGGTTCAAGCGACTATCCTGCCTCAGCCTCCCGAGTAGCTGGGATTACAGGCATGCACCACCATGCCTGGCTAATTTTGTATTTTTTTAGTAAAGATGAGGTTTCTCCATGTTCATCAGGCTGGTCTCGAACTCCCAACCTCAGGTGATCCCCTGGCCTCTGCCTCCCAAAGTGCTGGGATTACAGGCGTAATCCACTGTGCCTGGCCATCACTTGAGATTTTTAAGGAAAATACTTTATAAAATAACACAATCATGATTTTTCTCTTGAGGGTTTGGGTCAGATCAAGGGGAGTTTTAGGATATTTTACTGTATACGGATTTGTGGGAAGGGAACAATAGCCCCATTTGTCCTATGAACTTAGGGATCATGCTAACGTTCAGAATAGATGAAGTTAGTTACTTTGTTTACAATGTGAACATTTAATCTGAATCTTGACTACTCAAATTGACAAATGATAAAAATGCCTACATTATTAAGAATGAGTTCATATTCAGCTTTGGTTTCAACAACAGTCATTTTGAAGAGAATATGGTGTTTCACAGTTAGGATTACCTGTTTCTGTAGAATAAACTCTGAAGCTCTTATCCCAGAATCCACAGATAAGAATATAGCGGTTATCTGCTGTCACCACAAAACAATGCGCGTTGATTTGTATACTCTGGTCGACAAGGTCTGTGATCTGCCTTTTGTTTACACCAGAGTTATTGGCTAAAAATAAATTGAAAATAAGCATTTGAAGAAAGATTCCATTGTGAGTTTCACCAAGCACATATAGAAGGAAAACAACATTTTCATGCTTCATTTATCCAGAAATATATTTTTTAATGGTACAAGACTATTAAGATTCTCCCTTGAGGAATATAAATTTCCTTTGTAGCAATGATTATTTACAAATCATATTATGTATTTTAAAATTATGCCACAAATTTCAGTTCTCCCTCCACCAATAAATAAAAACAATATGAGGAATTCAAAATAATTAATTTAAAACATAATATGTTAATGCATTCAATTCTTTAGATGCTCACTATGCACAAGTTCATTAGTTTATAAGAATCACGTGAGAAGTAAATATTGTATGAAGTATGTTATTAAGGAAGAGATATCTTAATATTTGCCCCAGTCTGTCATTTTCTGATGGTATTCATAATTCCTGTGAAAAAGAAAGGTAGAGATTTGAGCAAGGGATGTTGTTATGTGGGCAGCCCCACAGGGAGCTTCAGGTCAGCAGCTTTACAGGCCTGCATTGTCAACAGACAGAAGGCCTTTCCAGAATGGGCTAAGCAGGGGAGGAGCGGAACAAAAAAGATGAGAGAGGGATTGGGGAGGAAAGAGACAGGCAAAGAATCATGTAGAGCCCTGGGATTGAATCTGAATAAAGTCAGGAACTCAGAGACACCATCTGATTTCCCCAGTGCCTGTCTGCATGCCAGCCTGTCCCTTCCTGCACGCCATCCTTGCAGGATAAATCCCTTGGCTGAATTCTTAAACAGAAATGTAGATGTAGAAGGTCACCACCACCACTCTCTCACACCAGTTAAATATAAGTACTGGTATTTGTAGCTATCTACTAATACTATAAAAATAATTACTGGAAAACGTAAGCAATAAAAAAAAATTATACAAAAAAGTCAGTAAGGAAAAGAAAACCAAAGGTTTCTGGAAAACTATACAATTGGTCCTTTACTAATTAGAATAGATCTATTAATTTTTCCATGGTTACACACTAGCTGTATATTTCATTGTCAATGTCTGTTGGACAGAGGAATAGCTAGACTAGACTAATAATATTCTTAATCTTAAACCTTAGAAGCTCTCAAAGACATGTAAATGGTATTTTGTGTAGGAGGTTTAAGTAACTAATTGAAATGTCTGTATCTTATCTTATTTCTGGGTTCAAAGATAAAGGATAAATTAGAATCTAAGAATAAGAGACTGGGCATGGTGGCTCCCACCTGTAATCCTGGCACTTTGGGAGGCTGAGGCGGGCAGATCACTTTGAGGTCAGGAGTTCCAAACCAGCCTGGCCAACATGGTGAAACCGTCTCTACTAAAAATAGAAAAATTAGCCAGATGTGGCAGTGCTCCCATGTAATTCCAACTACTCGGGAGGCTGAGGTGGGAGAATTGTTTGAACCCGGCAGGCGAAGGCTGCAGTGAGCCGAGATTGTGCCACTGCACTCCAGCCTGGGTGACACAGTGAAACTCCATCTCAAAAAAAAAAAAAGAATCTAAGAATAAAACCCCAAGACTTTTAATATGTAGCTTAATAATTTTTTGTAGTGTTTTCAATTTTTTTCTAATTTATCTTACTAATCATCCAATGAATTAGATAGACAAACATTATTAAAAATCACCTTACAGATATGAAACTGGAAAGGCTTAGAAAGATTAAGAAGCTAGCTCTGGATCAAATGGCTAGTAAATATGTACATGATTATTTAAAAATATTTTGAATGTCTGCTGCAAAGAGTAATATAGCTCATCAGTTTGTAATTCATATGAAACATTTGCTTTAAAACATGTTCGATCAAAAAAATTCAATGATAGAGACTTTCAGAAAAGATGTTCCTCCATATTAGTTTCTTTAATAATCTTTTTGAACCCTTATATTTTAAATAATACTGAGTTGTTAGAGAACATTTTAGGCTGAAAGAAAATACAGTTTGGAATTATTTGCCTTATGTATAAGCAACTTAAATGACCTCCCAAAATATCAGGAAACAATTCCTTTAATGCCAAAGCTCTTATATGGCATATTATAATTTACACAGCTCCTTGATGATAATTTGATATTATTAGAAAATTAATCTTGTAGTAGAAAAATATTATTCAACTATCTTTTATGAAAAATAACTATATATTAATATGTGGATAGTATCCATGAAAATTTATTCTTGTTTATTAACATACCAATTAAGGGATCCATTTCAATGGGAAGATGGTGGGCTTGATCCAAGGAGTATCCTGGAGCTCCTCTAAGGCCTAAAGATTAAAAAGAGAGAAAAACTATCATAAAATTTTCAGAAAGGAGGAATTTCCTAATGGGCAGTGTTTTATGATGATTTTACAAAATGCATATTTGCTTAAAAATTAATTGTTCTAAGAATGATTCAGTTATACTATGTGTCTCTGTAGATAGCCTTACAAAATAATCACAAACAGAGACTTCAGGTTTCCACTTAAGATGTAGAAGGTTGGAAGAAGTTTTGTTTCTGTTCTGATGATGAGAAAAAGCTGGATAAGTAGAAGATCATAACATTTATTGAACCCATCAAAAAGCTAGGGTCACTGAGCAATCAATGAGCCTGAAATCAATGAAAGGGCTATGCTTCCAAGCAGGGATGGGTAGAAGCCTGAGCTCACCTGTGAGGACAGAGGAAGCTGGGGCTCCCATCCAAGGGGCACTTTTTTCCAACATATGACAAGTAAATTGAAGGTATAAAATTGGGCCACACCTAAAATCTTAATCTCACTAAAAGCTACTTTCAGAGGATTAATGTTTAGGGCCTGATGAAGTCCATTAGTCATAGTTTTTCACACGTGATTATATAATATATATATAACACTTTTGAACAAGTTTAAAGAAAAATTTAGTCCTTTATAGTCTTTTTTCTCAATGCAAAACATTTCTAGAGGCTCTCTCCTGAGAATAATACCGTCATAAATTTTGCTGTCTATCTCTGATTGAATGGACGTAGGTTACCTTATGTTGATAGTATCACCAATAACCTTAAAATAGGTGCACTTAGAAACTCTTAGGAGATAAAGCTATGGTACAAATCACCGTATTTTTTAGAGCAATGTAGAGGTCAGTAGAATAGAAAGATTCAGGTTACTTCAGCACGGCTCAGCAATTCAACTCCAGAGACAGGGGGAGTCTTCGGCTTTCTGGGAGATCTTTAGTGGTGAACTGGGCCAATTAAATCATTTGGTCACATCCACTTTGCCACGGTTAAGCATTAACATGTCTAGATGTTTGCTACAACATTATGTCACTTCAAGATGTACTGGCTGGTACTTTTAGGGATGAATTTTGAGAAAACATATGTGAAATGTGAAATCACTGGACAATTTAGATTTTGTCTTTTTGCAAAGATTCTAAGCTCTGCAAGGATACAGCTGGTGCTGGTCCTGTTTATTGCTGTATATACAGTGCTTAGGACTACTTGACACATAATAGTCATTCGAATATTTGCTAAATAAATTACTGATGTAGAGGAAACAGGATTTGAAGCCAGCATCCAGAAACCCAGATTCAAAGTCACTTCTGTTTGATACAGGAGAAAAGTGAGGTGTATTTTTTAATTTTTATATTTATTTTTTGCAGGAAGGCAATGGCAGAAAAAGGTAGGAGAACCTTTATTATTAATAGAACTGCTTCAATTTGTCAAATATTTATCGAGTACTTAACTATGATCCAAGCATCCTATGAGGCACTAACGTAAAGCAGAAATGAAGGAGACAGGTAGGAGTCACTGAGTTGGGTTTGACAATTTATTTAGTCTGCTGTTTTTTGTAGATAATGTGGCATATGAGCTAATCCCAGCACACTTTTTTACCTTAATTTAATTGCAGCTTTTAAGAAATCTTTAGTAAGCGATTTGCTCAGGCACACATACCTACTGTGTTGTGCCATCTATTCACTGCAAACAGTCGGCTGCAAGTCACTGTCACCACTGCAGGGATGGTCAAGTGGGGCAGGGTGTTGGCTGCGACATGGGTTACTGGAGAATTTGAAGGAAACTTCAGCACCATTATCACATCCTGTTGCATCTGATCTTTAAACATGAGCGGACTCTGTGGAAGGAAACACTGTTGAATAGAAAGGGAAGAGAACAGAGGAAGACAAAAGGAATAACATAGTTAGTGAAAGGTCTAGGGAGAATGAGGTTAAGCAGACAAGGCTAGCACGAGCACACACAAGGAGGAAAAGCCGCCTGAACTTTCATACTGGTGAATGTCTGCCCCAAATTGAGCATCTTTGACTTGGGGGTGGCACAGAGAATAGAGAACAAGAATTCTGTGAAGTCACCAATACAGGGGCACAGAATCATTAAAGACCAGACTCAATTCAAATATCGCCACAATGCAATGTGGAAAGTTAGCTCACAGACACATCTACATGACGTAACACAGTTACTCAATGCAGTTTAAAAATCAGTTTTGTGGGAAAGTTAGTCAAATCAGTGACTCCCATTGATTACATGAAATATAAAGTGAATTAACAAATATTTTCACTTCTATCTGGTTGATCTGGGCTCATGACTACAGTCTAAATAATTGAAATATAATAGTCTCCATAAAGCAGCCCCTAGCACTTCCCTGGCAGTGCTCCCCAGGTTCTGCTCTGGCACTGACTGTTTATGGTTGAAGCCTTGTTTCTCCCTTCTAGGCTGTGAGCTTACTGAGGGCCAATGCATTTTCTTCTTTTCTTAAATTATTTTATTTTATTTTAAGTTCCTGGATACACGTGCGGGACATACAGATTGTTACATAGGCAAATGTGTGCCATGGTGGTTTGCTGCATAGATCAACCCATCACCTAGGTATTCACCCCCCACATACATTAGCCATTTTTCCTGATGCTCCCCCTCTCACCGCCCCCACCCCCCACGACAGGCCCCAGTGCTGTTCCTCATCATGTGTCCATGTGTTTTCTTCTTCTGTTTTTAGCCTTTGTTTTATAAACATCTAGCATATGACTTGACAGAAAGTAGATGCTGTAAGTCCTACAAAACACTACAAATACTACCATATTAAAACATAAAATAGGGAAGCTGGAAATAATCATTATTTAGCTTTCATACATGTTTTGTAATGGTTTGCAGTATATATGAATTCTCTGCTACGTGAACTTAGAAAGCTTAGATTTTCTTTATAAACAGTTTCATGCCAATTCAGTCTCTAACAACTTCCCCTAGGAAAGTAATGAATTCTGACTGGGCATATCTCCAGGATAAATATTTTTATTATTATTATGAAACACAGAAAACTAACACGGGAGTAAAACTCTTCTGCCAAAGCACTTCATAAAATAAAGTGTTAGAGATATTCTCCTGGACAGTTTATTAAAAATGCTTCATCATAGGGCTTGAGGCTCCAAGGCCACATCTCTTTGCCTACAGTGTGGCTGAGGGTTTACACAGCAACAGCTTGAGCTTGGTGCAAACCTTTCTGTTTAGCCACACAGAAGGACCAACTGCAGTCAAAAGAGTTCATTAGTGACTAACCAAGGGGGATGCAGCTGTTTGGCTGAGCTATTGCAGGAAGGAAAAAAAAAGAATTTAAACACAGACCAGGCATGGTGGCTTATGCCTGTATTCCCAGTGCTTTGGAAGACTGAGGGGCCAGGAGTTCGAGACCAGCCTGGAAAACATAGTGAAGTCCAATCTCTACAAAAAATTTAAAAAATTTAGCCAGGCATGGTGGCACACACCTGTAGTCCCAGCTACTAGGAAGGCTGAGGCAGAAAAACCACTTGAGCTCAGGAGTTTGAGGCTGCAGTGAGTCCTGATCACGCCACCATATTCTAACCTGTGCAACAGAGTGGGACCCGATCTTAAAAAAAAGTTTGAAAACAAATGCATTTATTTATGTGTTTCCCAAAAGTTCAACTACTGATTTCTTGAAAATATTGATGATATATTTGTCACTGTATCTCCAGTGCTTAGCATCAGATCTGACACACAGAAGGGGCTCAATAAAAATTTGTTAAATGACAGAGTAAATGAAAGGTGTGATTAATACTTCCATCACAAAAAACAGCTTATACAATTGTTTGCACATATATTAAAGACCATAATCCAGAGTTCTTTACTCTAGAGTACTTGTCTTGAAGTTCATTTTGTGAACATATTTTTACCTTCAAGTATTTTTCATTTCAGTAAAAAATAGTGAAAAATCACAGCGTAAGAAATAAATTCTAAAGAAATTGCTCATGAAAATTTTACCTGCTTCAAATTACCTAAAGAGGAAAATGTTTACTATTTGCTAATAAACTGTAAAGGAATTTTTTTATGGAAATGGACTTTTAAATTCAGATTAAAATGAAAAGAATATGACTCCCTTGCAAAGTGAGAATAAGAAGTTTAACACAGTAGCTAATTATGATTGACGTCTGCTAACATTTACTAACAACTTATTGTATGACAGGTGCTGGTCTAAAGGCTACACAGTATTGAATCATTAAATTCTCAGTAGTAAGTACTATTTTTACCTCTGTTTTACAGATGTTGAAATGCAAACACAGAGAGGTGAAATACCTTGCCCAAGTCATTCACTAGCTAGTGCAGAGATGGTGTTTGGCTGGTCTAGCTCTGGGGGCCCTGACTCTTAACCACTCTGCTCAACAGTCTCTCTGCAATAACCATAAATTACTTTTATATTTCTTTCCTTAAGATGAACTACTTCCCCTACTGTATATTGCCCTGAAATTTGGCAATATCCTATTGTGTCTGCAATATATTTTTCATTGTAATTTACAAATAGAGTCTAATTCTGGTGTCATTGTGTGTCTCTATGCCTGTGTGCACATGAATGAGTTTATGTAGAGGCATACATAGAGAAGATGGCTATTTTTGTGAATCCAAAAGTGGGCTAGCTTAAGTAGGACTTAAAGGTAGATTTACCCTCCCTTCTCTGTCTCTCCCTGGGTATTAGTTTGTACTTAGACTCAAGAGTTAACCAATAAATCGAGAAGCCTTTTAAAATATGCTGTTAAAACCACTATTTTATTTGCTGTATTTCCAGGTACAAAGGAAAGAAAAAAAGTCCCAACACGCTGATATGTCTTACCAGGTGCATGGCAGAGCTCCGAGGCGGATGTGGCTCAATAAGCAACTGAGATGGCGTCTGTCCAAAGTTCTGTATCTGTGCCTCCATGGCCTGCAGGGGAAGGAGGGTGACTGTCATAATCAATATGCATCAAGAGAGAGGCCAACACATTCTTTGACAATGCAAGTGTATCCCAAGTCAGCCATGAAAAAAGTCCAGAAAATTCACCGGGTGCTCTTTCTCAGGGTGCAGAATCATCCAAGTGTTAGTATTTTGTAGACAACCTTTGCTCCTCCTTCCAAACATGCTTCAGTTAACCCAGTCACTATTCTTATTTCCAGAAGCTGGGGTTAAATGTGGAAAAGCTAACCTGTGAATACATGCATGCAGCTAAAAACCTAAGAACACTTTCCACACTAAATACAGCACATATACCTTAATAAAGTCCTTTGTAAGAAGGAATGTATGGGGGTCTCTAATGAAATAAGCTCTGGAATCTTAATGGAGAAAAAAAAAGAATGAGACATAAAGTCTACCAATTATACAAAATGAAATTCAGAAAATTACAGGTTCCAATTAATTGAGAGGAAAATCAGTAGAAAGAACACTAAGATTTTATAGGATAATTAAATATGACAAAACTTTTGTTACAAAAATATATTTTAGCTTTCTATGCTATTTTAAGAAGAATTCTGGAATACTGTTTTTAAGGCATAAATTCATTTTCTCAAATCTTTTTCCTGAAATTTTAGAGAAC
This sequence comes from Ateles fusciceps, assembly GCA_036589455.1. Lineage (NCBI taxonomy): Eukaryota > Metazoa > Chordata > Mammalia > Primates > Atelidae > Ateles > Ateles fusciceps. The sequence goes on from JAZHEH010001878.1 coordinate 1,043,973, forward strand.
TCATCCCCCCCAAAAAATCTTTGTGTATCCTGACTTATGCAATATTTCATTAAAGCCTATGTAGATGGAAATTATATTTTATAGCTTCCAATGTATAAAAATAAATTAAGCCCTCAAACTGTCTGGACTGTACAATATACCTTTCTTGTGTGTGTCAAAGAGATAATCTTAAAAGAAACTTAAGTATTTCTTCTAAATATAAATTCTATAGGCAAAATATTTCAACATAGTAAGCTAGACTGACAAAAATATTTTTCTGAAATATTGTATGTAATTTATGTCAATAAGGAGAAGCACGATATTTACTATGATCATTACCCTGCCACCATGCTAATTTTTTCCCTAAGTTGTGTGCAATTTGCTTGCACATAAACGTGAAATATGAAAATCATAGTTTGTAGGAGGACAGGTAAGTTGGTAGATGGCTCTTGACATACACTACCACTAATCTCATTGCTGTCTACAATTGTAATTTATAAAGTACTTAAATTTAAAAATCTGCCCTCCTAGACTGCATTTCAAGAAAATGTTTATCAATAAAAATGTGAACTTGCAAATTTATTAGCAATATTAAACATGAATGCATCATTATCTGCCACATTTTAGCAAAGTCTGCACAAATGGGACTTTGGTTCTTTTATTTGCAGAGGGAATGGAATGAATTACTAAATCTCTTGAAGTGCTGTCCAATTTTTATGTATACATTTATTTGCATGGTGTCCACTCATAAGCAAAGTGTGACTATTTAACTAAATTTTATTCACATATGATGTATTTACACCCTACTTTTGTCCCCCAATGCAAGATTTAGGAGTATACAAGAGGGAAGAGACCGTTTCTGGTTAGGTTCACATTTTTAACAACAAACTCTGAGAATTATTTGGGAAACAAAAGTGGTAATTTTATTGTTAACACTGCCCTGGTTAGTAAATGTTGAATACCTAGCTTCATGTATCATGAACAGCTAAAGGTCGCTCTAACAACAGATACTGCTACCCCCTGTTTTTACTTACCCAGAAAAAGGACTCGAGTGGGAGTGAGGAGCCAGGGGTAAAATGAAACATGTTTTAATTTCTAGATCAGTGTGTTGCACTTAGTAGGCAGCCTTTCAATGTTTACTGAAGGAATGAGTCAACACACATGCCTTTTTTGACTCTAGTTTTGTTTTTTAAAGGGAAGTATTAAAATTGTACTAGAAAATGTTATGAAATGGATAAAATTTCTAGAAATCTTCTGTACAGTTCTCTTCTCTTCTGCAAGTCCCAACTCTGACTTTTTGGACTAAGGCAGAATACATATGCATATATATTTAAAAGACCTCCCCAGTCAGGCATCAGGATAAAGATGGAGCTGTGACTAACCTTACCCTTTCATTAAGACAATCAGTTCCCGACACTAAACATTTATTTCTTTTGAGACTATACTACCCTATGATCTACTTTACATGCCTTCGTGACCCAAAGGATCTTAGTCCAATATTTTTCTTTTAGCTATCTGGTAATCCTGCCTTCAGGTAATTCCTTACCCTCTGATTTAAAAATGTACAGATCTTTCTGATCTTGAAAAACATACTGTCTCCCTTTACTTCTTGTCATTACCAAAACGTTTGAGTGGGAAGTGAGCACCTACTATCTTCTTCCCCTGCTCCCCATTTAAGACTTTCTGTCCTTTCCCATTTTCAGGGAGTCATCAATGACCTTCTTGTCAAGTGTGCAGGTCCTGTGCACGGGAGAGTTGCCTGATGACATGCAGAACCCATTCTGCAACTCATGAATTGTTACAATAAAGTAGTTGTTCTGAGAGCTACTCCCTGCATAGGAGAAAATCCCCCCCTAATGCTAACCTTGGGCAGGGATCTAAATTCTTCACCTCCCAGACTCCCTAAATCATAATGAATGCCCTGCATATTCTCACAGCACATTTTTCTCCTTTATTATAGATTTTAACACACAATTACTTATGTATGTCTGTTTGTTCAGACTGAATCTCTACAGGTCAGGACTGTGACTTAGTCTTAACAGAGGCTCCAAAAATATTTGCTGAATATAGAAGTAGGGCATTTGTATAAAACTGAAAGCTAGTCTAGAAAAGAAAAGCACTTCAGAGTTTTTTACTTTTACAATTCAATACCACAAAAACAATTGACAGACATTTGTTGAATGCTTGCTCTATGCCAAGGGATACAAAGTCAGATCCCGGGGTTGCCCTCAGGAAGTTAGCAGTCCCCGAAATAAAGATGGTATGTGTCAGTGCACACGGTAGGGAGCAGGACCACAGTGGAGATGGGTCCAGGTTGCCCTGGGAGCCAGATGAATGACAGAGGGGAAGGAGTATAGGCTCTTAGGAAAGAGACTTTCAGAAAAAAAAAACAGCTCAGGTTTGAAGATTTAAGTAAGAATTAGCTTGTCAACAGCATGAAAAGGTTTTCTGCAGTATAGACATTTTCCTTTAAAAATTTCCAATGATATCAAGTTTAAAAAAACCTACTGGCAGTAACTGTGAGACGGGTTCCTTCTATATTATCCAGAAATGTCATTTAAAAAAAGTCTACATGTTTCTATTTATCTATACATTGGTCTGCATGGGTCAGAGACATTTAATGTTAACTTTATTTATTCACAAAACATGTATTTCAGTACCTACTACATACTAGATTGCATTCTAGATATTAATGATATTGGTCAAATGAAATGGATAAAATTCCTGTCCTCAAAGAGTTTAAATTCAGCCTAAAGTCACACACCGGCATCCCATGGGCTAGACTCAGCTCACAGACATGGTTCCTATTTGAGTCAAAATTTACAGGTCAGTAAATGATATACAATAAATTGGATTTTTTTTTTTGGCTTCTCTTAAAAAATTAGCAGATGGGGCAATACGACATCAGCATTCCTGCACAGCTGCCCTTTTGTAACGCCCACCACTCACGTAACGTGGGCACTGCCACTGGCTTGCATCATTCCTCTATTCCCTGTCTGGTTCTTACATGCTTTGGGGTTTGTGAATCCTTTTAAAATATAATAATTAAAACTTTAATTTGTATTACAAGATATCAATTGCTTTGTATATTTGTTGTACTTTCCAGTAAACACAGAATGAATTAACACTGCACACATGAGTTCATGAGCATGTATAATGTATACAGAAAAAGACTAAAACTTTGGAAATGTCTGTCAATCTAACTTCACTAAATCTATGTTATCCATATTAGAAGCTCCATTATTTTATATACTGTTAATAAGTAAAATATGCTGTCAATTAAATTGTGCTATATCACTGATTGATTGTAAGACACATTATGATTTTGGAGTATTGAGATATGAAAATGGTGTGCATCTTAGAATCAATAAAGCATAGTAACTTTTTAAACAGTGGTACCATGAGTCTTACATATTTCATACAAAGCTAGCACAGGTAATAGGCTTAAACCACTAGATTTTTTAAAACAAATATGGCTAACAAAACCTTTGACGTCTTACAAATATGAAAGGCCATGCATCCATTGGGAGACAACACTTTGGAAGAATAACATGAACATATAGATTTGTTTGTAAATAATATTCTTTCTTAATGATATTAAGAGATCATTTAATTTGGTATCTTGCAATTAAGCTTATTATGTACATTCACTTTTATTTATTCAAATTTCTCATTTTTTAAGGTTTAAGATAAAAGTGTATAAGGTACACTAATCTTAAGTGTATAGCTTGATGAATGTATCTATGTATGTGTATATATTTTTCCAGTTCTTCTAACCACTACCCAGATTAAGATAAAGGACTTTGGAATGGAACTAGAAGGTTCCATATCTTGGTCTGGGTGGTGGTTACATAAGAGAATACATAGATATTGGCAACCTTGTGCCTCCCCAGCCAATTATTCCCCCTTCTTAGCCCCATCACCCTGTCAAGTTAATAATTACTTTGATGTTTACCATCACTGATTATTTTTATTCTTGAATTTTTTATTAAATTGAATTTTACACCACATATTTTCTATCTTGCTTTTTTTGATCAATATAACGCCTGCAAGATTCAACCTTGTGGTATGTATCAGCACTCTGTTCATTTTTTTTTGCTGTACAGTATTCCAGTGTATTAACCTACCACAATTTATCAATTCTCCTGTTGATGAATATTTGGCTTGTTAACAGTTTCAGGTTACTGTGAATAAAGTTGCTTACAAGATTCTTGTACATGTCTTTTGATGGAGGTTAGCAGCCAGTTTTTGGAGGGTCTACAGCTAGCTAAGGGGTTGCTGGGTCGGAGTAAGTTTAGTTTTACTGCCAAACTATTTCTCCAAAATGGTTTTGTGTGTTTATTTTCTGTATCTGTGAACCCAAAATGTAATGGTTAAAGCTGTAAATAAAGTAATGATTTAAATTGTATGGTCTTTTAGGGTACTGATAAATTATTAATAAAACTTGTATATGTCTAAACTCATTTGTCTCATAAAATAACTATAATAATTATTTCTTTACCAGGAATTGTTAAAGTAGAAATGAAAATTAAGTTAAAGAGTTTCAAATTTTAATTGTTATATACATTCTTATTATAAAAATTGTTTTGCCAAATATTTATTGAACCGATGTGCACTTAGCATTTATTTCTCTCCCCAGCTAAGATCCACCAAGAAATAGGTGGGTTGAACACCTTGAGGAAGTTCTAAAACATGGAATTCTGTAGGTATAGGCAGAGAAGTAAAGATAAATGTGAACTGAGTTATGCACAGATGAACAAAGTAAGTAAATCCGAACAGTATACATGATTTTCAGATTACATACAGATGTATGACACATAACTTAAGTTCTTAGTTTTACCTGCTTATCTGTATACAGAGCTCCAATTAAGGAAAGTCTCTATTAGGGACACTTTCCCTTTTGTCCCCTCCCTACTTCCTGATTATCCCATTTCTTAGTCTGGTAAGGCTTTCCTTTATACAATTCTGCAGGATCCACCTACTAAGTAACAAAATTATGACATCTTCATCAGAGTCCCCTCTTTTCTTACTTATTCTCAACAAGTTCTCTTGAGTCTTTCTTCTTCCTCCTAGGTCAGGGCCACTGTGCATGATTATGCTGTTTATGCCCTGTACAAAGATGCTCAGTTGGAAGGCAAATGAGCGATAGAATAGAGAAAGGAGCATCTTTTGTAATTCATCCACTTAGAGACGGTGTCCTCTAAAATGTGCACAAAAGGGCATGTGTGTTAGCTTTGACGTGACATATGCCTTATTCCTTTTGACCTCTGTATTTCTTGCTTGTTTTCTTTCCTTTTTCACTTTCCTTCCAAGAAAGTTCTACCTCCACTATGGATAGAGATACGTACCTTGAATTAAATACTCAGAAGAGGAAATCAATAAACATACTGTGTGCTTATGTGTTGCACATCTGCCTATTAATTTTAAAAGACTTCCTAGCTAAGGTAAAATTAAATGTGGCAACCAAGTAAGCCAGAATTCAGAAGCTATACCTTCTCTGGCATGTGGTAGGTAAAAACTTTGGTTAATCTTGTCTTTTCCACATTGCAGGTAGAATGATTACATTTACATTTTTCTCCATAGGATGATTACAACTGGTCATTTTTTAAAAATGTAATTCAGTATTATCTTTGAGATGAAATGCCGTCAGGTCTACAGTGCCATGAAAAACCGCCCAAAGGAGGAAATAATATAGGCTCTCAAATGACCTATTCATCCATTTCCCTGGTCTGTATAAACCTTTAAATTGCTTTCCAGAAAAATCAGCGTTTTATAAAGTATTATAGGTTATGCTACCCACAATGCAAAATATCAAACTAGTCCAAATACCAGTAAATTCACTAAGAATTTTCAGAAAATTCAAGAAAAAAGTAGTAAAGTGGTTGCTTGAGAAAACAGAAAAAGATTTTCAAAGTTTCCTTAGCATTTATTTTGTTTAGCTCACTGTATAGCTCTTACAAAGCTTTAATTTAAATGCTTAAAAGTACTCTTCGTTAAACCAGAAAATACAAATTTGACACAAAATAAAAAATATATATGTGATTGATATCATCTTTCTGTTCCACCTGCAATTCTACCAATGCCAAATAGAAAAAAATAAACAAAAACAATGGAATTTTAAGTCTGAAATGATAAAAGAAAAGCTTACTTAATGGCAGACTATATTTTAACTGATAAGCTTTTGCCTCTGGTTTATTGTTGTAATAAAACAAGATCACATAAAGCATTACTTTTTAATGCTGGAAAAACAGGAGCAAAATAAATCAAGCAAATAATATCTGTACTTTGTTATTTCTTGCTTTATAAATATTAAACTATATAAAAAATTAAAATGCTATTTTATAGTCAACTGCTTCTAGTTTTCCATAGAAACCACAAAATAGAAGAATAAATATTTTTCCTTTCGTTTTAACAATCAACTGCATTAAGGCGAAACCTATTCTGGCAAAACTATTAGAAGATTTAAGCAAACATTTGGTAACCCAAGTAAAAGAGCGCGTTTGCCTTAATTAGTAGATGGTGTTAGACACTATTTGAGGGAGGGGATTCTGATGTGTTCAGTAACCTGCCTTAATTCTTGGTTTCTTTCTTTTAGTGTAAACCTAAGCAGAATGAAGATGTGACTTATCCCCTTGCTCCCTGTTTCCTCCTTGGCATGTGGAATTATAATGCTGATATTACATAATTGACTTAATGATGAGAAAAAGCACCATTTCCTCCAGAGAGAAAATGCTCCATCCAGAATATTTTCTGTCTAAATCAGACTAAATCTGTCTAGTACCATCAATAACAAGCTTACTCGATTTTTCCACTTAAAATAAGTATAAGTCAACTCAGGTAAGAAGACTGAGTACATTTTAATGTTGCTGATTGTGGCTGACCAAGCCTGGAAGCCTTAAATAAGCCTGCTTGTCCTAGGGAAATGAACAACTCAAGGGGAACAGACGGGTGAGCTGGACACCTTCCTTGGCTCTGGAAGATACGCCTCCATTGACCTGTGCTCCTTTGCTCTCTACCTTCCTAGTGGGTTCAGCCAATGACACAATCGACGACACAGCCAAGGACATAGTGGACACAGGATTATATGGCTTCTCTCTGCCAAGTCCTATTTGACAGTGCCTGGCCTTTACTCTCCTACCTAAGGCCACAGCTCTTTTTTTTTTTTTTTTAGACAGAGTCTCACTGCATCACCAGGTGGAGTGCAGTGGCGTGATCTCAGCTCACTGCAACCTCTGCCTCCCGGGTTCAAGCAATTCTCCTGCCTCAGCCTCCTGAGTAGCTGGGACTACAGGCGCGCGCCACCACGCCCAGCTAATTTTTTGTATTTTTAGTAGAGACAGGGTTTCACCATGTTGGCCAGGATGGTCTCGATCTCTTGACCTCATGATCCGCCTGCCTCGGCCTCCCAAAGTGTTGGGATTACAGGCGTGAGCCACTGCGCCCGGCCTGGCCACAGCTCTTTTGGGCGAGCACTTTTCTTGCCAGATTCTGGGAATGGCTCCCTTTCCTTGTCACTTTCCCTTGTTCAGTCACTTTACCATGTCTATACTTTTGTAAATAGAACCATTATTAAACTCTCTGCATTATTCTTTAAAAAAAGCTAATTGTGGTAAAATATATATAACATAAAATTTATCATCTTAACCATTATTAAGAGTACAGTTCAGTAGTGTTAAGTACATTCACACTATTGTACAACCGATCCCTGGAATCTTTTCATCTTCTAAAACTAAAACGCTATACTTAATAAATAAAAACTCACCACTCCTTCTAGTCCCCAGCAGCCACTATTCCACTTTCTTTCTCTATGATTTTCACTAGTTAAGATACCTCATAGAAGTGGAATCATACAGGATTTTCTTTTTGTGACTGGCTTGTTTCACTTAGCATTCATATCCTCAAGATTCGCCCATTGTAGCATGTGTCAGAATCTCCTTCCTTTTTAAGTCTGACCAATAATGCATTACACACACACACACACACAGACACAAACACACACATCACCCCATATTTTTTTAATCCATTCATCCATCCATGGACACTTGGGTTGCTTTCAACTTTTGACTATTATGAGAAATGCTCCTAAGAAAATGGATATACAAGTGTCTCTTTGAAACCCTTCTCTCAATTCTTCTGGATATATACCCAGAAGTGGAATTTTCTGGATCACAGGAATTCTATTTTTAAGTTTTGAAGAATTTCCATACTGTTTTTCCTTTTCCAGCAGTTATACCAGCTGTAGCATTTTATATTCCTACCAACGGTGCACAAAGCTTCCAGTTTCTGTACATCCTCACTAACGCTTGTTATTTTGTTTTGATAGTAGCTAACCTAATGGGTGTGAGGTGGTATCTCACTGCAGCTTTGATTTGCACTTCCCTAATGATGAATGATGCTGGCACATACTTGTTGGTCATTTGTATGTCTTCTTTGGAGTCTTCATTATCCTTTTGAAAGGTAACGTGCTGAGATCCTGACTGATACAAATAGGACTGCTATTCAGGCACAACAAATGCTGGTTACATTTTGCTACATGTTGGGGTGGGACTGACCAAAAAAACATTATATCCAAACAAGGAACATTTTCACCGAGGGTTTTAAATATTTCAGAGATGACCATTATAAGCTTACAGGAAAGGCTGTAGCGTCTCATTGCAATAAATACTTGTTGATACTCAGGAAGAGAACTGAAATACTCTTCTAGATGACTTAGGGATTGGCCCCCCTGGAAGCAAAGGTTTTAGCTGACGATCTCTTAGGATTCTTCCAGGTTTGTAGTTCTTTGCCCACTTTGTGATTAATCATTAAATGGTACCTAAGTAGAGTACTCAATCCACAAATGCTTAACCATAGGTGAGAAGAATCAGAATGACATCCCTGCCAAATTTTCCCTGGATGAATTAGTTTATATAAACTAAACTCTATGCTTGCTGATTCAGGAGGTAAAGGAGGAGGAAAACAAGTTGAGGGGGGAGGTGGTAGTGCAGGAGCAGGAATGAGAGAGAAGTGGTAGTGTTGGTGGCAGGCTTTGTAAGTTCACTGGGGGGTGCCTAATCATGTGAAAAAAATTTAAAAAAAGCTGAAGTAGATTTGTTTGGTATGTAGAATGACACTGAGACACAGGTTTACCAGGTGCTGATATAAATATTCCAAATTAAAATAATACACTTTTAGTACACTAAAGTGAGGGTAAAGTATTATTGCATGTATTCAGCAGAACAAAATATTCTTCTTGATTTTACATAAATGGGCAGCAATAATTCAGATATACTATACTGAGACTTCAAATGGCTTTAAATAGGCTCATTATCAATATGTTTAAAACCTTTAAAGATGAGTTCTAAACATCTAACTGAAATGTCTAAGTACTTAGATTGGCTAATATCAATTTCAACAAATTGAAACGTGCAATTTGTTTTGAATAATTGTTCATTTATGCTGAGGTAACAACTGTGTAATATAACTGAAATCTATGTTAACAGAAGATGAGGAAATCCCTTCCAGCTATTTCTATTATAAACAGCAGGCTGCAATTTTCACCCTTCTTCCCTTGAGTAAAATATGGCTTTAGACGCTTGTGAAAGTACTTGCTGTTAATTTCTGAAAATCAATAATTAGTACGTCTCAATATCACACAATAAAAATAACACAAAGAGGAGAAAAAATCACAACTCAAATAAATGACATACATCCAACTTTGGCTAGCTGCATTATTTATGCTTTTCTAGTGCACGATTGATGACCATGGCCTAGGGAAGGACTGCAGTAATTATGAGGAGGTAAGATAAACCTAAATTAAAGATTTATTCACTAATCAAAATTAAATGTGTGCCATTAATTTCCTTGATACTAATTTCTATATTAAAACCTTATTCATCAAACCTTTGCAATGCAAGCCTTCTGGCTCTCAATGCAAACCTCTGCAATGAGAAACACATAACAAATCTATTTGAACCTATAACCTTATTAGTTTTAGGAATCATCGTATTTTTCTTGCTCCCAAAATGATCCTTTAGCTTTAGAACACCAAATATTTATTTTCACTGCAATAATTAAAATGTAGGGGTTTGCTTTCTATTTTAATTTGGCTTTTGAATTTGTTAAAATTTTCATCCCAGTAAAACATTCAGTAATTCTAGGGGGGAAATTAAGATGGTTTTAAGAAATCTTTATCAACCACTTTGTGACCATTTGTTGCAATCACTTCTCAGGATAACTGCCCAGGAGAAGAACCCTGGACACCCCCCATATGAAGACAATTAGGCATCATGGCACTTGTAAATCGATACAACTCATTCACGCAGATCCAGCAGGTGGTGTCGGTATTTCTTGTCATACCAAAGAGAGTCAGAAATGGGAGGAGGAAAAGCTGAGGGATAAAGAAGTCAGAAAGAATAAAGAATAATAGAATTCAAGGAAGGCAATAATTGTAGAGGCCCTCAATGTTGTCATTATGAATATCTTCATTTACATCATCAGGATGAAAAAAGTGTGTTTTTTTCCTTATAAATTTTATGAATTCATCATCTCAGAAAAGCCAGCATTGCAGCTGTTTTGGTTAAAGACACATCTGTCTTCTGGTTCTTGACAGCCCTATCATGTCAGCTCTCTATAGTAGCAAGGAATATTTCAGCAAGAAAATAAAGTAAAAACTGAAGTAATCTAGCCTGCTTCCTACGGGCATATTTTCACCATAGGTAGATCCAAAGGGATGTGGTGTTATCCCTGTCAGCTTGAGAAAAAGACAGAAAAAGAAAATACAAGCTAAGAAAACCAAGAAATATTAACAGAAAATTAGACTAAAAAATACCACATTTTTTATGACTGCGGGTGTTATTAAAAACTACTTAATATTTTAATATTTCCAGCATAAATAGATAAATGTGTATATCTATAAATAAATAATTATTGCAACGGCTCATATGTTCTAATAGCTGCTGGCAAAACAATGCTTTATGATAGGCTCATGTGCATACTTCTCACTGTTAAAAAGAAGTCATTTAAAGCACTTTTCAGTTCGGCAATGTCAACTACAGAAATGATGACAAGTATTGTGACAAGCTCAGAACTTAGTATCTTGTTGATAACTTGTCTGGTATATACTTACAGCTTCTGTCGAAATAGCGACTCCTTTTTTTTCTCTTGCTGAATTGGTACAACTTTAATGCCAGTAATAGTGATGCTACTTCATTTGACAGTGTGAATAGAAAACTAATGACACTCAAGTAGAACTTTTAAAAATACAAAGAATAATGAAGGATAGAAATGCTTATACTAATTTAGATCAGAAGAATGTTACAGGCAACAAGTGAGCTGCAATTAGGCTATCTTGATAACATTTTGGAGATAATACTGAAAAGAAATTTAAAAACCACAATTGCTTCTTTTAACTAAATAATATTAAAAACAAATTAACTTATTTTCTCTGTTGCTAACATAGATTTTTTTATTAGATTATAATTTGGGTATCACATATAAAGAATTTATTAAAACAAAAGTTCTTCTAAGATATCTCATGTAATTATGCCTTTAGGTAATAATGTCTGTGTAGTGCTTTGCAGTTTAAAGTATTTTTCACATATTTTTTCTCCTATGAATTAGATATCATCTCTGTCATCATTTTTTAAGTGAGAAAATACAGGTGCATAAAAGTTGAGTGACTGGCTTAACACTCAAATACTAATGGTTGGGCTGTGATACAACTTATAATCTCATTCCCATCTTTCTATCTTTTTTATCGCCTATGCCATACTATATAATCATACTCTGAGGCAGACAGGTTTGAATAATTATGTCTATAATCATTTAAATGTAATAATTTATTAAAACAGTTTTAGAATCAAGTATTTTACACCTATTTTATAAAAGTACAGTAAAAAAATTTTCGTGGTCTTCAATTAATACTAACTACTAATCAATTACTACCTACAACATGATCCCACAGTACCTTTGGAGGCCTCAAAGACTAATAAAATTATATTTTTCTGAGAAGTGACGAGATCAAATGATCAACAAAACGGCTGATAAAGTTTTCTTAAAATCACTGTAATTTTCCCCATATAATTACTGAAAGTTTTACTGAGTTGAAAGTTGTAACAAATTCAAAAGCATAAATCAAATAGAGAAAAACCTTTACAGTCTGAAAAAGCAAAATACCTTACCTTAAAATTTTAAGAATCTTTCTGAAGCAAGAATATTAATGAATAAAATTAAGTATATATTTTGTTATTTTTCAATTGCTGGAAAATAATAGGGCTAAAGAAGCCTTGACTCAAGAAACAGGACACCTGACCTAGGTCCAGGCTCTGACGCCACATAGCTAGGTGTCTTGAAAAACTTATTTAATAAGAGTGTTAGGCTAGATTAATGGTTTTTAATTGGGAATGTGTGTGAAATTCCTAGGGAATTTTTTTTTTCCAAATAGACTTGCTTGAAGCCTTTCCCTGGATATTCTGAGATGCCCATGGGATGGGGAGGATAGAGTGAATGGGAAGTTAGATGGGTATGGGATGTGCATTTAAAAATAGTACAGGGTGGCCGGGCACATTGGCTCACGGCTGTAATCCCAGCACTTTGGTAGGCTGAGGCGGGTGGAGTTCAAGACCATCCTGGCCAACATGGTGAAACCCCTTCTCTACTATAAATACAAAAATTAGCCAGGCTTGGTGGTGGGTGCCTGTAATCCCAGCTACTTATAAGGTTGAGGTGGGAGAATTGCTTGAACCTGGGAGGTAGAGGTTGCAGTAAGCCAAGATGGCGCCACTGCACTTCAGCCTGGGAGAAGGAGCAAGACAATGTCTCTAAAAAAAAAAAGTACGGGGGTGGGGTGAGGTTTTGATGAAATGGTTTTAAATTTTGAAATTGGGTGATAGGTACATGGAGGTTCATTATACCGGTAATTCTCTTGACTTTTGCAGGAAAAAAAAAAGCTTTCCAAATGAGTCTAATACACCTTTAGTAGAGCAGTGCTTCTTAAAAGTTAATGTCTCAAACAAGTTGCCTGGGGATCTCATTAAGTGCACTTTCTGATTTAGTAGGCTGGAGAAGCCTGAGAGGCTGAAGTTCTAGCAAGTTCCCAGGTGATGCTGATTCTGCTGGGCCATGGGCCACATTTGAGCATCAAGGTGTTGGAAAACCATGGGACTAAATGATTACCAACCAGAATACTCTTTCCTAAGCAGGTCATAGGGTGAAGTTTCTTGGTCATCATTTAGTAAGTAAAAATATAAATCAAATCATATAATTTTTATTAATATATAAAAATGGATAAGAAAAAATATTCTTTCTCATGCTGGAAAAACACTGCTCAAATAGTAGAGCTCATCTATGAAAAAAGTGCATAGAAGATTATGATGTTAGCCAAGACTTAAGACAATTTAAATAAATCTACTATCCAACAGATCTAGTGTTTACACATTAAGAAGAGCTTTGTACCAGAACTGTACTGTCATGTTTCTGCCCAGAGGCTGTCATGATAAAGTTTATTATCAATTACTGCTTTACAAGTATAAAATAAGTTAAGCTGTCATAATTTTCTCAGCCAGAGTTCCTAAACTGTCAAAGAATGTCAATTTTCAATCTGACGTAGAGAAGAAAATTATCTGTTATTCTGACCTCCAATTTCTTGACATTTTAATGCCATAATTGCTATAGTTAGTGCTGCTTCATGATTTCACCTGTCAAGGAAAAATGAATCAATAACCTTAAGCCATTTTTCAAACTTTAGCACTAATTTCAAAACTCTAAGTTATAGGCAGATAATTTTTTTTTTACAAAGGAGACAGATATATTCAAATATTAAATATTTCTCTTTTTAAATTAGTGCTTAATTTAAGCATGAAAAATCCATTTCAGGCTAGTTGGAGTTTAGTGTAACTATAATTAGCCTTCCTTTGGTTTTATCTATATGAAATGTACCATCTTTGCATTATAAAAATACTAAGATAAACATTATCAAATAAAATAAATGTATTGAGCTCAAGAAAATGGTTAATATTTTAAACTCTACTTTTTCCAAGAGCCTGTGTCCAACCACTTAGGTGGGAATCAACTCTCTCAAGTCACGACACAGCAGTACAAGACCTCCAAAAACTCAACAAGAATATTTTAAAAAAAGGTACTGTGCCTCTCAGATGGTCTACTCATAGGGGTTGTAAATAGGCAAGGGCACATAAACGACCACTAAATAATGAATATGCTGCACTTCATTCCATCTTATCTGGGTTCTTTGTTATGACCATAGATGTATTAGTCCTTTCTTTACAGAGAGAGCAACTGAGGTAAAGTAAGATTGAATAACTCGGCCTCATTTACCCAGCTCACAGGATTCAGGTGGGCTCTCATCCTTTGGAGGACACTATTTCTCACATTCTTAAATTTTAGTGCAGAACTGTCTTTGTGGGACTCTGTTAGCTTCTATGTGGCTAACCGGCATTAATAGCAATGGGAATATGTTAGAAGGGCAAATGGTGGGAAATGGGAGAGGGGGAAATTAGCATTCCTTGAAATCATTTAATCTGTTATGTCTACACTGTACTAAATGGCCCCCTAGTGGTCACAAGGAGATAGAGGCTCTTCCTAAGCAATCTTGAGTCCACACAGGTCCATGGGGTCACGGTAAACCTCTCTGCTGGTGTGTGCTGAGGCCTCTGCAGGCTGGGGGAAGGGAGGTAAGAGTATTCCAGGTATGCATTTCTTAACATGTAGTGTTTTAAGAACTGACACAGAATTATAGGGTTGAGGAAGTGGGCAAGAGGTTTGGGGAGAAAAAACATACATTTCACAGTATGACTCTGGGTCTCTCTAATGAAACCTGAGTGTCTGGCAATTATGTGCTCTGAATGAGCATGCTGAAAGGATACGGAGTCCTGGGCTGAGGCACTCTAGCAGTAAACAGTCTGCATTACTAGAAGGTAATAAAGCTGTAATACAAGATATTGTTCAGACCATCTATAGAATAAGCCAACATATGCTTGAACCATTCCCATTCAATAGAAAACAATTTTTAATTTTTACATTTCTATGTAATGTTTCCTTAAGAAGTTCTACAGTTTAACAAGCCTTATACACATTTTTTTTCACTGTCCAAAGCACTGACGTGTTATTTTGTAGAAACAGGTATTTTGATAAGATTCAGATAATGAACACTATCCATGTAAAGAAAGTTCCCATGTAAAGGTTTCCATTTTAATTCCATTTTCAAATTCTTTCAGTTATCTCTTTTTAAACCCTTATTTAAATTGGAAAAACCTGCTATTTTTCTGTCAATTTTAATGCTGCTTTGCACTTTCATCATGTATAAGATGCTTAATGTGGTTTTATTTTGCCCAAAAGGATTAACTTGCAACTTTCTTTATAAGAACAGAACTTTATTATAATGGGTAAAAATGTGTAACAAAATGTTCAGAAGCAAAAATGTCTATGACAATTAGAACTCAAAAGACAATTTAGAGTTGATCTTGGAATACAAGGATGAACTATTACACTTGTTTTCTTTTTTTCTGATTCTAAAAGGTATTAGTCTTAAAAGAATAATTTAATTTATACAGTATTTGATAAAATAGGCATGTGATAAGCAAGGGTGTATACTTAAGAGAATAATTAAGCTCAGAATTATCTCCTACCAAAGAACCTGATTACAATTTATACACAATTGGGGGTACTCAGTTGGGGTGAGTATAATGATTGGTAGAGAAAATTCCTTATTTCACCAGCCAATTTCATGATACCTGCCTTCTCTCTCATTCATTCATTCTGTCTCTCTGTTTTTTTCTTGGCTTCAGGCAATAATTTTACCTTCTTGTGCATACAATATGGTACAATATTGCCCCAATAATATGCTTGCAACGTGTTCTCAGAGTATTTTGCCCTAAGGGTCCAAGATCAATGATTATGAGGCTCTTCCCTTCCATTTCCTATTCTCTGCTTGAATCATACAAATGGAGTCATTTTAATTTTATAGAGGTATATAAGAAATAAAGTTATAAATGCAAATTGTTTTGTAGAGCTTCATAATCTGCAAGTTTTCCAGCTCTAAAATAAAAAATAAGCAAAGCATTCCACTGGCTGGAGAGGTAGAAATGATTACTTGTTCTGCATACGACAGATGGCAGGTATCTGGTAGAATGGAAGACTGGGATATCGCTTCCTTGAAGCAACACTTATGTAGCAGCTGTTGCATCTTCACTGTTTCCACTTATCTGAAATCATTTTGTGCAATGTAGAAGTGATTTAAATAATATTTTATATGAAGATTTTCACTAAAAATACCATACGCATACTACAGCACATTATCTCCAACCGTTAGCTATAAACATTTCAGATTGAGAACATGTAAGAATAAACAGCATGACTGCATCTATTTCATTCATGCATTTTTTCAGTATTCTGTCTAGAAGGTGGAAATATCGCTTTTATTTATTTATTATTTTTTTGAGACAGGGTCTTGCTCTGTCACCCAGGCTGGAGTGCAGTGGCACAATCTCGCTCATGGCAACGTCTGTCTCCTGGGCTCAAGCGATCCTCCCACTTCAGCCACCAGAGTAGATGGGACCTCAGCCCCCAAGAGTAGTGGGCCTTTGCCACCACATCCTGCTAATTTTTTATATTTTTTTGTAGAGATGGGGTTTCAGCATATTGTCCAGGCTGGGTGCATGCCCTCCTCCCGCCTTGGCCTCCCAAAGGGCTGGGATTTCAGGTGTGAGCCACCAAGCCTGTAATCCCACCTATTTTTAAGAATAGCCACACTGGCAGATTATTTTAATGTGAAATAGTCATATTTAAATATTCAGCTAGGTTTCATTTATTACTAACACACATAAAGCATTAAAGATTTTAATGGAGATGTTGAAGTAAGAAAAATAAAATATAGATATAGAAGTATATTAAAAATGTCTGCAATTTAAAAAGGAACCACACACTGGTCTCATTACTTGTTTTTGACTTTTTTCAATTTTTCCATATATGTCAAGAACCTAAAAATCTATGTTTTATAAAAAGTTACGTTGAAAACAATATTATACAGAAAGAGATGGAATGTCAAATTTGTGTTTGAGAGATGACAGAAAATTTTGGAATAATATGGGACTTAACACCTACCTCCCTGAGTACAGGATCAGTGATACTATCCAGGTTCACAGAGCCTTCGTAAGTCAAGTAGTGAAAAACGTTCAGAGCCCGAACTGCTTCTGGTCCTCTCTGCTTATAGCCAAATATAAGGTCAATCCACTGATGAAGTTGGCAAGAAACAAATTCACTTTCTAGGGCCTGAAATGAGTCAAGAAAGAAACGAGAGACCATGAAAACTTAGTAGACCTTCACACCCTTTTTTTAACTTTGAAATGTTATGTATAAAAAAGGAGAATATGCTCTTTACATTTCTATACTTGATTTATATGTATCAGATCTTCAGTTCCTAGAAATGGAAAAATACTACCTCAGTAGTATTTTACAGAGACCTAAATGAAAATACAGAGACCTAAATTAAAATTTTCTCTTTCTAAAATGCTAAACTTTCTCTTGGCTCCATTATGTATACAATATAAATTAAACATAAATAAATTTCTTATAAAAACATACTCATGTTTAAAAGAAAAATAATTTAAAATATTTTTTAATACCGTGTTACAACAATTTCATTTCTCATTTTTAAATATTAGTTTGAAATTAAGCAATTTTATGAGAAACTCTGAAATACATTTTTCCTTCCTGAAGTCTTCCAGCTTACCTCTGAGATGACTAGAAGGGAATGTCTTTCTTCTGCTCTGAATTAACTCAGCTATTATAAAGTTTGGGAATCACTGGGCAATTTTGGATGTTTGCTAGCTCATGGGAAAGAAATGTAAATTACTAAGAGTCAAAGGCCACACTAAGCTTCCATAAACAGAAAAAAATAAAGGCCATTTTATATCCTAAGAAGCCGTCAGAAGCTTCCTAGAGGTATCCTGACAGGTAGGTAGGGAGTCTTGCTCAGGTCCGTGAAATGAGCAGTGATGGTACGTGGCTCACGACGCCTCTCACTGCAGTCATTTATCATCGAATTCCTATTGATTTAAAGAGGACACCGATCTCAACAACATGAAAAAAAGCTGTACATCTAGCTTTGTAAATTTCAGCTATGCACAGTCATATAAGACAACTTTCTAAATTATGGCTGTCACTAAATATGTGAATAAAGTCATTCTCTGTGATTTCTATGGTGTTGAAACCAATTTGGAATTCACTTAATGAATAAATTATTTCTTAAATTAGATCACTGAAAACTGCTTTTCATTTTTTAAGTATATAAAATATTATAAATAATACTTTTCAACTTTTCCTGTGATCACATGTAACTAGTAATTTATTCCTTTCAAACCCTTTCCTGATTTACTCCTTTCAATTTTGTTTTGTATTTCTTCTACACCAATTAGTGTGGATGTTTCTCATTCAGCAATGTAAACAATGACATTTTATGAAAGAACAGAGTTTCCGTACTAAAGCTAAACAGAATTTCTATACTGTTTATCTCATCGATCTTGAAATAACAGTTCAGAGTGGAACATAGGAAATGAGACAAAAGTACGAAGAAGAGATGGTTAAAATTCTGTATCATGTCTATATTAGTTCGGTCAATTTGTATAAATGATTTTGTCAATTCTCTGTAACTATCCAATTAAGAAAAATGGTCAAATTATTTAGTAACATTTTCAGTGTCTGATACAATAAATAAAAGGATTTAAAAAAATGAATAAATAGAGGTTCACTATTGAGTAACTATTACTCAAGTCTATTCACAGGAATTCAAATTAGTTATGGAATCAGATATATAATTTAAAGGAAGATTTTACCAACATGATCAAGCTAAGCAGTATTCATTACAAATATATCTTACAGATACCATTAAAGAAAGGTTTGATGAAATTTACTATTATCTCTGTTAGGGTAAAATCATTATTGAATAAAATATCTAATGCAGTCATGAGTGGCAGTGGGAATGATGACTTTTCAATAATTTGAGCTTTTAAAATGTGTTTTTTCTCCTTTATCTCCATCTCCTATTTTCATTTCCTTCCACCACCGTAGGCAATAACTGTAATGTATTTAATATTTCTCCTTTTGCTTACATGTGCCCTTATAAAATATTACTCATTCCTTTGTGGATATGCTTTTGAACTATTAAAAATATATAGGGTTAAAAATTTCATTTTGTTCCTTACTTTTCTCATTAGGTATTATTTTAAAAATCTACCTGTGTCACTGTGTGACTAGCCCATTGCTTCTTGTGGCTGCACAAAACGCCCTGGTAACAAACACCAGGCTGCCTCTAATCCCCATGACATGAGGCTATGATAAAGGTCCCTTTGGATCTTTGTAAGAATTTCTTTGGGATTTATAATCTGGAGTAGAACTCAGAGTGCATACTTAATGTGAGTCATCAGTGCCCACTCTCTAGCAGGGCATGACAGTTTCTTTATGTCCAGATCTCCAATGACTCTTAGTGTTATCCAGGTTTCTAATTTTGGCCAGTATAAGAGATACAAAATAATATCTCATTGCTTTAATTTTTACTCCTCTAATTACTAATAGATTTGACATCTTTTTAACATGCTTGCTGGTCTTTTGGGTTTCCTTTTCTATAAATTTCCTGTTCATATCTTTTGCCCATTTAAACAATGGAGGTTCTTGCCTTTATATTGTTGATTTCCGTATTTTATTATTACTACTTTTTAGACAGAATCTCACTCTGTCGCCCAGGCTGGAGTGCAGTGGTGTGATCGCAGCTAGCACTGCAACTTCCACCTCCTGGGCTCAAGTGATCTTCCACCTCAGCCTCCCGAGTAGCTGGGACTACAGGCATGCACCACCATGCCCAGCTAATTCTTGTATTTTTGTATTTTGTATTTTTGTATTGCAGGAACAGGGTTTTGCCATGTTGCCCAGGCTGGTCTCGAACTCCTGAGCTCAGGTGATCTGCCTGCCTTGGCCTCCCAGAGTGCTGGAATTACAGAAGTGAGCCACTGTACGCAGACTGATTTATATAGTTTAGATAAGAGTTCCCTGTTGGTTTGAAACATTGCAAATGCATTCTCCCAAGTGTCATATATCTATTAACTTTATCCATGTTCTTTGTTGCATGTGCTTTCTTAATTTTGAGATCATCAGATTATGTTCTAAAAATGTTTATGCTTTGGGGTTTTGTCTTGAATTACAGAGATAACTATATTTTGATCAATTAGCTTTATATCTATGGTTTTGCTTTTTCATATTTTGGTCTTTAATTAATCTAGTTCTACTAGTAACAAAAATTCCTTTTCTCAGCGATGTATTGTGTTATCTTGAATGTGTGAATATATATTGGAAACAAAGACATAAAACTGCCGTTATTTACAGATAATATCACAATCTACATAGAAGCAGCCCAGCCTCCTTCTTCACTCTTTCCTTTTGCTCTCTCTTCTATGTATCTATCATGGCTACACACGTGTGTGTCCAGCTTTCTATATTTTTCATTTCTACTATTAGCTTATTAATTATCTTTATTTTCTTTTGCTCTCTTTTCTATGTATCTATCATGTCTGCAAATGTGTGTGTCCAGCTTTCTATATTTTTCATATCTATTATCTTAATTATCTTTATTTCTTATATATCTCAATATGTGGTAGAATTTATTCTCTTTTTTAGGATTAACTAGGCTATTCAGGAACATTTATTCTTCTTTGTAACTTTTACAATAAGTGTATAGATATATCAAAAGAATTGAAATGCCAATCAGTTTATAAATTAATTTGTGGACACTGACATTAAGTTTTACTATCCAAGATCCCCAAATATCTCAATATATACAGATTATTTTCTATGTCCTTTATTAATGTTAAAAATAAAAATTTTCTCCAAAAAAGTTTTATCTTTCTTGGTTAAGTTTACTCCCAGATACTTCATAAATTTTGATGCAAGTGTAACGTTTTAAAAAATTTTTTAATATTTGGTTATCAATGATGTAGAACAATGCTAATGATTCCTGAAAGTTGATTGTGTTTCTAGCAACTCTTACTAGTTACACCTACAACTTCTTCGTTTTTTCTTATAGAATTGTTCTTAGCCTTAAGAACTGTGTAAAACAGCAGTGGTGATACGGAAAATCCTTGTCCTTTTCCTGATCTTAAGGGTTAAACTCTACTTAGTCCTGATGCAACACACACACACACACATACACACAGGCATATACACACACACATTTAGTAACAATAATAATTCATTTAGAATTTTTATATTTATAGCCATACATGAAATGAGCCTTAATTTCTTTTCTCTTTTTTTTCCCTTTGAGTATTTTTGGAATTAAGATCCCACTAGCCTCATAGAATGAGCTCTATAGCTTTCCATGTTTCCTGGAACAGTTTGTGTAAGAAAAGGCATTCATTACCTGTTGAAAATTTGGTAGAATTTACCTGTAATATAACACAGGTCTTGAATTTTTTGGGGGGGGATGGGAGATCTTACCATTTAAATTTCCGTAAGTCTTGTAAGTCTCAATTTTGACATTTTAAATATTTTTCTCAGCATTCATTCATTTCATCTCAGTTTTAAAATTTATTAGCTCATAGATATTCATAATCATCTTTAATTAAATTTTAAAATATTTATGTCTATAGCTATTTATTCTATATATTAGAGAAGCAGCATAGTGAATCAATCAATAATTAATTGTAATTAAATAATTTTGTCTGGTTTTTGTTATAAAATTAAATAACAAAGAAATAATGAGGTAGGAGGTAAAACGAAGTCTTGTAGATTTTTTATCTTGTTACTTACTGTGCAGAAAGAAAAGAAGATACATTTAAAAGCTAAATGTAGTTCAAAATCAAATGAATATCTAAGAATGGAACATTAGCTATCAAAAATTAAAATATAACAACTTATCTAAAACTGAAGCCTGACATTAAGACTTCTTACTATAAACACTATTGACCGGTCACTGGTATCTGTTTATTTTGTTCCTTTCAGAACTGTTTTTATATACAAACCCATTTTGCACTTTGAAACAGGATTTTAGTACAATGCTTACATTGGAAAAATATAAAGAAATACTTGATTACTAAGCTATTAGTGTCATAATGGTCTTAATAGCTTTCTTTTCCCCCCACTTGCATGTCTAAAGGCAGAAGCAATTGCGTTAAGCCTAGATAAACCAATTCCCCATCCATAGCTCTACCCTGGGGATATGCAAGGGAAAGAAATAAAGAGTGATATTTAAACTAGAGAGGATATCTCTTAGATGGATAATATTTCCCTCATTCTAATTTCTATTTTGTCCTATGAGTATTAGATGGTACAGAATTCTTTCCTTAGCAGGTTTGGAAGAAAAGCTTCTCTGAAATTTATGAGAAAAGAAAGTAGGCTACTGAATTTAACTGTGAGGTGACAGCATTTCTCCTGAATTTTAAAATTTAAGAATATTAAATACCCATGTCTTCTTCTAGACCAGAGCAAAAATATTTATTTCCCATCCCTTTTTCTCATTACCTCAAAAATCTGCTTTTGGGATTAAAAAATTCTCTAAGTAGAGTTGCATATATTCAAGTGGATATTCAGAAAGCCATACTGTCATTTCTGTAGTGTCTATGCCAGCTTCTTTCATAATTAAACTGAAGTTGCAGCTATTACAACTTTAATAATTCAACTGTTTTAAGTAGAGAGAATATAGTTGTCTTTGATGTTTATTTTGAGGGGTTTAAATCATTCTAGTACTTGACTGTTTACAGGCTATATAACACAGAAAATTATCTCTAGCCCTCATAGCTCTCCACATGGGTTACTACAACAGACTTCAAACTTTTTCTGTAATCCAATCTGTCTGGTACCCTGCCTGTGGAACAGACATGTCAAGCCATCATGTCTACATTGCCATTCTCTATTTCCAAACTGCCACTGCTCCTCCTAGCATAACCTGTCTGACCCAGGCCTTTCAAACCTCCATCCCACCTTTTCCCACTGTTCCTCAGGACTTCCTGATATAAACCCTTCACTCCCCTAGTACAGACACTTCACAGCCCTTGGACACACAGCAGCTGGTGTGACCTCAGAGCTTTTGCTTTCTAACTTGAAAGCATTTTCTGCTTGTTTTTGAAGACCTACTCATCCTTCTTACTCAAGTTCAGTGTTTGCTTCCTGTGTTCTCAGCTCTCACTTGTTTTTTTCAATGAATTTCTACTCAACACTTTTCATCAGTATCTTTCTGTTACTTAATAGAGGAAGACAACACATGCAAATTGACTTGTGAAATCATTTTACAACAAACTGTGAGGTACTGTACAAATGAATGGGATGATTGCCAATTAGCACTTCATTGTTTCAAAAGTTAACAGTATATCCTCAATTGGAGAGTAAGCCTTTTGAAGATAGGGACTTTAATTCTTATCTTGCATTTCCCATAACTCTTAACCTATCATTGGGTAATAATTGTTTAATAAATATTTATAGGTTTATTAATTAAAGCAATGGAAAAATGTGATGGTCACAAGAGGAAGGAATCAAAGAACTGTCAGGAATGAGGGCGGGGCTGGGGGAAGAAGCTCATTCATTGACTCAGCAAGTATTGATTGACCATCTGCTTTGTGACAGACTCTCTTCTAGATGGTAAGATTATAGCAGTGAACAAAAAACCCAAAGTCCCTGCAAGAGAGTTTACACTGTAGTGGGAGGAGACCAACAAAAACTAAGATAATTAGTAAGATACAGGGTGTGTCACAGGATGGGGGAGTTAGGAGTCTGTGTAGTGGGGGGGGAGGATTGCAAAATTAGGGGGAGGAGGCCAGGGAAGGCTTCCCTGAGTTCGTGACCATTAAGAACCCCAATGAAGAAATGAACTGTAAGGACATCTGGGAGAAGAGCATTTCAAACAGAGGGAACATTCATTCATTCATTCATTCATTCAACATGGAGCACCTGTTATGTGCCAGGCAGTGTTCTAGGCCCTGGGATACGGTGATAAACAAGACAAAACCTCTGATCTCTGACAGCAGATCCCACTGAAATGAAAATAAACAAGGTGAATATAGTCTAATCTCTCTCCTGCCCCAAATTACTGACCACCTACCATATGTCAGATGTTAGCCTTGGAAGGCACATAGATGAAGAAGCATTTGATGTCCTGAAAAAGATTACAGTGTAGTGCACTGTAATGTTGACTCTGGCTTTTTTCTCTGCTTAGAATTTCTGCTAAAGGGCCAAGCTGACAACAGGCACTAAAGACTCATGCTTTCAACTTAGCAGAACTCTCGAAAATGTTTTGCTAAGACGGATTTATCTATCTCTGCTGCTGTAGCCATCACTACTCCGCACCATCATCCCCCACACTTTACCTGCCTCTGTAAGGCTAGAGAAACCTGAGGGAAAACAGCCATTGGTAGGAGGTCCCAGAGGGAGAGTATAGGCTCAAATTTTAAAATATACCCAGAATCAGTAACTTCTTACTACTTTTACTGCTATCCCCAGTCCAAGACACCATCATCTCTCATAATACCTTCTGGAAGATTTCCCTGATTTCACCCTTGCAGAATCATTCATTCCCAACACTGCAGCCAATGTGATCTTTTCAAAACATAAGGAAGATCAGTCACTCTTCTACTCAAAACATTGCAAGGACTTTACATCTTATTCAGGGTAAAAAGGCAAAGTACTTATGATGGCCTTCAAGACCCTGTGTGATGCTCCCCAATTACTACTCAGTCCTCTTCTCCTACTGTGTGCCCACTTGCTCACCCTATCCTGCCCACCGGCCTCCTTGCCAAGCACATCCCTTCCACAGGGCCTTTGTTCCAATGTTCCCTTTGCCCAAGATGCTCTTTCCCCAAGAGAGTCACTTGGTTCCCCTCCCTCTGTTCCTCCAGGTCTACCTCTAATCTCCCTTTACAGGGAGACTGTCCTGACTTCTCTCCCTTGCAGGCACTCCTGGTCCTATTTCCTTGCAGTGCTATTTTCTATAACTGACCACCTTCTAACACACTAGATGTTTCACTTTTAAAAAACTGTCTATCACCTGTCTCCCTTTGATCAAAAGTAAGTTCCAGGAGGGCAGAGATCCTTGCAAACACATAAAACAGCACCCAGAACACTCAACAGGTATCTGCTGAATAAACACTATCAGTGTTTACTGGAACTGTTTGTCTGTGTTCCTAACGAGAGTGCACCTTCTGAAGCCACTCACTCATCCTTGTGTTCCGAGAGCCCAAAGTAGGATGAAGTACATGATGTCCCCTTCATAACTAGGGAATGAATGAAGGAATTTCTCTACTCTAGCTTTACTTAGAGTAGGACCCATGGCCAGTCTTTGTATTTTCCGTAATGCCTTGCTCATAACTAGCTCTCACTAAAGGCTTTCGGAATGAATAAGTCCTCAGTTTTAGAACTAAGGAGGACACTGCAGTTCCAGGAGATAGGGTGTCTGATTTCCAAGTGTCATGGTGTACGGTGAGCTGCACCTGACAGTGATGACTTGAGCAAACCTTGAGAAGGACCTTGTATGGCAGACACACCTGAATGCAGTTCAGAGTCCCAAGCTAGGGAATCAGGCTGGGCAACCTGGAGATCCATTTCTTATTTATGAGGAATATCTGAGCCTTCTCTGGCCCATCTCATGGAACACGGGCCGCACTGGGAATCAAGGCCCTTTGTTTTGGGTTAAATGAAGGTTGCCAGATGGAGGTTGTGGCGGTTGGGTGGGGGGAGTGTTAGGTGAAAGTGAAAACGCGATATAAACAGCAGGCTTTTTGCAAGTGGTTGCAGTTCTCCTGTCTAGCCTGCTGCCACTGAGCCATATGGGTCTCCTGCCAGCCTGCTACCACGGGACTCTTTCCCCATAGGTAAGTCACCAGTAAAACCCTATTGTCATGCTCACTGGCTCTGGGTCTCTTCTTTGGCCTCTAGGACCTGGCACCATCCCTGCTGAAGTTAATAGGGTTCGGCACAACACACGGCTAATAGGCGTTCCAGAGCTGGCACTCAAACACGAGATATTTATCTCAGTATTTGAAATTTCTACATAAGACTTCCAAAAATTCTTACGTTATTTGCTTAAAATTCTCTTTTAAGCTGGGTGTTTTAAAAAAGTAGATTATACCCCAAATGCAAATGTAAAAATTTGCATTTGGGGGTCTAATCTACTTAAAAAATCCCAGCTTAAAAAGGAAACATTTTCTTTGAAATACAGACATTTTGTAAAGGCTGCAATACAATAAGAACAGAGCCACACTGGAGCTCGGCTTCGCCTGCCTCAGTTGCTGTGCATGCTCTGCTGACTGCAGACAGCCTGCAATTGGCCCAGCAGCACCAGGAATCTGTTGGGCTGAGGGCTGGAGGAGATTATTAATGCACATCCGTGAAAGGGCCTTTTTCTTCAACAAATTTTTAAAAGGTTAGATTATGATGGATGAACCCAGCATTAGGTTAATGTTATCAGAGATACTTTCTATTTCTGTCCTTTGTCAGAAGGTCAGATTATAATCAGGTTAGAACTAAACACAATGCTTTATTAATGTTTCATGAGTAAGTCAGTTGTAATAAGCCTAGTTTCGTGTGGATAAATTAAACCAATTCTTGATGTATAAACTTAATGCACTTAGAATGTATTGAAATGTCTACTAAAAGTATGGATATCACTTTTCCAGTTTTCCAGTGAGAGTAAATTTTGTATTTCACAGCTCTTCAGTGACACACAATTCTTGGCACTGTATTTACAAAACAAACAATTCTAACCAATTATATATATTATTGCCCATAACTTAAACAAAAAAATACTGCTTCATTTTAAAAAAATAAGAAAAGGAAATTAGGTTGTAGACATGTAAAGCCTGCTACAAATGCATCAAATACCTGCTGTTCAATTGCTGCCAGGCAGTAATAAGGCTGGACATTTAATAATCAATGAAATCCCTTTTTATAACATTTTGTCATCTTTGCCTTGAATTTCTTAATGACAGTTTGAAAGAAGAGGGAGGGGAATATTCATGGTATAGACTAATAATCCATACAAAGAAATGGAGGCTTTTACCACTGTGAATGTCATTTCTTTGGGATATATGACATTTTCATTTTATACCTTAGGCTCATTACAAAGAATTCTTTCAAATAACTGAAGATAATCCTAGTCAAAATTATAAATATACTAGAGCACATTTTCTCTAAACCTATTTCATAAGAACTAAATCCTTTATGAATTATCCAGCCAATATAAAGTTAGAAAGTTTTAAAGTTACAAGACAACATAAAAAATAAAATATTCACGGAATTTATGGAAAATTCAAATACTTGATATTTTACATTAGTGCCTATGTTTTGTATATTACAGAAATACTCATCAAATAAACACTCCTTCAGCAAGTATGACCCTACGTAGATAACTGGTTACATTTTCTAGTTTTTTTTTGGCGGGGGGACGGAGTCTCGTTCTGTGTTGCCAGGATGCAGTGCAGTGGTGCGATCTCGGCTCACTCAACCTCTGCCTCCCAGGTTCAAGGGATTCTCCTGCCTCAGCCTCCTGAGTAGTTGGGATTACAGGCATGCACCACCACACCCAGCTAATTTTTGTATTTTTAGTAGAGACAGGGTTTCACCATGTTGGCCAGAATGTTCTCGATCTCTTGACCTTGTGATCCGCCTGCCTCGGCCTCCCTAAGTGCTAAGATGACAGGTGTGAACCACCGCACCCGGCCTACAGATAGCTGACATTATTTCTGCAAGAGATCATTATGATCATTTCCCACAAGTAGGATGAGAAAACCAACCAGAAGTTGGAGCAACAGAAACTATGTAAAAGGTGCTATGAAGGAAAACTTCAAGTTGAAGCAGCATAGGAGACATTGAGAGAGTAGCAGCTGCAGAGTCATGCAGGCACATTTCACGGGATGTCTTTGCAGTGATACTTAAGACAGTCCCCAGAGGCAACAGTTTGGGCTTGTCCTTTAGCTCTGATTCTCAAGCAACTAAGAATGGCTGCTATAGGTGTTACAGATACAGCTTTTTGCTGATACACAAGGTAGCCGTCCCTTTCTATTCTGCAGGGTTCCTTCAAGGAAAACCAAGAAGCACAACATGGAAACAATAAGCACTTTTCAAGTGAGGCACTGCTACGTGTGATCCATTTCACCTGGCACTGCTTCCAGGTGATGCAGAGAACAAAGACTGGGGAAGTTTAACTACCGTGAATATGCGGAATTTTGTATAAGGCCTTTTGCTCCGTGGAATAAAGGTTCAGTTCACAAGTCTTACCAGCTTCCTGAATTCCTATGATGAAATAACAGGAATTTGGTTTAGAATATAGGGAAACTGCAGTGCCTACTTCTTTCATTTTTTCATGAACACAAGTTGGAACTTACTAGTTATAATAAAAATTCATTTCTGAGAATGTTTTATATTTCCAGAGATACACAATATGTATCTTTCTTATGTTATTCAGTTGTAAAACTCAATTCTTTTGAATATGTAAGAGTAAATATTTGAGGAACAGTGGCTTCACTGAATTACATATGCAATCCTTACAGTTCCTAGTGCATTGTACACAGCTGGCTGGATGAATATGTATTTACAGAAATGCTACACAGTGAGGCTTATTTTAAAGAAGCACACTCTGATTAAAAAGTCTGCTTATCAGTACTTTGGATGTTACAAAGACAAGTTACAACAGGTAAGAAGTGTATATAAACAGAAGTCAGTTTTTAAACTGGTCATATTCATATCAGGAGTAAGTTATTTGTTATATTTAATGTATGTGCAATATAAGTACTCTGAGCAATTATACATTTTAAAAATTGTTACTCCAAATTTGTATTCCTGTGTTTTATTCTAACAGTAAGAGGGAAAATTTAACTACTTCAGAGTTTAAATTGTCTTTATACTATTAAACCATTTCTACAGGCAATTTCTTTCAATGAATAATCTGTTAATTCTCTAAAACATGAATGACATGAAAATGTCTGGTGAGAATCATGTTTTTTAAAGAGACTTTTTAAAAAAAAACCTGTGTAGTGATCACATGTATACTGAGATAGGCCAGCGTGTCACCGATGAAAACTGAATTGTAAGTCTGGGTCATAATTAGGTGTTTGGAGGCCATCCAAGCACAGATACAGACAGTTTGCAAATAACAAACAGGATATTCCAAAGTTCCTTTATAATTTGGTGATTGGAATATATGTTGCAGTAGAAACAGTATTATTCTCCTATGGTTTTATTCTCAAGTCAATCTATAAAGTCATATTTAATTCAAAATACAGGTGGAATTTTACAGACTTTAAGATGGATCTAGGGGACATTACATTCAGAGTTCCAACCTGTGACACCAAGCGTGGTTAGAAAAGCACTTGGGTTCAGACTTTCCATGAACCACTTTGCCTTCCTAGGCCTCAGTCTCCTCATTCAAATAAAGGTATATTCCAGCTCCAAAATCCCATGACTACAAAGCTTAGAATGTAAATGAGTATCATTTCTTCTATTTGTAGAATTGAAGGAGGACACCATTCCTTTCATTCCAGATGGGCAGAGGAAGCTGGTACTTCCTCAGCTGTAAGTCGAGGGTTTCCTGGCAGTGAAAGGAAGCCTTATGGGGTGAGGGCGGAGGGTAAGAGATAGAAACAGGGACCACAGACATTCAGGTCTCAAAAGCTGCAGGGGCTGGACTATGCTACTGGTCTTGGATCAGTTCTCACTCATCTCTTCCCATCTTCTGCTCACCCCATGGAACTGGCTTCTGATTTCTTTCTCTTTTTCTTTACCCCTCCTTCTCCACAGCTCCTCTTGCCACCACTTACCTATCCTGGAGACTAAGAATAAGAACACTGACACTTTGATAAGTTGGTGGTATTTGGCATGTAAATTTACCGCAGTGGGCCAAGTGTGGTGGCTCATGCCTGTAATCACAGCACTTTGGGAGGCTGAGGTGGGCAGATCACCTGAGGTCAGGAGTTCGAGACCAGGCCAGCCAACATAGTGAGACCCTGTCTCTATTAAAAATACGAAAAATTAGCTGAGTGTGGTAGTGCATGCCTATAATCCCAGCTATGCGGGAGACTGAGGCAGGAGAATTACTTGAACCCGGGAGGCAGAGGTTGCTGTGAGCTGAGATTGTGCCACTGCACTCCAGCCGGGGCAACAGAGTGAGACTCTGCCTCAAAAAAAAAAAAATTACCTCAATAGGTTTTAGGTTAATACTTCTCTTCTCTCAGCCATCTTTTTTTTTTTTTTTTTTTTTTTTGAGACAGGGTCTTACTTTGTCACCCAGACTGGAGTGCAATGGTGTGATCTTGGCTCACTGCAACCTCCACCTGGGCTCAGGTGATTCTCCCACTCAGCCTCCTGAGTAACTGGGACTATGCACCACCATGCCTGGTTAATTTTTTATGTGTATTTTTAGTAGAGATGGGGTTTCACTATGTTGCCCAGGCTGGTCTTGAACTCCTGTCTTAAGCAATCAACCTTCCTCGGCTTCCCAAAGTGATTTTTTTAAGGATTAAAACAATGATCCACCTGAAGTTCTAGCACAGTATTTGACACAGAATAAACACTCAAAAAATGACATAGGCTATAAGCACTATCATTGCCATTATTAACTCCTGGTCAAGTTTCATATTAGGATGACTAAGGACTATCACTAGGGTCTGGGATAAGGTGGCTAAGATTCGGGTATCCATTCTGATTTGCAGCAGTTGTCAGAAAGTAAGTCTTGGAATGAGGAAAGAAGAGAAAGAAATTCAAGCAGCTACGTTAGGGGAGAAGAGTGCCCTAGGCCAGCCAGACAGCTATTTGCATGTAAGAAGGAGTGTTAACCTCGTGCTGCCTGTAGTAACATTCACTTACTAAAGACGGTTTTGTCACTTTATCTTTCAATACACAACTTCCAAATCATCCAGTGGCCAGTGAAACTTGAGGCAGAAGCTAAAGTCACCCCCATCAGAGCTACAAAATTCACATTTCCTCTAGGGTCTCACTGAGCAGTTGACTGATTCTTAAGCCTTATCATAGGGCCTTGATACAATGAATTATCTGGTTTTGTAGTCTAGAAGAGATTGTAAACAACCAATTTTCATCAGTATGGCTGAGGAATATTAAAGGGAACTGTGCTGATAGCTGACAATCTGAAGAAGAAAGTAGAAAATAACAGACATGGAGTTATATCACTTCATGGAATAACAATGGGTACTCAGGATGATCAACTCGACTAGGTTTAAAGTGAAAAATTAAGTATTATTCTTTGTATAAAAGAGCAGGGAACAAAGTAGTGATAAATTTTAGAAAGATAACCATAATACAAGGAATTGAAACTACCCAGTAACAAGGAAACAAATAGCCCTATTAATGGGCAAAGTTTTAAGATAAACAATTCTCAGAAGAAGACTACAAATGGCCAATGGACATATGAAGAAATGTTCAGCATCTCTATCATCAGAGAAATGCAAATTAAAGCCACAGTGAGATATCACCTCACACATGTTAGATTGGCTATTATAAAAACAATGAAAGATAAGTGTTGGCAAAGATGTGGAGAAAAGGGGAACAACCACAGTGTTAGTAGTGCATAAATTAGTAAAGACATTTTGAAAAACAATGTCCTCAAAAAAACTAAAAACTCCTCAAAAAACTAAAAATAGACCTGTGGCTCATGTCTGTAATCCCATCACTTTGGGAGGCTGAGATGGGAGGATTACTTGAGCCTAGGAGTTCAAGACTCTTCCATATCTATAACAAACTTAAAAATTAGCTGGATGTGGTGGCGTGCCCCTGTGGTTCCAGTTACTTGGGAGGCTGAGGTGGGAGGATCACTTGAGCCCAGGAGTTCAAGGCTGCAGTGGGCACTGATTGCACCACTGCACTCCGTCTGGTCTGGGCAAGAGTGAGACCCTGTGTCAAAACAAAGAAGCAAACAAACAACAAAAAACTAAAAATAGAATTACCATATAATCCAGCCACCCTTCTGGGTATCTACCCAAAGGAACTGAAATCAATATACCAAAGGAATTCCCATTTTCCTTGCAGCATGATTCATAATAACCAGGATATGGAAACAACCTAAGTGGTCACCAATGAATGAGCGGATTTTAAAAAATATGGTATATTTTTAAATGAAATATTTAATATGGTATATTATATAAATATTTGTAATATGGTATATTATAAAATGAAATAATATTCAGCTTTAAAAATCAACAGGAAGTTCTCTCATTTGTGACAACATGGATGAACCTGGAGGATATTATGTTAAATAAAATAAGCCAGGCACATAGACACAAATACCGTATGATCTCACTTATATATGGAATCTAAAAAAGTCAAACTCACAGAAGTAGAGAGTAGAATGGTAGTTACCAGAGGCTAATGGGGAGATATGAATGGGAAAAGGGGAGATGTTGGTCACTGGGTGCAGTTACAGTTAGGAGGAATAAACTCTGGTGTTCTATTGCACAGCAAAGTGACTGTAGTTAATAACTATATATAAATAGTTATACAAATGATAACTATATAGTTACATACATAACTACATACATATATATGTGTATATATATGTATGTATATATAAAAATAGCTTAAAAAGAGGATATTAAATGTTCTTACCACAAAGAAATAATAAATATTTGAGATGATGGATATGCTAACTACTCTGATTTGTATACATGTATCAAAACATCACAGTATACCCAATAAACAATTAATTGTCAATTAAAAGTAAAATAAAACTTAAAAGATAACCATAATGCTTCACAAAGGTTCTCACTTAGGCAAACCTAGAAACTTCATTTATTTGGAAAGTTTATTTAGTTGGATTGCATGACAACCCAATACACTAGCTGAATGTAGCATTTTCTGCAGATATAGGTAGGTCTTGCTTGTTTAGCTTATACCAACACTAATTATTTGATAGTTCCTCATCCATAATCATTATTAACTTTTTTTACTTTCAAAAAATGTGGGGTATGATACTGTCCTGGGGATTTGTCTTTAAAAGCAAGACTGACTTTTTAATTTTATTTAGGCACATCAGTAATAAAACTATTAATTCTGGGGGCATACAAACTTCTTTGACTATGAAGAACACAAATTCTGTGTCTATAATGAATCACTAAATGTTTAATTAAAAATAATCTAAAAATGTTTTAGCATTCAATACATACATGAAGAGATGCTCACTATCATTAGTCACTAGGAAATATATATTAAAATTGTAATGAGATGTTACTTCACATTCACTAGAATGGCTGTAATTTAAAATAACAGGTAATAACAATTGAGAGTGAAGATATGGAGGAACTGGAACTGTCATACATTCCTGGGGAATGTAAGGTCATTTTCAAAAACAGTGGGGCACTTTCTTAAAAAGTCAAACATGAATTTATCATATGATCCAGCAATTCTACTCCTAGGCCTATACCCCAAATAAATAAAAATGTATGTTTCCAGAGAAAAATGCATATGACTGTTCATAGCAGCATTACTCAAAATTGCCAAAAAGTAGAAACAAATCAAATGTTCAACTGATGAATGGGTTAACAAAATGTGATATTCCATGTAATGTAATACTGTTATGTAAAAAGTGGAGCAAAGTACCAATACATACTACAACATGGATGAATCTCAAAAACTACCCAAAGTAAAAGAAGTCAAACCCAAAAGAACACATATTGTATAACTATTTTTATATGAAATATACAGAAAAGGCAAACCTTTGGAGATACAAAGTTGATTAGTGGTTGCCTTGGGCTGGAGGTGGGCATGGGATCTTTCTGGGGTGGTGAAAATATTCTAAGATTAGACTATGGTGATGGTCATATAACTGTGAAAATTTACTAAAAATCATTAAATTGTACACTGAAAACAAGTAAATTTTATGATATATAACGTATACTTTAATAAAGCCATTAAAAATGTTTCGGTATCATCTAAGTGACGGCAAGAAAGTGATTCTGTTACATGCATCACTGCTTGGTTCTTTTTTATGGCTAACTAGTACTCCATAATATGGAGTTGCCATAGCTTATTTTAGTTTGTTTATCCATTTACCAGATGAGAAATATTGGGGTAGTTTCCACTTTTGATGAAAGCAAATAACACTGTTATAAACATTCATGTTCTTGTATGAATATAAATTTTCATTTCTGGGGGAGTTAAAACCAAGGAGTAGGGTTGCTGGGTTGTATGGTTGATGTGTGTTTATAAGAAACTACCAAACTGTTTTCTACCAGCAGGATATCTGAGTTTCAGCTATTATGTATCTCTACCAGGGCTTGGAATGTCAGAGTTTTTTTTTCCCCCTTTGACTTTTAAAAGTCATTCTAATGTGTAATGGTAGCTTACTGTGGTATCAGTTTGATTAATTTTAATTTGTGGATTAATTTTTGATATGGAACATCTTGTCATTTGCTTATTTGCCATCTATAGATCTTCTTTGCTGAAGATTCTTTTGCCCCTCCTTTAAAAAAAATTATCTAATTATTGTTTTAGTTTTATTGATTTTTGAGTGCTCTTTACATATTTTAGATCCTAGTCCTTTCTTAGATGTGTTTTGAAATATTTTTCTCAGCCTGTGGCTTGTCTTTTAGTTTTCTTAGTGTTCAAAGAAGTTAAGCTTTAACAAAGTCCAGTGTATCGAAGTTTCCTTTTATCAGTTTTGCTTTTGTTGCCATATCTAAAACATCTTTGCTAACATAAGGTCACAAACATTTCCTTGTATCTGTTTCTTCTAGACGTTTTATAGTTTAAGGTTTCCAACTTAGGTCCATGATCCATTTTGAGTTAATTTTTTTATATGGTGTGATTTAAGGACTGAAACCTTCCCTATCCTTTTTTGCATATAAATATCCAACTTTCTAGCACCAATTTTTCCAGCACCATTTGTTGAATACCAATTTATCTTATTTTATTTTATTCTTTTGTGACAGGGTCTTGCTCTGGTGCCCAGGCTGGAGTGCAGTGGCACGATCTCGGCTCATTGCAGCTTCGACCTCCCAGGCTCAAATGATCCTCCCACCTCAGCCTCCTGAGTAGCTGGGACCAGACACCATGCCACCACACCTGGCTAATTTTTGTATTTTTTGTAGGGATGAGGTTTTGCCAATTTATCTTTAAAGTCTTGTTTTGCCACGTCTATTAATCAAGTAAAGCAATGAACACAGCGTAACAGCTAAGAAGACAGCGTGAGCTATGAGCAGAGAGGACAATAAGGAGGAGGAAAAACTGTGGGGGACCAATTTTTATTTTTCAGTGTACGAATCTGGAGGCATTTGACCAATCACCTAATCCACGGTTTCCTACGTCTGCATTTGGAAGCCTCAGTGCAGACACACTCCTAAGAAGAGATATCACTGAGGATCTTGACTTCCACCTATCTTTGTTATGACTTTGGCTCATTTACAGAGCAGGCAGCTTCTCACCAAGACCACTGACTAGCTGTGTTCCTGTTTCCAAACAGCATTCTGCCCAGGCTTTCTCTCTCTGGAGAAGTATTTACATGTATTATAATTGAGTACTAGTTAAAATACTTAGTTACTCCTGTTCTCTCTGATTTGCTATTGGTAATGCAAGATAAAGGAGTTGTTGCAAAAACTGAAAGGAGACATTCACACTATCTCTCCAATGGCTTCTTTTCAATACAAAAAAGTCTCTGCTTAAGTAACAATAATGCGAAACTGATCTTAGATAACTGCTTTCAAAAATGCTAACGCCAAATACCCCTATGCTTTCCATACGCAATTTCGTTAATTAGATCGTATAAATGAGTCTATTTCCCCCACTATTTAAAAACTTATGTCCTTTCCCTGTATCACAGTAAACCTTCGCTCATCCTAAAACTTTCTTCTCAAACTTTTAGCCTTTTATTAAGAAGGCAAATCCCTTTCCTAAAGTTATCTCTGCGCCGAATGGAACAGGTACCACTGAAAATAGTATTCTCTCCTAGCAAGTAATGTGGTCTAGTCCGGGGACTGGGAAACAACAGCGGCCTCCTGCTCATCCAGTCTGCATCACTGCATATTCAGCAGTCCAAAAACTGTCATATACATTTCCTGGTCCATTATCAGTAAACATTAGCAAATTAACAAATGTAAGATGTCCAGTGGATAACAAAGATAACTACTCTATTTTTCTTTAATGCATATTTAAGCTGAGTAAACTTGCAGTCTTTATCTGTGAATGATCTGCATTAACCATATCCACAATGTTAAAGGAAATAAATAAGGTCTTGACTGACAATTATAAACCTAAAAGTAGAAATCCAGTAATCTCAAAGAATTTCACAAAGAAGAGAGAATATCACAGGCAGCTGGCATACTGGAAAGAGTATGATTTGGGAGTTAAAACTTTCCTGTACTTGAACCTGGGCTCTGCCATGGATAAATTATGAAACATGCCTGGACTTCATGTTTCTTATCTGTAAAATGAATGTTTAAAAAA
This sequence comes from Ateles fusciceps, assembly GCA_036589455.1. NCBI lineage: Eukaryota > Metazoa > Chordata > Mammalia > Primates > Atelidae > Ateles > Ateles fusciceps. The sequence goes on from JAZHEH010001878.1 coordinate 1,080,363, forward strand.
AAATCAAGTGCCTACCCTAATGCCTGACAGGTAAGAGGCACTTATCATCAGCACCAACATGATAATTCTGTTCAATAGCATGACCAACAAAAGCATTGGTCCAACAACTATTGGCTACTTTGCTTGCCCGAGTGAAGGATTCATTCAGTTTGACTAGTTTGGACTTAATAGACTATATGCTGACTGCAATGAGATTACTATACCTCTAAAATTCATTAATTCACTCAGAAATATTTACTGACCAACTAGTATGTGCCAGGCAGGGTTCTGAGCTCTGGTGCTACAGTGGAATGATGAGACTGAGAGATACTGATATACAGTGAGCTTTTAGGGTTGCATTTGTAGAGCTGGTATCCTTACACTGATATTTATAGACGGCATTCAAGTATGTAAGGATAGTGTGGTGATGGAATACCAATTCTAAAAAGAAACAAATTTTCAGATTTATATATTACTGAAATATAAGTCCTTCACATTAAAAATATAAAATTGAAGAAATAAGCTATTGTTCAAGGGAACAGTATGAAATAACTCCATATATCTGAAAGTGCCAAGTGAAAAAGATTGGCAATAAGACTTATGCAAAACATGAAATTTTCTAAAAAAAAAAAAAAACAGGGGGGAGACCAGATTGCAGATTATCTAGATGATGCTTTTACGCATAGGTATGTTACATCAGTAATTTTCTAAAATAAAGTACATTAAAAGTGAAATAGTTCTTAGAGAGAGAAAATATAGCTCCAAAATTGAAGGAAATGTGTGACTGACAGTGAACTGCAAAAGAAAAGTGACATAAAAATCGAGAGAAGGGGAGGAGAACCCCATATTTTATGATTCTATTTATATGAAATGTCTAGAATAGGCAAATCTATGGAGCTATAAAATAGATTTGTGGTTGCCTTGGGCTAGTTGGGGGGAACGGGAAAATCAGGGAAAATCGGGGAAGATGCTTAAAGGTATGGGATTCTCTATGTGGTGATAAAAACGCTCTCAAATTGATTGTGGTGATGGTTGTATAATTTTGTGAATGGACGAATACACAATGTTTTATTATGTTTTTTAACTTCAAATAATGAGTGACTTGGTATAGGATATGAATTATATTTCAATTAAGCTCTTTAAAAAAAAGAGGATCAAGGAATATGTGAATTCCCTCACAATGTGTGGACCTTATTTGAATTCTGATTCAAATAAATAAGCTGTCAAAACAAAATAAAACATATTTATCAAACAGTTGGAAAAACTTAGGAGTGAGTGAAACAGGGTTAAAAATATATTTTAGGTCATTGGTTTTATTGATGTAATTCCTCAACTGACCAAGAACAATAGTATACTAGAGAGGTTGTTTTGTAAAGTGGTTTATGGTCATGTACTGTAACCATGTTGGGATTAAAATCTCCTTAAATATGAGTAAAATGTATTAAAACCCATCAAATTCCCATATGTAAACATTCTATTTATACATTTCTCATTTGAATATCAGATATCTGTCATGCAACTTAAAAACAATAATGTTTTCTTTTGGGAGGCCCAGGTAGGAGGATTTCTTGATCCCAGGAGTTCAAGCCCAGCATGTACAACACAGTGAGATCCTATCTTACCAAAAAATTCTTTAAAAAAAATTAACTTGGCGTGTAGCATGTGCCTATAATCCCAACTACTCAGGAGGCTGAGGTGGGAGGACTGCTTGAGCCCAGGAGTCTGAGGCTTCAGTGAGCTACAATTGTACCACTGCACTCCAGCCAGGGCAAAAGAGTGAAACAGTCTTTAAAGAAAAAAAAAGGTGCTTTCTATTTCAGAATGTTTACACCATCAGGTATGTTTCACAGCATAAATATCTCACATATAAATATGTAATAAATAAAAATTTTAAAGTATTTTTATAAGTAAAAAAAAAGTATTCAGATTTAGTCAGTAGACAAAACCAAGAAATTGGCATTTATTTTAAGCACTTTAGAACACATTATATTAGTCAACAGATGCTCATCTGATTGTCTTCTCCTAAGGGAGCAAGCATAACTGAATTACCATTGCTTTATGGGTCCTCATGAAAGGAAAATCCACTCCACAATAAGGAATGCTGTCAAGACAACAGTAAAATGCTTTCTTTTTTTACTGAAAATTTTAACCTTGTATTTATAGATGTTAGGTGGCAATTTGTAATATTATAAGTAAAGAACAGGACAAAACAAAACTACAGAATATATTAACTTCCCGACGACTGCTCAAGCAAAAGCAAAATGTCTCTCACCATCCTGTTGATCCGCACAAAGTCTTCAGGTTTTTTTGCCCAAGGGGGAAGGTCAACATCATTTACCACTACTTCATCTTCTCTGACTCCAAGATTATAGCCATTACTGTTGACAAACATCTCTGGTAGGTAGTAGAACTCTGGAATTAGTTCCTATCAGGAATATAAATGAAGCATATTAAACCACTTTATAAAGATCAGTTGTATGAAACTATTAACTTATAACTTATTAACTATAAAAGGAATACAATAATTTCTTAAAATGAATATTTTATGACAATTCTATTCTAGTCGTCATTTAATTTTATTTATTTAAAGATCTGAGAAGAGGCATTTCTCGCGAACAATTTACTTGAAAATTTATGTTTATGATAGATGATATTTTAAAATGTTACCCATTTTCAATCTTATCCTCCCACAAGTTAATGAAGAGAAATTAGTATACAAATTAACAACAGTTCACAATAGCATTAGAAAACAAATAGGTAAAGCTATATAACAAGTCTATGTTGTGTAAAAACCTTTTCTGAAAATTAATAAACTATCCAAATTAAAAATCAATTGCCAGTATTTGTAATAGATCACATTTTTTCTACTTTTCAATTATACTGACAATTACAATATGTGATTTTTTATAAAGAGATCATAGTTTTGACTTGATAAAGTATTTTTATATCTATAAATGAACACAATAAAAGAGATGATATGCAATATGATAATCATTTTTAAATATTTAATGCACGCCATAGAAATGACAGATTTCCAATAAATTGGATGCAAAGACAACTTGTGTTACTTATACATAAGTGTAGCATAAACAACTGGATTTAAAGTGAACTTGTGTTTGTTGCACAATGTCTAATTTGAGGTTTCTTTTCTGTAGAATAAATCCGATATAGAAATGAACTGATTTTAATACCCTGAAAGTTTTTGTTTGTTGTTGTTTTTTAAAAAGTAACTGGGAGAAAATTAAAACAAACTACTGTAGTTTTTATGTATACCATTTATATCATCTTTTTTCAAATATCAAGATAGGTTTGTGAGGCTACACATTTTTTTGTGTAATATGATCAACATTGATGGCATAGCACCTGAAATTTAAATCTCACTGTAGTCTTTTCTAGGGATTCATAGAAAAAATTAAAACCACCAGATATTCTTCAAATAAACTGAATCCCTAACTTTCTAGAAAAAACCATATATAAAATCTTTCTCTTCATGAGTTCTCCCACTAAAACCAACATATCTGTTATAAGTGGGTGTTCATTTTAGTAATGCTCTGTGTGAATCTGACCATTACTCTTATGATGATCACTGTGAACCTTAAGAAAAATACACATTTTCATTTTCTCCAGAATTACTGGTGCATCAATAGGTCTCTACGTAAGTGATTTTTCTGTATAAATGGAGCTTTGCTTTTTAAGAATCACAGTTTTCTTCTATTTAAATAGAAATATTTCTAAATTCCTTTACGTATTTCTCTGACATTTACTTATTCATATAGTAAAGGTTTTCAGTACCAGAAACCATGATGGGTACTCAGGAAACAAAAAATGAGTAAGACATGGCCTTACTGTCAAGTAATTCATAGTCTGGCCTATGGAGCGGATGTAGAACCAGATGGTTAAATACACAACAGCAGCTGTGGAAGAAGGGAGCCGGGAGGAAAGAGCAGGGGACTCTGGGAAAGTCAGGAGAGACTTCATTGGAGATGGGACATTGGAGTTGGATCATGGCTAAGATGAAAACCAGGAGAGGGGGCGGGCCACCCTCAGAGAGTACTATGGGGTGGTGAGAAACTGAGCACAGGAAGAGAATGGGGTATATTGTGGGTAGATCAGGACAAGGGAGGGATGAGATGGTGGGAGGTAGATGAGGTCAGATGATGAGAGAGGTTTTCTGAAGGATAGGCTGTTTGGATTTTGTCTTATTGGTTTCAAAATTTTTTAAAAAGTTTTTAACACAGTCAAATTTGTTTTACAGCAAGATACTGGGTGACAAAGTAAAGCAGAGATTGGAGAATGGGGCAATGTGGTGTGTGTGCATGTGCAGGGAGGGGGAAAGGGAGGGGAAGAGAGAAGGGCAACTGCTAAGTGTGGAGAGAAAGGGGCCTACTGTGGAACTTGATCGAAGGGGAAATCTACAACAGAGCAGCCAGGACCAGCAGAAAAATGGGGGATGAGGAAATAAAGTTGTGGGGCCAAGAGTGTGTAGAAAGAAAGGGGATTACATGGCTCACACTAAGAGCCAAATGTGTATCAACAATAAACTATGTACAGGACAAAGGAAAAAGAGAATTCTAGTGGAATTAATATAAATTAATGTAACTTTTCAATGACTCCAGTGGGAAAGGGGAAATGGATGAGAGCTGAAAGAAAAACCATATGGTAGGAAACACATGTTTATTTGCCAAAGCTGACACGGTTTAACTGAGGGATAAGACAGGGTAAAGGGCGCTTCAGCGGTGACTGTTCTAGCAGCAGTGACTACCAGGAGTTTGATTTCCAGGCTGGGCAAACATGACAGTGTATATCAGTCACAGAAGGGGCAGTTTGGTGTGATCGCTGACTGGAGAGTAGAAGTAAAGAATCACTGCTGTTCTCACGTATTGGCACCCGATCAGAAATGCTTATTATTATCTCATGACTTCAATGTATTAACGTAAATATATATAGTTTTCTTCTGCTCTTAATCTTACTGTTTGGGAAAACATGAGGAATTAGTAAAAGGTACAGAGAAGGCAAAGACTATTGCTATTTGCACATGACCTGGTCTTCATGTGACACAATAACACCCCAAAAGGTCCAAAGTGGGAAGGAATGTGAGCTTGTGCAGTCGCTCGGTTGGGAGGGTGATTTACATGTATGAGACTCACATAAATCAGGTATTTCTCTTACTGCCCTTCATCAGTTATTTGTGCTCATCTCCTATCTCTATAATGAGACTACAGAAGCTTCCTTGCAGGCAGAGAGGAATGTATACATCCACATGTATATAGCAAAATATATTTAGTTTCATTTAAGCAACTCAAATAGTCTTAATTTATCTTACACCACCTTGGCACTCTATAATGTTTTTCATATATTATTTCTCATTCTTTCCTGTATAAAATATGTGGCCATTATTAACCTCCTTACCACTACAATGCAATTTCACTGAAAGTCATTAAGTTAGATTCACAAAGGCACAAAAAACATAGGATGTCATATTTATTAATGTGAATCAAGTTTGGGAAAATGCAATTTTAATATGAATAAAATCTGGACAAATGCAAAGCTCTGAGCCTCATTTTGTGAGGTTTATGTTTTGCTGGCTCCCTCGTAGCTCTTGGTGCTATACTTTGCATGAAGCAGGTGCTCATTAAATATTAAACTATTAAAGATATTGGATGAAGTTATTTTAATAAGACTAGAAATCTTCTGGGGAATATGCAGATGGTTGGAAAAATGCCTCAAGATGGGGGAAAGAGTCAATGAAGAACTTTATTAAATAAAAGGGAAAGGATATGAACCCTGAAATGAAATCTACCTTTTAAGGGGAAAATTTTCTGTTTAAAAAATGTTATCTTGCTTATTCAAGTTATATTTAAAAGGTTCAAAAGTATAAAATAGCTCAATTTGAATACAGAAAACATTGATTTTAAAGTTGCCATCAGAATTGTTCCCAAACTGCAGAAGTGGCAGAAGACTGCTTTCATTTTCATTTACGCACTCTAGAAAGAACGGCACTAAAACGTGGTCTCCACCAAAGAACAAGGCAGACCTAGAAAGATCTGCCTTGATGGTTCTTTAGAAGGGCAGGAGGAAGAATACTACAGTAGGAACATTCAAGGAGGCTCTAAATGGGGCTAGTCCTAGAAAGAAGTCGTGTTACCAGAGCCTTCAGGACAACCTCCTAAGTAAGGACGGTTTTTGTTGGCTCCATTCTTATCAGGCCACCCAAAATGTGGTCATAAATTAGTCCATTAAGTAAGATGTTGGTGTAAGCTGTCAGAGGCTTGATGTTTGAAGTGACAAAGAAACTCTCCCAGATTTCTCACAATGGGAACAATCACTAAACAGACATGTTTTAAACACAGATAGAAACTCCTGAAGCACAGCTTATTTGCAAAGCCCCTAGAGGTTTCAAAATACCAGAGGTATCAGTGACTAAAGCTTTCTGAACCTGAAGTCCAGAGCTGGGGATAGTTTGGAGTTTTCTGAAGGGGATAGCAGAGGAAGTGAAATCACAAAAAGTCTAGGGGGAGGTGGCTGAAGCAGCAGAGGGAGGAATGTTTTTGGTCTCAGTTTTACAATCATGTTTCAAATAGCAATTTTTGTTTAAAGTTAGTATGTAAACACGAGACATTAGTATAATTTATATGCACAATTCCATTATTGAAAAGATTTGTTGTTTTAAAAATATAAACCAAAGAATATGAGTGTTTCATCTCTGAGATTCAACCGGTTATGTGCAAGAAGATGACAATTACTGTATCTGTGTGCCAAGGCCAGTAATCAAATGTTACCTGTGGTCATTCTGTTTTAGAATAGCAGGTTAACATTTACTGTGGAACCTTTCTATGTCTTGGCACTGTTCTAAGTGCTTTATATATATTTTCTTAATCTTCACAAAAAGTTTGTGAAGTAGGTCTTCTCATTATTCTCACTTTATAAACATGAACACTGAGGCAAAGATTGGGTGGGTAATTTGCTAACGGCTGCACTGCAAATAGGTGGTAAAGCCAAAAATCAAGACCAGATACTTTAAATCCAGGTTTCCTGCTCTCACATTCTGTATTCTGCCTTTTAAAATAAAAACCCAGTCACTCTATACGACTTTACTCTGTTTTAATTTCTGCATAGCAATGATTATTTTCTCTATTTATTAATGTATGCTTGCCTGTCCCATCATAATAGAAATCCCAAGAAAGTAGGGACCTTGTCTATCTTGCTAAGAATGGTGCCTAACATAGAATAGTCATTCCATAAATATTTGTGAAATTAAAAATGAATCAAGACTACTATGTGTCTACCATATCCTAAATTTCAGGCATTGAAATGCTGATTAAAAACTTTGCAGGCCCTGGCCTGGTTTTCAAAGTATGCTTCTTTCTCTCTCTCTTTTTTTTTTTTGAAATGCAGTTTTGCTCTGTCACCCAGGCTGGAGTGCAGTGGTGTGATCTCAGCTCACTTCAACGGCTTGAACCTCCACTTCCCGGGTTCAAGCAATTCTCGTGCCTCAGCCTCTTGAGTAGCTGGGATTTCAGGTGTGTGCCACCATGGCTGGCTAATTTTGGTATTTTTAGTAGAGATGGGGTTTCGCTATGTTGGCCAGGCTGGTCTCAAACTCTTGATCTCGTTATCCACCCACCTCTGCCTTTCAAAGTACTGCAATTACAGGCATGAGCCACCACACCGGGCTCAATGTGTGTTTCTTAAAGAAGAGAAACCTCACAGCTACCAGTGAGTTGAAGATAAAGGAGGAAGCTGGGCAGGCAGTAGCACTGGGACTGTCCCTTCTTCTGCCAGGGAAGTGCTATTTTATGTACAACAGAATCAAATAGGCCTGAGTTCAAATCCAGACTTCTTGCCAGCTGCTCTAAAAGTTTGTTTCTTGATATGCAACATGGTGGTGATGTCAGCAGTGAACTCTTAGGGTAGATGTGAGGATAAAATAAAGTAATTTTTAGAAAACAATGCATTTTTTAACTTTATATAACATATATTCTACAAGCTACTGCTCTGTCAATTTTTTTTAAGGGCACAGATGAAAAACATTACTTCTGAGTCTAGAGTTTACCCAGTACCAAAGTGCATCCTGTAATTCAGTAAAAAAGTTCTGTCACTTTGGATGTTTGTGTTTCAATAAAGAGCTATGTAGACGGTTCAGATGATGCAAGTATTTTTAGCAAATATGGAGAAAAAAATAGCTCGCAGCAGTCTGAGTTATGTGAGGCATGCAAAAACTCATCAGGTCCAGAGAGATGTGAGTATGGGACATCAGTAACTCATGTTGCCTCCTCAACCCAAGCCCGGGGGAGCAATTGTTTAAAAAGGCATTTTGTTTCTGACCAGCTGCCTTACTCATTATCTTCATGTTCCTGAAATCTGTGATACAAAGAACAATGTATAGCCAATGGCTTATCTTACTCTAATGTAAATTCTTGGTGAGCAACTTAGGACCTGTCTCTTCTTTTTTTCTTAAAAACCCATTTACAACTGCTGCTAATCAAAGTGTATATTCAGGGCTACTTGCTATGTTATGGGGTGACCATTCTTAAGCTTTCAGCTCAAACAAACTTTACACTTAATCTTATTTTCTGAATATGGTGATTTAAAGTTGACATATATATAGACTAACATATATTACCTAGACTAATCAGATGTATTTTATGAATTGCTTGCTCATGAGATTTTGGTTTATGTCTAAATACACAATCAGACTATAGAGAATGGTACAAACCAAACCAGGACTTGAAATATTTTTAAAATTGATCACTCACAGAGTTTTCTCATAGATGGCTGTAACAGTCCTCCCACTCCACCAGCCCTCTGGCATCTCCACTTTACCACTCCTCCCATAAAGAGATGGAGTCTATTTCCCCCTCTCTCTGAATATGGCCTGGCTTATTTCAACACACAGAATGTGACAAGGTGACATTGCAAGGCTTCTTAGTGCAGCCTAAGAGTTAAGAGGCCTGGCAGGTTTTGCTTTAGTCCTCTTAGATGCCAGTTACCACACGCAATAGTGTGGCTCCCTTGCTAGAGAAACATGTGACAGAGACAGACATGCTCAGGCAGTTCCTGGCTGTCCCAGGCAGTTCCTTCCTGCCCCATCTCAGATGAGGCACAAGACATGTGAGTTTATAAAGCTACTGTAGAGTTTATAAACCCACTGTCACTGTGTAGCTTAGAGGTGAGCTGTCCTTTTTGAGCCTTAACTCTGATTGCATAATTGTCAATGAATAAACAGTTGTTTTAAGCCTATAGGTTTTGGGGTGATTTGTTACAAAATAAAAAATGACCAAAACAGAAATTGAATCCTTGAAGTGGAGTGCTAGTAATAAAAAGGATTTAACACATGATTCTGGCTTGGGAGGAGACGGCCGGCAGAAGAGGGAGGGGGTGGCGAGGAGACTGATGGGGCCTGGAAGATCAGTGAGCAGTTGTTATTGGAAGTGGTTCCTGTTAAGTAGCAGTGGAAAATTAACATTGTCTTCTGCAATAGTTTCAAAGACAGAAAACGTACCTAATAAGCATGTGTTTCTGACTAAGAAGACTTCCAGGCAGAATGCTGAAAGTGACCAGTGGTTTCATCTAACGGTGTAAGCTATGCAAGAAAGATACGCTATGTAAGAGAGAGATGAACTCAGGAAGAAACCGTTGAGTTTCGAAGCAGTATTTCAAGAAATAGAAGGGCAATCTCTTCAGGTGGCAAAAGATTCTCAAAATAAGAAATAGGTTCAAGATGAAGATCACTTCCAAGGTGTTACAAGTAAAATATGGCCATAGAATAAAGGTCAAATCAAGGGTGTGGCTGTAAAACCATTTTATAAAAGTTAACATTTAAGGTAGTGTTTATCAGACCTGCTCAGCTACACAGAGTGATTTGCTAGAGAAAGGGATTCTTAGGGCATTATCAACAGTATCCTAATTCACAGCTTGAAAGAGAGAATCCTGTTCCAAAAGGATTTGTGAGTATTAGCTTTTTCTAATTTGATACACAGAAAGGCTACAGTTTTAAAGCTGTGGTACCAACCTGGGCATATGAGGCTTTGGCCCTAACTTTTTATGGGTCAGGAAGCATGCAGAGAAAGATACTCAGCTGCAAACCATGGTTATTTCTCCTGGAAACAAAAGAGCGCTTCAGAGGGCAAAGCCAATATCCCAGAGGAAGTGACCAAGAGCCATGGAAAGTAATGAATTAGGTAGCCAAACCCAGATAACAGACCTAGGGCCTAATCCATGGACAGTCCCTGTCCCTGCGGTCTGGGGTAATTGGCAACTTGTGCCTGGCTGGATTTCAGAACTGCTATGAACCATTGACTGCTATGTACCGTCCACATTCTCCCCTTTTTGAATGGAGTGTCTACTGAAGTTTAACTGTTCCTGTCTTACTACCACATGTTGTGTGTACACAGGACAGATAATTTGTCTTTTTAGTTCCCAGGTCTCCAAATTAGGAATTGCTGTGCCTTATCTGTATCTGGAGCTGATGTAGACATCAAGATACTAGGTTTTCAGCCCGATACAAATACTGGGATTGGGCTTGTGGGGGAACAAGTTAAATATATTTTATATGTAGGAGGAATGTGAATTTTGACCAGAGAGAGGACTGTGGTAGATTGCTTCCAAAGATGGGCACAGTAATACCTCCAGCCTCAGTGTCCTCTTGAAATGTGGCTTTGCCACTCATCTCATCAGGAAGTGGAGTCCATGTCTGCTCTCCCTTAATCGGGGCGGGCCCCATGACTTGCTTTGAACAATAGAATGTTGTGGAGGTAACATGATGTGACTTTCGGGCCTAAGCATGAAATGGCCTTGCAGCTCCCATTCTTAAAATCCTCTTGGATATGAAGCAACCTAAGTAACTGGATGGACTCTGTGCTAGTTCTGGCTTCCTCTTTACCTGCCTGAGTGTGAACTTAAGTGAATCAAATATCTGTGAGCCTTCTTTACAAAACAGGGATACTGACTGCTACCTCATACGATTGTTTCAAGGACTGAATCAAACAAGCAATACAAAACATGTTTGAAAACTATTCAGTATTATATTTAAAAATGGGTTTACTTTTATAATGTGTAAGTGGACTCCTACGGAGGCATATCAGACACTAGATTGCCTATTTAAGATAACTGCTGTTCTGCCGACTTTGATAAATTTCTGTTAATCAGCTTCTTTTTAAGGAAAACGTCCAAGTAGTTTAAAATTTCCTAAATGAAAAATGATGCAGAAAAACACCAAGTATTATTAAAGAAATGGCAAAATGAACATTATAGCAGGCATTTTGTGTCTATAAATGTGATTTCTAGTTTATTTTAGCAGCTATACTAAAATCCAATGGTATAGTTAATAGTATTATATACATTCTGTCAAAAAACAAGAAAATATCCTCAAATGCAATTTCTAATTTATAAGCTTATGACAAGTTCAAGCTGCTGAGAAATTGGACCTGAAAGTATGTCTTAGAATGATAGAAGACCACTATTAACACTATCATAATTGTATACCTATTGCATCAAATCTGACATTTCAGTTTAATATATTTTGCTGAGAGAGCATACCATTTTATGGCTTCCTAGTGAAATCAAATCCAATCCAGACGTTTTCACTTTTCTAACATAATTCATTGCAAGGTTTTAAAGCTGCCATCTCTTTTCTTCCGTTTTTTTCAAAAGACTGATGCCCTGGCATTCATTAATTCCACAAGAGCTCATAATGGGTCAATGAGTCAGTGGCGAGCACCTCCATTAACTGTATTAATTTACACTGTGTCACCTTAATGACATTTTGTCACAGCTACCTTTTCTGACATCTACATAGCTATTCAAAAAGTAATATAACAACTTTTGAAGGCATTAAGGAAAATTAGTGTTAAGAACTTCAGTAAGTTGAATGTCACTGTTACCAAGACTATGTTAGAGGAAAGAAATTTAAAAAATAATAATAAGTAAAAAGTAACTGGTCTGACTGAACTCCAGAGACCTCTCTCCTGAAAGGTCACTTCAGCAGCACTCCTCCTTCCCAGCTTGCGTTCATTAGCACAGGAAGAGACTGACATTAATAGAGACAGACAGAATAAAACCATCTACTGCATCCTAGTTCTCTTATATGATTATCTGACTAAGTTAGTAGACACTGCAGAGATACTTTCCTTCTCTGGAAATGGAAACACACTACCTTAAAAAAATATCAAATGCTGTGTTTTAACAGCTTAGAAATACGAAATAAAAACCTTAGGTTTTAACACACAGGTAGCAAAACAATTACTATTTTTAGTAACATATTTTTTTCTCTGAGAAATCAGGTTTAATCATTAATTTAGAAGATTCTCAGGTTAGCACTAGTTATTACCCAAAAGTCTTATCTTCTCTTTAACACCCTGGTCCTGAGAGCCTCAAATTCTGATGCTACAAAAGGAAATATAAATATATTTGACGGGACACACACACACACACACACACACACACACACACACACACACACACACTGAACCATAACAAAGCTAAGAAGACTAAGAAACTGTACTTCCAGTGCAACCTTCTGCAGTTTCAAAGATCTTTCCCAAATCAATAAGAAAAAGACATATGACCCAACTGAAAAATGGGCAAAAGATATGAGTCAGTTTACATGTCAATAAGTACAAGAAAAATGCTCAACTTTACTCAAGAAAAAGCAAACTAAAACAAAGATAAGTTCATTTTTCACCTGCCAGACTAGCAGAAGTTCCACTGTTTAATACAATAGTGATGATGGGTGTGGGCAGTATGTGGAAGGAGGTACCTTTGCACACTGCTGTAGGGAGTGAATTTTCATCTTTGAGGATGATAGTTTGGCAATATCTTAAAAAATAAAAAATGTATATAGTCTTTGGGCCATCAGTCCCATAAACAGGAATCTGTCTGTATGTATATATGAGTCCATCAGGATGTCTGTGTAAGGGTGTTCACTACAGCCTTGTGTTTCATAGTAACAACCAGAGAGAAAGACAGACTCTCCATCAACAGGAGATCACATCCATAAATTACTGTATACATGTAGCATGCATCCTTTAAAAAGAAAGGCAAGATATCTAAGATGTATTATCATATAATATGAAAGGTTCACGAGTGGTGGTAAGAGAGCTGAAAATGAGAGCAGTCTGTGTAATGTCAAGCTGGGGAAATGAGCTTCTTATGAACTAATTAAGTCTTTGGGGAAAAAAAAGCTGCATGTTTGTGTTCAGTACAGCTGCTTGAGGATAAAAACAAAAAAAAAAACCCCTCCCAAGTTAGTGATAGCCACCTTGGTCTTTGTCCTTGATGATGTGACCCTAGGAGCCCCCAAGCAATTAGTAATAAAATGTAAATGTTTCTGAAAGGGTTTTGAAGAGGAAAATTCCTTGGGAGAATTTAGAGGAAAAAGCCTGGTACAGGGCACTGGTTATCAGAGACTGGTGCTATAAAGCATCAGTGAAATTCCTAGGATAGGAAGTGAAATCTAAAACTGTATATAAAAATTAGAATGACTGACCCCAGCATGTGTGTGGGCATGTGAGGCTGGATCTCTGAAGGAAGTTGAAAAACCAATTTTGTATGTGTGTGTGTGTGTGTGTGTGTGTGTGTGCGTGAGATGATGTCAAATCAGAGTGAGCAGGTGTATTCATTTGAAATTGGCTGATATAATATGGATATAGCTCTGAGTTAAAATATAAATAATCTTAGCTGCAATAAGAAGCCTTCAATTATAGGTAAGAACATTTAATTCACATACAAAATGTCTGAGTGCTTTTTATGAACATTGTGCGAATTCTGGATACTACTGTTCAATGGGAGCCTGTGGACTCCCATTTTCTGTATTAATTCTCAAAGTGTTATTATATAAGAAACAGACTCCCTCCCTGACTTCACTGGTAACAAATCAGTTTAAATAATGGCTTATGGTTATTTTAGAGTATAATTCTCAGCAAAGTTGTAAGACTGTTAGTACTTCAAAGCTTAACATAGTCAGGATGCATATTAAATTCTCTTACTTTTTTACAAATGTGAATATGTTGCATGCATATTCATTTATGTAAAGTTTGACGGCAACAAATAAAACACACAGATAAGTTACACTCTACTTGGCTCCATTTCCTTTATTTTCTGCTTTGGAGAAACACTGAACAAAACCTGTATTCATCCAATTATAGTTCAGTAATACTGAAATTGCCTTTTATAAACTTTTTGCAATAGAGAAACATAAATATGTAAATGACAATTTTGATTTTAACTCACTACCTTTTGTCGGTTTAAGATTCTAAATGGAATGATACCATAACATTTTTATACTGAGTGACAGTAATGGGAAAAAAATGTGCCCGAAGAAAATGAGCTTAAAATAAGAAACACATTTACCTATGTAATAATCTGGCCATGTAACCTTATTATTGGGAAAAATATGAGACAAATGAGAGAATTTGTCTCAATACTACTTTGAATACAATGTTTTTCTTTCTTAAAACAAGAGCCCATATAAATGAATAACAAATCTTTGTATTTAACAATAGTTAGGCAGTACCAACTGTAAAATTACTCTGCTGTCTGGCTGTTCCTGGATATTGTGTGCGTGTTGGTTTAATCTAATGTGTATTGTTGCATAGTATCCCCAGGCACAGTCAAGTAAAAGCTAAGCCTATACAGAAAAGCCTACATTTTAAATGGGTCTTGTCATTAATGCTTTATTAATTGCCCCAGGCTACGCAAACCCCAAGCCAGGCAAGCTATAACAATATGACACATTAAGGTCAAATCCAATTCCTGCTGTGTTTTATGGAATGGACCAAATATTGAGTTAACAGCAGGAAAGGCAATTTATAGGCTTTTCTTTCCATCTCCTGATTATTCGATCTAAATTAGATAGGAATGTTTTGAAATAACGAAAACACCTTCACTGAGTAATATAAAAGAGTTTTCAATTATTTTCTATAATGCTCAAAATTATTTCCTTTAAGGTTAGAAGTACCATATAATTTTAATGACGGAACGAGGCTGCAATATAAAATGTCTTATACATAATCACTTAAAAATCAAAATTTCCACATATTTTGAAATTTAATGTATATCAACAAATAAAAGAGCCTACCTTTACATCAGAAGTATCTCTCTGACTAGTTCTCCAAGACCTTGCAACTGACGAGAAGGTTCGATCTGGATGATCAAATTTTCCATCGTTTGCATTGAGGAAGAAGGTTGTGAAAGGTTCCTAAGCAAAAAACAGAATCAGGAATTTGACCACTCGAAACACAGCTGCCCTCGTTCCTTTGTGAAACATGACTACTTTTAAAACTCTCGAAGATGGGGAAGCAGAGCAGGGTCCTAAAAAGATGCCCCCAAATTAAGGCAGTAGGAGATGCCTGTCTGGGCTTGACTAGGCCAAGGCAGCAGTTGCCAGTCTGCAACCCTGGCAGGTCATTTTGCTTCTAGTCTTCTGATCTGTGAAATGAAGGGGTTCCAGTGCTCTATGATTTTCTGGTAAGTGATTTTGCATCAATGACAATTCGTAAGTTGCATTTTTCTTTCTAACAATTAAGGCGATACATACTAACATTGCAATAAGAAAAATCACTCTGATACTGATCACTGCAGTGTGGAATTAGGTAGAGAAATGTCCACCTTAGATTACCTGTGAAAGACTACGAAAGTGTTAGTACCACCTTATGGTCTGATGATGTTTTTAAAATGCAAATCCCTGGTTAAAATCCTTCAACAGCTCCTGGGAGTGATGAGGAGAAAGTCTAAACTACTTAATTTGTTTTACAACAGCCTGTATGATCTGGAACCTGCTTAACTCTTATCTCTCACCATTCCCTTCTTCACGTTCTAAAATCATGCCACACTACTCTTGCCTCTTGTCCTTTGTATGTGATGTTTCCTAGGCCAGGTACAAACTTACCCATTTATTTCACTATTCTTTTTATCCTTTAAGATTCAGCCATGATGTCATTTTGTCCTGAAAAACTTTCCTTGCTCTATCATGGCTCTCCATTATGCTCAAATAGCAATCTGTATTTCTTCAAACATAACTACAACATTTATCACACTGCTTTTAATCGGTTGTTACTCTGTGTACATTCCCCACTATGAGTAGGTTCCGTATCTATCTTACTGTTTTATCTTCAACACTTAGAACAACTCCTGGTACACAGAAGTTGCTCAACATACAATCTGTTGAATGAAGAATAAAGTAAGTACAAAAGAGAGAAGATAAACTAGTCCTTTTTGTATTCTGTGACTATTATCTTTGGGTAACATGGTGTCTGCCATCCAGCACATGTTCCTATAGCAGAAAACTAGGAATAACTTTATTGCAATCCTAATACATTTAATTTTAATGCTTTTTTTTTTTTTTTGTAATTCTTAAGTTGGGAGTTCTCATGCTGGGAGTTCTTAGGTTGTTCTTATGTTTTTAATGTCATTAAATTTGCCTCCAAGTTTAAAAGGATTAAGTAACATTCATTCCTGCTAAGGATTCCTTAACTGCAATTATAAGCAAAGATAAATTCATATTTCCTTTTCCCTGCTTTAATTCTTCTCTCTCAAGTCTAGGACAAATGACGTGTCATTCTCAGGTTCAATAATGCTAAGAAACCTACATGACATTTTCTAAAATATTTTAGTCCTTTTTCTTTAATATGTATGCTTTAAACATTAATTCGTCCCCTTAAACTCCCCTTCTTGCCACTAATCTTAAGAGCTGGCTGTTGGGGGTAAGGGCAACAAATAGTGATCTTTCTCAATATCTCCCTGAAATTTAGTAGGGCCAGATGGCGTCAATTTTGTAAACTTGTAATATGTTGCCAATATTTCATGTTCAGTGTTGGATGAGAGAAAAGGGTGATGAAAGAGATAAGATCAAGAATGATATAACAATATACAAGTAAGGGAGACATTATCAATTCACCTGAAAATCAGACAATCATCCAAGAAGTCCATATTACTGTTTAAGATTTTAAGTGACATGAGAAACAAATAAACGTTACTGAAATTGTCAGAAAAAATTGTATGACATGTCTTTCACTAATTTATTTGCTTTTTAGATGTTTAATTCATTATTAAAAATTAGGTAGTGAAAACAATATAGCTGATCACTAAATTATATTAATTAAAATGGGGGTATAAAAATTCTAGATGTAGCAATGGTAAACCAAATAAAATATGACAGACTTAAGTTTGAATCTTGGTGGAACTATTTACCTATCTTGGGCAAGTTACTTAACCTTAAGTAACTGTGTCAAGTAACTGTCTCCATTCTTTCATCTATGTAAACTGGGAATGACAATACCTTGGGGGGAATTATGGGATTAAATAAGATTAAATGAAATAACAGAGAGAAAGCTTGATGTATCTTACCTGACACAGAGTTATAAAAATGAATGCCAGCTTTACGCACTTTACCAAAAGTATTCATTGTTGGACTTTCCACCAGACTACCAGTTCTTTAGGCCTTATTCATCTCTCTATCCCTAGCCCCAAGCACAGCACATGGCTAGTAATGTTTACTAAATGTTTGTTTAATATGCCTAAACATACATGGTATTGCTGTGAGATGGGGCTATGGTGGGTGAGAGTAAGATACGGGTTTTCTTTTCAGTACTTTACTAGTAGGTTTGACCAAAAAGTTGTATCTTCAGAATCCTCTTTATTATTGCAGGATGCTGATGTAAGGCATTTAATTTTCACTGTAGGTAGTGGGCAGAGATTAATTTAGAGGGATCAGGCTTGTCTCTAGGTTTTTTAATCTATTAAACAGATGTGAGTGAAAACCCATTTACACATGCAAAGCCGTACTTCTTATCAGCTGCTTTAAAAGCTGATCTCTACCTCAACCTAAATTATAAAATCCTGTCTAGTTTTCAACTCTTAACAAAGACATGCCAAGAATAGCACAGATGAGCTTAGTGAAAAGAAATCTTAAAGAATGATATTTATTTTCAGTAACAAAGTTATGAATGAGTCTGGTGGCACCCAAAAGCAGAGAATATTGAATTCCACATTTCAGTGTTTTAAGTAGCTTTTAAAAAGATCTGATTAACAACTGTTTTAGGGTCACATACTACATTACTGACATATATTCCCATTATTCCTGAAGGCCTCCAGCTGCTACAGTGGTAGAGTACTAATAGAAATTGATAACCTATTTGTTTATAAGTAAGTATTGATCTTTCAAGCTCTGATTACCGTGGAGATTGCTTTGTTTCCATGTGTTTCCCTTTTACCTTTAAGGCACAATGCAAAGACTTTGTTTTTCATTGGACTCATGTCTGACTAACATAGAGGATCAGGTGCTATATTAAGCTTAAGTAACTTTTATATTTATTTGCCTACCACCTGTCGATCGAGCTGTTTTCCATGTGTACCTCAACAGATTGGACATTTTACCACTATATTAGAGAAGCTTTAGGCATGGGAGATAAGACGAATAAATGAAAAAACTTGTAATTTCAGAAATTGCAATTTTGGAACTCATTAGGCTTTAAAAAGTTCAGGTTAGGTCCTGCAATATAAATGGCCAATGGCAGACTTCCTTCTCCTAATTACATCTACTCCAACGTCACTTCATATCTTCCAACCCTTTTTCAGTGATGGAAAACTAACTCACCTGGCCTGCACTGAAGAGTGCCTGTCCTTCTGTATTCTATCATACCCGTTAGTCCCCTCTGAAGACACTAACAACCTTTTTGCTTTTGGATGATTACAGATCAACTAATTCCATCGTGGACATCTAATGCTGTTCCCCTGCTGCCTCTTCTCTTTACTCAACTTCCTAATTCTTCTGTCTTACATGATTTTTGCCTAGTCATCTCGTTATAATTTTTTAAGTCATTTGCTGCTTGTAGTTCTGTTCTTTTCTTCTTTTCCTTCTCTTCATGCCATTAGAAGCCAAAACAAACCTCATTCATGGGAAATAGGTAGTGCCTGGGATATAACTATAGCAAAGAAAAGATGTATATTTGAAATGACAGGGAGCATAATAAAAATCAAAGGGAAGGGAAATAACAGCTACTAAGCACTTTTCTATACCAGGCTCTGATTGTCTAAGTTAACTGAATCCCCACTATCACCCTTCAGAGGTGATAATTATTCCCCTTTTACATCTGAGAAAATTCAAGGTCACATTATAACAAATGAAAGAACCATTATTTCTACTGGCCTTTGTCTAATTCCAGAAGTTTATTTTCTCCTATTTCTTTTCCAAGAACCAAAAGGTATCTTTTAGAATCTTCCAAAGGTTTCTACTAATTAACCTATGTGCCTACAACACACTAGGCTCTTGGTTAAGTATTCCTCATCTTCCTCCGAGTAAATGTGCATTGTCCTCAATGCATCAGTATTCAAGACAAACACAACAATATTTTATTTAAGTAGCACTATCTCTTGGTTTTGGTTACAACACTTGCAAAAAGGCTTCTACTACACATATATACTTTAAAGAATACATTGTGGTTTAAAGAGGCTTTAGGGTAAGCTTTCAAAACAAGCCATAATTTACACAGAAAGTTTCAAATTCTAGACATCACTTCCTTGGAATTATGATGAAATGTTTGCCAAATGAGTTTTGAATGAGAGGGCTGAATATACTGAATTTGGAAGGCGAACAAGTTACTGAGTGGTCAGCAAATTAGGGAAAAAGATTTAATTACTTCTGTATAGATGTTACATGTCTAGGGTAGGATGTGAAGTAAAAACATTCCAAGTAAAATGTGTCTTTTAATATTAATATCTGAAGAAACTCCAAACTCTGCTATAAGTTTATTCATGATTTGCCCAATGGCAGCTATCAGGAAAACAGTCTTTTCAGAGTCTCATATTGTAGACAAGTGATTTCACTGGTAGTCTGTTTAAAATAAAATTTTTAATTTAAAGTAATGAAGTATGCAGTTAATTATTATTTTAAAGTAATTATTATTGTTGTCATACTAGGTACATTGAAAAAAATAACAAGTTTAATGACTTTAGGTCTAAAAGGCCTAACACTTATTTTAATCTGTATTTTATTTTGTGAATAAATTCTTAGTGACACAAATTTTAACGCATTTTCTACTTCATAAAGTGCTTGGAATAGGAGTGAGGAAATCACAATTCCCTGGACCACTAGGTTAAACACTTAGTAAACCACTGGACTGATACTTTTATTTATAACCACATGACATAAGATATTTGGGCTGAGTCCCCACGGAAGCAGTCTTAGCAATCTGTCCAAAACAGTAGCCACTAGCCACATGTCACTATTGAGCACCTCAAATGTGGCTATTTCAAATTGAGATGTACTATAAATATAAAATACACTCTGAATTTCAAAGACTCAGTACCCTCCCTCCAAAAATGTAAAATGTAAAATGCCTCACTTTATATTTCTATACTGGTTACTTGTTTAAATGATAACATTTTGGATATAGCAGATTAACAAATATATTTACTAAAATTAATTTCACCTGTTTCTTTTTTACTTTAAATGTGGCTACTAGAAGGTTTAAGTCACATGGTAGTTTACACTATATTTCTGTTGTGCTGCACTGCTATAGACAAGGGCATGCGTAAGATAAATAGGTGTAGAATATTCTGGCACACCCTTGCAGAGATTCAAGTTTGAATTCCATTTTGCTGGAATAACAAATCAACTTAAGGGTAAATACTGACTTATGATTTGAGAAAGTGTTCAGCTGATTAGGGATAGATGAGGTTAACTTAAATCAGGCTGTTGATAACAAGTATCTTCGTGGAGTCACACTTGAAGAAGCCTTGTAAATCTGGCTTCAGACTAACTTGATTAGGTAAAAAAAACCAGTGAATTCCACTTTATGTATTTTAAAATACTATTACCTATATATTCTCATTTAATTCTCCCAACAACCCATTTGATAACATTTTCTCAGAAAGGACCCCTGACTTTTCTCATCCCCAAAGTACCTAAAGAGGTGTCTTGCTCCCTCCATGATGGTGGCTCACTAAGGCAATGACTGTCATCGACGGGACCTGAGGTGGTATGAAAAGGCCTCTCAGGGTAAAAATCTCTGGTTTCAATGTTTTCTAAAAATTTCTTTTGCTAACAGTTTTGGAGGTCCCTTTGAGAGTTCCATGTGGACTAACCTGATGAACTCAAATTGACTGTGTAGCTTAAGAAGTATATCTCATGGGCTACGTAAGCCCAGGTACATCTTTTCTTGGCTTCCAGGGAGGATCCTAGGCAGCAAATAGAACTCGAGCTTTAGTGCCTTTTTTTTTTCCTAGGTTTTAAAATTTACTTCTTCTGCTGACTTTTGTGTTTGTTTCTGGTTTCTGCAGAGCTAGAAAGTAATTTCCACTGTCGGCAGTAATGATTGAGAATTTGGTTTTGGTTTTATGGTCTGATCATTTGGTGATCAGATAATCTAATCAATTAGTTTTTTTTGTATTCTTCTCTGTTTGCCTGTTTGTGAGTTCAAATCAATTAAGAGCATATTTTATGTCCATTATAAAGAAAGCTGCTCTTTTGAGATTTTGACAGGTAAATTTTTGTGTCTTTGTTTAGTTTTGACCTATGGCTGAAAATGCAGGATGGAAGTTATTAGCTCTTCATGTGTCCGTGTATCTGGAATTTGAAAAGCATTTGCCTCTTGTGAGTGTGAAGTATTTTCCTACCTCTGGAATTATTATCACCGAGAAACTAAAGATGCTCTGTTCTGATTGCTTTATAGAGATAAAGAAGCACTGATATAAATCTAATATTCTCAAAATTAACAGAAAACTTAAAAATAGAATTTCTATACCTAAAAGTTCTGGATTTAAAAAGTATTTCTTAAGAAACTTAGAAGTTTCTTAGGAACATTTTAATGAAAGAATCCAAGTTCACATAATTAAGGTGAATGTTGGGATACATTAGACAGATTAAATAACTTTGGTCTAAAAATAGTTTTATGTCTTTTCCTTTAGTTTATCATTACAGAGTTTATTTTTAAAAATAAGACCTGGGTTTGTTCTCTCAAAAAACTAGTTAGTCCAGACTTTCTTAACATCTTATGCTGGTATAAAATTATGAAAGAGATAAAATTTGTGCTCAATTAAACAATCATAATTCTGACAAAATTTTTCTTAACAAAAATAATTGTTTGTAGTTTGTCACCTATCAGTGGTTTTCAAGTTACTTAAAATATACTCATACTAGATTTCTGTAGAATGTTTATTTTTTGCCCATAATGGAGAGAATGTTTAAGGAAGACCTACAAACTAGAGCTGTCATTTAGGTTTACGGAAAAAATATTTTCAAAGATAGGAGATGCAGTTTCATATACTCTGCTTTACCAATGTGTTTCGAGGGCACATCAGCCTCGTACAATAGACTAGTCTGAGGTGTATCTTAGTAAGGGGGAGAAAAAAATGATTAAGAGATTTAATTTAGCATTCTAAGTACTCCTCAGTCACTTTTAGTGCTCCTATCTAGACCAGAATGGAGAAGGCAAGAATAAAGGAAAGAAGTTTGTTAAGAGCCTTTGCAATAATCTAGGTGAGAGGCAATGGGAACCTAAATTAAGGAAAGTGCCAGAGTTAACAGAGAAAAGGAGACAGAGATACTTAGTTGGTAGAATCTGTAGATGTCTGGTTAGATGTAAGAGGTTGGAAAAATAGAGACAATATCTAGGCAAGCTTCCCTATTTCTAGATTGGGCAGTTGAGTGAATAATCATGGCATTTAACCACAGCAGGTTCATGAGGGAGATGAGGAGTTAATTTTTTGAAATGCTGCTTACGGGACTGTGAGACATTCAGGTAGAAATATCTAGTGGGCACTTGGAAATACAGGTCAGGAACCCATGAGAAATGTTTGCAAAGAAGATAGAAGCTGGAAACCACTAGCTTATAACTGAATGACACAGCCCAGCTGAAGTATAAAGAAAAATCCTGGGGAATAGGAACATCAAGGAAAAAGACTCTGAGCAGGAGACTGACCAGAATAGTTAGGATGACAGGAGGAAAACCAGGAGAGGATATTGTAAGCGGAACCTTAAAAGAAAATTTCAAGGAGAGAAGATGAGCAATGGTGTGAAATGCAAGAGACACGACAGGTAAGAAATGGGAAACTCTATCTGCGTAATATGTGACCTCCCCCAAAACAATTCAGTAAAGTGGTGGGTGTGGAATTGGAATCAACCAGGCTAAAGACCAAATGGGAGGTGATAAAGCAGAGGGAACACATACAGTGAGTTGCAGGACAGCAGAGGTTGTGCTTTCAGGAATCTGACTAGGTGGGGGAGAGAGACAGGAAAGAACTGCAGAGTGGGCAGGGGCTGGCAGGAGGCTTTTTTTTTTTAGATCAGTGAGACTTGAATATATTTATGTCTTAGGAGAAAGGGAAAAGTAACAGAAAGAGGTTTTCAAAACATTTGGAAACTGGTTTTAAAACATGCTGCCCAAGAAGCAAGAATGAGAGGGCTGGGGGAGAGTAAGTGCCAGTGTGTGTCATTTGTGAGAAAGGAACAGTGGGTATTAAGGATGCACTCCAGGGCTAGGCATGGTGGCTCACACCTGTAATCCCAGGGCTCTGGGAGGTGAAGTGGGAGGAGTACTTGAGCCCAGGAGCTCCAGACCAGTGTGGGCAACAAAGTAAGATCCCATGTTTAAAAATGATAGCCAGGCCAGGCGCGGTGGCTCATGCCTGTAATCCCAGCACTTTGGGAGGCTAAGGTGGGTGGATCACCTGAAGTCTGGATTTCTTGAGAGCAGCCTGACCAACATGATGAAACCCCATCTCTACTGAAAATACAAAAATTAGAAGGGTGTGGTGGTAGGCGCCTGTAATCCCAACTACTTGGGAGGCTGAGACAAGAGAATTGCTTGAACCCAGGAGGTGGAGGGTGCAGTGAGCCGAGATTGTGCCGCTGCACTCCAGCTTGGGTGACAGAGTGACACTCCATCTCAAAATAATAATAATAATAATAATAAAATAGCCAGGCAAAGTGTTGCATGCCTGTAGACCTAGTTACTCAGGAGGCTGAGGTAGGAGGATCCTTTGAGCCCAGGAGTTCAAGGCTGCAGTGAGCTATGATAGTGCTACTGCACTCTAGCCTCAGTGGCAGAGTGAGAGATCCTGTCACTGAAAAAAAAAAAAAAAAGGTATGTACTCAATTTACTGGTTTGGTTTAAGCTCAGAACACCTAGCATTAGATAACTATCTTCCTAATCCAATTTTGCAAATGAGACAACTCATTAAAAAATTTCATTTCTTGCTAGTTTGGAATTTTTAATTTCTACTTCATTGGTCTCTAATCTTTGTTTAAGACAAATGACAAGTGTATTTGATTTTTGTTTAATTTACTTATGTTAAAAATTTTAAGGTATTAAAGGCAAACTAACTCAATGAAGATACTCACAATTCGAACAAGCCAGGATAAAGTGGACGTTGCTGTTGAATAATGGGTATTATAATGGTAGGGTGGGCTTTGGTCATCTTCCCATGTCTCATAACGCTCTGCATAAAACACAGCTCTCTTTGGGTTCAAAGCACCAATTGGCTATTAAAAGAAAAACATATTTTGCTTAATACAGTCATACTAGACATCCGAGATAATAAATCTTCATACTTTCAATATTTCACTGTTAATTCAATTTAGCCACACAGCATAAATACATTATTTTGTGTTCTATTTTTAACCATACTGGATGTTGATATTAATTACAAATTATTTCACTGGTTAAAAACCGCCCAAGAGGATGATTCATAGTACAAACTTTCTAGACTTTACTAACAGCTTTTGTAAACTAGATAATCAGAGGCGATCTACTTTAAACTGTTAAGGCCACATCAACAGTTTCGTTATTTTCCTTCTACTTAATAAGCTACACAATAAAAATTTAGCTTGGAATACAGGAAATCCAATGGGGAGAAGGTGAAGGGATTGACCATTTGACAGCCATATTAGTGAAAACCTTGTCTTAACAGCCAGTTACCCACAGTGTGAAAGACAGCCCTCCATATGGAACCCTGATGGAATGTTAGTCTCATTCTGTTAGTATACAGATGGAACAACTATCCTTTTTATTGTTAAACCACACACCTAAAGGTGATGGAATAATCCAGGAAATTCAGATTCCCTGGAGAGCATTTTGCTGAGGCCACTAAGACCTCTCCTGTCAGTACCACCACCCTATTTACTGACTATGATGCTAATCTCTATAGAGGAGTATACGGATTTCTTCAATAAAGCATGTGCTAATTGCATCATGGTCTCAAAATTTCAGCACATCTAATCATCAGGAATTTCCAGCATACCATCTTCAAGATTTCAAATAGCAAACTGCCTTAGCTTAAGTTTTTGTCTGATTTTGGATTAATGGTATACAGAGTCCATGCTTATGGTATCAAATAAGCACATTATTTTGACTTAGGTTGCATACTATAAAAATAAGTATGTTTATAGAGAAAACAAAAGAAGGGTACTAAGTACAATATCTAACTACCTTATTTCAAAATTTAATATTTTTAATTAACTATGAAGATCCCTCCAAGGCTTAATTTCAACAAGAGAAGTAGTTGAAAATTAGTGTTTCAATGGGGCACGTAATGTTACACAAGAGAGAAAGATTCATTTATAAATGCTTATGAGCCTTTTCTTTTGGCCTCAGGAGACTAATTCAAATAACACAATGAGGTCAGCAGTAAAAAGTCTGTTAGAATTTCCATAATAAACTCTTATTTGCAACGGTGCTTTCCTGAATATTTAAATTATTCGTAAATTATGTTCATTTTTTGTTAACTTTAATTATGACTTAACAAAGACTCAACAATTTGTTTATATAAAAGTTGTATTTTTCATGCACAGGAGTGTTAATATTTCAAAGTTCCTAAACTTTTTGTCTTTATTTTGTAAAACAAAGTATGATAGTATAAAAATTTAGATTAAAAAAAAGTTCTAAGATTTAAACTTTATTGTATTAAATTTCATTAATTATCTCTCAAATCTCTTTAGATAGATATTAAAAAAGGCAATGTAATTTTGTTAAACATTACATAAAATCTTAATAATATTTAAAACAAGTACATAATTACATTTTTGGTAAAAGAGTAGTTGTTATAAAGTGAAATGAATGTAAGGTCTGTTAGGGAATTGAAGTAATGAGTTTTCATTTAAAACT
This sequence comes from Ateles fusciceps, assembly GCA_036589455.1. Lineage (NCBI taxonomy): Eukaryota > Metazoa > Chordata > Mammalia > Primates > Atelidae > Ateles > Ateles fusciceps. The sequence continues at coordinate 1,106,441 of JAZHEH010001878.1, forward strand.
ACCTACATATTTATACTTTACTAGATGTTCAGATATGTTTTTCTAATTCAGTAAGCATATTTTTCAAAGCACTGAAAATGTTTAATACTTTGCTCTGTCATGAATATGCTAATAGACCTTTCACCTGCATAAAATGTCTGTGCAATCCCTAAGGACTGACCTTATCTGATACTGTTTGTCCTGTAAAATCTCACAAAACATTCTTTAAAAAGGAGCATGGCTCATCCTCTAATCTCTTCCAGTCTTACACTACTGGAAAAGGAAAAGTAAATACTTATTTTTTGATTTTACTCGCTTCATCAAAGTCATTTTATTAGAGTGTTTTACAGAATAATACTTCGTAGGCAACAGCTGCACGGTATTAAAGTCTGTATATGCCTCCATTAGTAACTTCTTAAAATATATTTATAATTTTGAATTTTTATCTAATGTAGTTAGGTATGACATTTATGAAACATAATGTAAGTGATTTGCTTTGTACTTGCTATTTTTCTATCATTTCGCTTCTAATAGTTAAATAGCAAAAAATCATTTGAAAGCAAAAAGCTTCAAAATGTTTGTTTAGGGAAGTGAGAATTTTGTCATAGATGACATATTTTCTTAAGAGATCCTAAAAGATATCCTATCTTATCATATTTATCCATCTATCAATCAATTACCTACTTACCTACATACTGTCAAGGTTGTAAGTTTGCTGTCCTTTAAAAATTTTAGCAAATACTGGAATGTCAATATCATTTGATTTTGGCAGATGAATATGGTAAGAATTCTGGTCAAAAGGTAAGGCTACATTCAATAAATTTATAAATTTACTTTGCAATATTTTTCAATTTTCATCAGTTATTATATCAATAAATAGTTTCCTTTTCTGTCAAACAGTGGGCATTTGGAAACAGTGACTTCTGTGCTTTTTTGGTGTTACCATATAAACAAAGGTTTAACTGAAAGTTTAAGAAAGTTTAAAGCCTGTTTTTAGATTTATTGCTGTTTTGTCTTTTTTATTTTTTATGTTACAGGTGAACACTGTAACAAATAGGAAAAAATGGTGCAAAAAGATAATGCAAAATGAAAAATAAAATTTCTATCCCTATACAACTTTATTATTATAATTCAGTTTTAAAAACTGCTAAAAAGCCCACGTAACTTGCAAAAAAGCACTATTTCCAACATGAAAGAATCAAAGGAGTGACTAATGTATAAAAATTTGCATCTTATAAAATTTGCAGGAAATTACATGTGTAGCATTAGGGATGTCCACATGAAACACTACTGTAGTTATTGAAGAAATAATGTTGAGAATTTCCTCTACTCTTATGACTCAATTTCCCTGATTTGACCACCAAACACAGAAATCTGTCTCAAACTTCAGTGCTACAAAAAGGCTGGTTTCCCCCCCCCAAAAAAAAAAACAAAAAAAAAACTTTGTGACTTTATTAAATGAAACAAAAATCCTACCGGATGTTTGTGGGGATTTACCTGGTCTTAAGACTCTGAGAAATACTACTGAAAATAAAATTGTTTAAATGTGCTTACTCCAATGTTTCTCTTTATTTTTTTTTTATTTTTTTACAAGAATCATATCTCTCTTTCATTTTTAAAAAAACTGTTTAGATGCAATACCTTAGATGGTACTTTGAAAAATTCTGGTATGTATTTGCTGTGTATTTCTGAGTGCTAACTTTTTCTTTAGTTTCATTTTCCTATTTTCCCTTTCTGTCCTCTTAGCGATGCTCTATCAATATTCTTCTATCTTTTTAAACCTTACACATTGTACCAAGTCCTTTTCTTAGAACAGGTATAAAATATATAAATTTAATAAGCAAAACTGACTGACAAAAATTATATAAATAAAACAAACTGGATAAATGGTATTATATGAGACATCAGAAGGACTTTTAGAGATCATAAAATCTGAGCACAGAGCTAGATTGATTTCAATAAATAAAGATAAATAAATGTGGATTGATGTGATGAATGGTCAATGTCACCAAAGTAGATTATAATTTTCAAGAAAAAATAGTTGTCAAGGAGAAATCACAGGCCTAGTTAAAGCAATGTCAATAACACTGAATTCTAATACATGATAAAAAACTGAAAATGATAATCAGGTTCATGGTACTAGGATTCTACTATTATATAGGTTGAGCATCTTTAAAAAATTTGACATCCAAAATCCTCCAAATTCCACAACTTTTTTGCAAACATGACACCATAAGTGAAAAATTCCACACATACATACTTAACACAAACTTTGTTTCATGTATAAAATTGTTAAAAAAAAAAAAAAAACCTGTATAAGATGACCTGCAGGCTATATGGAATACGGTGTATATAAAATGAAATAATTTTTTGTTTAGACTTGGGTCTGTTCCCAAGCTATCTCACTGCATATCTGCAAATATTACAAAATCTGAAACAATCTAAAGTCTGAAACACTTCTGGTCCCAAGCATTATGGATAAGGCATACTCAAATTTGCACACATAAAATGTTCAAGAGTTCACTGCTGCTATTATAACTACTAATGATACTATATATATTTGTATAACATATTGTCATTACATCCATTTTCTAGACTGATTTCCATAAGTCTCTGAGGTCAGCAAGGCATTCATTATGGACCTAATCTCATGATGAGGAAACAGGTACCTGGGTCTCCACATTTCACACTATTGCACTGCTTTTTCATTGCTAAGTAAGAAATTATGATCTTAATGTGACTTTATTTTTTAATAGGATGAAATCTCACTGTACTACCCAGACTGGTCTCGAACCCCTGTCCTCAAGTGATCCTTCTGCTTTGGCCTCCCAAAGTGGTGGTATTACAGGTATAAGCCAGTACGCCTGCCCCTTCACGTGACCTTTTTCTTTCATAACTGCTTATTTAATTCCTCATTCATTATAGATCCAAAGAAATGGAAGGCTACATTGAGGTCTACTTGACCAAACCTCTTACAGATGAGGACACTGAAGAAAAGTCAAATGAAGTTGCTAGTCAGTGGCTAGACGTTCCACAGAACCAGATGCAGCTCTGTGCTAGACACATATAGCTAGAAGCTGGGTACATTTGACTGATGTGTCTGGCTTCTAACAATAGTTTTTAGCTATCTCAATATTTTTAAGACATCTAAACTTCTAACACATCTAAGTTATCTTGTTATCTTTTGTAATCAAGGGCTTGAAAATCCTTAGAAGAACTTTGAGATTTCTTATCTTTTTTTTTTTTTGGTCATGAACTATCTGACATCATTCTGAAAATTCTGTTATGACAACACGGAAATCATATCTACAGACACCTCTGTGCTCAAGTAAATTCCTGGCCTCCCTTTTTATCTGACTAAGGAACTTCAACTCATTCTTCTGGAAGTTTTTCAAATTGCATCTGTAAAGCCTTACATGACACCATCTGGTAACAGGCAACTTTATAACCTTTTTAACCCAGTAGTAGCCATTTGAGGAAATTCCCTGTCTTTTATTCATCTGTTTATTCTTACACCTACAGTACCTGAACCTTTTAAAGTAAGCAATAAATGCTAAATGAATGAAGACTGATTAATCCAATTATATAATATTATATAAAATTTCTATGTGGAAATTTTAGAAATAAATTTTATGCAAAAATCAAGACATAACAAAGTGAAAAATATTCATAGCCTATAAGATAAAGAGCTAGTTTCCTTAAAAATGTGCTCTTACAAATCAATGAGAAGCTAATGAACAATCTAATTAAATAAATGAGGAAATGATGTGATGAATAGGCAATTCACAGAATAATGAATACCAATTTCCTACAGATATAAGAAAAAACAGTACCAGTTCCTACAATGTAATGGATATCTATTCTTTTTTCTGTTAGCATTCATTATGCCTTCTTCCTCTGTGAACCATTCCTTCCCCCACTCTTGTTTTACCTGGTGCAGGTGAGCTGACCTCCTTACCTGACTCCCTGGGTGGGCATGGGATCTAGACCTGTCAGTCACAGTATTTTATTCATAGTACTATGACTGCTGCAGAAATGGGCACATGATTCAACTTGATTGGATAAAACTTTGCTGCAACTGTCTGATAAAAAGCTCCCTTTTACTGGCGGGGTTACAAAGGCGTCATTACTGTAACACAGGGAAGCCTGTTTGAGAATGAAGCCAATGTAGAAAAGTAACACAGGTGTGGATCCTGATAACTCCGGTGAGCACTTGGATCCTGTTTTCCTGAACTGACCCATCCCTGGATTTCTGTTATATGGGCTAATAAAATGTGTATTTTAAATTAAAGCCAGTGTAAGTTGACTTTCTATTACATGTGATCAAAAGTCGTAAGTACACTCACAATTGTTAAAATGTCAAACAAAAACTATTTTTAATGACTAGATGGTCAAAAATTATTAAGTTTCATAATACACAGTATTGGCCAGAGTATAGAGGAAAACATGGTATCTCATAATGCTGTTGGCAAATAAATCAGTATAAATTTCTTGTGGGCAAAATTGGTAGTATTTTTTAAAAATTCATGTAGTTTTGATCAAGTAATTCTACTTTGTATAATTTATTTTTTGAAGAATATACACGAAGTATATCAGAAGTTGTTTCTGGGCAGTGAGAATGAGGAGACTTTAGTCTTCCCTTTATACTCCTTTTTTACTGTTTAATCATGAATTTGGTTTATCTCATAGAATTTTTCATGGCTTTTGCAATTATGTGACCCAGAAATATTTTTCACATGTGAACATTTTAACTCTGATAAATTTAAATTAACTATAATAACTTTATATCTTGGCTAGTAAATCTTATTGACCAAATATTTCCAAATATAAATTTTTATTATGAGCCGGGGCTGTAGTTCACACCTGTAATCCCAGCACTTTGGGAGGCCAAGGCAGGCAGAGCCCTTTGAGGTCAGAAGTTAGAGAGCAGCCTGGCTAACATGATGAAATACCATCTCTACTGAAAATACAAAAATTAGCCAGGTATGGAGGTGGGCACTTGTAATCCCAGCTACTTGGGAGGCTGCAGCAGGAGAAATGCCTGAATTCGGGAGGTGGAGATGATAGCGAGCCAGCATTGTACCACTGCACTCCAGCCTGGGTGACAAAGCGAGAAAATGTCTCAAAACAAAAAACAAAAAACAAAAAACCCAAAACCTTCTATTATCAATCTTCACTGATATTTGAATCAGCATACATCAAAACCTTACTAGTTACAAGGAGTTAAATGACAACATGAGGAACAAAAAGACAATCCAGAAGCTGTTTATTATATGCCAATGCCTGGCATATAATAAACACATGCAAAATATTGGCTGTTGTTATTATGTTCTATAAGATAACTGGCATGTCCTCTTAAATGAGTCAATATCATTAAAAAAGGGAGGAGGGTAGTAGGGTGGCTGGGAGCGTTTCTAACCTTTAGACAGATAAGACAGAAGAATCAGATATACTGTGTGGTTGTTGACTGAATCCTAGCTTAAGCAAAACAATTTTTAAGACACATGGGAGATAATTAGAAAACCCTGATTATAGGCACAGTATTACATAATATTAGGGAACTGTCATAAGTTTTGTTAGATGTAATCATGGTGATATGATTATATGGGAAAATACTATTTTTCATACTGAAATATTTAGGGGTAAAGTATGATTAATTTGTTTAAAAATACTTCAGTAAACCAATAAAAGCTAAACTGTCCATAATTATAACAGGTAGGTATTGGTTAATGGTTGTTATTGGTACTTTTTCTTTGTTTAAAAATTTTCATAGTAAAGTTAAAATCCATTAAAATAGAGTACAAAAACAAGCAAAACCTTTCCAATCAATCCAAGTCTTTCCTATGTTTTGGGTTGTTCTAAATAAGAATGCTTTAAATGAGTTAAAAATTTGTTTCTCTAAAATATGTTAAAATTGTGTTCTCTTAAGCGTGGACTAAACATTACCTTTGCATTTTTATACTGTTAATTGGCTTAATGTGGCCTTTGGTCATCAGATAAACTTCAGCAAATCACTACACAATTTTCAAATATATTATTAAGGAACAGAACCTGAAGTCAAGAAACATTATCAAAGAGAGGTATTAAGATTATATTTTTCTATTAATTGAATCCATTTCTTTTTATACTTTTTCATAGGGTGAAACTGAGTATATTATGAAGAAAGATCATCTTTGATCTAAAGTTGCATTTTGATTAGCAAAATCTATTAGCACTTGGCTGGGCGTGGTGGCTCACACCAGTAATCCCCGCAGTTTGGGAGGCTGAGGTGGGTGGATCACCTGAGGTCAGGAGTTCGAGAGCAGCCTGGCCCACATGGTGAAACCCTATCTCTACAAAAAAATACAGAAATTAGCTTGATGTGGTGGCGCAGTTACCAAATAATAGGTAACAAATGAAAGAAAATCATAGCTACTGAGGAGGCTGAGACAGGAGAATAGTTTGAACCTGGGAGGTGGAGGATGCAGTGAGCTGAGATTGTGCCACTGCACTCCAGCCTGGGTGACAAGAGCAAAACTCTGTCTCAAAAAAAAAAAAAAAAAAAAATTATTAGCATGATTTTTTTAAATTTAATTTTTTGTAGAGACAGGGTTTGGCTATATTGATCAGGTTGGTCTCAAACACCTGGCCTCAAGCAAACCTCCTGACTCGGTCTCCCGGAGTGTTAGGATTACAGGCATGAGCCACCACATCCAGCTTTAAGCACTTTCATAGGAAAGTTAGTCCCACATAGGACCCACGGCTTTGGAAGTGTGGAATGGCTCACTGACTGCATTTCTTTTGACTCCTCTGCTCATATCTGACATGACTGTCCATTGTGCAGGATATTTTAAAAGATTACATTCTTGTTGGGTAATAGGGAGAGTTTTTCTTTTTTCTTTTTCTTTCCTTCTTTCTTTATTATTATTATTATTTTGGTAGCATATAAAAACTGCCAGGGCATTTAGAAGAGGTGGAGGGCATCTAGAAGAGAAATTAATCACTAGCTTTTTTTTTTTTTAAGAATATCCTACCTATGTATTATGGAGAAATAATAGGTAACAAAGGGAAGAAACGCAATCTATATAACCAGTGCAATTCATCATAGCATTGTGAGTGTAAAGCAAGAAAATCCATGTAAGATGCTTCGGACGATGCCTGGCATATAATAAACACATGCAAAATATTGGCTATTATTGTTATCATTGTCCCAGGATAATTCCTAAGAAAATTAGTTTTATATATCTTAGTGAAAAGTAAACACTCTCACCTACAAACAGTGGAGCATCTTAAATCTTCATGTGTCTGTTCTAGTTTTCCAGGTATTAAGTAGAAGCATAATGATGGGGCTACAAATTAGTTTCAAGATTACTTCTAACTGCTTAATATTCTGTTTCAGTGGGAAAGAAAGGTTAAAGGAGACCGAGTTTGGCCTAGTTTTGCATGATAATGCTGTGGTTTAGATACAGAGGTGACATGTGGCTGGTGAAATGAAAATGCATAAAGTGGGCTCTCTTTCCTTTCCACAGGTAGGATTCTTCTAAGAGCACTAGACAATGTTCCTGCTGTTTTCAGTTTCTTCTTTAGCAGCCTAAAATTTTCAAAGTGGAACAGGCTCTATAGGATTTTTTCCCCCCTGTCTTTCTCTGAAAGGGTGATTCAGCTGGCTAAGTGGGAAGGAACAAGAAAACAGGATAAGGAGACAGTTAGTGTAAGCAAACAGAGCCTAGGACTGGTCTGGAAGTTCTGTATAAATCCATAAATCTCCCTGTCACCCTATTACATCTCCAACAAGCAACAGTGGAGATACAAACAAACAAACACACACACACAAAAGCACTTCACTATTTCTGGTTACCAGTGTCTGTGAAGTCTGCCTTTTTAGCTGTACTTTTCTTGGTTCTTCCTTTCTTTCAATTAGAAGGAAAATAGCTTAATATGTCACTGGGTAAACCAAACAATGACTGTAACTTCTAAAAGGTACAGACCAAATCTGACTGCCTTTGTATCTCCAGTGTCTGGCACAGAGTAGGCTGGCAATAATGCTTGTGTAATGAAAGAATGCATGAATGAATAAAGTATTAATTTAAATAAACAAATATCCCAGGAGTTTAAAACAGTATCCAAACACTGCCAATCAATACCTTGTCCTTAAAGTAAGAGTTCCCCCTTGGCACTGCCATAGAAGCAAGTCTAACGAAAACAATTTTCAACATACTGTAGGTTATATGTTAAGGCAGTATTCAACATACATTGAAACAAACATTTTAAATTTGGCAGCAGGGTTATCTGGCAGATGGTATGTAATTAAATTCACACATTCACACTTTTATCTTTTAGTTTGATATCATCCTAACTACTAACATACCTAGTTTTGCCCATACTTCATGTTTTGTTGTTTAAAATTAAGCATTAGGTAGATTGATCATAATCAAGTAAATGGAATTAATTTCATTTTAGATGTTGTTAACTTATGGTGAAAAAGAAAGATAAAGTAACCATAGAAACTTGCTCTAGTGGAGGCTGCAGTGAGCCAAGATCGTGCCACTGCACTGCAGCCTGGGCAACAGAGGGAGACTCCGTCTCAAAAACAACAGCAACAAACAACTTGCTCTAGATTGCTGAGTCGTGCACTCCCCCACCTAACCAACATAAACTCTTTCCTGTGCGGTATGTAGACATTTGGCAGTATCATATCAAGGGTGGATGGTTGAATAGTATTCACACTTCAGTGCATCCATTTGCATTATCACATTTCAAAGCCTCAAGGCATTATCACTTCCTTTTATTAAGTGGCATAATAATTTGGGAAAATGGTTATGCTTATCATCATCTGTCAGTCAAACAACTCCTGTGTTAACAAAATATATTTTTTCCACTCGATGAATGGGTGTGTGATGTGATGTCTTATGTTCATGTCAATATTAGTAGGACTTGGCTTTGTGATGAAACTATTTCACTTATCAGAGGGCATGACTGGGAAATAGGAAAATTCTATTTACACTTTAATGAGCAGAGACTGTACTTCACGTCAAAGTCATGTAACCACTATTATTTAAGAGTCAAGTTCATATGAGTATATGTAAATAACTGAAGCACTATCATATTTATGTTGTAAGACAGATTTCACCACAAGGTCACATCTCCATAAGGAATATCTATGTAAATGAGGTGGGGGGAGGAAATCGCTATACCTACTGTTGGTTGGTGTTGAAAAGATAGGTCAAAGACAGATTGTTTCATCTGCTGTCCCTCATGTCAAACAATAAACATAGCCTCTAACCTGTACACATAATAAATACAACCTGAACCTGTGATGTCTAATCAAATGAGAGGTCTAAACACTCTTTCTGATAAAGAACTTTTTTATTGCTCCTGTGCTCTTCAACTGTTCAATTAAGTGGGCCAAAGAACGAGTAAGAATATTATAAATATAAAATATGTCAGTCTAAATAAATATGCATGTAAAATTCTAATAATCATTTAATTTAACCTTAGTGTTTGATGTTACAGTGTTGGTAACTGTATAATTTAAACAGATAATAAAACAGAATTATTTATTGCATTAACAATATTTTATTAAATGGCATTACTTTTTAATTTTATTAGAATAAAAAATAAATCAGAGGAATCAAATAATCTTTCACTAGATTTCTGTCAATCATACCAAAGATAGTGAACTCTCAACAGACCATTAAGGAAATTTGCTTTGTCGCTGTCACTCACTGAATGCCACTTGTGTGTCAGGCATTATACTAGGTGCCTTAGCTACTTTACGGTGTTAAAATCTTTCAACAACCCTATTATGTAAGTATTTGTGTGTTTACTTTAAAGATGAGAAAAAAAAAGTTCAGAGATTTTAGAAAACATCTTAAGTTTGCACAATACGTGACAGAGAAACATCTGAGCAAGGCCTACATTCTTTTCATGTTCCAGTTACAACCTCTTGATTTTTTTTCCCAACCCCTATTATTGTTCAAGCCAATTTCAGCTGGGTTTCCTGAAACTTTCATTCAACAGTTTCCTAACTGATACAACACAGAATTTCATGAAGCCTGTGTAATGTGGTGGTATAAAGAAAGAAAATAATTTTTTTTTTGGCATTGTACATTTCATAGTTTCTTAATTCTTTTCTATACCAAAGAATATAAAAATTATTTGGGGTACCACACATGTATTGAAACAAATTCTAGAATTATTCACTGCCAAGAATTATTACTTGGATCAGAACTCCCAGTGTATGTTTAGAAACAACTACTTTTGTTGTCAGAGATCTTTTAGAATGTTTTTGGTTATAGCATTCAAGTATTTCAATTCTTCCTTGAGCTTCTGAAGAGTAAGAAACTCTCTATTAAAATTTTCATTTGCAGTATTGCTTATAACTAAAAGAATTTCATGTGCTTCTTAGTGGACATCTCTTCATTGTGATAATATTCCACTATAGAAGTTTTTCCTTCCAATTATATTATTATACTTCAAATGTCATTTTCTCATTAGGCATATAATAAGATATATTTCATACATTAAAATCTTATTTATTAATGGATTTTATACAGGATGGTCTCAGGTTTCTAGCCCATTTGTAAGAAGTGCCTATTAAGAAATTCAATGAAGCATGGAAACAATGCACGAGTAATTTATTAACATATCAAGAGGCTTTAATTTGCTAACATTTTCCTATCATGCTACGGTGACAGAATAGAAAGAACAAATTGCTAAAGCATGGAATATAGTAAAATTGGAAGAAAAGCTATCTATCTTTTAAGAGCTCATGGATTCAACTGTTCACAGCATGAAGAATTACATGCTTAGAAAACTACAGTTTACAGTCACATTGCCCAATTTATTTAGGCTCCATCTGTTTACCTGTATTATTTATTTAACACTATATAAAATTAGAAGAGCACATGTGAGGCACAAAAGGAAAAGCTCTGCCAAAGGAAATACGCATTATACAGATCAGCTTAAAAACCCTGAAGTAGGCTGGGCACTGTGGCTTATGTCTCTAATCCCAGAACTTTGGGAGACCGAGGCGGGTGGATCACGAGGTCAAGAGTTCAAGACTGGCCTGGCCAACATAGTGGAAGTCTGTCTCTACTAAAAATACAAAAAAATTAGCTGGGCGTGGTGGCAGGAGCTTGTAATCCCAGCTACTCGGGAGGCTGACGGAGGAGAATTGCTTGAACCTGGGAGGTGGAGGTTGCAGTGAGCTGAGATTGCACCACTGCACTCTAGTCCAAGCAACAGAGCAATACTCTGTCTCAAAACAAACAAAAAACAACCTTGCAATGTTATATCTTCAGTTCTGTAGAAAGAGTGACTTCCTCATTTAATTTATCTCACTTTTCAATACATGGATAAATGAAAAAAATCTACGATTACCAGCGAATATTTGACCAGATGCCTTCTATAATCCGTACTAATCATAACGAATGCCACATTTTCTTTGGCTGGGCTAGCGTTTCAAGAACATTTGAGTCCAAACGTCTCAGCATAGCGAGACTGTACTCCCCCAGTGAGGTACAGTCCCCACTATACCTATCTCGTAAGTGCTGGCCTCTCATATTGCTGTTAACTAACTGAATTTTCATTTTTGCTCTGGGCTGAACTCCCTCCAAGGGCTGTGAGTATGTCTGCTTTATTCACTCCTGTATACTCTTTTGCTTGTAGAGTGCTTGACATATATAGCAGCACATGTGTGATAAATATCTGTTGAATGAACAACTGAAAGAATGAATAAATAAGAGAAAAAAAGGAGTTTTGGTCTATAAGTTTCCTTTACACACAATATCCCAGTTGATTTCAAAGAAAAGAACTTCCTTCCTTGTTTTAAAAACAATACAGTAGTCATAATAGTTGTCATTGTATGAGGTTTTAATATACTACCTGAGAATCTATACTCTTGAGTTTTTATTGGATATATATATTTTATAATGTCTACTGTAATGGCGATTCAATTAATGTTAAATGAAAGTACATGCAGATAAGATTTTGTCAAAGAACTAGTTTAAAAGTTTTCATCCTCACAACAATAAGTTAGTTTGGTTTTGTTTTACACCCCAAAATTACACTTCAACCTTGGCAAGTCATGCATACCATTCAATCATTCTCATCCACTATGGATGTAGTAGCATATATTTATCAACATTATTTGAAATACAATTCAAAGCATATGGCCTATATCAATGATTCACCACTCTATTATTGTTGTATACATAGCAGTAGCTAATACTGATGTGCCTGGCACTATTCTAAGTTCTTTATACTTAGAATCATTCCACACAACATTGACCACTCCACACAACCCTATTATTGATGTCTCATTACATAGGTGAGGAAATTAAGACCAAGAGAAACTAATACTCTTGTCTAAGACTCCACAGCTGGTAAATGGCAGAATTAGGATTTGAACATAGGCAGTCTAGCTGCAGAAGAGTCCTGTTCTTAAACACTATGGGTTGAGCATCCCTAATCCAAAATTCTGAAATCTGAAATGCCCTAAATCCAAGTTTTTGAGCACTGATGTGATGCTTAAAGAAAACACTCACTGGAGCATTTTGGATTTTGGATTTTCAGATTAGGGATGCTCAACTGGTAATTATATAATGTATATATTAATATTTTAAAATCCAGAAAAATCCAAAATCCAAAACACTTCTGGTCCCAAGCATTTCAGATAAAGGATACTCAACCTGCATGTATTGTCTCTTACACAAATCTCTCTAAAATATCATACTTTATTTTTAATTTTTGGGGGGGACTAATCTTATTATTTAGATAATCTATAACTAGATTTGTTCCTGAAAGGCAGGCTGCATGAATTACAATGCTTCTATGTACCTGATCTTGAATAATTTAGTTACCTGAATATGGTAAATAGTTAAAAATTTTTGTTTGATTGACTCACATTGAAAAAATTACTATATTTGCAAGCATATTAGAATTCATTTGCTAGCAATTTATTTCTACCAGTTGTGTGACTCTCAGTAAAATGCTGGGCTAACTGATCTTTTCCGTCCCTTTAACAACTATAATACCATGGCTAAAATTAGCTATGAGCTACCAACTAAAATTTGATAGGAAGAACTAGAGACTGGATGACACATAAGAACATGGAAAAACTCGTAAACAGTCTTCAAAAGAGGCTAAGAAATATTCCATGTGTAACAATATCTAGCTAATAGGAAGTGCTTCTCTGTGCCAAGCACTGTTATGTTTTACAAATGTGCATGTCATTAGATCTGTATAACTATATGACATGGGACAGTATTATTATTCTCATATTACAAACAGGCCAAGAGAAACTAGCTTTAGGTCACACAGCTAGTAGCTAGTGCAATACAGAACTTCAGCTTGGGTAGGTCTAGCTTTCAAAGGCCAGGAAAGGGGCACGAGAAGGTGTCCTGAGCTAAAACCATCTGTGGGATTAATTTTAAATTGACTGCAATGGTGTTTCCCTCATTCACAGGGTTTATGCTGCTCTTGTCCATCAGCCCCTTAAACCTGCCCCCCCAAAACCCAACGTATATACAAATACTTTTCAACTTTCTGTGGATTGCTAAATCAGACAATCAAGTCTGATAGAAAGGAGAGATACATTCAAAGTGAATGGGCTGAGTCTTTACTATGGTTAACACACATAAACTTTAAGGCACGCCTCTGGCGTAAGCTTAGCCTACAGAGCAGCTTTTTGGGCTTAGTTCCTACTTCATCAATGAATTTCAAACAATTTAGTATCCCACTGTAGTTTCTTCTGGACAAATGAAGTGAACTAATAAAAATTTTGCCTTTTATTTCTTATTACCGTTATGTACTATTTTCTTGCCATCTTTTGGGCCATATCTTCTCTCTCATATATGGGTAGACACTTGATAAATTTATCTAACTTTCTTTTCAGTATGATATTTCCCTACAATGTGTATATTTTACGGTCAATATAACACCCTTTATCATCTAAGGAATATATCACAGAAATGATTTACCATCATATTTTATACTAATTTTAGGTTTTTAACCTTGACTTCAAAGCCTAGGATATCTGAGAAACCTCTCCCTACATCTGCTATTTCTCAAATACCCATTTCATTTTGCCTATGCTAGTACGAATTTATCTTCTTGCAACTTAATTCTTGTGCTAAGAATTGGTAAGGTTTAGAAACTGACTGTGTAAGGCAAGATAACCAGTTTCACTTTCTTACAAACATTAAATGGATATATATACTCTGAAAGAAATCCTATTAGACTATAGCCTTATGAAGAAAACTGACTTCTATATATTTAAAAGTTACCTTTGATAGATCCCTGAAGTTTCCTGGAAGAGTCAGGTCCAACTCCTCTGATTCATAGTTGGTTAACACCCAAGGAAACACTGGATATTGGTTCAGATCATTGTATGTCCGTCCTAGTAAAGAAAACCAGAAATAAAAATCTGTATTCACAAAATGCTTATGAAATAGTTTCTGTTCTTATAAGGCATCTATTGAAGAAGAAAAGTAACTTTTATTTATTGAACCATATCTTTAACTCTGATAACAATGCATTTCAAGTGAATTCACTCAGTAATTGTTTTAAAAAGTTACTAGAATTACTATTTATAAGATTGTGATAGAGACTATTGGCTGTTTGTTGTACTTGATTCTCCTCTTCCTGTGCTACACCGTATTTCTGAGCCTCCCTTCCAAGTAGCTATGGCCATGGGCCTTAGTTCTAATCTACAGAATGGGAGCAAAGTCTCTTCAAGTCTTGGCCCACTGAACCTTCCCACATGTGCGTCTCATCTTTCTGCTGATGTAGAGAATATTGCAACCCTAGAAGCAGAGCCTTGTCAGTCAGAGGCCCTGAAACTGATTATGGAGGAAGTCACCCTACTGACCTGCACACTTGCAGCTTATGTGATGGTGTTCTATTATAATGAATATATATCTAGAAATTTTGAGTACACAAAATTTGTTAGGTTAAACTTATATCAAGAATGAATGCAGAGAGTCTGCAAGTGGACGAAGAACTCTGAAGCTAGGATGAAAACGTACAGAGGCAAATGTCAAGCATACATTTTTTTCACAAATTTTCTCATGAATTTTTTTTTCTTATGTTGTTTCACTTTATTGAAGAATTGCTGGATCTTAGGGTGAGTATGTCTGTTTATTTTTTGGTAGAATGACTCAAAAACCTCATACATGATACTGAGGCACAACGTGAGTGTGGAAAGTTTAGGGGAGCACAGCTGTGGTCTTCCTCATAAACTGGAACAGAAAAACAGGATCAGGTGAAATTAAGAGAATGGCTATTAAAGAAACAGGGTCTAAAGAAAACTTTTGTTGAACAAAATTATTTTTTATAAAAATTGTGTTATATCCGATTATCATAATTTTCTAAATTTCCATTAAAATTCACACAAAATAGCTATTTCACTGGTATTTAGTGATATGAATTTCATCCAGTATGCCATGGTTGCACACACCACATATACTATCACAGTAACATAAATATGCAGATATTATCTTGTTCATCATCAGGAAATTACATTAAATGATATCTGCTCTTCTAACAGCTGGTAAACATAACTGTGAAATAGGAAAAAAAAAGCAAACTACAATCTGAGTAAGAACCAAAATCTGCAATTATAAGCACCAAACCAAGTTAATTAATTCACTTAGAAAACATTTTGTTGATGACTATTTTATCTATTTATTATATGAAGCTCTGCATTTTACAACTAAACTGCATATTGCTTTAAATGTATAAACTGCTGTGGGTATGTAATACAGATGTGGGTAATGGCGGCAGAATGCTGCTTCCACTTTGCATTTACTGGGATGAGGTTACAGTTAGGTTAGGGCTTCCCCTGTGTTGCCCCACCACAGTTCTTAGACCTCTATTATGCCCAATACATGTCATTGTTTACTTCTCTGCCTCTCCACTAGTCTGTAAACTCACGAATGTCAGGGCTGGATTGTTTGTTTTTTTTTTAAATCTCTGTGTGTTGGCACATACCATCTGCCCAATAAATGTTTGTTGATAGAATGTGTATGCATGTGATAAAAATGGAATAAAATGACCCAAATCTCAAACGATGAACAAATATAAGCCAAGTAAAGGAAAACTGCAGAACACTATGTTTAGAAGATGAGGATTATGCAAAGGCATAGAGGTGTATATGAGAGAGAATGATACTGTGAATGTGTACATTAAACTAGAAGAAAAATGTCTCCAGCCAGGTCGCTCAACCAGTCAATGAACCTGCTTTGTGTTACAGTCTGTGGTGAAGAATAATACTGGTAAGATTAAACAAGAGTTTGGAGCCATATTAAAGTCTTTTGTACATGGCAATGATCTACTAAAACAGTACCAATATTGTAAAATAAAACCTGTAAAATTCTTAACTTGAAAATTTATTACTGGCAGTTCATATGTATGCTAACGTATGGCACCTGATTACTCTCAGTATTTTTTGTATGCATATATACAAAGAGTACAGATTGGCTAGACAGAGCTATTTCTGGGATCCTAAATGGTCCACTGCAGAGTTTAGGGCTCTTCCATTTTCTGGGGAACTGTTCTATTTAAAAATCTGCAGATTTTAATGAAAAACAAGTCTTCCAGTGTGTATTTTTTTAAACAGAATAATGCTTAAGCTACCTATCTATATATAATATATATTACTTAAATAAATCAATTGATAGATGAAAATCAGATACCATAATTGTTAAAGTAATTTCTGATAGTTTTATAATTTATGTATTTAAAAAACTGTTAAAATAAATAAAAAACCAATTTACATAACAGAGTATTTAAATGTACTATATAAATACAAACAGCATACAAATAGAGACCATATCTGAAGACACTAGCCTTCTAATAGAAATGATTTTCTAAGAAAGAAAAATAATACTACTTGAGGGTAGAGGGAAGGAGGAAGATGAGAAACCAAAAACTACCTATTGGATATTATGCTTATCACCTGGGTGATGAAGTAATCTGTACACCAAACACATGTAATTTACCCCATCACAAATCTGCACATGTACCCCTGAACCTAAAATAAAAATTAAAAAAAGATATAGTGCAATTTTTGGAAAAAATGCAAAGAAAAAGAGCATTATTTGAAAATGCACATACGTGTATACACAAAATGATTGATGCCAATAGCCGTAGTTCATGGCTATTCATCTGTTCTGTATTTTTTTTTTGTAATTCACTTTCAATGATCTTTGAGAGGTCCTTCAAAAATAAATGCTAAGGAAATTTTAGTCATTTTTAAATTAGTAGAGACTTATAGTACCATTTTAATTTGAATAAATATAATAAAGATTATAAATAAATATAACATTAATGCTTGTTTTTAATAAAAATTTCCGCATAAAAGCTTGCAAAATGGACAGTCATATATATTTGATTTAATTTAAAAATGTACAATGTATTTAAAGTCACACAGAAAAAAAAGAATGATTAAGTGGCATTTTGGGGTTTTGCACTGATACGGTTTAATCATGAATTAGCAATACTCCTTTAATTATTTTACTGAACACCTTTGTGAAACGAAAAAAAATACTGTTCATTAAATCATCCAAAAAGTGAGATATTTCCAAAGTAATACTTGTTAGGTTCTGGCATACCTAGATATTTATTTACTAATTGTTTTGTTTTTTTCTTTAGGATAGTTGATATTTAGTAAATACACTGGTGCTACAATTGGTAGGGTCCTTTCCTTTTCCAGCAGTGGTAAGTAAATATGTATACTTAGGGGTGTGTGCGTGTGTGTGTGTGTGTATGTATATATACATATATATATATATATATATATATATATATATATACACACACTCTATTTTGCTAACTTTGCTTATAAGAATCTATCTTAGAAGATGAATATTAAATATTGCAAGCCTATGACACTAATCTACTGAAATAATAAAAGTGAAACACAGTCAATGAGATCTCAGAAATATGTTACTTCATTTAAAAAAAACTTTTTAATTAAACCATCCAATTTAATGTTTTCATATGGCACTTGGTTTTGAAGGTAAAGTGATCTAGAGACAGCTGACAAAGAAATTGTAACTGCAATTCCTTGGTGAAAATGTTAATGACAGCAAAATATTGTTTAATTAGATGATTGCAGCATCTGGATTAACACTCTTTAAGAGCGATGTTCCTGTGCTTGTCTGCTTCTTCACACTTTACAGACATTTTGTCATCTCTAGGTCATTAGGAAAGAATTTTTAATGATTTTTCTAGAAGCAAGCAGTTCAAGTTACATCTAATTAGATGACAATAATAAGCCCAACACATGCAGTAGCTAAATATATACATAATTAACCAGGGAGGGCTTGTTCATCACAGAGTAAAAAAGTGGAAAATGCTAAACAGGAAAAAAAGGTTGGGGTTGGAGAAGTCGTGCTGAATTTATTAGCTGATCACATGAAAAACAACTCAAAATCCTTAAAAATAATTATCCAGTCTAACAGGGGATCATTTATACAGAGCTATGTTAGCAGTCGCTCTCCTATTTTTTAAAATGCAAGAACGCCACATTTTAACATCTTTTCCATAATATTGTCTAACAAGGTGTAAAATAAGGCATAGGTTGTATCTTTCAGAACACGAACAGAAATCAGGTCGACCTGGGAACTGGAGGTTGGAGGTTGAAACCACATTTTTAGTAGAACTCTAAGTATCACTAAGATTATTTTACGTAATCATCTAAAATTTAATGTTCTTTGAAAAAGAAAACCAAGTGTTTCAAAAATGGTTAAATAATTTATGCCATATTTCTTATTTGGACTCTTGTGTAGTTTTAAAAGTCATGCCTTCAAAGAATGGTTAGTGAAATGGAAAAAGTGAAATGAAAAGTGAAATGGAAAGCCAACCTGTATATATTACAGGTTCCCAATGATACACCACACACAGAGAAAGAAAAAACAGAAAAATCAGCCAAATGTCAACTGTGATATTTATGGTTAGACTTCTGAATGGTTTAATTTTTAAAATTATCCTTTTTCGTATTCCCAATTTTCTATAATGAACATTCATTAAATTTATAAATAGAATAAAACAAAGCCTAAGAACACATTTACGGAATTTTAGATGTCTTTTAAATATGTTTCCGGAATATCTGACAAGCTTCTTTTACTATGTAAAGTATCTTTACAAAACTTACTTACAGTAAAATGTGTGTTTCTTTATATGCAATTATGCATATGTACACATACCACAGGAGGGTGTAAAAAGTCTGCATAATTCATTAATACTATGATATTGAGACCATGTGTTTTACACAGAGTCTTATTAAGAAATCTAGAGTCTTATTTAGAAATTCAGAAAGGAGAAAAGTGAAATTGGTCAAGTATGAGAGACCTTAAGAAACGGGTCATAAAATGTACTTTATATTTCATACTAAAATAATATTTTTGGGAAAAAGATAAATCTGAGAGTGTAAGACAGTAACCAGTAATGTAGAGTCTGGTACTGTTTTAAGCTAAGTCTTAGAAATATTTATAGAATATTTGTGGAAAACATTTACAGAAAATAAGAAATTTATTAGGTCACATTGACCTGTATTTTTAAACATGTGAAGCCAGAAAAGATTGTTTCATCTTTTCAACCAGATTCCAATTCTGTAACACTTTTTTTAATCCAAGATGTTTAAAGAATATCTCATCCAGTAATTCTAGTGAATTTTCATAATAGATCACAAAATCCTACGAATATTTACAAAGAATAAATATTAAGTAACTTTAATTTCATGGGTATTCACCAAGCAGCACTTTTTTTCTCTCATTGGGAAGATAAAATGCACATAAAATGCTAAGGATACCCTACCATAAGGTTAACATGTATGATACTGACAGTGCTATATGAAGATTAATGAAATTATTTTTAGGTAGGTCTTTTAAAGAATATAGATACAGGGCAGTAATTCTCTAAGTGTGGTCCCTAGATCAACGGCATCAGCATCAAATGGGGACTTCTTAGAAATGCAGATTTTTAAGGCTTGATCCAAGCCTATTGAATCAGAATTTATGGGAGTGGGACCCAAAGATCTATGTTTTAGCAATCCTGCTTCGGTTACACTGAAGTCTGAGAACTGCTAGTATGGCGGGTGCTGGGAGCGTTGATGGCTGGTGGTGGTCAGCTATGTCCATCTCCAAGAATCGCTATCATTAGAAGAAAGCCCCAAATCCGAAGTCATATCTTTCCCAGAGGTCTGCATCCAATGACTGCAGAGTGGAGGTATTGAAGGCCTGGCTCCCTTCCCTTAAGCCAAGACAATTTTGAATGGTTACCCCAGCCCCAGGGATCCTATGGGATCTACTGAAGCCTTTGTCACAACTGCACTGCAGTCTGAATCCTCCTTCTGCCCAGCTCTAATTTCTTCACACTCCCACAGATGTTGATCCCAAGGCCTTTTCCTCAAGCAAATCCTCAAGCAAATCTCTGTCTCAGAGTCTCTTTCTCTTGATCTAAAACTTAACTGAAAAGAGTGCTAGCCTCTGCATTAAAGATAATAATTCCAGGTCCAGATCTAGTGCTAGAATATCAGTATCCACAAAAGTTATGACAGTAAATAAACTTCAAAGGGTTAATTTGATGAAATGTAAAAGAAAATGAGAAAATTGTTTTAAATAATTATTTAGGTTTTAAAAGCAATTAGTAAGTTAAGGCTGGTGAGTGGGGTGAAATTGTGTGGTACCATGAATATCCTGAAAGAGCACAATGTAGTAACTGAATGAAGACTCTGGAGCTAAACTGTCTAGGTTTGAATCCCAACTTTGTCACTTATTAGCTCTATGACTTGGGTAAGTTATTTAACTGCTCTCTCCCTCATTTCTTTGCAAAAACGGGAATAAGAACAGAACCTAACTGAAGGGGCTACTGTGAGGATTAAATCAGCACACACATATAAAGCCCTTAGAACAATGTTTGGCACATTGTAAATCATCCAATAGTCATGAACTATTATTTACTATTTTTTCTGAGTTTTTATTATTAACAAGGAATTATTTCAAAAGGAAAAATGAAACAAAACGAAAAAGTAATAAAAATACTATTATTTATTTTTTCTAAATCTTGATATCAAATACAAATTCATGTTTAAAAAATATTATGACAAAATATAAGCCAACCATTTCTTGGCTTTAGATTACCTAAGAAACTACAATTTGTCGAAAAGAAGACTAATATCCTATCTAGAAATGATAAATCTTGAGTTTCAATCAATCCACTGAAATAAATATTTCCTGAACAATAACTGTATCCCTAAAACAGTATTATAAAGTAATACGGTTATTTTTAGGACCAATGTTCATTAAGTGATACTGGCATCCTTTATTTCACGATCCTAAGAGGACTCTGAAAGGTGATTTGAAGAGAAGAGATGCATGGATACACACTGTCCACCAATCAGGAAAACAGGCAAATCTAACAGCTGCACTAACAAGTATTTAATCATGGCATTAGTGAAGCTTCTCTAATAAAACCATCACCGATGTCTTGAATGCTGGTGCTCAGTTTAAATTGGCATTTCTATTTAAAATTTCAGGATGGTGGCAAAGGAAGAATTAAATTAATAGGAATCTATCCAGGGAGAGTACCTCAGGATATTCATATTCATATATTTTTTCAATTGTCATTCTACTTATTAAGGTTTATTTTGCCTGGATAGTCATCTACATCTGACAAAATCCTTGAAGAGTTCATTTAAAGCTCATCTTTTCCAAGAAGGTTTCCTCAAGTAGATTAATATTAATCTCTCACTTCTCTAAACTTTTATTACACTGAATGGCACTTAATCCTGTGCTTTCCTGTATCTTTTAAATGTTTTATATGCAAATCTTGTTCTGATAATTAGATCTTAAATGGCTAATGCAATTGTGCTCAAACTTTTTGTATCAGAACCAAGTAGAGGGCTTGCTGAAAGGCAGGTTGCCTGCTTCTGATTCAGTAGGTTTGAGGAGAAGTCTGTAGATCAGCATCTCTAACAAACCTCCAAGATAATAATGCTGGTTAGAGGACCACACTTTGATAACCACTGAACTAGAGCAAATTACAGTGAAACTTTTTTTGAATAATGATATTGTACAAAAGTATAACTTATTCTCTTTTTGCCATACCTGCCGCCACTACTCTCACCCAACATCTTCACCTCACATTTTCTCCTTGGAATGCCCTCTGACTACTTTCTAGTGAATTCTTACTCAAATTTCAATTCCCAATTCACATGTCACCTATGGGAAACTTTTTCTGATCTCTTAGTTATAAATAATGGCTTCTAGATTTGACTACCTCAAATGGCTTCACATATACTCCCATTATAATACTTTTTACATATTATAACATTGTAGACAATTTTATACGTTCTAATACTTCTTAGTGGAATTACTGGTATACATGTCTGTTTCCTCACTATATTTTGATCTCTTCAAAGGCAGAAACTATACTTTATTTGCTTCTGTAGTCAGGGTAAAATAGAGTATGTGGTACACAGTAAATATTCAGTAACGATTGACTATTACTACTGTAATACTCTCCTTATAGCACTAATGTTAAGGAATCTCAACTTTGATTTATGCCATACATAATTATCAGTTTAATTTTCCTAAAACTCCACACTGCATTCCCTTCTACTCCAAAACTATACTGACTCCTGAAAGTCTCTTTATAATCTAGCTCTTATCTAAGGATCCAATATTATCTATAATTCTCTGCTCCAGACAAGGTATGATAATCCTGTCCACTGAATATGCCACACATATACAACCAGCAGAAATGTGTGAAACTCTTCTCTTTTTTTCTCCGCAAACACATTTTAAAATACCTCCCCTCTGCTGAGCTCTTGCAGCATTCACTATAGCGATGATTCAGCATTTAATATCAACTGTCTTAAAATGCTCTCTTATTATGTGTATTTCACTTATTCATCCAGACTGCGAGTGTTCTGTGTTCCTAGTCCCTTCTCTTCATTTTTATCCCATCGCTTACATTAGTCAAGCTTTAGTGTTTAGTTTTAATAATTGCAAGGAATTGCAGTAATTTTTGAAAAAATCAGTGGCCTATATAATCTTTATGTTATAAATAAAACAGACTTCAACGATTCAAAAAAAGAATAGAAAGATGCGTTTAAATTCCCCTAACAGTCTGCATGCTCTGGCTCAGAAACCCAAAGATTGTCCCAAATAGAAAAAAGTATATTAGGCTCTATACTGCTCAGGTGCAACTTTTAGAAGAGATGACAATGTTATCTCTATCCAGAGTTAGACACAGCAACCTTTCCAGAGTTGGACAAAGGAAGAGACTCCCAGAAAGTAACAGGCATGAGGTGGGTGGCAGTTATAGGTGGTACCGTACCACACTGTGGGAAACTGACCTGACATGAGTAGAATACAGTGGGAAGCGATGGAGACTAGAAGAGACCTTTAAAACAATGAACTAGAAAACATTCCATCCAGAGGCTGGAGAAAATCTCATTTTTGAATAGAAAAACCATTTAATATGAAAGCCTGTGAAACTGGAAACTGAACTGGAAGTGAGGTATATCACCCTGCCCTCCAGTTTTATGTCCAACAGCTCCAATTAGCTAGCACAGCCAAGGGAAAAAATCATTAAGTCCATCTAATGGTAGACATTGGGTCTTGATAGGTCTCTCAAAAGCAGGTAATATAAAAACTTAATACAGGGAAGATGAAAAATATTACACAAGAATGTACAGAGAACATCATCCTGAAAAATCAGGTAAGAATCCATATAGCTAAAAATAACACACTGCATGAATACATAATTTCAATAGTTTGAAATCTGTCTTAATTTGCAAAAAGACATACACCCCAGAGTATAAAGTTAATAATAATCTGGATTCTGGCTAGTAATTTATAGTTACAGAGATAAGCAATGAATGAGAAATAAAATTGAGTTGAAGTTTTTGTCTTACTTAGGTATGATTTTAAAATGTTAATTCATTTGAGTTCATATTAAGAAATATATAGTTTCTAAGACTTTTAAAAATGTAAATCTCTAGGAGAATTAATAACAAGATTTTTACATTTTAAATCACTATAGTAGTGAGCAAAAAAGTATTCGTATGGCCAGAGAACAAACAATATAAAAAGCAAGAAAAAATTTAAAAATAACAGTATAAAACAAGATGATATAAGACCAAACATACCAGTTATTACATCAGATGTAAACCTATTAAATATTGCTACTAAAAGATTAAAAGTCCAAGATAAAGTTAAAAGTTAAAATTCAACTTATGCTCCACGATAGAAAGTTGGCAGATCTGGGCTTCCATTCCTCTTCTCTTTGGTGTTGAAAGATATGTTCTTTCTGCGACACCATGCTATTCACTTAAACATGCTAATGAAACTAAGTTCTTCACATTTCAGATGTTTAAATTCATTCTATTGATAAATAAAGTGCTAATTAAATAGTATAACACTTTTTTTTTATCTTTGAGGGAGTAAACAGGTTTGTTCAAGATACATATTATATGTGTATATTACACATATGAATAAATGCATGCATATATGAACATATATATACAAATGTATTGGGATTAAAATGAAAAAGCATTTTAATATATCAAATAGCTTTATTCCATTTTGGGGACAAATCAATTTTTCTTATCTATTTAACACATACCTACATTACCCATATTTAATATATAACAATTGTATCCATATTCACGCTTATGTATGATAGATTAAAAAAGAGTAATATTACAGAGTTATATTTTTTAAGTAATGATTCAGAGATGAACACTGCTTTAAATACACAGTTGTGAGCATTCATTCATAACAAAACAATAATTATGGTAAGCATATTTATTTATGTTGGTTATTTAAATTCACCTAAAACTTTCGGTAGAGCCTGGTAAACTCTTTGTAATTCAACCTGAATAAGGGCTTTTGGAGCTTAACTTAAGAAAAAAGATGAAGTACTTAAATCTCATAGACATGTTTAACCACCGACAACCACTGATTTAGCAGAAAACAAAGTCACTACCTTCTTTTGATTTACAAGCATGATACTCTCGAGGTTGATGGCAGTTACTCATAATTTAGAAAATGTAATCTGATTTTATATTTTTATTTGAAGATTTTAAGAAAAAAGATGCTGTAACCTAATCATGCCATAATCCAGGTGACATCTGTACTAGGTAGAATCCTGTTGTTAGTCTCCTGTCTAGCTGCTATTGCTGAGAATGACAAAGTGGTGAAATTACTTTTCCCATTATTATTTCCAGACACTCTGGCAATGGTTTGTTGACTCTAATAAACCTTCAGACAAAGCTGTCAGCAAAGGAAATGGCAGAAGGAGAGCAAGAAAAAGACTCTTCAACAATAAATGCATCTAAAAGTTTGGTATGAGCTTGTACAGTTTCTGATAAAATTTAATGTGAGTGCTTCAAAATTTACTCTAATGCTGCATTTGAATTCCAAAGAGAAAAAATGTATTATATCAGGCCACAATGCCATGATTTTGATGAACATTAACATATTATTAGATTAAAGAATGAGACATCTTACCTGCAATAGTATTAAGAAACATCAAATATTCGAAGTTTGAAATTTCCCTTCTTTGCCAGCGCTGAGTCATATTGGAAGATTTATAAAGCTGTCGAGGAGTGGCCAGTGATATCCTCCTAGCAAATAAGCACACCGTAACAAACACAGTCTCTTTAATTCATAGTTTTAAAAAATCTAATATTAACTAATATATTGGTTTGATACTCAATTTTAAATAATTTATGGTTTATCCTTCTTAGTTGAATTAGAAAATATATTTTAGTTGTAGAAATTAGCAATATTTGAGAATTCTATTATAGAGAAGATACACTTAATTACTCAGGATAAAAGAATCTGAAAGCAATCTTACTTGTAAAAATAGCTGCAAATGAGTATTTTACAAATCAACAGAGAAAAAAAAAGTAAAACTATACTTAAGATAAACCAAGTAGCTTTTAAACAATACAGCAAATCTGCTCTATGTTAACTAGGTAGGTAGGTAGGTAGTTGGGTACCTGCTTACACGCATTTGACTTAATGTCAATGAACTTCTTAGACTCGCCTTCATATACAGAGTGTGCACACATGCACAGCCTCTGCCCGTACAATATATATCCCCGCAATGGTGTAAAATATAAACAACTGGGAACTTTGAAAAATGCATGGGTCCAGAAGAAGAAGCGACATAAGAACAGCCTAAAGCAATAAACCATGATAATTGGTGCAAATTATGAAACTTTCCAGGTTCAATGTATTCATCTAAAAATAATGAAAGCGGTTGTATTTAGAGAAGTATGACAAAGGTATTGGATTTTTAAACTGATTGACAGAGGTTCTCAAACTTTTTCAATTCACGGCACCCTTAGTATCTCCATAATTTTTCATAGTGCTCCTTGGCCAACAGAAATATCTTACAGTTCTGTTTATTAGGTAGTTAGCTCTAAACAACTCAATAAATATTTGATATCTTAACAACTTAGTAGCTATTTGAAAATATAATACTCATAAACTTAAAGAGAATTATTTATATTTCATTCTTAAATAACCACATTTACTAATGGGGTGTGTATGCCTGTTGGACACTGCACAGCTTCTGAAACCTTGGAATCAGATCTGACACCACCATATTCATTTCCTGTTCCACACTGATTTTTTATGTGGTTCTTGTTTTTGAAGACAGTAACCACTAAACACCAGTTTCACAGAGGTGTCACTGAAAAGAATTAAGCCCTATCTAATAATTCTAAGTTGAAACTTGGAACTAACTCAAGCATATAGTTTGTGTGGTATCTGACAAATGTTGCTGTTTTTCCCTAAAAAAATTTAAAAATGCCCTGCAGCACACCTGGGAATTCACTGTGATATCTCAGGACTCCTTGGTGTTCAGTTTGAGTACGAGAGTTAAGGCTATTTCTGTTACTAATGGATTATTAACAAATATTTCTATTCACATGGAATCTTAATAGGCATTATCTTGTACACAGCACAGAAGATTATCAAAATATCTCTTGCAAAGATATTTCCCCATTTATGGTAGATAAGAGTATTATTCTGCTTGAGTAGTGTCATTCATTCTTTCAACCACTATTTACTGAATTCCTACTAAGTGTGAGGCTTGCTTATTGTTACCCAGCTGTGGCAGGTTTAAGCCTAGATGCAGTGTCTCCCCCAATGCCACCTGGTACTTCTAAGGATGCATATCTCAGGAAGTATATAAAACTGAGTCTGTAAGAATATTATTAGGAAACTAATAATTAGTTGGGCTTTTGGTGGGGGGAACAAGCCAAGGACAACAAAAGGATGTTTGAAGATAGAATGGCATTATGGATTAGAGAGAGACCAAAACTACTGAACCTCTCTTTTGTTTTCAGTTTTCTTATAAAGAACGAACTTCCAACTGGGCATGGTGGCTCTTGCCTATAATCCCTGCACTTTGCAGGGCTGAGGTGGGTGGATTGCCTGAGTCCAAGAGTTCGAGACCAGCCTGGGCAACATGGTGAAACCCCATTGCTACAAAAATACAAAAATTTGCTGGGCGTGGTGGCATATGTCTGTATTCCCAGCTACTTAGGAGGGTGAGGTGGGAGGATCTCTTGAGATCAGGGAGGTCAAGACTGCAGTGAGCTGAGATTGCACCATTGCACTCCAGCCTGGGCAACAAAGTGAGACCCTGTCTCACCAAAAAAAAAAAAAAAAAAAAAAAATTCTGAAAGTCAAAAAGAGACCAAATGTGGTTAAAAGGGAAACAATACTCATAATAGTTAAGAAATATAATAAAAGTGCTTCTGATTGTTTTAAATGAATTCCAGTCCAGACAAGTCAAAGAATACTGAGAGAAATTATGCATGCCATACAGAAATCCCTATTAGTAATCTTTCAGGAATCATGGTCATTGAGAAAGATGCCAGAAGACAGGAGATTATTCTTAAATAGGAAAAAGTTAGACCTATTCGTAAGTTCTTAATGTCAATTCCTGAGTAAATTCTTTAATTGATGATCAAACAAATAGTATGTAAGCACTTGGGAAAGGAAGTAATGATTATTATGAGTCAGCTTATATTCAATAAGAACAAGTCTTGCAAAACTAACCTCGTTTTCTTTGACAGATTAAATGCATTTTTCTTTGACCTGTATTTTATATAAGTGCTTCATTATCTACTAATATCTTAATCTTGTCATTCTGCTAGCAAATATCCTGAGCATGTGCATACATGTCAGTGAACTGGTCTTACACTGTAAGCTTAAGGAGAATAGGTAAGTTGCAATACAAGGTAACCTCAGCTGAATAGCACTTAAAAAGCATTGCTGCAATTAGGCACTGTGCTAGGTCCTGTAGATAAAGGATAAATAAAACACAGTCCCTGTCTTTCAAACGTCTGTAGCCTATTTAAGGAAGGATAGACAAAGATTAGTTCTCCTTTCCATCCATACAGTGCTGTGCAATAATTCTCAAGGACATAACAGTTCATGTGGTCGACACTGTTGTATCTACCTAAAGCCAATCTCCCTTTGTTCCTTATCAATAGAAGTCCTCTTTTGTTTATGTAGGAGCTGGCAAGGAATCAGAATTTATCTTTTCCATAAATCCCAGGGAATGACTGGGCTAAGCCAACTAACTCACACCTTTTTGGCAGTGATAGTTTTAGGGATGGGAAGGTGACTCTATTCTGGCCAAATGAACTTGAGATAAAGATTGCTTTTGGCTTCTGAGAAATATATTCCTTCCTAAAACAGAGAAGCTTAAAGAGAAATCCTTTGTGTCTTTTTCCTACTGTAATTCGGTTGTGTGAACATGTGGTATCTGGAGAATTAGTGGTGATTTTGTGAGTACAAAGCCAACAGAGTTCTGACATCATTGAAGCTCTGAACGAATTCTGGCAGCACGTTAACTCCAGATCTTTTACATTAAACACACACATCAAAATACCCTATTGTTTAAGCCACTTTCAGTCAGGTAGTCTGTTACCTGGAGCCAAAAACAGACAAACTGATATCAGCAATATATATAATTACTATGTTTTCTACTTAGATTAGTATCTTTTAATAATACAAGATCTCAAAATGATTCTTCTAAAATACCAAGATGAAAATCTAGAAAATGTGGTTACAACTATACCATAATTAATGATTATTACCCTCAATAAACTCTAAGGGTTTTATTGATTTAATGAAGAAGCATTTATATATAGCATTTACTAAAACATTATTTATATGCTATTACATAGCAATTAATCATTTATGTTCTTGAAGCTTTTGGTATGTTTCTTGTCAGATTTTAACAAGTAAGAATGTCTTAATTATATGCTAGCTATGATATGCAATCAAGTTTTTTACTATCTTATTTACATGTATTAAATACAAATCTGCCGTAACCATTCTGTCATTCTCAAAATAGCTATTTTCATAACCCTTATCCCTACAAATAACCTTCAGAGCAAGAAAATTCTTTGGTTTCTGAAATAATTATGTTATAAGCACATTTACATTGCTATCATATTGAGACTGAAATACGTTAAGAAGACATAGATAATGTGTATTATGATATAATTACCTGGCTTGTGGCAAACCATAGCTGGTCCCTACTCCAACCCGAGGCAAGCTATAGACAACTTTTTTTACTGTTGCTTGATCAGGGAAATTAAACATAACTGAGGCTGTGGTAAGAGAAAAAAACAGGAAATTTAGCCATCAACTTTATAAATAATCTTCAGGTGCCTATCATGATTTAATTGTAAAGGTAATAAATCTTCATGGAAAATCAGCTTTCAGTATAACTTTATCCATGAGAAACCTAGGGTTAACATTTCAAACAAATTCATTCTTTTTTTACTTTTTAAAAAGAATTTTTGCTTGTTTAAGCTAGAGTATATCAGAAATACAGTGGGAAAAATCAAGACATTATCATACCATGTAAGTAAATGATATCTAAATATGAGCACATTTTCTTTCAAAATATTTAAGGGAACTTACTTCGGTTTGCCATAAATACTTCCAAAGCAGTGTTTTGTAGAAGGTAACGTCTTGAAAATACAGCTCGTATCTCGCTGAACATCCATTTTCCATGAAGTCCCTCAGTGTATGCAAGAACCTAAAGTAAAAACAGTTTAAAGGGACATGTCGATCAATAAAATACGAATTTAAGACCTACTCTCACAGTATCTTAGTAAAAGTCACAAAATTAGAAATGAATTCATGGTCTATCACAACATTGTCAATAATTTGATACTTTGTATTTGCAAACTTTCTGCCCTTCTAAATTGTCTTGGTTGGCTCTTGAGGAAATGAAGGAGTAGAAAACTGTATGTTCAAGGAGACCCTGTGACTTAAAACCAAAAACATATTCTCACTTTTGGGTCTTGTATATAATTAACTGGACCAGGTGACCACCTGTGAGACATATATTATTGGCTCTTTCCAATATCATTTCTCCCCTTTCCTCCTTGCTTAGTGGAAGCCCAGTTATCCCCAAAGTGTCCATATGGTCAACCCCAGGCAATGGATCATGGCTGGTCTAATCCAGGGGTCAGCAGACTTTTCTGTAAAAGGTCAGAGAGTAAATATATTTAGGCTTTGCAGGCTGGATGGTCTTACTTGCAACTACTCAGTTTTGCCATTGTAACATGAAAGGAGCCATAGACAACGTGTAACTAAAGGGGTAGAGAGGAGTTCTGACAAAATTTTATTTACAGAAAGTATGAGTTGGGCAGAGTCTGGCTGATGTTATTCCCTGCTTCCCCAAATTCCCTTGTAACTTTGCTGGAGGACATTAGGCCAAGCACTGGTTAATGAGATCAAAACCAAAAGCAGTTGAGGACGTTTGAGAAAAGCTGATGAAATGAGTCACATGTAGCTGCCATACCCCTTTGCCCTTCTAGCTTGAATGGAGATGTGAAGGCTGAAACTGTAGCAGCAACTGTGTAACTATGAGAGGAAGGTTAGTTCTAATATTGAGCTACTGAAACAATGACAGCAACCATCCATATCTAGACTCTGGTTACCATGTATCTAATCTGTATTTGATTAAGCTACTGTCCTCAAGTCTGCAACAAGCACGTTCCTTCCTGATACACAATTTACATTAACAATTCATAGAGGCTTTTTCTACTTGTTTTGGTATATGCTACTGCACTTTGCTGGTGGAAATGAAAACAGTTATTGAGTTTTACATACATTATATTCCTTAAGCTTTGAAAACAAGTTATAAAGTTCCTTTTTACATTTCCTTTCTCTAGGAAATATATATGTGTATAATCTTTTGGACTTTAATTTTTGAAAATCCCATTTTGTAACCCTTAATTCAGTTTCTGTCTTTTCTCTAGACATTGAAAGGTTTCTGGAGGCAGTCAGATGTCTATTTAAACCCTAAAACACTTTGGAGCCATTCAGACTCCTATTTAAATCTCAGCTCTGCTATTTACCAACTACAGGATTTTGAAAAAATTATTTAACTCCATCTGGTTTTTGTCACCTGAAAAACAGTGATAATGATACCTAGAAATGGTTAGTTTAAGCAGAGACAAAGAATATGAAGTTCATGGCTCTGGCTATTAAGTTCCGTTCATGAATTTTTATCTCCTGGTTGTTGAGCATCCTGTGACAACTGGTTTTTGGTTTCGAAATGCATTTTGGTTTTTAAAGACATTGCACAAAAAGGTTATAATGACTTGTCACAATTCATACTTATAAATTCTTAGTTGGCTATAATGGTTTCCATATTTGAATTTCATAGACCGGAATCATTTTTAAAAAGGAAAGGAATACTGATGCAGGATTAACGTATTTTTTTTGTCAAGTAGAAAACATTTTAAGACAAAACACCCACAACAACAAAATCTATCTTCAGCTATAACCATTATTTCACTAAGAAAATAAAAATATTATGGCCACTTAAAAAAACAGTAAAATGAACATAATATCAGAAAAATTATAGATCTTCTCATGAAAGCAGTGTTGGCACCCTTATACCAATAGTGTTACCACAGAAAGACATCTGTATCTATATTTCTAGGTCTAGATATGTAGATATCTCACATATGTATACACACACAGTCATATTTTGACTCATCTGGAGCTATGGTGTAATAAAAATTTGACAAAGCATTTCTTTCCATTAAGCATGTTATCAGTTTTTATGTTAGTTATAGCAAGCAGGTAGCTCCAAAAAGCATGTTAGTTTGACTTTTTAAGTGAACTATGTAAAACTATATTTTATAATCTGTGCCAATTATTAATTTCTGGCCTTCCATGTCCAAATTCATCCTTAATTGCTTGCTCTGTGAAAATTAACCTGTGCCCTTAAAATATTTTTCTTTTGCAACCTAGTATAGCAATTAAACTTTGTCAGGAAAGGGCACTGAAGAGACTACATGGGAGGAAGGGTTTTTTCTCCTCTGTTCTGGTGTGTTCACTCAGCAGACTCCTGTTCTGACGCCCGGCTCCTGGGACGTACGATGCTCCCAGCACTTAGTGACCAGCAGTTTTCTTAGTACTCCCCTTACCCGGAGCCCTTCTGTAGCACAGTGTTTCTGGTGAGACACCCCCCATCAATGGTTTCACCAACTACCTAGAGGGTGAATTTTGGAAGGTTCCAGAGGACAGAGCTCCAGCAAGCTCTCTGGTACCGCAGGGTGCCAGAGTGACTTCTCTACCATTCAGTGAACTACAGCCACACCTTCCCCAACAAGCCCGGGGGTTTCTGTAACAGCCCTCAGGGTACTGGCTACTCCTTATATGTGATATTCTTTAGAGTTATCTTTATTTCTTACTAGCCATTCCCTTGTTACTCCAATCTCCTGGCATAATTTATATTTTAATCATATTACACTTTCGCTGTCTAAATTCTTCTCTGATTCCTCTTCCCTGATTGGATCCCAACTAATACACAAAGTTTTCCTATCACCATTCTCTTAGCTCTAGCCTGGGACCATAATGGTCCTTAGGGACCCTCTGCAGCAAGAAAAAAAGAAACTAAGATCAGTTCAGCTTGAAGGCAAAGAGGACAAGGAGAGATAATAAAATTAAAAGAAAATGATTTTGCAAGTAGCTTCTAAATGGCTTAAGAAGCAAATTCTGAAAGACAGAGTCAAAGCTATTTTGAACAATGGCAGCATTATTTAAATAAGTGTATAGCCCTTGCCGAAGAGGACATGGGAAGAAAAGTTGTTTACATATATGTTCTTATATGCTTTTCAAAAAATCTGCCTGATTACTTTACAATAATCCCTGTTATATTTAAGCATCTGAAATCCTAAAAGGGCCGATGAAAGACAATGTTCTGAGCTAGCCATAATTCCCTGCTAGGAAAATTCAATGGAGCTAGGGCCGTTTTTTTCTTTTCTTTTCTTTTCTTTTAATAGCAAACCACCTCCCTGCTTGTTTGCTTGTTTCCTTCAAGATTCATTATGGAATAAAATTATCCTAAAATTTCTTTATTTAAAATAAGTTTCATTCCATAATACATTTTTATTTAAATAATTTTTATATCTACTCCTCTCAGCTGCCTTTTCTGGTATGCAATTTAAGAGTTATCATGTAACTCTCTTTTCTATTTTATCACTTTGGTGTCTTTTTTTTTTTTTTTGAGATGGTGTCTCATCCTGTCGGCCATGTGGGAGTGCAGTGGCGCCATCTCGACTCTCAGCAACCTCTGCCTCCTGGGTTCAAGTGATTCTCCTGCCTCAGCTTTCCGAGTAGCTGGAACTACAGTATGTACCACCAAACCTGGCTAATTTTTGTATTTTTAGTAGAGACGGGGATTCACCACATTGGCCAGGATGGTCTTGAACTTCTGACCTCAAACAATCTGCCCACCTCAGCTTCCCAAAGTGCTGGGATTACGGCGTGAGCCAGCATAACTGGCCTATTTTATCACTGTTTTAATTCTGCACGTGAAAATGATTAATTTTCTTATTTGTTTGTTTTTTGTCTGTCCCCTCCCTGTGGTATGAAAGTTCCATGAGAACAGTACTCTCATCTATCCTATTCACCGTTCAACACATGGTGCCTAAAATAGTGTCTGGCACATATGTGTTCCATATACATTTGTTTATTTAATAAATCACAATGGGAAACTGATAGAAATAATACACATGGGGAAGGTTCTAAAGAAATCTTACAAAGCGTGTGCATTTTTGACTCCTCTGCTAACCCCAGAAGCTCTCTCTAATGTGGCCTTCAGACTTCTCATGCTTATGTCCTAATGGTAGAGTCCACCAAACACCTCTACTGACTTTAATCAAGAATCAAAAAAGCAATCTTAACAGAGCTGGTTTCTCTTCTCTAGTAGTTTAATTTGTACTGCCATGGAACTTTTCGACTGGGTTGGATCCCATTCTGAGAAGACACTACCTTTACAAAAAAGGATTCCTTGACTCTAGAGGAGTTACGGAAGGGCTGTAGGCTGAGCAGTTTTGACCTGATGTTATAGACTTATGCCTCTCACATGAGAAAATGTATATTAAGGTGTGTCAAAGAATATCATCTGGTACTCTTCTCGAGCATCAATTTTATTTCTGGTAAAACATTTTTGTAGTAAAATTAACACAGGTTGGATAAAATGCAAAAACGACTGAACTGTTAAGATAAAACAGTGGTACTCAGATAAATATCATCACCGTGGCTTCCGTGGACTATACCCCAAGGCTCCTTTGCCCTGCTCTCCTCACAGGCAATGGGAAAATCCTGAAGCTTAGCAGGAAGGTGGCAGAGTGAGATTTGAGGTACAGCACTAGGGAGGGACATGGAAGATAGAGTGGAATGCTGTGGGACGGGGGTGCAGGGGAGAATGATTGGATGGGATGCTACTTCAGGCAAGTGATGAGGAATTAATCTGTATACATTCCATACATGTAAAGGAACATCAACCATAGTCGATTAAAAACTACTTTTATGGCACATTTCTATAAAAATCTGGGCATCAAGCCCAGGTCTGAAAAATTGGGGCATCAAGCCCAGCCCTGGGTATCAAGCCCTGATACTATAAAATTGTCTGTTTTATTTATACCTTTACTAGTCACATAATTTTCTATAAGTTTAAGGAAATTTTATAATAATTCTTTAAGTTTGCTTTTTATTATAGTCCAAGATATTTTCTAAGTCATTTAAGTACTTTCACTTATACTTGAGGTTTGTGGTTTCATTTTCTTTCTTAAGCCAAGCTTCCCATATCATCTAGCTTGTGTCTGCCTGTTTTTTCAAATTATTTAATATGCAGCGAAATCTAATCAACAAATACTGTCCTATCCAGTTTCATTTTTTGAGAACTGAATAAACATAATTTTTGATACATCATATAGATCATAAGCAAGAATATTAAAGTATCTTGACCCCAAATCTTATGGAACTTTGTGATTTTCTTAAGTGACCATGGAACTATACTGAGCTAATTGCTTAATACCCAGAAGAAGTGAAGGGAGAGAATTCATGCCAGCCTTATGCCCTGAGGCCTCCCCATTCATTTATGAACTTTTGTTCACTTATGAACTAAAGTACACAGAAAGTACATAGAAACTAAAGTACATACAAAGTAATACAACACACATGTCACAGAAATCCCTTGTAAACCACCTACCCAAATGTGTGCTTAACACATATTATCTGATGATCACGTTGAAAAAAACAAGGCTGCTGTGCACTCATGTGTATCATACATGTATATGTTGTCAGAAATATGTAAATGGCTGTCAAATCACAGATGAAAAAAAGTTTCATCTTTTTTTCTTTTTAAGGAAGCGAAATATTGTGCAACCTAAAAAAGTACTTGTTCAGTGATAGCTTTGCTGATCTCAAATCATCTAACACATATATTAGCACAAGTATTACAAATTTTTTTCTTTGAATATGAAAAATCTGAATTTTGTTTCTAGTTGAATTTCCTGTTATGAATTGATGAAAATGCTGCAGAAGGCTGGGCAAATTCTTTATAGAGTTCCTAAGGTTGTCACATTCAACTGACACATGACGCTTCATCAGTTTAATTAAAGGGCTAGTTGTGGTGCAATTTAAAGTTATAAATCCCTGTTACTTTTATAATTCCATATAAACTTGAAATTTGTGGCAATGGCTCAGGATTATAGCAAATATATTCAAGTAGAATAGTTCAAAAGAAATTTCAGGTCCACACTCACATGTGATCGATGCATCCATGCTGTTTTTGAAACTGTCAGCTGAATGCAGAGGATTCCAAGGCCCTGAAGGAAAGTCGAACTACAAGGTGGTGGAGGCTTGACTTCAAAAATGACCATGTGGAAGACCACCTC
Organism: Ateles fusciceps; assembly: GCA_036589455.1. Taxonomy (NCBI): domain Eukaryota; kingdom Metazoa; phylum Chordata; class Mammalia; order Primates; family Atelidae; genus Ateles; species Ateles fusciceps. Next base: position 1,142,658 of record JAZHEH010001878.1, read on the forward strand.
TGACTGATACCTGCTGTGTGGCACATGCAGTGAGGATGTGGGGGAGCAGCTATGGAGCACTCTCTTCCCACTTCTCACCACATGTCTTGGTGATGCTATTTTCCTACCAAAGACATGGAGAAACACAAGATAGTGCAGGTTCTCTTTCCCATCTCCTTTTTCACCTTGCTATTCTCCTACTTAAAATATAAAGCCCAGGCACAGTGGCTCACACCTGTAATCCTAGCACTTTGGGAGGCTGAGGTGGGCAGATCATGAGGTCAAGAGATTGAGGCCATCCTGGTCAACATGATGAAACCCTGTCTCTACTAAAAATACAAAAATTAGCTGGGCGTGGTGGTGCCTGCCTGTAGTGTAGTCCCAGCTACTTGGGAGGCTGAGGCAGGAGAATCGGTTGAACCTGGGAGGTGGAGGTTTCAGTGAGCCAAGATCGCACCACTGCACTCTAGCCTGGCAAGACAGTGAGACTCCATCTCAAAAAATAAAAAATAAAATAAAATAAAATAAATGGTATTTCTCTATGGTATATTGATTGGGGTGTAAGATCTGCTGAGGGGGTAGAAGCCTCAAAATGGGATGATTCAAAATACCTGATGGAGGCACTGGAAAGTCAATGTCCCCAGTGACTGAACTAAAACAAATCCTTTTGCAAGTCCGATGTTTTCCCAGTTCTTTACTTTCAAAGAGGAGAAGTTGGATCTAAATGGCTATCGATTGAGAGATAATTAAAAATAATTTCTGATGATATATCATTATGTGATTTTTAGCACACAACTTGGAAGTAGAAAACATTGAGTAACATTGCTCTAATACAACTTCGACAACCTATTTACTTATGTGAACAAGATTTTTCAACACTTTTATGAAAAAGAAAGTTACAAGTAGCTCTAATATTGATTCCTGTATTGTTCTAGAAACAAGTAATATTCAAATGTGGATGTGTTAGCTATTCATCTCATTAAGAGATGAATTTCTAGCAGGGCGCTGTATCTCAGCACTTTGGGAGGCCAAGGTGGGTGAATTATTAGGTCAGGAGATTGAGATCATTCTGGCTAACACAGTGAAACCCCGTCTCTACTAAAAATACAAAAAAACTAGCTGGGCGTGGTGGTGCACGCCTGTAGTCCCAGCTACTCCGGAGGCTGAGGCAGGAGAATTGCTTGAACCCGGGAGGCAGAGCCGAGACTGCGCCACTGCATTCCAGCCTGGGCGACAGAGTGAGATTCCGTCTCAAAAAAAAAAAAAAAAAAAAAAAAGCGATAAATTCCTGATATAATTTTACTTTTATGCTTGATAATTATTTTTCAAAGTTCACAATATATTTATGCTGTTGTATGATTGTATGCTAATAATATTTGTAACAATTGATTTCAGAATAAAAATTTTAAATACTTAGAATTTTATGGTCTTAGGAACCTAAAAAGTTAAAGTTTTAATCAGTAAGTATATACACTTTTTTCAGAGTGGTATAATATAGTGATCAAAAAAGACTCCCAAGCACAAATGTTTTAGATTAGGTAAATTTGGGGGAAGGAATTGAAAGGAAGTATAAGTTGAAAGAGAAATTATATAAAATGTTCATTTCAAAAAAGAGCTTATTTGTATATTTTAAAACAGATAATAATAGTAATCAAATCACTATTCTATTTGATATATTGTATTCTACTGGATATATCTGAAAAGTATTATAACAATTTTATTTAAAAATAATAATATTTAGAACATGCTGGGTATCATGTCTTTTTAAAATATTTAAACTTATGGAAAAATTTAATTGTTAACATGTGCAACGTGGTATAGAGCTTTACAAAATTATTTTACCAGACTGGTGAAGAAAAGAGAACAACTGCTATAGACCATTCCTACACAGTAAAGAAATCTTCAAATATCTGATGGAAGAGTTTCACTTTAGCCTTTTATTCAATTAACAATGAATACAATCATCAAAACAAAATTGTCAAGGGCAGGCACTATAGTCAGTAAAATGTAATATGGACCAAAAGATTGATCACAGAACCAAATCATTTCATAAAACTTACATGGAAAAGAATTAATCCTGATGAAAATAATTCAGTAATATAAAACTGAAAATGGAGAAAAATGGAAATGGCTTAACTGTGAGGCAAACAGAAATAATCAAGAAATAAAGCTGGAAAAATGAAGGTTTCCAGAAAGTATATCCTCAATAAAAATTCAACAATGTTGATATAATTCTGAGGTTAAACATTCCTAAACACAGCCATTATTGGTTCATGGCCATATGGGTATACAGTAGGGTCAAAGCATCCTACAATTAGGGAAATTATAGGCAGCCCATCCATAGAGGACTTCTGATTTAATAAACTTGATTTTTTCTCTAATTCATCAATTTACGAACCTGCTTACCTTAGACTTAAGGCTTCCCCTGGGTCTGCCTCTCTTATTAGCTGTGAGACCTCAGGCAAGATAGTTAATTTTTGATGTTTCAGTTTTCTTATCCAAAGATGGGGAAAAAGTAATGGTGCCTAACTTCGTGGGGTCGTTGTGAGATCCTTTTAAAAGGATACTTTAAAAGGTCGTAGTAGCTCCTTTTAAAAAATGCTCAGCACAGTGCCTGGCACACAGGAAGTGCTGAACAAATGTTAGCCTACTATGGCAATTATTCCTTACCTTTTTGTGCATGTGGACAGACACACACACATACACACAGACACCCCTGCAGATCTCTGGTTCTCATCTTTGTCAATGACATCACCAAAAAGGATGTAGAAAATCTGGACCACAGCATATAACCTTTTACTGAACTAAAAGCCACACTTACTGTTTCTTTAACAGTAGTTTGTATTCTAGACATTACTGGAATCATAGTATTAATCTCTTAACTACGAAGCCCAGTATTTGGGACATCAGCTACCAGTCCCATTATTAGTAGTGATAAACTGTAAGAAGGTTTCTTTTTATTTTAAAAAGAGCCCATAATTAGGTCAGCTCTTTTTAACCAAGTGTCCTCATGAGTTATCAATTTTATTTTTCTTCAGTTATTTTCATTTAACAAATATTTATCAGCTGACCATTATGAGCCAATGTTGAACAGGAGAAGCAGAGCCCCTGATCTCCAGGAGTTCACAGTCTGGTGGAAAATCACAAATAATGGGAAAAGGCAGGGGAGTGGGAAAAGGAAGCCCCAAGCAGAAGGAACAACACATATGTAAATATGTATGTAAACATACACAAACACAGTGCTGGGGGGCAGGGGCAATGGGCCCAGACTGTGTGTGCATATATCGTAAGAAGCCAAGAGGTGAAAAATAAAATAAGAACAATAAAGGGTGAGTGGGCAGCAGGATATGGGGCTGGATCTCATAACTCACGTTAGAGTTTGGACTCTGGTCTGAGAAAAATGGAAAACGGAGAGCCGCTATAAGATTTTTAACAAAGCAGGAGGTGGTACAATGAAACTTGCACTTTAGAAATCCTTGCTGTGGCTGCATGTACACGCCGTCTGGGCTACAGAAGTGCAATACTGTTCCAAATCTATGTAAATGGTATCTTATATTCATTAGTAAAGAACCAGGAACTACTCAAAAGAGAATTATTTGTACTTCTCCAATAGCACCTCTTACATTGTGGCAGGCACTTTTAAATTGATCTATTTTATTACAAAAATGCCCTAAAAATATGCTTAATGAGGGTAGAGACTGAGTTGTATTCTATTTTTGTATTCCTTATAGAACTTGTACATAGAAAGAACTCAATTTTTGTTGAGTAAAATATTTTAAAATTTAATTTACAAACAAACTGAGTTGCAGCTCAAGTCCTCTGTGTCTACTTCATCTTCAAATACATACTCTCAAATCATCGTAAAACTCTCAAAATTAAAAATGATACTGGCATAGTTGCTTCATTTTTGTTCTACTCATGAGAATGTCCTTATGTGTAAATATTGTATCTTTGGCTGTGTTTCCTCATTTTCTCAAATTTGGCATACTCTAAAATCTTAAATGTTTCTCTCTGCTACTATTTTAAAAAGGGATGAGGTGGGGGAGACCAGAACTCTATACTACTGAAAAGAACCAAATTTCTAGTTTCCAGTATCTATTTTCATTTCTATACTGAATATACTAACTTCTCTTTGCATTATTCTGCATACCGCCAATTTTTAAACTAGTTAGATTTATGTCTTCTCTCTATAGACTTACTTATTTTCTTCCATTTCAGATCATTTGGAGTTCTGGGTTAAAGGTTTTCGTTTTAGCTAATTCGGTAGTAGGGTCTGATTTTACAGATATTATAAATGGTCAAGACAAATTATTTTCTCTTTTGAAAATATTTCATATGAAAATTTTAGATACAGCCAGAATGAAACAAGATTATAGGGCAGAGCTGCAGTAATGATTGTTGCAATAGTCAAACATGTCTTAACTAAAAAAAAATTGTTTTCTTTTTTCTAGTTAACATTTCTTTATGTTAAGCTAGAGAAAACTGCACGTATCACAAATACTGGTGCACTTTTTAATTTTAATCTATTTTTTAAAAATTTATATCCTAATGTCATGAAAATCAAAATCATAGTACAGTTTATGCATATTAAGCATATATACTATGGTACACAGTAGGTACTTAAAAAGTGGCAAATATGATTATTAAAAGTAGAATAAAATCCCCTATTTAGCCACAATGTGCATTCTGCCTCACATTTTTTTTTTTTTTTTTTTGGAGACAGAATCTTGTTCTGTCACCAGGTGCCAGGCTGGCGTGCAGTGGCAGGATCTCGGCTCACTGCAACCTCCGCCTCCCGTGTTCAAGCAATTCTCCTGCCTCAGCCTCCCGAGTAGCTGGGACTACAGGTGCGCGCCACCACGTCCAGCTAATTTTTTTGTATTTTTAGTACAGACAGGGTTTCACCATGTTGGCCAGGATGGTCTCGATCTCTTGACCTTGTGATCCGCCCGCCTCGGCTTCCCAAAGTGCTGGGATTACAGGCTTGAGCCACCACACCCGGCCTAGCCTCGCTCTTAAATTCTAACCATCCTGAACACTTCTCAGCTCCCCAGTGTGCCATATTCTGTCACACTTCTGTGCCCCTGCAAATTTCTTCTGACTGGCAGATCCTTTCTGATTTTGTTTTTCTGATTAACTTCTACTAATGATTAAGCTAGGAGACCCTGCTGCTCCCACTGAGACCCCTGAATCTTTTTATAAAAAGGTAACCTGTACCTTTTAAAAATATTTACCAAACTATAATTGTTGGTTGACTTCTGGTGTCTCCCACTAACCTATGAACTCACTGAGGGCAGGAATTCTGTGTATCTCTGCATTCTTCCTACCAAGCACAGAACCTAGCACATAGCAGTAATTTAACATACTAATGAATTACTAATACTTTTCTTTATTTTTATTTAGTAATAAACACATGTAAAAAGTTTTTAATCTACATGGTCTATAATGATTGAAACCAACCATATTAAAATATTCCAGAGTGATTCTCAACTTGTTATGGACTGGAGAGAACATGGGTGATGCCCTCTTCTGAAAAGTTCCTTTATACCATGTTTATTATCAATGATGTCACCACCCTGGATTGTACCAGGATGAGTAACTAATATAAAGGTACAGGTTGAGCATCTCTAATCTAGAAACACAAAATCCAAAATGTTCCCAAATAGAAAACTTTTTGAGTGTTAACATGAAGCCACAAGTAGAAAATTCCACATCTGACCTCATGGGACAGGTCGCAGTCAACAGGTAGGCATGTGATATACTGTTTATTCAGTGTCCTCATGGGGGGTTACTGTGCAGCGTCCTACCTTCTAATCAAAACCCAGCATGGCAGGTAGAGACTGAAAGCCTGCACTGTGTGTTGTTGCTGCTGTTTAACAGCTGACCCAGGTATTCTGTGATGCTACCGTGCTGCTGTTACACTGAACACATTGTGTTTACACTGTGTTAATGGCGTGTCTTTTTTTTTTACTGTTATGTACGTATTATGAATAAGTGTAAGAAAATGCTTTCTTATCAGTAGCATATAAATTCATTGTCAGAAATGATAACGATGTCAAATAATCACAGACTGTCCACATGAGTGGCTGAGGTAGAGACACCTTTGCTTCTGATGGTTCAATATACAAACTTTGCTTCATGCACAAAAATATTGTATAATATTACATTCATGCTAAATGTATAAGCTATATATGAAACATAAATAAATTTCATTTTTAGACGTAGGTCCCATCCCCGAAATGTCTCATTATATGTATCCAAAATGTGAAAAAATTCAAAATCTGCAACACTTCTGATCCCATGCATTTGAGACAAGGGATACTCCACTTGCAGTCATCTAAGTAGGGACCCCACAGTCTGGTTGTGAAAACTATCAGAGCCACGCTATCACAAATTTGGCTGGCTGATCCAATCAGAGAATATCTCTTCATTATTTGAATTTGAGATACTCAGAGACAGCCTGAACAGGACAGTGGGAAGAAGCCAGAAGACAGCAAGAAAGCAGTCAATAAAAATCATAAGGCAGCAGGAGTTCCCAGGAAGCAGAGCCAACACCGAAAGAGACAGGATGGGGTTGGCGGTGCACACAACAGGTATCCAGCTCCAGATGAATCAGGTTCCACTTTGCCCTTGAGGTCAAGCCACACTGGCTTTCGTTCAGTCCCTTGTTATATACCAGTTGTTTCCTGTCACAGAGCCAGTGCACATATTCTTCCCTCTCTGGAAATATCTTCCCTCCCCTATTTGCCTAGTTCACTTCTACTCGTCTTCGAGGTCTCTTTTGCTTCTATTTTTGTAACTGACTCCCCTATCTAGGTAAAACCTCCCTATCATAGTGCCTAGAGGAGACAAATTACACTCTCATAGTACCTATAGGAGACAAATTCTCTTCACAGCACTTACCACAAATGTAATTTTGCAAATTCATTGTATAGTTTCATTTTTAATGTAATCTCCCCCCACTAGAATATAATCTTTTTGACCATTGGTTTCTTCTCATTACTGTGTCTCTATTACTTATCACAATGCCTGGTATGTAGTAGAAACTCAGTAAAAAATCTGTTGAATGATTGAATTAAAAGTTATATATAGAATCTGATTTCTGATTTTATTCTTCTGATTAATTTCTATTAATGATTAAGCTAGGAGACCCTGTATATATACAGTTATTCTGTAGCAGCAGAAGTATAAACAGAGTAATTGGTGCTATGTCAATAGGTGTCTATGGAGAGAAAAAACATGGTTTATTGGAGCTTAAATAAAATTCCAGCTTTTCAGAAGGCCTGATCAAAATTTCCCATTTTATGTTGCTATCAGTGTGAGAATGAGGGCAAACCAAGGATCACTGAGAAAAGACAAGCAATGCACCTGGGTTCTCGACAGCATCTGCGACCAGATGAATGAATCTTGGAGATCACCAGAATCCAGGACTGTCTGTCTGTATCTATCTATCTATCTATCTATATATCCATCCATCCATCCATGCATCCATCCATCTATCAATCTATCATCTATCATCTATCTATTTTTAGTGAAGCCAGCCTATCTGCTTATCTATCTAATCTATCTGTCTATCTATCTATCATCTATCTATTTTTAATGAAACCAGCCTATCTATCTATCATCTACTTATTTATTTTTAATGAAGCCAGTTTAGAGTATCTGTTATTTGTAGCTGACAATTTTCTAATATAAAGTGTTACTGGCTTGGCGTGGTGGCTCACGCCTGTAATCCCAGCACTTTGGGAGGCCGACGGTGGATCACCTGAGGTTGGGAGTTCAAGACCAGCCTGACCAACATGGAGAAACCCCATCTCTACTAAAAATACAAAATTAGCCGGGTGTGGTGGCACATGCCTGTAATCCCAGCTACTCTGGGAGGCTGAGGCAGGAGAATTGCTAGAACTTGGGGAGACAGAGGTTGTGGTGAGCCAAGATCATGCCATTGCACTCCAGCCTGGGTGACAAGAGCGAAACTCTATCTCAAGAAAAAAAAAAAAAAAGGAAAAAAATATAAAAAAATTGTCACATGTTACTTTCATGTCTGTTCTTTGAAGAAGGAAAAAAATATGACCAATACGCACATATACAGGAACTCTCTGTATTAACTGTTCATTTTTCTTATCATTTTTCTGTAAACTTAAACTGTTCTAAAAAAGTAAAGTCTATTGGAATTTAAAAAAAAAGCAGATATCAAACATTTCCACATTTTGTTCTACAATAACTTCCCCCTCCTTGTCTGCCTAGTAAATTTCTATGATGTATTAAAACCTTACTGCTCAAAAAAAGCATTTATTCAAAACATATTTACCATTTATCAAGTATCTGCCAGGTAGGTAGCAGGCTCATCAGGGACCAGAAAGAAAAGGTGAATGTGAATTATTTTTCAAGTTTTAAAGGCTTTTCTTTTTCAGTGACAATTAGCAACTGAAAGCTATCATAAAATATGAGTTCAGGGTTTCTAAATCGTATTTTCACTTGAAAACCCAAGTACCCCCCGGGTATTCACAAGTGCATGCTTGGGGTTCATGAGAATTTATGTTTCTTTCTCTTAAAGTTAGAGCTTCTCTAGCATCACCCTCTCCTGAAGAGAAGTGGTAAAATGAAACATAACCTCATGCAGGGAAATTTGCATTTTGGAAGTCCTTTTGGTTGGGTCTACTTTAATGTGTATCTATCCAAGGTCATATAAATGTTACCTTTGCCACATTCCCTCATCCTACCAGTATGTATCAATAAGTATGTACTTTACCAGCACTTAGTTTGGTGGACTAAAGTAATTTTTCATATATCTGTATGCCACACTGTAGTAGAAAGAACTTGGACTTGGAGGATGACACACACACTCTAAAGTTTGTGTAACTTCCCAAAAGTTTCCAAATATACCTGAGACACAGTTTCCCTTATATAAAGTGGGAACAATTACATCTACTTTGCAGGGTGGCTGTGAGTATTAAATGAAATAACACAGCAAGTATCAAGTGGAGAGGTTAGCAGAAAGGTTGTGCTACATATATGTGGTGAACAATGAATTCACAGTCCTCCCCACCCAGACCTTAGAGAACCCCCAGTCAGGAATGATGTGAGCAGTCTCTGCCTTGACCTCAGCCCAGATCCTTTTCAGTGTACTTTATTCTCTGATCCAACCTCGGTTTTGTGTGTCACCTCTGATTATTTCCTGGAATTTGTTCTTATATACTTCTTACTAGATGGTTTTGAGTGTTCTGTCTTCGGCATTTGAAGTTTAACATAAAACAAAACAAAATAAAACCACTTTAAAACGTCTTAGTGCTTCAACTACACAATGAACCTACTGAATTTCCCATGGTATTTTTGCTTCTGCATCCAATTTTCTATATTAGAGAAATGCAGCTCAGTTTAACTGTAAATAGCCCAGTGAATGCCTCTTGCTTTCAAATGAGTATCTTTCCCAAATATCTATAATTGGGTAAAAAGAGGTTTTAGAGATTACACAACTTACAGGCAATGAAAACAGTATTTCCAGGGTTAGATATAACTTAAAAGTTTCTTCTGCATTTCTGGAATGCCCCAGGACTATTTTTTCCTCTTCTGCTTACTTTTTATTCTTTCTTTGTAAAGACATTTGTGACAAAATACTACTTTGCTGAAAATATGCCATTTATTTGAATATCATGAGCAAATTCTCTGTTCCCAGGCAAAGGCTGTTGGCATAATACATCATTTTTTCATTAAACAAAAATTCAGTCAGCACATACTAGCATCCAGATACTGTGCTAGGTGATGAAACACACTGGTGAACAAGACAGAGATGGCCCCTCCTTTCATGGAGCCTAGACTTTCTATTTGTGCCTCTATCTGTAAGATTGACAGGATGCTATTTTACTGGGTTGCTGAAAGAATTAAGTGAGCTATAGTATGTAAAGTTCTTATCTCAGGTGTTTCCATTGTAAGTACAGAGGTCACGTGTCTATGGGCAAGAGGCTGCCCAGAGCACTCACTGCAGAGTGGATGAACTGGAATGGGGGGGATTTAACTTAGCTCTCAATAGATGGCAGCTCTAAGGAGGAATGTGATGCCATCGGAGAGCACTGGAGGAAGGTGGTTCTAAGATTAAAACTGCATTTGTGAAGAGCACTCTGAAAGCTGTATGGAGAATGACTTGGAATGAGGCTAAACTGGAAATGTGAATTAAGGCAGTAGGAAGTAGAGGAAGTCTGACTTAAGAGAGTTGCAGCAGGTAGGAAGAGGGGGAGGAAGAGCAGACAGTTCTGAGACAGAACAGGGCTTGAGCGTTTTGTTTTATGCTGAGGTAAAGATATGAAGGGAGTCTCAAAGGTTTCTGGCTCCAGTGGCTATGGGTTTTGTAAGATTTCCCAGGTTTAGGATTACTGGCAGATTACGAGTGTTGTGAAAAAGATAAGAGGTTCAGTCCAGACTGTAGATATGGCAATCACTCTGTTTGTCATCACTCACATAAACATAAACTTCCGCAAAGAAAATGTGTTTAACAATAAAAACGATTAACCTATCTACACCTGACAACTTTAAAGGAATGATAACCAGTGAATAAAATATAAATTAAAATATCTAATGTTATTAAAGCTTTGCTCTCCACTGAAAATACAAATAATAATATTATTTCTCCATATATAGAGGTGCCCCCTCCATTTCTGTGTTTCAGTCAAAACCCCACATTAATGTGGAATGTTTTCCCCTGATGTTCAGTATAGTGTGTGGCACATAGCAAGCACTCAATGAATGCAGCTGCCTGGAGCACCAGCGTATGTTTCTCCAATATGCATGTTTAGTAAATAAATAAAAATAAAAACTAGAGACATCCACACTGGCAAACTGGTTTAAAATTCTATATAGTAAATATAGTGTTAATATATTTAGCTAATTACAAGTAGTTATAAGTAATTGATTTATGCTAGAGCAGAAAGATTCTTATTGGGTACACAGGAAAATTTTAAAAGAGTCTTATCCTCAGAACAAATGACACTAATTATTTAGGAAGACATTCCATAGAGAAATGAGAAATTAATCTAGGTTGGAAGCAGGGATAAACACACATAACTATATGTGTATACCCTAATTTTCATTATATATTATAAATCTATGTTATCTAATATGGAAAAATAACACACATTAGACAAAACATATTATTTATCAATAATTGCCTCTCACAGACAATGAGAGGGTAACATTTTGCTTTAAAAAAAGCTCAAATAGATAAAATCACAGAAAAAAGTAAAAATGACTTTTACTTGACTGAAAACATGCTTAACCTCATACATTGTTTGAGAAAACTATATGAAAATATGATTTTTTTATCTATCAGTTTGGTAAAAATCCATCGGTTTGCTAATACTGAGCTTACAGTGAAAAAAACAAGTTCTCACAACAGTGATAGTAGGAGCACAAAACAGTAAAATATATCAAGAAAATGTTGGCAGCGTCTATCAAAATTTCATACGTATACACCCTTTGACCTGGTGATTTTATTTCTATGAATTTATGTTGTGAATATACTCCCCAAAGCAAGATGAAATATGTACCGTATTATTCACTGCAGCATTGTTTATAATAAGCTATGCACATGAATATTTGGAACAAGAAAAAATCACAACAAATTACTAGTGCCTTAGAGATTGGGTTCTTCTGAGATCTTTTAAGGCAATTTAGGAAACTGAAACCACTGCAAAATTACTGGCAACTCCCATCATTCCCAAGGCCTGAAGAGTAAGACGTCCTGATGCTGAAGCTTCATTAGTTTTACAGTAAATCCACTTTCTGGTACTAGAAGTATCTAGGATGATGCATAGACTCAAACTAGTTTGTAATTACTGTCATATATTACTTAATTTCTCAACATATGTTTTTATTTTTTTAATGTGCTGATATAGATCAGAAATGTCAAGTATGTCATAAATAGATAATAATTTCATTAAGTTTATCATACCTGTAACAAAAATTTTTGACTGCACAAGCAAAATATTTAGTACTTACTTAATTATAATTAATATTGTGATTTGATGTCATTATTACTAGAATATTTAATGTACGTTCAACATTATATTTCAAAATATTTAAAAAGCTCTTTCAATACACATGGAAAAATACCCCTTTTACTCTCCATTAAAAAAAAATGAAGGGTTAATGGCTTCTCTATCAAGGACTGATGTGTCTGTATTCAGCTGCTCTGAACCAGCTTTCCCTGAAAGGTATTTTTCACGTGACGAGAAAAAAGGTACTTTAATCCATTTTGAAATAAAAATTGTAGCCATTAATAAATGACCATGAATCTAAGCATTAAAATGAAATTCAATGGTAAATCAAGGCTAAATAAAAATTACACTTCCTTCAACTTTTTAGCTCAAAAATAAGGTCTTACAAAGCAGTATTAAAAACATATAATAGCTGACAATTTCAAGCTAATCCCTATCTACTTTCTATGTCTTTTATGAGCCGCCGAAGCAAAGTCCAACAGACAGCATAAGATGAATCTCAGGTCCACTGCAAGCTTTTCAAGCCTAATCAAATGGGTGTAAAAACATATATAAAAAGATGAAAGTGCTTTGCTTTTACATATGGCAAAATAAATCAGTGAAGAGCTGAAAAAAGAAGTGAGATGTTCCATAGGGGCAGGTTAAGTCTGATGCTAATGCTTACTTAAAATGGTGACAGTCTGGAGCAGGGAAGCCTTGCTGGGCTGCTTTAATTTCTCCCTGGAATAGCTCTCTCCCAACCTTCTGCAGCACATCAAAGTCTCTGGAGCTCAATTAAAATTGGATTATATTGAAATGCTCTATCTATGGGAACTGTGTGCTCACTAACACTTTTCTCTCAGTAATACTCCAGATGACAGTTGCCCATCCCAATTTAAACAGTTGTCATAGAGACGGGGGAACTAAAGCAGTGAAAGCTAACACTACAAAGGAAAGGTAAGGGCTAGGATTTCTGTGAATGAGCAGTTTGATTTTTTTTCAGCAACACTACTTATGACACCAATGACAAAACAGAAGAGATACAAACATTATTCTATTTTGTATCATTACATGTGAAAGGAAATAAAGCTAACAGCAGCGATAAGATTATTTACACAAAATGATCACATGTGTTCTATTTGGGCATGTTCTATCTACTAAAAATTAAGATAAAATGTTTCTCTTAATGGAAAGCAGCTATCCGCAACTATGACAGAAGAGACACTATGGCTAGTGAGTCTGTAAAGTACAGATGTCAATAGCTACTTTTTAATTACAGGTGCAACCCAGAAGAATCATTTCTTGGCTGAAGATTTTTTTTCTTTCCAGTACTACAGTTGTAAAAGTTTGAATTTGGGGTTGAGAATGATAAATCATGACTCTGTAGGAATGTATGTTTCGAAGGCACTCCATTTTTGGCAAATTTAGTTAGCCTTAAAGGGGACCTATCACTGACAAAGAAGCATATTTCTAAATTTGATTTTTGAATTTATTTCTGGTTTTAATTAGCAGGTATTCTACAGTCTTCTCTTCCTGACATCAAAGCCTATGAACACAGGCAGAAAACTCTGTCAGGTTCCTAAAAGCCCAAGAATGAAGATAGCTTAAATTTCTGGCAGTTCTAAAGAGCAGTGTATTTGACAGTGTAGACTGTTAGTAATGATCCTATGTTTTCATGTACATGGCATGTTTCTGGCACTATAAAAACTCTTAACCTTTCTTGTAATTGGCTTATCACAAGTCCCAAGGTTGTTTTTCCTCCACTGTGCAGATCACCATGGAAATAGATTAAGTATTGCTATTTTATGAAGTATTATACTATTGTTTCTTTTAAGCCCTCAATAACAGTGGTTCTTTTTCTCTCGGGAAGACTATGTTAGGATTTTGAAGCAGCAATAAGGCGGAGAGCACAAGGTGCAGGCCAAAGGGGGAGGAAACAAAAATGTGTCAGAAAATCTAAAAACTGCACAGATCAAAATTTGTCAAAACAAGGCCCTGGTTTAAACCAACAAGAAGGGCCCCTACAGCTTGGGCTTTGACAAAGCACAGACTTTTTATTTATTTATTTATTTATTTATTTTTAGCCCAGCTGTAGAAAACACCATCTAATGAACCTGTCTGGGGCGGCTGTCCCCATCCTGTCAGGCATGTCAGGAAATGACAAGCACTGGGGACAGGCCGCCGCCAGTCATAGACAGGCCTGCCAGCTGGAGGGTTCAGCCCCAATCTAATCACACCACCAGAAAATAACTTTCACGCTTGCAGCTTGACAGGATGGACTTGAGGAAAAAAAATTAGGATTGGAAACAATGCTTTTTGTTTCAATTACATATTATTTTTACACAGTAATTAAAAAGAATCTACCAACACACATGATCCACGTTACTTCGTATTAATGCAACCAAGTGTAAACGTCATCATTGCAGAAAAACAGATATAAAGGTTACTTGGATACTATGGACACAGAGTAAAGGAACACAGACCAGCTCCATCACTTTCCAAACAGAAACCACATCGTGTTGGAAATCTAATATTGTTTTCAATTCAGCTTATTGATATTTGAATTCCTTATCTTCAAAAACAATCCTCTTGTAAAGATTACCAGGTAGCAGTAGTGCTTATTTTATTTCCTGTATTCTGAGGACTAATATGTGTAAAGAGAATAATGGTATAAAACGAGTATTTTCACATGACAATAACAAATTTTCTGCCTTTGTGACTCCGGGAAAAATGTACCATTATAAATAAATACAACCCACCGAGGACATGACAACTTGGGCCATGTCTGTATAACTTGACATGATTAAACAATTAAAGGCTGTAATAAAAACCACATTCTAATGAAATAACTTCTGTGAATCAGATGGTTAGTTCAGTATCATACAGATAGATCACAGTATGACTCTGTTCTATTTACATGCCTTTCAAAGTGAAGTTATATGTAGTATGCATAGGTCGACTGTTTACTATATGCCCACATAATAAAAAGGTAATTATATAATAAAATACACTTTCTACTACACTTTAGTGTTTTTCAATAACATTTTCCACAGGGTAACTACTGGCATCGGCACTGAAAACAAAGAGCCAAACACAATGCTCCATGTGTGTTTGAGTGTACACAAATGCACAGCATAGGCTTCAAGTGCTATTCATTTTGATTTATAAAAATAGACTCCCACTCACACTTGCTTTAAAAGTCATAAATCATGAAATTTAATATTGGATTGAATACTAATATGTTTGCAATATATTCCTGAAAATGTCACTACTGAAAACACGAAGTTAGCGTTTAATAACCGCACTTACTAGCCTGGTTACTTTGGTCAACTAATTTAACCTGTCTGAGTCTGCATCCTCATCTATAAAATGGTAAAAATAATGTCTGCCTCAAAGGGTTATTGTGTATCAGATAGTGGGTGTAGGGTACCTAGCACAATTCCTAGAACACAGTACATGTTTAACTAAGTTACTATCATTATTTCACTTAAGGGAATCCAAAGAAGAGTAAGCAACTCAAAATTAGACTTACTCTCCATACAATAATATTATACTTACTTTGAATAGCATATGTGGCTGGATACTGCATCCACTGTATGAAGAATAAGTCTTTAATCACATTGAAATCACAATCAGCAAACAGAATGCAGTAACCACCCTTGCTCCCTAGAAAAAGACCATGAGTACCTTAATGAACATAAGAAGACAGGACTTAAGTTTTTCTCTCTTAAGATAATGGAGGTGAAGTGGGAATGCATTTAAAATTTCATGTTTTCTTATATAAAATATGTATTTCTAGTGTGTAATGATTTTGAGCCTTAATTTATAATTCTGTCATTAGTCTGCTCAGTACTGCTTTGCTGCTGCATTATTTAATTCATTTCAGGCATGTAAAAGCAAGAGAGCTGTGGCCTACTGACCCCAATTTTCACTTAAAGAAACAAATTTCCTTTTGCAAACTAAGACAATTTTTCTCCTGTCAACCTTGTTTTCAAATATTAACCTTATTCCCAATACAGTAAATATTCATATTTGTCATCCAAATTTGCCTAAAATTGTAGCTTTTACGAAGTTGTGGAATTGCTTCTGGTTCTTAATTTATTTATCCCAAAGAAATAATTAAAAATCAATATTTTCAATGAGCAATCTTTCTCTCAGTGTAAATGCACTTAAAAGAATGTCTTCTTTATTTCTGTTTGGCATCAACTAACATGCAGAAAGAGAACAAAAAAGACAAACAGTTTGATTACAGATTTTCTTGATGATGACTAAATTCAGTGTTTCTGAAAATCTATGTGAGCAGCCTGGCCCTTCTAATAAACGTCATCATAATGGATGTACTTATTCTTGGGGTAAAATTGTTGGATATATGAAAAACTGAAAATTGAGTAGGAAGCCTAAATTGAACATGATCATATTAGGATAATGTATCCATACAATGACGTGGAGTTTCTAGGGTAAGAGGGAGCAGAATGGAACCATTATAAAAAGGTGGGGTAAAACTTGTATTTGTTGTTGTTTGAGACAGGGTCTTGCTTTGTCACCCAGGCTGCAGTGCAATGGCACAATCTCAGCTCACTGCAACTTTTGCCTCCCAGTGATGGCAGAGACAACCTGACTTGAGCAGCCACTGGGAAGATACTGCTGCAGCGTAGGAGGTGCGGCTGAGGTTGTGTGTTCCGCAGTGCGGCAGGAGCCAGGAACAGGTGGGCGCCCCGCCCCCTACTGAGCTACAGCCTCCCAGCTGCGGCTTCGGACCTGGGCACCCCTGTGTTATAAGGGGCCCTGGAAGCCCCCTGCCCCCGCAGGCTCCGAAGTGCCTGCTCCTACTCCTTGGCCTCTCCTGGCTCCCAGCACCTGTTCTGGTGCAGAGCAAGGTTGTGGCCGAACCTGGGCACTGTTGTGACCCAGTCAGGTGTGCATGTACTTGGGGTGGCACTGACATGCCAGCCCCCCCAGCCGCCTCAGCCTGTCTGGACTTCGGGCACCCACAAGCTAGGAGGGAGGTTGAGGGTAGCTTGACATGGGCCTGCAGGCACTCCTAGCATAAACAGCCTGGGGTGCCGTGGATGGCATCTTGATGGCAGGAGGCAGAGAGGTTCCTGGGCAGAAGGGGCGGGTCCCTGGTGAAACCCCACCTTCAATCCAGGAATCGCCTGAAGCTTGAAGGCCCACCTGCCAATTCCAGGTGATGTCCACAGCCCCGAGGGAGGACGTCATTCATGACTATTGGACCAATCAGATGGGGCTTTTTCCAGGCAAGCCCATATCCCCATGGACCAATCACCATGCACTTCCTCCCTTCTGAGCTCATAAAATCCCCACAACTCAGCCACACTCATTATTGGTCTCCTCTCTACTAAGGGCTGGACATTAGCGGGAATGACTGGAACAGCTGTAACACAAACAGGGTTGAAACATAGACCCCACCTGCCAGGTTGTGGGAGAGAGAGAAGAAAGAAGGAGAGAGAGAGAGGAGAGAAGAGAAGAGCTGTGGCCCTTCAGGGAGCCCGGACCTAAGGGCTCCCTGAGCCAGGGCTGTGACACTCTCTTAGGGGGCTGTGGCTCCTGGCATCTCCAAGCTTCTGGTTGCCACTGCGTTTCCCAGTGCCCACAGTGGAAGCCGCTTGCAGTATGCCTGGTCCAGCCTTAGCTTCACATAGAGCCAGCACCTGTGCCAGTGTCTGGAGCTGTCCGCTCTGCCACAACCAGCATATCTGGCTGTGTACAGTGGCTGGACCCCATGCTTGCTCACATGCTCTTAGCGACTCTGTGTCTGGAGTGCCCTTGGCAGGCATGGGATCTGGGCCAGTAGTGCAAGCTTAGCACAGCCTGACAGGCTGAGTGGGTAGAACAAGCCAGTGGGCACAAGCAAAACTTGAGCAAAGGCCCCACGGGCCACAGAGGTTTCCAACGGAAAGAGTGACATCCCAAGGATCCTGTGACATTGGGTTCAAGTGATTCTCCTGTCTCAGCCTCCTGAGTAGGTGGGACTACAGGCATGCACCACCATACCTAATTTTTGTATTTTTAGTAGAGACAAGTTTTCACCATGTCGCCCAAGCTGGTCTCATACTCCTGGACTCAAGTCATCCACTGGCCTCCCAAAGTGCTGAGATTAGAAGCATGAGCCATTACACTAGCCAAAACTTGTATTTTTTAATGTTTTGTTTTGTAAAAATGATCAGAAGCAAATATATCAAATTTTATGACACGTTAAAGTTGGGCAGTTGAGTACATGACATTGGCTAGTTTTTCTATTGATTTGACCATTTCATAGTAAAATAATTTAAAATACCTACAACACAAAATTTAGAAGTTCTTAATATATAACTATATACACACCACATATTTTTCAAATATTCAATTTTATTTAAGCATCACAAAATCACTTTTTCATGGGCTGGGCAAGAATTTTTATCCCCATTTTACCAATGAGGAAGGGAAAGATTTATTTTATCAAGGTCACAAAAAGTCTGAATGCTGGGAGAGGTGAGACTGGAATCCAAATGCTATGGTCTGAACGTTTGTATCTCTCCCTCCCCCTCTGAAATTCGTATGTTAAAAAACTTAACCCTTAATCCCTAAAGAGGCGGGGCCTTTGGGAAGGAATTAGTGCCCTTACAGAAGAGGCTTGAGAAACCTTCTGCCCCGCCCACCTTGGTGAAGACACAGCAACAAGGCACCATCTACAAGGCAGAGAGCCTCCACCAGACACCAAATCCACTGGTGCCTTATTCTGGGACTTCCCAGGCTCCACAACTAAGAGCAATAAAATTCTGTTGTCTAAAAATAACTTAATCTAAGGTGTTTTGTTATAATAGCCCCAAAAGACTAAGATACTAAGTATCCTGCCTCAGACCTTATTACCAAAGACATCTTACCAATTAGATTCATTTGGGTTAATGTCATGTTTTCTCAATTTTATTTATTTAATTTAATTTGTTTTTTTTTTTTAGATAGAGTCTTGGTCCTATTATGCAGGCTGGAGTTCAGTGGCATGATCTTGGCTCACTGCAACCTCCGCCTCCCGGGTTTAAGTGATTCTCCTTCCTCAGCCTCCCGAGTAGCTGGGATTACAGGCATATGCCACCACACCTGGCTAATATTTGTATTTTTAGCAGAGATGGGGTTTTGCCATGTTGGATAGGCTGATCTAGAACTCCTGACCTCAGGTGATCCATCCACTCCCAAAGGGCTAGGATTACAGGCATGCACCACCGTGCCTGGCCTCAAATTTACTTTAACAGTATGGTAATATTTACCACTGATCTCTATAATGACTGAATGCATATCTTGATCGACATTCAATAGTTTAATATACCAGGCACTAAAGCAAGGTAAGTATATATATGAAGCAATTACATTTACTATCCTTTGACAGTAGCACGATAACTTATTTCTGATATGCATTAATTTGCTTTAAGTATTCTGAAACATGGTAGGACATTTAAAAGAATAAAGTAATACATTTTGTTATTCAGCATTCTCCTAAATAAATGACATCAATTTAGTTCTCTAAACTAAAAAAGGGATCCACAATGGGGACCAGAATACACTATGCCCTATCTTTATTATGCTATCTATCTAGGTAAAAGCCTTCTAAATCATTCATCCAGGTAATCTATTCTTGCAATACCTTGTGTGCTGATGACAAACATCCTATTAAGTACTGTAAGTCTGTTTTACTACTTTTCTATGATACATAAATCAATAAGTTTAGTTATAAAATTTATGTCTACATACAGTAATTTAATGTTATTTTAAATAATATTAAATAAAATCCAAGTGGTATATTTTAGCATTTGTTTTTTTCTTTGGAAAATATTTAGCTTTAGTTTGTTGATTAAGTATGACAAACTCAATGTAATATACCAATCTGACATAAAGCAATTTAAAAATGATATCAATATTCAATGACACAGAACTTGATTCGGAATTTATTTGCACTGCAATAAATAATCTGTGGAGTTATTTTGTTGAGGATGGCCCAGTTCAGTGGAGTTTAATGAAAAATGCTACTAAGTACTGGGAACGGGAGAAAGTGAAAAACAGGAGATGGGGAAAGGGAATCCAAGGGCTTGGGGGCACTGCCCGAAATCCTTTCCTCACTCAGACCACAATGTTCATTGCTGACTTGTTCCTTTGGAACTTAACCAAAGGATTTGACTCATTGTCCTGAAACATACTCAAAAGAGAGGATGAATCTTTTTCTTTTTCTTTTTTTGAATCTGTAGCACAGCTCTTACTTATGGATTCTGATTTGATTGGGTAACGTGGTACAGACTCCAGAGGGAGCAACGTGACGTTCTACAGTATCCTCTTTCAGTGCTCCAAGAAAGACCTTATTACCAAAGACATCTTATCAATTAGATTCACTTGGGTTAATGTCCTTCTCTTAGGAATGAACACAGTAACAGAGCATTTAGGAAACGATAAATATTAAAACATTACCATGAAATGTGATGAAAATAGAAAGCCAATGTAAATTCTTACTTTTAAATGCTTACAACTATAAAAAAAAAACTTCATGAATCTGGCATTCAATTTAAATCTTCAAATAAAAAAAACCAGAAAAACATATAAAAAGAAAAAAGCAGAAGGAAATGTAGCTAAAATAAATAGAAAATCATTAGAAAACTGAAAAGTAAAAATTTTAAAAGTCTAAAAACTGGTTCTTAAAAAAGACAAATCCCTGGCAAGCATTTTTGAAAAGAGAGAGAAAAAGTATGGGCTATAATAGCTGATATAGAAAGGATTCTTAAAATTGAAAGAGAATGCCTTGAAAAATTGTCAGTGTATTTATGATGTCAAACAACCCCCAGGAGAGGCAGGCACCTGTTTTACATAGTAACTCATTGGGCAGCTTCCTCCCCCGAGTGATTTCTGCCACTCTCTTAATTCCCACTTTAAGCTGCCGTCTCTCAAATCTGAGGGTCTAGCCCAGACTGCTCACAAGTTGCAGACCTATAGTCAGATGTCCACTAGACCTCTCCAGCTCAATGTCTCACAGGAAACTCAATGTAGTAAGTCTAAAATGAACTTCGGTTTTCCTTAAAATCTGTTCTTTTTTCTTTCCCTCCCTCCTTCCCTCTCTTCCTTTTTTTTTTTTTCTAAGATGGAGTTTCACTCTTGTCGACCAGGCTGGAGTGCAACGGTGGGACATCAGCTCATTGCAACCTCCGCCTCCCAGGTTCAAGTGATTCTCCTGCTTCAGCCTCCTGAGTAGCTGGGATTACAGGCATGTACCACCACGCCCAGCTAATTCTTTGTATTTTTAGTAGAGATGGGGTTTCTCCATGTTGGTCATGCTGGTCTCAAACTCCTGACCTCAGGTGATCTGCCTGCCTCAGCCTCCCAAAGTGCTGGGATTACAAGTGTGAGCCACCGCGAATGGCCTTCTTTCTAAAGAAAAACAAACCTAAGTGTAGGGTGGTTCTGAAGTCAGAAATGGGCATGAAAATTAACTCTGTACTTTGAGTTACATGAATGCAGGCAACATACCTAAATTCTTGAAGACTTGCATTTCTTTTATATAAAAGAGTGAAAACAATATCAATCATAGGGACATTAGAGTGATTAAATAGTGGACAGAAAGGTCTCTGGCACAGTACTTTGTATATTACAGGACTGAAAACGGGTGGTCACTGTCATCATAGTAAGTTTCTGTTATTATCTTAGTGAATGGCAAGACTATTCATAAAGTCATCAAATTAAACATTTGGGACTTATCTGTAAATATTCTTGTCATTTCCTTTCTACATGCCACTGGTGGCTAATCCTGTTGATTCCAGCTCCACGGTATTTCTCGCATCTGTCCTTTTCTCTTTATTTTCCCTGATAAAGCCCTCTTAAGTCTCTTAGTGCAGCAGTGTCCAACCTTTTTGGTACCAGCGACCCGTTTCATGGAAGACAGTTTTCCACGGACCAGGGGTGAGGGAGTGGGGTGGTTTGGGGATTAAACTGTTCCACCTCAGATCATCACGCATTAGATTCTCACAGGGAGGGTGTGACCTAGATCCCTCCAATGCACAGTTCACAATAGCGTTTGCAATCCTATGAGAAACTAATGCTGCCGCTGATCGGACGGGAGGTGCAGCTCAGGTAGTAGTGCTTGCTTGCCTGCTGCTCACCTCCTGCTGTGTGGCCTGGTGCCTGACCGGCCACAGGTTGCTATGTGGCAGAGGGGGTGGGGACCCCATCTCGGTGGTTTTCTAACCTCTAGTCAACCCTTACCAATGCCCCTGCCTCCAGACTCTGACTCCTAACCCCAGCATCCTTTTTTTTTTTTTTTTTGAGGCAGAGTCTTGCTCTGTCGCCCAGGCTGGAGTGTGGAGTGCAGTGGCGTGATCTTGGCTCACTGCAACCTCTACCTCCTGGCTGCAAGTTGATTCTCCTGCCTCAGCCGCCCAAGTAGCTGGGATTACAGGTGTGCACCACCATGCCCGGCTAATTCTTAAATTTTTAGTAGAGACAGGGTTTCACCATGTTGGCCAGGCTGGTCTCAATCTCCTGACCTCAGGTGATCTGTCCGCCTTGGCCTCCCAAAGTGCTGGGATTACAGGTGTAAGCCACCACACCCAGCCAACCACCCCTAACATCCTATAGCGAATGCTGCTGCTGAGTATCAGCATCCATCTCTGGGTTCTCCTCATACCACTGCTCTGCACCCCCTTGAATCCCTGCTGTTCTCAGAGGCGTTTTGCCCCTCTGTACTTTTGCCCTCATTGTTCTTCTCTGGATGGAATGTCCTGCTCCTCTCTGTCTGACTGCCTGTTGACTGGTTCATATTTAAGAGTTCTCCTATCTTCCTCCAAACTGGGTTGGGCACTCTTCTTCTGAATAGTTACTGAGGAAAGGAGGCACCAAAATAGTTAAAGGGGGAGAGACTTTTTGGAGTGTACGTACCAACCATACCCCCTTTCTCAAAAAAGCTTCCCCATACTCTCAGAGGTGTGTCCCTACTTCTCTCTGACCAGAGCTGATTTAGACCAGGGTGAACAGTTGTTGCAGAGGAAAACCAATCAAATTCCCTCTCCTTGGAATTTGAAAGTGTGGCTGGGCAAGGTGGCTCACACCTGTAATCTCAGCACTTTGGGAGGCTGAGGGGTGTGGATCACTTGAGGTTGGGAGTTTGAGACCAGCCTGGCCAACATGGTGAAACCCCATCTCTAGTAAACATACAAAAAATGAGCAGGGCATGGTGGCGGGCACCTGTAATCCCAGCTACTTGAGAGACTGAGGCAGGACAATCGCTTGAACCCGGGAGGCAGAGGTTGAAGTGAACTGAGATCATGCCACTGCACTCCAGCCTGGGCGACACAGCAAGACTCTGACTCAAAAAAAAAAAAAAAAAAAAAGAGGGGAACTTTAGTTGGTAATGGAGCAGCAGTGAATCACAGTCCCTGTAATGTCCCTGCAGTTCTTGAGTTTCAAGCAGGGAGATCCAGGGACATCTTATCTGTGAGGAGAAACAATGAAGCAGAAGCAGAGACAAAAGCCCATGTGGCCCAGAAGGGGAGACATCCCGACAAATGACTGACAAAAGCCCATGTGGTCCAGAAGGGGAGACATCCCGACAAATGACTGTCCAATTCTCAGTTCCAGTCTCTCCTCAGGCTTTCCTGGTTCTTGTCATGGGATTTCATGAACTAATCGTATTTGCAAATAAATGATCTTTCACATGAAGCTACTTTGAGTTCTGTTTCTTGCAACCAAATCATTTCTGAACATTCATACTTGTAATAGTAATGAAATCAGAATTAGAACCTGTGGGTGAAATTTTGCTGCTTAAAGCCTGTCATATTTTGCCTTTTCCTGCAGGGTTTTTGACTAAGGAAATGTACAACAGGGGAACAATAACCAGAGGTAAAACTGGGAACTTTTCATAAAAATTAATAGTAGCTACTATAATATTAAATAATAATTAACAAATATTAATAAAATTAATAGCTAATATCCTCCCTTATTGCAAGGTTATCTTGGAAAGGCTTGATGAATTTGGTGTGATTTGAAGCCAAAACAAGGCCTCCAACACCCAGCAATGAAAAGGCTCTGGAAAATGACAGCAGCAATTTCCTTCCCATGGGAAGAACAACAAAAGTTTGCATTTTCTTCTCTATGGATGAAGCACAGATGTAAGGAAATAAACAAAAGATTTTTTCCTCAATGGAAAACTTTCCTTGTCAGTAATGATCTGTCAGAAAAAGCTGCATTTATGGTATGTCATATATAAATCATGAGTTTCAGGAAGAAGCTCTCAAACTGAAGTGATATAAACACTAAGAATTTTCTAATAGAAGTTTACAGGAGTCTCAGGGTTAAAAGGAGAGGAGAGTTGTGAGAAGCTACAAGACTGTTCTTTTCCTCTTTGGGGTCAAAGGAAAGAAACCCCTGGGTGAAGGTAATCTGTAATAGTACTAGAAGACAGAGATAGGGGAATTAATTCCTGAAGCTGGCTGGAAAAAGAAGAGAGATCGTTGGTCACTTTGGTGTCCCTCAGAGTTTCTGCAGCATGGCGTGCTTGGCACTGTGCTCCTATAACCTGGGATACTCTAACCTTTTCCTTGCTAGCATCACCACTGGTACATCTTCCCTCTCAATCTCTCTCCAGTCCCTTATCCTATAAAAACTCCCTTTCTCAGTGCTAAGGAGAGGAAATGTTAGAATCTTGCTGGTACAGGAAGACACATGATTACCTTATCTCAAGGCATTTTTTAACTGAAATATTATTATACATGGTGACTACAGTGATACTAGGATAGTAGGCTCCTTAGGCTTGGTTTCTGCCTAATCAAATCACCAGATTAAATTATGCTCTTCAAATCCAGGCAGAGAAAGACAAATAATACAACAGTTGATCTTATAAAGTGTCCCCAGGCCATGGACTGGTACTGGGCTTTACAGCAGGAAGTGAATGCGGGGCAGCAGGTGCAAACCCTATTGTGAACTGCACATGCGAGGGAACTAGGTTGCATGCTCTTTATGAAAATCTAATACTTGATGACCTGAGGTGGAATAGTTTCATTCTAAAACCATCCCCACCCCGTGCCCTAGGTCCGTGGAAAAAATGGTCTTCCACAAAACCCATCCCTGGTACCAAAAAGGTTGGGGACTTCTGTATAGAGGAAGAAGTAGAATAATAGTTACCAGAGGATGGGAAGAAGGTATGGGGATGAAGAGTTTGGTTAGTGGGCACAAACATACAGTTAGATAGAAGGAATAAGTTCTAGTATTCAATAGCACAGCAGAGTAACTATAGTTAAAAACAATGTATTGTATATTTAAAAATAGGTAGAAGATTCAAAATGTTCCCAACACAAAGAAATGATAAATGCTTCAGGTAATATCCCAGTTATTCAGATTTGATCATTACACATTGTATACGTGTATGAAAACATCACAGGTACCCCACAAATAAGTATAATTATTATGTATCCATTTAAAAATTTTAAAAATAAATGAATTATACTCTTCATTTCCTCTGTAAGGCATACTCATTCATGTCTACATTGCACTGAATGCCATTTAAAAGGCCAAAACTATGTCAAAAAATAAATGAAACAAATATTTCACTCATGAATGCCTAGAAAATCTGAAAATAAAAAATAATCTTTATAATCAAAAGCACTAGTATATGAACATTTGGGTATGTCAACATAAGGCCAATGAAAGGGACTTGAATGATCCCACCCTTAAAAGTTTGTAAGTTGAAATATGAAATTAGAATCATCTAATAGATGCAAACAATTAAATAAAACAAATCCTAACCTTATCTAAAACTTAGGAGTATCATTTTTTTTTGTATGAGTAAGTGGACTAGAAATTTGAAATTTGGGTAATATGAAACCAAAAGAAAATTTTTAGTTTTCCCCAAAACAAAGACTACATATAAAAACAGCTTACAGGAAAGGAAGACAAAAGAAGTCTTGATAAAATAAGTTTGGAATTAAAAAACAAGAAGAAAAGAATAAGCAAAGAGATATGTAGGCATAAGAAGCAGTCTGAAAGACTGCTTGAAAGGCTAGGTAGAATTGTATTAGTCAATCTGTAAATGTTTGCTTGCTTTTTCCTTTCACAACGAAGCATCAACATTTGCTTAATGCAAAGGGAAGAGAGGAGCTAATTCTGTTTTGTTTGTCATGTTCGATGTTGGATTCGGACTTACGGTGAATGAAGAATTGCTCTCTTATAATCATCTGAGTCGCAGCTCGTGCAGTGAAAAGTGTCAGCCTCTATGAGGTATCCCACAACCTTCCCCCGACACGGCCCCATATCAAAGCTTGGTAGGGATGCAGAAAACATTCCCTCTGACCCAAATTATATCAATAATTGGGATCTTGTGACTGCTGCTAGCAAGTAGAGCAATGACGTGTGCTCACCCTGACTGGACATTTTGCACAAAAGTAAGATATTTTCCTTCCTTTCATAAAACTGCAGGGTGTATGCTTTCCATAAGTTTAATAAGTAATACCATTCTACCCATCACCTGGCATAATTATTACTAATGTTCCCAGCCTCCTCTAGGCTGAGGCAAATACATGAGTTACAGTTAAGAGCTCCTGTCATGTAACATCCCTTTTGCTAGGACACAGACATGTAGAGCCATGTGGCACAGTGGAAAACCATAGACTCTGGCATTAAATAATCTTCAGTTCCATTTCTTGCTCTGCCATTTTACTGCTTTTGTGATTTGAAAAAAGTTCCTTTGACTCTCAGAGTCTGCTTCCACATTTCTTAAATGTGAATAAACAATACCTATATTTTATGGTTGTTATAAGGATTTAACATAATTAAGATTTAGGTATATCTAAATATATAATAAAATGCTCTAGTTTCTCTTTTTAATTTTTTTCCATTTATCATACATATAACTATGATATACATAATAGTTACAACTAAGGATTTAATATAATTAAGATTAAGATATATCTAAATATATAAAAAATGCTCTAATTTCTCTTTTTAATTTTTTTCCATATATCATACATATAACTATATTTTTCATATATCATACATATAACAATTCATAAATATGCCTTATGAATTGTCATATGAAAAGAGTGCTATCTTCTCAAGGAAATAGGTGACCTTCATGAAGGTAGGGACTTGCTCACCTCCGTATATCCAGAATTAACAAAGTGTCTGGTCCACAAAAGGCCCAGGGCAAGTCCATGCTCAACAAACAGTAACTATTATGATAATAAATTGCAATGTATAAATGTAAATTAGGAAAGAATATGCTCCAGAATGTCAAATAAATAATCAAAAGGTTAATATTAAATTTCAACACAGTAAAGGCTTTTTCATGTAGAGGAAAAAATAATATTTTAAAATACTTGAGATTGTCATTTTATTTAATTCAATTCAACAAATATTTATTAAGTATCTTGTAAGGTTGTTCCAAGTACTACGTATATAAGATACAATGGCTCCTGTCCTCAATATGTTTACTGTCTAAGGAGGTGAGTAGACAACGATAAAAATAATGAAAGACAAACTACAATAAAATATATAGTAGAAGGCATAAATCGTTTGGGCATTCAAAGATGCGAGAAATACATACATTTGGTTGGTTTGGGGAAAGCCTCTTATTAAAGATGACATCTGACAATGGGCCTTGAAGGATGGTTGATCTGCACAAGACGGAGATGGGAAATGAACTCCAATAGGCTAAAGAAGTGGGAGAAGCTTCTGATGTTGGGCTAAAGAATTTCTAAATAATTCAAATGGACAGTAAGGCCTGGGTGAGTAGAATCATGACGTCTTTTAAAATTGGGAAGTTAAGAGGAAATTAGAAAAAAGGAAAATTATGAGCTTGGTTTGAGATAAGCAAAGCATACTGACAGCTAATCAACAGGGCAGGCCGCTAAGAATATAGAGCTGTGGAAGGAAGACACAACTAGAGAGGTACCTTTGGGATTACCTGTACTCAGCGAACGTTTAAAGCATGAAAAGGAATTAGATATCTATGGTAGAGAACGGGGGTGACTGAAAGGACACACCTTTGGGGATGGGAGAATCTTTTGAGGGTGAGGCAGACGGAAGAGTGGCCAGGGGAGACTGGAAGACTTAGCAAGGAAGCATGTTAAGATTTTGGAAGCTCAGTGTCAAATGTTATACAGAAATCAAGGAATATGAGGACAGAAAAAGGCCACTGAATGTAGACATTTGGAGATCTAAAATATGGGATAGATGTAAAAAGACAGTATAATTTTGACTGTATATGTTAAGATATAGGATAGACGGGAGTAAGTGAGTATATAGTAATTGAAAGAACATGATCTTTGGAACCAGGAAAATTTAGATTTGAATCCATGACACTGGTTATGAGCTTGGACAAATAACTGGACATCTCTGAATTTGTCCTTTTTTAGTAATAATGATATCTAACTCACTTAGCTGTTATAACTATGTTAAGTTAGATAATGCATGCAGAGTGCCTAGAACAGTGTCCCAGACATATTAAGTACCTGACAAATGTTAGATTCTTTTCTCTTACTCTACAGAAAACATAAGGCAGAGGATGCTCCTTTAGTGAAGAAACATTTAAGATAATTTAAGAGATGCACATGAAGACTAACAAAATATCAAAAAACAGATGTGGCACGAATAACAAATCAAAAAATCAAACAGCAAATAGAAAGTACATTGGATGAGGTATCTGAAAACGGTTTTATTCTTAGAAGCATCATTTACCATAAAATTACTTGAGGAGACTCATTTAATGTTCTGCTTCTCAAATTTCCCATTTGTAGAACTGAAATAGGAATTCTAGGTCTGCTAATCAGAAAATGACAAGGATAAAATATCAGAGGCATACAGAGAGAGAGTTTGCAATCCAATACAGCATTACCAGATGGTATATACGTGTAGCATTTAATAGCATTACTGCTGTGCATGTCTGTGTATGTATGCACACATTAAACTCTTGATTGTTATCTGGATATCAGCCTTGCATGGGTCTCAATTCTCACCGACTCCTGAATCTCAACCCTTTGTTACCTTTCCTGAATATACGAACTTGCTATGTAGAAAAGGATGAAAAATGTAGGCTTCTTGTTCCCAAATTAATCTTTGAGTGAGTATCTCCACTGGGTGCATATTTAAGCTTGTAATACGATCATTCGACTTTCCTAATAGTCCAGCACACAGAAATATATATATATATACTTTAAAGTTTCTACAACCTCTAAGGTTAACTCTGTATCACGAGTAAATTACAATCAGAAGGGATTTCATGTCCCAAAAGGTTTCTTAGATTCCAGCAAAACAGCTGTGTTACCTTCTGCAACCAGAAGGATAGTGGTTGCTATGTTATAACTGCATCTTACTGTGTGTGATATACTATGTGCTTTGGAGTAATTAGCCAAATGAGAAGTTATAAGAAACATATAATTAAAAAAACATATAAATGGAGAATTTAGTATTTTAAGCTTTTAATTACTCACACCCTTCATTTAACAAAGGAAAAATATGTTTACTTTTTTTTTTAAACCCAGTTACTACATGAAAGGGAAATATACTTAGAAAATGGAGAGTAAAAACTGCTTATAAAATATATTGCCTTTTTAACCCAATGACCTCAGACTAATCAAAATAATAATATAATGGATTTTGAAATGTTTCGTCACTGAATGTGATTCTCTAAATTGAAAATAGCAATTTTTTGGCAATGCATGGATAAAAACATTTTGATAGTTTATAATATTGGTTTTTAAAAGCATAACTAATAATCAAAGCTGTCACACACACATACATACATACACAAAGAAAAAACCTTCTGCTGCATTTTTTCTGTGACTTCGGAATATTCAAAAGGTAACAGTCATGATGTATATTTTGATAAAAAGGGAGGTGACTAAAAAGTGCCTCGTCAGTTTCCTACTCTTTGCCAGATACATTAAAATGCAGCTCTGAGCACCTTTTCCTCTCCTCAGTCTGGAATTTCAGGAGCAAAGAGTACAAAAGAGCTGATGAGCAATGAATGCTTCACCCTTCCTCAATTAATCTTGTCTCTCTACCTTTGCTTTTGCTTTCCCTCTACATGAAGGTAATAATGACACCCTCATCCATTATCCTTTTATCCCTGTTATTCTCGTGAAATTGCTTAATAATATGTTACAGATTCGTCTTCACTCACATAATTCTTCCTGTCATTCGCAGTATATCATCCTACAAACATACAGCCCACTTGCACTGCCCGCTCTTTGAAGATTATTGTCAATGACATCTTCAGGATGCGTTTGGAATCTGAGGCATCATTTCTGTTGCAATGGGGAATTACACTGACTTATCTGTCATTGCCAAAAGCACAACAAGCAATTCAGTGTTAATGCAAAAGTAACACAGGTTTTTATCATGCTGCCAGAACAAGAGCTCTTGTAAATTTATGCTAATGTGGTCCTTTTAGAGTTTAATAACCTCTTACCCTACTGGAAAAAGACCCAAACATACACAAACACCTACAAATGCGCACTGCCATATACTGGAACGATAATCAACTGGTAATTATTTATTTTCGACCTTTTTTTTGTTTGCACTAATGCTAATTTTTCTTGGAGTATTACGTAGACATGGTAGAGAAAACGGCAAAAATTAAGAGATTCCATTTCAATCACCAAAGTGCTAAATTATTTTTGATGAAAATGATTTTTTTCTCAAAAAAATTAATAAAACTTCCTCTATGACCACTATTTTAGTATGCTTTTCCATCAAGAGTTCAAGACCACTACAAATGAGCAGTTTTCTCTGATTGAGGGTGGCATTCCAGAGGGACCCAGGCAACCCAGTGTACATGCCAAGTCTGACAACACATGACAAGCTGGTCGGCGTGCAGTAATTTGACTAATTATACCGGATTAGAGCATATTAATGCAAGCTGTTTTCTCCAGAGTTAATGACCTGCTGACTGGGTTCTGTTAGGCCCCACTAGGTCTACAGGCAGCTAAAAAACAAAACCCTGTTTTGTAAGCCCTCGTCATTTCACATCAGCAAATGAGTATATCAAACTACTGAGCAGCAAAATGTAAGCGACATTTTGTCTGCTATAAACTCATGCAGTCTTCCCTAACTTTCCACCTCAAGGGCTTCTTTTATATAAAATTGATGTCAGTTTCTTTTTTTTTTTTTTTTTTTTTAAAGGAGTAGCCAAGAAGTAGAGTCCGGGGGAAAAAATAATTTTTAGGAGTATGTTATTGTTGGAGGGCTAGAGGCTGCTGTTTTAGAAACAGGGTTTATGCAAAAATAATTTAAAATGTATATTAATCTTATTACACATCTGCTATCTTCTCCATGACAAGAATATGTTACAAATAGTTATGACAAAAAATGATTAATGTGTAATAAAATCTTTTCTAATCTCAAATTATATTCAAAAGATATTTCTAAACCCAATGGGATTTTTAAATTTTTTTAAAAAAGTAGCTGGATGATTTAAAATTACTTAAATACAGAAAAATGTCACACACTATTATTTTTAAATTATTTGTCCATGTCTTTAAAATTAGCTCACATTTAACTACAAACTAGCTGGAAACATGAACATGTTCCTGAATATGTTATAATTTATATAATTTATATCTATACCTCACTTCTGAAAAGATGTAAAGTGACTTACAGGAATATATAAATTATAATTCAAATTAGAAATATACAAAAATAACAAGGTGAAAAACAGAAAATGAATCCAGATGGATCAGAAGAATAAAAAAGCATACTACAGAATCATTTAAACTTTCTGTGTTTGGGGCACAAATTTGTGAATTTCCAACAGGCAATGTCGAAAAAGAAGTAACAGGCTGGGTGCGGTGGCTCACATCTGTAATCCTAGCACTTTGGGAGGCCGAGGCAGGCGAATCACTTGAGGTTGGAAATTCAAAACCAGCCTCTCCAACATGGTGAAAATCCATCTCTACTAAAAACACACACACAAAAAAAAAAAAAAAAAAAATTAGCCAGGGGTGGTGGCAGGCGCCTGTAATCCCAGCTACTCAGGAGGCTGAGGCAGGAGAATCACTTGAACCTGGGAGTCGGAGGTTGCAGTAAGCTGAGGTGGTGCCACTGTACTCCAACCTGGGTGACAGAGCAAGGCTCTATCTCAGAAAAGAAAAAAAGAAAACAAAAACAAAAGAAAAACAAGTAATAATTTTACCCCAAAGGTAATAAAGATAAAAACAAACCAGTTCAGGAATCATTGCATAATTATTCCTAATACCAAAGGTTATGCCAAGGGTTTTAAAAGAAAACCTGTATAGTATAATGAATAATATCTTCAACAATATATTTACACTGAGTTTCAAGGCTTACAGCATTTCCCAAAGCACAACTTAGAAAAATCAATCCTACCAGGAGATAGTACAAGAGAACGTACAGCTGCCTTCTGAGAGAAATGGGCTCAGCCACAGTTTTTGTGGAAGGAGGTCGACTCACGAGGACCGCAAGGTATCTCCTTTAGGCTCAATCAACAATAGCTAATCCAGAGGTTTGCCAATAGTCTGTGGTTTGGCCTGACTCAAAAACAAGAGCTGAATGAGTCAGATTCTTTCTGTAGAGAACTAGAAAAAGGAAACGCAGAAAGAACTGTGTGGCAGTAGGAACTGAAGCTGAAATATCACAATGTAGTGAGAGGCCAGGGGAGCCAAGAAAGGGCTCAGGCAAGCTGAAAGTACAAGAAAACCAAAGCTGTTTGAGTAAGTACAGGAAGATTATCTGTTGAGAAGAAAAGAGCACTCAGAGATTAGCAGACTAAATGGTTTACGAAAGAGAAACAAAGCAGTTGGTCCCTAAAGCTGACTCAGTTATTCCATTTTTAAATTCCAGGCCATATATACCTATAGCTTCTACTGCTTGAAGTAACTTGAATGATCGCCTGTTCTATGCAACCAAAGATTTTAATCAGAACAGGGACCAAAATGATAGTCCAGGTTGACAGTTTCTGCTATTTAAGTTTAATCCAAAGATACAGAATATTTAGGAATGAATGAATCCTTCAACCATCAGGTAATCCTCTAAAAGTGCTGTTTCACGCAGCCAAGATTTGAATTGATACCGGGAAGCTATGGGTTCAAGATTTTACTTCCTATCACGTACCCGTGGTGCACACACAACTAATGTGTTTTAGAAATTAAAAGCATGTGCTTTCACTGACAGTTCAGGACAGGGGTGAGTTTGTTGAGTTCTTTTGGACACCGAGATCTTTAAAATCTGTGAATAGAAGATCTATCTTCAAATAGTCACTGCATAGCTTAGTCGTAAAATTCTTTAAGCAAACAAAATAGAGGCAACTATAAATATCAAACATCTCTATTGGACATTAAAAACAACTTTCAGTAGATACCGACAGATGATACAATTTCCCACTATACTTTTTTGTCATCCTCCTAATTATTTGCAAACTACTCTCAGACAACTAAATGAGGTGACTGCTACATTAACAATACACAATACATAACTTCTTATATTTCAAATAACAAGATATGAGATAACTTAAAAATATTTCTGTGTAGAAGTTAAAAAGTATGTAACTTCTTTCAAGAGTGTATTAACATAAGTAATATGACACATTGTAATGCTACCTTACTAATAGCAGTATATTTCACTATCATTGCTAATTACATACAGAGAGACATCTACTTGCATTAGAATATTTTACAGTAAAAATATACATTGCAATCAATGCCTGATGAGGGTTCAGAGATACTGAATGTGTGGATAACAAATCCAATAATAATTATGCTAATGATTATTTTTTCTTTCTTTGTCAAATGTGTTCCTTGCTCCAAAAATCTGTAACAGGCTCTGCACTTAACATTTCATTGTAGTTTTAAGTCAACTTTAAAGTACTTACGTGTTTTAAGTTGTATGTTATATATACAACGTACTGTTGTATACTGATAATCACCAATAAATCCATTATTTTAAAAGTCCTTATGTGGTTAAAAATTCTTTAAAGTCCAGTCATTGTAAACAGAGAATGGCATGGGTTTTCCACAGCATCTTGAACAATGCTTCCTGTGCTGTATCACTTGACAATTGCAGGATGACTATGTGAATAAATACATCTCAGTACTAACGATGATTTTCAGAAATGGCCCAAGCTTTTACTTGAGTATTTATTTGAGTATTTACTTGGGATTGCCAATATTTAAATGGGTCATAATTATTTTAAAAGAAACACACATTTCCTTTAATAGCAAACTTGAACTTTATACTTATAACCTATTGTATTTTATTATTTTCATGTTTTGTACTTATTACTATGTTACCTGAAAATCCATTAAGAAGTCATAATAGGACTAATATTAAAATGAGGAAAATGAGTTTTCCAGGTAAGATGGCATGACGTGTGATGGCAAGAGTTTTGGGCATCAAGAAGATCTCAGCTTTACTTCTTACTTCCTATGTAGCTTTTAGGTAAGTTAATAAATCTTATGGACCTTCTCAAACTCTAGTTTTCTTCACTGCAAAATGAGTGGCTAACCAAATTGTAAGGACTAAGTTGTAAGGACTACACATGAAAGTTTCTAGCATTATGTTTGGTACTTATCAGATGCTTAGTAAATGCTTCCTTCTTCCCTCTTTTACCTTCTTTTCTACCTTGCTTTCCCTTTCTTCCTTCTTTTACTCCTTCCCAAGTTGAGTTTATTTTTCTGAGTCAAAGAACAGACAGTAACATGTAATATTGCAAAAGTCTGGTTCAAGAACTATTTAAACATCATTCTCACACATCCCAGCGAGGTGGCTGGCACATGGCAGGCCCTTAGTATTAATGCTTACAACGCAAGGCAGATTACTTTTAATAGATCAGAATAATAGTGTTGAAAAATTAAGTCAAAACATAAATGGACACTAAAGTATTTAAAATTATTTTCATGTCATGGATGCTACATAAATGGATAACCATGTCAAGAATGACAGGAGAAAGAGTGGTTGTATGAGGCTGCATCTGTACTTCCTTAAACTTATTTAACTTGTGAATAAAAACCACTCTACAACACCTCACTGTTTTTATTGATTTGTAACATAGGGCATGGAAACACAAGTCCCACGGATTGTTCTTTCAGTTCCCCTTTGACACCCTCACAGTCTTAATCTCCTCTACACAGAAATTCTGGAGTCACCTCTGGTACAAATCCACTTCAAATGTTTTCAAAAGTATGCTGAGAATAATTAATAAACATTTAGTGGCTATGAGAAAAAATCTCAGGTAGAATTTCATATTCAGATCAGATCTATTTACATTCAAACTTATGCAGTAGAAGTTTGAAGTCTTCAAGATGAAATTTAATGAATTGAAATGAGCTTCCCTTTTAGCTTGAAAAATAAAAATTACTTAATATCCTTAAACCCTTGACAATCTGCTGAAACAACCCTTTCCACAGTGACTACTGCCTTATGAAATTCAATGGCTAGTTTCAGTCCCTATCTAGCTGACCCCTTTAGATCTGGCATACTGTTCACCAGTCAGTTCATCCTTCTTGAAATTCTTTTCTTGACTTTCCCACTACCATTCTCCTGATGTTTTCCCACTAACTCTCTGTCTATTCTTTAAATGCCATTTGCAAACAACTTCTTCCTCTCTTTAAAAGACTGGTATCCTTGTAATGGGAACAACACAGCAAAGGTTGCTGCCTAGGTACTAGAAGTAGAACACCACAAATGGCTTAAGCCGGAGGCCAAAATAAAAACTTAGAGGCCGCTCTCTGGCCTAGCAGACTGGGCTCTTAACTTTTCCATCATTTCCTTCAAATGGATCATTCATGCATTTGCCCACAAACTTAAAGTGACCCTCCTGCCCCCATTCCCTTATATATACTGCTAGTTTCCATGCAGGCCCTCACTTGCTCACTCTGGCTGACTCTACACTCCTGCCTCACATGACCTGGGACAGAGGACTTCTCTCCTGACTCATGGTGCCCTCCCTGCCCAGGGAGGGATCTATAAGTAACAGGCTCTGAACTTATTTCCTGTTGTGGTGGTGTATGGAATTTGTGCCTTCCATTTGAAGCATCACAGGGTACCAGCTGGCTTTTCCCTAGGATGCCAGGGGGAACCACAAGGTTGGGTTCCCAGAACCAGAGCCATGGTCAGGCAGGCATACACCAGACACAGGTCAAACAAGAGACACAATGGTACTCCGCCACTTAAACAGTTACTCATGGGAGGGACTCCTGGTCAGGGTCAGACAATGAGGCATCAGGCCATTTGCAGGTAAAAGACGTATCCATTGAAAGGCACACAGTAGACACCCATGTCCAGCTTCCCTTCCTCTCCCATTAGGGCATGATTGCCCATGATTGCTAGACACTCTGGTACTGGGACTCAGTTTAGCCATAGGCTCTCAAACAATCCTCCATTCAACTCATCCAGTTCTGTGATGTTGGTTACCACCCATGTTCTGATGTCTCACAGACTTACCTCACAGATTTTCCTGCAGCTGAGACCTCCACTCCCCTAGATCCTAGATCAGGTATCTTCTGGGTATTATCACTGAAATGTCTCCTACATACCTTCTACTATTTCCAAAAGTAAAGTTATCGCATCTCCTAGACCCATTCCAGCACTACTTTCCTTTCCTCCAATGGTCATTCTCAGTGAATGTTATCAACCACTCAGCCAGAAATCTGGTAGTCATCCTCTCTTTCACCTCCCACATCCAGTGAGTTCACAGATGTTATCCACTTTACTTCTGAAATCCACCTGATCCATCAATTTCTGTTTTTTCACTGCTACTACCTTAGTTTAGGCCATTAAAACTCAGCACTGTTGTCATCCAATACATTCTTCATACTAACATCAGAGTAATCATTAATTAGAAAAGTAAATCTGCTTGAAATACCTTAACAATAGCTTCCCAGTGTTTGTCAGTAAAATGTAAACTCCTCAAATATAATTTATAATATCCCTCAAAATAGGGCACTTCCCTCTCTGGTCTGATTCTTGCCTGCATCCTGCCCTTTAGACTTTCCTAATATACTGCATGTTTTTCAAATCCTTGAGTGTATCATGTTCTTTCTCATCTGCAGACCTTCTTCTGTGATGATGCAAGGATGGGCTTTCAAGTAAAACAGGTCTGAGTTCTACTGCCTGTTCTACCAATTTTTAGCCCTGTGACCTTAAGAAAACTACTTAGTCTTTCTGAGTCTCTATTTCTTCATCCACCAATCGAGATAACAATTCCTATCTTTAAGAATTACAGTAATAATAAAACAAAGTTGTATTTGTAGGTGATCAACAAGTGATAGTCACTTTATTTTAGATGGTGATACCTATTCTAGCAGCAATTAATATAAAAGAAACACTGGAACTTTGGTTGACTTCAGTCAACAACGTGATATGACTACTAAAATGATCCCTACAATTCTAATTATGATGATGGAAAAGGGATAGAGCAATTCCATTGCAACATGTTCAGTCAGGCCATTTCTGAGTATCTCATTGCAAGGGGTGCATTTAAAATTAAAGAATACCCAGAAGAGGCTTGCCTATATCATAGCCGTGGAGGTGGTGACAAGTGAAATTCTGAATATATTTTGAAGTAGAGATAATGTGACTTACTAAGAAACTGTGTATGTTGGGTATGAGAGAAAGAGGAACAACTGGATTAACGGAGTTGAAAGGAACTGTGATAAGAAAGACTGTTGGTAAAGTAATATTTTGGGAATTGGGGAGGGCAGTGGAAAAGGAAAATAGGAGTTCAAAACAAGCAAAAATGCCAGGTAGGCATTACAGTATAAGAGGCTGAAGTTCAAGAAAGAGAGTCAGGCTAGAAATAGAAATTTTGGAGTTTTCCGTATACAGGGGATATTTAAGCTGTAAGATACCAGGAGAGTAATTGTAAAAAGAAAATAAAAGGTCCAAGAACTGAGCTTTGGGGCCCTCCAACATTAGGTGGTTGAAGAAAAGGAGAGAATTTTGGCAAAGAAGACTGAAAAGAAGAAGCGAGTGAGGCAGAAGAACAGGAGTAGGGTGCCCCGGGAGTGAAGGTCAGAGAGCGATTCAGGATGAGGGTATGATAAATTACGGAAATAGAACAGAGATTAGCCTATGGATTTTGTAAAAGGGAGGTCATTGGTGACCTTAAGAAAAGCATTTTCAGAGAAGTGTTGGAAGCAAAGCCTATATTAAGTGGTTTTAAGAGAAAGAAAGAAGTCATTAGAGATAGCTTTAAGGGGGCCAAGGGGGATAGTAGTCAGAAAGGGAAAAATTAACAGGAGGTCCTTATTGCTATAAACATTTGAAATGGATGGATATTAAAACAGATGTTCAAGAAAGGAGTCCTACAATGTGATATCAGACCAGATGACTTAGAAAAATACTTTCTAACTCTATGGCAGTGGTTCTATAATTTGAGAAATGGTTTGGAGTTAAGAACACTGACCTAGGAATCAAAAGAGCTAGGCTGCTCTAGATTGAGTTCTTTTAACGGGCTGTATGACTTGTGACAAGTCATTTTGAGGCTCTATTTATTTTGAAAAATGGCAGTGAAATAATTTATCACAAATTGTAACTCAAAAATTTGTGGGGTAATTTACTTAGGATTGTCTTTTAACTGTGTTGTAGGGAATGAGTGAGGGGACGGACAGAACACTAACCCACCTGATCCCTGGGCCATTTTAACTATAGCATCCTGTTATCACAGTTCTCTGTAAGAATTTCAGATTGCTCTCGCTGAATCAATATATTTGATTTCTCAAACACTTAAAAAACTAAGGCAGACTTATAAACCTAAAAAAAAAATCTTTCTAAGCATTTAAACTACTGCCATAAATAGTAACAAATCAGACTTATACATTTAAATGATGGGCCTGGTTGAGGTGGCTCACGCTTGTGATCTCAGTTCTATGGGAGGCCAAGGCAGGAGGATCACTTGAAGCCATGAGTTCAAGACTAGCCTCGTCAAGAAAACCAGACCCATTCTCTACAAAAAATAAAAAATATATATATTAGCTGAGTGTGCTGACATGTGCCTGTAGTACCAGCTACTCTGAAGGGTGAGGCTGGAGGATCACTTATGCCCAGGAGTTTTAAGCTGCAGTAAGCTAGATCGTGCCACCACACTCCAGCTCAGGCGACAGAGTGAGACCATGTCTCAAAAAATAAAATAAATACATTTAATAGATGAAGTTGGAATTATATAAGAGAATCTGATGAATTCGTATGGATCTGGTGTTAAATGATTACAGGAATTCGATTTCTCAAACCTATCAGTTATTTAAATTTGAATTAAAGGTGTTTTTATATCCAAATATCTGAGTAAAATCAAATCTGGAAGCTGAACTTACAGACTAAAGTAGAATGCTTTCTGTCTTTAAACCTAATTAATTTAAAATCAATTAATTAAACATTCATTAAAACACAAAGAACTTTAAAAATGTCTTCCCATGTACGAAAGAGTCCCAGATATTAAAATTCATGACTACCTCTCAGAGTATTTACTTTATTACATTAACTTTTTAGAGGAAAAAGTGTAGTTGTTAAGGGAATGCATCTTTAACCTATTTCTTCAAAACTGCACTGTGGCTATTCCTTCTAAGATGCAATCACAAATGTAAAATATAGCTTGAGGCTCCAGCTTAGGCACAGATGTATCCCTAATATAACAGTTAAAAAGTTCATGTTTATGCTCATTACATGGGAAAATGAAGAGCTGAAAGACAAATAACAAAACTGGACTACTTAAACAATGGGAACTAACTGATTACACTTCCAGTTCAGAATTCTTACTTCCATTTCTCACTTCTGATTCTCATACTCCAGTATAGGTTGCTGTCGTATAACTAAATTTTAGACTAACTGCAGAGTATAGTGAGCGAGTTTTAAGCAACAAAGGTCAAAGGCAAAATATGTATCATTGAAATAATAGCTATTTCTAGGTCTAAACTCAAGCTCTATATGTCTACTGTCAACTATTTTTGTAAAAAGCCAGTTTTTGCCTCAATGTTGGATTCATATGAATATAGTAAGCATGATTCCAAATAAATATACTTATGTTTTAAATAAATGCTCAGTATGTATGCTAATGGAATAGCCTCTTTAAAAATGTTATTTTGAATTCTGATTTCTGCCCACATTCTTTAAAATAATATATATTTACATTTACATTAGGCAGTAAATTAATACAAGCCAATAATTTACTGAGATACAAATGAGGTTCTGATAATAGTAATATTTTTTATTTTATACCAAAAAATATGCAACATTGCATTATAACGTGAAAAATATATTGGCTGGGCACAGTGGCTTACACCTGTAATCCCAGCACTTTGAGCGGACAAGGTGAGAGGACTGCTTGGTGAGCTCAGGAGTTCAAGACTAGCCCGGATAATACAATAAGACCCCTGTCTCTAGAAAAAATAAGAAAATTAGCTGGCACGGGGGCTATAATCCCAGCTATGATTGATCCCAGGAGGTCAAGGCTGCAGTGAGCCATAATTGTGCCTCCGCACTCCAGCTTGAGTGACAGAGTAAGACCCTGTCTCAAAAAAAGAAAAAAAAGAGTTCCCCTTCTCCCTACAATATAAAATACTTAAATGTTAATAAGAAAAAAATAAATAAATGAAAAGATTTTTATCTTTGCGTACGCAAAAACAGCAATTGCAGATAAAGTCAAGTGAAGTCCACGAGTAAGGTGGGATGAGTGTTGAGAGAAGACAAAGTGGTCTCAACTGTGGCAGTCTCCACGCTGGGCATACTCAGTCTAAACAGGGAGGTGTTACTAAAGTTTCAGGGAAAGGAAGGTAACAGTTTTAGTTAAGAACTGGTAAGATGTACATCATATTACATAGGAAGAAAGCCACAAAATGCAGAGTTTGTAAACTGGCAGGCTTTGGGCCAAATTGTGCTTCAGATATACTCTGCTTGGATTGCATGGTGTTTTGGGTTGTTTTGTTGTTTTTAACTTCAGTTAGCTGGCAACATTCTATAGAGGGATGCTCCATATTCTCATTTCATAATCCAAAATGTTTCCTCTAAAACAAATATTCAATCATGAATGGATGTCAAGAATGTGAAATATCTCAAATATCCAACTGTAAATGAATATTCATATTTGCTGCTTTCTTCCTAGCTAGCATAATGTATATCTTACCAGCTCTTTCATGTAAAACTGTATTCTCATATTTTTGCACGAATTTTGCACACTTCAAATCATGTTCTTTTTCCTTTCTCTTAGGAAATAATCACAATTGAAAAATAACACAATAACATTTTACTATACTGAAGTCAATTTTAAGCTTATGAGCTATAAAGCAAGAAGAAATAGTTTTTAGACTCTTTAAAACCAGTTTGATGATCAGTTAATCAAGTTAACAAAAATAAGTAAGAATAATTATACCCATACTGACAAAGGAGCAATGACATAAATAGTCCAATATGCTACTTAATATATTTGTAAAAAATTTCTGAAGGGAAGTTTGGAAGCAATTTGTATAGAAGCCTCGAAAATAAAATGAAACAAACCATGAACTCTCAATACCAGCAATGCTACCTTAAGAAATGTATCCCGGTAGGTGAACAAGTATACAAAAGAGTATTTACAAAATTATACTTTATTTAAAATAGAGAAAACACCAAAAAATGTTTACCTATAGGTGATTAGTTATTATTAATATATTGTATTTATACAAGGAATTGTTATGTAGCCACTAAAAAGAGTAACGTAGATCAATACTTACTGATATAGAAATGTGTACTGCTGTGTGAAAAAAGTAGGTTATAAAATAATCTTTATACTATGATCTATAAAAATTATATATCTACCTACATGTAGATAAATATATTGAAAATGTATAGTATTTTAAATTCTTATATCTGGGCTGTTTCATTATCAGTAATTTTAGTTTTATTTATTATACTGTTAGATATTTGCTACACTTTAATATTTAGCAAAAGTATTACATTTATATTCAGAAAAACCAACGAGTATATTGGTTTTGAAAGCAAAACAACATTTAATTCATTAGAAGGAAAAAAATAAAGACTGACTGATAAAGGTCATTAGGGTGCAGTTTAAAAATATGCCTTCAATTTTATATTGCCTGCAATTACACTGGAAGCTAGTAAACATTTACATGTAAAAGACAATCATCTAAAAAAGCAGTCATCACTTAATCGATAGGGAGGAGTTGTGACTATTATCTTAAAAGAAATGATATCATTAGCTAAATTTTTATACACTGAGGAACTGAACTTATACTTTAAGTTTTACATGCTCATAAAACTTAAAATAATTAATAAAAAAATCCAAAACTTGAGTTTAAAGCTTTCTAGTTTCCATTTATAGCTCCTTTGGAGCTATGGAGGGAAGCTGTGTTGTGGACTCACTCTTTCCCAAATCTATCTGCAGGCCCAAATCCCACGTACTGTATCAGACATAAGCATGGGTATGCTGATAAACAAGCTAGTGCAGGGAGGGGGAGGCTTATTTGCAGGGTTTACCAATTTCTGTTGTATAAATCCTACTGTCATAAGCAGATTTCAGGCTACCAAGGTGAGGTCACTGAATGTACAGACTCACAAGGCCCCAGAGGATCTGGTCCCAGCACATTGTTGATTCAATAGTGGAAGATTCCAATCTGCTTCTACATGGTAAGCAGATAAATCATGGAATAAACTTTGTTGAAGGAAGAAAGAAAAAAAAAAACCCAGAGAAAATATAACCAAGAAAAAGAAATAGTTTTAGAAGTCACTTGCTCATTCCTGTCCATAAATGTAACTAAGCCTAAAACCTTCCTTAGAAATGATGTTTCCAGATGCCCTTTTCTACATGTTCTCTTACCTAATATATTATCAGCACAAATTTCATTATGTTTGTAAATGTTGAGTTCAAAGCATATGCAGAAACATTTTCAGTTCTTTGGAAAGAAAATAAATAGAAAATTTTTATGGCACGATGTTTTCAATAGGTTAGCCTAAAGACACTTGCTTAAGAAAACTGTCCGTAAACTTGCTACGAGATCACATTCCCCAATAGAGCACATTCGCAGTCATAAGTTTACATTGTTTCCTGTGATTTCTGCCTATGGCTCCATTCCAATAAAGCCCCGTGGGCAACGTGGTATTGTTTGAGCCTCTCTACTGTTTCACTGGCTCAGCCGCTAGCACTAGCAGGTGCCTCAAAAATATTTTTAGAAATAAATACCTTTTTCTCTGTGGAAAGATGTTCACATGTGCATATACACATGCAGACACACATACACACATCCCCTTGGAAAATGTGTAAAAAATTCAGAGAGGGAATCTGGAATTTAAAAGAATCAATAGGGGCTCCCTCCCTCATATTGGAAGCTTTGTAGTTGTAAGAGAAGTTGAAGAAATGGAACTTGGCATGGAATGTACAGTTCCATCATCAAATGTTTTATAGACAGCAAGAATTACATTTACCATACATGAACTTTTTTAAGAAAGATAATTGTGTAGTCAACAGCATCACATGAAGAAGGTGAGGTGGGTTATTTATCAGTGCTGGAAGCTCTTGTGTTTGAAGCCACTGTGGTCTAAATATAAACAAAGATGTAACTGAGTGCATATAATCAAGCCTGATTACTATTTACCAGGCTGACTTTATTACTGGCTCTTAATTCTTAGCAAATCAGAGACTAAAAACACAGCTTTGAAAAATATCAATAGTAAGAAGACATTTACATTTTTAAAAATGGCGAGCCCAAATATTCTTGAGGATTAACATTCACGTATATCACAATGACAATAATTTTTTAATTGAAAATTTATGTTATCAGAAAGCAACAATGGCTCACAATAGAGACGCCACTACACATTTAGCTGGTATTTTCCACACATTGCCCTGGTGAAAAGGGGTAAGCGGTAAAAATGTGCTTCTGAGAGTTTTCAACCATATTGTACAGAAGTCACATCAAATTAATACTGAGGACCATTTAGAGCTTTTATTCTGAAAAGCTTTTGAAAGGGGATTAAACTATGAAAACTCTCATGATACTGAAGTACCTATTAATGGGTTGAGGAGGTAAAGAAAGGAACAATGAAAGTGTTATTTTAGATAAATCTTTACTTTGTGTGTAGCAGCACAAAGCTTTGCTCAAGGGGCACAGCAATAGTTCTCTAGCGATATCCCAGGCATGGAAGTGCTGATTAGCAGAATTCTGTTGTCTCTTCTTTTCAGAAATAGGTCATTTTCTTTAAACAGTGGCATAATACGGCTAAATATCAATATAACTTGAGGGTATGGACAAAGTGGAGCAAAATGCTATTCTAAGTAACACAATTCTAAAAATACTATCATGAACTCTGTTTTCCTGGATAACACGTAACTGGTCTTTGCAAAGCCTCTAACAAACTGTTCTCCTAAAAATTAGTTTCCATTTCCTATGATAATATTTTACAGAACAATTATGTTTTCGAAAAAAAAAAGGAGGCAGGAAGGAGCACGAGGAGTGAGAACATGAACCTACATAGTTGTCATCTCATCAAAAATAATGAATGCTCAAGAGGTTTCAACTTCATGTCTTCCCAGGCTTGTCCAATCACAACAGACTACCAGAGGA
Organism: Ateles fusciceps; assembly: GCA_036589455.1. Classification (NCBI taxonomy): domain Eukaryota; kingdom Metazoa; phylum Chordata; class Mammalia; order Primates; family Atelidae; genus Ateles; species Ateles fusciceps. The sequence goes on from JAZHEH010001878.1 coordinate 1,187,128, forward strand.
GAAAAGAGTAGGCAAAAAACACTCTTCTTTATCAGCCCCAGCTAGCACCTGTAACCTCCAAACAACTATATACCAGCTGATTTGACAAGGCAGCAACCCCAAAAGACAACTGGAAATGTTGCTAGCCTGCTGAGCCTCCATCAGCAAAGGAGCACACCACACAGTAGATGACAGCTTTGTGTCTGTCCCATCCTGCAGCCTTTCCCCCTCTTCCCTGACACACAGTCATGCATTCACATAACAGTCTTATGGCTAATGATGCAAACATGAAGTGTAAAGTCTCCTTAATTTGACCCTTGTTAAACTCCTAATTGGATTGAAGCAGGCTCCGAGTGGAAAGCACCCCTGGCTTATTCAGGAAAGCTCTTGCAAAATGAAGCCCAAATTACAAAAGGCTGCTTGGGCTGCAGGACATGACAAAGAATAGGCAATGAATTGCAGCTGTCACTTAAGTTAAAAATCTAATCAATTGCCTTTTTTAAACAGGTAACTTTTAGAACAGTTTCTTCATTGTGATACTCTTCAGAGTACGCTTGACCCAAATTTAAGAAGCTGCTATTAAAGCAGAAGAGCAGCTGTAGAGCAAACACTGTAGAATGAGACTGTGCATTCAGAGTCTTAATGATTTTAAAATGACTACAACCATTGCTTCATTCATGAGGAACAAAGCTCAGGCTCTCTGCTCAACAATGTCTTAACACAAACTGTCTTGAGCAGACAGCGTTCATTTGTCCTTCATGAACTGCAAAGGTCAGCCGCATGGCTGAGGGTATCGCAACAGTTTAATTGTGTTTCTTCTGCAGGAAGTCTGAGGGGGAGAAACTTAGGAGTCCTTGTATATGAAAACTAGCTTTTCTGCAAGGAAATATACAGCTTAAGTACAGAGACAAGGGGGTGCAAGATATGCAGACAGGTGTAAAACATGAAGTAATTATAGAAGCTCAAATTAGTTCTTAGGCCTGAGGCAAAAAAGAGAACAGTGCTTGGACAAAGGGAATAGCAAATAAGGGTAGCAAACAAAAAATGGCTTGAATGTGTAAATTAGCAAGAAAAATGAGACAGAAAAGCAGCTTTACTCTACTATTATTCCCCACATGAGAACAGAGCAGCTGAACATGATCAAGAGGGCTTCGGAGAAGAGAGGCAGGCATCAACACGGACTGGAAGCTAAAGAGTGGCAGCTCCGCACTTTCTAGTCAGTCACTCATTATGTGCTGAAGTGCTCTTGAGAAGTGCCTCTTATACTTGACCTATCATATTACTTCTTCTGTAAACACATAATCCCTGCTTGTTAGGTGGTGTCAACACTAGCATTCATTCACTATGGGAGTCTTTTTGTGAATAGACACTTTAGAAGTGCTGCCAAAACCAAAGAATTGACACCATAATAAAACAATGTGAATTTCAACCAGGTAAACAGATCTTATGCTTTGCTGTAAAATGCAATGTAAAAAGCATTACATCAATTTTCTCTCATTTAGAAAAAGAAAAACCCAAACTGCTTGCTGTGGCAAGACTGTTTTCTTGTTCAAGTGATTATGATTAACCTGGGTCATAGATCCAAGGCCAGAAATAATACCTATTCTTCCGTTGCCTAGTGTGGTCACACAAATTCCACTAGAATAGTCTTTCTTTAAACAGCACCACCACACAAATCTCAACAGAAAGGTCATGAACACCTCATCAATAATATGAGAAAAGTATATGTTGCCTGTACCAGGCATAGCTCAGCATAAGGTATAAGGGGAAAAAAATTAATGGAGCATTTAGCACATTACATTTCCATTGGTGAAGACAGATACCATGTAATTAAACTATAACATCAACTAAACATTTAATGTAGGTAACTGAAAACTATGATTTTAGTATTTGTAATACACACTTTCTTATGAAGATTCGGATTTGAAGCAAAGATACTTTCAGTGTGCATTTGTGTTAATTAAATAGTCAAGAAGAAAGTACAATTTATTAAAGAGACTGGGGCACTTTGTTTTTGAGCAGCTTTTCTTCAAATTATACTGTTGATGTAGTCCCTGCTCTCCTGATGCTTTAAGAAAATTATTTCCTCCTCTAATATTGCTACAACCAGCTCTAAAATAAATAAACCATGATGTTTTCACGTGGTATAGTAGCAATGTGTCACTATGGCCAAAGGGAGAGGACTCCTGCCTGTGGCTCCCTTGTCCTAGGTACTACAAAGGAACCCATTTGCCTAGGGAGGAATACACAGAACAGTAATTATCAATTATTTGCCATAGCTCATGAAAGATATGTTAGTAATTCTTACTGGACATATAAAAAACAAGATTAGCAATGAGACGTTTTCAACCCAGAGAGGACTTTCTTTAGAAGATGGCCATTACAGGATATGTATTAATGTATACATATCCTGATAAGCAAGTAATTCTTACTGCCCAAGAAAATGTCTACTAAGCATCTCCAATGCATTTCCTTCATGAAATTTGATATATATGATCTTTAAAGAACTTTTGTGCAAATCAAAAGATGCTAAGATCTCCAATGTTACACATCTTACCATTAAATACTTTTGCTTCTAAAATACCAATAGTATTTAGAAAAAGTACAAATATAAGCAACCCATTCAAGGTAAAATATAATAGCCAATACTACAAAGAAAGTTTACTAAGCTCTAAACATAAATATTCCATTCAAATGGTTTTTATTCTAAATAGACTCTGTTTAAGTGCTTGGTAGAAAATTAGTGGAAAGGCATAAAAATATTTGGTTATATAATATTAAATAAGATTAAAAATACATAGTATGAAATCTCCTAGATACCTGTAAGAGTTGATTCCTCATTTGCCTATCATTAAAAGAGATAATATGCTATGTCTTCCTCATTTCTATACTTCAGGGTGCTATCTAAATTGATGGGTCAATAATTACAAAACAAAGACTGAAAGATACTGCACCCAGATTTATGCAGACCTTTCTGATACGCAATTTAATCTCTTATAGGTAAACCAGATAATCTAGATGCTAACTTCTTCAGCACTCTATGGAATCAATTAGTTTACTGGAAGAATAATATGCTAAAATGTACTTCCAGGGTATGAAAGAAAGTCTAACTTACTTCTATGGTGTAATTTATAGTCTGAGAGAATATAGCAAATGCAATAATTTTTCTTATTAAAATCTTTTTAAAAAATCCACTCTCTAGTAATAAAAACATTGCTCTAATGCAGATAAATATAAAGGTTAAGAATATTTGGCAAAATAGATTTATAGTTTTCAGTCCATTTGTGTGTGGGGGTGTGTGTATATGAAATCAAACAAAGTATGATTCCTCAATTTCTCCTCCAGAAGGTTCCTCAGGCCCTGAGTGAATCACTTTAAGTTGCAATGTTCACAGCTTATAAGATAACCCATTGGAGGTGATCCTGGACTGGTGATTATATCCTTAATTTTTGTACAATTTGCATTTTGTTTTGCAAATTCTATTTTAATTCATCTGCATATCTAACTAAGCTATTTGCATAATTCACAGTGCATATGACTAGAGCATAGACTTAGGAGAAAGAGTTGCTCTATGGTGCTTTAGATTTGATAAAGTTAGGAAAAAGTCCCTTTCAAACCACAAGGAAGTTGCACAATAATTTATTTAGAAGTTTGTTAAATTTGTTTGAGGGGGAGGGGGCATTATTTTGTTGAGAAAGACATGTGATGTCCTCACTCGATATCCAAGTTCTAGCTCCAGTCCTGGGAGGGGTAGAGGTGCCTGCATGCCAAGCTGTTCCTGTTACTGAGGTTTTTCCTTGACTTTTTGAGAAAAGACATTTTGCAGGAATTAAACTTATCCTTGTGAAAACAACTATTTGTAAACTACTGTTTGACTTTTTTTTTTTTTTTTTTTTTTTGAGTCTCACTCTGTAACCCAGGCTGAAGTGCAGTGGCGAGAATATGGCTCACTGCAGCCTCAACCTTCTGGGCCCAAGTGATCCTTCCACCTCAGCCTACTGAATAGATGGGACAGCAGGTGTGCACCAGTATGCCTGGCTAAGTTTTTCATTTTTTGTAGAGACAAGGTCTCACCATGTTGCTCAGGCTGGTCTCCAACCCTTGGGCTCAAGCAAACCTCCTGCCTCAGCCAATCAAAAGTGTTGAGATTATATGCATGAGCCGCTGCACCTGGTCTTGTTTGGCTTTTCTACATAGTACTTTAAAGATACAATTTAAGGAACACAATATATGAAAGCATAGCCAGGCACAGTGTCATGTGCCTCTAGTCCCTCTCAACTACTTAGGAGGCTAAAGTGGCAGGATCCCTTGAACCCAGGACTTTGTGTCCAGCCTGGGCAACATAATGAGACCTTGTCTTTAAAAAAAAAAAAGGAATTATAATACTGCCTATATCTTATTGAATTGAAAAGTACAGTTACAATATTCTTCCTTATTTTGTGCTGCAACTTCCCCCCATTGATCTTATTTCCTCTGGAAAACCATGTATAAATATTAACATACTCTTTGTTATAAACAACAGGCTTTTTAGAGGAAACTATTATATCTGACTTCATCTCCATTCTACCATCCAAAGTAGACTCCTTAGTTGGGTATGCCAGCTTCAGTTCTTTCAAGTCACATGACATGGTTTCTATATCATTTATGAATCTTGCCTATCATCCAAAGTATTTGCTGATTCAGTGTGTCAACGGTAGATAGATTTTTAATTCCACTGTGTCAAAAAATCTTTTTATTTTTTAAATCCTTTTAAATTTATTGAGGCTTATATTATGGCCTGACATATGGTTTATCCTAGAGAATGTTCCATGTGAGCTAAAAAATTTTGCTGTTGTTGGGAGTATTCTGCAGATGTGTATTAGGTCTGGTTGGTTTACAGTGTTGTTTGAATCTTGTATATACAGATGGGGCCCCGACTTATGATGGCTTGACTTACGATTTTTCGACTTTACAATGGTGCAAAAATGATATACATTCAATACACTCCTCGATTTATGATGGGTTTGTCAGGATGTAACCCCCTCGTAAATTGAGGAGCATCTGTCCTTGCTAATCTTCCGTCTAGTCATTATTGAGAGTGGGGCACTGAAATTTCTAACTTTTCTTCATTATTGTAAGTGGGGCATTGAAATTTCCAACTATTATTGGAGAATTTAATATTTCTCCTTTCAATTCTATCAGTTTTTGCTTTATGGACATTGGGCTTTGTTGTTAGGTGCAAAGATATTTATAATTGTTATAACTTCCCAATAAGCTATCTTTTTATATCATTAAAAAATGTTTCTCTTTGTATCTAGTTGCTTTTTTTCGTATAAAAGTCTATTTTATCTGATATTATTGTAGCCATCTCTAGGCCTTTTACGGTTGCTGTTTGTGTGGCATATCTTTTTTATCCTTTTATTTTCAACCTATCTATATCTTTTAACCTAAACTGGGTAAAAACACAAAGTTAACAGCATCTGGTTATATGTAGAGAGCACAGAGTTGGATCTTGTTATTATTTTAATTCAGTCTGACAGTCTCTGATTTTTGTTTGTTTGTTTTGTTTTAAGAAAGAGTCTCATTCTGTCACCCAGTCTGGAGCAGAGTGGTGCAATCACAGCTCACTGTGGCTTCAATCTCTATGGGCTCAGGTAATCCTCCCACCTAAGACTCCTGAATAGCTGTGACTGCAGGAATGTGCCACTACATCCAGCTAATTTTTCTATTTTTTGTAGAGACAGAGTTTCGCCCTGTTGCCCAGGCTGGTCTCGAACTCCTATGCTCAAGTGGCCCATCCATCCCGGCCTCCCAAAGAGCTGAGATTACAGGCATGAGCCACTGCACCTGGCCCAGTCTCTGATTTTTTATTGGACTGTTTAATCCATTTACATTTAATGCTATTATTGATATGGTTGGATTTAAATCTGGTATTTTGCTTTTTGTTTTCTCTATCTTTCATATCTTTTTTGTTCACCTCTTCCTCCTTTACTGCCTTCTTTTGTCATTCCTTCACTTACTTTTAAACTATATATATTAAGTTACTTTATTAGAGATTGCTCTAGGGCTTACAATATATTAGGTTGATGCAAAAGTAATTACAGTTTTTTCCATGAAAAGTAATGGGAAAACCACAATTCTTTTGCACCAACCTAAGACATCTTAATTTGCCAGACTACAGATTCATTTTTCAAAAATTTAGATCCTATTTGCTTACCCACAGGATTTAAAGTGGACTTGACTTTTTCCCTTAAGTCTTCATCACATTTTTGTTACCAGTGTTGAATAAGAAGGTGCCAAGTAAAATTCTCTAATATTTTGCTCTTATCTAGTCTTCTGACATATCTCACTCTCTGTAATTCCTCCACAATGATTGGTCCTTTAATCAAACCTCCAAATTCTGTTAGTATCCTGAAGTCATGAATTCATTTAAAACGATTAATTACTTTCTTACTATTTTCTTACTTATCACTGGTTTTGTATTCCTTATATTCATATTCATGATACCCTTTATAAAGTTACATAAAGACAAATATATAGAATTGTATTTACTTAATAACTAAAGGTTTAAATTTGAAATTATACATTATAAAGAAATCATTAGTTATAAAATGAATTCATTTTTAAATGATTTATTATAAGGACCCTTTGAAGAATAAATTCACAGACATATTTAAATATAGTTCAAATCATAAAAATATGCTAACTTTTCAGGAATGCATATGTTACACATGATGAAATACACTTTTAAAGGTAAAACTGCTGATATTTTGCACTCATCTCAAAGTTAAATAATACAGAGAACCAAGTGAATTTTAGAAGGGAAACAATCTACTCCAATGCCTTCATTACATAGGGCAGGAACTGAGCCCATTAACAAAGATTATACATTTTATTGAAAAAAGAGCAAGCCCTAGAACCCAAGCTTTCTCGTTCCCAATCAAGGGTTTTCTCACTCTACTATGAAACTGAAGAAAGTTTTATGATATGCAAAACCTTAAGGGAAAGTATCTTTGGCAGTTTTACATACTTCAAGTAAAACATATGGCTAGGTCCTACCAAAATGTCCTGATGAACACTTTGGTAGTACTGGAAATGGATACACTAAAGTGGATTATCATTTGGGCAGACACCTAAAAAACACTTTCATATGGAATGTCAGGGTCTTTTAAAAGAAGAGTCTATGATTTCCCTGGCTTCAGGAATAAATTTAAATAAATTCCTGTATCATCAGCTGTTGATGGTAAAACTGCTTATCAAATCTCTCAAAAGTATTCAAAGCATTATACTACAAAGGATTTCATCAAGTTATCTTTTGGCTTCCAATATCCCAGCAACCCCTCTAGGCCCATTTGTTTTGTTTTGTGTAAGCTCTCGTGAATCAGACTGTCTCCCTTTCCACTCACTTAACAGCTTTCATTTTACTCTTCATGGCTCTTCTTTTCCCAAAATTCTTTCCCTCTCCACCCAGAATCGTATAATCACTTTTAGAGAATTCAGTATTCATATAGACAATCTATTCTGTACCTTAATCTTAAAATTCCTTGATTTCTTTGAATTTTAGCAGTCTATGCCTATGTCCATATTCTGCTTAGTAAACCAGTTTGCCTATGTTTAAGCTATCTTATTCACTTACCTATTTTGAAGTTTTACTACATCTACTCTTCACCTTCATCTAGGGTTGCCAGGTAAAGCAGGATTCAGCATTGTTACTTCCCATTCCTTTTAGTGACAGTTTAAACATCTAAGTCCCTCCTTGAGTCTTACCTCAGTCCCAGTGCTTTAAGTGCCAAGAGAAAACTAAGGTCTAGTCTTATACTCCATAAACTTTAAAAACCACCTTCTACAAATTTATCTTCCGCAATGCAGCAGTTTCTTCCTGCTACATTTCCAGATCTCCACCTGTTTATCCTAAACCCAACATCTCACCCTCCACTGTTACGAATACATATGGAATGAAATAAAATGCATTATTATAATTGTGTAGACTTTATCTTCAAAGATAAAGCCATCTCTCATTGTAGCCTCAAGACAATGATACAATTTCCTTCTATTGATCTTGGAGATAGACCTCCATGATTTAGTCCTTCATTTTAACTTTAATGTCTCCTCTATAACTTCTTTCCCTATGCCCTAAATATGTTCAAATATCTTTAAAATTTTATCTTACATCACTTCATATTTACTATACTATCTCTTGGATTCCTTTATTTCTACTTTTTTTTATTTTTTATTTCCATAGGTTTTTGGGGAACAGGTGGTATTTGGTTACATGAGTAAGTTCTTTATTGTGAAATTTTGGTGCACCCATCTCCCAAGCAGTATACGCTGAACTCAGTTTGTATTCTTTTACCCCTCACTCCCTTCCCACGCTTTCCCCCCGGAGTTCCCAAAGTCCACTGTGCCATTGTTATGCCTTTGCATCCTCACAGCTTAGCTCCCACTTATGAGACATACGATGTTTGGTTTTACATTCCTGAGTTACTTTACTTAGAATAGTCTCCAATCCTACTTTTCTTGAAAGGGTATTGTCTACCTCACTGTCCACCTCCCATTTACTCTTCAATCCCATTGTGATCTGCATCTGTCTCCACAATTCCGTTGATACGGATGTGGAAAGATGAACTTTTCAGGTTATTTGAACTCTGTGTGGTAGCTGAACTCTTGTCCACTAGCTTTTTATTTCAACTATCTTGTGTTTGGCATTTAAGACAGTCACATCTGTTAGTTTTCCTCCTTACTTTTCTGAACATTCCTTCTCATTCATTCCTATTGGGTCATATTCCTCTGTTGATGTTCACTACCATGATTCCTTGTACTTTCTCTCATTCTATATTGTCACAGATAACTAGCAGTACCCATACAAGATGATGGGCACCAAAAACAAATTAAGAGATGATAGTGGCTCGCAAGGATGGAAGCTGTAAAGTTGGTGAGAGATGGGAAGATTCTGGAGGATTTGCTGATGTTCTGGATACTGGGTATGAAAGCAAGAGAGAAGTCAAAGATGACAGCCACATTGTTGGCCTAAGCAACTGGAAAAAAGGTGCTGCACTTCACTGAGGTACAGGTGACTGACGGGAGAAGCAGGCTTGGGTTGAAGAACAGGTGCTCAATTGAGATCTAAGTTTGAAATGCATCTTAAATATATGAGACAATGTGGACATACCACTGGACATACGAGCTTGAAGTTAAGGGGAGAGGTCTTGGGTGGAGATATAAATTTAAGAGTGATCAATGTATAGAACATATTTTATTGGAGAGTATTGTTTGAAAAGTCATTTGCTCATTTGAGCACTGAGTACCAGGTATATGCTACCAAAATAACCAGCAAAATTAACAAAATCTTCCACTGGGAAGAACAGAATAGATGATATTTATTTAATTATTCATTCAACAAACATACCTAAGCATGATGCTACATGAACTCGAGGCTGGAGACAGAAAAAACTGGGTTTGAATCCTATCTTTGCTAGTTTCTGTGTAATCTTTGGTAATATAAGTTTAAAAATATTCTTTTTAAAACACATAAACTTTTTATGTATATTAATTTATTTAACCTGTGCAACAACCCTATGATACAGAATTATTATCCCTGTTCTACAGATGACAAGACACACTTAGGTTCTGTATGATGACTAAGAAAGCATGCTCTGGAGCCTGGGATCAGATGGCAGAGATGAAAATCTTAACTTTGCTTGCTCCTAGCTTTGTAAACTTGGAGAAGTTAATTGACTTCTCTGTGTCTCAGATTCTTGACAATGAAATGAGATCAGAAGTTTCTACTTCATAGTGTTCAGAGGATGAAGGTACATACAGTAATACAGATAGAACACTTAGCAGAATAACTTGCAGATAACAAAACTCAATTTTAGCCAGTTTTACCAATTCATTCTGTCTTGTTTAAATATGTAAAAATGTTCTTTAAAAAAACGATCTGCAACTTTTTTCATCAAGTTCCTAAGAAACGTTTTTGAGTGTTAGCTGACTTCTAGGCAGAAGGTAAAATATGAGAAACAGTAACTTCTTAGGTCAGGGTATACAGTTAAGACTAGAATTTATCTGGGGCTGCATTAGGTATCTCGTAATGAGATTCAGGAATCTCCAACTGGTCCTTTGGTCAATAATCAGTCTAGTTGGTGATGTACATTAGTATAGGTATTTCAGCACAGCTAACTAATAAAGTGGCACTTGCCCTTAAGGTTTTTGTTATCTGGGCTCTGGAATATGGTGAATATTAAATATGGGGGTCAACAGGTAAAAGCAACAATTCTTAACAATAAATTCTATAGTTTCTAGACAACAAGAGACCAAAGAGGACATAGGCTATAAAACTACTTAGCTGAAGAGACTCCACTATCTTATTTTACTGAGTATAAGGCTTTAATAAAGTTATAGCCTTCTTTTGTTGGCATTTGTGTCTGTCCTCATTCTAGTATACCCTCAGTAAGCTACCAGATCTTAACCTGCACAACAAAAGTGCCACTCATTGAAACAGTTATAACAGGAAAGGAAAGCAAGTTGATGGGATTTAAAGTGTTGCAGGCTACTGAATCACTGACTACTTGGTGAGGGCACATAAAGAAACATCACTTTCAACACTGCTAGGACGGTGAAGCCAGGTTAATCAAACAGTTTTGGAACATGAAAGCTAGTCACAAAGTTTTTTGTTTTTTTTAAACTTCGGATTTCCTTGGGAAACCTAATTAAGAAATAGGAATCTTCCATTAATAATTTTCAATTGTTTTACCTGTAGGTTTTATTTCCCAGTGCTACATTTTTTAATAAGCTCTTATTGCTTTATATTTGCTATCCCATTATCTACTTCAAGTGCCATAAACATTTTGAGATTTAAACAAAAACATAAAATGTTGAAGAACTGGCATTCTTCTCAAGCCTGGGGACTAATAAGTAACATAAAGTTTGACTTTGAAACATGTTTCTCAGCTTTTCAAACACCTAATTTACTTCTGATGTCCATCAAATAAGCACAGAGTAGCTGCATCTACACAATGCTAGGAAAAAATAAGAGGCATAGATTATGATTTGGTGAATTCTTAGGGATCAGACAAGAGCATAAGGATAAATCACTTAGAGAATTAGCTGTATTCCAGGCTTCATTAGTTCTAATTATCCCCCAAATATGCTCAGCAGAATGCACTTGGGTCAGCTGGGACTGACACACAACAGAGTAGGCAACTTATAAACTCCTCAAAGCACAGAAAGAGTTCATAAAACAACTGCTTGTGCATTTAGAGTCATGTGATAACACCTCTTACTGCATAAGCCACCAGATGAAACAGATGGGGCAGCTCTTCACTTGAGAATGTTTCTTTTGTAAACGCACTGGACTTCTTTATTCCCCATTCAAGACACAAACTGCAAGAAAGCCAAATTTCAGGCAGGCTGTCTTTGTCTTTTATTGCCTAGATGTCACAGCAGTAATAAATAAAGTAGTAATGAAACATCCTCATTAAAAAAAAAAACTTGCAAATAAAAACATGTGCCTACACTTAAAGAAATTCGAGGCTTTAAAATAACACAAAAGTTAATACAAGTGGTTTTTTTTGCCACCCATACAAACATAAATGTATTTTGTGTTTTACTAATTACTTACTTAATACATAATAAAATGTATTTTGTATTTTACTACAAAATAAATTCACTCAAGTAATTATTCAAATTATTTGAGAATTCTCAGAATATATTTTTTCCAACAATGTATTCATTACTTAAGGGAGGTCTCTTTGCTCTACATTCACCAGTTCATTCTGTGATACTGAATATTCAGTTCTAGGCACTGCACTTGAAAAAAACAATTGCGCAGAATGGATCCTGAGACTACTTTAGCTTAATTTACAAATTTTCAAATTGATTTAAAGTTATTAAAAATATCACTTTTTAAAAGCATTTACCTCAGCTCATGATAAATTATTTAGAAACTCTTGTCAAAAGGTTAAAATATGTAGATCAATATGCAGGTGATTCCTCTAATAGTCTACAAGTCCTAGGAGCACATCTATTTGCATTTAAAGTTTATTAGTTTTGCTGTTCATTGATGAAGCACATGGGAAACCTGTAGATTCCATTTGTAGATAAAAAATTTATTGACAAAGCAAAATTGATAAATGCCAAAATATATAACATATATACTTTATCTCAAATGAGGCTTCTTAGTTACACATTTCGATAAAGCTATGAAAAACTAATATTAATATTTTAAATATTTGGCAAAAAAACTATACAAAGGCTGTGGAGTATTTAGTAAGTTGAATCTATCCTGAGGTCTTGTTAAGTGGATTAGCTTCCTTCTGTACTTAGGCCGAGCAAAAACATTAAATTCATTAAAGTTAAATTCTGTTTTGCTCTGAATATTCTATGTGTACTTTACGACATTTTTAGAAAGAACTGTCATGCCTATTGATTTTTAAAATAATGATGTATAAGTTGTTATTATAAGTCAAGTCGTGGAAAAAAATACCTAAAAATAGCAAGACATAATGAGTTGGCTGAATACAAAAGTCATGTACTTAGGACTTCGGTAATAATATGTTTAAACAAATAAGATATTTGTTGACTTACAGCATTTATCTGCATGGCTATGGAGATGCCCAAAAGCTAATGTGACCCATGTTTCACTATTAATAAAGGCATCTCTACATGCACCAATCCATTCTAGGAGTAATAAATTCTAGGCACCATACTTGAAGAAATCATGTACCAGAATGGGTCCTGAACAGTGAGGTGACTTAAAATATGCCAAAGGGGTAATGGCTGAAAGGCTGGAGTATGTTCAACTTGGTATCTCAAATGCTGAATTTAAAAAGCATGTATCTGTTAAAGGGATAAGACTATTCAGAAGGGAAAGTAGGGGCCAAAGGTGAAAGTTTCGAGGAGAAGGATTTTGTTTCAATATTAGGAAGAGCTTTCTAACAATTAGAATTGTTGTAAGTGCAGTTAACTATCTGAGTAGGTAGTAAGTTTCTCATCAATGGAGGTAAAAGTAGAGGTCAGATAACCACCTCTGGCTATGGTTGTTACCAGGGCTGGTAATGGTGTAGAAAAAATTCAGTTATGAAGAGGGTTCCATTGTATTCTCCTCCAGAGTTCTTTCCTGCCCTAGTATAAAATGTCAGACTTATGAGGCAGAATTACTTCCTTCCCTGATACTAACTGCACAATACATGTTAGTAAAATTTTCACTGTAAGTTTTAATTTTTATGTAGAGTGAAATACAACTTGAGCACTAGTACTGATTAGTAACTATATAAAATTACATATAGTAACTGATTAGTAACTATATAGTACTTATATAGAATTCTATTAGTATTCTAAATAAATTCTAATACATTTATAATTCTAATAAAATTTTATTAGTACTTATATAGAATCCTATTCTAGAATAAATACAGTCTTTATATAATAATATAATCATTCAATGTATAATTGAAAAAATTTCCTCACATTTTAGTATCGATACCAAAGAACAATTTACTGCAGAATAAAAACAACTGGCATTCGCATAGCTTTCTTGGAAATGATTGCACTTAAATTCATGATAAAAGAGGGTTTTCAATGTATCCTGAGCTGGAAAACAATACTGTGGGTTGTATAGCTGGCTGTTATTCCACAGTAAAATCATGACATGGATAAAACTTTATTAAAAGAAAAGTACATAAATATTTCACTCAAGTAATTATTGAAATAATTGCATCTCTTCATCATATTTATAAAGGCATATCTCATTAATCTTAACTTTTATAATGAAGTGGTTATCTAGGTGAATTAGTCCAATTTGATATTCAGTAAATAGTACATATCTTTCCCAAACAGAACATATTTTTACTAAATAGTTTCTCCCAATGTGATAGATCAGTATCTCATAAAATTAAAATTCATAATAAAAAGTATCTCAGTATTTACCTATTTAAATCCATCCTATAAAGAACCGTATTTTTAAAACTCATCAATTATATTACGTATGTAAATGCAAGCCTGTAGGTTTCTTTTCAGAATAACATTTATATCCTAGTAGCAGTAGCCACGAATTATGTCTGGATAGAGACATATGTAGTCTACATACTGTATTCTGATGGCAGCCACAGTCAGACAGGCCTGACTCTGCAATTACTTGTGTGACCCTGGTAAGACACAACCTTTGTAAACCTCAGGCTCTTTATTTGTGAATAAGAACTAGTATTTGTTGTGAAGATTAAATGAGATTAAATACTCATTAAAAATTGATCCCTGTTCCTTATCACCCATCTCTCCCAGTTCGGAATTATTTTAAGTATCAAATGAATTAATGGATATACATCCTTTGTAAATTGAAAAGAATGTTGCAATTGTAAAGCATTATCTCATTTAACAGGTAATTTATCCCCCTGAATTACATTATAGCTAATGGTATTCATCATTGTTTTGAAAAATCCATATAAGTATAGGTACCATAATATAATAAATTTCTTTCTTTTCTTTTTTTTCTTTTTTTGAGACAGAGTCGTGCTCTGTCGCCAGGCTGGAGTGCAGTGGCATGATCTCAGCTCACTGAAACCTCTGCCTTCTGGGTTCAAGCAATTCTCCTGCCTCAGCCTCTCAAGTAACTGGGACTACAGGCATGTGCCACCACGCCCAGCTAATTTTTGCATTTTTAGTAGAGATGGGGTTTCACCATGTTGGCCAGGATGGTCTCAATTTCTTGACCTCGTGATCTTCCTGCCTTGGCCTCCCAAAGTGCATAAATTTCTATAGAACAAATTAATGACTTAAAAGATCATATTTGAAAATACCCAGAGAAAACAATCATTAGCAACAATTATTCTCTAAATCATTTTGGAATAACCCACTAAGTTTTGATGACATAATATAACTATTGGCTTGGGACAGGCTAGGCTTGTACAAACAGTGGGAGAATTGAGGCTTTATCATTCATTCAGGTGGAGAAGAGAAAAACCTATTTTCCCTCAAAATTTCAGTAGCCTATATTTTGGACTAAACAATCTGGAGAATTTTCTCAATTATCCATTACCTGATTTATATTCAGAGTTCAAATACATACTCTAGAGTGGTTACGAAGTAGGTCTTGCCCAGAGTTTCTTATTTAAGAATATTACAGCATTCAAGGGTAAAACACTGTAAATTATACATACACTGGAAAACTTTAGAAGTGTTATTTGATATTATTCTAATTTTTGTTTTTAAAGATACAGATATTGAAGCTATCACAGCTGATCATTTCATTCTGACATGAGTTTAAAAGGTTAAGTTACTATCCGAAGAAAGGTAATCTGGTTGTCTTTCACAGCAGCCTGCAAGCTCTGCAATCTGCATAGAGACGGGCATTTGTCATCATTAGCTGAGCTGTGACAGCTGGCACCCAGGGTGTCCCAGAATCAAGAAGTGGCAGAGACATTCTTGGTTTAGGTTGCCGTTAAGTATAGTAGGTTTCTTGAGCATCAAGTATATTTTATGAAAAGCTTTGTGATGTAACTAAGAGTAGTGAACATATTTGAATTTTCCATAACATGGATAATACAATGATAGCACATAATTAGCAGGATGCCTCTAGACAACAAGATGCCAGATTATAGTATGAATAAACATCTACTGCCTGCCACTTAGAGAGAGGTAGAATTGTTTTCAGCACCCTAACAGCTCCAGCAGAGTGGTTTTTTCAGGGCTGGGGGAAGGTGGTTAATTAATTATACTGAAGGAAATAGGTTAAAGATGGAGAGAACAGTTCTCAGATATATTTTAAATTTGGTTGTAAACAATGCATAACTTCCCAAGAATTAGCTAAACTGCACACACCCACTATAGCACCCATCTTTCTTTCATAATATGAATATGAAAATTAAAGTCATTCACATAGATGCAGTCTTCCAATTGGTCAAAGTGCATGTAATTGGTTATATGTATTTAAAAATATTTCTGGGCAAAAGTTTAAAATCAGGATCTTCTTACCAAATGGGTGCTACTATGAGTCTGAAACGGTTGTGGTAAGTGTATCCAGAAAAGAAGTTTTACAACTTTAAAATTTATAAATATGTCTTTTAGATCTTAATGCAAAACTATTTATCAAAAGAAAGTTTAAATTAAATAGGTTGATCAGACCTTTGAAAATTTAGAATACTACCACCCCTCTAAAGTCATCAATGCTTGGAAACATAATCAATAACACTGGGTTTTATATTATTATGTAAACTAGTTTCCACAAATAAAACTAATTTTTGTGTTAATGTAAAATCTATGCAAATACATGCAGTCATTTATCAGGAAAGCTGACAAGCATTCCATATTGGAGGGGGGGAAATGAAACTGCCTCAAGAATAGAGGCAATTAATTATTTCTGTATTTTTTCTTCTTCTGTCTTGAGGCACAAAAGTTATCCATCCAGTTAAAACAGCAAATGAAATAAAGAGATTTTTTTTTATTTAAACACATATGGCTTTTGCCTGCAATACTGATCACCACAAGGTCTACAGATGCCCGTGGCTAAATTGTACACTGGCAGATGCACACAGGGGAAAACTGTGCTAATGCAGCGTGGAGAGCAAAACAAATGAAGAACTGAATTTGCTAGCAAAAACAAAAAACAAAACATCCCACATTTTCCCCATGATGGGTTATACATTTTGTTTATCAAATGCAGGTTAAGGTTGCAAAAAATTTAAGCTTGGTCTGTTGCGAAAAAGTAAAAAATAATTTTAAATTAGTGAAGGTCCTTTTACATATATATGTGTATATATATATACATACATACACATATACATACTAATATAGGTAAATATTTAAGAAACTTTTTCTATGGACAAAATGGCTAGCAATATTTAAAACTCAATTTCATAATTAAAAGCTTATGACATTCAAAGTTGACGTAGTATATCTGACTGAATACATGCTGTTGGAATTTCCAGTGTTATTTTAAAAATCCATTTAGGTACAATCTCTTCAGATATTATCGAAAAATGTTAAGGGTTATTATGAGATAATATATGAGACACCTTGCAAATGTGGATATCACTTCCTGGTGGTAACAAATATCCAATATTTAGTAGTTGTTTCCTTTTAACAGATTAATACAGAAAATGTATAGAGGCCAATTCAATCTTTTACTGTCTTAAACACTGGTGTTTTGTATGTGTGTGTATGTGTACACAGTCTGCATGCATGGGCTATTTTGCAAACCATAAAAAGAGCGTATTTCTTAAAGATGGTTCAAGATTATTAAGAAGGCAATAACTTCTTTTTTAATAGGCCTGTAAGCATGAATAACATTAAAATTTCTATTGTAACTGCCAAATGAAAATATAAAACAGAAAGCATTTAAATAATTTGTATATCTTAGGGGAAGAAATAAAAGACTAGTTGTACTATTTCAAGTTGTAGAAAGGCAAAATATTTGAAAGAGCATCATTATCAATGAAAATGTCTTCACTTGTATAATTCTTGATTTAGAGTATTTGTAACCATCTAAATTTACATGATAATGTATACTTACACAAATTAGGATTCTGTATATATACACATATGTTCCAAGAATGTGCATATATTAATTAATATTAGATCTAATAAACTCTTTAGCCTCAATTCTTACCACTCAAAGGGCAGGTTACTTTGCTGAAAATGCAAAGTAAAAATATTGAAAAATCTTGACATTTCTTTCTCTAGTGCCATAAGCTACAAACATTACAAATATGCTTCAAATGTTGCTAACTTAAATGAGAAACCCCTGTTCTTTCTTACATATCTTGATGTGCAAACTGTAAACTAGATTCATAAATCTAACACATATATTCACGTTAGCATACTAAATATTAAAAGTTTCTTTGAAAAATGAATCTTCTACCAAGTATTAGTCACATACATTAAAAGTGAACAACTCTACCTAATAAAAATCATAAACATATTGCTTATATATCTGAAATATTATTTTATACTTTGTTTCAGTGTTTTTTGATTAAAACTTGTCTTTAATTAGAAGCATGATACAATAGTAAATTCTAGGGGAAATAAATAACGGTGTTATAGTCTAAAGATCTTTTGATATAAAACCCAGACATTTATACATTAATCATAAAATTTACAAATAAAAATAATGAAATAAGGGCATGAAGAAATATTTTTGTGGTAATAGAAATGTTCTACGTGTGTGGTGGAGTTTCTATGATGGTATACATTTGTCAGAATTCACAGAATGGCACAATCATACGGAAAAATCATAGAATACTATTGTATGAAAATTACACATTAACAACTTTAAAAAATAAATTTCACAGAAAAATGAAGCTATACATTTTATTTCACTAGGTTCCCCACCTGTTTTTTTTTTTTTTAAATCAGAAACACTACATCTTACAAACTATGCTGTTCATACTTTTAATTTGATCGGGATATTTAGATAATAAAATGGATAAGGATATGTAAATATAAAAGTATTAACTACTTATTGGCATTACTTTTGACTTGATATTTTTGGCAAATCATTATATGAAAAAGTGTGCTTTAAGAAATAGTACATATTGGTGTACTAACATGTATGTTATTACAAAGTGGAAATAATATCTAACTGGAAATGAAATATTACATAGGTATTATATTCTCAGATAGTTATCACTACACTTATATATAAAGATATAAACAAAATTTCTATTTATAAACTAATTTCCTTCTTTTTCTATAAACCATTTATTTTACTGTATATAATATACACGATAAAAGGTAATCATTTTCTCTTTGATGTAATTATCCTTTTAAGTTATTACTCCAGTTACTGATCATCAAAAAAATAAATCTTGGTTTAGAAGAATTACTTTGCTCATTAAAAAATAAGCTCCAAAAGTATAAATTAAAAATAGGAAAGGTTATTTTAGACATGTAATCACTGGAAGTTGATTACCTATGTACCATATTCTAGTCTCAAGGTCATGTTGAATATTTTCAGTGGCTTAATCACATACAGTATGAAACAGTAATGAGAGCTATGCAGTCCTGGATGACCTACTACAGATGTAGAGATTAACAGACACTAATCGAATCTGATTCCCTTGTTTTCTCTAAGTGCAATAAGACTATAGCATATTAAGAAGTACTAAAAATGTAGCCATATACACAAATATATGTAAACACACATTGCATGCAAATTACACATCAACAAACCTAACATAAAAAAATAAATTTCACCAAAAAATGAAGCTGTATGAAATGAAATGTAAGTAAATTCAAACATACATTTTTGTATATGTTATGGGTTAGGAAAACTAATTTTCATACCTTCATATAAAAAAGAAACATGTGAGCCCATTTATCGTGTCTGAATATTTCTATACTAACAAAAGAAAAATATAAGCTGAAATCTAACAAAAAGAATTTTAGTTTTATTAATTAGAAAGAGAATAGTAACTTTTTGAAGGGTCTGTGAGAAACTAGACTATTGGAATCCATGTTTCCTACATAATACTCAATAAATGAATGACTAACTTCATTGTCCTTAAATGTTTAGAAAAGGTTAGAGATCACAATTTATGCTGAACAATAAAAAATTCTTCAGGTTGATAACCTCCATTTTTTTTTTTGTTTACAGATATAACTGAAAACATCCTGCACCTCTTTGTATACGTGCAAATGAACTGAGGAAACAAGAGACAATTATGAAAATAACCCAGATTTTAAATTTCTTTCTCTATCAAAAGAAACGATTTTGGCTAGAGTTATCCAGTATTACTACAAATCAAGCAGTGGTGGTCAATTCTTATAAGTGTACTCCCAACTTCCATTTTTAATCTCAAAGTTACTTTTCTTTTCAAAAACCTATTAATACCAATATTAAGTTTATTAAGTAACATTGTAGAGAAAACAGTACTTGTTACTACAAATGTGACTATATGATGGTGAATTAGAGTGATGAAGAAAACTGAGGCAAAGGCCGTCAGTCAAGTGAAGAACAAGGAATTTTTAAAAATTAACCACAATTCTCAAAATGCTCTAGTTGAAAAATAAAATAGAGTCTAAATTGGGCAAACAGTGACCTCAATCCTCTGCTTGACTTTGAAATAAACCTGATATTAAGGCATGACATAATTACTTTAAGAAATCACTGAAACCTTAAGAGCTTTCAAACTATTTTTTTGTCTCAAGTGTTCTTAGACCAGGAGTCACAACAGGAAGAAAGGTATAGATGCCATCAAATTAGATTACCAGAAAAACTCTCTCTATTTTACTTTATTTAATGTGACACATAAAGAAAACCCTGCACAAATATCTGTCTTTAATTTCTCTAGT
Source organism: Ateles fusciceps (assembly GCA_036589455.1). Classification (NCBI taxonomy): domain Eukaryota; kingdom Metazoa; phylum Chordata; class Mammalia; order Primates; family Atelidae; genus Ateles; species Ateles fusciceps. Next base: position 1,207,366 of record JAZHEH010001878.1, read on the forward strand.
GTAAAAAAAGAAATATATTGTGTCTGGCAGAATGAAACACTTGAAATAGCCTGGGTGCATTTAAAAAAAGAGAAGGGGGAAAGAAATCAGATGACTACAATGAGCCTTCAAAGCCACTCCAGCAGTAGGGATAAATAATGTAATAAACTCAACTTCATATTCTTTTTACCTCCCTTGTGTAATAAGCACATATTAAAAAAATAAACCTTTAAATTCATGAATACTTGTGAATAGACTAGCAGCTAGCAGATAATGGAAAACACCAAACAATATCTATGTGAGCACTTAACATGTGTGTGCATATCCTTTAACAGATACCTTTTTCCAGATGAAAGGTTACAATTGCTGAGATTTATGAACATGCAATTCAAATTTAAATTAGGTTTTTTCTAAAACAAAGAAATCTTGCATTCTTGTATTTCTCAACATAATAGAGATTTTCTTTAAACTTAATAGGGACACTATTTATGAATTCCTTTGTATATCCCATATAAGTAAGTAGGTCTACTGAAGTGGGGGATAAGTTATTTAGGAAATAGTACTTGAGGAAAAGTTGTTTTGCCGTTGTTATTTTGAAAGCTTCGAAGTGTTAAGGATCACAATATTTAATTATTTTATATTCACTAATACTACTAACATTTATGATAATAGTGTGCTGTGTCCTTATTGTTTTTTTTCTTCTTTTTCTAACTGGTACATTTTAAATCAAGCCTGCCTCATAAACTAAGCAAATAAAATGTAAAAGTCAGACATTAAAATTCCAAATGCCATTCAATGTAAGCATTTCATAGTATCATTAAATCATGAGATTCTTGGGATGTTTTTTCCTTCAATTAGGCCAGTTTTCCTCAATTATCATTCTATTATTAGCGCATGTCAAAGATGTCTGCATGCATACCACTGAAAACAATTAAGTATTTACATCCTAAAGCATGAGACACACACAATTTTATTCTAGTAGTACTAAGATTACACTTACAATAAAAAATATTTTAAGACTGGCATAACTGGAGTTTAAAAAAAGTTTTGACATTAATAAATAAATGTATATTAAACCATCTCTATGTATTGCATAATCATTTGAGCTAACTAGTTTAATAGATAAAATGACATTTTTAAAAAAACTACTGAAAAATAGTTCAATATGTTACTCCCCACAAAATAAATCTATCTCCCAAGCCTAGATTAAAATCGGCTGAAAAACAAAAATGTACTGTTATTTGTAATTCCTCTCCATAGGTCATTTCCATAAAAAAAACTTCGGGGATGGCAAACACACTCTTCAGAATAGTTTAATTTTCCCTTCAGCAATGAGGGGCGTCCAAGATCACTGAAAGGATTCAGCTACAGAAGGCAATTCATTTCACGTGTTCAGTGTAATAGAAAATCACTGTGTTGCAGCAACAAGCAGTACTTGCACTACAGTATTATTCATTCTAGGGCGCCCAGTTCACCCACAGTGATAACCGCGGACCGGTGAATCCTATGTTATGTAAATCACCTTCAGCTCAGTGTGTGACGGATGCTTAAAGCAGCAGCTTGGAAAACAGTCCTGGAGTCCTTGAAACGAAATGACTTCACTTTCCTGGAACACTCTAGATCTAACGAGGTTCCTAGTATACCTTTTCTCATAATCAATTTTTGTTTCTCAAAGTGCAAATCGTTAGTGAAAAGGCCCTGGTTGCACCAATTAGTTCGCACAAAGTGCTTCGGTGTTTAGCTTCGCTTTAACCCAATTAAGCTGCACAGTGAGCCCCGAAGATGCGCCACCTGCGCGCCTGGCTCCAGCCAGGCCCGGCCGGCGTCCCTCGCAGGCCGGCGTCCTTCCGTTAGACCCACTCGGGCGGCAGCGCCAAGGTCCCCCCAACGGCCCCGGGGCCTCCCCGTCCCCGGCTGTCTCACGTCCTTGACAACCAAGGGTGTTCTGCAGGTGGCCCAAAAAGGCAAGGGGCGAGGTCTCGGGGCAAGCATCACTGGTCTGAACCCAAGGAAGAAGGCGCTGGGCGCAGGGGACCCGGAGGGGGCTTGACTGCGACCACACCTGGGCCGGACGTGGGCGGTCAAGGCAGAGGGGTGCGTGGGCAAAGCGTGGCCTGGAGCAGACGTGGATAGTAAGCCGGGACACCAAGCAAGGTTTTCAAATAACGCTCAGGCAGAAATAAAGCATAGCGATCTTGAGCCCAGATAGAAAAGCAAGAGGGCACGGGAATGCGGAGCAGCGAGAGGGGAGGCGGCCAGCGGAAGGCACAGGGCCACCCGTGCCGGGTGATGGCAGAGGCAGCGTTTCCCCAGAGACCGCCGCACATCCTCACCGTCGTGGCAGCAGGTTCTCCGACTCTGATGCGTCTCCCTTCCAACTGCCAAAAGGTAGCAGTGCATTCACCCGCGACGACGGCAAAGTGGGGGAGGGGCTTTTTGGTTGTTCCCAGACCCCTCTCCTAAGGGGATGGAAGGTCCTTGGGAAATAGAGTAGATGGGTGCACCACAATGTAATATACTATTTTTAGCTACATTAGAATCTATCACTGTTGGATAAGGAGAAAGTAAATAATAGGTGGCTTTGTGATGCTGTATCTGTGCAAAACAAACCACACAAACAAAAATCAAAAACTTAAGTAAAAAGTGGTAGCCCTGAACAAGATCTTGTTAAAAGAGGCTCTGAAAGAAAGTGCCTACAAACCTGTTACCAGGAGCTATAGGATTTGACTGGAAATAATCTTAATTTGAAAGAGGTGGCATCTAAGTTAAAGGTAGGCAATTTAAAAAACCCAACTAGGTTTAAAAACCACAACATAACCGTTAAGTAGTATTTCTTTAGTTTCCTGTACTTTGAGGACACAACTGAACCACCAGGAAAATAAAAAGTTCTAAATAAACCCATTTCCTCCTCCTGTTTCCAGGTTCCAAAATTTAGAAATGAAATGATTTCCTTCATTTTTGTTTTCAAATGATGTTTAAATAAAAAATAAAAAAAAAACCCTAGATGACTGCAAGTTAATTTTCTTTGAAAATGTTAACCATTTTTCCTTAATTAAATCACATAAAATAGTATAAAATTAGAAGTCTAATACCGGGTTACCACTTAAGGACACTTAACACAGGAGATATAACCTTAATTATACATCTGTAAACAAGCCAGAAACCCCAAACCTTCCATTTTTTCAGGATAGTTATCTGTGAGGGGGCTTGATCTCTATGATCTCACATGAATTTTATGTACTATGGTCATGTGAAGTAACACTGAAATGGGGTCATTATGAAATAACATTAAAATACTCTGTCCATCCCAGAGACAATGTATTCTTCAAATATTTCTGTAAGTGCATATACAGCTTTGTGTCCTGCTTGTAATGCTGGGCAAGTCTACCAAAATGCAAAGACTGCAGCTGGTGTGGCAGAGGGATGTACTAAATATCTTTTAAACATCCTAACTTAAACAGGGTTAGACAACATCTAACACATTAGCAATAATTTTCAGATTCCTTTCAACAAATGCAAAGGAGGAAAAAACATAAGTAAAAAAAAGAGCACACTACCTCCATAACGTTTCAAAAACTCATTTTAACATATAGGAACATCCGGAATGAGAAAATTACACAGATTCCTCCATTTAAAGGCAACTTCCATATGCCAGTAGTCTGCATGAAAGAACAAACTTTCAACCTGCATTTAAGAAGACCCCAAGGATTAACGGGCGTTAATTATCTTACTCTAAATGCAAGTTAGTGACTTTGTTTTAGAAAACCCCGTCTAGATCACTAATTGATGGATGCTCGTTAATACACCTGTATTTGCATTTCGGCGGTAAAAAGACAAGCAGGGTTTCAGCACAGAAGAGAGCCGCTTTGCCAAGTCTCTTCAAAAACGTCAATATGCTTCAAGTAATACCAAAGCTGAGACATTCTTCTTGATTTCCAAACTGTCTAGGTGGCCTGGGTGGTTTTCTGCCGGCAGCAGCCTCCAACCTTTAGTTTGTGTGCCTATATCCATGAGGGGGGGATTAATTAGCCGGGTTGGAGCTGAAGGAGGCTGTCGTGACGAGCCCAGTGGCGATTGGCCGCCCGCCTGCCTGGCCCTGCCTTTATAATTTCCACACGAGTGCATCTGGGCTCTTAGACAAACCAACAGCGGCTTCTTCTGACACATACACACGCACACTCACCCCGAACACACACTCAGCACACTTTCCTCCATTTGATTAACAGTGCTGCACACACAATGATTACGGGAAAGCGTAAATAAACACGGAAAAGGGTGCCTATTCTGACTACTGGAAGAGCTTTGCTGAGTCTCAGCGCAACTTTTGTTTTTCATTCCTGAGAAGGTGATCTCTCCACGCGTTCCTCTCCCACAAGGATTCTTTAAAAGAGGAAGAGAGACAAGGAGGGGGGGAGAACAATCTTTCACTTTAAGACCGGCGGGGCTCAAAGATTAAACGAAGGGAAAAGCAGCAGGAGCAGCAGCAGGGAAACCAGCGCGGCAGCACTTCCGAAAGGCATTTTTGATCCATTTCTGAGCGCTGCGGCCCGTTTCTCCATCGAAGTTGGCTCCAGCTCTAGCAGCCGCATTGGATCCCACAGCTTACTGCGAGACTCCGGTGTACAATCCGGATCTCTGCCCCAACATGATCGCGGCCCAGGCCAAGCTGGTCTACCACCTGAATAAATACTACAACGAAAAATGCCAAGCCAGGAAAGCTGCCATTGCCAAAACTATCCGGGAAGTCTGCAAAGTAGTTTCCGACGTCCTGAAGGAAGTGGAAGTGCAGGAGCCCCGTTTCATCAGCTCTCTCAACGAGATGGACAATCGCTACGAGGGCCTCGAGGTCATCTCCCCCCACCGAATTTGAAGTGGTGCTTTATCTCAACCAAATGGGGGTGTTCAACTTCGTGGACGATGGCTCGCTGCCCGGCTGCGCGGTGCTGAAGTTGAGCGACGGGCGCAAGAGGAGCATGTCCCTCTGGGTGGAATTCATTACCGCCTCCGGCTACCTCTCTGCGCGCAAAATCCGGTCCAGGTTTCAGACGCTGGTGGCTCAAGCAGTAGACAAATGTAGCTACAGGGATGTGGTAAAGATGGTGGCAGACACCAGCGAAGTGAAACTGAGAATCAGAGATAGATACGTGGTGCAGATCACGCCGGCCTTTAAATGCACCGGGATCTGGCCGAGGAGTGCTGCCCACTGGCCACTTCCCCACATACCCTGGCCGGGACCCAACCGGGTGGCGGAGGTCAAGGCGGAAGGTTTCAATCTCTTGTCCAAGGAGTGCCACTCCCTGGCCGGCAAGCAGAGCTCGGCGGAGAGCGACGCCTGGGTGCTGCAGTTCGCGGAGGCAGAGAACAGACTGCAGATGGGGGGCTGCAGAAAGAAGTGCCTCTCCATCCTCAAAACCTTAAGGGATCGTCACCTTGAACTGCCGGGCCAGCCCTTGAACAATTACCACATGAAGACTCTGGTTTCCTACGAGTGTGAAAAGCATCCCCGGGAGTCGGACTGGGACGAGTCCTGCCTGGGTGATCGGCTGAACGGGATTTTGCTGCAACTAATCTCCTGCCTGCAGTGCCGGCGGTGTCCCCACTACTTTCTACCAAACTTAGATCTGTTTCAAGGCAAACCTCACTCAGCTCTGGAAAACGCTGCCAAACAAACGTGGCGACTGGCAAGAGAGATCCTGACCAACCCGAAAAGTTTGGAAAAACTTTAGAGGATGATTTAATCAAGAGCCGAAATTATTACTCTTCTCAAAGTCCTCATTAAGTGTAAAATTTCCTGTTCAATTTCTAATATTCCACTCCGCAGTGCAAACAATCTCTTCCTTTAAAAAGGAATAATAATACAATATTTAGACATCATCTCACCCACCCTCCAAGGGGGAGAAAAAGTAGGGGAAGCTGATGGAGAAAAACCCAAAGCCACGAGTACTAGAAGACTTCTTTCCACACGATTTCCTATCTCCTTTGAAAAGTACACCATAACACTCGGTAAACAGCCCAGTTATACTGCAAGACCACGGGCGAACACTCTGCCTAACTATCGAAGGATTATAGCAATCCTGGTGATTTAGGTGCATCTGTCTGTGAGTAAACACGATTTGGATATGCCATCTGAAGAAAAGTGTAATGTATATTTTGATTTGTAACAAATATTGTGATCTCACATTGTCTTTGAAAGTGTGGATGTTGGTGTTTTGTGATTTGGTGAACAGAACTTAAATTGCCATTCTGGATACTTCCAGACATTTTCCACTAACAAAAATATCATTTAAAGGTAGATTTCCTCCTGGTACTTTTATCTGTCTTTGAAAGTGTCTGAACTTTAAAAAGTTTACATTTTGTTTAAAATATTGCTTGTTCTAACATTCCATAAATATACTTGAAATGTTATTTAAATATATTCAAAGAAATTTGAATTCAGCTTATATAATAACGCTTGAATATCTGAATTATATATTTGAAAAATGCACTTGAAATACACTGGATAATTTTGTGATTTAGATTTTAATTTGTTGCTGGTTTTTATTTAATTAGATGCTAATAAATGAAGCAAAATAAAAGTTGTTGTGTCTCACTTTAAATTGTTTTTCTATCAAGAGATGTAATTCTGTATTTTGAAAATCAAACCCACTTGAATATCTTAAACATTTTGAGAAATATGTTAATCAAATCCTTAAAAATAAAACACCTGGAGAAAAGCTCTTTTTGTATAGGTACATAAGATAACAATTTACTCTCAGTCTCTAACTTACAGAGACAATTCCTCTCTGCAACAGACACAATTTAAATCTACCGTTGAAAGCTTGCTCTTCTGGTCAGTACTTCTGTAGCATTTTTGATAATACAAGAAAAAAGTCTATCATGACAGTAGAGATGACTGAGTTAAAAAGCTAAGAGGAAATGAACGTAACAAAGTCATAATGAAACTCTGAAATTTGTGTATGAAAATTAACAAAATGATCCTTTCTGACCAATATATTTTATGTGAAACCTTATTTTATGCAATAAGGATTCCATTAGCAGAAAAAATTCATTAGAAATTCAACATTTCTTGTTGACATCATAGGGCAAGCAAAAAAAGCATAAACACAAATTTAAATTATTTTAAAATAAAATACAGTGCATTCAAGCTCATTTTAAAAACTGTATTTGGAGCTGGAAGTAAAAGAAGTCCCATGACAATGGTCTGGAGTAGTTTTAGTAGTCAACAAGTGCTGAAAAGGCTGATCACTTATGGGCCTTAAGTTAGTTAATTCAGGTGATGGTAAATTTTTGGATTTCAGTTCTAGTTTGCAAATACTATTTTATAACATTTTATTTCAATATCTAAATTAAAAATAATAAACTTCTGAATCTGTGGAAGCATTTGTCTTTGACTGTTTTAGAATAACTGCCTCTGCAAATAAAGGAAGATCTTTGCAAAATGATGCTGGAATTTCTAGTATGACACTTAATGCTCTTGAATTCTTAACCCCAGAAAAGAAGTGTGCAAATTGCACAGTAACATGAAAGTTAAAACATTAGAACAGATCTCAGAAGAAAGTGCTGAGAAAGAGCTACTCTAATACTCAGGTGTTTACAATCTACACAATAACATTTAATAAATATTTATGCATTTCAAGTGGTCCAAATATGTATTTTCTGGCATTATACCAAAAGACAAATACAATCTTTACACATTTGAGTGCTAGCATATATTTTAAATAAGAGCTTAGAGAATCAGTTGCTTTTCTCTTAAATCCACATACAAAACCCATTCTTATTTCAGGAGATGTACAAAAATGGGTGTACTACTGGAGAAGAATTTATATCTAAATGGCTTCCCCACCCCCAGTTTCTTTATGACTTTTCAATAAATAATCATATTACAATCTAAAGTTTTGAAAATTAAAAGTGATCTTAATAAGACGTTTCTTAAGACGTTTTGTAGTCAGCCTCAGAGCCTGAGATTCTGGGCCCCCAGGGACTTGGGAGCAATTGACTTACCGACCAAATCTGCCTAAGTGCACAAAAAGGCACTCATAGAAAGACTGTTAAAATGTACATGCTCTGGTAATACAGGATTTAAATTCATTAATATATTCTTAAATTCCATAAAGAGAACATGCTATTTCATTCATTTTATTTTCTATGAGAAAGAGGAGAATGTGCTCCCCTCCTCCACTGTCAGGTAAAACCAAGCAAAATTGAAAACCACTTCCTGCCACAAAGCCGCCAGTACTATACATGGAATCGGTTTAACTCACTTTCGTGTCGATCTTCTTGAAGGCGGAATCATCCTCATCTACCTCGAAGTAGATTTCTGTCGTGGTAATGGGAGAGAGTCCCCTTGGCCACCACCACGGGAGCGATGAGCTGGGCAGGGGTGCTGAGAACCACTGGGCCTGCAAGGCAAGGGCAAGGGGAGTCAGGCTGAGCCCCTGTGGCCCTTCCCGCTCCCTCCCAGAAGGGTACCAGAGGTTTTTATTGGCAAGGATGCACTAGAAAAAATGGTGCCTGTATTATGCGGCAAATTCTTTTCATGTAAGATAAGTACTACCTAGCTTTTATACATTACCTTATAACAAGACTAGAGAGAAAAACATGCTATGAAAACCCAGCAGGTCAGGATACCGAATAGCGCTCAATCTCCACCTAGAAATTCTACATGGTTGGCGAGGGGTTGCCATTAACTGACTTAAAAGTGCAGAACCGACTGTCTAATGCCCCGATTCAACATTGAGCATCACTGGCTTTTCCAGAGATCCCAGGCAGTCAGCACTGCCCCCAAGACCAGCCATCGTGCGAAGCCGTTCCACTCGCAGCGGTGCTCCCCAAGGAGAGGCGAGAGGACGGGAAGGGGGCAAGAATCTAAACAGATAAATTCCGCTGTTTTGGGAGGTTTGCCTCTTGCAGGAAGATGTCCTAAGGCACGATACACACACACATACGCGTGCACAAGGACATTACATAAAGTTCTTATGTAGAAATGAACGAAAATCTTAGTCATTCTCTCACAGAGAATAGGTCAAAAGTGATGAAAATGTAAGACGCTTGAACAAAACGATTCTAAAAAAACCGTGCGAAAGTACCACTTTTCAACTTTTGAAACTACAGAAACAGCTTCACTAAGTGCCTGCTAGGGTTTGCCTCGGATTCCCTCAATCTGTTAAGGTTGAAAACCACGAATTACGTGTATAGAATATTAATCCAAATGGGATATTAACTAAATGTTCTCTGTAAAGTCCCCCCAAAGGGAGGCATTCTTCGCGATTCTGGATTTGAAACACAATATAACGTTATACATAACGTGGGGGATCGGATATAACTATTCATTTGTCTGTAGCAGGGGCGCATCATAATCCCTTCCACTTCTCCCCCTCAAATGCATACAGTCAAATGCGTCACCATAACAGTCAGAGAAAGGCAATAAAAAGTTAGGTTCCCCCGCGGGCCGCTAGGCCTCGGCCCTCCGCGCGGAGACACCTCGCGCCGCCACCGCCCTCGGCCCCCGCCGGGCCGGGCTGGGCTAGGAGAGACGCGGCCAAGTTGGCGTTCCCTGGCGCAGCACACACCCAATCTGCGACCGTCCTGCACAAAGCCGGGCCGTTCCCGAGGCTGGGGGAGCACCGAGGGCTGGGCTGGGCTGGCTTCTATCGCGATTATTAGCGGGTGGCTAAGAAGCAAACTGTCAGCTCTCAGCCCCGATCCGGACCATCCTGGGCCAGACCCAAGCACAGCCCTTTCATTTCACTGCTCTCGATCCCTCGATGAGCCCCCCGGGATTCGCGGACTCTGGGCCTCGGCCTCTGCCCAGCCGAGTCGGGGTCCACCTCGGTTGCACAAGGTTTTTCTTGGGAAAGGGAGAGGCGGTCGATCTGAAGCACCACTTTAAAGGCTCATCAATCTTAATCTAGGTTGCTCAAGTAATTATGCCCGAATCTCTTGTACGATTACAAGTGGATTTGGGTTTTTATTCCCCAGGCCCTCCTTTGTGTTTATTGGAGGGTCTGTGCGCGCGCTTGGCGGCGCCTTCTGCCTCCCGCGCCCTCCTCCGAATCCCCCAACGCTCCGGCCGGTTCGAACCGCTCCCTTAACCCTTAAGCAACCAGGACGCTCCTTTGGATGCCACTTATCCTATTTTCTTTCTGGAGAAATCTATGCGGTTTACTCTTGATTGCGGCAAGTTGAGAAAGCTGATGTGGTTCACATTGGAAACAGAGTTATACATTGTTGGACACTGCTAAAAACCTCAAGTCTTCATTCTAAATACAGAGGACTATCAAGAATTATCGTTTAATAGAGGTTTCTGGCATTTGGTGACAAATAATCGTCAAAACCATTAAAAATGGCGAATTACTTCTTTCTCCTAAAAAGTAATTTAACGTATCCAAACAATTAAATTGAAAACATAAAAAAAATCAAAACATCAAAACCATACCTATTGATTTACTGAAATACATTACAATTTTTTAGCACACAATCTATGAACTTTTCATGGGGAGCACATCTTCTCTACTTAGCTCTGCGTTTCTGAAAGGAGACTGTACTTCCTTTAGATTTTACTCCAATATCGTTTTGTTGAGGAGATTTTCTGGGCATTTATAAAAGGGCTTCGAACTGGTCCTTCTTTAAGAAAGACACATCATGAAATATTCAGCATTAATAGTGTGTCATTTTTACCCTCGTCCTTTGGAAATCTCCAATTACAACTTCCAATTCCACAGCATGTTTAAGGAGCACTGAATCTTTTTGTTGTAGTCTTCAGGGAGCAAACCGGCCACAGAGAGAATACGGAGTTAATCCACTACAGCAACAGAGAGAGGGGGGATTATGTTTTAATCCCCTTTGGGGGAGCATTTGGATTTTAGGGATCCGATATTAAAATGTTTACATAAGGCGCAATCACAAGCCAGCAGATCTTCCATATGGTACCTGGTTATTTGAAAACCTCGGATCCCTTTCCATATAAAAATTGTTTATAAACAATAGCATCTCTGAATGACAGTGAGATGGTGATCTAACTGATTCTGTTCTAGAAGGTAAGTAACTACAAATTTAACATCCTAAACTTTGCTTGGTGTAGTAAATTGAGATTAACTGTAAATATATTCATCCCAATCACTACTATAGCAATCAAAGAATAAATTATAATGTCCTCGGCCACATAGAACTATTGATATTAAGGGTTAAACAAATGGATAGGACAAAACCTCTTTCTATTGTATTGATGCATATAATAATGTAAAATTCCACCATCTAAAGTGGTAATTAAAAGGAAAATATAAATGTCACTTACTTTTTACAACTGGCAATCTAACACTTAAAAAATATGGATCCATTGCTATTTTTGAAAGAAGCATAGGGGTATTACTTCCCATTTATCTAATTTAAAATCTGAACTAGAACAAAAACCACCCAAGCATAAGGAAAGGAATCTTTAAAATAGTAACTTCTCTTTAGAGCCATAAGATCTTTAACCAGTTGAGATGGTAAACCTCACTATGGACCTAGAGGAGAAAGTACACATGTTTTACATTAAAAATGAAACAATTTATCAAATATGTTTTAAAAGAAGAATGTTAAATACTTGTGGGTTTAGATTATCCTGCTGAAAATCAAAATTTCAGCATAGAAATCTTAATAATATACTGATATTTTGGTAAAACTTCTTACAAAATTCTTTTTTTTTTTTTTGAGATGGAGTCTCGCTCTGTCACCCAGGCTGGAGTGCAGTGGTGCAACCTCAGCTCACTGCAACCTCCGTCTCCGGCGCTCAAAAGATTCTCCTGCCTCAGCCTCCTGAGTAGCTGGGATTACAGGCACATGCCACCATGCCCAGCTAATTTTTGTATTTTTAGTAGAGACGGAGTTTCATCATCTTACCCAGGCTGGTGTTGAACCCCTGACCTCAGGTGATCCACCCGCTTCGGCCTCCCAAAGTGCTGGGATTACAGGTGTGAGCCACCGCGCCTGGCCACAAACTTTTAAAATATTTTACTGAACTAATAGTCCAATATTCACAAATTTTAAGTCAATTTTTTCTCGCCAAAACCACTAAGAACACGTCTGTAGTCGAACAAGTAGGGTTTATTATTCATTGCAGTGAGAGAAACTGACAACTTATTATTGAACCATGGGGTGACTTTTAGCGTGTTAAAAGACTCTTTGTAGGATCTGGATTTCAGTTAAGTGATTATGGGAAGGGTTCAAGAAAGTAGGGCTTTGCTCTGGATTGGGCTGTGTCGGGAATCAGAAATAATTCAATGATTAAGTGTTTTAATCAATCTTATCTAGACGGAGGGAAGACTAAATGCTAAAGCTCTAACAGAAAAGATGTAGCAGTCACTCATATTAGCCAAAAGAGGAATATGTTTGATATTTTTGTGGTATGCATAGTGATCTTGCTTTTGTCTGTGCTTAGTCAAAATTATAAAGTGGTTTTTTGTCTCACATCATCATCATGTGACCTTGTATGATGTTGGTGCTCTGTGAGGTTGTTTACGTTCAACAAGAGAACACTCTGGCCTAGCTGTGAGCTCTAGGCCAGCTCTCAAGAATGAGTCCTAGATATAGGTAGGCCAGCTCCTAGAGGTCAGAGGCTGCTTTTTCTTAGTTGCTGGGATTAATCATTTTCTAGGGGTGGCGGTAAATTAATCATTTTTAGGAAGGGGTAAACTGCATACTAGTGATTCAAAGGCAATTATGGCAATTAAATTTCTGAATAATATTAAGCTTCTTTACAACTTTCAATGTAAAGCACAGCAAAGACTGTAGAAAAGATGAGTTGGAGTTTAATTAAAATTGGAATTGTTAGAATTATTTGATGACTTTCAATTGGTCAAATTATATTTAGGGTACATAAAATTATAATATATTTTAGAATCACTTCCTTAGTTCAATATTGTTAAAAGTTGTATTAGCTATATGGATTTTCTTCAACCTCAATTACTTGGAAACTACATGCTCAATTTGCTTTTACAACATGTAAAAGGTGTTATTTCAGGATAATAAACATTGACTAATCTTGGTAGAATTATTAAACTTAAAATCCTGATGTTATTTAGAAGAACTAAAACTAATATTCTTTATGTTCAATGTAAAATAACAGTATTCAAAAAAATTGGGATAAAAATATAATGAGGAAATAAATTTTTACAATTATTTCTGTAATGTGGTATATTTTTGTAGGGAAATAATTCATACCATGAGTGACTGAATATATCTAACATATCTATCATTGCTTTGGACTCATTTTTAAGTATGGTACAGTCAATTTTCCTTAAATATTCTGCCCCATAGAAATAAAATAAAATGTTTTAATTTCAAAACAAATTACTAAAGAACATTTTGTAATCCTAGGAAAGCTTTAGGCATTTTAAAAATGGAGGTATTTGTGTATGTGCCCTAGGGAGGAAGTTCTAGAAAAAATACTGCAAAAAATTTTAGATTTCCAAATTTTAGATATCCAGGATGGTTCTCTGGGTTTCAGGTGATTAAAGTGTCTTAAGAAAATTAAAAAAAAAAAAATCATACTAGCAAAATCTCTAAATAGTGATTGTTTTCTTTATATACAGAGAATATTGGTTGTTGTCCAGATAAATTATCCGAGTAATAATATTTTGAAATTTTCAAAAAAATTTTTTAGGGCTGGGAATGGTGGCTCACACCTGTAATCCCAGCACTTCAGCAGGCTGAGGTGAGAGGATCACTTGAGGTCAGGAGATTGAGACCAGCCTGGGCAATATAGCAACACCTCATCTCTACAAAAAAATTTAAAAAAGAATTAGCTGGGTTTGGTGGCACGCCTATCATCCTATCTACTCAGGAGGCTGAGGTGTGAGGATCCCTTGAGTCCTGGTGGTCGAGGCTGCAGGGAGCTACGACAGTGATACTGCACTCCAGCCCTGAACTATTTTTGCATGGAAATAGTTACAGGATGTTTTTTCTTAAATAAAATAAAAACACTTTAACAACCGATAGAATGCTATGCCTCAAAGGTTATGAATGTAAACTTCAGTACTTCTCCTCCCCAACATATTCACAAAGACACAATGTACCCTCCCCCAAACTATCCATTATAAATATTCTATAAACTCTCAAATTTTACACGAAAGCTCACTGTTTTCAGGAATTGGCCCCTTGATGCTCCTAGGTGAATTCTTGAGCATCATCTGTCCTTAACATCGAGATTAACAATAACCAACTATGCCCATAGATCATGGTTTCCTTAGATTATTATTGTATAAAATGAGACAGATGATGAAGAACACATATAAGGTGTTTTGAGATGAGAGTAAACCTACATCTGGAAAAAGTCAATTTGGCACAGTCTAAAACAGACATGGAAGGAATAGCGCCCTCTTAAATGAACAACTGAATACTGCAATTTAGTATATTATTTGTTCATCATGGTAGATCATCTATTTTTACATTATTATCTATAATCCCATCTTAATGTATCTATAATACGTAATTTAAAAAAGTACCAAGAAAGACTCTTATATGTTTTAACTTTAACCACCATTTATGTTTACAAATTTATTTGTAGAGCAGGTAATTCTTTATGTTACAAGGAACCAAAAAAAAAAAAACAAACAAACAAACAAAAAAACCCTGGTGTATTTTCTGCAAAGGCAATGAGTGATTTCACAGAAGAAAAAGCTTACAAAGCTTATATACTATAAGTAAAATAGCATGGAGTTATTTTCTAGTACAAAAGTACTACACAACAGTGATAGTTTTAATGTTTGCTGTGATAATTTGCTCTGCCTTTTGATTTAATATGTGAGCCAGCTGAGATTTGTGTTTCTAGTTATATTACATATAGTTCAGCATATGGAATACATTTTTCACCTTCTGGAAGAGTATTGACTCTTTTATGGCACTGGGATATCATTTAATGATCAGGAAGAGTAAATTTCTACTAGACAAGATGAGTGAATAAACCAGAGGATATGATTTAAATCTTTGCACCCCTAGGTTGGATTAAGTAGCTTGCCTTTATATTTCCATAGTTTCCTGGCCATATCTTTATGGCACTTATAATATATTGAATATATGTGTTTAAAAGTCTGTTTCTCTCATTTGGCACGAGCTACTTGAAGACAGGGGTTATTGTCTTACTCACCTATCACAGCACCTGTCATATAGTATGCAATCTATGTTTGTGGAATTGAATATAGAAAATTATATATCCCATTGTTGCATTTATATGTCTTAGTAAAAGTCCACTTAAATTAACATATTACTTTTTTTAGCTTTTCCTGAAAGTGATATCAAATTTTTCTTTATAAATGTAAAAGATACTGTATTTTAGAAAAACATAAATTAAAAATATACTGAAAACCAATGAGAGTTACAACATAATTGATCATTCTAGCTATATTATATGCATACTATTATGGTTTTAAATGGCGCAATTTTATGACTATCATATTATTCCTAGTGTATAAGTTGTTCTCTTTGTAATTAAATGTGTAGAGACGTATTTAACCATTCATTCATTCATTCATTCATGGAGTCAACAAAAATTACTTAATAAGTAGTGTATTGTTATTGGTCACAAGGAGAGAATACAGTGGTGTATAAGACATAAATTCTACCCACAAAGAGCTTATAGTATAAGGTAAAGATACACAAGAGTAATTATGACATAAGGAAGAAAGGGTTAAACTAAGAATTATGTGAAGCACTTTACACGATTTATTTCTCTTAGCAACCCTGTGTGATAGCACTGCTATCATCTCCATTTTACAGATAAGAAAATGAGACTGAGGGTTGGAGTAATTTAGAGAAGGTCATACAACTAGTAAATGACACAGACAGGATTCAAACCTGGTGATCTGATTCCAAAGTCAGGGTATTTGTTATATACACTACCTCCTACCAAGAAAGGGACAGAAAAAAATTCTAGACATTCACAGAACAATCATGATTTCCAGCCTATTTCTGGTGGGGCAATGAGCAGTTGGGATAGAATGATGGCAGTGACATCTGAAGTGAGCTGTGATGGATAGGCAGAATTTGGACAGGCGGGGTCAGGGAGAGCACTGTGAGCAAGGGGGAATAGTCTGAACAAACACACATTGCAGGCGTAAATGAGCAGTAAGTAAGTTTGGACAGAGATTAGGATGTGTAAAGGGAAAGCAGTGTGAGATGAAACTGAAAAATCACAACCTTGAATGTCAGACTTTATAGGTTAAGAAATCAAAGATTAGAGCTCAGAAATTATTGTGCAGAGCAGTGGTGTTTACACTTTTTCTGGGTCACACATTATCCTGAGAAGTATGTGGATTTTTTTCTAGAAAAGTTCACCTATATATTTGTCTATCCTGATTATATAATAAATGAAGAATTCATATTTTGGAGAAAAATTAAATTTTTTCATTTGTCTTCCTCTGTCTGCATCTGCATTTATCCCTGTTTTTCAGCAGTTTCTGGAAATATATCTTTTGTCTTGTTTGAGCTATTACTCTCTATCTGCATTTATTCCTAACTGTTTTTCAGCAGTTTCTGGAAATACATCTTTCCTCTTGTTTGAGGTAGTTACTCTACCTGTGCTACTGGTCCTACCCTCCCCTGTCCCCTCTGCTCTCTTATCTGGATCTCCCTTCTTCCCTTCTTTGTTAAGCTCTAGATATCAGTTTCTATCTCTTAGTTCCTCACTCCTATTCTCTTCTTTGGTTTCAGCCTAACCTCTACTTAGGCCAAGATGTTTGGGAAATACTCATTAATTAGTTAAAGGCTTGGAAAAGTCCATAAATTAAAAAAGTCTGCAACTTTTTCAGGTTTGTTTGTTTGAGACAGAGTTTCACTCTGTCACCCAGGCTGGAGTACAGTGGCGGCATCTCACAGAAACCTCTGCCTCCCAGGCTCAAGGGATCCTCCCACCTCAGCCTCCTGAGAACCTGGGACCACAGACTCGCACCACCATTTTTAATTTTTTTTTTGTAGAGATGGGGTTTCACTATGTTGCCCAGGCTGGTCTCAAACTCCTGAGCTCAAGCGATCCTCCCGCCTCACCCAGCAAAGTGCTGGGATTATAGGCGCGAGCCACTGTGCCTGAACTGCAACTTATTTTAAACTCACCATTTTCCAAACACAACTATAGAGTTTCTTTTTTCTCATTAGCATCTTTCAAAAGACCTGTGTTATAAGGAAGATTAGTTTGAAGAAGGCTGAGCCAGAGTTCCTGACTCCTAAGCATAGGATTCTTTGCTGTTCTCTCACCACTTTACTTTCTGCTTGATATCCTATTACGGGTTCTTCACTGGCTGCTCTTTAAACCTTCTTGTGCCACAGGACATCTGAGTTTGGCCTACTACTTCTGTCTTTATTGTCTCACTTTCCTTAGGTGATCTCAGTGGTTCTCATTATGAACTCCATGCTCAACTTGGCTCTCAAATTTAAAAATTCTCTATTCTTTTCAAAATTTTGGATATCAACAGATCAACATCTTCGTCTCCCACCCACAGAAGACCTTGCATCTGCACATTCTCACACACAGTTAATAGCTTCTAAACCACCTCTCCTCTCGGGCCTGATTCCCTTCATTCTTAATTACCATTTTTTTTTTTTTTTTGGGTAGCTGTCCCATTCTTCTCTTTCTGGCTTGCCACCAGTTTGCTTCAGGCTCTCATCACTTCTGCTTTGGAAAACAGCCTTCTGTCAAGCTCTTACCTCAACTCTGGGCATCCTAAAAACATATTCTACACAAAGGCCAGAGTGATTTTTTTTTTTAAATTGATCACTGTTATGCTTAAAATCTTTCACAGTCTCACTGTGGTCCCCAGGATAAAATCCAGGTTCCTTAAGGCACATAAGGCTCCCCTCCCCCGAGCTTGTCAGTCTCAACTTCAGAGACTCCCCACCTCGTGCTTTTTACCTAGATAATTTAGAACTGCTGTAGTTTCACACAGAAGGTAATGTTTTAGCATACACTTCCCACCATCTGTAACAATTCTCTGAACATTTCTAAATTTTTAACTTATTTTTCAAGACTCAAGAAAGGAAATACTCATTCTATAAAGGCTTTCCAGAATCCATGTAATTCTAGGACTGTGTTTTGTGTTATAATGGTTCTTTTGTATATCTAGATTATTTTTTCATTATTGGTTCTTCTCTAGAGTATAACTTCCTTGAGGGCAGAATTTTGATCATACGTGTCTTTTCACTCCAAGCGCCACCATTCCATCTTACATACAGTTGATACTGGATACTTATATTTGTTTTGGTTGGATAACCACATTCACCTGAGTGAAGTCTGGATCTAGCATCAGAGAATAAGGGTCTGACAGGTGCTTCCAGGTCTTGTCCTTACTTTGTGTAAATCTTGACATTTTCTATTCTAATATTCTATTCTAAGAGAAAACAATTGACTTTTTATTGAACCGATGACTTGAACTGATAGAACATATTCTACTGGAATAACTATTTGTAAATAATTTGCCATGTAAATACTTATCCTTAGCTAATTGTTTAAGTACTTCTGTAGCTGCTATTCTGGCTCTGCAATATCAGGCCATGGACATAAAGTAATTAAATAATCTATTTGCAGTAAGCAGAACGACTTACTGGTTCTTCAGTATAGCACTGCTCTAGCTGTAGTGGCAAAATCAGTTTTTAATCTTATGTTTGAGTAAGTGGCAAAGTCTTTCAGAGAGAGGACCAGGACACTCTTAGGTATGGTGGTGACAAGGTAATGAAGAGCTCACTCTTCCTTCCCTCCAAGTTGCTAACATCCACATTTTGGTACTAGGAAAATAGTTTTGTTATCTTGCATTTTTCCCTCAAATGTGACAAACAAGATGACCCATATATTTTCAGTAGGTGATCAATATCCTCACTGGCATGCTTGAAAACAACCATGAAAGCTTTGTCACCCCCATATTGAAAAAATATGGTCCCCTGATAAGTTAGATATTTATTCCCTATTCTCCATATTGGTAGTGAATATGACAATAAATATGTAGAGGAATTCATCTGTGATAAATTCTCCATACAGAGAAAAAAGTAGAAAACCAAAATGGATTTCAACTATAACACTGTATTAAGAAAGAAAAGATCTTATCAGTATGGTTTATGAAACATCTGACCATAACGAAAGGGTGGCTTTTTTTTTTAAAATTAACAAAAGATGCAAGAATGTTATATATGATTTGAATTATGGTTGATGCTTGCTATTGTGTAAATATGTTTGTTTGTCCCCTCCAAAACTCAGGTTGAAATTTAACCCTCAATGTGTCAGTATTGAGAAGTGGAGCCTTTAAGAGGTGACTGGGTCATTAGGGCCTTGTCTTCATGAGTGAATTAATCCACTTGTGGATTAATGAATTAATGGGTTATCATGGGAGTGGAACTGGTGACTTTATAAGAAGAAAAACGGAGACGTGAGGTAGCATGTGAGCTCTCCCAGCACCTCACATGTGATGCCGGGTGCTGTCTCAGGATTCTGCGGAGTCCCTACCAGCAAGATGGTCTTCACCACATGCAGCCCCTTGAGCTTGGACTTCTCAGTCTCCGTGACTGTATAAAATAAGTTTCTTTTATTATACATTACCCACTTTCATGTATCCTGCTATAAACAACAGAAAATGAACTAAGAAAATGTCTAATAAGCATAGTTGAATTGTGTCTTTTTATCGTATTTTTAATTTACAGAGTGTGGTTATTGGGGGATGTTGTCACAATTAGGAGTACCTTATAGTGTTTTATAGATGACAGAATTGTGGTTGAACGGGACATATGTTAACGGAAATAAAAAAAATATGGATTATAGTAAAATATTTGCACACTCTAAAAGGACCTGTAGACTTTACAAAAATAATGAAAAGAGACAAAGAAGCTCAATATTCAAGATGAAGCTTTTATGTATTTTTATAACACCTTAACTGATTTAAAAATTAAGTTAGAAATTTAAATATTTTAGCGTATATAAGAAATAGACATGTGTTAATGTTGTCTCAAGAGCTTCGTGTATTCTGTGTTTGAAGCTGGATGTGATTCCTTTGGGTATACTATTTATGACTGGCAAAGCAACTTCCTCATTCAAAGAGAGAAAAAAGACTCATAAAGACTCATAGGCTTTTTCAACATCAAATAGCTTTCACTAAACAACATTTTGATGAGTTAAGTGTGCGTGAGTCAGGGACATATGGATTAAATTTCCCTTAAAATACACATGGGTTTAAAAATTAAGGGGAAAATCCTGAGCGAAAAAAATACCAAAAAAACCAAAAATGCATTTTTAGAGAATCCAGAATGCTTAAGAGATATTTCCCCCCCTAAATACAAGTATCAGGTTGATTAGCTTCTAGTTAGACTCTGTAACTAAAATGAAATAAAAATATATATGTGGGAACCTTTAAAAAATACTAGTTTAGTTAGAGACAGAATGTTACATGTTGCATTCACCATGTCAGAACTGCACTGTACGAGTGAGGCTTAAGCAGATGGATTTGAGTCTGAGTTCATCTGCACTGAAGATGCTCTCTTCCATAGCACGTATTCTAGTCGACAGTTATAACAAAATTTTCTGTGCCATTGGCTTGTACTCTTTTTCTTTTTAAAAGAACATATTCTTAGACAAACCTGTAGGTTTTAGAATTCTGTAGTTTAATTATGTTTTCCCAGAATCCTGAGTTCTTTCTTTTTCCCACATGCTCTATAGTTTTGTTTTATTCTCCTTTCTAGCTCAGTTTGTAGGAAACATTCAATTTATATATAAACAACTTTGCCTCTGGTATCTGGATATTCGAGTTTAGAACACTGAAGATCTAACTGTCAAGCTGATTATCTCAACTGTCTACTTTCATTTCTTAGGGAAGATACATTATATGCCATAACTTCCTGGTTATTTGAGTTACCCAGAGGTATTGGTAGCAGAGCTAATTCTCTTGAGGATTTTCTTTTCATCACAATCTGAGTACCAACGTTGTATATATTTAGTAGATATTCAAAAGATGTTAGTAAGTAAACGAGCAAGTGAATGAAGTCAAAAAGACATTTAGGGAGGTAGAAATGGTCAGCCTTAAGAAAAATTCTACATACTGGGAACTGTCATGGGCAACAAAGTGGGTCATGAAGGAGATGACTGGCACTTCAGAGAGCCTTTTAATAGATCTCCTTATTTCTGTATTTTTCTTATTCTTAATTTACATAATTACATAATTAATTTTCTGAATTTTGGATTCTTAACCTGGTGAGAGAGAGAGAGAGAGAGAGAGAGAGACAGAGTGGGTGTGTGTAGTGTGTGTAAAGAAATATAAACCTACAACTATGAAAAACACAAATAAAAAAAATCCAACTCTTACATTTGAATACTTCTTCCCTGTGTTGCTATCTCCCTCTACTAATTACTTTAACAAAATAATCAAAGTGGCATTACAATCCATCAGATACAGAACTACTTTTCTACTGCTAGTGTTTTTTTTACATTAACAGTTGTGGTATTTTGACCTTATAAATTGGAACCTACAGAGACATTTAGTTAAAATGACACACTTACCAGAAGTGGGAATGCAACAGAGATCAGCTTAACTTTAGGTGTTCCTATCCTGGAAAAGTCAAATGATGAACTGAAATTCAGTTTTTGGTATAATTAACTTATATCAAAAAGAAAAAGACAAAACAAAACTTATTATGAGCTATTGAAATTATTTGAATAATTCAGTTAGTATGAGCAGCTAGTCTGATACTTTGAGCCCCCAAATATTTATTTCAGTAGCTCATCAATAAGTTTTGTTTTGTCTTTTGTTTTTTGGTATAAATTAATTCAATAATTATCTCAGTTTTCCAGTTTACCTACATAATATTTTTAAGTGGGAACCTCTGAGGGCAAATAATTGTGTTAGGAGAGTTCTTCATGGTTCAAAGCTACACAGTATATGATTGCTGTCTTTAAGGAATCTAGTCTAAAAGGACAGAGAAAACATGGGAGAACACCTACGATGCAAGGCTTTATGTGGTATGTGTCTTAAGAATGGCCAATAAAAAATGTTGTGGGGTGGCTATAATAAACAAAGACAGAAAATAACATGTCTTGGGGAGGATATGGAGAAATTGAAACCCTCACATGCCGCTGACAAGAATTCAAAATGGGGTAGCCACTTTGGTAAAAAGTCTAGCAATTTCTCAAAAAGTTAATATGGCGTTATTATTTGACCTAGCAATTCCCCTCCTAAGAATATGCCTAAGATAAATGAAGACATATGTTCACATGAAATCTTGTAAAATGTTCACAGCAGTATTATTCATAGTAGTGAAAAGGTGGAAATAACTTGAATGTCCAGTATCAACTAATGAGTTGATAAATAAAATGTGGTGTATCCATACAATGGAATAACTGCCATAAAAAGGACATATATGCCAAAATATGGAAAGGGCTTGATGACACCATGTCAAGTGAAAGAAGACAGACACTAAAGATGATCTATGATTCCAATTGTATAAAATGTCCCAAATAAGCAAATCTATAGAGCTAGAAAGTAGATTAGTGGTTGTCCAGGGCTACGAAGGAGGGAGACAGAAAAATTGGTGAAGAAAGCCAAATGGTAACAAGGTTTCCATCTGAACTGATTAAATATTTTAAAATTGATTTTGGTAACAGTTACATAACCTATGAATGAATATACTAAAAATCATTGAATTGTACACTGTGAATGAGTCAACTGTATGATATGTAAATTATATCTCAATAGTCCTGTTTCCAAAAAACGCTAACAAAAAATGTTATGGAGGTGATATGATTGGCCAGTGAATATTTCATAAGTGTTTGAAATGGGTCTTAAAAATGGATAGGGTTTTTAACAGGAGGAGATGGGAGAGGGTGTGGAACAAAGAAATAGGAAGGATATTTCAGGTGAAGAAGTTTGGACATTAGTTTGGGCCTGTAAACTTTTCAAGTTAGTGGACATTAACCAAATGGGTGGACTGTTGGTAGAAACAACATATACATATACATATACATATACACACACATACATATATATGTTATTATTACCAACAGAACTGATAATAAAGCACAAAGCACCATCATTATCATTAACTCAGAATTCCCTAAATTAGTGAATTTACTAACTTTGGGAAGAAACAATAAGGAATTTATATAAATTCCAATTCTATTACCTAAAATATTTCTATTGTCACTCAGCATATGTGACAGAACTACCATTCTAAAAGTAATGAAATACATTTCATTAGTGGGACACCATTTTTTCAATTTAAATCCTTCACTTGTGAATTTATATAAATTTGAGTTAATCTTAAATTTCAGTTACTCAATAGTTATTCGAAGAAACAACTTGCTAAGTTTCAAATTAAAATAAGTAATCAAGATTTTAGATTAAAATTCATTGAATTATACCAATTAATCTCAATGTTTTCAGTAAAAAATATAATTAGTAAATTGAAATCTTTAGTCACATATGGGATTTTTGGTACTAACTGGCTTTGGTGAATCGCTACAAACAAAAAATGCAATTAAAGTAAATTAAGTTAGGTGTTATTAATATAATAATTACTTTATGGATTGGCATACTTCTATATTATAATCATATTAGCCATTTGCTACAATACATAATAAATTGAGTAATTAGTAGTCACACACATTTAACTTGCCTCTTGAGATGAACAGCTTGGGAAGAAAGGGAACTAAAAATGAAACAGAAAATTGTATGACATTTAAAGCTATAGAATTTTGTGGAACATTGAGTCTTTATATAAAACTAGAAATCTTCAAACAAAATATTGAAAACATGAGAAAAGGTCAATATTTAAGTAAAACTGTACCAAAAGCATTCTATTTATCATATTGTTTTTAACTTACCAGATTGATTTTGGGCCATATATAGACTATGTATAAGCAAAACTAAAATTAATTATTATATATGTTCATATACTTCTAATGTAATGAAACCAGTGCAAAAATTGAGTTATAAACAGAGGATGTCATTTTTCCATCATTTTAGAAGAGTCTTTAATGATATATACCTATATACACACACTCACACACATATATTTTAATGTAGTATTTGGTGTATTTTAAACCATATTCTATGTATTTGTAAGGAAATACATTATTTTATATACTTCTTAACCTTATGCAAGTTTCTTAATCTCTTGACCTCTATATCTTTATTTCCAAAACTGGTGGAATAATTTCTACCTTACAGGGTGTTGTTTAGATTAAATGGGCTACTGCATACAAAGCTCTCTGAACACTAACCCTAACTCTCTTTTTTATTTATAAAAGGTCACCATATCAATTTGTCAGTATTTTCAGCTATATGGAAAATAGTTTTAAAACCGGAAAATGTAAATGTACTCATGAATAACTGCTATTAAACAGTTCTCAACAAGCAGAAAATACATACTTTTTTTTTTTTTTTACAAAATATGTTAAAACTATAATATCAGCATCATTTATATACAGAAAAAGCTGGTTTTGATGTCTGGCTCCTAGTAATTCATGCCAGCTATTCTTCTTTATCTTTTTCTTTTCTTTTATAAACAGAAATTGATCCTACCTTTTGAATTTAAAAAAAACAGAATTAATCGTAACTAAATTAGTACTTTCTCTAAGTATTCTGTACTAATGAGCATGCTGGTTTTCTATTTGAATTTAACTTATTATTTCATATTGGCAAATTATAATGCATGTCTCCTTATCTGCATGCCTATGTCAGCAAAACAGGGTTTCGTAAAAAACAGGAAAATATAGTATGCTAATCAGCAGGTTTAGGTTTACCTTTACAATTATAAAAATGATGTATTATTTCATATATATTCTAAAATCTAAGAACTCTAAATACTTTTATATATTTGAAAGTACATCTCTTCTAGTATTCAAGCCATTTCATTAAGTTGTCATGAAAAGATAAACCTGTAATTTTTATCTCAGAGACTGAAATAGGCTGTTATTACTTTTTATAATATTTCTGAGATATCAAGTAAATATGAGATTATATTAACGTTGTACACAGATTTTAGGATTTCCTGGTTTTAATTTGGATTTAAGTCTCCTGTATGGGTGACATTTTCTTTAGGCAGTGTAGCTTTGTCAGGTACTTAGAATGACATGTTATGAGTAAGACAGACATTATTATTAAACAAGTTTTTATTTCTGCAACAGAGAGAACCATGATTTGGACAATAATTGCTTAGTGCAAAAACAGTTATGCATTGATTTAATCTGCAACTTTAACCAATAGCTGATTTCTTAAACCTAAGAATTCTGGCTTGGAATGAAGTTCTTAAAATGAATTTTATGTAACATTGAACTATTATGTTAGTCTAGATTAATAGGTTTTAGCATTTACAAAATGAATCTATTGTTATAAAATATGCAGAATATTTCTGTGGCCCTTCATAAAACACCCATCCCTTACTGACTTTTCACTGCATTCAAGGTTCTGAGTATATCTGTGGACTGCTGTTTTGAAAATGAACTCTACAGAGTAGGTGGAGGATCAACACCTTAGCACAGCTGTAAGACACAAGGATCCTGCCAGAAGACTATGAGTTGGGACCAGGTGGCTATGGATGGGAACAGGTGTGTCCAATGACAAATCCGCTAAAAGACAGAAATTAGAGGAGTCTTGATTCTGTGAATTGGTCAGGAGCCATACAATTTGATTCTAAAAAGTTTATGTCAGGCATATTTTCACTGTTCTTTAGGTGTTTGAACTTAACTTTTTTGGGGGATTTTTTCTTATAAACATAAATTAATATTAATAATTAGCTACCACTAAAGAAGAGAAATATAAAAAGGTTATTATCTTTGTTGAATTGTGCCACTGGCATTACTGGGCAGTCTTATAATAAACTTCAAGGGACTATGCAACTCTGTATTAACTAATTAATTATCTTCGGTAGGAACAAAGGACCAAAGAATCTAATCTGAACTGTACAATTATGAAACATATATGCTAGCATATATGAATAGGAAAGGCAACTCAGGATCTAAATGGGTCAGAAATAACATTTGTGAATTTTCTATATTCTTTAAAATAAAGAATGAGACCAGCAAAAAAGAAAACAAATCTGTGGACAGAGTCAATGACCTTCATTTGATTAAATTTCCAAATGGCCTTAGATAAAATCTCTGAGCTACTAAAACAAACCACAAAAAAAACAGAACCAAAACTTGAACATTTACTTCAGAATTTGAGGCAAAGATTTGGTCATAGACTTGAGTACTTTTAAATAGAAAAAATAGTTTTCATGATGCGGAAATGTTAATAACATAGAAATATCCAGGAACTAGCACCAGGATAAACTTATTAAACATTTTCTTTCTTAATCTAGATGAGGGAGAATAACGTGCTATCGCCAATTTACAATTAACAGTAGTATCTTCTCTTTCAAGATGAAAAGAGAAATCTCTAACCAGTAGAAAAAAATCACTAGAGACTTTTGTCAAGCCATGCCAGATAATTTTCAGTATGTTCCTGGCAACAAGTGTGATTTTGTATCAAGAATTACAGATATAAGTCCACCTCTCTATTGTCACCTCCCACCTCAACCTTGTGTGGGCTGCAAGTATAGAACTGAGGTAAGACTCAGCTACTTTTTGAGACTCTGAAGCAGCAGTTTTTAAGGTGAGTTTGAGTATATGAGTCCATGGACTAGCTTCCAGGGGTCAATGACCACTATGACATTGTATACAGTATTGTATGTGCCTCTTCATGAAGCCATTTGCTTTCATCAGATTCTCAAAGTGGCTTAAAACCCCAAAAAAGGTTATGGGTGAATATGCTAAGATATCCATACCCCATCTGGTCACTGTAGAATCATATCCAGAATTGATCGCAGACATATACCACCAAAAGGTAAAACTTAGGTGGTAGGGAAAACATATCTGCTAGTGGCTTAGCACTATGAGGCTACAGAACAGAACAGGAGTGGAGAGAGACATTCTTTAGAATAACAAATGGGAGGAAATGGCAAATTCAATTGTCACCTGGGTAAAGGGACTATTGGCTGTTAGCAGGTTGGAGATACATGTAAATCAATGAGTCTGTCATCTTTCCCACCTCACAATTATACAGGCAGTTATATATGAATAACTGACATTATGTATTCTTTTTTCTATATAGAAAGTTGCTCTTCATTACACAGAAATTTAAGGTATTCATTTATTGCCAATAAAATACATATTTCTTTGGGGTCCTCTTTTCAATATTAGAAATGAGATAAAGTAAGTTTTTAACATTCATGTGATTGAGCATTGTTACAACCAGTGACATATATTTATTTACTAGGAGACAGATTTTCAATTCAGTAGCTTTGTGTTTATTTACTACAACAAATAGGAAAAAAATATTTTAAAATTTACCTGCAAGATTGTCGATTTCTTTCTCCTGTAACAGACTGACTGCATCATCGTCTCCTTCCAGCATAAGTTCTGTCTCTGCATTCTGGTTCACTATGGCTTGACTTCTGAATGTTTTCTTTGACTTTACTACATCTTCCTCTGTGCCTAATCACAATAAAAATATAATAATTTAGGTTATTACTATTGTTTCTGCTTATAGTAGGTATTATAAATAATTGATTGCTTTATTATAATTACATGCTACATTTACATATTACTTTATAATTACAGAACATTTTAACCTTCTTTATCCTGTTTGGTTTTCTGTGAGAAACATAAGGGGTGGGGAGCTGTAATCACCTACCCTTATTTTACAGATGAGAAAACAGGCTGAGAAAGCTACATACATTTTGGAGGAACCTAGTAGTTGCTAGTGGTAGAGAAAGAGCTCTACCATGTCTTAGGACTCAAAGATCCATGTCTTAGGGCTCTAAGATCAGTGTATGTTGCACAAAAAGTCTGTACTTCACCCCAAACTTATTTTCTTAAAATCACACTATTTTACATAATTATACTTTGTCTTAATTAGCTAATCAGTTGCTAATCAGCTGATCTGCTAATTAGCAGATCATTTTTGAAAGTGGATGAAATAGGTATGCAGAAAAGAAACAATTCACATCTGAGGGGGAAAATAGTTATCATTAGAAAATTACAGAGAGGCAGAGTTAGAAATGATGGCGACATAGAAGCTTATTCACAGTAGCTATTTCTTTAGCAATTACTGAAATAAATACTGGTTTTCTGAAATTATAGCCTGATTTTGCTACATACAATAACACAAAAAGCCAAAACCAAAACACATAAAAATAAGCAGAAAACTGAAATATGGCAAGATTTGACCTGGCGTTAATGTATAAGTTAGAAACATGCATCTGAGTCCCTCAAGGGTTTGACTGCCTAAAAATATTTTCATATGTACATTCAAACACCTGCTTTGTCAGGTGACAATGAATATAAAATTATCTGAACTGCAAGCAAATGTCATCCATGCATACACTGTCCACACCCATACACACACCACACACACGAAACACTTTTATATCACTTGAAGCTGAAATTCAATTTAGAAGAAAGCATTGTAATTTACTATGTTTTTGTATTAGAACATAGTCTTCAAGGAGCAGCATTAACTAGGAAAATGTCTTCATATTTCATTTGGTGTGGTGGATGTATTCCTGGAAATGAGAGCCTAATGAATCAGTCCTATATAGTGTTGTATTATATTTTTAGGGCACATTATGGTGTTGGAACATAGGCAATTGCTCTCCAAATGATGTGGAGATGATTTTTGGCCTTTGACCAAAAGTTTCTAACACTTTTGGTCAATTCATCCAGGCACATACCATGGAACTTCCAACAGTCCATTACCGCCTACTGAAGTTTGCTCAACCATCTTGTTGTTGTTCTGAGACAGGGTCTCTCACTCTGTCACCCAAGCTGGAGTACAGTGGCCTGATCACAGCTCATGGCAGCACTGACCTCTCAGCCTCAAGCAATCCTCCTACCTACCTCAGGCTCCTAACTAGGTGGGACCACAGACGCACACCACACAATGCCAGGGTATTTTTTTTTTTTTTTTTTTTTTTTTTTTATAGAGCTGGGCTCTTACTATGCTCCCAGGCTGGGCTTGAACTCCTGGGCTCAAGCATTCCTCCCACCTTGGCCTCCCAAAGTGCTGGCATTATAAGCATGAGCCACTGTGCCTAGCCTCAACCATTTTCTTGCAAGTACATCTGGCTGTCATACAACTTGCAATGTAAAATAGAGTTAGCTTTTCTCCTTCTTTTATTTGCAGTTTACATACTTCTTTCTCAGCGAATAGAGGACAAATGTTTGCTAAAATATGAAAAAATTGACTCAAAGGCCACCAGAGCAAAAACACATGTTGAGAAATACAGCCACATTACAATACCATTACAGAGTGTCACTGGCTGAGTGGTATAGTCTGTCATCCTAGCTCCTATTGGATAACCACATGTAGAGAACATGGTTAATACATAGTTTAAATGTATAAAGTAATAGATTGTTAAATATCTATTTTAATAAATACTTCAGAGACAAATAGCATTTTTACAAATCAATGCTACATTGGAGGGGGAGGGGAATTAAATGAGTTACATGTGTATTGTTCTTTCACTGGCTCACGGATAAATATTATTTCTAGAATAAAAGATTGAGGATAGATCACTGAATGTTTCAGGACCTCATCTTAATTCTATTTGATTTTTGGTGATATAAAGCCAGCACAACAGTAATATTCTGAGAGTAGCTATCTTTATAACTTGTCTGCTTCTTGGCAAACAGAAATACAGAGTTTGCATCATTTGTGAACAAAAGAAGCAAATCCATGATTGATCATTCAGAATCTCTCCTGAGGTCTTCATAGCTGTATTTCTAGACTTTGCCTGAATACGATTAACTGAACATTTCTCTGACTGAGCAGTCTCTTACTCCTTCTTCTCCTCCTATTTTGACCAACCATGTACTTCAGCAGAAACTTAGGAATTCATACTGTGTGGTGACTGCCACTGCCCTACTTCAGGCCATCACTGCTTTGGTCTAGAGGGTGTTGACCGTTGTCTTACACCACCTTCAATACTTTTGTCAGAGTATTATAAAACACAAATAAGTTTAGGATATTTTCCTATTAAAATTATTCATTAGCTCCTCTCAATCAAGAACACCTAATGCAAGACTTAAGACTGTAGGATAAATCTAAACTTCTGAGCATGGCTTACTAAGGCCTTTTATCCTCTCATAACCAGTTCTGTGTTTTCACCACACCCTCCTCAGCAATACTGGATCATTTACAGCTTCCAAAATATGCCATGCTTTCACATACCTCTTTACCCATATTAATGTTATTCCCCCTGCAGGGTATGTTCCTACCTTTCCTTCTTGGCCTAGGTAATTCCTAGCTGCCCTTCAAAACTCACTTCCTTCAGTCGCCATTCCTAACCAACCCTACCACACGTTCACAGCTTACACATAATTCAACTGCACCGTATAGGTGTTACCTATTATGTGTCTGTCCTCTCCACTAGGCTGTAGTCCCATTTCTGTAGCTTCAGTGCCGGGCACCCAGCAGTTGTGCCACAAACGTGTGCTGAACTGAAGTTCAAGTTCACTCCACCACCCTATTCCCCTTTCCGATTTCTTAAGAGCACTTGTGTGCTCTTTCCCTTATGCTTCCACCTTACCTCATAAAGCCTGCTACTGCAGAATTTATAGGTATTGTAACTGCTTGCTTATTTACCTCTGCAAAAGCCTCCAAGCTCCTTCATGACTGGAAACAATTTTTTGTCTTGGGATTCTCAGTACTTAGCACGCTGCCTAGCACAAAGCAAGCCCTCATAAATACTGAATAAATGTATAAACTCAGACATTACAGTTACCCCTGCATATTTCAAAGTCTGAAGTTCCCAGGATATCTCAGAATCTTAGTGATTTGCCTTTAGTTTGGGGCAAGCAGGAGAATCTATGTATTTACATGAAAGGAAACTTGGTTTTTTACAATACAGTCAAAAAAGACTTTTAAGTGTGAGTAATCTAATAAAGCAAGTTTTTCCTTACATAAAAATCACGTGTAATCTGCCTTCTCAGTTAAAAAAAAAAAAGCTTTATGTTACTTTTGTATTACCAAAACAAAAATCTACCAATAAAGAAAATGTAGTAGAAGAAAGGTGAGCTCTGAAATGTGTATCAAGCTTTCAATTTTATCCCCCTCTAGTTTTAAAGCGGTAAAACCATCATGACTTTAAAAGATATATAGTAAACTAATCCATATCAACACATTAAGCTTATCATCCTTGTTGAAGTGTTATCAGTTTGCAGCTCAGTAAGCTTCCTGATTTTATGGTACTGCACCAAACATTTATCTAAATTAAAGTGTATGAGATCTAAAGGTGCTTTTCAATCACCATATCCTTTATGAATTAGAGTTTCATTCATCAAAATTACAGGCAAAAAGAGGTAAGGTCTCAAAGGGCTGTCTCATTACAAGGCTTGTAAACACTGTCCTTAGGAAGAATTGGTTTAACACCCAACAAATCAAAATCTGATTGGGAAGAGAATTTACTTGAGATCATCTATCTTCAGAGACATGTTGGACCGAGTGCACTTTTTGGCCTCTTTAGCCATTCATCAAGAAATTAACAAGCGAATACCACAAACTACCAGAATGCCTTGGATCTGAAAATGTATATTATGTGTAAAGCTGGGTAGGATAGACATATATGCTGTTGCCTATGAAAACATTAAAATACCAAAAAATTTAAAAGTTTCAGGAGAAAAAAATGCCACTAAATTATAGATCAAGGAAGCTAAATCTAAAATAGTACTTATGTTATTTTCTACATCATATTACAAATAACAAACACAGGAAAGCACTCTGTAGACTGGCTTCCTAGTAAATAAATATATAAAGCTCTGTATATAAAAATGTTATATAATACAGACTACTGTATTACATGAATCTAAAGTTCCTTTATAAAATTTCTGTTATAACCAAGAATCCATGTGAAACAAGGTATATTTTAAAGGTAAAGTAACAGCAGAACTAAAATATTTTTAGTATTGTTACTATATTCTGGTATTATTGTTACTCTTATTGCTATATTTTAAATTATAATTTTAAAGTTTTATCATTATTTTAAATAAGCATAAGTTAAAATGCAGCAATGAAAAATTGGAGACATTAACTCCTCTTAATGACATCAAAGAATATGTCTACCTGCAATGGCCACATGATCAAGGCAAATAAATTAGTTCATGTGCTCTTTATGTTCTTTTCTATTGATAAATATAAACAATTAATGTAAAAGAAAATACAGTATTTTATTTCTGTTTAAGAAATCCTCCTATAATCAACTCTAAAATATCTATACTAATAAACAAAAAAGTAATACAAAATAGATTAGCCATAAATCATATACGTGTGGCTAACACACAAAGAAAAGAGATATAACCCTATAAAAAGCCAGTTTTAGTGTAGACTCAGCTTTTCACCAGTTTATGCTATGATTATTTATATTGACTGTGGAACTATGGGGTTTTCATTTATTGAAAAGTTATATATATAGGTATATTTATATAGTTATATCTATCTAATGCATATCAACCAAGGAATAATACATTTTCAATGTTATTTTACCTGTAACATTTAAACATGCGCTCTAAAGCTCATGATCTAGCCTCTGCTTATTTAACCTCACTATTTTACAGATTTTGGCCTCGTTGCACCTCATATTCTCTAAAAGCTGAATGTTTTTGTCTGCATACATGCCACTCCTCTGTCTCCAATCTGTAAGTCTGACATATGTAATTTCTTTTACATAAAATCTCTTACATGCCTTTTCCTTCAGGATTCAGTTAGGTTGATTATTTCCATTTCTGTATAACATTTATATCTTAGAAATAAGTCATCATATCTTATCATTGTTCATTTTGGAGTGTTTTTATTTTAGGGATTCTCTACTGGACTTTTAATTTCACATGTCAAAATGGTAATACATGTTTGTTGAGTAAATGAAAACATAAACACAATTCGCATATTAGTCATTTTACATGCATATTTCTTAAGTTACTTTTCTTTTTCATGTACTTTACAGTTTCCTCATAAGTGGGAGAATGGGACCATGTCATTTGCCATTCTTATGTTATTGTTCCCCACCAATATCCATTAGGAACATATTAAAAATAATCCAGACCAATCTCTTAATTTTAGTTTCCAAATTTGTAGAAGAGTAATATTAAGTATTTTCCACATTTTCTTTCACAGGATTATTGCAAAGTTAAAATGAGACAATGAAAATGTGTGAATATTATTTACATAGTAAGTTTTCAAAAATGTTTATTAAATTTTTGATAAAATAAATAAGATAAAGAGGATAAAAAGCATACTGAGTACATAATTAAAACTGAAAAAGAACATAGTTAATGCTTTATTGCTTATAATAGTGTTGCAAAACATTTATGTAAGGAGAGAAAAAAAAAGCTGGCTTATCTGAGGATTAAAAAACTCAAGATAAAGCATGAGTCTATGGTCACGGCACAATGCCTATTTAATATCAGGTATTTAAAAGTGATAGTTTCCTTTCCTTCAGTTGCAGTTAATATTCTTCCTTCCACCATGCTGTTACAACAGTGTCTGTATTAA
Source organism: Ateles fusciceps (assembly GCA_036589455.1). Lineage (NCBI taxonomy): Eukaryota > Metazoa > Chordata > Mammalia > Primates > Atelidae > Ateles > Ateles fusciceps. The sequence continues at coordinate 1,240,872 of JAZHEH010001878.1, forward strand.
TTAAAACATGAATGAGCCTTCAACTCCTCCAATAGATTGCATGCTCCCTGAAGACAGGAAGGGTAGCATGAAGTATAGGTGTTATGAAGTGCTTTGGAAATTGAATGGAGTATAAATAGCTTACATTTTAAATGTAATGTATGATTCCCCCCCATAACTATTTTATTCATTTAAATATATTATTAAATAAAATTACATAATGCATCAATGTATTTGTACTTCTGATTTTGCATATAGATAATTTAGTAATGTAAATATGCTTAGTATCTTGGATATTTGAAGGGGAAGAATTGCTTTCACAACAAGAGATAATGCATTTAATACAGGTTTTCATCTTTGGAAAAAGATCTTTGGAAGGACACTGGTAGAATAGAAATCTGGTCTAATTTTATTTTTACCTAAATGTATTATCAGGTAATTCTGTTTCTAAATATCAGAAATCAGTTTCATAGGATGACATTCTTTTTCAAAGAAAAAATTATTTTCATTATATGTCATTTCACAATATATTTTTTAGCTTGTTCAATGTATTTTGACAAAGCCTACCACTCTCTAAGTAGCACAAAATGTTGCAATTCATTTCCAAACCTAAATACTTTTTAAAGTGCATTAATTACATAAATACTTTGGGAAATTTTAAAGGTTACTTTTTCTCATTAAAACTCATGTCCGAGCAACAAATACCTTTTCAGACCAGTGCTTTTAGTAACTCTAAATGATCTTATTTAATTTCCAATAAAAGGAACATAATTTAAGATAAATATACCTCTCAGAAACTTACATTAGATATGATGACATAATCTTGTGCAACAATATGGATAAATCCATTAGAGAAGTTTACAATTTTGAACATTTCAAAAAAAAACCTGTAATAATGCTTTTTCTTATACTGAGAAACCTATTGTTCAAAACATTTTATGCTTACCTTAGTGAATCTGTGAGATAAAAGTAACAAATATACACTAGAACAGTCTACTGTTACAATCATTTACTAAGTAAATATTTTTCTTTGTAAGTCATCTAAATTCATATTTTAATTTTGTGTTTGACTTTACAGCATAGATATAGTATGTCCATCCTTAAGAAACAAATTATGATAATAGGAAAGATCACTTTTCTAATGAAGATTAAGGACAAAAAATTAAATCATCTTCTTTACGAAATAGCATTTTTTAAAAAATATACCTCTCAATAGAAAAATCCCAAAGGTAAAAATTATTAGTGATACTGAATAAAAACGCTAAAGTAGAAAGAATGACTAGAAAGCTCAAGAATTTTCTCTTTTATACCTGATGCTGAGTCAGAAGCCTCACTTTATCAATATCAAATTATTTTATGAAAGTATTTCTATACATGAAACAGACTGTTTCTATTTGTTGTTCCAAACACATTTTAAGTAAATATCTGAATATTTACTAAGCAAATTTGATCAATACAGATATAAAGTCTGGATAGTTCAGACATCCAATTCCTCCTTTCTTAGTTGTGGATATTTTAGTTGGAATGAGTTGGATCTAACCATGATTCCCATTTCAATTTAATTTTGTTGACAGAGAATATATCGAATAATCCAAAATAGATATTATCTGTATCACTATAAAATTAAAAACCCAAGATACCAGCTTCAAATGTATAATAAACTTGGTTCAAAAAATGCTATTCCTTATGTGGATCAATAACTCATGGCACTTATGGTCCACTTTAGCACATAACTATATTACATAAAAATCAGAGTACAGCATCTTATGTATTTTTACCAAAAGGAAACTTGTACAGACTTTATTTTAAACTAGATATAAACATTATACCTTTAGGTAGGCTGTGTTTTGAAAAGCTGGGGGAATCCAGTTCAGTGGTATAGTAAATGTGCAGCATTAGTAATCTGAAAATTAACACGTGGAAATTATTCCAAGTATTAAATTTTTATTCAGATTAGTTATGCTTGCAAACAATTTACTGGAATTTAAGAAGAGAGAGAAGAAAATGGCTACCTAACACCAACAGTTATTGCTCACTGGAAAAGGACATCAAGGACACTTGCAAGCAAAAGAATTGGATCAATATTAGCGTGATTTTCATTTCATGCTTCCCCCAACTCCAGTAAGCTGACAATATACTCTGATTATGTGAACTGCCTCAGAGTAACACAGAAAAGGTTATTAGAGCAAGAGGTGGAAATGGAATGCACTTTTTATATTGACAGGCCTGCTAATAGAGTACACTGATTTTCAAAGACATGCAATTCATTTTTATAATTTGGTTCTGACAGCAAAAACGGAATTTCATTTATTCCTAATTCAAAATATTCGTAGGTAAGCAATATTTTTTAGAGCGGACCAACAAATGAGATATTCATAAACAGCATTTTTAAACAGAAAAATGCAATTAAAAAGTGCAAGAAAATATTATTGAGTTTAAGTGAAGCACTATATAAGTATTAAATGTTAACTTAATAATCTTATTAATGAACCCAGTGTAGAAAACTGCATTTTATGCTTTTTAAAGAAAATGCGATAAACCATATTTTAAGAATATACATGATGATAAATGCAGACTCTCCACATTTTAGACTGGATATTACCTGGTAGGATTTTGATTAGCCATAAAGTTAGGAGCTTTAATTATTTAAAATGGGAATTCATTATATTAAAAATCACAGAGCACATTTTACTTGTGAAAAAACGTAATAAAACATACAGAAAACTTGGGCCATTTTAGAACTCTCTAAATATCAGAAAGCAGTAGAGATGATGCATTATTCATCTTTGTGACTATTTTAGTACATCGTATAGCATTTGGTCCCTATGATAAAATACACACAGATAAAGACTAACATGAAATAAATACATAAAAATGATAAAGACAGCTATCTTTACAAGGATGACTTCTTTAAATTTTTTGGCACTATTTTTAGTATTTCCTATAACAAGCATATGTTTTCCTGAAAGAAAGCAAGAAAGGGAGGGAGGAAGGGAGAGAGGGACAAAGGAAAGGAACCTGCATCATGTACCAAGATGGGTAGATGGCTGGTGAGGAGCAGAATATAAGTTGGAAAGTTTGGCAACCATTGGAATAAAAGAAAAGATTAAATGGACAACTTCAGAGTGGGCTGAGAGGGTGGAGAGACTTTCTTGTATAGTGGGTGGCATTAACCTCAGGAATGATGCTTGGTGTCTTTTTTTTTTATTTTTTCCACATCTAGCATTCCTTGTTTACTAGAGTTTTAAACTTTTCCCATTCCATGTATTTTCAATAGGAGAGAAATTTATTTTTCCATCTTACAGATAGCATATGCACTAAGACAATATTCTCAGTTTTTGAGCTCAATCCAATCATTCAGTGATTTTGGTATCCCCAAGGCACATTTAGTAAATTTACAAACCTGACAATTCCCTAATTGATCATTGTGATGGAGCAGCAATTTTTGTGAGGGTGGCCTGGGTTCATGACGGTAGGTGAAGGAGCCAGTGAGAAGTCAAAGAATTAAGGTGGCATTAATGACAACATGGCCTTCATTTGGGATATGGCATATCCCAAACATATAGACCTTGATAGGTCATGCAAGCTAGCATTTATATTGTACTTTAATTACATTATGCTCTTGTAAAAATGAATGGTGGTTTTGGTCTACACAGCATTAACCACCAGAAGTTAGATTACTATAGATTAGAATTTTTGATGGAGAATTTACGATAAGAATTTAAACAATGTGATTGAGAAAATCATGTTTGTATAGACAATTTAAGACAAATAAATGGAGAAAATAAACATGGGCTGGTTTTCCATGAAAGGCTTGGCATCTTAAGTCTATCACGAAGTCCAATGTGGACAATTCACTTTCAAAATATGAGATGATGGAAAATGGGGGTAGGAGATTTTTGAGATAGGTGAGGAACTGGCCCAGAGACACAGAAGAAAGAGATAATTTTAAATGTCTCTTTAATTATTAAAAAAATGAAATATCTAAGTGATGGCGCTGGTATGGATGATCTAAAAACACTTTTTAAAACATGAAAACATTTAAACATGTTTTTGTAAATGGCATAGAATACATATCCTGGGAATGATACTAAGTTAATCTGTTCTGATGCATAGGCTTTAAGATAGACAATAGGCTGTAAGAGCCAACCAAAAATCAGCAGTTCGACTTTACAGTAGGGAAATGTTCAGTAATGTGCTCAAACAGTTAAGGAAATTCCAAATGTATTTACAACGCACTGTAGCGTAAGAGACTGGTATCTGGGTAGAGTTTTAGCTCTATCACTTATTCTTTAGCATGTCACCTAATTTCTATGGTCTGTCATTTTCCAAATAAAAATCCTTTAATGACAATCCCCTTCACAGCAGGGCCACAACTATGTTTCATCCTCATCTCCATACCTTTCCCCCACACAATCCTGTGTTCCATCATATAGTATCATTTTCCATTCCTTGAATACATTATGTTGTATTATGTGGCCCCTTTTTCCACAATGCCACCCTCCCACTCACTGGCTTGGGAAGACTTCCATTCATCCTTTCGACTCCAGCTAAAATATATTTTTTCTTTTAGGCAACCCTCTTTACTGAGCTCCCACAACATTTTTAATGCTCTTTGATGAAAACATTACTATTACATATTATAATCACTTACAAATGCAATTGTGTGTACACTTTACCAAAAATTAGTCTAAAAGAAACAAGATTTTGAAGAATGATCTAAATTAGTTCCATGTCAGTCAAAAATAATTTGGAAATACCATCCTTCTAGACCTAGTTTATAGGAAATCTATCCTTCAGAGCTGTTACCCAAAATGATGAATGGTGTGGTTAAAATACTGTTTGTATTTCTTAAAATTAATCAATTACCAGGCTGGGCACAGTGGCTCACACCTGTAATCCCGCACTTTGGGAGGCCAAGGCGGTGTATCACCTTAGGTCAAGAGTTCGAGACCAGCCTGGCCAACATGGTGAAACCCCATCTCTACTAAAAATACAAAAATTGGCCAGGCATGGTGGCATGTGCCTGTAGTCTCAGCTACTCATGAGGCTGAGGTGGGAGAATCGCTTGAACCTAGGAGGCAGAGGTTGCAGTGAGCCAAGATCGTACCATTGCACCCCAGCCTGGGCAACGAGAGTGAAACTCCATCTCAAAAAAAAAAAAAATTATTCAATTATCAATTAAATAAAAAGTAGCAAGTGAGTAATAAGCACAAAGAATTGTATTAATGCAAATGTTCCAAATGGAATTGAGAGAAGATCTGATTCTTATCCTCAAATGGTTTTTGTTTTATCTAGGAATATGAAACATCTAAAATAAAAATACTTTCTGAAACCTTTATGAAGTGACTTGTTGTCAAATACCAAATATTAAGGCTATTCAAAGGAGTAAGTTAGGGTCCTTTATGTCTCCATGCCATGGTAATTTTTGTTATCACCTCTGCCTTTACTTCCCTAATAACCTGGTAAATTCATAATCTCTTGAGACAATGCATAAGCCATTACTTCTACAAAGCCTACTCCAACCAGACTCTGAGTCACTGTCTCTCCCTGTGTCCCTTTAGAAACTACTACATCCCTCTATGGTAACTGTTTATTCTCTTTATTCTTTTCCACTGGAAACAGTACCAAAGTTTAAATAACCCTTTATTCCTTTCCAGTGGAAAGGAGTCTCCAAATCCAGCATGTAGCATGTGCATAGTAAGCAGAAGTTATTCAATAAATGCTTTTAAATCAATAGTTACTTAACTCCTCCGAATCTGCTTCAAGTCTACAATCCGAACCTTCAACACAAACTAAATGACTTGTTAGAACATTTATTAATATGAAAATATTAATTTCCAGTAGAAAGGAATAAAGTTATTCAAACTTTGGTACTATGACATTTCGGGCTGGAATTTTGGTGTTGTCCTTGTGGGGAGCTCTCCTGTATGTGGTAGGATATTTTAGGCAGCATTTCTGGTTTCTACCAATTAGATGCCAGCAGTGCACTCCCACCTCCGCCCCTGTTGAGAATCACTACACTAAACTGTGTGCTGTTAGATGGACGAAACTGTTTGCCTCAATCTCCAAATCCAGCATCTAGCATGTGCACAGTAAGCAGAAGTTATTCAATAAATGCTTTTAAATTAATGCTTACTCAAGTCCTCCGAATCTGTTTCAAGTCTACAATCTGAACCTTCAACACAAAACTAAGTGGCTTGTTAGAAGATTTATTAGTATGAAAAATACCATACAATACCTGTGAAATGTATTTATAAGAATATTTTGTAACTTAGCCTTTATGTAACGCATTTAAATTAAGAGACTGTAAAACCTACAGGGTGAAGACAAGGCTATGATGCTGAAATGTGACAATGACATCAAAAAGGGCTGACAGACACTTCCTGCATGTCTTTCGCTACCTCTTTTAAAAAATGTGAATCATTAACTTTCAATAAATTATTTAAACATAACCAGATTATCTGTTTCATTCCAAATAAGTATATCCAATTAATAATACAACAACTAAAATGGAGTTATCAATGAACAACAATAAAGATGCTCACTACAGTCTCTACATAATACAACCAATAGCTTATTAGGTTTTAAAAAAATCAAGTCATCTCTCTCAAATGTTATAATAACTATAAAGTCTTTGAAAAAGGAAGTCAGATTACTTGATAGCTTGTTTCTCAACAATTGTATAGCTGTCTTAGGATGTTTCTATTCTCACCGCCTTTCTTATTCTTGATGACTGAAAGTAGCACATTGCGGTAGCCATGCATATACCATCAAAACTAATTTAATTCCAGATTCATTACAGAGCTGCTTTTTATTCATCAAGGTCATATCTTGATGGCTTCACAAGCTTAGATAAATCAGGTGTTAAGCAGACACATCTCTGAGGAACCTAAGAATGTTCTCATTTGCAGTTCTCAGCATATCTTATTATTTATTGCCAAAGAAATGACTGATTAACTTTGTCATTTTTGTTCCATGTTTTTTTTTCTTCAGGCTGAAGCAGCCTGCTCTCTATTCTATGATGCCTGATCAGACCTATTTAAGATGATGTCTTTGATCACAGACAGGGAGGCTCTTGCAATCTTAGATTTTGATGAAACATTGTTCCACTGTAATTTTATGAAAAGGCAACAGAGGCCTAAATGATAATTGACAGTCAACAAAGACAATCAAACTTATTAAGATTTTGTATTATTCTTCGACAACTACAATATTTACATGCCAGAAATGCACCAGAATTTGTCCAGTCTATGTTTTATTTTAATATATAAACAATATACAAACCCTCTTTTTTCAATCATTTCCCTATTAGCTAATTTGCTTAAAAGAAAAAGAATTCTGTGGGTCAGAACAGGGAGTTTATGAGTTTTAAAATATTTTCCTTATATTGTTCCATTGCTATGGTCTGTAAAATTCCTGGTAATCAATTAAATTTTCACTTGTATGAGATTTAACTATTAGAAAACACCTAAATAACACATTAAATACATGCAAAATTAGAACACTAACCATCAGGGAAAAAATTACATGCCTCTAGGTTTTCATTAATCACATTCCAACACCAGAGGCTGAAAGTATATCAGATCACACAAAATCTTTTTTGCACATGACAACCTCATAAATTATTCAACTCATTAGTATTACTAAAAAGCATGAAAAACTCCATCAGTATAAAGGATATTTTCCAACTGAAAAAGGTCAAACAAGTTTTAATAACAAAATTAAAGGGAAAGCTTTTCAAAGTAAATATGTTATCCTTTATTTCCTTGAAAATATATCCAATTCTGATTGTTTCTTATTTAAAAGAAAGCATTGCTAATATATTATTAATACATTTGAGGTACCAAATAAATTGTCTGAAAATAATGTCATGAAATCCAAATTATGGCTAAATGTTCTTTCCCATCACATGAAAATTTAACTATAATATAATCTAAAATGTTTAGCTGAATTTAGGATATCAAGAAAAATCAAGTGACTCAAGATATTTGTATTAAAACATGAAGTCTGCTAAATCAGTTTTACTTCTCTTACAATAATATAGGTTTATATTCTTGAATCACAGTGTACTTACTACATTAATAGATAAGACAAAATCAATAGTTCAAATCCTAGGGACTGCTTTGATGGTCTTGCAAATACTACCTTTCTAAGTAATTTAAGATTGTTCTCCCAGTGTATGCAACATGTTTAAAATTCTGAAAACTTTGATCACTAGTTCAAATACTACCAGATATTCTGAAAGTTCCACCTATAAAATGTTCTTTTGTTCCTAAAACCCTTTTTGTTGCTACCAAGTAGATCAGCATAAACCTTTCTGACCAAAGTTTTAGGTAGAGATTCTATACAGTTAGCACTTAACTTTCAAAGTAGAATTTAACAATAGGGAAATTGAAATACTGTATGTATTTAACATAGAGAAAGAGATCAGTTGAATTTCAATTTATTCTAGTAGCATACTCAGAATTTGCAGGTTTGTGCTATAAACATACTCTTAATCTACATCTGCACAACTCCAAAACATTCGGTCATTTAGTTATTAATCTATACACAGCCAGACTTCAAAATACCTAAACACATTTAAATGTTTAATGGGAGACAGAATATCCAGATGTCAGGCTTTTTTTTTTTTAACTTTTACACGATGTCCTGGCAATATGTACATACAAAATCTTTCTTCAAAATATACAAAATCTGTTTTCTTTCTTTTTTTTATGCATTTTTTTTTGAAACCAAACTCTCCACTCTTCCCACAATATTATATTGCTTTTCAGATTTTACTGAAATAAAATAAATCTGCAGTGAATATTTTAAAATAGCTTTTTCCCTCTTCTGAGTCATTTCCTTGAGTCAAGTTTCTAGATAGGGAATTGTTGGGTCAAAGAATATCAGCATTTTCGAGGCTCTTGATGTGCACTGGCAAAATGTTTTTCGAAGGATTTGCTTCCAGCAATCCTCATTTACATTGTTTCAGCAACATACATGAGATTCTTCCTATTTTTTACTGCAAATCTACTAATACCAAATATTACAAGGAAAAGGTTTCTGAGCTCATTTACAAAGGATAAATGATTTATTACTGTACTTTTTATTTTTTTTTAATTTGCTTTTTGTTTTAATTTAAGAAAAAAATCTGAAATAATTTCAAACAGAAACATTTCAACTATAGTACAAAACTCCCATTTTTATCCTTATTCAGGTTTCCCCAATATTAATATACATCTACCTCTGGCCCCACTCCTGGACATATCTATTATTACTAATCTTTTGGAAGCCTTTTGAGAAGTTGCAGGTATGGCACCCTATTAGCCCTAACTACTCCATTGTATTTCTCAGAAACAAGAACGATCCTGTCTAAGCACCATTAACCCTCCAACTGTGTAAGTTAGCCTTGATAACAATATGGCCATCCAGATCATGGACCCTATTCAAATTTTACCAACTGTAATCATCTAGAAAAGTGTGCTGTAATAATCTATCTTATCTTTTTTGGTTTTCTCCAATTTGGAATATTTTCTCAGTCTTTCCTTATCTTTTGGGTCCCTGGCAGTACAAAATCTGTTTTAAATTAAGTTTTTCAACATTTACTTTTATTGGATGAAGTGCCTTGTTATAATTATTGACATTTACTTCCTATTTCTTCTGAAGAAATATTTTCTACATAAGTTAGAGCACACATTAAGAGGTAGGAAGGAGGTACAATACTAAAATTTTCTCGTCAATTTGTGATTCTTCCCTCTACTTCTATGTATAGACCACTCCAGGGAGAGCTTCCCACTCACCTGCTCTACATCCTCTATGTTTACTCTCAACTCTCCACTCAGTTCTAAAGTCCATATGTGTGAACTGTGATGAAGGTTAGAGGAGAATTCTTTTTGGAGATAAAATTGTATTAGTTCTCTTAAGTCTTCCATTCCCTGACCCTAGAATGACCATGAAGTAACTCCAATAATACCATGTAGATTTCCTGAATATTTTATGGTGTAGATATGTCATCTTTGTTCTTAACATGTATAATAAAAACATACTTCTTTTTTCTTTTATAAAAGAACAAAACTCAAAAGGGATAGATAATAGGTTCTGAACATTGCTGATAATCTAGATTGAAATTTTATACTGTATTTTAAAATATAGTACATATAAAGAATATTTAGTATCACTTACACCTCTCATCTATTTCAAATTTAGGGTATTATTTTTTTACTTTATGTTCATCAACAATAGTTACTATTTCATTAAAACATGACTATCAGTTTGAAAAATATTTTAAAGATTTTAAACTTTGTTTCTTACAGGTTTTGACACTGGTTTATTAGGAATTATTTTACAAATTAAAGACACAAATTGAAGTATTCACTTTTAAGAAGAAATACAAATATTTTTCTAAAAAAGCCTTTATCAAAAGTAATCTGCAGACTGTGGAATGTAGTATAATGTAAATTCTATACAATTAAAGCTTTGGCAACTCAGTATCACTAATGATATCAATGTAGCACAAACTCTGCTACAAACTGTCTTTTATATTTTTCTACTTTCAAATGAGATAAATTCAGGATCAACTGGTTAAAAAGTCTAAATTATTGGTTAAATAAAATGAAGTTTTAATAATTTTAAGCTCATATTACAGAGCATGCCACTACTAAGTAGGCAGGTATTTCTAAAACTCTCTCCTATAGGATCATAATAATAACTCATTTTAAGTCGGTATCAAATCCTTAGAGGGCTATTATCCTTATGTGCTATATTTAGTTATTCAAAGAAGCCAAATTGTAATTTTTTTCCATTGTTACTTTTACTATATAAAGTTACTGTGTAACTTTTATCTTAGGTTTAACAGTTTCATATGAAATCTTTATCTACTTTTTGATGGTATTTTGAGGTTTACTAAGTTATAGCAATTTTCATAGCTTACTGGGACAAGAAATTTTAAAACTTTTGAATATTTTGTCTTTTTATTACAATTAAACATTTTCCCTGTTCAATTCATTAAGAATATGAATGGTATTACATGATATAAGCTACGATTTGATATAAAACTATTTATCAACTATAGTAAATTTTAAAAACCGATGGCTCACTTAGAACTCCCAAAAGAATGAAAATTAATATAATAAAATACAAGCAATTGAAGAACAAAAGTGGATAACAGAATATATGAACAGTGTTCATTACTGGTATTTCCTTAGTGAATGTGGTTTATAAAATTGTGATACGCCCCATCAAACTTAAACTTGTTAGAGCATTTAAAAATGGGCAAGTAGACCAAATGTTCCTAAGTATACTTCCTAGTAAACAACAAAAGCAGCAGCATTTTTATTAAACTATAAAAATATTTTGATATTTATAATTCATTGTATAATTTATAAAGGACAATTTAGGGTACAGCTTTACTGTAGTGTGATAATTAACGATACTGTGAATAGGAGACTATCTTTTTCAACCTTCATTTGGAGTCCACTGGAGGACTGGAAATTTAAATTGGCACATTATAACAGGATTTTAAACTTTATTTTATTAGGATTAAAACATAAAATATCATATAAAGAAGTTATTAATAAAACATTTTTAGTTATATAATAATCTGTAGATGCATACATAAATATACACTCACAGTATACATATGTGCATATATATTACATGTGTATATTAATGCAGTGTATGTAAGTGTGTACACAGAAACAAATTTATTTAAGAATTTGTTATAAAATATATAAGTCTGACTACAGGATAACAATATTTACTATGGGTCTTGGTCATTGAAGTTTAAAAGACACTGAAAAAGATTGATTTTATTCTTGTTATAGGCTATATGAAAGGGATGTTGGTTAATAACCAACTATGTGGAGTCTGTTTATCTCTTAAAAAGAAGTTGAAGGCTATAAAAATACATCTAGTCTGAGAAATACTGGGTTGATTAACGGTAAGCTAAATTATGCTGAAGGATAAAGCAGAACAAAATATTTCTGACTCATGACATGGAGAACATTAAATACTAGCCAAAAAACAAAAACAAAAACAAAAACAAATTCTCAACCACAAGAGTCACCTCACATCCAGAAGTATTTTTGTGTAAGAAGCATTAGTACTAACCATATTCTATCGCAGCTTTGAGCAATGCCTCAGCATGAGTGGAGCCAAATGCGTTGCGAACAAATCGTCTCCTTCGACGAAGATCATCTTCCCAGTAATCCAACGCCAGAAATCGTGCAATTGGCTGATTAGAGGGAAAAAAGTAATCTCTATTAATAACAATGAATAACTGGAAATACATTTTTCTGTAAAACTGAAGCTATTTTGTTGGTCTCGTTGAAAAATTAAGATAATTTTGGAGATACTTATATTTTACACTTGTGTACGTATATGTATACATATATATATAGTTCCTCTACAAATGAAAAAAAGTTAGTAACATTCTCATATTTTAGGCATTATAACACTCATCTCTGCTTTTATTTTTTTTAAATTTTCTTTTATCTACTAAAAACGTTAATCATGTGGCATTTAGTAACAAATGCAGCATCAAATTACACGTATTAATGGTACAGTTTGCTTTCTTTTACACTGTTTTTAACAAGGGTTGTAAATCACGGAATATACTTCACTACAAATAGTTAACAATTTAATGACCATGGTTTCGTAATAGGCTGAATTAAGAAGTATAAAATATTGCCCACGTGGATTTGGTGGAACAATGATTAAAATAATGTGCTGAAATATTCATTGAAATGATTCCCTGCTGCCCACAGCAACCTGAGAAAAATGCAATTTTATCCATTATTAATAATACTGAATTAGAGCTGCAAAACTTTCCAGTATGTGGTAATTGTCTTGGTAAATTATTATTCTAATGCTAACAGAGTTCTTGGATGATTTTAGAGCTTTCAGCTAATATAAACCATTAACAACAACGGCCATCATTGGCCATCACTGTCTTTTATACTCTAAAACAACACTAAAAATCCAAGAGCTATATCAAAAATGATGGAAATAGGTCCATTGTATAATCCAGCGAAAGATTTTATGATATAATTGTTGTTTTCAATTTAATTTCAATAAACATTAATGATAAATATCACTGCTTAGAAAGTCAATTTTTCTGCATTTGGTAGTGGAGTAATACACTCAAAAGAAACATTCTAATTTTCCAGAACAGCACTATTCATGAAAACATATAAAATACTTTCCTTGAAGATTTCATTTCATTAATTATTTTGGTATTTTACTATAGAAGAACACTTTAAGTCTGAATAAGGTAGGACCTGTATATGTTTTGCTCATCATTATATTGCTAGCACAATGTCTGATGCACAGTACGTTTTTACCAATTACTCATTGAATTAATTAAAACTTTTTTTTTTTTTTTTGAGATGGAGTCTCGCTCTGTCATGCAGGCTGGAGTGCAGTGGCACATTCTCGGCTCACTGCAACCTCCGACTCCCTGGTTCAAGTGATTCTCCTGCCTCAGCCTCCCGAGTAGCTGGGATTACAGTCATGAGCCACCACGCCCGGCTAATTTTTGTATTTTTAGTAGAGATGGGGTTTCACCATGTTGGCCAGTATGGTCTCGATCTCCTGACCTCGTGATCCACCCACCTCGGACTCCCAAAGTGCTGGGATTACAGGCGTGAGCCACCGTGCCTGGCCAAAACTTTTTTTAATTTCAAAAAAAATCTATGGAATTTTTCAATGTATAACCATTGAGAAAAATGATTTCATGGTGAAAAGCATTTTAGATTTTATGGCTATATAATTTTGTTATCTATAACTTCATTATAAAAACACAATAATATAAACAGCATATAAAAAGAATTAAAATTGTGAGTCTTTGAAGTATATTTTAATGCACTTATTTTTCCTGTACATCATAATTATAACTTAATTCTTCTGTTAAATAATGATTATTTGATGAATAATAGTAATAAATAGCATATCTCTGTAATTTAAAATAGGATAATTTATATCCTTGCAAATAAAAACTATTCCCAGTAATTTAAGGAAGACCATGCTAAAATCATGCTATATTGATTTCCCTTAAGATTATATTAAAATTAAGTAATTGAATTCACCCAAAGTGGTCAGAGATCTAATGTTATCTAAAATTTCTAGCCATAGACATACTTTCCCCTAATCTTCTGTAAGGGCAGCTGAACAATTCTGGAAAGCATAAGACTCTGAAGACCTGAAACCCTATTCTAGAAGATAACATTAGAAAAACTCTTCTAGACACTGGCTTAGGCAAAGACTTCATGACCAAGAATCCAGAAGCAAATGCAACAAAAACAAGGATAAATAGATGGGACTTAATTAAACTAAAAAGCTTCCCTCTGCCCAGCAAAAGAAATAATCAGCAGAGTAAACAGACAATCAACAGAGAGGTAGAAAATCTTCGTAATCCATACATTGGACAAAATCTACCAGGAATTCAAACAAATTAGCAAGAACAAAACAAACAATCCCATCAAAAAGAGGGCTAAGGACAGGAATAGACAATTCTCAAAAGAAAAACAAATGGCCAACAAACATATGAAAGAATGTTCAATATCATTAATTATCAGGAAAATGCAAATCAAAACCACAGTGCGATACCACCTTGCTTCTCCAAGAATGAACATAATAAAAAAAATAATTGATGTTGCTGTGGAGGTGGTGAGAATGTAAACATTTTACAGTGTTGGTGGGAATGTAAACTAGTACAACCACTATGAAAAACAGTGTGGAGATTCCTTTAAGAACTAAATGTAGATCACCATTTGGTCCAGCAATCCTACTCCTGGGTAGCTACCCAGGGAAAAGAAGTCAGTATACGAGAAAGATACTTGCACATACATGTTTATGGCAGCACAATTTGCAACTGCAAAAATACAAAACCAGCCCAAATGCCCATCAATCAATGAGTGGATAAAGAAAATGTAGTTCAACCATAAAAAGAAATGAAATATAAATGTACAGGTTTAAGTAGCTGACTGAACTCCAGACATGATAAATCCAAGGAAGTCCATGCTAAGATACATTATAATTAAATTTCTGAAAACTGAGGGCAAAGAAAATCTAAAAAACACCCAGAGAAAAATGGCATTCACAGCAACCTGGATGGAGTTGGAGACTACTATTCTAAGTGAAGTAACTGAGGAATGAAAAACCAAACATTGTGTGCTCTCTCTGTATAAGTGGGAGCTAAGCTATGAGGATGCAAAGGCGTAAGAATGATAAAATAGACTTTGGGGACTCAGGGAAAAGGGTGGGAGGTGCATGAGAAATAAAAGACTATACAATGGGTAGAGGGTACACTGCTCAGGTGATGGGTGCACCAAAATCTCAGAAATTACCACTAAAGAACTTACTCACATAACCAAATACCACCTGTTCCCCAAAAACCTATTGAAATAAATTAAAAAAAAAAAAAGAAGACTCTGAAAGGTGAGAGAAGGCAGACTGGCTAAGGACTTCAGGACCTAAGGAATAACATTCTGATGAGTTGTTTTTGCTTCATATATCCCACACTTGGAGGCAAAGAGGCCAACAGCCCAGATAGACCAATAAGCACAGACAAAAAAAAAAAAAGCCCCAACAAAAGCCTGCTCCCTCTAGTCAAAGGACCAAAAACAGCAGGTTAGCAAGACAGAAAACTTTTAGACAACTGCTATACTCCAGCCAAACATCACAGAAATACTGTGTCCCCATCTGACCTATAACAGCAAAGGATGGGTGTAAAGCCCAGACATGTACCCTCATGAAGGTGTAGTGAGATACCTAACACCCTAGCTGGGTGGTATCAGAGAAGGTCAAGAAGGCAGCCAGGACTTCATCTCTGCTGGCTGGTAACAAGGTGCCCCACTCACATGGAGTCAGTGGAGACCATGTGGAGAGGCTAGATTTTATTTCCAAATTTAGCAACAGTAATGGGGCATCCCTCCCCCGCTCCCGACTGGAGTAGTATTAGAGGAAGCCTACTGGAGAGTTAACATTTTCACTGCTGAAAAATAGCAATGAGGCTAGCCCACCAGAGGACATCACAAGGGGACTGGGAACTCCCACCTCCATCAAGCAGTAAAGAAGAGCCCCTGACTCACTCACTGGGTTTCAATGGAGGCCAAGTGAAGAACTTAAGATTTCTACCACCACCTAGCAGATATAAGGCAGTGTCCCCCTCCTCCATATGGAGCAATGTTACAGAAAGTCTAAACTGAGGCTTTAAATAAAATAAATTATATAAGAAAAAACTAAGAAAAGGTCCAGGTTTCAATCAAATCACTTGTCATACCAAGAACCTGGAAAATCTCCAAGGGAATGTAAAAAGATCACCCCAAAATGCCAACATCGAAATGGCAGAGAACTTAAAGCAGCCATGTTGAAAATACACTTCAATAAACAATTATGAAGATGCCTGAAATGAATGAAAAAAATACCCTTAGCAAAGAAATAGGAACTCTCAGAAAGAAACAGAAGATGTTAAGAAGAACCAAATGGAAGCTTTTGAACTGACAAATATAATAACCAAAATAAAAGCTCAGTAGATATACTCAACAGCAGAATGGAAGGGATAGAGGGAGAAATCACTTAACTGGAAGACAGAATAATAGAAATTATGCAATCTGAATAACAGAAGGAAATAAGACTGAAAAAGTGAACAGAGCCTTAGGGATCTGTGGAGTACAACATTGAGCATTTGTGTTACTGGAACCCTAGAAGGAGAGGAAAAAGTAGGCAGGGCTGAAACAATGCCTGAAAAAATAATGGTGGCAAACTTTCTAAATTTAGCAAAAACATAAATGTACAGATTTAAGTAGCTGACTGAACTCCAAACATGATAAATCCAAGGAATTCCATGCTAAGATACATTATAATTAAATTTCTGAAAACTGAGGGCAAAGAAAGTCTATAAAGCAGCCAGAGAAAAATGGCATCTCATCTATAGAAGTAAAACAATTAAAATAACAACATATTTCAAAGCAGAAACATTGATGACCAGAGGAAGTGGCAAAAATTTTTTTAGGTGCTAAAGAAAAGAACTGTCAACCTCAAATCCTATAGCCAATGAAGATAGCTCCAGGAATAAAGGAGAAGTGAAGATATTTTTAGATGAAGTAAAAAACAGAATATATATTGCCATCAGAGCTAGTCTAAATGAAAGACTACAGGCAGTTCTGTAAACATGAGGGAAGTAATAGAAGAAACACTGAAACATTAGGGAGGAAGAAAGAACACAATAAGCAGAATATGACTAAGTATAATAGGCTTTTCTTTTCTTCTTGAGTTTTCTAAACTATGTTTTACTGTTGAAACAAAAATTGCAACACAGATGTGGTTCTAAGTATATGTACTGGTAATATTTAAGACAAATATAAATTGAAGAAGGCAAAGGGATGCGAAGGGTTGTAAAGCATCTATACTTCACATGGACCGATAGAATGATACCACCATAGACTGATAAGCTATGCATAAAAAATGTACTACTTAGAGCAAACACTAAAAAAGTTATACAAAGGGATATACTCAAAAGAGAACAATCAAAACAGATTTTTAAAAAAATATTCAAGTAACCCACAGGAAGGCAGAAAAAAATAACCCTTAATTTAATAAAGAATTATCAAGGGAAAACAAAAGGAACACATAACTGAATGAAAACAATTAAAAAATCAACGTTTGTAGGATACAACTAAAGTGGGACTGAGAAAGTAATCTATAGCACTAAATGCACATATTAGAAAAGAAGAAACATTTAAAGTCAGTAGTCTAAATTCTCATCTTAAGAATATATAAAAAGCAAGTAGAAGAAAGGAAACAATAAAAAAAGCAGATATCAATAAATATCAGTGAAACTGAAAACAGAAAAACAACAGAGAAAAATTAACAAAACAAAGAGCTGTTTCTTTGAAAAAATCAATAACACTGACACACCTCTAAAAAGACTAAGAAAGAAAAAAGGAGACACAAATTACCAATATCAGGAATGAAACAGGGATATCACTACTGACTCTGAAGACATCAAAAGGAGAATGAGTGGATACTGTGAAAGACTCTACCACAAAAATTTGACAGCTTAGAAGAAATGGACCAAACAACACAAACTACCACAACTCGCCCAGTGTGAAACAGATAATATGAACAACTCTATAACAATTAAAGACATTTAAGATATTTACTCCCCCTTTCTCTAAATCTCCAGGATAAGATGGTTTCACTGAAGAATTTTATTAAACATTTAAAGAAGAACTAACTCCAATTACATATAATCTCCTCCAGAAAATAGCAGAGGAAAAAAATATTTCTCAAGAATTATTATAGCTAATATCACCTGATACAAAAAACAAAAACAGTACAAAGGAAGAAAACTACAGACCACTATCCCTTATAAATATAGACACAAAAATTCTTAAGAATCAACGCAGTGTATTACATTAACAGCTGAACTAAAAAAAATCACGATATTAGTCATTATAAAAGGTATCTGACAAAAATTAGCAGCGATTCACAATTTCAGAAAACTTCAGGGAAATAGGAATAAAAGGCAATTTCTTCAACTCAAAAGTATCTAGAAAACACTATAGCTAACTTTATACTGAAGAGTGAAAGTGAGATCTAATTAAACTAAAGAGCTCCTGCACAGCAAAAAAGCTATCATCAGAGTGAACAGGCAAAAAACAGAATGGCAAAAACTTTTTGTAATCTATCCATCTGACAAAAGGCTAATATCCAGAATCTACAAGGAACATAAACAAATTTACAAGAAAAAACAAACAACCCTATCAAAAAGTGAGTGAAGAATATGAACAGACACTTCTCAAAAGAAGACATTTTATGCAGCCCACAAACATAAAAAAGCTCATCATCACTCATTAGAAAAATACAAATCAAAACCACAATGAGATACCATCTCACGCCAGTTAGAATGGTGATCATTAAAAAGTCAGGAAACAACAAATGCTGGAGAGGATGTGGAGAAATAGGAACGCTTTTACACTGTTGGTGGGAGTGTAAATTAGTTCAACCATTGTGGAAGACAGTGTGGAGATTCCTCAAGGATCTAGAGCCAGAAACACCATTTGAACCAGCAATCTCATTACTGGGTATATACCCAAAGGATGATAAATCATTCTACTATAAAGACACATGCACATGTATGTTTACTGCAGCACTGTTCACAACAGCAAAGAGTTGGAACCAACCCAAATGCCCATCAATGACAGACTGGATAGAGAAAATGTGGCACCTATATACCATGGAATACTTGCAGCCATAAAAAAAGGATGAGTTCATGTCCTTTGCAGGGACATGGATGAAGCTAGAAACCATCACTCTCAGCAAACTAACACAGAAACAGAAAATGAAACACTGCATGTTCTCACTCATAAGTGGGAGCTGAATAATGAGAACACATGGACATAGGGAGGGGAGCATCACACACCAGGGCCTGTCAGGGGGTGGGGGACAAGGGGAGGGATAGCATTAGAAGAAATACCTAAGGCAGATGATGGGTTGATGGGTGCAGCAAACCACCATGGCACGTGTACACCTACGTAACAAAGCTGCATGTTCTGCACATGTACCCCAGAACTTAAAGTATAATAATAAAAAAATTTAAAAATTACTCATTGGCAAAACCAGAAAAAAAAAAGGAGTGAAAGGCTGAATAGTCTCCACTGGGAATAAGGCAAAGATGTCGCTGTTACCACTCTTATTCAAGAGAGTATGGAAATTTCTAGCCAATGCAGTAAGGAAAAAAAGAGGAAATAAAAATAATATAGATAGGAAAAGGGGAAATAAAATTGGCCCTATTTGCAGATAACACGACTGTCTATGTAAGGAATCATACAAAATCTGTCAAACACTTCTGGAACTAATAACTATGTTAAGCAAGGTCACAAGATGCAAGATAGACACACAAATAATAATTGTATTTTTATATACTCACAGTGAATATGTGGACACAAAAAATTATAATCACTAAATAGAAAGGTAATGGGCTATAACCTATTATATTGTGAGACCTGATGGAGGGGCTATATTGCTTTTTTAGACTGCACCTCAGGTTATTCTGGGTTTTAATCCTTCTGATATCTATATCAGAGCTTTGTGTTGTTCCTTGGCACTCTGTGCTCTTCTTTTCATTTTTTTCAGGTGGAGCGGGTAGATATGAAGCCCAACATTCTCATTAATAAAAAAAATGTAGTACTCATCATTAACCAATGGATGAGTTTTACAGATTCACAAAACTCCTGAAATGGTCTACAAAATTTTATAGGATATGCACATATGTATTTTTGAGGGAGAAGTCTACAGTTTTATTAAATTTTTCTCAAAGCAGTTTCTAATAAAGAAATGTTCAGAAACACTGTTATTAGTATGGTTTGAATGTTTGTGTCCAAAATTTGTATGTTGAAATCCTTACCTCCAAGGTGATGGTATGATGCACTGGGGCTTTTGGGAAAGTGATTAGGTCATGACAGAAGAGCCCTCCTGAGTGGGATTAGTGCCCTTATGAAATAGGCTGAAGGGAGCTTGTTCGCCCCCTTCCATCATTTGAGGAGACGAGGAGAAGGCACTGTCCTATGAACCAGGAGTGGGTCCCCTCATTAAACACCAAATCTACTGGTATTTTGGATCGTGCTTGTCACTTCTGGAACTGTGAGAAATAAATTTCTGTTGTTCATAAGCTAGTTTATGTAACAGGTAAAGCATCTCTAATCTGAAAATCGAAAATGTTCCAAAATCCAAACCTTTTTGAATGCTGACATGATGCCCTAAGTGGAAAATTCCACACATAAGTACTTAGCACAAACTTTGTTTCATGTACAAAATTATTAAAAATATTGTATAAAATCTTCAGGCCATCGTTGTTCTTAAACTTGGGTCCCATCTCCATTATGTATATGCAAACATTCCAAAATCTGAAAAAAATCCTAAATTCAAAACACTGGTTCTAAGCATTTCAGATAAGGAACACTCAACCTGTATTTTGTTACAGCAGCCTTAATGAACTAAAACATAGAGTATACAAACATACTCTCCTTATAGCCTCATTTTTCTGATAATATTGTTTACCGGCAAGTCATGAATCAGGAGAGGTTTTTCTACTGTAGGAAAACCTTTATGTTCATAAAAGGCTTATGTTCTAATAACATTGTATTTGGAATCTGCGCCAGGTTACCAATCTAGGATATCATCATCTGTTTTTCTGTTCAAACTCCTTCTCATCTATTTCGTTCCTACCTTCCCTCTATGGTTTTCATTCAAAAACACATTTACTGAGCAGCTACTTTGTGTTAGGAAATACTCTTAGTGCTGAGCAAACACTCTTGTGGTAAAACAAAATCATGCATTTCCTTTCCTTTCATTCTCACTCACATGTTCTTCACTCTGTTTTCCTACTGAAATTCATCAATATGGGCAGGCACATAGTTTTTTATTTCTTTAACTCAACTGCTCCTGCATCACTCCTTCTATTTTTCAACAAGTTATTCTTCTGCCATTTTCTTCTGCAACATGAGTCACCCCAGAAAAAACAATAGAAAATACTCTAATAACAATGTCTTTTTAAGAGTAACTGTAGGTGTGACTATTAATAATTTGTAAGCAGGATCAAAACTTCCTGTTATCCTATGATATGCCTTTTTAGTCAGTGTATTCTCATTGCTCTGACAGTTTCAATGAATGCCCTCAGTTTGGTAGATAAAAGTATTTCTTTTCATGAAGGAGGGCTAATTTAGATTTCCTGTACTTGGAGAGTACCCAGTTGAACAGACAGGAGCCACTATGCTACCATCTCCACAGCTGCATAGGTAATCATGCTACGCTGAAGTCTATTTGGATTTGCTAGCTTACACATTTATTATCTTACGTATGCCACCTCCAATGATGTCAGCTAGGAAGGTGAATGTGATATCACACGATTTATTTTCATTTATTTATTTTTTGGTCTTTATAACTTTGCACCATTAATGACTAAATTATATAGAAAAATTGAGCATCATATATATTCTGTTCATGAGTGTGGTTAAATGAGAATAGTGTACTATTGCAAGAAAAGAACAGATAAACAGTAATTAATGAAGGGAAGATTTCCAGTTAGGTTGTGTTATGATAATTAATATTATTATTGATATAATGATGTTCATTAACTGGAATTTGGTGTTATTTTTAGATAAATAGAGTTTAGGCACTCATCGTTTCCTCAATAAAATTTTCAATAATTGCATTTTCAACTTCTGAGCATGCACCTGATTTTCCTTAAAGCCCCCCGGCCCCTCAGGAATGGTTGTCCTTTATAAGCTACAGAGAAAACTGAATTTACCTGGTGAAGCACTACTGGAAATGTTAATTGAGTATTTGATATGTAGCAACAAAACTATCCAACGGAACAGAGGAAAGAGTGAAGTAAACAAAGGAATATTTTACTAAGTACACACATAAAATACATGAGAAATTGAATTTCCCTTTGGCTACAAGAGTTAAGTGGAAGTGGAAATCACTGAGGTCAGGACTTCTATGTATGAATTCTAATCCTATCAAGATTAAACAAAAACATAAATACTGAGAGTTAAAAATGGTTATCCTCTCCTCCTTCTGGACACATTTTAGAATTCTATTTTTCTGTCACTTTGAACTTAATCATGCTGATGTGACCTCCTCCAGCTAATACAATGTGAGCAGAAGTGAGACATTTCTAGATAAAAACTTTATGAGCCAGTACACAATTTGCAATATTCCCTTCCCACCACTTTAGTGATCAAGAAAATAGGCCAATATTTACTGAGAGCTTATTGTGTTCTAGGTACATTTCTAATCATTCTCCACATATCTACTCAACCACTTTTCATTAATCCCTCTGAGACAGATACTATTATTAATTCATTGTGCAAATGAAGAAATGAAAGCACAGAGTGGTTAAGTAATGTGCCCAAGATCATACAACCAGTTGGTGGCAGAATGTGTCCTCAGGCAGTTTCACTTCCTTGTTTATGCTGCACTGCTTCTAACTGTAAAGAAAGCAACCAAGAAAATGAACTATCTGAAGGGTACAACATTGACAGCACCAGCATAGCTGTTTCCTGCCTCTCTATAACCAGTACGAATTATTCTGGGTAAACAATAACTATGAAATATGTAGGGTGCTGTATGTGTAATGTCTATGTTCATTCATCAGCCAACAAATACTTATTATACAAATGTATGAGCCAAGCCGTGGACTAAATACTAGGTATGCATAATGCATACTAGGTAAATATCAGCATGATTCTGGCCTTTGTGCAGCTTTTGGTCTGTTTCCTAATAAAAACAAACTGATAGTTAAAGTTTTTGACAAATTGAAGGAAAGAGATGATACACAGTAATGAAAATGGGGGAACAAACTTGCTGTACAGGTGAATGTGTAAGTATATATATGAGAACACACTAATGGAACATGATTACAAAATATGTTAAAAAGACACAGTCTATATTTATTGGCATTGTTATAGGTCATCAGCCTTTTATTTAACATGTCTTGTGTCCTGTTTGATGCTTTCCCAGTGATATATAGTACCGCAATGCTATGTGTTTGTGCATGCATGTGTGCACACACACAAAAATCTCTTATCCATAATATATATCTATACATATATTAGGCAACTTCAAAAAGTTCATGAAAAATGTGTATTATGAAAACATTATGCATGGATTTCAATTTTTTTGCACCAACATAAACTTGTACTAACTTGCTACATGTCTGAACAGCATATAGTTTAAGGCACTAAGAAGGGTAAGACATCAGTTTGATAAGACATCAGTTTGAACAAAACCCCCATCAGAGCAACATAAGTGCTGCTAAAACTGAACTAAGAACAAGCACCAAATTTATGGTGAAGTTTGGGTGGAAGAATGATAAAATCATTGATGGTTAAAAAAAAAAGTTCATGGGGACAATTAAATCAATCAGAAGTTTACAAATTAGAAACTTGTATTTTACCCTTCTTTTCACAGGTGTTGATGGATAACTTTTTAAAGAAGGAACAAACCAAATGTGGTGGCTCATGCCTGTAATCCCAGCACTTTGGGAGGCTGAGGGAGGACTGCTTGAGCCCAAGAGTTCAAGACCAGCCTGGGTAACATGGTATGAACCTGTATCTACAAAAACTGAAAAAAAAATTAGCAGGGAATGGTGGCACATGCCTGTGGTCCCAGTTATTCAAGAGGTGAGGCAGGAGGATAGCTTGTGCCCAGGAGGTCAAGGTTACAGTGACCTGTGTTTGTACCACTGCACTCCAGCCTGGGCAACAGGGCACAATTCTCTAAAAAAAAAAAAAAAAAAAAAGAAGAGATAAGACAGTGTTGAAGATGAAGCTTGCAGAGGCAGAGGCAAATAATCTACAACAATTTATGAGGAAAAAGTGAATCTTGTTTGTACCCTAACTGAAGAGGACCAATGATTAACAGCACAAACAATAACGAATACTGTAGAAATCTCATCTGGTTTGGCTTACACAATTCTGAGAAATTAAAGTTAAGCAAACTTCCCACTGGATGGGTGCCAAAACCAATGCACCCATATCAGCTGCATATGAGGGCAGAGCTTTCAACAGAAATTTTAAACAAGTAGGATCAAGACCCTGAAGTATTTCTTTGAACAACTGTAACAGGAGATAAAACATGGCTTTACTTACTGTCCTGAAAACAAACCACAATAAAAGCAATGGCTACCAAGAGTTGGAAGTGGTCCAGTCAAAGCAAAAGTGGACTGGTCAAGAGCAAAGGTCATGGTAACAGTTTTGTGGCATTCTCAAGGCATTCTGCTTGTAGACTTTCTGGATAACCAAAGAATGACAGTATCTGTTTATTATGAGAGTGTGCTGAGAAAGTCAGCCAAAGCTTTAGCAGAAAAATGCCCAGGAAAGCTTCACCAGAGAGTCCTCTGACATGACAATGTTCCTGCTCATTCCCCTCATCAAACAAGTGCAATTTTGAGAGTTTCTAATGATTTGGCTCCTTGTAACTTCTTCTGGTTTCCTAATTGAAAAAAATTTGTAAAGGGTACCCATTTTCTTCAGTTAATAATGTAAAAAAGACTGTACTGACATGTTAAATTCCAAGGCCCTCAGTCCTTTAGGGATGGACGAATGGCAGGCGTCATCAGGTACAAAAGTGTCCAAACTTGATGGCATTTATGTTGAGAGATAAAGTTTTATATTTGTTCATGCCTATCTTTTAATTCCATTTTTCTGTGAAGCTTTTGAAGTCCCCTCTTATATGTGATATATCTTAAACCATTACTACTGTTCTGACTCTTGCCTATGTATTATTGACCACTTCTTTCAAGGTCTTTTTTTCTTTGACACTCTTCCATCCTCCCTTACCTAGGGTTGTGTATCATTATCTGGTTATTATATCAATTTACATTACAAGTTAATTGGTGAAGTTCCTAAAAAAAGGCATCCTTCCTGCCTTTAAGAAGTATACTATCAAATTCCGACACTGTAAAGTTATAGTTCAGACAGACAAATCCTAGTTTTGAGCTCAATGTTTTAAAGCCAGGCTAATTTGTTCCTTCTCCATGTGATTGCTAAACATGGAAGAAAAGATAGGATTCTATAATCAGAATTGCAAATACATTACTAAGATACATTACAACTTTTTGTCTATATCATTTATTCCCATGCGTATCAGTAGGAAATAGTTATTATTAATGCCAATTCTTGATAAACTCTCTGAAATATTTTGGATTCACACTAGACGAAGATAGTAATAAATGCCAGTAACAAACAGGATTCTCAATTAATAATAATAATGAAACTTTAGACAAAAAAAGCATGATTACTAAAGTATAGGTTAGACTGTATAAGCTATACTTAATAATTAGAAAAGTTTATTATCAACCAAATCAAATAAAGACATGAAAAAGAAAGTGGGTAGGAAAGTAAACATTTTGTCTAAAATTTTATTTCTGGTATGTGTTTCTTTTACTTAGTTAATATTTCATTAAGCTGCAGCCCTCTCTATACTTCCCTCTGTAGTTTCTGCTACCTTTGGCCTTCCTTTTCCCTTGTATTTCTCACTGCAGCAATAATATATTTTGCTTTTTGGCATCATTTTTACTCCAAATTTACTTATCTATCAGAAAGAGAAAAAGGTAGAGTCATTTGGTTAAAGTGTGATAACATATTATTAGTTACATATTATAAAAAAATAAAACATCTAGGCATAAAATACACTGTACAAGTAAACTCTTCACTTACAGTAAACTTTGAAATACCATGTTAATGTTACACGGTAGGTTTTTAACTTTTACTTTAAGTTCAGGGGTACATGTGCAGGTTTGTTACAAAAGTAAACTTGTGTCATGGGAGTTTGTTGTACAGATTATTTCACCATCCATGTATTAAGCCTAGTACCCACTTGTTATTTTTGCTGATCCTCTCTGTCCTCCCACCCGACACTCTCAGATGGGCCCCAGTGTGTGTCGTTCCCCTCTATGTGTCTGTGCGTTCTCATTATTTAGCTTCCAGTTACAAGTGAGAACATGTGGTGTCTGATTTTCTTTCCCTGTTAGTTTGCTAAGGATTATGGCCTCCAGCTCCATCGACGTCCCTGCAAAAGACACAATCTCATTCTTTTTTATGAATGCATAGTATTCCACGGTGTATATGTACCACATTTTCTTTATCTAGCCTATCATTGATAGGTATTTAGATCGATTCCATATCTTTGCTATTGTGAATAGTGCTGCAATGAACATATGCATGTACGTGTCTTTGTAACAGAATGATTTATATTCCTTTGGGTATATACCCAGTTAATGGGATTGCTGGATCTAATGGTATTTCTGTCTTCAGGTTTTTCAGGAATTGCCACACTGTCTTCCACAATGGTTTAACTGACTTACACTCCCACGAACAGTGTATACGTGTTCCTTTTTTTTCTCCACAACCTCATCAGCATCTGTTGTTTTTGACTTTTTAGAAATAGTCATATTCTGACTGGTGTGAGATGGTGTCTCATTGTGGTTCTGAGATGCATTTCTCCTATGATTAGTGATACTGAACTTTTTTTCGTATGATTGTTGGCTGTATATATGTCTTCTTTTGAAAAGTGTCTGTTCCTGTTCTTTACCCGTTTTTTAAATTGGGTTGTTTGTTTCTTGCTTGTAACTTCGTTTAAGTTCCTTATAGATTCTGGATGAGATCTTTGTCTGATTCATAGTTTGCAAAAATTTTCTCCTATTCTGTAGGTTGTCTATTTGGTCTACTGATAGTTTCTTCTGCGGTGCAGAAGCTCTTTAAACAGATTCCATTTGTCAATTTTTGCTTTTGTTTCAATTGCTGTGGTGTCTTTGTCATGAAATCTTTGCCCATGCCTATGTCCTGAATGATATTGCCTAGGTTGTCTTCCAGGGTTTTTTACAGTTCGGGGTTTTATATTTAAGTCTTTAAATCCATCTTGAGTTTATGTTTATATATGGTGGAAGGAAGGGTCCAGTTTCAGTCTTCTGCATATGGCTAGCCAGTTCTCTCAGCACCATTTATTGAATAGAAAATCCTTTTTTCATTGCTTGCTTTTGTCAAATTTGTCAAAGATCCAATAGTTGTAGGTGTCTGGTCTTATTTCTGGGTTCTGCCTTCTGTTCCATTGGTCTCTGTGTCTGTTTTTTGTACCCACTAAGCTGTTTTGGTTACTGTAGCCCTGCAGTATATTTTGAAGTTGGGTAGCATGATGCCTCCAGCTTTATTCTTTTTGCTTATGATTACCTAGTATATTTGGACTTTTTTTGGTCCTATATAATATATATATATTTTTTTTGCCGGGGGGCTGTAACACTCAGGGGGTGGGCCCGCTCTCACCGCCCCAGAGGGGGCAGAGGACAGGGCCCCCTGAGCCACCTTCCCTGCCAGTCCTATATAAATTTTAAAATAATTTTTTTCTAGTTCTGTGAAGAATCTAAATGGATAATAGGAATAGCATTAAATCTCTAAATTGCTTTGGTCAATACGGTCATTTTAATGATATTGATTCTTCCTATCCAAGAGCATGGAATGTTTTTCCATTTATTTGTGTTATCTCTGATTTCTTTGAGCAGTGGTTTGTAGTTCTCCTCATCCCTCATTAGCTGTATTCCTAGGTAGTTGATTCTTTTTGTGGCAACTGTGAATGGGAGTTCAATCCTGATTTGGCTCTTGGCTTGACTGTTAATGATGTATAGAAATGCTAGTGATTTTAATGTTATGCAGTAATTTTTAAAGAGGGGGGTACATTTACACCAGAAATGTTACGGTAAACAGACACATGCGTTTTTGATAAAGGGCAGAGCAAATAATTAAAGAGGAAGTCTTATTCTGTCCTTAAAATAATTAATCATATCAGAGGCTTATAGCCTTCTTTTTTTGAAATGATGCAGAAAGATCTTCTGAGAAGAGTATTAGATGTCATTATATTTTATTCTTTAATCTGTGTTTTATTTTGCTTTCTTCAGGAAAAGCGGTTTTTTTAAGAACAAAAAAATTAGCTATTGCTTTTTGTCTCATGGGTATATTATCACTCCCTATAAGCCAAATTTTCTGGTATCTGAAGGAATAAAGTTGTTTTATAGTCTTTAAGGGATAATTTGAACGTGATAACCATAGATAGAAAAAAATACGCTGGGTGCAGTAACTCATGCCTGTAATCCCAGCACTTTGGGAGGCTAAGGCAGGTGGATCACTGGAGGCCAGGAGTTCAAGACCAGCCTGGCCAACATGGTAAAACCCTGTCTCTATTGAACATATACAAAAATTAGCAGGTGTGGTGGCGGGTGCCTGTAATCCCAGCCACTCAGGAGGCAGACTAGGAGGCAGAGGTTGCAATGAGCTGACATTGCATCACTGCACTTCAGCCTGGGCAACAGAGTGATACCTTGTTGAAAGGAAGGAAGGAAGGGAGGGAGGGAGGGAGAGAGGGAAGGAGGGAGTGGAAGAAAGGAAAAAAGGAAGGAAGGAAGAAAGGAAGGAGGGAGCGAGGGAGAGGGAGAAAGAGAGAGAGAGAGAGAGAAGGAAAGAAAAGAATAAAAAAGTCCATAAGCATCTGATCAGGTTCTGTATGCCACTGTAAGACATAAGAACAGGCATTTTAAGTGTGTAATTATCCAGGAAACTGAGCTCAACTCTCATAAAATATTTATTCACAATATTTATAAAATCTGAATTTCAACTAAAGGAACAAAATGAACAATTGAGTGTTCAGACAGAGCAGAAGAGTTGTGGTTCTTGAGCTTTCCTTAATCTATGACTAAAAAGGAAGAGCCACTCCACCAGCGCACTGCCGACTCTTCCTGTGACGGTTAAACTTCTCAAAGGTCACCAGGTGTGATCCTACATAAGGGATTTGACTGAAACCCCGGATGGAACTGAAGCCCATTATTCTAAGTGAAGTAACTCAGGAATGGAAAACCAAACATCCTACGTTCTCACTCGTAAGTGGGAGATAAGCTAGGAGGATGCAAAGGCTTAAGAATGATACAATGGACTTTAGGGACTCAAAGAAAAGATGGGAGGGGGCGAGGGATAAAAGACTACAAATTGGCTACAGTGTACGCTGCTCAGGTGATGGGTGCACCAAAATCTCCAAATCACCACTAAAGAACTTATTAATGTAACCCAACACCAACTGTTCCCTCAAAAACCTATTAAAAAAAAAAAGATTTGGCTGAGGTGAATGGAAGGCTTCAAACGGGAAAAGATTTGAGGAGAAATTTAGTATATTGAGTATATTTTTTCACACTGTTAACGTGAAGGAAAAAAGTGGCTTCAAATATTTGAAACAATTAAACAAGAAGGCAGGGCTGGAGAGTGAAGAAGAGAAATAATTTGTTTTTAGCTTTATTCAATAAGCTCTCTATTATCACAATTATCACAAATGTGGAACTGAATTTTCACTCTTTGCATCTTTAAAAAGCTCTTCTTCTGATTCAGCCTTTTCTTTTCTGGGGGTGGCAGGGGCAGGAATAGCATACAAACCTTTTTAGAGCTCATTTACACTCTTTTTCTTTTCTGCCAGTAGAGCTAGACTCTCAGTTTAAAGCAATCTTAGGGCCGAGATAATTACTTTAATCTTAATTAACAAAATTGTAAAATTACCTGTGAAACATCTAATTCTATTGAGCAATTACCACACTTGGAAGAAAGTAGGCATTCTTTCATCTTAATAATTACTGCTATATTGAATAGGCTTACATATTTTTAGAAATTGTAATTAAAAATTCTTCCCCATGAGACTTCAAAATTTGATTACTCTTAGAAATCCCAGAGTAAAGGACTCACTTTCAGGAATATCCTTATGCTAAATTGTACAATTGTCAATTATTAGGAAACTACATCTATCACTGCAAAATCAATGTTTTTTATATCTCATAAAATATTTCATATTAAAGATGTCTTATTAGCTATATCACATTTACAAGCCTGGTGTTAAAATTGTTAAGTTTATGATTTTTACTACTGCAGTTCTCTAAACCTCAGTTCTTTTATTCACAAAATAGGGATCAATAAAACCGATTTTATAAAACTGATGGAAGGAATATATGTAAAGCGTTTAGCCCAGTGCCTGGCACATATAAGTAAGCAGCATTAGCAGCAGCAGCATGAGCCAGTCTACTAAGACATGAGTTCAAATCTCAACCCTGCCATGTGCTAGGTAAATGACATCTCTGAGTATTCATTTCTCATCCATATGGATGTAATAGATCTTATAATGCCTTTTTCCTACTGCTTGCCATGAGTCCACCCATAAATAGTAATTATATCAACTGTCACACAAACTAAAGTACATGTATTTTTGCATTTCTATTTCTACAATATATGTTCAAAAAATCCGAATGTTTCTTTCCAAACATAAGAATTTTTAATGCAATATTTACTGAAGTGATAGAAATATTGAAGTAAATTTCCTATGCTGCTTCTCAGGGTCCAGAGTGCCCTCTTTCCAGTATCATTTCTCCTACTGCATGATTTAGAATCTTACTCCTTTCTGACTGTTTCCTCCAATCTTGTGTTCTTCATTCCTAGTTCTATGGTATTCTTATCATTAAAAGGTTAATGCTTATCGAATTGGCAATGAATTGTGTATTCTTCTTTGCTATATTTCTAATGTTTCTAATATTTACTTTGTATCAAATGCCATTCCTCTCTCTAAAATACTCTTGCTTGTAAATTTGGCAATTAATCATTGTATTGTTCTTTTTTGGATCTCAACTGTTCATTTCACGCCTCATGCATTTTATACCTTGACATTCTTACTAGATTGTAAGCAACAAGAGATCAGGATACTCGTCTCCTGAAGCT
The DNA here is from genome assembly GCA_036589455.1 of Ateles fusciceps. NCBI lineage: Eukaryota > Metazoa > Chordata > Mammalia > Primates > Atelidae > Ateles > Ateles fusciceps. Next base: position 1,272,134 of record JAZHEH010001878.1, read on the forward strand.
TTGTAACCCTATAGTACTTATAACAGTGTTCGCAAATAACAGGCAGCAATTATTAATATTTGTTACTAATCATATTAACATTATCTTAAATAAAAATGTAAATAAAAGTTTAAATAATTTATTTTAGATAATTAATTTATTATTTAATATTTGGTAATGTGATTACTGTCTTACATTTTTTCATGTAAGAAAAGTAGATATAAATTTTAAAACAAAGTTATGACAGAGAATAGTCTTCAAAAGACAGAGGAAAGCTACTAAGTATTAAACATTAAGGATTAAACTTCATGGATATCCTATTTTGCTTCTCTACTAAGTGGGGGTGGAAGTAGTTACAAAACTTCTGATAACGGAACTAAAAGCATCACTTTTTAAGAAGTCTATCATTCTTTGGTAGGAGGGAATTATCTGCCAATAATACTTTTAGCCGAAATAGGAAAAGACAACACAGTAAATTAAGAACATGGTGACAATTTAGTCTGCCTTTGTGAAGTTTGCTTTAGGCTATGCAATCATCTCAGTAAGTGAATGCAATCTGGCCTATTTGTATTTGATTATTTCTGATATTTATGAGGTATGCCAAAGAAAAATGTTTCCATCCTCCCAAAAAGTTATCTAACACATCTGCTTTTAAACTAATTAAAAAGTGTACTTGTTAGTTTTATAATTAACTTTTTATTTACAAAAGCTCTTAACTTGGCTGAAGTTTTCAATTTTGTGCCCATTCAGAAAACAATCAAACTCTCCACACTCGGTACTTTGGTTCTTTTCCTATAAATGTCAGTCTTTAAAAATATAAGCTATTTTAAAAGTAATGTTCTCTCCCTGACTTATATTTGCCACATTAAGATATTATGATAATAAAGGACCAAGAAAAAGCTGCTAGTTCAGTATCCATATAGCCATCTTTTCATTATGTTTTTTTTTCTCCAAGTTCTCATTAATCTGGATTTTTTAAAAAATGGCATTCACAATAGAGAAATGATTTTGTACTTTTTTAAAAAACTGGTATTTATAGATAACATTTAAATTTGAACTCATTTTTACTATTTAGTTATAAAATGTTTTTCTAAAGATCAGTATAAAAGATGCATTTATATAATTTAAATATATTTAAGTATTTACTTCAAGATTTGTGTCTGTTTTTGCAATTCTACTTAAATTAAATTTTATGTTAAAATATCTGAAATATTTTCTCATTCACCTTTCGAAGTGGTTTTAAACTATTTTCCCAATTTAGATAATTCTCAGAATATGTTTTTACTTATTTCATCTCAGTATCTAAAATTTAAATAGTTCATGTAAAATTAAAAATAACATGTTAATAAAAACCGAAGATTTTGCACACAGGTTACACAATCTATAATTATAGATGGACAGCTGCACTCAGTAATCAACTTCATTATTTACTCTTCACATAAAGGCAGCTTATGTATTTAAAACAATGGCATATACCATGACTAGGAAACTCAGCACACACTTCACAACTCACTAATCCATAGTCCATTGATTTGACCTTCAGTTGAAGTTTTTTCTAATCTAAATACAAATAATGAGCATAAAATGATGTACATTTAGCTGACAATAAATGACCTCTGCCTTCCTAAAAGCACATTCTTTTCAAAGCAATAGACAGATCTTATTGATTCTGAACTATTTAAAGATGGCAATGACCTGTTGTAAAATAGCTAGAAGATTTTCTCTTATAGATGTCTTAAGATAGAGCCACAGAAGGTATAACAAATGTTTTAGAATAAATTTAGGAGGACTTGATTAAGTATCTTTAGGGACTTTAGTTTTTCACAAAAGTGGAAATCCTTTTGGTACTCAACATTTCCTAAATTCATTTGACCACAAACTATTTTATTTAATAACACTTATTGACAGCCCTTTGATTATACTTTGGAATGTGTTGTCAGGGAGATGGCAATTCTTCACATAAAAATATCATTTACTATGAGTTAGGGGTGCTAAGCATGTTAGCTCAGTCATGCCACTTCCTACTTGCTCATGAAGGCAAAGGTCTTTTCTGTCTTATCAGTGCTGTATTCCCATTGCTCAGAAATAGTGCTTGCTACAGTGTCTGTTTTTGAGTGACTACCATGCTCTAGCAACTGTGCTAGGAGTTAATACAATAAAGATTAATAAGGAGTATTTTCTACTTAAAAGCTTACAGTATTGTGGAGAGGAGGACAAATATTTAAATAATTACAATATAATGCAATCAATGTTTGAATAAAGTGCTCTGAGGGCACATGTGAAGGAATTATGAATTTTGCTGGGGCAAAAAGAGACATATGATGTTAGAAATGAGCTTTTTAATGATAAAGAGGAATGTGCCATATGGATGAGGAAAGCAGGGCTACTTACCTTGGAGTACAGCTGCACTGAAAAAGAATGAGCCTAAAAACCATCCAACTCCCATGAAAACAATGGTTTCTCATGATATTCTCCTTTCTCCTAACACAGGAGTGCTCCACAAATGAATACATGAATTTTGGTTGAGGCTGTGATTGCCTCGATCATCGCATAGTCTGAATCCCATTAAAACATTTCCAGAGAACATTCCAGATTATAATTCCAGACTACAAATGGAATAATATAGAAAAGGTTCTGTGGATTGAGGCAGTAAGGGGAGGGAGGGTTGAATCAGATTTTATAGAGCTCCCAGGCCTGCTTAAAGTTTTTTCTATCATCTTCAATTATATGAGTTCTAAGATTCTTTCCCCTCACCTTTCTCTCTCAAGGTTGTGATATAATCCTCAAAAAATATATATCATTTTTCTTGCTCTGAGAAAAAGTGGGGCATATTAGATGTCTCTTTTCTTTTTTTGTGATTCTCATTAAGCTAATTTTTCTGAGTAACAAATATGAGCCATGCACTACATGATATCCCTTAAACATATAATTCTTAAAATAGTTTTATGATATATGTCTTAATCCCCAAATTTCATAGATAAGCAAAGGAGGCTGAGGAAATCATATACCAAGCCCAGCCAGTAAATTCAGTATAGCCATACCTTGTTTCATTGCTCTTCAATTTATTGTACTCACATATACTATGTTTTTTTTTTTTTTTTTACAAATTGAAGAGTTGTGGCAACCCTGCATCTAGCAAACCTATCGTGACATATTCCCGACAGCATACGCTCACTTTGTGTCTGTCACATTTTAGTAATTATTGCAACATTTCAAATGTTTTCATTCTCATTATATGTTATGGTTATTTGTCAGCAGTCATCTTTGATGTGACCATGATAACTATTTTGGGTACCACGAACCGCACCCATGTAAGTTGGTAAATGTATTCAATAAATGTTGTGCATTCGGGCTGCTACACCAACTGGTGGTTCCCCCTGTCCTCTCTATCTCTCTGGGCTTCCCCATTCCCTGAGACACAACAATACTGATATTAGGCCAATGAATACCCCTACATGGCTTCTAACGGTTCAAAAGAAAGGAAGAGTCTCATGTCTCTGACTTTAAATCAAAAGGTAGAAATGACTAAGCTTAGTGAGGAAGATATGTTGAAAGCTGAAATAAGCCAAAAGTGAGGTCTCTCCTCCAAATGGGTAGCCAAGTTGGAAACACAAAGAAAAAGGTCTTGAAGGAAATTAAAAGTGCTTCTCCAGCAAACACATGGATGATAAGAAAGCTTATATGGTTTGGCTCTGTGGCCCTACACAAATCTCATCTCGAATTGTAATTCCCATGTGTCAAGGGAGGGACCTGTAATGACTGGATCATGGGGGCAATTTCCGTCATGCTCTTCTCCTGATAGTGAGTGAACTCTCATAAGATCTGATGGTTCTGTAAGTGTTTGGAAGTTCCTCCTTTGTTTCTCTCCCCTCCCTGCTGCCTTGTGAAGAAGATGGCTGCTTCTCCTTTAACCATGATTATAAGTTTCCTGAGGCCTCCCCCAGACGAGCAAACTGTGAGTCAATTAAACCTCTTTCCTTTAATAAACTACCCAGGCTCCGGTAGTATCTTTATAGCAGTGTGAAAACAGACTAATACAAAGGCAAAATAGCCTTACTGCTGATATAGGAACAAGTTTTAGTGGCCTGGATAGATCACACCAGCCACAACATTTCCTTAAGCCAAAGCCTAATCCAGAGCAAAGCCCTATCTCTTCAATTCCATGAAGGCCAGAAGAGTTTGAAGCAAGAAGAGGTTGTTTCATGAGGCTTAAAGAAGAAGCCATCTCCATACCATAAAAGGGCAAGATGAAGTAGCAGGTACTGATGTAGAAGCTGCAGCAAGTTATACAGATGATCTAGGTAATATCATTGATGAAGGTAGCTACACTAAGCAACAGATTTTCAATGCAGATGAAACAGCCTTATATAGGAAGAAAATGCCATCTAAGGCTTTCATTGCTAGAGAAAAGTCAAGGTTTGGCTTTAAAGCCTCAAAGCCATGCTAACTCTTTTATTAGGGGCTAATGCAGCTGTTGACTTGAAGTTGAAGCCAAAGCTCATTGACCATTCCAAAATTCTAAGGCCCTTAAATGTTACGTTAAATGGAGTCTGCCTGTGCTCTAGAAATGGAACAATCAAGCCTAGTGACAGCATATTTGTTTATAGCATAGTTTCCTGAATGTTTTAAGCCCACTATTGAGACTTACTACTCAGAAAAAAAGATTTTCAAATATTACTGCCCATTGACAAGGCACTTGCTCACTGAAGGGCTTTGACTGGAGATGTACAAGGAGATGAATATTGTTTTCATGCCTGCTAACACAACATTCGTTCTATAGCCCATGCATCAAGGAGTCATTTCAACTTTCAATTTGTTATTTAAGAAACACATGTTGTAATGGTACAGCTGCCATAGACAGTGATTTCTCTGATGTATCTGGGGAAAAATAAATCAAAAACCTTCTGGAAAGGATTCACCATTTTCAATGCCAGTAAGAACATCTGTGATCCATGGAAGGATATCAAAATAGCAACATTAACAAGAGTTTGGAAGACGTTGATATCAGCCTTCATGGATGACTTTGAGAGGTTAAAGATTTCAGTGGAGGAAGTCACTGCAGATATGGCAGAAATAGCAAGCGAACTGGAATTAGAAGTGAAGCTTGAAGATGTGACTGAATTGTTACAATCTCATAATAAAACTTTAAAGGACGAGGAGTTGCTTCTTATGAACAAAGACAGTGGTTTCTTGAGACGGGATTTCCTCCTGAAGATGCTGTGAACATTGTTGAAATGAAAACAAAGCATTCAGAATATTCCATAAACTTAGTTGATAAAGCAGCAGCAGGGTTTGAGAGGAATGACTCCAATTTTGAAAGAAGTTCTATGGGAAGGTATCAAAGAGCATCACATACTGCTGGGAAATCTTTTGTGAAGGGAAGTCAACTGATGTGGCCAACTTCATTGTTTTCTTGTTTTAAGAAATCGGTACAGCCACCCCAACCTTTAGCAGCTATCAGCATCAAAGTAAGACCCTTCATCAGCAAAAAGATTATAACTTGCTGAAGTCTCATATGATCATTAACATTTTAGCAATAAAATATGTTTAAATTAAGGTATGTTCATTTCTTGGACATAATGCTATTGCATACTTAACAGATTTCTGTATAGTGTAAACTGGGAAACCAAAAAATTCATGTGACTTGCTTTACTGTGCTATTCACTGTATTGTAGTGGTCTGGAACTGAACCCACAATATATCTGACGTATGTGTGTATTCAATAAAAATATACCTATTTAATGACTATTCCATAACCGGAACTCTTTCTAGGAGCTGGAGATACAGCACTGAACAAGACCGAGAAAAGGTCTCTGCCCTCATGAAGTTTACATTCTCCTGTAGTTAATCAGAGTATGTGAACTAAATTCTTTTGGATAATGGTAAGTATTATGAAGAAAATAAATCTTAGTCATGAGATGGAGATGGACTAGAAATATTACATACAGTATGGTTGGGGGAAAGCCTCTTTGAGAAGTTGACATACGAGCTGACAGCTCAGTGATGAAAAGGATCCAGCCACCCAAAGATGAAGGTAAAAGCACTGACAGCAGAGAGAGTCAGCAGGGAAGGCATTAAGTTGGATATAAGTCTGGTGTGTTTAAGTAGCAGAAACAATGTTAGTATGGCTTAAGCCTAGGGAATAAGGGGATCAAATGTGTGCTGAAAGTTAGGCAGGGGCAAATTCATTTGGGGCCTTGAAGAAGTCTTTGAAGGTTTTAAGAAAGGGGTAGTAATAAGATTAAATTTATACTTTATCTTACTTTGGCTTCGGTGTGAGGAAAAAATGGTAATGTTAAAGTAGAAGTTGAAAGACAGGTTACCAAGATAAGTGCAGAAGTCCAAGATGAAGACAATGGTAGAGCATAGCACTGAAAATGAAGAGATGAGGTCAGAAACGGAAGATCTTTCATAAATAGAGCCAAAAGGAGGATCTGATATAATACAGCGGCACAGGAAAGGTTGTTGGAGTGGCAGAGGACAGAAATGAATGAAAAATTACTCCTAGTTGGAGTCTACTTGGGGGAGTAAACTCCTCATAAATTGAATCTCCTACAGATAGCAACTATAAAATCTGAACAAAATAGAAGTAACAACAATGTGAGTATTCCAGGGAGTAAACAGAAATAGTCATTTGGAGGTGAGTACAGTTTGAAGCAATTGGTGAGTTACCCATTTCTGAGCAGTTGGAATGAGTACAGCTGCAGTCCCTAGCAACGGTGCAGGGTGATAAGCTGTACATGAATCCATACAGTTGCAAGGTTTCTATGTTTTACATAAAGTGGTACACTAACAACTCTATGTAGACTGAAATTTAAGGATGTATAAAATAAACTCTAGATAACCACTAAAAATATGCTGCAAAAATACACAGCAAAAATCTAATATATAAATTAAAATGAAATTCTAAAAGACATTAAAATAATTCAAAAAAGAATGAAAGGGAGAATAGAGAACAAACAAACCATAAATAAACAGAGTAGACACACGAATCACATTTTAAAAATTTAGAGCTAAATCCAATCACATCAGTAATTATAATTAACACTAATAAACTAAACATTCTAATTAGAAGGCAGAGATCAAAACAGATTAAAAAGCAATACGCCACTAGGTACAGTGTGGCATGCACTTGATAACGCCAGCTACTTGGGAGGCTGAGGCAGCATGTTTGTCTGAGACAGGAGGTTTGTCTGAGCCCAGGAGTTTGAGGCCAGCCTGGGCAAGACCCTGTCTCAAAAACAAACAAACAAAAAAAAAAAAAAGCAATACTCAACTATATGCTGTGTGTTCACAAAATGCACTAAAAATATAGACACAGATGAGTTTAAACTAAATGAATAGAAAAAGCATATAAATAATAAGCATAAGACGCCAGAGTAGCTATATATATTATTATCAGCCAAAGTTTGCTTTAAAACAAGTACTATTACCAGAAATAAGAAGGATATTTAATAATGAGAAAGAGTTCAACTATTGAAGAGACATAATATTCAAAAATGTGTAGTCAATAACAGAGCCTGAAATATATGAAGCAAAATTGACAGAATCATAGGAATAAATAATCTCAAAATCATATTAGAAGATTTTAACATCTCTCAATAAGTACAATGAGTAGACAAACTTATTAGTAAAGACACAGATAGTCTGAAACATATCAACCATGTTGACCTAATTTAAATTTATAGAACACTATGCTCAATGAGTGAAAAATGTACATTATTTTCCAGTGAACATGGTATGTGTATTAGTCTGTTTTTGCACTACTATAAATACATACCTGAGACTGGGTAATTTATGAAGAAAGAGGTTTAAGTGGCTCACAGTTCTGCAAGCTATATAGGAAATATAGCATCTTCTGCTTCTGGGGAGGCCTCAGGAAACTTAAAATCATGGGAGGAGGTGAAGGGGAAGCAGGCATGTCTTACATAACTGGAGCAGAAGGAAGAGAGAGAGGAGGGGGAGGTGCGATACACTTTCAAACAACCAGATCTCATGAGAACTCTATCAGAGGAATAGCACCAAAGGGGGAAATCCACCACCATGATCCAATCACGTCCCACCAGGCCCAACCTTCAACACTGGGGATTATAATTCAACATTAGATTTGGGCAGGAACACAGATCCAAACCATATCAGTATGTTTGACAAAATATGCTACATGTGCTGTCCAATAAAACAATCTTCAAATTTAAAATAATTGAAATTATATGGAATATGTTCTCTGACTACAATGAAGTATAAATCAATAACAAGGTCTCTATGAATACTCCAACTATCAGAAAATTAAACAACATACTTCTAAATAATGTGGTTACAAAAGAAATTAAAAAGTAGAAAGCATCTGAAACTCAATGATAATGGAAGTAAAACAGATGAAAATTGTGAGATGCAGTTAAGGCAGTGTGGAGAAGGAAACGTAGCTTTAGATATTTATATATTTTAATAAGTAGAAAGATCTAAAACCAATGACCTAAGCTGGTACCTAAAAAATTGAGAAAAAAGGAACAAAGTAAACCTATTGTAAGTAGAAACAAAAATAATAAGGATAACAGAAGAAATCACAAAGAATTATCTAGTTGAGAATTTGCTAATTTAGCTGGTTCCATGCCTAGCATAGTTTTGGAAATCTCCCAGGAAGTGAGTTCATGTTCTGTGTTTGTATATATGCATATGTTACGTGGAGGAGATACCCGGATCTAGAATGAATGAAATGTCTCATTTTTTTCCAGTGAGTTTGCTCATGTAGCAAGAAAAATACATTTATATTAATTCTTTGAATTTGTTGGTAAAGCAAAGTTGAACCACTTTTTATTTGATTTGGAAAATCTTTACAACTTAAAAAATATTTTTAAACATTACAGCTTTACTGTAATATTTAAGTTTCATCAATGATCACATATATACTTGAAGCTCTACTCTAATACCAAAAAGAAGAGAGGAAAACGCAGGAGGGGGAAGTAAGGGAGGGAAGGAGAGAAGAAAGGGGATAATTACACTTTCCCTTGTGTTTTGCAAAGACAATCCTTTCCTTCTAGGTAAAGAAATACATACATGTCTGTTTTCAGAAGGAAGCCTTTCAGATCTGTACAGTGTTCAGCTGAAGGGTGTGGTGCAGATAGACCAATCCATCAATGATTGGGAGCAAGAGAGAAAATAATAAGCTAAGACATTTTCCGGATTCAATTAATCCCATATTTGCCTACAAAAAGAGGTACAGATAAGCTAAATAAAGTCTCCGCTTTTCTGGAAGGGAAGGATATGCTGTTTACCCCCATTTAGTACATCTGTGTCTATACGATGATATAGTTCAAACAGGAAGGTGAGCCTTAGTCATCTTGGTATGCTGCATATTATAAAAGAATACCTAGAATGGGCTGTTGGTCTCTAGGATAAAACTCCTGGCAGCAAAAGTAGTAGCTGCACTGTTTAACACATAGCCTTAGGGAAAACAAGCCAATTAGAGAATAACTTCTCTGATTAGGTGTGTAACTTGAGCCTGGGTTTGCTCTGTCTAACCAAATACAAATCTAAATGGAAGGGAGACAACATTCAAAGATATACAATGTATTTCATACTTCCTTGTTTTAACTCGGAAAAACATAAACTAAAATTGTTTTAGTTTTAGCTACTTCCATAGTTGCAAATTTGGATATCACTGGTAACATTTACATACAGATATTTCAAATAGAAAAAAGAATGTTTTAGAGGTACCTGAATTTTCCATAAATGTTTAAAACTGAAAAAACAAAAAGGGACTCTAAATGTAAACAAATAACTCAATAAAATAATCAGAAAATTTTCTGAAATAAAATTCCACTTTAGGGTAACTGGACAAATTATATTGATTAAATACAATTTAAAACCAGTCAGTCACATGGGTAGGACCAGTCTAGTGCAGCTGTAAAAAAGCAGCTTCTCAGAAAGAATGTAGATCATAATTACTGACTAGGACTCCAAAAATGCTAGCTTGGATAGCCAACCAATATAACTATAACAGGAACTAATTCCCAATGGAATGTTCAGCTGTGACCTGGGAGGTCATTAATAACCACAATGTGTCCTATTTGGACCTCCCTTTTGAATACTGCTAACTCAACTGAGTTTTTAACTTCTGTACCTCAAAACATCTTTGGTCTAGGTATAATCATCATTCTTAATTTGAAATTACCTAGGGCAAAAAGTCCCACTTATTCAAAGACTTGACTTCAATTTTTCCTTTCTGATCACTCCAGGTTTCACAGCAGCTTTGATCTGACATTTGTACTATCAGCACGGTTCTAGGTACAATCCTTGGGATTGAGTGTTTTGCAAACCATAATTTTTCTCACATTAGAAGATTAGTATGTTGGAGCTACTTTGTATTATTTTATATCATTCCTAGTAGCATTTAGATTACTACTCCATAATCAAATAAATTAGTATCTCTGCAAAGAAATGTATAAATATTGATTCTAAGTGGGATAAAGGCAACATAAAACCCCACATATTGGCTTAAGTCAGATTTTGCCACCAAATGTTTCCTATAGATATATTATAAAATTTACATATTTCAGAGCTTTTAAAGGGATTGGTGATCTGTAACAATTCATTAAGTTCTTATCCCTTTTTGGTTCAACTGCTTGAATAAATGCCGTATTTCCCTATTTTATTTTTCAATAATATTATTCAGTTACCTTATTACAGTTCTAGCAAGTAAATATAAACCTTTTCTTTTGCTTTCATTTTCATAAACGATTAAATCATAATCTTATCAGTCTCCCTGAATTCTTCTAAAATTAGTAAAAATACTGCATACAAAATACAAATATAGTATTTGTAAAAAAGTTTAATTTTATTCATTTATAATATAAAATCTAAGATAAACAGTGTGCTTGTGATACCTTCTACCAAGCAGACTGCTACTGTTCTTAACGTCTTACACGAATTGTAGCTCCGCTACTGACCAAACTCAAATTTGAAAGTAGCATTATATGTGCGGTATTGCTTACGACTGAGATAGAAACAAAACTAAATTCAGTTGTATAGAAGACTAATTAGCAAAATTAACATATATAATTATATCTCAAGAAAATTTAGTAAGAAATAACTTCCTGACGATTTGGTTTGACAATCAATGCCAGAGACAATTTTCAATTAATCTATGTAAATTTCCTTATTTCACTTGTTTAGATATTTTAAGCATAGTGTTGATAAGAATCAATGAGTGAACGGAAATTACCTTTCTGAATTTCTTTTATGTTCCATGTTTCCAATATTCTTATTTATTTATATACACCTACTTCATGCATCTACAATTATTATTTACCTACAAACACCCATGTAAATATTAACAAACATGTATAATATTCTTTTAAGCGAAACTTAAGTATGGAACTAGCAAAGCAAGGTAAACTTGTAGAATGTACAACAAATTTGTAAATTTTTCACCTTCCTCATTATTCAGTCTTTCTGAATTACCTCTCTTTCAGACAACTTCCTTTGTATCTATAATAACAATCGCATAACTACAATTTCAAATTCTTCTAAACGTACAACATGAAACTCAAGTAATAAAGAAAAGAAGACTTGGTATACCTTAAAGTGAGCTACTATCTCTAGAAACCTTTAAGCTATATGTGAAGTCTTTGTTTGTTTTTGAGACCAAGTCTTGCTATGTTACCCAGGCTGGAGTGCAATGGCACGATCTCGGCTCACATTGCAACCTCTGCCTCCTGGGTTCAAGTGATTCTCCTGCCTCAGCATCCCGAGTAGCTGGGATCACAGGTGTGTGCCATCATGCCCGGCGATTTTTTCTATTTTTAGTAGAGACTGGGTTTCACCATGTTGGCCAGGCTGGTTATGAACTTTTGACCTCAACTGATCCATCCGCCTTGGCCTCCCAAAGTGCTGGGATTACAGGTGTGAGCCACCGTGCCTGGACTGTAAAGCCTGCTTACGGCATAGGACAAGTGATTTAAGAATGTTTAGGTAAGTATGAAGGAATAAAACCATTACTCCTATTCAATCAGGCATTTTTGTGCAGCAGCAATATTAAGAAAATAACAATATGTACATTATTAACATAAAATATCAAAAAAATGGAGATAATACCATTTCAAATTCTTCAAAGAAATATAAAACCTAGGATTTAAAAGGTGGTGCTTCCTTTACTACTTTGATAAAAACAAAATTTTCCAAAAAGTATTCTTAAAGACCTATTATGCTTAAGATACCTATTAGTGCAAGGTACTTGCTAGCAGATTTTTGTTTTTGGAAAGTGCATAATCTCTAAAATAGCATTATTTTTAGCATTATTTAAGTTTCCCCATTCCAGTCCCTCACTTCACAAGAATCGGTTTCGATGCACTTGAGCCTTCTATCTAGCCCTGACACTTCTGACAGATAACATTTAGTGCCTTTTCTCTGCAGGCATCCATTCTCTAATTGTTTACTCAAGTATTTTAGCAAATATTGCAATTCTACTAGTTTCCAATTTGAGAAAGAACAGGAATATCTACTTTACTGAACTTCAGTTCTTTAAAAATTTTGTCCTTGTATTTTCTTGCGTCTGGCTGCAAATGGATTAAAGTCTCCAAAGAAAAAGAAACTGTTAAGGCCCTTATTTTTGCCTTTGAGGAATTAGAAAGAATCCAAATATATCTACCCCAAGTGTCAACTGCATTAATTTGTATAGAAAAAATATTAGCACAGAATAGGTCTTAAGTCTGCCACTTCCTGAGTATTTATTACATTGGGATATTTTTACTGCACCTAGAAAATAAGTACGCATGAATGAGAAGTGATGAATGGACTCATCTAACACGCCAGTAAGTTTCAAAAATTAAAATATAAATATTCAAAATAATCTTAGAACAAATATTGTACAAATATATGTTCTAAAACAAAGACTATATATCAGAGAGTACTGAGTGCTATTTATTTGTGTACACACACACACATACATAGCCTGCAAAAGACATAAACCATAGAAATGATGAGAGGACATGTTACGTACTAGAAAAAACTGTAATCTTAGCCAGAAAAACTACTAAAGTGAGGGAACTAAGACAGAGTAATAAAATTAGTATGCTCAGTTAGCAGTTGAACCATTTACAAAAAGGACCACTTTATTTGTGCTCTTTTCTCTTCCTGACTCCAATAAACTGCCATTATATTCCTTTTAAATGGTTCTATTACAAGGATTCTATCACAGCAGCCTAATCTCTTGATAATTATAATAAATGCTTGCAATCAAAGTAGGAATCATTTAAAACAGGAAGGAGAAAAGCTGTTTTCCATCAAACTCACAGTAGTCCTGTGACCTCTGAAGCATTCAGCTATAATACAGCATTGTATCTAATCTTGTTAAAAAAAATTAGAAAATCCTAGATCAATGATCATTTGAATTGAGGTATTTTAGCATTTTTTTGTTTCAAAATTTTAACTTTTGTTAATAGTAAGAAATAGAGAGACATCTTTGCTTAGAATACAAATTTCTATAATTTAAATAATAAAAGATTTGATTAGAGATGTAATATTTCCTTAGGGGGCAAAAAGCAATAGTTATCTTAGGAAACTGTATAATGATTACCTATTCACAATGCTTATGGGTTTAAGGAAGTATTATTTTCCTAGAAGACAGCACAACTCAACAAAGAAGCTGGGACTGAATTTACCTGAATAAACAATACTTTCCAGAGATCATATAAGTAACAAAGGCTGATAAAATTACGGGAAATGACTATGAATGATCAGAATGGCTTTCATCTGCATTTTGTTAGACCAAGAATTGATTTCACTTTTCAGCTGTGAACAGCAAGAGCCCAGCTGTGGTCAGAGTGGGAGCAAACTGTGAACCAGGTTTATATTCAGGAAGGAATTGTTTACCAAAAGAAAAAAAAAAACACACAAAAAGAAACACCAGACGTTTCAATAAGTCTTAGCAAAAAAAACCCTACTCTTTCTAAACATTTAGAGAAATATATGTAGGGGTTTCCACAAACTGTCAAAAGTGGAGGCTCTAATTTATGACAAAATGAAACCTTTGTGTTCAGTTGTGGGAATAAATAGAATTATGAGAAGAAAATAAACAAAGAGAAAGAAAATATAAAATATAATGCCTTGAAGGCAGAAACAACTACATTTTACTTGGTATTCCCAGATGTGCTAAGAGGAAATTTATGACAGCACACTGAAAAGCAAGATTCCCTTTGTGAAACCTTTCACATTTATTTAACTAAGCACAATCACTGAAAATGACCTTTCTCCAAACCCTTCACAGCAGTCTTAAAATGATCTAAAATGACTGCCAGATATTCTTTAAATAACATTACTTAACTAAAAGTCATTACCCAGGGGAAATATTAAAGTGCTGGCAAGTAAATACAGATCTATTTTCAGCAAAATATAACATAGGCTTAATAAAAAATTGATAACATATTAAATATCTTTGTCAAAAAAGCTAACAAACAATATAAATTATCTTAGTTTTTTAGAATTGGTGGGGAATATATGGTTTCCACATTCTAGGCATCTTATTTGCCTCTTAATGCAGAGAACTGTCACAAAATCTAAAAAATAATAATGTTGTTTAATAGTAAAAATTGTATGAAAAAGTGTTATACACAGAAGGCTTTCCAAGACATGTTTTAACTAAGTAAACTAAATTTCTGTTTTTGCCAAATGTAATAAATTTCTTTATATAATTATTCCACCTATTGTCAAAATGAATACGTAAGATTTGGTCATCTTTATTTTCTCTTTTTATTTATATTCAATGTTAAGATCAAAGGTTACCTAGTAGGTTGAGAATAGACAGAGGGGGAAAAGCATAGGTCAGGAATAATTGATAGTTAATTTAAAAGATGTATACTTGTGGATTCAGAAATTTTAAAAAATTCTGTCATTTCATAACGTATTTCTGTTTCAGTTAGCAAAAACTGGACATACTCTGGGGGAAAGATTTTCCTCTATTAAGAGGATGATTAGTTCAGTAAATCATGGCTTTCAGATAAAGATGATTACTATATCTCCTTGCAGGGAAAAGGAGAAGGGGATAGGAGGTTCATTTCACCACAAAGTAATTATGCTGAGCCAGAGAGTTACCATTTATCATGGCTGAAAGATGACACTCACTGTTAGCCAAGGGAAACTGCTACTCAAAGCTCCCATCTAGATCAATACACCATGCATTTTTTTTTTCCCAGCACAAAGTAATTATACAACAGGAACTTCGCAATCAATACCTTTTCAGGCTAACTTAAAGTCGGGTATGTAGGCATGAATGTATGGTACTGTCAGCTGTCACTGAAGTCTACCCCATTAAATCCAAATTAAGCCTGTTTTCTTGTGCTGTTAATCAGATCTTTTCTAGTGTTATTTTAAAACCTCAATACTGGTTCCTGATAAATAAGAAAGTGTTGTCAGTTTTTTGTTTTCGTTTTTGGTAATAATGCATATCAAGTTACTACTGACCATATAACAACATAGAAGAGTTGCCATTAATTAATCCATTAGTAATTTTCAAGGAAATAAAAAGAAAAGGAAAAAAATCAATTCACAATAAAAAAAACAATCAATGTCCCTACTCAACGAAAACTAAAATACTTCTGGAAGCATGTGTCTTAACCTTCCAGTTGAGGCTCTGACCTTCTTTGAATTTCCAAGACCCATAAACAGCACATCTAAAATTTTGTAATGTGAAATTGAATTTTTTTTTTCAAGATAAACAACCTTTTTTAGTTAGGGAGGTAGAATATATATGATTCTACACACGTGCATTTTATATACAGGGATAAAAATAGTTGCTACAATCATTTAAAAATCTATCCAAATGTCAATTTGACAACTGCTTTCTATAAGATAGAGCTTAGTCTTACAAACCAATCTAATATATCAGAAAAGGTTAAAGGGCATGAAAAAAATCACTACTTCAGTGAAAAAAATTTTGACATCCAATTTTCAAGCTGATTTATCAGTGGAAAGCTAAAATTGATAGTTTGCCATTACTGGGGGAGCAGCCTGTCTAAGAAAGCTGTTACAAAACCTCTCGTTTTGATTTAGCCACATTAATCAATACAAACCTATACTGTTTCAATTTTTAAAACATTGATCTTCTGCTATAAGCTTAGGGCAGCCACATTTATCAACAATCATAAAAAACTCAATACTTTTTAAACACAGGTTTACAAAATAAAATGATCAAATAAAATTCAGGTTTGTTTGCCTTGATGGTTAATCACACTTACAAACTAACTGTTTAATCTAGTTAACCAAAACATTGAATTAAAAAAATACTTTAGGAAATAACTACTACTTTTTACTTTGCCTATTCTCCATTTTTAACTAGGTCAACATTATCTTAAAGGATTACATAATCCTATAGTTATTTTACGATGAGTTATTCTAAATATTTAGAATTAAAAAGAAAAATTTTAGAAAAAATGAATAATTATAAAACACAAAAAACCCCCCCCCCGGGCCACCCCGGGGAGGGAGGGAACCATAAAAAAAAAAAAAGCCGGGGGAAGGATTCCCGGATAAGGAGGAGAAAATGGGGGGGGGGGGGAACACCTTCTTGGATCCCAACAAGAGAAAGAAAGAAGAGAAAGAAAAAAAAAAGCTTGCCCAGGCCAACCGGAATGGGAAGGGGGGAAGAAAGAAGAACACACCAAGAAAAAGGGGAGCGAGGGGGGCTACTGGCGCCGCAGGGAGGACCCAAAACAAAAAGGAAAATAGAAAAGGAGAGGAAGAGAAAGGGAGTACAGGGGGCTGGGAGGAGGCGGGCCAAAAACAGGGAAACGATTATATATTTTATTTTTAACATATTTATGTTATCTATTTATAAACATTATAGGTTTTCTGTTATATATTTAGAAAATATTTATTTTAATTAAAACCTGGCATGTTGATGTAATTACATGAAATACCATTATATTTACTGTGAATTTCTGTAGAAAATTGTATTAAACATTACAAGAAAATGGATGGGATGGGGAAACAATGTAAATCAGTAATGGTAAATGTTATTCATTAAGCTCCACCTTCCACACCTGAATGGCACTGTGGTACGCCTTATATAAAGCCTATCCCTGTCTGGTCAGTATGAAATAGTGAACAGCAATGAGAAATTTTATTGCGTTAGGCACATACCAAAGACAAAACATTTCCAGTTAACATGTTTTATTTTTATTTTTCTATTATTATTTTTAGAGACAAGATCTTTCCTTGTCACCTAGGCTGGAGTGCAGTGATGTGATAATGGCTCACTGCAGCCTCATATTCCTGGGCCCATGCAATTCTCCTGCCTCAGCCTCCCAAGTAGCTGGTACTATAGGTACACATGACCGTACCTGACTAATTTTCATTTTTACTTTTTGTAAAGACAAGGGCCTTGCTATGTTTTCCAGGCTGGTCTAAAACTCTGGTCTCCTGTGTTTCTCCACCATGGACTTCCAAAGCTTTGGAATTACAGGCATGTGCCACCATTCCTGGCCCAACTAACATTTTAAATACAATAAAATACTAATTTCTTAATGTTGTAAACTGAGAAATGCATGATTTGTATTCTTTAACCAGGTAGAAGCAAAATGTTTAAAAAGAAGAAAGGAAGGCAAAAAAACTAATTATAAAAAACTAATTTTAAAACAAAAATTTTTAAATGTTTACCTCATAGAATAATCAAAAAGAAATACTCCACATGTAGTACATACATAAACTCAAGCCAATCTTAATTTACTAAAGTCTAAAAAAGCTGAACTATTTTAGAACTTACCAAAAATTTTAACATAGCAGAAACTCAAAAAGATTTACCTGAAGAACAAAAATATCGCCAGTAGAAGGAAAAAATGTAATACAATAAATGCAGTGTTTAAACACAAGACATCTGAGCCAACAGTGGCAGGAGTACACTTTCGAAAGAGAAAGGTAACATGAAAAAGTAGATAATATTTTCATACTGAATTCTGTTTGGTGATCCTCAGCTGAATTCATAATTAACAATGGGAATAGTGCAATATCATATTTTTAATCTCTCCAGAAAAAGTAGTCAATTTGCAAGATAAAGATGATTAAAAATAAGTAATTAAAAAACAGGCCAGGTTCGGTGGTTCATGCCTGTAATCCCAACACTTTGGGAGGCCGAGGTGGGTGGATCGCCTGAGGTCAGGAGTTCAAGACCAGCCTGATCAACATGGTGAAACCTCATCTCTACAAAAATATAAAAATTACCCAGGCATGATGGCAGGTGCCTGTTATTCCAGCTAGTAGGTAGGCTGAGGCACAAGACTCGCTTGAACCTGGGAGGCAGAGGTTGCAGTGAACCAAGATTGTGCCACTGCACTCCAGCCTGGGTGACAAAGCAAGACTCTGTCTCAAAAAAAAAAAAAAATACTATTCAAGTTTCTAGATGCTGATGGGATGCATTTTAAAAACAGCTATCGTAGAAAAGCCTAAGTAAGACAGTTTTGACAAGAGAAGGCTGTAATCTGCTGAGGAAATGATCACTCCTCTGATTACACATAAAGTACTTTTGGAGATATATTACTCTCACATACTTCAAGGGTACTACTTAATGTCTCAAAGATGTAATTTACTGGTATCCATTTAGGTATAAAAGTTTAGGATAAGTAAATACTCTTTAGGACATTACGACTGATTTAGTAACAAAACACTAATATAATATTAGCATCTGAAAATTAATATTCATCTTGTTCATGTTTTTCTCCCAGTTTTCTAACCTTTTCTTTGGTGTCTTAGTGACTTCTGCATGCTAACTCACTCGGTATGGGTGTGACTGGGCCTTGGTATTAGAATCTCTTTCCTTATCACTTTTTCTTTTAATAAGTTCTAGCAATCACTTGGGCCTCTATACTGGATTCACCTTTCCAGATTAACTCTCTTTGGCCAGCCAGTCATATGCCAATACCCATCAACTTGGCATTTTCATCACTATCCCAAACACAGAGAAACCACACATTTACCTCACACATAAAAATATGTTTAAACATACTCACACACACAAATTTGTATTTTTTCCTGAAATTCTTTTGTCTTTAAAAATACTGAAAAATTTTACCAACATTATTCCTGTCATCGAGGTCAAATTTCATGAGTAATGTTAATTATTGTTCATTTTTCTAACTTTTATATTACATACTATATCCTTCCATGTCTTTCACAGCAGTACAGCTATGTACAATAGATCCTGTATACTGACTCTTGTCTCTAGGCTAGGAAGATGCCTGCACAAGGATCAGTCACATCGCTTGGCTATGCCCTGACCCTTTCACCCACAATGGTCTCTCATTGCCTTTCTTCTCAGTCAATCTAAAAGTTGGCTTTTAGATTATGCAAAGCCCTATAGCTCTCTGAATTAGACTGAACTATATTACATGAACCACCCCTATTCCACCCCTTAACTCTCCCCCTTAAATAATGCTATTGATAGTTAATATACTGATTAGGCATATCTTGGTCCTGGCTGATATTATTTTATTTTCTGACTTTAGATAATATACATCCTTCTATTCCCAACTCTGATTGCTCTAAAAATTCTACCAAGTCTCATAACCTCCCTCAGTTTGAGGTCACCTAATTTACCCAATTCAGGGTCTTTCTAGATGGGAGTTTTGATGATTTACCTCCTCTAATGCCTATGTCTAAATTTCTCTTCCATGAATTCTCTCACAATTCAAATTTCCTCAAATCTATAAGGTACTGGTATATATAATCAGCATATAGTGAGATGTGTATCTGACCAGTATTAATGTATTTAAGGACAGAGGAAAAAGCAATGGTATTACCAATTAGTGCCTGCTGGTCTACAGGTTATGTAAAGGTAGGTGGTATGAGGGAATTATGTCCTGAAATGGCACTGTTTACACCAGAATGATTCCTCCTCATTTGTTTGTAGCAAAAGTTTGAATTTGAAATACAGCCCATAAAACTCTAAACTAGGGGCTTAAGATGAACTAAAGATCCCCATGTTACCAAAGTTAACCATTTTTACTTTTAGTTCAAATTAGCTTATGAATTTTTTTATCATGTTACAAAAACATAGGCATTTTTACTATTACAGTGAATAATATAAACTTTTTAGAAAATGTAAACCTATTAAAAAGTTGCGATTTTACAAATAAGTGAAGGAGAAAAGAGATTAATGCCTTATAGACAGGCTTAAGTAGAAATGATAATAACAATTCACTCACTTTTTTCATTAATTAATTCATTTTACAATTATTTGCTGATAATTGTTATATGCAATTAATATTTTCTAAAAGAGAGCATTTACTAACCTAAATGCATTATACTCCCCCAAACAACAAAACTGTTAATTAATTTCTCATCTCTTTGGTTGGTGTTTTTTACCTTCCTTCCAACTACAAAGGGTAGCCCTCTCATGCTTAAGTATATGTTAAATAAAATAGAATTATATTATGTGTTCTGAATATTAAGGTCACCAAAAAGGAAATAATAAAGGTATTTTTATCATATCAAATGAAATCTGTGGCTATTTGCCTCTTGTTTAAGCAAGTGCTCGCCTAAAAGTATAAAGACATCTTGAAGAGATTGTATGTATGGGATTCTGCTATCACGACTACCATAGAAAACCCTTGTTATCATGTCATCAGGCTTTCAGTACTAAATGATAAATAGCCTGGCTAGTGCCCTATATAAGATGTTTCCCCTCACATTCATCACCCAAAGGTACTATATTGCTTATTTCCTTTTCTCCAGTGCCCTGTGACCTCATTTTAACATTTAGTATCATATGACATGAATGCCTATTATATCTGTCATGGCCAGAGAATAACTGCTGTTTTCCATTCTTCATCAGTTTAGTTTTACAGCTGAGAAATATAATTATATATAGAAGAATATAATTAAAAATGGACAATGAACAAATTATTTTTATGAGTATAAAGCAATACCAGTATAATAATTAGTCACATAAACTGGTTTGGTGAGGGTTAAGAATTTCATTAAGGATTAAGGCAATTACATTCTTTTTATTATGAACTCCCAGTTCTGATTTAGTATTACCAAAGGCAGGTCACGACCTCTCAAGATATATTTCCTTACCTATAAAATTGAGTTGCTTACAGAACCAGGTCTAATCTTTAGCTGGGTGTTCAAAGATCCTCCTTGATTGAATTTGAACTCTACTTTGCAGTCTTATCTTCAACTACTATCCCTCTCATACTTTATTTTAGATAATGTAATGTTTCTCAAAGAAACCTGGATGTTTCATCCTGTGTTACTCCTTGGGAGACAGAAGTCTGAATATTCATCCATGTCTTTATAAAGCATACAGGTTACTTAATGCCTCACTCAAATATTACTAAATATTGCTTTGTATTAATATTATAATTACCTAATAATTGGTATGATCTCACAAATGAGATAATAGCTCACTGAGGCTGGGACTGATTCTTATATATCTTTCCATTTTACAAAGTGTGAAGCATAGTAATCTGCTGTGTCATATTACAGAATAGTTGTTTAATGGCACTAATTTGGATGAAAGAAAATATATATTCCCCCAAATAACACATTAATTGAATTACCAGTTAGCTAACAAAAACTACTGCCTAGGTACCAAAAACATTGCCAGAGGGTAGGTACTTAAACTCTCCAGAAGTTTATAGGCTGAAAAGTCATTATCTATTTTAATAATTAACCTTTAATAGCTTAATATTATAACCACACTCATTTCAATCACTACATTCATAGAAAAAAAAGAAAAATCATATGAGAATTACGATAGATAAAAAGCATATGACAACATTCTATATCAATTTAGGACAAAAACTTTTAACAAATAGAACAAGCAAGAAAATTTCATTAATTTGGTAAGGAATATCAATAAAAAAGCAAAACAAAACAAACCATCCACAGCTAATATCACAATTGTGGCAAAATATTTTCCCTGTCATTAGGTACAAAACAAGGATTCTCATTACCTCACCCCAGTGTACAGCAGATTGTAGTCGTTACAGTAAAGTAGAAAAACAAATCAAAGCTATGGAAACTGAGAAAGAAAACTGACAGCATTTGCAAATGATTGTGCTCATAATCTAATAAATAAAATAAAATACACAAACTATTATAATTAGTAAGCAAATATGGCAAGGTTATTAGATAAAAGTCTATGCAGGAAAACCAATTATCAGTCTCAAGATCATAGTTAAATTTTAAAAATAATATCATTTACAGAAGCTTTAAAAAACATTACAAGAGATCGAGACCATCCTGGTCAACATGGTGAAACCTCGTCTCTACTAAAAATACAAAAATTAGCTGGGCATGGTGGCTCATGCCTGTAGTCCCAGCTACTTGGGAGGCTGAGGCAGGAGAATTGCTTGAACCCAGGAGGCGGAGGTTGTGGTGAGCCAAGATCGTGCCATTGCACTCCGGCCTGGGTAATAAGAGCAAAACTCTGTCTCAAAAAAAAAAAAAAAAATTAAACACCTAAAAATATATCTTATGAAATATCTGTAACACTTCCACACTGAAAACTACAAATTATTAACAAGAGAAATCAAAGATGGCCTATACAGAAAGGCATATATCAATAAATAATGCTATTTGCATATCAAAAGTACAAAGATATCACTTCCCTCTAACTTGTTCTCTACCTTCAATGCAATCCCAATCAAAATCCTAACACTTACGATTTTCAGAAATTGGCACACTGATTCAAAAAATTAACATAGAAATGCAATTGCCAAGTCAATTTGTGAGAACCACAAAGCTAAAGGGCTTTACACTACCAGGTATAAAGATCTATTTATAGAGCTATAGTAATTAAGACAGTGTGAGATTGGTCTAAAAATAGACAAACTGACCAAAAGAACTGAAGAGAGAGTCCAGAAACAAATACCTAAGTATAGTAAGAGAAACTATAATCTTTTCAATAAATAATGCTATGCCAACTGAATATCCATACAAAAAAAAAAGTAATCTTGACATCTGCTTTATGCCATGCACAATTCCAGATGGTTTTCAAATCTGAAAGTAAAAATCAAAGCAAGAAAGCTTTTGGAAGAAAACCTAAGAGAACGTCTTTGTGATACCACATGAGACAAAGATGCTTTAAACAAGAAACAGAAATCACTAACCATAAAAGATAAAATGGTAAATTAGATTAGAAGAACTAAAAATAAGAAAGCAAATGGCAACCCAGAGTAGGATATCTGCAAAATACATATCCAAGAAATGGCTCAGATCCAGAATATATACTCAATCCTTACAAATCAATAATAATAAAAAGACAGTCCAATAGAACAATGGATCAAAGGCTAATACAAACATTTGACAAAAGAAGATAGGCAAATGACGTTTTTTGGCCATTATAAAGGACACTGAACCTCAGGAAAATGCACTAACACTATAAGGCAGTACATCATACTCCCACCTAAATAGCTAAAATGAAAATAACAGAAAATGTAAAGTATAGGAGAGAATGCAGACCAAATGAACACTTTGGAAAACTGTTCAGTGGTAAGGCTAAACATAAGCCTACACTATGACTCAGCAATTCCAAACCTAGGTATATTCTCAACAGAATTCTATTTATCAAAAAAAAAAAAAAAAAAGGAAAACAAAAAAACCCCCATGTACTACAATGTTAATTGTAACATTCATAATAATTAAAATCTGTATAATAGATAAATATATTCATTTATATTAACACAACAGACTACTATACAGCAATGAGAATAAACAATCTATGTGAAACAGTATCATGAATGTCACAAATGTAATATTGGGCAAAAGGAACCAGACAAAAAAGTTTATACTATATGATTCCAGCTACATTTACAACTACACGAGTAAGCAAAATAAATACATGCTCTTAGAATTTAGGATAGCAGTTACCTTGGCAGGGTAGAATTACAAAAAGGGCTCTATAGGATGTTGGTAGTCGTCTGTGTCTTCATCTAGTGTGGTAAATGCATAGGTGTTTTCAGTTTTTGAAAATTCATTGAGCTGTTCAGTTATGATATATGTACTTTTCTGTATGTATGTCATACTTTAATATAAAGTAAAAAAAAATCAGTCATGCCTCTTTGCCTTTTTTAAAATTCTGTCGTGATCTATGGTCCATTTCAATGTGTATCTGAAATTCAAATCTATTAATTTGATTTGCCTGTAAAATAACACTTACCCAAGACTTAAAAAGCTATAACTTGGATTCTTTACCAACAAATAAAAAGAAATTATGAAGCTAACTTTATAAGCAGGGGCTAAGTGGCCAGCCAATGTTATGATATGCCTTAAGTATACCAGGACATATCCAAAATATTTTTAGAATGACCTATTATATTTTCTGAAATTTGACCACAGAGGTTCATTCCTGAGTTATGAAATTGTTTCCATCTTTTAGAATCTACTAGCAAAATAGACTTATTTCTGTGAGGCATAGACAGGCTGTTTATTTTCAGAGGCCATGCCAGCCAGCTGAGTCAAAGACATTTCTGGAAGCAAAGATATTTGAACTGTGAGGAAGAATGAAGAAAAAATAGATTTTATTTGTATTGGCATATTCCTGGATACACACATACACATATATACATGCAAGTATTCCTGTTTCTCCCCCAAGACAGTAGTATTTGATGATAACACTTCATTTTGTTCTTTCATTCCTAAAGCTATATCGTAATCAGAATAACTATAATTTGTTTGGAAAAATACTATGATAGGGCTCTATTTTAGCTGCTGTCTTAAAGTGATTACTGAAGAGCTTATAAAGACCAAAGTAATAAATAAGAAACTTCAATGAAAAGACACAAATCAGTGTTTTTGTTTCAGGCCGTGAGTAAGTTTATGTACTTGTGTATATGTTTATGGTCTATTTGTTTTAATTGGAAAAATGAGAGATGGGGATAACAGAGGTCACAAAGATAGGACTTCACTAGGAGAAAGTATCAGAATTTATTGTGAAGTTACTGTGAAGGCAAGAGTCAAATGTTTTCAAGATGAAAAGATATGGTAAAGCAGTGGGCTGAGAAAGCAATTTAAAATTAGAGACAACTGGAAGGCTAAATATCAGGGATAGAAAGGTACAAATCACTGGGATCTGACCTACAGGCTTATTCAGTGGAACAGGTAAAGTTACCAAGGTTATGGAATAAGAGATAGCACCCTTGCTGCTTTAAGACAGTGACATGTTTCAGATGTAAAAGTTTGGAAGCAGTGAGTATTTGGGAGACATTAACCATCAAACTATAGTGAATCAAGATTATTGCTATACAAGAAAAGGATATCCCATCAGACCCTAATCTCCAAAGGATAGTTCCTTCTCATGGCCAGCCTTTTTCAGTTCAACCTAAATTGACTATTAGTCCTTCACTGGCAGGGAACTGGATTCTGCCACATCTCCTTTTGCAATCCCTGGACAGTGTTCAAATTAGTTTCCTTCCCTACCTTGTGTTTCACCATTGCTGCTGCTGCTCCTTGCTGTTTATTAGATTAACACTGTTTTTGATGAACATCAATCATATGGCCACCACTGTAGCTTACTCCCACAGTTGGTGGAGACATTTGTTTCTTCTCTTCACTTTTTTTATTTTGGTCAAAATCTTAAAAACAACCAATCTATCAACAAATAAAACATCGTAGAGCACGAACTTTGTTTTAATGATTTATTTCTCTATGTCTTAACTCTTTAAGGAATCACGAAAACAAAGGGTATCTAAATTATAACAGGCTTTACATCACCACAGAATTTATCCTTTCACCAAGATGGAAGGAGGTCTAAAAATTTGCTAGGCATGCTGGATGGGACCTCTCAATAGATAAGTTCACCACTCTGCTCAGTGGGGAACCACATGGTCAGCCCGAAGCAGGCTTACAGCAACTTTTCTGTAGCCTCCCTCTATTACGGCATGTGCCCACAACTTCAAAACCCCTTTTCCTAAACACTCTACAACTCTAAATCTCCTTCAACAGTCTAACAATCTCCTCCATTCTCGACTAATCATCTCATAGTCTAATACAGAACAGAATGGAGGAAATCCTATTCCTTCTCCTATTAGTTTCACCCTAAGACTCCAGCCTCCTAGAGAATATGCCTTGACCCTTGAGCAATTGTAGACAACTGGAATAATTATAGAACGAATGAAAAGAACAAAATGAATGAAGGGGCATCAGGACACCAAGGTATTTGTCTTTCTTGCTGAAATAAGAGTTGGCACTGGACATTGGATTTTATGAATTATAGTAACACTATAATTATATTTTAGTTTGAGAGACAGTAGTTCTAAGTACGAAAAAGGAGAGAATTCGGGCTTATGAAAACATTTACAGACCCTTAAACTATAGCCATGCAATTAAATTTAACTAAATTTAAAATGAGAGGCAACAATCTCAAAAAGTGATGAAAGGTTTCACTCTACAATGAATTGAAACATTCAAGTAAAGCAATAATGTCAATGAACAAATACCAGACAGCAACTTCATAATGTGTAACGGCTCTGTACTTCATAACAGCGCCCTTAATGGAAAAGTTAATGTAGCATTGAATAAAAGTGAGCTGCTCAGCTGTTGCAGTAAAAATCTTCAGATCATGGAAATAACAGGTCCTAGTTCTTTTCCAATTGCCTTCTTGACCAACAGAAAAAGTAAATAATAATAATAAATACTTAAAGTTTGATGTTTTATAGGGTATCCAATTAGTTCCTGACAACTGTATCCTAGTTACACAATTTCCCCTCATAAATACTTCTGAGGAGAAAATATTTAACACAAAGGCATTACATTTCAAATATTTAGGTATAAATAATTTATCTATTAAGTAACTGTAAACAACAGTCATATTAATTCAGGTAACTATGAATTTTAGAAAGTGAGAAATTATGTCTAATGTTTTAATAAATTCCCTAATACTTCTGACTCATTATATTTAAGATCACTTGTTACTTTGCTGCAAAGACAAAGTTCTGTCATTTATGATAAATTTCAGCATCACAAATGCTATGATTTCATGTACAGTTTCTAGAAATACAAGTTAACTTGTCACCTTGCTAGATTTTTGCAAAACTATGACACGACATAATCATGCATGTCTCTTTCTTTATATTACATAAAAAATAGTTGCACGTCTTTTACATAGTGGAAGTAAAGAATAAAACTGTAAATATGTACGTTTAATCATAGTTCAGTTAAGGTGGGATGGGATAAAAACCAAAAAGTCAAGAATTGAAGATTGATATATATTATTATTTTTTGAATAAATAGGAGATGATTTTTAAAGATTTCCTCTTTTGAAATCACAAAAAAATTGTTACCTTCTTCAATTTCATTTTACTAATTTGTCAAAAAGTTGCTGAGAAAGTAAAGGAGCACAACAATATGATGTATGAGATGACCTTACTTGAGATGGCATGACTAAAAGTTCTTGAATAAAATAGATGTTTTATATTCTACTTAAAATATCCAAAGAAATGAATGTCTACCAGGAATTTTAAATCTGATTTTAACAGAGCAAATAAACATAAAAACTAGTAGAAATGTTCAAAAGTTGTGTGTGTGCTGCTTTGAAAAGACAGAAAAGCAGTGCCAATGTGACTAATTACAATTAAACACTGAGAGATGAAAACCAAACTTAGGCACATTTTAATTTTAATAAATAAAAAGAATACTGCCAGTGAATTTTAAAACCAAAGGTGAATTTCTGCCTTATGGTATTGAAGTTCGTATTGTTTCTCTTGGAAAACATTTCCAAATGAACAATAATACTCTGGCACGTTTTATTTAGGAAAGCTATTTCTGCTAAATAGTCTAACACGCATTCCTATGTATTTGTGAAAGGACAATGCCAATTGATGAATGCTTTCACTATTGTAACAGTGAAAAAAATCAAGGAAACCCATAAGTAAATGTGTAAAAATCAGAACAGTAAAGATATCTTTTAAAGTTGGGTAAATTTTATGAGCTTGAAATATGCTGGTGCCTATTCTGATAATTAAATATAATACTGTATATAAACTAGGAAAATAAAAGAGTAAGAATGTTAATGACATTATTTAGGTTTCCTGTTACATTTGCTACCAATTTGAAATATCAATTCATTTAATATGCATTCGATAAAACTGCAGTATTTTATGTTTTCTGACTTACGTTCCACAATTCTATGAGGCATAACATACCTTGTTTTATTGCACTTAGCTTTATTGTACTTCACAGATAACTACATTTTTTCCAAATTGAAAGTCTGTGACAACCCTGTATCAAGCAACTCTATTGGTGCCACGTGCTCATTTAATGTCTCTGGGTCACATTTTGGTAATTCTTCCAATACTTAAAACTTTTTTTTAAATATCTGTTACGGCACTCGGTGATGAGTCATCTTTGATGTGTGTTCTGATTGCTCCAAAACCAGCTGTTCGTCTGTGTCTCTCCTTCTTCTTGGGCCTCCCAATTAGTTGACGCAAAAAATATTGACATTAGACCAATTAATAACCCCAAATAATGGCATCTAATTGCTCCAGTGAAAAGAAGAGGTGTCTTTAACTTAAAGTCAAAAGCCAGAAATGATTAAGTTTAGTGAGGAAGGCATGTCAAAGGCTGCTTTCATACATAAAGATAAAACAAACAAGTGCTGATGTACAAGCTGCAGCAAGTAATTCAGAAGATCTAGCTAAGACCACTGATGAAGGAGGCTACAATAAGCAAGATATTCAACACAGAGTTAACTTTGAATAGCATGGGTTTCAACTGTTCATATCCACTTACATGTGGGTTTTCTTCCACCTTTGCAAACAAGACCCCTGAGACATCAAGACCAACCCCTTTGCTTCTTCCTCCTCCTCAGCCTACTCAACATGAAGATAATAGAAGACCTTTATGATGATTCACTTCCACTTAATGAGTAATAAATATATCTTTTCTTTCTTAGTTTTGCTTTTTTTTTTTTTTTTTTTTGAGACAGTGTCTCCCTCTGTCGCCCAGGCTGGAGTACAGTGGCACCATCACAGCTCACTGTAACCTCTTCCTCTTGGGATCAAGTGATCTTCCCACTTCGGCCTCCTGAATAGCTGGGACTACAGGCATGTGCCACCATGCCTGGCTACTTTTTTGTATTTTTTATAGAGATGGGTTTTACTATGTCGCCTAGGCTGGTCTCGAACTCCTGGACTCAAGTAATTGCCTGCCTTAGCCTCCCAAAGTGCTGGGATTACACCGTGCCTGGCCATGATTTTCTTAATAACATTTTCTTTTATCTAGCTTACTTTCTTGTAAGAATACAGTATATAACACATACAACATTAAAAATACGTGTTACAGGAAGCTTTAACATGTCTGACTAGAGGCATCCGGTACTTGCCTTCTCCACAAAGAAGAAGCAAATTAGCAAGTAGATAATCACACTTGCAATAGATCATAAAGGCTTCCCACTATGGGAAAAGGATCCTACTATGGGAAAAGGGTGAAAGACCTCCAGTGGTTCACATTCCCACCACAGACTCCTGCAATCCTAGATTCAGGAGAGTCCCTCGGCCCTTGGAGGCTCTAATAAGAAAACGAGAAGCTGCCTAGAAACCATGTAATTACACTGCCAGAGAAAAGGAGCTCAAACTGATCCCACATACCCCTGAAGTCTAAGCAGCTACATCAAGGCACCATTTTGAGAGCCTAGTCTCTATTAGAATATATCCTGTCCTGAGGCCCAACTGCCCCTGCATCTCTCTGTCTTTGGGATTCTATTGACATCCCTCACCCACAGCTGCCACTGCTGCTGGTTGCTGCCAACAAAGTTGAAGCACAAGCCATTGGTGGCATCCCCACTGCCCCCAGCAATGGTGCCACTGCACATTTTCATGTGCCCTGAGGAAAGACACCACCACACTAACCTGCTACCTGGGGCTGAAGTGCATGCTCCCAAGCTGCCTGCTTATGGCTGTTGCCATTTAAAGCAATCACTCCCTCCCCCAGCAGAAAGGCCACAGTGCAGTTGCTGCTATCCCCCACCTAAGCATTACACTGGGGGTCTAGGGATAAAACCTTCCTTGTCTACCTCAGCCAGCATAAACATGTACCACCAGGGTACTTGAGGACAGGTCCTGCTGGCCTGGCTCTGCCCTCCTCAGTATCCAAGCACACTATCTGGGGGTCTGGAGATCACTCTTCCCCTGTCCACCACTGTTGCCACCTGAGTACTTACCATGACGGCCTAAGGATGGGCCCACCCATCTTGCCACTACCAGCACAGCTAGCAACCACTCCCATATACCACCTGCAGTCTGCAGATGGACCTACCCAACCTGTCACAGCCACCACCAATGCCAGCATAGACCACTTGGGAGCCAGAGGGTTGTTCTGTCATTATAACTGCCATCACTCATACCATGCCCACTACCCAGGTAACCAAAGACCAGCCAATCCACCCATCTACCCACCTGGTTCTCTGCCGCCACTGCTGGAACCCAAGAAAGATACCTGGAAACTCAAAAATTGGCATGCCTGGACTCGCCAAAACTGGTACCATCCTATGCCCACTAGGGGTCCAAAGACAGGCAGGCTTGGCCCACAACTGCCACCACAGAGCCCAAAGGACTGGTCCACCTGGCATCTCTATCTCTAACAAAACTTTACCACAGCCGCCACAAATAACCACACCCTAAGCTGCTGAGGAAAGCATAGATGTAATGGATGCTGTTTAAAGCTGAAGAAATTACATAGAGAGTACACTGCTGCATGCACCCAGAATCAGGCCAAATCACCCAACCGACACCACAAACACATCTTCATAAAAGTGTCTTCCACTACAAAAGCAAATTCAAAAAATTAGAAGAAGCATCAATTATGCCAGATGTGTAGATATCAGCACAGGGATACAGGAAATGTGAAAAAAGAAAGCAAATATGAAGTCTCCAAAGAAACAAAATAATAGTCTCACAGGAGATTTCAAAGAAAAAGAAATTTATGAAATCTTGAAGAAAGAATTCAAAATGATATTCAAGAAACTCAGTTAGATATGAGGGAATTCAGATAAAGAACACAAAGAAATCAGAAAAACAATTCAGAATGTGAATGTGAAATTTACTAAAGAGATAAAATAACATACAAACAAACAGGAATCCTGAAACCAAAAATTCATGGAATAAAATAAAAAATGTATTAGAAAGCATCAATGACAGACCAGATCAAGCAAAGAAAGAATTTCAGAACTTGAAGAAAGGTCTTTTGAAATAACCTAGTCAGAAAAAAATAAAGAAAAAAGAATATAAATAAATGAGCAAAGTCCACATGACATATGGCACATCACAAAGCTACTAAATATTTGAATTTTTGTAACGATGATGAGAAAACAAAAGAGACAGAAAAACTATTTAACAAAATAATACCTGGACATTTCCCAAGTCTAGCAAGTGATTTAGACATCCTGATATAGGAAACTCAGAGATCCCTAAAGAGACACAATTCCAAAAGGTCTTCTCCAAGGCACATTACAGTCAAACCGTCAAAAGGTAAAGACAGAGAGATCTCAAAAAACAGCAAAAGAAAACATCTAACTACTTACATGGAAACGCCAATTAGACTAGTAAGGGATGTGTCAGCATGAACATTACAGGCCAGTGGAGAATAACATATCATATTCAAAGAAAAATAACTACTGACTGAGGATACTTTACCCAGCAAAGTTATCCTTCATAAATGGAGGAGAAATAAAGTCTTTCCCAGATGCAAAAGCTGAGGAAATTCATCACCTCTAGACCAGCTTCATAAGAAATGCTTAAGGGAATCCTAGACTTGGAAGCAATACAATGCTATCTACAATCATGAAAATACCTGAAAGTGAGGATCCAAGATGGCCGAATAGGAACAGCTCGGGATTGCAGTTCCCAGCAAAAATGCAGAGGGTGAGTGAGCACCACATTTCCAAATGAATTTTTACTGCTGACAGACCAGGAGATTCCTTGGGCGGAAAAGCACCACGAGTCTCCAGTGTGCCTGTTTCAGCCAGCGCAGCGGGTCTTCACACAAAAACTCACACAAATCTGGGTGCCATTTCAACTAGTGACTGGAACGCCTGAGAGACAGAGTCACCCGTTCAACTGAAAAAAAGGGAGCTGAAACAGGGAGCCAGGTGATCTGGCTTGGCTTGTCCCACCCCCCACAAAGATCAGCAATGTGAAACGCTCTGGATTGAGAGTATCACAGCAAGCACAGCTGGACCAGGGACGGTCCAGCTCTGCGGGGGGAGGGCATCCGCCATTACCGAGGCAGTCCGCCATTACTGAGCCAGTCTGCCATTACTAAGGCAGTCCACCATTACAGAGAGTCTGCCATTATCAAGGCAGACCACCATTACTGAGGCAGACCACCATTACTGAGGCAGACCATCATTAACGAGGCAGTTCTAACTATACTCCTATAAACAGAACTGCAAGGAAGTTCACACAGCAGCTGGGCAGAGCCCATGGCAACTCAGCAATGCCTCTGCTGGCAGACTGTAACAAGGCTACCTCCTCGCTGGGCAGGGCATCTCTGAAAAAAGGCAGCAGAATGACAGGAATTTATAAATAAAGCCCCACCTTCCTGGGACAAAGGACCTGGGGGAAAAAGGCGGTTATGAGTTCCGCTGCAGCAGACTTAAATGTACCTGCCCAGCAGCTCTGAACAGAACAATGACGCTCACAGCGCAGCACTTGAGCTCCTATGAGGGACAGACTATCTCCTCAAGCAGCTCCCCGACCCACATATAACCAAAGAGACACCTCATAAAGGAGAGCTCAGGCTGATATCTGGCAGGTATCCTTCTGGGACAAAGATAACAGAAGAAGAAACCGGCAGCAACCCTTACTATTCTGCAGCCACTGCAGGTGGTCCCCAGGCAAGCAGGGTCTGGAGTGGACCTCCAGCAGTCCTACAGCAGGGGGACCTGACTGTTAGAAGGAAAACTAAGAAACAGAAAGAAATAACTTCATCAGCAACAAAGAGGATGTCCACTCAGAGACCCCATCTGAAAGTCACCAATCACAAAGACCACAGGTAGACAAATCCACAGAGATAGGAAGAAACCAGCTCAAAAAGGATGAAAATGCCCAAACCAGAATGCCTTTCCTCCTCCAAGGGATCACAACTCCTCACCAGAAAGGGAACAAGGCTGGATGGAGAATGAGTCTGATGAATTGACAGAAACAGGCACCAGGAAGTGGGTAATAACAAACTTCTCTGAGCTAAAAGATCATGTTCAACCCAATGCAAAGAAACTAAGAACCATGAAAAGAGGTTTGACGAAATGCTAACAAGAATAAACAGCTTAGAAAGGAATATAAATGAATTGATGGAGCTGAAAAACACAACACCAGAACTTCGCAAAGCATACACAAGTTGCAATAGCCGAGTCGACCAAGCAGAAGAAAGGATATCGGAGATTGAAGATCAACTCAATGAAATAAAATGAGAAGGCAAGATTAGAGAAAAAAGAGTAAAAAGAAATGAACAAAGCCTCCAAGACATATGGTATTATGTGAAAAGACCTAATCTACATTTGATAGGTGTACCTGAATGTGATGGACAGAATGAATCCAAGCTGGAAAACACTCGTCAGGATATTATCCAGGAGAACTACCCCAACCAAGCAAGGCAGGCCAACATTCAAGTCCAGGAAATACAGAGAACACCACATAGATATTCCTCAAGAAGCGTAACCCCCAAGGCACATAATCATCAGATTCACCAGGGTTGAAATGAAGGAAAAAATGCTAAGGGCAGCCAGAAGAAAAGTTGGGTTACCCACAAAGGGAAGCCCATCAGACTCACAGCAGATCTCTCAGCAGAAACCCTACAAGCCAGAAGAGAGTGGGGACCAATATTCAACATCCTTAAAGAAAAGAACTTTCAACCTAGAATTTCATATCCAGCCAAGCTAAGCTTCATAAGCGAAGGAGAAACAAAAATCCTTTATGAACAAGCAATTGCTCAGAGATTTCATTACCACCAGGCCTGCTTTACAAGAGCTTCTGAAAGAAGCACTGAACACAGAAAGGAACAACCAGTACCAGCCACTCCAAAAACATACCAAATAGTAAAGAGCGTTGACACAATGAAGAAACTGCATCAACTAACAGGCAAAACAACCAGCTATCATCAAAATGGCAGGATCTCATTCACACATAACAATACTAACCTGAAATATAAATGGGCTAAATGCCTCAATCAAAAGACAAAGACTGGCAAACTGGATAAAAAGTCAAAACCCACTGGTGTGCTGTATCCAGGAAACCCATCTCACATGCAAGGATACACATAGGCTCAAAATAAAGGGATGGAGGAAGATCTACCAAGGAAATGGAGAGCAAAAAAAAGCAAGAGTTGCAGTCCTAGTCTCTGATAAAATAGACTTTAAACCAACAAACATCAAAAAGAGACAAAGAAGGGCATTACATAATGGCAAAAGGATCAATGCATCTAGAAGAGCTAATGATCCTAAATATATACACGCCCAATACAGGAGCATCTAGATACATAAAGCAAGTTCTTAATGACCTATAAAGAGACTGAGACTCCCACCCAATAATAGTGGGAGACTTCAACACTCCACTGTCAATATTAAACAGATCAACGAGACAGAAAATTAACAAGGATATCCAGAACTTGAACTCAGACCTGGACCAAGCAAACCTAATAGACATTTACAGAACTCTCCACCCCAAATCCACAGAATATACATTCTTCTCAGCAGCACATCACACCTACTCTAAAATTGACCACATAATTGGAAGTAAATCACTCCTCAGCAAATGCAAAAGAACAGAAATAATAACAAACAGTCTCTCAGAACACAGTGCAATCAAACTAGAACTCAGATTTCAGAAACTAACTCAGAACCGCACAACTTCATGGAAACTGAACAACTGGCTCTTGAATGTTGACTGGATAAACAATGAAATGAAGGTTGAAATAAAGATTTTCTTCAAAACCAACAAGAATGAAGACAAAACGTACCAGAATCTCTGGGACACATTTAAAGCAATGTCTAGAGGAAAATTTATAGCAATAAATGCCCACATAAGAACCAAGGAAAGATCTAAAATCGACACCCTACCATCAAAATTGAAAGAGCTAGAGGAGCAAGATGAAAAAAACTCAGAAGCTAGCAGAAGACAAGAAATAACTAAGATCAGAGCAGAACTGAAAGAGATAGAGACACAAAAAAATCTTCAAAAAATCAGTAAATCTAGGAGCTGGTTTTTTGAAAAGATTAACAAAATAGACCACTAGTCAGACAAATAAAAAAGAAAAGAGAGAAGAATCAAATAGATGCAATAAAAAAACGATAAAGGGGATATCACCACAGATTCCACAGAAATACAAACCACCATCAGAGATTACTACAAACAACTCTATGCACGTAAACCAGTAAACCTGGAAGAAATGGATAAATTCCTGGACACTTACAGCCTCCCAAGCCTAAATCAGGAAGAAGTTGAAACCCTGAATAGACCAATAACAAGGGCTGAAGTTGACACAGCAATGAATAGCTTACCAACCAAAAAAAGCCCAGGTCTAGATGGGTTCACAGCCGAATTCTACCAGACATACAAAAAGGAACTGGTACCACTCCTTCTGAAACTATTCCAAACAATCCAAAAAGAGGGGAATCCTTCCCAAATCTTTTTATGAGACCAACATCATCCTGATACCAAAACCCGGCAGAGACTCAACAAGCAAAGAAAACTTCAGGCCAATATCCCTGATGAACATAGATGCAAAAATCCTCAATAAAGTACTGGCAAATTGACTGCAACAGCACATGTAAAAGATCAAGTAGGCTTCAACCTGAGGATGCAAGGCTGCTTCAACATTCACAAGTCTGTAAATGTAATTCACCACATAAACAGAACCAAAGACGAAAACCACATGATTATTTCAATAGATGCAGAGAAGGCCTTCAACAAAATTCAACAGCCCTTTACACTAAAAACTCTCAATAAACTAGGTATTGACAGAACGTATCTTAAAATAATATTTATGACAAACCCACAACCAATATCATACTGAATGGGCAAAAACTGGATGCATTCCCTTTGAAATCTGGCACTAGACAAGGATGCCCCTCTCTCACCACTCCTAGTCAATATAGTATTGGAAGTTCTAGCCAGAGCAATCAGGCAAGAAAAAGGAAGAAAGGGTATTCAATTAGAAAAGGAGGAAGTTAAATTGTCTGTAATTGCAGATGACATGATTGTATATTTAGAAGACCCTATCATCTCAGCCCAAAATCTTAAGCTGATAAGCAACTTCAGCAAAGTCTCAGGATACAAAATCAATGCGCAAAAATCACAAGCATTCCTATACACCAATAACATACTTAAAGAGAGCCAAATCAAGAATGAACGGCCATTCACAATTGCTACAAAGAGAATAAAATACCTAGGAATACAACTAACAAAGGATGTAAAGGACCTCTTCAAAGAGAACTACAAACCACTGCTCAATGAAGTAAGAGAGGACACAAACAGATGGAGAAACATTCCATGCTCATGGTTAGGAAGAAATCAATATAGTGAAAACGGCCATACTGCCCAAAGCAATTTACAGATTCAACGCTATCCCCATCAAGCTACCAATGACCTTTTTCACAGAACTGGAAAAAAAATCTTAAACTTCATATGGAACCAAAAGAAGGTCTGCATAGCCAAATCAATTCTAAGCAAAAAGAAAAAAGCTGGAGGCATCACGCTACCTGACTTCAAACTATACTACAAGGCTACAGTAATCAAAATAGCATGGTACTGGTACCAAAACAGAGATATAGAGCAATGGAACAGAACAGAGGCCTTGGAGGCAACACCACACATCTACAACCATCTGGATCTTTGACAAACCTGACATAAATAAGCAATGGGAAAAGGTTTTCCTGTTTAATAAATGGTATTGGGAAAACTGGCTAGTCACGTGCAGAAAGCAGAAACTGGACCCCTTCCTGACACCTTACACTTAAATTAACTCCAGATGGATTAAAGACTTAAACATAAGACCTAATACCATAAAAACCCTAGAAGAAAACCTAGGCAAAACCATTCAGGACATAGGCATAGGCAAGGACTTCATGACCAAAACACCAAAAGCATTGGCAACAAAAGCCAAAATAGACAAATGGGATCTAGTTAAACTCCAGAGCTTCTGCACAGCAAAAGAAACAGTCATTAGAGTGAATTGGCAACCAACAGAATGGGAAAAAATTTTTGCAATCTACCTATCTGACAAAGGACTTATATCCAAAATCTACAAAGAACTAAAATAGATTTACAAGAAAAAAACAAACAAACCCATTCAAAAGTGGGCAAAGGATATGAACAGACACTTTTCAAATGAAGACATATATGAGGCCAACAAACATGAAAAAATGCTCATCATCATTGGTCAGTAGAGAAATGCAAATCAAAACTACATTGAGATACCATCTCACGCCAGCTAGAATGGCGATCATTAAAAAATCTGGAGACAACAGATACTGGAGAGGATGTGGAGAAACAGGAACACTTTTACACTGTTGGTGGGAGTGTAAATTAGTTCAACTATTGTGGAAGACAATGTGGCGATTCCTCAAGGACCTAGAAATAGAAATTCCATTTGACCCAGCAATCCCATTACTGGGTATATATCCAAAGTATTATAAATCCTTCTATTATAAGGACACATGCACATGTATGTTCACTGCAGCACTGTTTACAATAGCAAAGACTTGGAACCAACCCAAATGCCTATCAATGACAGACTGGACAGGGAAAATATGGCACATATACACCATGGAATACTATGCAGCCATAAAAAATGATGAGTTCGTGTCCTTCGTAGGGACATGGATGAACCTGGAAACCATCATTCTCAGCAAACTGACACAGGAACAGAGAATCAAGCACCGCATGTTCTCACTCATAGGCGGGTGTTGAACAATGAGAACACGTGGACACAGGGAGGGGAGCATCAAACACTGAGATCTGTGGGGGGGGGGGTGTAGGGGAAGGACAGTAGGGGGTAGGAGTTGGGGAGGGATCACATAAGGAGAAATGCCAGATACAGGTGATGGGGATGGAGGCAGCAAACTACATTACCATGTATGTACCTATGCAACAGATCTGCATGTTCTTTACATGTACCCCAGAACCTAAAATGAAATTATATATGTATATATATAAAGAAAATACCTGAAAGTATAAAATCCACTGGTAGAGCACACACACAAATAAGAAAGAGAAAGAACTCAAATGTAATCATTACAGAAGACCATCTAACCACAGTGATAAATAATAAGAGAGGGAAAGGAACAAAAGATATACAAAACAACCAGAAGTCCATTAATATAATGACAGAAATAAGACCTCATGTATCAATAATAACCTTGAATATAAATAGATTACACATTCCACTTAAAATATATAGACTGGCTTAATGTTTTAAAAACATGTCTCAACTATATGCTGCTTGCAGGAATCTCATCTCATCTACAAAGACACTTATAGTCTAAAAATAAAGGAACGGGAAACAGTATTCCATTCAAAGGAAAACCAAACACAAGCAGGAGTAGCCATACTTATATCAGATAGACAGACTTTAAGTCAAAAGCAGTAAAAAAAATACAAGACAAAGAAGGTCATATGATAAAGGTGTCAACTCAGCATGAGAAAATAACAATTCTAAACATATATGTACTCAGCAGAGGAGCACCTAGAAATATAAAGCAATTATTGTTAGATTATTATAGCTAAAGGGAGAGATAAACTCCAGAAGAGTAACAGCTGGGATTTTCAACAACCTACTTTCAATATTAGATCATCTAGACAGAAAATTAACATCAACAACAAAAAATTGAATTTAAACTGTATTTTAGACCAAATGGACCTAACTGACATTTACAGAATATTTCATCCAACAGCTATGGAATACACATTCTTCTCAATCAGCACATGGAACATTCTCCAGGACAGACTATATGTTATGACACAAAATAAGTCTCAACAAGACAAGGATGACTATTTTCATCACTTCTATTCAACACAGTACTGGAAGTCCTGGCCACAGCAATCAGGCAAGAGAAAAAGTAATGGGCGTCCAAACTTGAAAAGAGAAAATCAAACCATCCCTCTTTGCAAACGACATAATCTTATATCTAGAAAAACCTAAAGACTCCACCAAAAACCTCTTAGATCTGATAAATTCAGTAAAGCTGCAGGCTATAAAATCAACAAAAAAAAAAAATCAGAAGTGTTTGTATACAGCGATCATGAACTAACTGAGTAAAAACTCAAGAAGGCAATCCTATTCACAATTTAACCGAAGAGGTGAACAACCATAAGGGAAACTACAAAACAGTGATGAACAAAACTGAATAAAACACAACCAGAGGGAAAGACATCCCATGCTGATGGACTGAAAAAATTAACATTGTTAATATTACCATATGTTCCAAAGCAACCGACAGATTCAATGCAATCAATCTAGATCAAAATATCAATCTAATTTTTCACAGAAATAGAAAAAAAATCCTAAAATTCATATGGAAACCTAAAAGAGCCTGAAAAGTTGAAGCAAATCCTGAAGAAAAAGGACAAAGCTGCAGGCATCACACTACCTAATTCCAAAAGAGCACGGTGTTGGTATAAAATCATATGCATTGGGGAAAGGACACTCTCTTCAAAAAAATGGTGCTGGGCCATGGAATACTATGCAGCCATGAAAAACGATGAGTTCGTGTCCTTTGTAGGGACTTGGATGAATCTGGAAACCATCATTCTCAGCAAACTGACACAAGAACAGAAAGCCAAACACCGTATGTTCTCACTCATAGGTGGGTGCTGAACAACGAGAACACGTGGACTCAGGGAGACGAGCATCACACACTGAGGACAGTTGGTCGGGGGGTAGGGGAGAGACAGTCGGGGGGTGGGGAGGGAGAGGAGGGTTGGGGGGGGATAACATGAGGAGAAATGCCAGATATAGTGTGCACCTAAAGTAAAATAAATAAATTTTTTAAAAAATGGTGCTGGGAAAACAGACTATCCATCTGCAGAAGCATGAAACAGGACTCCTATCTCTTACTATATATAAAAAAGGAACTAAAGATAGATTAAATGTTTAAATGTTAAGACCCAGAGCTATAAAATGACTATAAGAAAATGCTGGAAACACTTCAGAACACTGAATATGTTCCTTAGATGGTTTGGGTGTATTTGTTAATTGGGCAGAGGCTGGAATAGATATTTCTTAGCCATACTTTCTAATCTTTGCATCTGAAGGAAAAAAATACTGAACTGAGTTTATATATATTAGATTTTAGGTATAATTTAGATATTTTAATAGTTTTATGTCATTAACAAGTTGCCTCATTTGGTAAATATGTAACAAGGCATAATATAATAATAATAATACTTACTTACATTTGCATGTTTTTAATCTTTACAGCCTAAGAGGCAGGTACTGTGTGTATTAATAATAATACTCACATTAAATGTTAAAAATTGTTCAGAGAGCCATTAAAAATAATCTAGAGTATAGATTTTTTAAAGAAAAAACAAACAATGGTAGTGTCAATAACAGTAAAGGGATTTATAATAAATAAAATAAAAATAAGTAATTTTTGATTGTGTAAAAATGGATGAGATTGCAATTTCAAAATAAAAAACATTTTATTGGCATGGTCTCAAGTGGGACAGAATAGAAGTAGAGAAGAAATTCAAAACATGAAAAGTGACAAATCTGACAGGTATTTCTTTCCTTAGGTCCTGTATTATACACCAAAATTAGAATAGCAAAGACTAGTCACAAAGTCAGAGACAAGAGTATATTTAGGTTTCTTTATGAGATGATGATTATTTTATTGATCAAATCTGGGTTGACCACAGTTGAAGTTTAATGTAAAATAATCTGAGTGGTAGTACACTAGAAATAGTTGGGATTTACCTGAGAAGAAAGCTTTATTATTAATATAGATTAAAAGGACCTATATAAGATAGAGAATTACGTAATAGTAATTGATTTATATATTTTACTTTAAACTCAATTAGGTATCAACAGATATGATTCTCTCCAAGAAAATCATTACAAAACCCTCTCACCTACCTAAGTGCCCCTGGAAGCATTAATACTTGGAACCAACATTCACATAACTCTGCCCATAACACATCAAATTCACTGAAAGGTGAAAAATTTAATGATTCATCAGGTACCGTAGACTTACAAATCTGTTTTAGTTCTTTGTAGATTCTGGATATTAGCCCTTTGTCAGATGGGTAGATAATAAAAAATTTTTTCCCATTCTGTTGGTTGCCGGTTCACTCTAATTAAGTTAACAAGATATTTTGTTACATGCCCACTTCATATGCATGTTAACTTACTGCTTAGTAATGTATATTAAAGTTTCATAAGACGCTAAGCTTATTCAGTTGGGTAAGTCTAGTTTACAACCTGTAAAAATGCCTATGTGATAGTTTATATTCGGCATGTTTTACTGCTTAGCCTTCAGTCTTTCTTCATCCAAAGCCAGTTGTATTTAATTTTTAAGACTTATGTTAAGACTCAAAATAGGCATAAAAATTCTATTTATGTAATATTATCATGCAAAGTACAAAATCTCATTCAAAAAGAGGAATAGAGATTTTCACTACACCAAATTGCCAAATTTTTTTGTTATGTATGAAAATTGGTAAGAGGCAAATGTAACTTGCTTTAAAATTATTTTATCTTGCAGATCTATTATGTAAGCAATGGGAGTACTCATAGTATTTGCTTTTTCAGAGGCTGTTGAATCTAAGTTGTATTTTCTTATTGTTTGTGGATATGGACTCTGGAATATAGTATAGTGAGGACTGAGTGTTAAGTCCCTTAAGTTTCATCCATTAATTTTTCTTAGTGTGATGTGTAATTATTTTTTCAGTTTTCCAATTTCCTCAATTTTTTTTCCTGGATATCTTAGTAGCTGCTTACATTGAGGGAAAGAGGAACCTACTGAAATTAACAATTTATGTTTGAGGAATTATAATTATAAAATTAAAATGAACAAGTTGAAGAAAATTAACAATGGAGATATAACAATAAAAACACAATATAAAATAAAGCTATATGAAAACATCCTTGAAAAAAACCTAATTTCATTATTTTTATAATAATATGCCAAAAATTTTAAACTGCTTTTAAAAAATCCAGTCATAATATGCATATCATTTATATCTATTTTCTTTTTTTAATCTATAGTAATCTGTTAGGTACTACAAATATTATCCAAAAATAGAATATATAATAATTCCTTATGTTCTAGGTAAGTA
Source organism: Ateles fusciceps (assembly GCA_036589455.1). Taxonomy (NCBI): domain Eukaryota; kingdom Metazoa; phylum Chordata; class Mammalia; order Primates; family Atelidae; genus Ateles; species Ateles fusciceps. The sequence continues at coordinate 1,314,370 of JAZHEH010001878.1, forward strand.
TTATTTGTTAGAAAAAGGGGTTGGCAAAATAGAATGTTTCTGTAATACTGCTTACTGGCTTATATTTATTCTACTACATAGTTAATTCCTAAAGCTGAAACAATCATTACATTTTGATGTTCATCTCTTTTATTGAACTACTCACAGGGAGATTTATGGGAATGCTATCATGTCAAGGTCGTAGGATTAAATGAACAGTGATGACAGTAAACAAGCCATTTCTCTGTATTCCAAAGGGTTTAAGTCAGTTACTTAAAATGCCATAAACATAAATAGTCGTCTCTCTCTACAATGTATCCATGACAGATGACTTCAAAATACAGCACTCTAGGGCAATGGCACTTTCCAACTACACAGGCAAGCCTTATTACTGACAAATGACACTAACTTACTTGTAAGCACAAATGTCAGAAAATGCTCCACAATCTAATGCATACAATTTGAGTGTGCATATAATATAGAACAATATCACTGTAAACTAATTTACTCTTCAATTACAAAAAACAGAAATATATGTTGTTATAAAAAGAGGATATTTATAGAGAAAAGAGCAGTCAGAATTCAAATTTCTAAACCTTTTAACATGTATTTTCATAATTTTCCAAAAATTTTGAGTAGAATATTTTGTTTTAGAAAACGTAATGCTGTATAAATAAAAATATCTACAGCAAAAAGCAAGCATTTAAAACAAAAGTCACAGCAAGCATCCAGAGATTTATCTCACTAGCCTAATAATGTTCCACTCTCAATGATTACAACAAAAATGTCTTTAAATCTGACAAGATTCCAGATGTTACTTCCTGAAAAACATTTTCTGGTTGGGTAAATGTATATTTTAATAGGCAGCTAAGTTATGGACTAAAGGACTTTGATATCCTCACTTTAACTCCAGGTGTTTGTTGCAAATGGGTCAAAAATTTTAAATGTCATGCCATTTGTAAGCCAAGGAGCAGTTTTGTTAATGTAGGGAATCCAAAAACTAATTTTTATTTTAAAACTATTGACTTTTCTGTTGCTGAAAAAGTATTCTAATATTTGTGAGAGTTATTTTATATTTACATGTTGATTTTCTTAATTATCATTTGTTTTCATGTAATTCTATGTATTATACATTTTTACAAAGTATCGTACTTCTGACTTACTAAAATAATTATCCTAATTTAAAAAATATCTATATATTTTAGAAAAAATGCATGAGAAATGATGATGGCAACCAAGTGGTTCATACAGATTTCTGCCTAATTTCTGCATGTGTCTTTATAATAGAATGACTTACAATCCTTTGGGTATATACCCAGTAATGGGATTGCTGGGTCAAATGGAATTTCTATTTCTAGATCCTTGAGGAATCTCCACACTGTTTTCTACAATGGCTGAACTAATTTACACTCCCACCAACAGTGTAAAAGTGTTCCTTTTCTCCACATCCTCTCCACCATCTGTTGTCTCCAGATTTTTTAATGATCGCCATTCTAACTGGCATGAGATGGTACCTTAATTTGGTTTTGATTTGCATTTCTCTACTGACCAATGATGATGAACATTTTTTCATATGTTTGTTGGCCTCATATATGTTTTCTTTTGAAAAGTGTCTGTTCATATCCTTTGCCCACTTTTGAATGGGTTTGCTTGTTTTTTCTTGTAAATCTGTTTTAGTTCTTTGTAGATTCTGGATATTAGCCCTTTTTTAAGAACAAATCAAACATACCCCTAGAGTCCAAAGTGAAATGAGAATCCCAGGGCTTTACACTAGTAAAATTATTAAAATATCTACCTAATCCTGGAGTGTGTATGTGTTTGGGGCTGTATAAATAACTGGGATTAAATTTTCTACCAGCTCCATGGAGGGCCTAGGAGCAAATTAACTTGGATTTAAAATGAATGCCTTAGTATGGTGGTTGCAGTTCACATCCACCATAAATGGCAAGGGTGAAAGGTCTGAAGATGAGGGAAACAGGTGTGGGACCAGTAAGTGAAAGTGAATAGACTGCATGAGAATATTTTAAACTCTGCATGAGAATTTGCTGAAAAAGGATATAATTTTTGCTTTACAGTTCCACCTGGTCATTGCTTCCTTTATGTTTTAGTGCTTACTTTATGTCACTTTAAAATATTATTTTGTGCCTGTAATGCTTATTCTATGTTATTGTAATTATTATTTTTACTTTAAATTCTTAAAACAGTGAGTTTAAGAACTCTTGTCTTGGAAGTACAGAATATTAAATTTAAATCCAAAAAACACATGTTCTCATCTGAACCTGTTATGTACATTTACATAGCTCTCATGAAACTATAACACAGCCTTTTGCAAAGCTTTAGAGCCATTAAAAATATAATCTATGATGCAAATATATTTATTTCCTAAGCATGCTCTTTTGGTGGGCATGGGTGAGTCATCTTAGATCTCATGGTGTTGCTGAGATCACAACTGGTAGATTGTTTAGCTCCGTAACTGTCAATATACTTGTAGCAACTATATTCATTGAGTGTTGAGAACATTCCTAAGTAAAATCTTGACATTGTAAATTACTAAAAAATTCCTGGGAGTTTTCTTTTTTCTCCTCTTAACTCATAATCCTTATTAGAGAATAGTAAATTTGCTTTAGGAGCACCTATAACACACACATAAACACACACACACATATAAGTAGATCTAGTACAAATTAACCTATTCATAGCTATAGCTGTAGAGAAAGCTAATCCAATTTATGGTTTTGAGACTCTATGACCAACATAATAGTGTTTGCACAGAAATAACAGATAAACTGTGCTGTAATTTATTAATCTTTATAACAACGATTAAATAATATTTGATGAAAATTCTTTATAATAAATATATAATGCAGAGATTGACAAATACTAGTGTTAACACCTGAAGAATCACCTATAAAACCTTTTCCAGGCCATGTATTTTTAAAGTTTTAAAACATTTTTAAATTTACATATAGTAAAATTCACTCTGTGACTTACAATTCTATAAATCTTGACAAATGCATACAGTTATAAAACCACTACTACAAACAAAATATAGGACAGCTCCATCATCCCAAAAAGCTCTCTTATGTGGCCACTTTCTAGTCAAACCCTCCCTCAAGAAGTTAACCCTTGAAAACCACTGATTTGTTCTATCTGCCTACAATAATGAAGCATCTGTTAAAATATTTTGGTTGCTTTTTTAATCACAATATTTGTTTCTTATTGTTACATTTTAAAAGTATTTTTTCCCAGTCTATGGTTACCCCAGTCTGAAGGAATATGGCATTCTCTCAAGTCTTTCACAGAAAAAATGTTTTTAATTATTTTTTCTTTTATGGATCAGATTTTTGGTACTGTATTTAATAACTCTTTGCCCAAAACAAGCAAGGTCACAAAGATTTTTCTCGTATGTTTTCTTCGAGACATTTTATGGGGTTATATTTTATATTTAAATCTATGGTCCATCTGGAGTTAAGTTTTGCATAGAGTCTGCAGCGCAGGTCAAGTTCCAATTTTTGCATACGGATATTCAATTGTTCCTGCACTATTTGCTGAAAAACTATCATTCTCCACTACATTGTCTTTGCACTGTTGTGGGAAAAACAAAACAAAACAAAGAATGCATCTTCATTCTTAAAGTTCCAAGTTCTATGTTTTTGTTCCCCTTCTACCTGAAAGAAGTCCTTTGGAATTTCTTTGAGAATACTTCTGTTGGTGAATAATTCTCTTAATACTTCATTGAGAATGTTTTAATTTTGCCTTCATTTATAAAGAATATTTTTCCTCAATGTTGATTTTTGGGTTGTCAATTATTTTTCTGGCCTCCATTTGTTTCTGATAAAAAAAATTATCATTTGAATTGTTGTCTATTATAGGTAACATATTGTTTTTTCCTATATTTTCTTTCAAGATTTTTTTTCTTTATCTTGGTTTCCAGAAGACTGATTATGATGTGTCTAGATTTAGCTTTAATTGTATTTATACTGTTCATCATCTTTTAGCTTCTTGAGTCTCTAACTTGACATCTTCTACCTAATTTGATACATTTTCAACCATTTTTTTTTCTGTAAATAATGTTTCTGTACCAATTTCCTTCTCCTCTTCTTCTGATGATTCAGTGTTCAAACTTAGACATTTTGTTTGATATTATCCCAGAGATACCTGAAGCTCTGTTAATTTTCCCCTCAATCTGATTTCTCTCTTTCTTCGATTAAAAAATTTCATCTGATCTCTCCTTAAGATCATTTACTCTTTCCTCTTCATTCTACTATTGAGCTTATCCAGTGAATATTTTATTTCAGGTCATGTATTTTTCATTTTTTTGGTTCTTTTATATACTTTTTATTTTCCTGCTGAGATCTATCAGTCTATTCATTTAACTTCACTTTACTTCATGGAAGATGATTATAAAGCTGCTTTTAAGTTTTTGATAGTTCCAGCATCTCAGTCACCTTGGGACTGGCATCTGTTAACTGTCTGTCCTTGAGAAACGGTGAGATTCCATGGTTCTTTGTATATTGAGTAATTTTGGATTGTATCCTGGACATTTATAATATTATCTTGTGGGACACTGGATCATATTAACTTCCTTTGGAGAAGGTTTGTTTATTTTTGTTTTGGAAGTCAATTGAGCCTTTTAGGTTCAGAAAAGTTCTGCCATGCCTTCAACGGGCAGCAGTTCCAAAGTCAGTTCAGTTCAGGTCTTGGATTTGGGAAACCTAAGAATACTTTTTAAGCCCTAGATTTCCAAGTCTTCAGTCTTCTTCTTAATTACATAGTTCTTTGTATTTCATTATTCTAATGGTTAGTTTTTATAATCAATATAATAATCAGTAATTAATCATTGAAATGACTATGAGCGTTAGGTTCAGATCAATCTAGACTCAAATCCTACTCTTGTCTCTATTACTTAGCTGTGTAATCCTGGGCAAGACATTTGATTTCTATGAGTCTCACATTTTTTATCCACAAAATAGAAAAAATAATGTCTTCCTTAGAGTTGTTAGGATGAAAATAAGACATTCCCAGTGAAGTATCAAAATAGTCACCATCAATACAGAGCTGTGCTCTCAACATCTTATCAGAAAACAAAATCTCAATAGTAATGCTTATATGAAAATGAATAATAAAAACTGAGATCACACACACACACACACACACACACACACACGCACACACACCACACACACACACAGGCCTATTAAACTCAAGGGACTATCAAAAGCTGTTGACTTAAATTTAGGCTGTATGGCTTAAGTAGTTTAAGCAATAGGAAATATGATCCAAAAAAACTAAAATAAACAAAGAAAAACTATATACATTGAGCATTATTTAATAGCACCGAATCTCAAAATGCGCATGTTAAAGAATCTCTTATAGCTTTTCCTCAAGGCAAAAATAAAGATCAATACTATTAATTCAAATGCTAAAGTATGTTAGAACCAGCCCCACCACAGAATCCAAAGATAGATGTAAATTTTTATAACTAAATTTTTTGTAGAATAGCAAGTAGAACATTATAGGGATGAAATTCTTTCATACATAACGTATATTTGATAACAGGGGGTATAACAATAATTAGTATTCAATCCTTACACTTAGGAAGCTACAAGTATATTGAAAGAGACAGGCACATTCACATGGCTATACAACAGTAAGTGATGTATCATAGATAATTTCAATAGAGATAACAACAACAAAACATAGGGAAGCAGTGTTAGAAAAGATAGAGAAAGCCAAGGAATGCTATAGAAAAAGGCGAAATTTGAACTCGGCTACAAATAAGGTGACTATATTTTCCTATTTGTCCTGCATATGTGTCTTCATATAACAGCCAGACTGATGTTTTTAAAACATAAATCAGAACACATTGCTTTCCTTTTCAAACACTGCTTTGCTTTTCATGCTACTTAGGATACAGTCACAAATCCTTAACGTGATCGAACAGGACTTTTGATCATCTGGCTCATGTTATTTTCCAGCTCCATCTCAAGCCACTACCCACATCGTTCACTAAGCTCCAGACAAACTACCCTTCTTTTTGTTCCTTTTGTTTTTTAAGCCCAGTCTTTGTAATATTTCTCTTCTGAATGGTTTACATGCCCCCCCTGTGCTGAAGATGCCCTACTCATCTCTTTACATTACTTGGCTTAAACAGAGCTTCTTCAAACAAGTCTTTCCTCACTCCCTAATCTAAAATAGAGCTCCTCTGTTTTATGTCCTTCAAAGTACTTTGCACTTTTCTTTCCTACCATTTACCAAAGGTTTATACCTTTTATTTCCATATATATTATATATATACACACACACATATATATATTTTTCATTTATTTATTTATTTATTTATTTTAGGACAAAGTCTTGTTCTGCTGCCCAGGCTGGAATGCAGTGGCATAATCTCAGCTCACTGCAACCTCTGCCTCCTATGTTCAAGTGAGTCTCCTGCTTCAGACTCCCTAGTTGCTGGGATTATAGGCATGTGCCACCATGTCCAGCTAATTTTTATATTTTTAGTAAAGACAGGGTTTGACCATCTTGGCCAGGCTGATCTCGAACTCCTGACCTCAAAGTAATCTGCCCTCCTTGGCCTCCTAAAGTGTTGGGATTATAGGTGTGAGCCACCACACCTGGCCTATTTCTATAATTATTAATTCAATATCAATTTCCTCTACTAAACTATAAACTCAGTTGGGGAGGAAGTCTATCTGTTTTGCTCACCACTATGCTAGTGCAAATAGGAGCTCAAGAACTATCTTTTGAAGCTGGGCACGGTGGCTCACACCTATAATCCCAGTACTTTGGGAGGCTGAGGCGGGCAGATCATTAGAGGTCAGGAGTTTGAGACCAGCCTGCCTAACATGCTGAAATCCCCGTGTCTACCAAAAATATAAAAAATTAGCTGGGTTTGGAGGTGCATGCCTGTAATGCCAGCTACTCAGGAGACTGAGGCAGGACAATTGCTTGAACTCAGGAGACAAAGGTTGCAGTGAGCTGAGATCGCGCTACTGCACTCCAGCCTGGGTGACAGAGAAAGACTCCATCTCAATTCTTTTTTAAAGAATTATCTGTTAATAAAATGAATAAAATTAGTATATTCAACTATATATTACAAGTTAAAAGAGGACACGAAATATTTTTAAAAGGCTCTTCACAAAGAGCAGACTAACAGAAAAAAGAAAAGAGACTAACAAGCATTGGATATCTATTATGTGTCTGACATTATATTAAGCATTCTGCACACAATATTTCATTTTTTCATATTAACATAACCTGATTTAGTAGGAACTGTTCACTCCATTTTCCGAATGAGAAAATGTGAGCATCAGGAAGGTAAAATCTTTGCTCAAAAGACGTGGAATTAACATAAATGTCCACCAATGATAGACTGTGTAAACAAAATGTGGTACATATACATGATGGAATACTATGCAGCCATAAAAAAGAATGAGATAATGTCCTTTGCAGGGACATGGATGGAGCTGGAGATCATTAACCTTAGCACACTAACACGGGAACAGAAAACCAAATACCATGTGTTCTCATTTATAAGTAGGAGCTAAATAATGAGAACACATGGACATATAGAGGAGAACAACACACAATGGGGCCTATGACAGGGTGGAGGAGAGGGGGAGGGAGAAGATCAGGAAAAATAACTAATGAATACTAGGCTTAATTTCTGGGTGATTAAATAATCTATATAACAAATCCTCATGACACAAGTGTTCCTATGTAACAAATCTGGATGTGTACCTCTGAACTTAAAATAAATGTTCAAAAAAATAAAAAGAACAAAAAACCCTCTTTGGTCAAGATTACATAGCTTAGAAGTCACACAGCTAATAAGTAATTGACCTCTTATGGTTGATTATAAAGCTCAAATTCTTTGTGGAAAGATTATTTTAACAAAACTAGCTTACATGCCATCTACACATGGTGCCATGATACATGTGCATGGAAATTTTCATGGATTCATTAATTTTTAAAATATATGTTGAACAATTATTGTATGCAGAGTTCTAGGCACTGGGGCTATACCAGTAAATGAAAGTCCATAATATCAGGTAAAAAAAATATTTAAACACTAAATTGTATGCCAAGTGATAGGTGCTATAAAGAAGATAAAAGCTGAGAAAATTTAGGGAGTGATGAAGGGAAAATTGTGGTGTGCAATTTTTGACAGAATGGTCTAAGAAGTCCACTGTAATGAGAAAACACTTGTGCAAAGACCTGTCTGAGCATATCATGCAGAAGGAACAGTATGTAAAAGCAGGAAGTGTTTGGCCTGTATACAAAACAGACGGAGGCCAGGGTGGCTGTGGTGGAGTGAGCCAGAGGCTTAGAAGGTGCATGGTAAAATATGAGGTCAGATATAACCGTAAAACAAAAGAGATCAAAAGAATAAAGTACAGAGAAGACTGTCAAATACAGTTTAGCGGTTCAGTAGGATAAACTCCAAACAAAAAATCAATGGTCACTCTACAATGGAAGAATATTTTTCAGTTACTCCTAAGCATGATATAAATATTCTTATATGCACAATTGTATTAATCCCATTGGATTAGCAATGGGTAATATGGCCACATATTTTTCTTGCATTTTCAAGTTGAGAGCATTATTCTGTAGTAGAAACATACACTGTACAATATATAGAAGTTTATAATTTATATAAAAAACAAAAAAAGTCCAGGCCCAGATGGTTTCACAGTTGAATTCCACCACAGGTACAAGAGGAGCTGGTACCATTCCTTCTGAAACTATTCCAAATAATAGAAAAACAGGAAATCCTCCCTAACTCATTTTATGAGGCCAACATCATCCTGATACCAAAACCTGGCAGACACACAACAAAAAAAGAAAGTTTCAGGCCAGTATCCTTGATAAACATCTATGTGAAAATCCTCAATAAAATACTGGCAAACTGAATCCAGCAGCCCATCAAAAAGATTACTCACCGGGATCAAGCAGGCTTCATCACTGGGATGCAAGGCCGGTTCAACATATGCAAATCAATAAACGTAATCCATCACGTAAACAGAACCAATGACAAAACCACGTGATTATCTCAAAAGATGCAGAGAAAACCTCTGAAAAAATTCAACATCCTTCATGCTAAAAATTCTCAATGAACTAGGTATTGATAGAATGTATCTCAAAATAATAACAGCTATTTATGACAAACTCACAGCCAATATCATACTGAATGAAAAAACTGGAAGCATTCCCTTTGAAAACTGGCACAAGACAAGGATTCCCCTCTCTCACCACTCCTATTCCACATAGTGTTGGAAGTTTTGGCCAGGGCAATCAGGCAAGAGAAAGAAATAAAGGGTATTCAGTTAGAAAAAGAGGAAGTCAATTTGACTGTATTTGCAGATGACATGATTATATATTTAGAAGATCCCATCATCTCAGTCCAAAATCTCCTTAAGCTGATAAGCAACTTCAGCAAAGTCTCAGGATACAAACTCAGTGTGCAGAAATCACAAGCATTCCTATACACCAATAACAGATAGAGAGCCAAATCATGAGCAAACTCCCATTCACAAATGCTATAAAGATAATTAAATACCTAGGAAAACAACTTACAAGGGATGTGAAGGACCTCTTCCAGGAGAACAACAAACCACTGCTCAAGGAAATAAGAGAGGACACAAACAAATGGAAAAACATTCCATGCTCATGGTTAGGAAGAATCAGTATCATGAAAATGGCCACACTGCCCAAAGTAATTTATAGATTTAATGCTATTCCCATCAAGCTACCACTGACTTTCTTCACAGAATTGGAAAAAACTATTTTAAATTTCATATGGAACCAAAAAAGAGCCCGCATAGCCAAGACAATCCTAAGCAAAAAGAACAAAGCTGGAGGCGTCACACTACCTGACTTCAAACTATACTATAAGGCTACAGTAATGAAGACAGCATGGTACTGGTACCAAAACAGAGATATAGACCAATGGAACAGAACAGAGGCCTCAGAAATAACACCACACATCTACAACCATCTGATCATTGACCAACCTGACAAAACCAGCAATGGGGAAAGGATTCCCTATTTAATAAATAGTATTGGGAAAACTGGATAGCCATATGCAGAAAGCTGAAACTGGATCCCTTCCTTACACCTTATACAAAACTTAACTCAAGATGGATTAAATACTTAAACATAAGACCTAAAACCATAAAAACCCTAGAAGAAAACCTAGGCAATACCATTCACGACATAGGCATGGACAGGGACTTCATGACTAAAACACCCAAAGCAATGGCAACAGAAGCCAAAATAGACAAATGGGATCTAATTGAACTAAAGAGTGTCTGCACAGCAAAAGAAACTATTATCAGAGTGAACAGGCAACCTACAGAATGGGAGAACATTTTTGCAATCTCTCCATCCGACAAAGGGCTAATATCCAGAATTACAAGGAACTTAAACAAATTTACAAGAAAAAAAACAAACAACCCATCAAAAAGTGGGCAAAGGATATGAACAGACACTTCTCAAAAGGAGACATTTTTGTGGCCAACAAACAAATGAAAAAAAGCCCATCAATCAAAAACACAATGAGATACCATCTCATACCAGTTAGAATGGTGATCATTAAAAAGTCAGGAGACAACAGATGCTGGAGAGGATGTGGAGAAATAGGAATGCTTTTACACTGTTGGTGGGAGTGTAAATTAGTTCAACCATTTTGGAAGAAAGTGTGGTGATTCCTCAAGGATCTAGAACTAGAAATACTATTTGACCCAGCAATCCTATTACTGAGTATATACCCAAAGGGGTATAAACCATTCTGTTATAAAGACACATGCACATGTATGTTTACTGCGGCACTGTTCACAATAGCAAAGGCTTGGAACCAACCCAAATGCCCATCAGTGATAGACTGGATAAAGAAAATGTGGCACATATACACCATGGAATACTAGGTAGCCATAAAAAAGGATGATTTCATGTCCTTAGCAGGAACACGGATGAAGCTGGAAACCATCATTCTCAGCAACCTAACCAAAGAATAGAAAACCAAACACTGCATGTTCTCACTCACAAGTGGGTGTTGAACAGTGAGAACACATGGACACAGGGAGGGGACCATGACACACCAGCACCTGTTGGGGAGTGCAGGGCTAAGGGAGGGATGGCATTAGGAGAAATATCTAATGTAGATGATGGGGTGATGGATGCAGCCAACCACCATGGCATGTGTGTACCTATGTAACAAACCTGCAAGTTCTGCACATGTACTCCAGCACTTAAAGTGTATATATGGAAACAGAAAACTTAAAAAAAAAAAATCTGAAACATTCACAGAATAACAGCATTCAAATGCAACTTTTGCTGTTAAAATATTTTCTGGTCTTTTTGAGGAACTTGTGAGTCCAGTTAGAACATACAAGCTTTTCTGTGTAAAATGTTAGCGGATTTGTAAACAACTGTTTTACAGTGTTGCTGACTCTAAGACTTTGGTGTCATGCAGGGATAAGTACTTTTTGGCATTTAATAAAGTTAAATAAAATATAAAATTATTCCCAATAGACTAGTTTAATTTCTATTATTCCATGAATAGGTATCATCACTGAAAAAAGGGCATACACCAAGTATTTATTCATTAATTTATTCACAAATTTTTTGGTACCTACTATGCATCAGGACTTATTCTAGGTGCTGGTGATACAATTATGGATAAAAGAGTAAAAAATCTATTCCATTGTGTAGCTTACATGCTACTGGAAAACAAAACAATAAAAATAATATTTAAGTAAAATATATGAAATTTAAGTAACAAAGCAATAGATGTTGAAAAAGGGATAACAAAGCAGGGAAATGCAATATAAAATATCTGGGGGAAGAAGTAAAATTTTAGACAGAGTAGCTAGAGAAGGTTTTTTTTGAGATGGAATCATTTGGAATTAAGACCTGAAGAAAGTGTGAAAGCTTGCCACATGAGTATTTTGAGGAAAAGCATTCTAAACAGAGCAAACATGACCTGCAAGCAAGAAGCCAGGGTAACTAGAACAAACAGAACCAAAAGAGAGTGTTGGGAGAGGAGGTTGAAGAGTTAACAAAGACTGGACCACATAGGGCCTAATAAGTCATTATGAGATAGTATTTTCCCCCTCAGTAAATGGTAAGCCTCTGCAGCAAGTGTTCAAAAGAACTTTCTGAAATGATGGAAAGGTTCTGTGCTATCTACTATGGTAGGCACGAGCCACATGCGGCTACTGAGTACTTGAAATTTGGCTAGTGCAACTGAGGTATCAAATTTTTAATTCAATTTAATTTAATTTGAATAGCCACATATGACTAGTGGTTACAGTCTGGCATAGTATAGCTGTGGAGGTTTCTAAGCACAGGAGCAGAGGGATCTACATTTTAATAAGAGTCACTTGGCCAGGTGCAGTGGCTCACGCCTGTAATCCCAGGGCTTTGGGAAGCCAAGCTGGCGGATCATGAGGTCAGGAGATTGAGACTCTCCTGGCTAACACGGTGAAACCTCATCTCTACTAAAAATACAAAAAATTCGCCAGGCATGGTGGAACGTGCCTGTAGTCCTAACTACTCAGGAGGCTGAGGCAGGAGAATCACTTGAATTTGGGAGGCAGAGGTTGTAGTAACCTGAGATCATGCTACTGCACTCCAGCCTGGGTGACAGAGCAAGACTCTGTCTCAAAAAAAAAAAAAGAGTCATGTTGTGCTGAGAATGACTTTAGGATGACAAGGGCAAAAATATAAAAAGAAAGACTATATACCATGTGGCTACAGTAAGTCAAGTGAGGAGTGATGGACCAAGGTAATCAAAGGTAATGGGGAGAAGCAAAGTCGGATATATTTTGTGGCAGTGTCATTAAGATTTGCTGAAGGGCTCAATGTGGGACACGTAAACAGTAGTCAAGGATAGAGCAACATTTATGGCCTCAGGAACTGTAAGAATGGAGTTGCCTTTGGCTGAGAAGGAGAAAAACATAAGAGAAACTGGTTAAGAAAGTATTAGAAGCTCAGTTTTCATATGTTATGTGTGAGATGACTATTAGATATCCAAGTAGAAGATGGCAAGTGGGCAGATGAATATACAGAACTGGAGATGGGAGAGATCTGGACTTGAGATGATAAATTTTGGAGTTATCAACATATTCGTACTATTTTTAAGTCATGAGACTAGATAAAATTGTCTAGAGAGTGAATAAGATAGAAAAAAGACAGGTCCAATGACTGAGCCCTATTAGTTAATCAAATACTAAGGAGGATTATACAGAACAAAACCTATGCTTAAAGGTTTAGAGTTCAGTGACACAGTTATTAAATGATCATGGAAATATTGTGGTTTTTTTCAGATAGTTGGCAGTAGAAATTAATGTGCAGGAAAGAAGACACCTGCTCTTCTGAGGGCTCAGGTCATGCTTTCTGTCAATCTAATGAGATATCAGAAAGGTTGCTGACCAGCTAACACAGGATGCATCTGATATGTTACCACATGACTGCTGGTATGGAGATCACTGTCCTTTAGCTGCATTCTAATTACATGAGGAAATAATGAAAACTCAAACCATGTACCGGTTTATACAGTTAAGGCAATATCCTGCATCATACCCGCTGCATTAATAGCAACATAATGTTACAGTCCTGACTACCTATACGTAAGTATGAATAGATAAACCCAATTCAGATAACGCAAAAAAGGAGACAAGGCCTGTACATGGGTAAAGCGCTCATATTATTGTTAGTGTGTGTAATGGTTACATTTTATGTCAACTTGGCTAGGCTTTAATGTCCAGTTGTTTGGTCAAACAATTCATCTAACTGTTGCTGTGGAGGTATTTTGTAGGTATGATTAACATGTACAGTCCATTAACTTTAAGTAAAGGATATTACCCTCAAGAATGTGGGAAAGGCTCATCCAATCAATTTAAGGCCTTAGCAAAAGCTGAGGTTTCCTGGAGAAGAAATTCAACTTCAAGACTCTAATACAGAAATCTTGCCTGAAGTTTCTAGCCTGCCATCCTGTCCTACAGATTTCAGACTTACCATCTCCCAATGATCACACGAACAAATTCCTTAAAATGAATTTATTTAATGAATATAAATATCTCTGGAGTATCCTGACTGATACATGCTATTTGTGCAAGCAGTGTGATACTATGTAAGTTTTCTTTAACCTCTTTCCGCTTCAGGTTCCTCCTGGTAAAACGGAGACACCTCAGTGTCACCCTTAATAAAGATGTTTAAGGTTAAATGAAATGATCCATGTAAAGTTCTTAGTATGGTACCTAGCACACAACAAATAATAAATATCAGAGTCCATGGATTATTGATATTATGATAAATATTAAGTGTTGAGTATTTTAAAGACATATGTTATAATTTTACCTTAAATGCAAAAATAATAAGGTTTAAAAATATCTGTCTTACACTCATAATCCCAGGAAGCTGGTTAAATACCATCCTACTTATATTCTAGGTGTTTTTCTCTAACTAACAGAATCATTTTCACCAAGACTCTTCTTAGTAGTGTCCTGTCTACATTTCACCAGACCCTAAACTCTGCCAAACAGAGATTTAATAAAAACATTTAAAGGGGTCAAATAAAGTAAAAATATAAAAAGGAAGAACATCAGCCATCTAAATATAATGACCTGTTTTACTACTAGTTTTCCAGAAAACTTCGTTGTACAGATAACAATAGCAACAACAACAAAAAGAATTATATGTCCACAAAACTTTAGGGAGAACACTGTAATTTACGAACAACCAAATTTTGGTTTTAGTTGTACTATATTATCATAAATAATCATATCTGAGATGAAAATCCTCCCTTGGTAAAACTGAATAGAAAATTATGAAAGAAAACTTTTTAAAAGAACTTATTACTTCGTTATAGTATATGCTTACCTGTGTTCCTGTATAAAAAAGAATGGTATTAATTTAATAAGCAGAAAGAGTTGACTTTAAAATATTTTTTTTAAAAAGAGCCATTTCTTATACCTAACATCCGTTACATATGAGAGACAGTAGACTAAAATACCTGCCTAATCATATTTTGTATTATGTTGCATATTATTATAAATTAGAAATAACTTCCACTGTAGCTACTATCAAAAGTTTAGATTTTCCCTTAAACTCTTCTGATGAAGCATTATTAAAGATTTCCGGAAAATTTTCAAGTAATTTTTTAAAAGCTATATTTTCCAAATGGCTTTTAAATTTGTAGTCATATTTTTATTTCCAACTCCTATAATTAACCTATGAATTATTATTTACTCTAATTTATTATAACTCACCTATGAGAAACTGCTCCCCAAGCACCATGTTTATTTGTGAGAATATTGAGAATCTTCTGCTTCAGCTGATTTGCTGTTACGTGATCTCGATGTTTGGCAGCACTGATAAGATGGTCACACATCTTTTCTTCCTCTCTTCTGTCAGCAGCATATTGGGCACACTGTGACTATAAAGAAATACAAACAATGGATAATAACAAACTTTTTACTGTGTGTAAGTAAAGATGATATATATTCAACTTAAAGGGTAACAGGAATTCAATTTTTTAAAACTCAAATAATATAATCTTTTGATATTTTGTTCTAAAAAATAGTCACCTTTCAAATTTATAAAAATGTGCTTTTTCTAAGGTATATGTAAAATAATTTGAACAATGTTGAAGTAATTAAAGACTTATGGTTTCTTCCAATTCTGATAATCTAATTTTCATGTATTCCAAAAATAATCATTTTAGAAGCACAAATATTTATGTAAACACACTTGTTTATCAAGCCAATATAGTATATCTCACTTAAAATAAAAGGTATGTTCCTGATAATTATATATGAATCAAAAATCTGTCATTTAATTTATCAGTCTATGAGATACCAGATATTCATTCTTACATGTATTAGCAACACTGCTGATCGATGGATCATTTTTTGTATTAAAAATATTCAACATAAACATGAAGAGACACATTTCTTTAATTATAAATTTGATTCTTTTATTGTAGTTTTTATGCAAAAACTACAATAAATATGCAGAGTGGCATGACTATAACTTTTCACATTAACAAACGTGTAATACAAGTAATATAACTAGGAAGAAAAAAGTCTCATAGATCTTATAAAATAAATAGAACTAGTTCACATTTATCATTACAATGTAAAAATCTATTTGATAGAAGGTACTTCAACATATTCCTCCCATCTATCTGTTGATACAGACTACTACCACAAGTAATCTCTTCTGGAGAAATAACCCTACAGTAATCTAAGAAGGATTAATTCATTTTCCAATTTATCTTTTTGTACAGGGAATCACCAATTAGTACAATGACCTGCCTCAGTAATGAGGCTAATATTTCATTAGCTCATTGGAGAGTAAAATTAAATTTTCATTTTTCTTCCTTAACAATTACAGTAGTTAACTAAAAAAACTTAACTGTGAAGTATCCATCTAAAATCAAATACACTTCTCTTTCTAATTATAGGCTGATATGGGGGATAGAAAAATTCCTCAAAAAGTTCTAGCAAAATGTCATGACTTGATAAATCTTCTACAATTCAAAAGGGATGTCTTTGTGTAAACTACGCATACACACACACACAGACACACACACACACACACACACACCATTGCATTTACTAATATAGCTCTAACCCAAAAAGAAGAGATATAAACATTCAAGTTAAAAAAACAAGGTACAATTATCAAATAACATTGGCAATATAATCAAAATTAGATTTGCATTAATATTATATTTTATGTACATAAAATCTAAACACTAAGTCTTCATGTCTCCTTGGAAACCTCTTACCACCTTGAGATGACGACCCACAATGAGAGTAATCTCACTCCTAAGAGTGAAAAATTGGTGTGTGGGGGGTGGGAGATAAAAATATTGTTATTTTAGTACATAAAACATAAATGTATGTAAGTACAAAAACAGATATGCAGCCAATGGGTGGTATTATAATGTCATTGGAATTAGGCGGCAATTAGGCAAAATGTCCAAAAAGCCTCCTGAGGGAGTCAATAACACCACCAGCACCAAAGGTTGGGAAACGCTGCCCTTAGCTTAGCTTAAGGTCACCTTGGTTAAGTATGTGTTAAAGCTCATAACTAATATCTAGCCACTTGAAAATCTATTTTAAATGTTTTTACATGACAAATATTGATCTGCTTATTTCCCCCAAAATATCTTGATTTTCTTAGTGGAAATACAGGAGACTCAAAACTGATCCTTCAGGGAATTCAGTTGATATTCCCATTCTTATTTACTAATACAAAACTTCACTTTGATAAACATTTAAAGATCACTATACTTTTATCAAAGTTTAAAATGTCCGGTATCTCTTTCAAAATAAGGTTGTTGCAATTTCACAAGACAAGTGCCTGCCTGTCTTGTGCTTCTTCTGACCAAATGAAGCAGAGGTCATGTGTTTGAAAGCAAGAGCAGCTATTTTCCTGTCTCAAGCTTTTCAGCTAGCTAGGTCAGAGATCACCAGACCTAGTCTATCAACTTGTATGACTCACAGAGCTGCTTTACTGAGATAAAAACCTCATCAAAACTAGAATTGTGGGCTCTGATTTCTAGCCACACCACACTTTTTAGCCTGTTGTATCAGGGGAATAAATTGGTGGAGTCATTTATTACTTTCGAGTCCAGCGTAAACCAAATACCAGGGCACATAAATACTTGTGGAACCAATTTTGTCTTATAAATGGAATAAACTGAAATAATAAATAACTGTTATATATAAAACATAGAAATCAGAAGAATTTTTGAACCTTATATGAGTTTATTCAAATAACTGTATCATATACTCATATCTACCTAATGGTGTGTAAATCTCTGCTAGCTTAAAAATAACTGAAATTGTTGCATTATAAATTATTTTTCACATTTACTCTTGAGCAGGTTAGGATAACTTCAGTCTACCAAATGGTTAGGCATATATAGGATGGAAAAGAATTTTTTCATGCTGAAAATGGGGTAAAAATAAATTAGTACTCTGTGTTTGACATTTACTAAAGCTTTTAAAAAACAGGAATAGTAATGCCTTCAGTGAAATTTTCCTTTACAAAAAATCCTTCTTATGTAAGGTCACAGACAGGTGATTGTTGGGTTATAATAGAAAAGCAGAATTTAGTCTACTCCCAAAACCTTACCTCAAACTCTGCATGTTTATGTACATCCTCGGCTCTCTGTCTGTTCAAAATAAACTCAGCTTCATTTGCAACACGAACTATATGGTCCTTCATAGCATGGCACAATAATCTAAAAAGAAAAATACCTTTGGAATTATTATTATAGCTTTGGTTAGTTCAATTTTTTCACTAATCAAATTTCAGTATTTCAAATATACAGAAGTTTTAGATAAAGCTAGATACAAAATTGACATATTTTAAATTATGATTCAATGAAATGGGAAATACAGAAAAATGTCATAAAACTGTTGCAGCAATTCCTCTGTTAAATGGTGTGTCTTGTGAATCAGCAATTCAATTAATTCAATTAAGACAGGTTACTCAAAAATAAAAAATTTTGGTTGGAGTGTTTTAAAATGGTTATACAACAGAAGTCACTATCTTAGAGGTAAATTTTCACAATAAGCTCGATTTCACAATGACCACACATTATGAAATCAATAGACTAGATTCTTACTTTAAATAATGCAGATGATAGGACTAAATGACATTAAAATTATTTTAAATGTTGAAATTCAATATTCTAATATGGAACTACAGTTAAAGCTCAACCACAGAGTAGAATTTTTTAACTACAGAAGTTATTTATTTAGAAGACTCGAATTATTTTTAAAATGTGTAATAACATTTACAGTGAAAAGCCTCTCGCTATAACCCCTATTCACCAAATTTTCAACCTCTACAGGTACCCACTGTTATGCCTGTGTGTGTTTCAGAGACTGCTAAAATATATAAATAAAAATACAAATATATTCTTTTCCCTTCCTAACACTAATAATTATTAGTACATTATACAGTCTGTTCTATACCCAGCTTTTCTCACATAGCAATATATCTTGGAGATCTTTTCACATCTACACACAGGGAGCTTTTTCTAACTTCTTTTATAACATGTGGCAGAGATTACTTCCAAAGATGGCTACAACATTTCCCATCCAACATGTGTGACTTTATCATTGCCCCATCAAAAAATGGGAGTCTTTTTCTAGTCTTTGTCGACCTGGGCTTGCCCTGTGACTTCCTGTGAGCAACAGAATATAGCAGAAGTGATGTTATGTGACTCCTGAGGCTAGGATATAAGATGCCAGGCAGCTTTTCATTTTTTCTGGAACTCTCTCTCTCTGGAATCTGTTGCTCCTCCGAGAGAACAGAGGTGTTCAGGCTCTCAGGCCTAGATGAGGTCTCAGCCCAAAGTAAGTCACATTCAGGACACTGCAGACCCAGGGAACTCCACATGGAGCCAGAGAGAACTGCTTAACTGAGCCCAGACAATGAGAATCATGAGGAAGAAAAAAAATGAGTACTTGTTTAAGCCACATGATAATATTAAGAAGAAGAAGGTGAAGGAAGAGGAGGAGAAGGAGAAGGGGCGGGGGGGGGGGGGGGGGGGGGGGGGGGGGGGGAAGGAGGAGGAAGAGGAGAAGGAGGAAGAGGAGGAGAAGGAGAAGGGGGGGGGGGGAAGGAGGAGGAAGAGGAGAAGGGGGAAGGAGAGAGGAGGAGAAGGAGAAGGGGCGGGGGGGGAGGAGGAGGAAGAGGAGAAGGAGGAAGAGGAGGAGGAGGAGAAGGGGCGGGTGGGGAAGGAGGGAGGAGGAAGAGGAGAAGGAGGAAGAGGAGGAGGAAGGAGAAGGGGCGGGGGGAGAGGAGGAGGAAGAGGAGAAGGAGGAAGAGGAGGAGGAGGAGAAGAAGATAACATTGATTATAACAACTAGTATCATTTCATTTTTCACTTTGTCAATTAAAAACAATGATTTGGCCTTTTTGTATCTTCTTCAGTTTTTTTTGCAATAAAGAATTACTGTATATTAAAAAAAAATCAAATATTTAAAAAAGCTACCTTCAAATCTTTCTGGGTTCTCCTTAAAGGGCATGCTTAAGAAGTAGTTTCAGTTCCTTTATCTATGTCCTTTTTAAATTTCATTCTAATCTCATATTCCTTCATTGTCCAGTTTTTCTTTCAGAGATTTTAATCAGGAGTACTATTTCTATATCACCGTTACTTATTTTCACTGCTCATTCATGTATCAACTTTTTTGCTCAAATTTTCATAAATATAAATCAGAAGGGAATAGGTTTAACTTTGTTTTAATTTCTGTACTTACTAAATACCAAGTCCTTGTAATTCCTCCTATATTCTTCACTATATTATATCTACCTGTGGTAAACTTTCTTCTTTACTGATAAATAAGTAGAAACAAAAACATCATTACCTATTCTGATATTTCTAATTTATTGTTTAAATATAACTTTAAAAGCCTACATATGTCTTTGAGGTGAGTGTGCTATATTGGATTTATTTGTTCTTTCTAATATCAAGGTTGAATTACAAAACATGAAATTTTAATATCTTTCCACCAAATCATCTGTAATATCTTTGTGGCATCTTCCACAAAAACTGACAGGTGAATGGTTCTTTTATTTTAGAGTAGTAATGTAAATACTGAGCAACAATGAATTCAAGATAGTTCTCAGTAGAAATCCTTCCAAAATCCATGTCTGCTTAGACACAGATTTAATTACTCCTTGATGAGATTTGGGTTAAATAACTACTCTGTCACTCTGGGACCAGTGGGAATGGTTCTGACAGGATGACAGCGGCACCAGTAAAGTCTTACATAGCAGCAGAACAGGTGCAGAATTTCCTGGAAGCATGCAGCAATAATCTCTCCCATGACTTGAGAAGGATACAGGCACATTCTAATGGGAAAGTTGTCTAGTTTTCAGTCTAAAAGTTAACCATAGCACAAATTATTGAAAGAATACAAAGGTTATAGGAATCTGTTAGAAATGACAACAGTTAGGAAAAAAGATCAAAACTCCTCTGTAAATGATATTGGAGAGTAAACAAACATACAGTCTTAATCACTGAGGGAAACAGAAAAGTAAAAGAAGCTAAAAAAAGATATTATGAACTCTGATTATGAACTTTTGATCAGATTATCAGCCTACATTTTGTAGATAGGCTTCAAAAGATAGAAGAGATGTGATATTAGAATATTCCGTTCAATGGCTTTGTCTAGTGCATGCTGAAGACTGAAGAAAGCCAGGAAGAAATCTAATATGTGCAAATTAGTGCAGATTACAAAACTTAAATAGATTAGCAGGAGACAGCAGGAAGGGAAGGGCACATGGTCTGGCTGGTTAATACATATCATTCCCAGGAGCAAAGCAGTGGATTAGCAAAGCAAAGAAGCATGATAGCAGGGGTGAAGGCTTTGTAGTAAAAGACTTCTGTCCTCAGACACACCAAAGAAACTGTATCACTTTTCTGAAAGTCTGTTCCCCTATCTGGGGCACTTACGAGTTCTGCCAACTGATCTATGCTGTTTTATTTACACGAAGAGAAGGTATCTTTCTATGACTCTTGCCACCATTACCCACATGGAAAACATTCATCACAGTAGCTCACAATTCTTTAACTGATTAACTCAAAAAAATCAAGTCTCCCTCATTTCAGCAAATAAACCCAAAGGCCGTAAGTGGTTTCATTTCTCAAATCTTTATGCTTTAAGCTTTAAGTCTACTCTCAGATCATAATCTCCTATCCTTGCTGCTCTTTCCTCTTCAGCTTAAATTCACTTCCTTTTGCATCCATCTGGGATCCCACAATTCCATGTTTTAACCACTCTCTTGCCAACACCTTCACTTAATTCCTGATCTACCTACTGCATTGGCCTTGAAGATATGTAACCCTGGATTAACACAGTGATCTCCTTCCTCATTTTTACATCTAGACTACTAAGGAAAGTATTAAAATGGATTTTCACTGAAGATAAAGTCTGTATTTCTTTTTCACAGTCAAATTGTTTTTAACTCAGGTTTTGAGAGGTGGCACAAATGTCTTCACTCTCCTAGGCTCACTCACTTAAAAATAATAGGATATGTAAATAAATAAATAAATAAACCACTTTGTGTTTATCAGTCTCTTGCTTCTTTAACAAATTAATTTATCTCACCTATATATATACGTATATACGTATATATATATACACACGTATATACGTATATATATACATATATATATACACACACATATATATATGTATATATATATATGTGTATATATATATACATATATATACACACCAAAGCAATATGTTGTTCACATTGTTTGTGATTTTTATAAACAGAGCTGCAGGTTTTCTGTAGATATTGTTTTTTAAATTAAAAGAATTAAAAATTCTCTTCTATCCCTAATTTTTTTTTTTTTGAGACAGAATCTTGCTCTGTTGCCAGGCGCCAGGCTGGAGTGCAGTGGCATGATCTCGGCTCACTGCAACCTCTGCCTCCCGGGTTCAAGCAATTCTCCTGCCTCAGCCTCCCAGGTAGCTGGGACTACAGGAGCACACCACTATGCCCAGATAATTGTTTTTTGTATTTTTTAGTAGAGACAGGGTTTCACCATGTTGGCCAGGATGGTCTTGATCTCTTGACCTCGTGATCCACCTGCCTCGGCCTCCCAAAGTGCTGGGATTATAGGCTTGAGCCACCGCGCCCGGCCCTCTATCCTTAATTTTTAGGAGTATTCTTTCTAATTTACTAGATGTCTGTACCTACGAAGATGATCATAAAAGTTTTCATTTTTAAGGTGATGAATGATATTTCTAGAAATTTTTTAAATGATGAACAATTTCTGCATTCATGGGATAAATTTTCCTCATCATCCTCTTCCAATTTGCCCCACACAGACATACTATCTTTTTATACATAACTGAATTGGGTTCTTTTAATATTTTGATCAGAATTTACAGATCTACATTTGTAAGAGATATTGGCCTGTGATTTTCCTTCTCCCACACATCGTATTTGGTTTTAGAGTTAAGACTACACAGGCCTCAATGAATGATCCAGATCATTCCCTGTCTCTGATCTCTAGGAGTTTCTATAAGTTTGGAAAAGTATTTCACTTGAACATTTGGTAGAATATTCCTATAAACTATTTGGGCTTAGAGTTTTCTCTGCAGGAAGATATTTTTCTGACTAACTTCCTTTCATACTGAAATAACTATTTAAGGTTTGGTTTCTTCTTATTCAGTTATATGAAGTTGTACAGTTTCTAGGAGATTGCTAATTTCATTTAAATTTATAATTTTAATGGCATAATGTTTTGACAGCACTCTCATTTTCTTTTCTAATTTGCTTTAGCTATAATTATGTGTCCTTTTCATTCCATATATTCCACTATTTATGTTGTTTTATTTTGTTGTTGATCAATCTTAGAAGAGTTTGCTTATTATTAGTTAATGAATAAACATTTATCTTTGTTAATCTCTCCACTGTATCTTATTTTTCTATTTCACTGACTTCTGTTAGACTTCTTTATTATCAACTTTCTTCTACTTTGTGAAGGGGTTCTGTTCTTTCCTAACTTGGACTTTTTTTCCAGTTAGATATTTAATTCATAAATTTTAGGCTTTTCTCTCATGTAATAAGCTTTTACACAAATAGAATTATCATCCAGTTTCATTTTCCTTACAATCTACAAGATTTTGTATTTAGTATATCTATTATTGTTTAGTCTAAATACTTTTTATTTTTCTTTGAACTGTAAGTTATTTAAATGTTCAAAATTCTTCAATAGTAATGAGAATATTTACACTGGTCAGATATCATGGTATTTATAACACCAATTCTAAAAATTTGATAAGACTTGTGCTATGATCTAACTATGTCAGGAATCCCCAGCCAGCCTTTTGAGCACTAGGAACTAGTTTTCGTGGAAGACAATTTTTCCGTGGGCCAGTGTGGGTGGAAGGGGATAGTTTTGAGATGATTCAAGCACATTACATTTATTGTGTACTTTATTCCTATTGTTGTTACATTTTAATATATAATGAAATTATTATACAACTCATCATGATGAAGAATCAATGGGAGCCCTAAGCTTGTTTTCCTGTGACTAGATGGTCCTATCTAGGGGTGATGAGAGACGGTGATAGATTATCAGGCATTAGATTCTCATAAGAAGCATGCAACCTATGTCCCTTTCATGCACAGTTCACAATAAGGTTCATGCTCCTATGAGAATCTAATGCCGCCACTGGTCTGACGGGAGGCAGAGCTCAGGCGGTGATGCCAGCAATAGGAAATGGCTATAAATATAGATGAAGCTTTGGTCCCTTGCTAGTCATTCACCTCCTTCTGTGCCGCCTGGCTCCCAACAGGCCAAGGACTGGTACTAATCTGTGGCCCAGGGGTTGGGGACCCCTGAACCATGTGATCAGATTTTATAAATGTTACATGTTCACATGAGAATAATATGTACTCTCTATGATTGGGTGAAAAGTTCTATATGTCAATAATATCAAATACTAATTATGTTATTCAAACCTTGTATATACTCACTGAATTTTTTTGTCTGCTGGATATTTTGATAATCGACATAGTAGTGTTGAAATCTTCCAAAAAGATGGCAGATCTGTCATTTTCTCTCTGACAGTTCACCACTTTTTGCTTTACACATTTTGAGGTTATTTATTTGAAATACATGAACTGAGGATGGTAGCATCTTACCGGTAAATTCAACTTTTCTTAACTATATGAATTAGTTCTTCACTAATAGTTTTTACCTTGAAATAATTTTAAAAATATTAATATAGCTATCTTAGCTCAGTTCTTTAGTTAATGCGCAGTATATATTTTTCTATCCTTTTACCTTCAACATTCTCGTGGCTTTAGATATGCCTTTAGTAAATGGAACTCAGTTGGAGTTTTAATCCAATCTGACAAATTTGGTTTTTAACTGGAAATCATAGTCATTTTATATTTATTGTGCTTACTGATATATAATGTATTTAATTCTAGCCCAATTCTTTAAAAATCTTCCACTGGTCCCAGTTTTTTAATGCTTTTAAAAGTCCAAGCATAACAATGAAAAGAATAGAACAAATACAGTTCCAATCAGTAGGGGAGAAGTTGGGATAGAAATTTTAGTTTGGATTCCATCTGTTTTACTCCTTATTGATGAAAATGTATTTATTCTTTTCATTGCTATTCTTGGACTTTTATCAGGTACCGTTAACTTTAACAAGTATGAAGTTAAATAATATCATATGCCTCTTCCATAACAATATTATGTTATAATCCCTTCTCACTATGTTATTGCCCAGTATTCTCCAGCTCAAAACTCATATATTACATCTTATTAGCTCTTTATAAAGACAATCTCTATTTAGATATACACACATTTACCATTTGTCAATTTATTTGCATACTTTTCCCCTTGTATATTTCTGTCATTATGAGATTTTCTTATTTTATCCTGACATGCACACATTGTAAGTTTCTTAGTTGCTGTTCTCTCAAGTATAAACTATCTAAAATTATGATTATATCTAAATGTTCATTTCATGCTAATTTTTAAAAAGTATTTTTTAAATGGAGACATATTTCACATAACAAAATACACGCCATTTAAAAATGTACACTTCAGTGGTTTTCAGTACACTCGCTATCTTGTGCAACCATGAACTATGTTAGTCTAGATCATTTTTATCATTCTGCAAAAATCCTCATACTTATTAGCAGTTAGTCTCAATCTCCTCGTCCTCCTATCCTCTGGTAAGTACTACCCTACATTCTGTTTCTATGAATTTTCCTATTTTAGACATTTCATTTAAACAGTATCATACAATATGTATCTGGCTTCTTTCTGGTAGTGTAATCTTTTCCAGGGTCATTCATGTCATAGCAGGTATCAGTACCTTTTTCCTTTTTTATTGCTGAACAATATCCTATTTTATGCATATATCACAGTTTGTTTACTAACTCACCAGTTGATGAACATTTCGGTTGTTTCCACTTAAGGGCAATTAGGAATTATGCTGTTATGAATAGTTTTTGCGTGAACATATGCTTTCAATTCTCTTGAGGTTATATCTACAGAAGGAATTGCTGGGTCAGATGGTAACTCTATGTTTAACTTGTTGAGTAACAGCCAAACTGTTTCCACAGAGGCTACACTATTTTACATTTCCACCAACAAAGTGTGAGGCTTCCAGTTTCTGTGGATCCAGGCCAACGCTTGTTATTACCTATTTTAAACATTATAGGTATTCTAGTGAATATGAAGTGGTATCTAATTGTGGTTCTGATTTGCATTTATGAGAATCTTTTCGAGTGCTCACTGGCCATCTGTATATCTTCTTTGGAGAAATGTCTACTTAAATCTACTCATTTCTTAAATTGGGCCATTTTTCTTTTATTATTAAGTTGTAAGTGATACTTTTGTATTCTGGATATTAGATTCTTACCAGACAGATGATTTGCAAACATTTATTTTAATTCTGTTATATTTTCACTAACTGGTAAATGAATGTCTTTTGATACACAAAACTTTTAAATTTTGATGACTATCAATTTACTTTTTTTTTGCTTGTCCTTTTGGTGCCATATCTGTGGAAACCATTGCCTAATTCAAGGTCACGAGATTTTTCCCTATGTTTCCTTCTAAGAGTTATAGTTCTAACATTCGGGTCTTTCATGTATTTTGAATTAATTTTTTCATGTGAGATTGTAGACTAGATTTGTTCTTTGGCCTGTTGATATCCAGTTGTTCCAGTACCATTGTTGAAATGACTGTCCTTTCAACAATGGTAAGGACAGTCATTTTGAAAGATCTTGGCACCCTTCTGGAAAATAAATTGACCATAAGTATATGGGCTTCTTTTTGGACTCCCAATTCTATCAAATTTGTCTGTAAGATTATCTTTAGTACCATACTGTTTTTATCACTGTAGCTTTGTATTAAGTATTGAAATTAAGAAGTTTAAATCCCCAAATTTATTCTTTTAAGATAGCTTTGGTTATCCTATGTCTTTTGCAATTCTTATATTATTTTAGAATCGGCTTCTCCATTTCTGGAAAAAACAGCTAAAATTTTGCTAGAATGCATTAACCTTACATATAAATGTGAAAAGTACTGTTAAAATTATTAACTTTTCCAATCCATTAACCTGGGAGGTATTTCCACTTATTTATACCCACTTTAATTCCCTTCAACAATGTTTGAAAGAAATTCAACAATGTTGCAGTTTTTGATGAAAAAGTATTGACATTTTTTGGCTAAATCATTCCTAAGTATATATTTTTTAAAAAAGGTTTAATTGTAATAAAATACATATAAAATTTATAAGTTTTAATTGTATGGTTCAGTGGTACTAAACACTCATATTGTTTTGCTACCATCACTACCCACTACCATCCATTCACAGAACTTGTTTCATTTTATAAAACCTAAATTCTTTACCTATTAAGAAATATTAATAATTCCCCATTACCTGCTCCTCCATCCTCAGCCCCTGGCCACCATCATTCGACTTTGTCTCTGTGAGTTTCACTACTCTTAAGTACCTCATACAAGTGGAATCATGCACTATTTGTCCTTTTATTACTGGCTTATTTTATTTAGCATCCATGTTGTAATATGTGTTATAATTTTATTCCTTTCTAAGGATGAATAATATTCCATTGTATGTATAAACAGCTGTTACTGTTTACTTGTCAATGGGCATTTTGGTTGCTTTTACCTTTTAAGTACTGTAAATAATGCAGCTATGAACATAGACGTACAAATACTACTTAGAGTCCCTACTTTCAAATCTTTTGCATACAGAAGCAGCAGTGGAATAGCTGGATAATATGGCAATTCTATTTTTAATTTTCTTAGGATCTGCCATACTGTTTCCCATAGTGACTACTCCAATTTACCATCCCACCAACAGTGCACAAGAGTTTCAGTTTCTCCATGTCCTAACACTCATTATTTTCCAATTTTTTGATAGTACCTAATATGGTTTGGCTCTGTGTTCCCACCTAAATTGTCTGTTGAAGGGTAATTTCCAATGGTGGAGGTGGGGCTTGGTGGGAAGTGACTGGATCATGGTGGTGGTTTCTCCTGAATGGTTTAGAAACATCCCCTTGGTGCTCTTCTCATGATACAGAGTGAGATCTCATGAACTTTGGTTGTTAAAAGTGTAACACCTCCCCCCTCTCTCTCTTGCTCCTGCTTCTGCCATGTAAGACATGCCTGCCCTCACTTCACCTTCTGCCATGATTGTTTCCTGAGGCCTCCCCCAGAAGCCAAGCAGATGTCAGCATCCTGCTTCCTTTACAGCCTGCAAATGAGCCAATTAAACCTCTTTTCTTTATAAATTACCCAGTCTCAGGTATTTCTTTATAGCAATGCAAGAATAGACTATTACAGTACCCATCCAAATGGTTATCCAGTGGTATCTCACTGTACTTTTGATTTGCATTTCCATGATTACTGAGGTTGAGCATTATTTAATATTATGGATATATCATATTCTTTTTGACTTTAGTATAAATGGAACAGTTTTCTTAATTTTATTTTCAGATGGATCACTGCTGGTGTACAGAAATGCAGCTGATCTCTGTATGTTGATGTCACCTCCTGCCATTTTGCTGAACTTGCTTATTAGCTCTAACAGATCCGGGTTTTTTTGTAGTTTCTTTAAGGTTTGCTATATATAAGTCCTATCTTCTGCAAATAGAGAGTTTTATTTCTTCTTTTTCAATTTAGGCATTTTTTATTTTGTTTTCTTGATTAATTGCCCTAGCTAGAACCTCCAGTAAAATGTTGAATAGCACTAGTGTTAGTGAGCATTTCTGTCTTCTTCACTTAGGGTGAATGCATTCAGTCTTTTATAAACAATCATGACTTCATTGTGGGGTTTTTTGTTTTGTTTTGTAAATCTCATTTATCAGACTGAGAAAGTTGCCTTCCATTGCTAATACGTTGAGTATTTTTAATCATTAAACAGCATTGAATTTTGTCAAATTATTTTTGTATTTACTAAGATGTGATCATGTGTTTTTCTCCCAGTCATTTTGGCAATATGGTGTATTACACTGATTGATTTTCATGTGTTAAACCAACTACAAGTTCCTGGAATAAATCCCATTTAATCAAGGTATATAATCCTTTCCTATGTATTGCTCAAGTAGATCTGCCACTATTTTCTTCAGGAGTTTTGCATCCATTGTCATAAGATTTGTAGTTTTATTAACGTTTGTTTAAAAGTGCTGTAGACACTGGTTTGTGGTTTACTTTTCAGACGGCTTTATCTGGGGTTTGGTATCAGGGTAATTCTCGCCTCATAAAATGAGTCAGTAAGTGTTTCATCCTCTTCTATGTTCTGGGAGAATCTGAGAAAGAGTGCTGTTGATTCTCTTTCATCTCAAATGACTGATAGTATTACCAGGGAAAACATCTGGTAATGAGTTTTTCTTTGTTGGAAGTTTTGCTAAATTACTAACTTACACTTCTTACTGTTACAGCAATATTCAGATTTTCTATTTTGTGTTCAGCCAGTTGTAATTTAGTATTATGTTTCCAGAAATTTTTCCATTCCATTTAAGTTTTCTAGTATTGACACACAGTTGTTTAAAGTAGGTATTCCCTTAAAATCTTTTTTCTTTCGTTAAGGTCATTAATAATGTTCCTACTTTCATTCCCCATTTTAGTAATTTGAGTCTTCTTTCTTTTCTAGCTAAAGTTTTTTCAATTTTGTTATCTTTTTAAAGAATCAACTTTTGGTTTTATTTATCTTTATTACTTTTAAAATCTCTGCTTTATTTATATTTTAATCGCTATTTTTTCTTCCTTCAGTCCGTTTTGCTGCTCTTCCTGTAGTTTGTCCCACTGGGAGGTTGGGAGGTTATGTCAATGTTTTCATACTTCCCCTTTTTAAAAGTAGTTACTTACGGATATAAATTTCCTCCTGAGCCCTACTTTAAATGCATCCTATGAGTTTTGATTTTTTTTTTCATTCTCTTTAAAGTATTATGTAATTTCTCTTGTAATTTACCCTTTAACCCACTGGTTATTTAGGAGTTTCCTGTTTAACTTCCAGGCATTTGTGAATCTTTCAAATTTCCTTCTCTTGTTTATTTCAAATTCTAATCCACTGTGGTTGGAGAAGATAAAATGCATGCTTCCAACCTTTTAAAATTTACTGATAATTTTTTTTGGCTATATATGGTCTGTCCTACAGAATGTTTCATATGCACTTGTGAAGAACAACATTTCCCTGCTACTGTTAATGATGTATTCTATAGATGGCTGGGAGGTCTAGGTGGTATATACTGTTGTTTCAGTCTAGGTGTTCTCTCCCTTATTGAAAGTGGGATACTAAAGTCTCCAAGTAATGTATTTGAATTATTTATTTCTCCCTTCAATTCTGTACATTTTTGTTTAATATATTTAAGGAGTCTCTTATTAAGAGCATACATATTTAAAACTATGATATCTTATTGATGGATTTACATAATTATTATATAATGTCTTTGTCACTATAATGATCTTTGTTTTAAAATGTATTCTGTCTGATATTGGCATAGTCATTCCTTCTTTTGAGTTCTATTTGTATGACTCATGTTTTAAAATCATTTTTCTGTCAACATATTTGTGTCTATTAATCTGTTTCCTGTAGAAAGCTTACAGGGGAATCCTTTTATAAAATCCATTCTTCAAATCTCAGTGTTTTAATTGGAAAGTTCATTTGACTTACATTTAGTGCATTACTGATTTATTGATAAAAAAGGACTTCTGCCATTTTTCTGTTGGTTTTCTATATGTCTTATTTATTTCTTCTATTTCTTGCCTTCTTTTGTACTAATTATTTTTTAGTGTAGCATTTTCTTTCCCTTGTTATTTTTTTTGGTTTAACTTTTATTTTAGGTTCAAGGGTACACAGCCATGTTTATTATATGGGCAAACTGCACAACACAGGAGTTTGGTGTATAGATAATTTCGTCACCTAGGTAATAAGCACAGTAACCAATAGGTATGTTTTCCGATCCTCTCCTTTATTCCACCCTCTACCCTCATGTAGGCCCCAGGGTCTGTTATTTTCCTCCCTAGTATCACCCGTTCTCATTGTTTAGCTCCCACTTACAAAAGTGAATATGCAGTATTTGGTTTTCTGTTCCTGTGTTAATTTGCTTAGGACAATGGCCTCCAGCTCTATCCATGTTGTTGCAAAGGACATGATTTCATTCTTTTTTTTTAAGGCTTCATAATATTCCCTGGTGTACATGTGCCATATTTTCTTTACCTAGCCTACCACTGATGGACATTTAGGTTGATTCCATGTCTCTGCCATTGTGAATGATGCTGCAATAAACATTTGCATGTACGTGTCTTTATGGTAGAACAATTTATATTCCTTTGGGTATATACCCAGTAATGAGATTGTTGGGTCAAATGGTAATTCTGTTCTAAGCTCTTTAAAGGAAGTGTCACACTACTTTCCACAAGAGCTGAACTAATTTACAACCCCATCAGCAGTGTATAAGCACATCTCTTTGACCAGTGAAACATATTTAAAATATTTAATGTCTGTGTTTAGAAAGTTCTAAAGTCAATGCTTCCTCAAGCAGAGTTTCTACTGATTTGGTTTTTTTTGCTGTGTAGGGGTCATACTTTTAAATTTCTTTGTCTCCTTGCAATGATGTTTTGAATGTTATATATAATATGGCAACTCTTGAAATCTCATTCTCTCTCCTCCCTAGGATTTGTTGGTGTTCTTTTTTGTTATCTGATGAATGACTTTTCTAAACTAATTTTGTATGGTTTATATTTTGTGTCATCTGTGGCCACTGAAATCTGTGTTTCATTACCTTAGTGGTTAGCTAATAATTAAATAGAGATCTCCCTAAATTCTTGGATAGAAAAAAACCTCACAGATTTTCCTAAGGAACTCAGTAGGGACAGCCCTTTAATAATCAACCAGGCAGGTTTCAACTGTACCTTAGCATTCACTCCCTGTTTCCATACAGTCTCAAGGCCAGCAAAAGGTGAAAACTTCAGGCCTTCTTAAGTCTGTCCAAAGCATGCACATAGCCCTCAGTATGTGAATGATCTTTTAGACTTCCCTAAGTATGGTAGAGCTTTTCAAAGTCCTTATGTACCCATTTCCAAGCTGTTCCTCCCAAACTTCGGTTAATGCACTATTTGCCTAAACTCTTATCTTTTACCTAAGGCAGTAACAACTCCTAGGATGTTAATTAATTAATTGATATTATCATATTTGTAATTAATCTACATAGATGTTTCCTGACTTATGATGAATTTACATCCTAATAAACCCATTATAAGTCAAAAATACTGTAAGTTGAAAATATATTCAACACACCTAACCTACCTAACCTACCTAACCTAAGAAGTGAAAGATTTCTATAATGAAAATTATAATACATTGCTTAAATCAAAGAGGACACCAAAAAATGAAAGGATATTCCATGTTCATGGATTGGAAGAATCAATACTGTTAAAACGACCATACTGCCGATTCAATGCAATCTGCAGATTCAATGTAATGCAATTCCCATCAAAATACCAATGACATTCTTCACAGAAATAGAAAAAACAATGCTCAAATTGATATGGAATCACCAAAGACCCAGAATAGCCAAAGCTGTCCCAAGCAAAAATAACAAAACAAAAAAAAATCTCATTATCTGACTTAAATTATATTACAGAGTTATAGTAACCAAAACAACATGTTATTGGCATAAAACAGAAACACAGACTAATCAAACAGAATAGAGAACTCAGAAGCAAATCCACACACCTACAGTGAACTCATTTTTGACAAAAGTGCCAAAGAACATACACTGAGGAGAAGATAATCTCTTCAATAAATGGTATGGGGAATACTGGATATCCATATGCAGAAGAATGAAACTAGACCCCTATCTCTCATCATACATAAAAATCAAATCAAAATGGATTACAGATTTAAAATCTATGAACTCAAACTATAAAATTACTAGAAGAAAACATTGGGGAAAATCTCTAGGATACTGATCTAGCCAATGATTTCTTGAGCAGTACCCCAAAAGCACAGGCAACCAAAGCAAACATGGACACATGGGATCACATGAAGTTAAAAAACTTCATCACAACAAAGGAAATAGTCAACAAAATGAAAAGACAATCCATAGCACTGGAGAAAATATCTGCAAACTACCTATCTGACAAGGGACTAATAACCAGAAAATATAAGGAGTTCAACTCTATTGGTAAAAATCTAATAATCCAATTAGAAATGGGCAAATAATTTGAACATTTTTCAAAGGAAGACATACAAATGGCAAACAGGCATATTAATAGGTGTTCAACATCGCTGATCATCAGAGAAACGCAAATCAAAATTACAAGGAGGCTGGGCACGGTGGCTCACGCCTGTAATCCCACCACTTTGAGAGGCTGAGGTGGGTGGATCACCTGAGGTCAGGAGTTCAAGACAAGCCTGGCCAACAAGGTAAAACCCCATCTGTTTTAAAAATACAAAAATTAGCTGGGTGTGTCAGTGGACGTCTATAATCCCAGCTACTCAGGATGCGGAGGCTGGAGAATCACTTGAACCTGGGAGGTGGAGGTGGGCAGTGAGCCAAGATCATGCCATTGCACTCCAGCCTGAGTGACAGAGTGAGACTCTGTCCCAAAACAAACAAACAAACAACAACAACAAAAAAACTACAATGTGATACCATCTCACCCCAGTTAAAATGGCTTTTATCTAAAAGACAGACAATATCAAATGCTGACGAGGATGTGAAGAAGAAGGAACCCTCATATACTGTTTGTCGGAATGGAAATTAGTACAACCCAGTATGGAGGACACTTTTGAGGTTTCTCAAAAACCTAAAAATAGATCTACCAGTTGATCTAGTAATTGCAGTGCTGGGTATATACACTCCAGTGAAAGGAAATCAATATATACAAGAGGCACCTACACTTCCATGTCTGTTGCAGCACTGTTAACAGTAGTCAAGATTTGGAACATCCTAAATATCCATCAACTGATGAACTGATAAAGAAAATGCAGTACTTGTACAAATGGAGTAATATTCCACCATAACAAACATGAGATCCTGTCATTTGCAACAACATGGATGTAACTGGAAGTCATCATGTTAAGTGAAATAAGCCAGGCAGAGAAAAGACAAACACTGCATGTTCTCATTCATTTGTGAAATCTAAAAATCAAAACAATTGAACTCAGGGAGACAGAGAGTAGAAAGATGGTTACAAGAGGTTGGAAAGGGTGGTAGGAACGTTGGTTAGAAGGTAGGGGTGGTTAATGGTACAAAAAATTAATTAAAAAGAATGAATAAGACCTAATATTGAATAGCACAACAGGGGACTACAGTCAATAATAATTTAATTGTATATTTAAAAATAACTAAAAGTATAATTAGATTGTTTGTAATGTAAAGGATAAATGCCTGAGGTGCTGGATACCCCATTTTCCATGATGTGATTATTATGCTTTGCAAGCTTGTATCAAAACATCTTATACCCCACAAATATATACATCTACCATGTATGCACGAAAATAAAAAATTTTAAAAATTCCAATTAGCTAATTACCTCCATCTTTGTCTTATCTAATGAATCATCAATAAACATCTTTTTCCAACTTGTATTTTTAAAATTCTACAAGTTTTTATTTTTTCAAAATCTTATTCTTCATTTTTAACGGTCTCTTTTTATTCATTCTACTTTGTGCTTTATTTTATTTCACAATTCTAACCTTTGCAGCCCTTAGAGATCTAAATTCTTTTTTCTCCCTTGGTGATTCTCATGCATATTGGCTTTCAGTCTCATTTATTTAGTCAATCAGTGTTTATCTATGGACGGTTTGCTTTTGTTTGTGGTAACAACAAGGAGTCAACTAGAAACATATCAGACTCTCTTAAGGATCTCCGCTTAGTCTGATAGTTCCAGGCTAGATTCTCTACTTTATTTCTGGTAGCAGGTTTAAAATCCCAGTGGCATGTTACTTTAGGCATATTCCCTGAGGGAATTCCTTCCCCTTGGGGCACTAATTTATAAAGGGGAGGGGGTGGCCCTTGAGGAATCCTAACACTTTTAAGACCCATGATGCCAGCTGGGCGCAGTGGCTCATGTCTGTAATCCCAGCACTTTGGGAGGCTGAGGTGGGCAGAGCACGAGGTCAGGAGATCGAGACCATCCTAGCCAACATGGTGAAACCCCGACTCTACTAAAAATACAAAAATTAGCTGGGTATGGTGGTGCACACCTGTAGTCCCAGCTACTCTGGAGGCTGAGGAAGGAGAATTGCTTGAACCCGGGAGGCAGAGGTTGCAGTGAGCAGAGGTCGGACCACTGCACTCCAGCCTGGCGACAGAGCAAGACTCTTGTCTTCAAAAAAAAGACTCATGATGCCTCAATGAATATACTCTATGCAGAATGTGAACATTCTGAACCACTGTGGTTTGTCAATTTTACCTCCTTAATATACTTTTAATCAATTAATTCTTTCCAGTGACAGTGATTTTGTTTCAATCTTAATCTTTTCTCACTTTGATTACAACAGCCATATAATTTTCTGCCTCCTTCAAATCTTCCATCCTTCTAATACATTTTCCACTTTTCCATTGGTGCTATCCAAAGTTAAATTTCTCCAATGGCTACCCATAATTTACAAGATAATAGTTAAACTTATTATGGTACCGAAATGTCTCCCCGCTTCTACATTGTTCACTTTTCCATTGCTGTAATCCAAAGTTAAATTTCTCCAATGGCTACCCACAATTTACAAGACAACAGTTAAACTTTTTATAATACAGAGATGTCTGTCTACTTCTCCAGCCTTCTCTGCTGCCACTTTAACATATTTATTCTATATCCTTGAATAACCCTTGTATTTCCTTTAATGAGTCATGTTATTTCAGGGCCTTTATATGTGCCATTTCTTCTTCTTATAATCGCTGCCACCTCATCCCTATAAAGTTAAGAGACCTCTCCCAGTCTCTCAAATATTCTGGGCATTTACTTATGGTACTATCTTTGCTTTTCCCCCTTATTTTCTTTTAAAAAGTCTTTCTCTTTCTAAAACTGTGAAATTCAGTAAATGAAGTACAAAATCCATTTATCTCGGTATCCAGTATGATTTGCATGGTACCTGTCAAGAAGCATGGACTTGCCAAGAGTATATAGCTAAACAGATAAATGAATGAATGCATACATATGTTATGTGTGAAGAAGAAGGCAAAGGAAGATAGAATTTGAATGCTAATGCAGTTTTCTAACACTATAAAACTGTACAGTACATTTAACATGGAAAAACAAAGTAAATAAAAGTATCAGATAACTTAAGAATAGCTATTACAGAACATTTCCTGTTTGGAGTATCTATACAACACAGAATGAATGAAGTGGTCTTCGTCTTCTAATGTAAGTTTATTTTTCATAGGAAATACAAAAGAAAATAATTTATCCAGTCATTTTCATTTCTGTTGAATAACAGATAGAGTTGTCATGAATATCAGAAAAAAAAATCAGTTAACAGAACAAAGCATCCTATTCCAAATGTAATAGAGATCAGCAAGCAAGTTCTGATGTTCTTAGAAGTAACTGATTTTATGTAGTTTGTGATAATTTAAATGCATGTCTTTGACCTCAGACTGTGGGATCCTGATTTTGAAATGCAATTTTTATTTCCTGATGAAAAAGCAAATACATCAATAGAAAAGGCAATAGGATAGGTCAGACAAATTCACTTTTAATCATATGTAGATTAGAGAACAAAAGGCAGAACTAGTTTGTATCTATGTTTTGTTGTTTCATTAGCATTACAATTTTGGACAAACAATTTTCCCTATGTCTTAATTTCAGTTTTTGTCTTGAGAAAATGGGGGTGTACTATTTCAGATCTCCTACAAACTAGGGGGAAAGAGTGAATGCCCAAACTGTAAGATTAGATTTTAAGATCCTGATTTATTACAGACTTTCACTGAAGATTTAATACCTCTGTGTAATATCCTCTGGCTCCAAA
This sequence comes from Ateles fusciceps, assembly GCA_036589455.1. NCBI lineage: Eukaryota > Metazoa > Chordata > Mammalia > Primates > Atelidae > Ateles > Ateles fusciceps. The sequence continues at coordinate 1,351,377 of JAZHEH010001878.1, forward strand.
AATCTCTAAAGTAAGTTACAGAGTTTCTGGTGTCACTAAAAAGTACCTTAAAATGGTAGTTCCCTTTTCTGAAAGATACACATTGATACATTGGTCATCTTTATGCTCATTAGAAGAGAGAAAAACAGATAGCAGATCTTGATATTTAGTTATGAAGCTCCATACCAGACTGTGGTGGGAATTCACAGCAATTCTGCATGTTCATCACCTACATTTGTAGTCTGCCATATTGGTTATGAATTATGCTACTAATCAAACTCTTTTTTGAAGCATGACCCAATTTACTCATTTCATAGGTTGCAAAACTACAAAGATCTAAAACCTGAGGCATAGTGATAGTATATGTAGCAGGCTATTTGGAGACTTTCTATTTGTGTAGAAGAAGATGGAAAAATGAAGCTTAAACCCCAAGCAATACCTGCAACTGAGGGTTCTTCCTTGGAAAACTGCAGCCCGTTGGCATAGCTCAAGAGTTTATGAACTGCAAAATCCAGCCTGGGAAGGTGGTTGTGTTCATCAAGCCCACCTGCCCATACTGCAGGAGGACCCAAGAGATCCTCAGTCAATTGCCATCAAACAAGGGGTTCTGAAATTTGTCGATATTACAGCCATCAACCACACTAATGAGATTCCAGATTATTTGCAACAGCTTATGGGAGCAAGAAGGGTGCCTTGAGTTTGTCGGTAAAGAGTGTATAGGCGGATGCAGTAATCTAGTCAGTATGCAACAAAGTGGGGAACTGCTGATTCAGCTAAAGCAGATTGGAGCTCTGCAGTAACCACAGAGCAGGCCCCACGCTGACATCCCTCCTCAAGAGCTGGATGGCATTGCAAATGATGACAGCAGTTCCTGGTGGATGACTTTGGGGACACACACAGCTTTTTTCTTCTTTTGACTCAATATATAAAAGAGGATCAACTTGCTCTTAATCACAAGGCCAAGAAGGTTGACGGGTCATCTTGGTTTTCTTCTGGATGTGCTCTGTGGTTTTCAAAAGACTGTGACAAGTTCTGGCCTAGGATTCGCTCACTGACCCAGGATTGTTCTTTCTCTTTGGCATGTATCTCTTACTGTTCTCCATGTGTCGGCATGCCTCTGTCTCTAAGCCAGTGTTTTTCAACTATGTTTGTCCAGACTCCTTCTCCACAATGATGAATCCATAGTTGGTTTTCCGCTACTGCCCATTAGCTGAAATAATTTTGCTGCTTGAATTTATGGAGTTTGTGTTATGAAATCAGTGGGTATTTTGAATGTATTCTTTCAAACTACATGTATCTTTCCCACCCAACCCCACCCCATCCCATCCCACATTGAGAATTACTGCTCTGAACCAGTGTCCTCCACATTGTCCTCTCACAGATCTCATAGGAAATGTTCAACAAATCTCTGAAAGGTCTCAGGATCCAATTGGAGAAATCATATGAAAAGTTAAGCATAGTTGGTCTTGGTGTCACATGGATCAGAGGCACAAGTGCAGAGGCTGTGGTCATGTGGAACACTCTGTTATTTAAGATGGCCATCCATATAATCCTGAACACTGCGTATTTATTTGATTTAGAGTACCAGCAAAAATTAAAGCGCAAAATGTAAAACATCTGAGAAAACTTACAGCCCCTACCCCAAGAGTGTATCTGCAAAAGAGCCCCACACATTTTGAAAACTTAAGCCTCCCTTATGAAGTTAGCCTGTTCTAGAATTGTAAGATTGTTAATTTCCTTCTTTAGTCTCTAGTTAGAATGCTTAATTTCTTTTCTAATTAAAAAAATGAAAAAAAATGGAAAAATAAGACACTAGAGACTTAGAAATCTCCCCCTCTATATAGCTATTAGAAAAAAAAAGGTAAGTTATTCTCTTAAAATAGAAATCTTTCCTCAAGGATAAAATCTATAAATTATTCATACCTTTGGGTCAGTTGATTATATGAACAATTATTATATAAAAATACAATTAGACCTAACAAGGGATTGATTCATTATTATTTTGGAACTATTATTCTGATTAAGTGAGAAATAGGGAGAAAAAAGAGAAACCACAAATAATAATTTTGGAGCTTGAGATTGAAATATAAGGACTTGATATGGAAAGGAGCGAAGCATGGACAAGAGAAGGCCGGGTGAGGAGAGTGAATTAGCATTGGTTGAAAACCATCCCTTCCCTGTGGAATTAACTGTTAAGGGAAAGCCCCTGGATAGAAGGCCCATCTATGCTCCTGGGTGGGATGTGAAAGGTCCTCTGTTTTCCTGACAGTTGTCCAGAGCCTTCAAAATCCAGCTCAAATGTCACTTAAATAAATAAATCCTACAGAAGCGAGTGACATTTATTGAGATCTTATTATGTTCCGGAAAAATTGAGAACTGATTACTTACTAGGCTAGGCTTTATAGTTATCATCTCATTTGATTCTTACTTCACTTGATATCTTATTAGTTAAGCACAATTAGCCCCACTATACACAAAGAAAAAAGCTGAAATAGATTAAGTAACTTACTCAAAGTCACAGAAACAGGTGACTGTGTTGTTTGGGAAAAGTCATCAGTTTGGTGTGGCTACTAACAGTTTCTAGAGGGTAAGTAAAGGCAAGGGGTACAGATTTAGGCATTCATCTACTCAACAATAATTTACTGAGAACCTTCTTTGTGGTAGTAAATAACAGTAAAATATAAGCATGACACAGTAGTATTTCATGGAACCTTAAGTAGGTTCCTAATTCAGTGTGAGAAGTAAAGAAGGCCAGATAAGCTAAGGCCTTATGGGTGGTGTTACAGAGCCTGAACTTTATAAGCAATAAAACACTATTGTAGTTTTTTTTAAGTCTGATTAATTTTGACAAATGCATATTTCATGTGACCACAATCAAGACACTTCCCGCACCACAAAATGTTCTCTTGTTACTTTTTCCTGCCATCTGTAGCAAGTGAACTTGAACTGTTTTCTGTCCCTATAATTTTGTCTTTTACAGAATGTCACATAAATGGAATCATGCAGTATGTCTTTGCTGTTTGGCTTCTTTCACTTCACATAAACTAAAGTTCCATACACGTTATTGCGTGTGTCAGTAGCTCATACTTTTTAAATTGTGGAGTTGTATTTCATTATAATGATGTATTATAATGAGTTTAACCATATACCTGTTGATGCACATTTGGGGTACTTTCAGTCCTCGGCTATTGTGAATAAAACTGCTATGAATATTCACATATAGGTCTTAATGTGGACTTATTTTTTCATTCCTCTTGGGCAAATACCTAGGCTTGGAATTATTAAGACATATGGTAAACACATGTTTAACCTTGTAAAATACTGACAGAACTGTTTTCCAAGTGGGTATACTATTTTACACTTCCACCACCATGGTACAAGTGTTCCCGTGGCTCCATATCCTCGCCAATGCTTGGTGCTGATGATCTATTTATTCCCATTATAGTAAGTATGTAATGTTATCTAATTGTGGTTTAAAATTAAATCTGTCAAATGAGTAATGATGTGAAACATTTTTTCATGCAGTGATTGGCCATTTGTGTATCTTCTTTGGTGCAGTGTCTGTTCAGACTTTTTGCCTACTTGTGTAACACATCTTTTTATTATTGGGTTGTAAGGTCTGGATTCTCTCTTTCCTTCCATTGATCTGTCTTTACATCAGTGCCATCCTGTCTTGATTACTGTAGCTTTAGAATAAGTCTCAAAGTCAAATGGCATAAGTCCTCCAGCTTTGTTCCTTTTCAATTTGTTTTGGCTATCTTAGACCATGCATTTTCACAGAAAGTTTTGAATCAACTGGTTAAATTTCTAACCAAAAAAAAGAAAATCCTGCTGGAATTTTAATTAGGTGTGTGTTGTGTCTTTCACTTTAGAAATTCCTAACACCTTAATGATGCTGGGTCTAAACATCCACGAACACAGTGTCTCCGCATTTTTAAATCTATTTATATGATAATTTTAAATTTTTGTGGGAATATAGTTGGTGTATATATACATGAGATACATATATCATGGGGGTACATGAGATATTTTGATCCAGGCATGCAATGCATAATAATCACATCATGGAAAATGGGGTATCCACCCCCTCAAGCATTTATCCTTTAAGTTACAAACAATCCAATTACACTCTTTTAGTTACAATTATTTTGCCTATAGTCACCCTGTTGTGTCATTGAATGCTAGGTATTATTCCTTCTTTCTATTTTCTTGTACCAATTAACTATCCCCATTCCCCCTTTATTTATTTTTATGGCTTTTTTTTTTGGCAGAAATATATTGTAGGTTTTATTGTATGAGTCTTTTGTATATTTTTAAAGTATACCCCTAAGTGCTTCTTATTTTTCATACTGTTATAATGGTTTGTTTTGTTTTGTTTTCCAATGTGTTATATATGTTAACATGCTATTATAACTGATTTTGGATATTGATCTTGTATCCTGTGACTTTGCTACATTCACTTATTAATTCTAGTACCTTTTGTCAGACAACTTAAGATCTTCTATTTTCCAGAATGAACTGGCTAAGAACTCCAGTCAAATGTTTGATAGAAATGGTGAGTGAGAACATCATTGCCTTGTTTTGGATCCACAGGGAAAGCATTTTGCCTGTCACAATTAATTAAGATGTTAGCTCTATGTTTTTTGTAGATACCACTGAAACTGAGGGAGTTCAACTTAATTTGTAGTTTGCTAAGAGTTTTTATTTTTAATTATGAATAGATGCTGCGTTTTTCAAATGCTTTTCCTACATCTGTACAATGATCATATATTTTTCTCTTTTGCAGTCTGTTGATATGGTGTATTACATTGACACATATCCCTTTTTTTTTTTTTTTTTTTTTTTTTTGCTGTTTTATTTTCTTTTTGAGATGGAGTCCTGCTCTTGTCGCCCAGGCTGGAGTGCAATGGTGCAATCTTGGCTCACTGCAACCTCTGCCTCCCAGGTTCAAGCTATTCTCCTGCCTCAGCCTCCTGAGTAGCTGGGATTACAGGTGCTCGCCACCACGCCTGGCTAATCTTTGTATCTTTAGTAGAGACAGGGTTTTACCATGTTGGTCAGGCTGGTCTTGAATTCCTGACCTCGTGATCTGCCCGCCTTGGCCTCCCAAAGTGCTAGGATTACAGGCGTGAGCCACCACGCCTGGCCAATACATTTCCTTTTAAAAAAATAATTTCAATTTTTATTTTAGATTCAGGGGAATGCAGGTTTGTTACCTGGGTATATTGCTTGATGTTGAGGTTTGGGGTACAATTGATCCCATCACCCTGGTAGTGAGCACGGTGCCCAACAGATAGTCTTTAAGCCCTTGTCTCCCTCTCTCTCTCTTTTCCTCAAGAAGTCCCTAGTGTTTATTGTTGCCATCTTTATGCCCACATTTATCCAATATTTAGCTCATACTTTTAAGTAAGAACATGTGGTATTTTGTTTTCTGTTCCTACTTTGATTAGCTTAGGATAATGGCCTCTAACTGTATCCATGTTGCTGCAAAAAACATGATTTCATTCCTTTTTATGGCTGCATAGTATTCTATGGTATGTACACACAACATTTTATTTATCTAATGCACCACTGATGGGCACCTAAGTTGATTCCATGCCTTTGCTATTGTGAATAGTGCTGCAATGAACACACGAGTACATGTGTCTTCTTGGTAGAACAATTTATCTTCTTTTGGATATATACCTAGTAATGGGATTGCTGGGTTAAAATGGTAGCTCTGTTTTAGGTTCTTTAAGAAATCTTTAAACTGCTTTCCACAGTGGTTGAACTACTTTACATTTCCATCAACACTGTGTAAGCATTCTCTTTCTCCACAGCCACTCCAGCACCTGCTATTTTAAAAAAATGTTTAATAATATCTATTACTCATGGGTGTGAGATGGTATATCATTGTGGTTTTGATTTGCATTTTCCTGATGATTAGTGATGCTGAGCAATTTTTCATGTTTGTTAGCTGCTTGTACGTCTTCTTTTTGTATGTTTGTTCATGTATCTTGCCCATTTTTAAATGGGGCTATTTGTTTTTTATTGTTGATTTAAGTTCTTTATAGATTCTGGATATTGGGCCTTTGTTGAATGCACAATTTGTGAATATTTTCTCTGTAGGTTTTCTATTTACTCTGTTGACAGTTACTTTTGCTGTCCTGGAGCTCTTAGTTTAATCTGGTTCCACTTGTCAATTTTTCTTTTTGTTACAATTGCCTTTGAGGACTTACTGAATGGGCAAAAGCTGGAAGTATTCCACTTGAGAACTGGAACAGGACACGAATGCTCACTCTTACAATTCCTATCCAACATAGTACCGGAAGTTGTAGCCAGAGCAATCAGGCAAGAGAATGAAATAAAAGGCACCCAAATAGGAAAAAAGAAGCCTAACTATTGTATCTTTATGATAATTTAATTCTATACCTAGAAAACCCTAAAGACTCTGCCAAAATGCTCCTGGAACTAATAAACAATTGCAGTAAAATTTCAGGATACAAAATCAATATATAAAAATCAGTAGCATTTCTATACACCAATAACACTCAAGTTGAGTGCCAAATAAAAAATGCAATTCCATTTATAATATTTCCTCCTTTCCCTTCAAAAAATATCTAGGAATACATTTAAGTTGGTGAAAAATCTCTACAAGGATAACTATAAAACACTGCTGAAAGAAATCATAGATGACACAAACAAATGGAAACACATTCCATGTTCATGGATTGAAAGAATGGCTATCATTAAAATAGCCAGATTCTACACTATTCCTATAAAATTACCAATGTCATTTTTTCACAGAATTAGAAAAACTTATTCTAAAAGTCATATGAAACCAAAAGAGAGCCTGAATAGCCAAAGCAACCCTAAACAAGAAGAACAAAGCCGGAGGGATCATTACCTAATTTCAAACTATAAGTCAACAGTAACCAAAACAGCATGGTACTGTTGGTACAACAGACATATAGACCAATGGAAGGGAAGAGGGAAACCAGAGATGAAGCTGCACACCTACAGCCATCTAATTGTCAACGAAGTTGACAACAATAAGCAATGGAGAAAGGATTCCTTATTTAATAAATGGTGCTGGATAGCTACCTAGCCATACGTGGAAAATTGAAACTGAACACCTACCTTTCACCACATATGTAAATTAACTAAAGATAGATTAAAAATTTTAATTTCATTTAATCTCAAAATGTAAGAATCCTAGGAGAAAACACAGGAATTACCATTCTGGACATTAGCCTTGGGAAAACAATTTATGATAAATATTCTTGAATGTTATATACATGTTCCATCTTCGAGGATCATTACCTTTTGTTCATGATATAATCCTTTTAATATGTTACTCGACTTGATTTGCCAAACCTTGTTAAAAATTATTGCATCTACACTTATGAGTAGGTGTAATAATTTTTAACAAGGTTTGGCAAATCAAATCCAGTAATATATTAAAAGGATATATTACTATGATGAGACTATAATTTCATTTCTTGTTATGTCTTTTTCTGGTATTGGTATCAGTGTTATGATGTCTCATAAAATGAACTATAAAGCATTACCTCCTCTTCTATTTCTGGAAGACTTTCAGTGTATTGGTATTATTTGTTCTTTAAATGTTTCATCCCCATTTACCCTGATGTGATTATTATGCATTGTATCCCTGTATCAAAACATCTCATGTATCTCATATACATGCATCTACTATGTACCCACAAAAATAAAAAAAATTAAAAATTTTAAAAAAGAAATATTAAAAATTTTTTTAACATCAACCCTGTTCTTTAGCAAGTTAAGTCCATTGTTTTTCTTATATCGTTCCATGAATACAGAAATCTAGACTTTAGTATAATAGATTGTTTTGAAGTCCTCTTTATGAGTAATTCTTTTAAAAAAGAAAAATATGTAAAATTTTCATATTCTTTCTGATACAGAGATTAATGTTATAAAACCCTACAAGCATTACGAATTAAGTAAAGTACTGGTTAGCACTAAAAAGTCAGAAAAACTGGCTCACGCTTGTAATCCCAACACTCTGGGAGGCCGAGACGGGTGGATCACAAGGTCAGGAGTTCAAGACCAGCCTGGCCAACACAGTGAAAAACCACCTCTACTAAAAATACAAAAATTAGCTGGACGTGGTGGTGGATGCCTGTAATCCCAGCTACTCGGGAGGCTGAGGCAGGGGAATCGCTTGACCCTGGGAAGCAGAGGTTGCAGTGAGCCGAGATTGTGCCACTGCACTCTAGCCTGGGTGACAGAGCTAGATTCCATCTCAAAAAAAAAAAAAAAATAGTTATGAAAACTTTGACTATTTAAATAATATAAACCTCAAAGACATTTTTATTTTTTACAACTAAAATTAGGACCACATTTGCTTTATTAGATAATGAAACTCATAAGGTATTTTCTGTTGTTCCAAATTTCAATTTTGACCAAAAAAGGGATGATATTTTGTTTGTTTGGATTCAACACAGTGTGCTTATTCTTGCTGAGGTCTTATCTCCTAAAAGAAGCCTTCTGCAAGCATTACTGCCCTGAAATAGCTCCTTCTAAAGTCACTGACATTTTTATATCATTTAGTTTGATATTAGTCATATACCAACTATAATATTTTGGAACTTTTAAATTTTTTCTGCACATAAATCCTAATTCTCAATTATGATTTACTTGTAGATGAGAAATACATGCAAAATGTATTTATATACCTGCTAAAACTAACTACATAATGAGTTTTTTCTAAGTATTTATTCAGATTTTGTTTTTTAACATATTGTAATTAGCATGTGTTAAGAACTTCAGGAATACATGTCCATGTATTATATTACCTTTGTAATTAAAAAACAGTAACAATAACTTTTTTTAAATCCTTGTTCAGCTGGGACAGTGGATCTTTACAAGAGACATGTTACCGAAGAAATATTCTGGTTTTTCAAATGTTGATCTGTACAACAGGAAATGAGGAATATAAATCATTTATGTGTTCTTATTTTATCTACATATGAAGTAATCAGTCTACATAGGTTAATATTCTAATTCTCCTGGCATTTTGGGACTCTTCCATTAGCCAAAATCTGTGACACAGTTCATGCCTGTATTCTTGTCCTATCTGTCCTGCTCATCTTATCTCCTCACTTCTCACCTTTGGTGCATTCTTAGGCTATCTGCACAAAATCCATACCTTCATGTTAGTGTAGCCCCTGTTAGTTCACTTCTACCTGCATTCGTTATTTATACAACATAACAGCCACAAATGCAAAGGCGAACTCTAGGCTCTTCTATTGCCAAGTTGATCTGAGCTATCAGAATGGTACAGAAACTAAATAAAGTTTCTAATAAAAACATAGATTATGTAAACCTTGTCTGGCTTTTGTATGTAATAAGTAAACCAAGAACAAAAAAATATGATATGTGTCTCTAAGAAATGAAAAATATGGCACAGAAATGAATATACCAAAATAGGAAACTTTCTCATTGATTCACCTTTTTAATGTTATGTTTCTTAATGTAATAAACTATGAGTGCTTCATGAAATATTGCTTAACTCACCAAAGATTTTAAAAAATCATAGGAGGAAAGTATATTTAAAGTTGTTCTCAGAAGAGAAAAAAGTAATATACACACATACGTAAATGTATTTTAAACATGGTTAAAAATGTGATTCTGGCCAGGCATGGTGGCTCATGCCTGTAATCCCAGTACTTTGGGAGGCTGAGGCAGGTGGACTGCTTGATTTCATGTTGCCTGGGCAACATGGCAGAGCCCCATCTCTACAAAAAATACAAAATGCAGCTTGGTGGCTTATGCCTGTAGTCCCAGCTACTCTGGAGGCTGAGGTGGGAAGACTGCTTAGGCCTCCGAGGTGGAGGTTGCAGTGAATGAGATCATGCCACTGCACTCCAACCTGCATGACAGAGTGAGATCCTGTCTCAAAAAACAAAATATAATTCAAATATAATTTATGGTCATTAAATTTTGAAATATATTTCCCTATTACTTGAAATTTAACCATTATTTAATGGGACTTTAGTTTTAGACAAATTACATTTTATTTATCATCAATGTCTAAGGCTATACATATAAATCAGAAATAGCATTTAAGATGTATGCAGGTAATTTTGTAAAAGTCATGTTCATATATGAAATTCAGTAGGTTTATTAACTTATTACATGTATAAAGTGCATAAAAGAGTGGCAAAAAAGGGGCATGGGTGGGTGGCTGGCAAGATGGCCAAATAGGAACAGCTCCTGTCTGCAGCTCCCAGCGAAATCAACACAGAAGGTGGGTGATTTCTGCATTTCCAACTGAGGTACTTGGTTCATCTCATTGGGACTGGTTAGACAGAGAGTACAGTCCAAGGAGGGCATGCCAAAGCAGGGTGGGGTGCTGCCTCACCCAGGAAGCACAATGTGTCCGGGAACTATCTCCCCTAGCCAACGGAAGTCATGATGAACTGTCCTATGAGGAAAGGTGCAATCCAGACTAGATACTCCATTTTTCCCACGGTCTTTGCAACCTGCAGACCAGGAGATTCCTTTGAGTGCCTATGCCACCAGAGCCCTGGGTTTCAAGTACAAAACTGGATGGTTGTTTGGGCAGACACTGAGCTAGGAGATTTTTTCATACCCTAGTGGTGCCTGGCACATCAGCAAAACGGAACCATTCCCTTCCCTGGAAAGGGGGCTGAAGCCAGGGAGCCAAGTGGTCTTGCTCAGAGGATCTCAGCCCCACAGAGTCCAGCAAGCTGAGATCCACTGGCTTGAAATTCTTGCTGCCAGCACAGCAGTCTGAGCTTCGTCGGGGGAGAGCCATCTGCCATTACTGGGGCTTGAGTAGGTGGTTTTCCCTTGACGGTGTAAGCAAAGCCGTGGGAAATTCCCCCAACACAGCTGGGCAAAGCTGCTATAGCCAGACTGCCTCTCTATATTCCTCCTCTCTGGGCAGGGCATCTCTGAAAGAAAGGCAGCAGCCCCAGTCAGGGGCTTACAGCTCAAACTCCCATCTTTCTGGGAAAGAGCATCTATGGGAAGGGGCGGCTGTGGGTGCAGCTTCAGCACACTTAAACGTTCCCTGCTTGCCAGCTCTGAAGAGAGCAGCAGATCTCCCAGCACAGCGCTCAAGCTCTGCTAAGGGACAGACTGCCTCCACAAATGGGTCCCTGACCCCTGTGACTCCTGACTGGGAGATACCTCCCAGCAAGGGTCAACAGACACCTCATACAGGAGAGCTCTGGCTGGCATCTGGCAGGTGCCTCTCTGGGACAAAGCTTCCAGAGGAAGGAACAAGCAGCAATCTTTGCTATTCTGCAACCTCCGCTGATGATACCCAGGCAAACAGGGTCTGGAGTGGACCTCCAGCAAACTCCAGCAGACCTCCAGCAGAGGGGCCTGACTGTTAGAAGGAAAACTAACAAACAGAAAGGAATAGCATCAACATCAACAAAAGAAACGTCCACTCAAAAACCCCATCTGAAGGTCACCAACATCAAAGACCAAAGGTAGATAAATCCGTGAAGATGAGGAAAAACCAGTGCAAGGAGGCTGAAAATTCCAAAAACCAGATCATCTCTTCTCCTCCAAAGGATCACAACTCCTCACCAGCAAGGGAACAAACTGGATAGAGAATGAGTTTAATGAACTGACAGAAGTAGGCTTCAGAAGGTGGGTAATAACAAACTCCTCATAACTAAAGGGGGATATTCTGACCCAGTGCAAGGAAGCTAAGAGCCTTGAAAAGAGGTTAGAGGAATTGCTAAGTAGAATAACCAGTTTAGAGAAGAACATAAATGACCTGGTGGAGCTGAAAAACACAGCACAAAAACTTCGTGAAGCATACACAAGTATTAATAGAGGAACCGATCAAGCGGAAGAAAGGATATGAGAGATTAAAGATCAACTTAATGAATTAAAGCATGAAGATAAAATTAGACAAAAAAGAATGAAAAGGAATGAACAAAGCCTCCAAGAAATATGGGACTATGTGAAAAGGCTAAACCTATGTTTGATTGGTGTACCTGAAAGTGACAGGGGGAATGGAACCCAGTTGGAAAACACTCTTCAGGATATTATCCAGGAGAATTTCCCCCAATCAAGCAACACAGGCCAACATTTAAATTCAGGAAATACAGAGAATACCACAAAGACACTCCTTGAGAAGAGCAATCCCAAGACACATAATTATCAGATTCACCAAGGATGAAATGAAGAAAAAAATGTTAAGGGCAGCCAGAGACAGACGTCAGGTTACCCAAAAACAGAAGCACATCAGACTAACAGCAGATCTCTTGACAGAAACCCTACAAGCCAGAAGAGAATGGGGGCCAATATTCAACATTGTTGAAGAAAAGAATTTTCAAGCCAGAATTTCATAGTCAACCAAACTAAGCTTCATATGCAAAGGAGAAATAAAATCCTTTACAGACAAGCAAATGGTGAGAGATTTGTAACCACCAGGCCTGACTTACAAGAGCTCCTAAAGGAAGCACTAAACATGGAAAGGAACAACTGGTACCAGACACTGCAAAAACATTCCAAATTTTAAAGACCATTGACACTATGAAGAAACTGCATCACCTAATGGGCAAAATAACCAGCTAGCATCATAATGGCAGGATCAAATTCACACATAACAATATTAACCTTAAATGTAAATGGGCTAAATGTCCCAATCAAAAGACACAAACTGGCAAACTGGATAAAAGTCAAGACCCATCAGTGTGCTGTATTCAGGAGACCCACCTCACATGCAAAGACACACATAAGCTCAAACTAAAGGGATAGAGGAAGATTTATCAAGCAAATGGAAAGCAAAAAAAAAAAAAGGGAGGGGTTGTAATCCTTGTCTCTGATAAAACAGACTTTCAACCAACAAAGATTAAAAGAGACAAAGAAAGGCATAACATAATGGTAAAAGGATCAATGCAACAAGAAGAGCTAACTAACCTACATATATATGCACCCAATACAGGAGCACCCAGATTCATAAAGCAAGTTCTTAGACACCTACAAAGAGACTTAGCTTCCCACACAATAATAGTGGGAAACTTTAACACCCCACTGTCAATATTATGCAGATCAATGAGACAGAAGATTAACAAGGATATCCAGGACTTGAACTGAGCTCTAGACCAAGTGGACCTAACAGACATCTATGGAACTCTCCACCCTGAATCAACAGAATATACATTCTTCTCAGCACCGCATGGCACTTATTCTAAAACTGACCACATAATTGGAAGTAAATCACTCCTCAGTAAATGCAAAAGAACGGAAATCATAACAAACAGTCTTTCAGACCACAGTGCAATCAAATTAGAACTCAGGATTAAGAAACTCACTAAAAACCACACAACTACGTGGAAACTGAACAACCTGCTTCTGAATGACTAGTGGGTAAATAATGAAATAAAAGCAGAAACAAAGATGTTCTTCGAAACCAATGAGAACAAAGATGCAACATACCAAAATCTCTGGAACACAGCTAACGTACTGTTTAGAGGGGAAATTTACAGCACTAAATGCCCACAGGGTAAAGCAGGAAAGATCTAAAATTGACACCCTAACATCACAATGAAAAGAACTAGAGAAGCAAGAGAAACAAATTCAAAAGCTCACAGAAGACAAGAAATAACTAAGATCAGAGCAGAACTGTAAAAGACAGAGACACAAAAAACCCTTCAAAAAAAAAAAAATGAATTCAGGGGCTGTTTTTTTGAAAAGATTAACAAAATAGATTGACTGCCAGCCAGACTAATAAAGAAAAAAAGAGAGAAGAATCAAATAGACAAAATGATAAAGGGGATATCATCACTGATCCCACAAAAATACAAACTATCCTCAGAGAATACTATAAACACCTCCATGCAAAGAAACTAGAAAATCTATAAGAAATGGAGAAATTCCTGGACACATACACCCTCTCAAAACTAAACCAGGAAGAAGTCAAATCCCTGAATAGACCAAAAACAAGTTCTGAAATTGAGGCAATAATTAATATCCTACCAACCAAAACAAAGCCCAGGACTAGACAAATTCATAGCCAAATTCTATCAGAGGTACTAAGAGGCGCTGGTACCATTCCTTCCGAAACTATTCCAAACAATGGAAAAGAGGGAATCCTCCCTAACTCATTTTATGAGGTCAGCATCATCCTGATACCCAAACCTGGCAGAGACACAACAAAAAAGAGAATTTCAGGCCACTATCCCTGATGAATATCCATGCAAAAATCCTCAATAAAATACTGGCAAACTGAACCCAGTAGCACATCAAAAAGCTTATCCACCACGATCCAGTCAGCTTCATCTCTGGGATGCAAGGCTGGTTTAAAATACACAAGTCTATAAACGCAATCCATCACATAAATAGAACCAATGAAATAAACCACGATTATCTCAATAATGCAGAAAAGACCTATGATAAAATTCAACAGCCCTTCATGCTAAAAACTCTCAATAAACTAGGTATTGATGAAACATATGTCAAAATAATAAGAGATATTTATAACAAACCCACAGCTAATATCATACTGAATCTGTAAAAACTGGAAGCATTCCCTCTGCAAACCAGCAAAAGACAAGCATGTCCTCTCTCACCACTTCTATTCACATAGTATTGGAAGTTCAGGCCAGGGAAATCAGGCAAGAGAAAGAAATAAAGGGTGCTCAAATAGGAAGAGAGGAAGTCAAATTGTCTCTGTTTGCAGATGACATGATTGTATATTTAGAAAACTCCATTGTCTCAGTCCCAAATCTCCTTAAGCTGATAAGCAACTTCAGCAAAATCTCAGGATACAAACTCAATGTGGAAAAATCACAAGCATTCCTATACACCAATAATAGACAGACAGCCAAATCATGAGTGAACTCTCATTCACTATTGCAACAAAGAGAATAAAATACCTACGAATACAACTTACAAGGGATGTGAAGGACCTCTTCAAGGAGAACTACAAACCACTGATTTAGGAAATAAGAGAAGACATAAATAAATGGAAAAAACATTTTATGCTCATAAATAGGAAGAATCAATATTTTGAAAATGGCCATACTGCACAATGCAATTTGTAGATTCAATGCTATCCCCATCAAGCTACCATTAACTTTCTTCACAGAATTAGAAAAAAAACTACTTTAAATGTCATACAAAACCAAAAAAGGGCCCATGTAACCAAGACAGTCCTAAGCAGAAAGAACAAAGCTTGAGACATCAGGCTACCTGACTTCAAACTATACTGTAAGGCTACAGTAAACAAAACAGCATGGTACTGATACCAAAACAGACATATAGACCCACGGACCAGAACAGAGGCCTCAGAAATGATGACACACATCTACACTCATCTGATTTTTGACAAACCTGACAAACACAAACAATGAGAAAAGGATTCCCTGTTTAATAAATGGTGTTGGGAAAACTGGTGAGCCATATACAGAAAACTGAAACTGGACCCTTTCCTTATACCTTATATAAAAATTAACTCAAGATGGATTAACAAACAGTTGCTGTTATGGTTTTATGGCTAAAAACCATAAAACCCCTAGAAGCAAACATAGGTAGTACCATTCAGGACATAGGCATGGGCAAAAACTTCATAACTAAAACACCCAAAGCAATGACAACAAAAGCTAAAATTAACAAATGGGATCTAATGAAACTAAAGAGTTTCTGCTCAGCAAAAGGAACTATCATCAGAGTGAACAGGCAACCTACAGAATGGGAGAAAATTTTTGTAATCTCTCCTTCCTACAAAACGCTAATATCCAGAATCTACAAAGAACTTAAACAAATTTACAAGAAAAAGCAAACAACCCATCAAAAAGTGGGCGAAGGATATGAACAGACACTTCTCAAAACAAGACATTTCTACGGCCAACAAACATGAAAAAAAAGCTCATCGTCAATGGTCATTAGAGAAATGCAAATCAAAACCACATTGAGATACCATCTCATGCCAGTTAGACTGGCGATCATTAAAAAATCAGGAAACAACAGATGCTGGAGAGGATGTGGAGAAATAGGAACGCTTTTACACTGTTGGTGTGAGTGTAAATGAGTTCAACCATTGTGGAAGACAGTGTGGCAATTCCTCAAGGATCTGGAACCTGAAACACCATTTGACTCAGCAATCCCATTACTGGATATATACCCAAGGGATTAGATATCATTCTACTATAAAGACACATGCACATATATGTTAATTGTGGCACTGTTCACAATAGCAAAGACTTGAAACCAACCCAAATGCCCGTCAATGACAGACCAGATAAAGAAAATGTGGCACATATATACCATGGAATACTATGTAGCCATAAAAAAGGATGGGTTCATGTCCTTTGCAGGGACATGATGAAGCTGGAAACCATCATTCTCAGCAAACTCACACAGAAACAGAAAACCAAATAATGCATGTTTTCACTCATAAGTGGGAGTTGAACAATGAGAACACATGGACACAGGGAGGGGAACATCACACACTGGGGCCTGTCTGAGGGTGGTGGGCCAGGGGAGGAATGTAGATGATGGGTTGATGAGTGAAGCAAAACACATGGCATGTGTATACCTATGTAACAGACCTGCAAGTTCTGCACATGTATCCGAGAACTTAAAGTATAATAGTAATTACAATAATAAAAAGAACCTTGAGAAAAAAAGGGGCATAGGTTAGATTCCACAAGAAAACACATGGAAAGGAAACGTCTGTTTTCCAGAGCTTCCAGAGATTACTGGCTCAAATGAAACCAAAATGTCTACTTTAAGGAAATACTTTCTTATTTTACAGCTTTGAAAGTTTTTTTTTTTTAATACGGTTTTTGCCAAATCAAAGACAAAAGACAAATAAACTCAAGCAAACCAATGCTTGTTGCTTAATATATTAACTAGCATTTAAATTAAAAAATACATTCAAATTGGGGCCATACAAACAATAAAAATTATACTAGGATGCAATATACTTTTCCTCTTAAAAACGTAAGAAATGTATGCTGTACATTTTCCCCTAAAGAACAAAACGAAAGATCAGAATCTTGCAAGTCATAGGTTAAATTCAGAGCTAAACATAAATACAATCTCTCTTTTTCTGATGAATGTTCATAACATTAAATTCTATATTCTTTTAAAAGAGTGATAAAGGTTTATTTCAGGCAAATGATTAATTTATTTAAAAAAATCACTCAAATTCTATATTTTAAATAAGTACTTCCTATTTGCCTTATTCTTCAATGCATATTTTAATAATTTAAATTCCAATCATTATTGCCAAGATATTACAGGTAATTTTACATCCCATTAACCTTGCTTTGTTTTAATTATAAAGATCTTTTGTTAGATTCCTTTAAATGATCCAGTTTATAATTTCAGCCTGTCCTAGGGAGTACTTTAATTCAAATGCACATTCATCAAATGTTTTTGTCCTGTTAATTGTAGATAACTGCACAACTGCTTTCTCAAGCTATGATTGATGAATTGTATTCATGAGTGTAGCTGTTAAATAGGATTAACATTGATAACAATTTCTACTTAAAGATTTTTATCTTCGTTCCCGTAAGGACAAATTAAAGACTGATACTCTAACAACTCAAATAAAGTGAATTTTTAAATGTTTCATATTAAACTAACTGAAAAAGTTGCAAAAACATTGTATGTCCATGCAAATGGAATAAAAGCATGTATAAAGTATCTAAAAATGTCCTTCACACATAATGAGCATCAACATACAGTAGGAAGATAAACAGAGTAATGGGCTTCTTACTGGAACTGGGTCCCAGCTACCTAAATATGACTTTTTGAACCAGAAGTCACAGTTCATATTTGTGGAAGAGAAAGGTCTAAATTGAAAGAAATGATCCAAACTAAAGGTGGCAGTAAGCAAAATTCTGAATATATATTATATGCAAAAACAAAAGCAAAAACTTCCATTTTATGGACTTGTAGCAGCTGTAATAAATATCATATATATTTATTTTGAACTTTCAGGGAATCTGACCAGAGAAAGGTGCTACAGTAGTCTACAGATAAGAAACGATGTCAGAGGAAAATTATTATCGGCTGCAGTCTAACAGCTTATCGATAGGAGAACTGATATTTGAACCCAGTAGAAATAACATGGATACTATGTATCATACTATGCATTGTGGAATAGCTATAAAAATTCATCACAATAAACAGTATAAATAGGTAAATAAAAATCGAGGAAAAATTGAGACTGGGAGGACAGAAAAAAATACCTAATCCACCTTAGAAGTAGGAAGGGGTTGGTCCTCAGTAAAAAGATTATTTTCACTAAAGTAAGAGAAGTCAATGTCTTAGAGCAAATGCCTATCTTCTCTGTACTGTGACCTGCTGAAGAAAAAATTCTACTATCAAAGACAGCAACCTCAATTGGCTCCCCCCAAATTGTCTGGCAAGCCTCTGAGGTTTCTTTAGTTTTTTTTCTCCTCTATTCTTTTACAATCGCTATTTTCAGTATTCCTTACTCTTCTAAAGATAGTATGCACCCTCCCCCAATTTTCTTTATTCTCAGCAAATTTCCTTTATCCTCAGCTACTTCACAGACAGAAGGCATGATACGAGATCACCTCTAAGCTCTGCCACCAAACTACGCGTCTTCATCCTTTCTCAGTGCTCTTCCACTAAAGGCCAATCCCTCTGTCTCAGTGCACCCCCTCTCAGAGAGTTTACTCTGTCAATATTGCCTTCTTTCTCTCCCACCATATTGCTTTTCTTCATCAACAGTGAAAAATACTCAGATCCTTCTTTTGGAAAAGTAACTCTTCCCCCTAAATTTAAACCTTATCCACCTACAGCAACCACTCTATCTTTCCCCTTCTTGGCAAAACTTCTTTAGGGAACTATTTGCTGTCTGTATTTCCACTTCAGGCTAACTCTTCAACTCAAAGCAACCTGGTTTCTGTCCTTCTACTTTAGGTAAATCATCACTTTCTCAAAAAATATCTCTCTCAGTTACTTGCTCCCATAGAATCCTCTACTTGCCCTTCACATATTTATTAAACTTGCAATTATTTAATCTAAGGCTGCTGCCCCCACTAGACTGTAAGCTCTAATAGGGCAGGACTTAGATCTACACCCAGATTCTTTAGCACACAGGTACTCACCAGCGTTAAGTTTGGATGAGATCACCATGACCTCCTTGTGGCTGAACCCAGTAGTCCCTTTAATACTAACTTAAAAAAATCCTCTTTTTGACTATACCTTCTTCTTTAAACATTCTACTTTCACCATTCTTTTCTTTATTCTTTCAATAAATATTCATTTAACATGGCAAATAAATAAATATTTCATTAGCATGCTAACTACATGCTAGGCATTATTCCAAAATATAGAGATACAGCAGCAAATAACACAATGAATAAGACATAAGATCTTCAGGAAAATACATTTTAGCATGAGAAATAGATGTAAACAAGCAAACAGAGCAGATCATTTGAGATGATGTTATTAAGTGTTAAACAGGATTATGCCATGGGAGTGTAACAACTATATAAGATGGTCAGGGGCAGCCTGTGTGAGAGGGTGGCATTTAAGCTGATTCCTCAAAGATGACCAATCGTGTCACGATGTGGGAGAAGAGGATTCCCAGCAGAAACATCCGCAAAAGCAGGACCCCTGGTTCTCCACTCACTCTATTCATTTTCCCTGAGCATGGCATCTGTATCCTTTTCTACAGTTTACCTGGAGACTCATAAGCCTAAATCTCCATGCCAGCTCTCTTTGGAGAGCTAAAGACTTGAACACCTACATGCCTATTCATCATCACTGGTACCACAAGTTCAGTGTAACTCAAAAGTGAAAATTTCTCACTCAACTCAAACCTCTGTTTCTGTACTGTTCTATCTAAGTAAACTATACTTATACTGTAACTATTAGTTACTAAAGCTGACATCAAAATATCCTGATTCCTTCCTTCCCTTCTTCCTTCCAATATATTAGCAATCATATTGACTTAATTTCCAAAAGGTACATCAAATTTGTTCACTTCTTCCATCCTCACAGCAACTAACAGTCCATGACACCATCTTCTTCAACAAGATTACTGAACCTCAGATTGGTATTGCTTCAAGTCTTGAGCCCCTGAAACCCTCCACATTGCAAGCTATGCCTAAACATTTTCAGTTATTCTCCAGCATCCTTTGCACAGCTTCATGGCATGACCTTTGCCAATGACCCGTGCCTCCATGTGACTGGCATACAATATGCATTTAAATAGCTGCTGGCTGACTGAAAACAGCTTTCCAGCAACATGTCTCACTATTCTCTTGCCCCTAGTCCTCTGCATTATACAATTCCCTCTGCTAATAATTGTATTTTTACTTTTTTTCTCACTTGGCTATCTCCTGATAATCTCTAAAATGGCACTCCCTTTGGGTAAGTACTCTTTTTGAAAACCCTGATAATTCCACCACGCAGTGGAATGCATTCCTCCAGACTAGGTAAAGTATTGTGCGGAACGACTGCATAATTACCTATACCACTTTTATCACAGTATTCTTGTATTATTGTATGTGTTTGTCTAATGTTTGCCTTTCTCCAAAAACCTGGAACCATTTATATCTTATGCCTAACTCTTATAACAGTATTTGACGTGTAGTGGGTGCTGAACAGACATTTGCTGCATTCATGCATACATGATTTATTCTTATATATTTACAGCTGTTCATGTTTGATTCCTTATTCCAAAATCATTTTCATTTGGAAGAACAAGTCCTAATGAAGACTATAAACAGAAATTTAGGATAGCTCAGAGAACATAATGGAGAGAATTTCAGAGATTATTATAGATTGAATTTAAAAAAAATGTGACTACTTCCTTTATTTCCAACCTTTCCTAATATAAAACATATTCCAAATTCTGTCACTGACTGATAAAAGCGTATCAGAAGCTTAAAATCTCTGGGAGCAGTTGGTAGGGGTAGGGGAGAGACAGCAGGGGGTGGGGAGGGGATAACATGGGGGAGAAATGCCAGATATAGTATGTACCTAAAGTAAACTAAATTTAAAAAAAAATCTTGAATATAAAAAAAATCTCTGATATTAGCAAATTCTCCACCCCCTTCCTTTACTAAGCCTATTACTATAATATTAATTTTTAAGTGCTTAGAGGCTCAATTCTGTTAACTGTTAGCAGAGTTACTGAATATATATATACGTGTGTGTGTGTGTGTATGTGTGTATACATATATATATATATATATATATATATATTACTTCACAGTTGAAATAAAATTGTGGATATGTCATTGAGAGTCATTTCTAAAACTGAAATGACAATGACTAGCCTTAGCAAACAGTTTTTTTTCTGTTTATGCATCACCTGAAAATGGATAATAATTATTACCAACTCTTATCAAAACGAATCTTTTTAAGAAATAGCAAGTGCTGTTATGTAAAATACTATTTGTGTTATAAAAGAAAACTGATATTTTCCTGCATCTTTAGCATTTCGGTGAATGCAACACTTATTTTAAATTTTAGATCTGTACTACTGGCTAACATAATTGGGTCACAGAATATCAAAATGAGAAATATAAAATAAATTGTTATAAAACAGAAGATGTTTCTCAAAATATAATACGGTGATGGAATAAATGCGTAATACTAAGCAATATTTAATTTTTAAAAATTAGGTATCTATACCATATAGAAACTAATTTTCAAGGACTATTCTTTCATGATTCTCCTTCCTGAAAATGATAAATTTTATATACAGTAAGCATTATTTGCTTATTAAACTAATTAAAGCTGGTTTCAAATATGAAATAAATAGATCATTCCAAATAATCATCACACTACAAAGAATATACTATGTCATACAAGAAATTCAAGTTGTAAAGGATGCAGGTCTTGGGTTGATAGAAGCTACATATGTAAAATGATGACAGTTACACCTGATTTAATGTGTCCAATGCCAAAAGTACTGCAAAAATAATAATTAACAACTATTTATCACAAAATGGTAAATATAATAATGGGTTCAAATGTAATTTTACTTATTGTTTTAATAATAGAATATATACATTTCTAACCAAGACAGATATATTTACTATATTTAATATCCTTCACATTTTCAGTTGGATACTGAATGCATGACATGTTCAGATAAAATTGTCTCACATGAACTGATGAGAGGCTGAGGGAGTAAACACTGAGCACTGCTCTGAAAACAGATGGAGTGGCAGATGGGATTGCAGATTGGGTTCACTTGATCTGTGTAAAACAACTTTACTACTCTGTAAAATGTACTACTTCAAATCTCACAAAACCTGATAAAGTTTGTCCCTTTATTTCATGCATGGCTTTTTCTTCAAAAAAAATGTTTTGCATTTTAAACTTTGTTAAAGTTTAAGTACCTGTGTGATAAGTTACTTAACTAAAAGATATTTTCTTACACATTTTTGGAACAGATGGTAGAAAAGAGCAATTGCCCAGTGGAATAAAATGTACACTGACTAGTTGTGCGAAAATTGTAAAATTAATTACCTTCCTTCATTGATGAGTTCAATAAATGCAAGTCCTGCATTCTTCTGAATAGAGTTTTGCCATTCCTAAAGGAGAAACCAAAACAAATGTGAGAAAGATGAACATTTCAATGAAAGTAACACCTGGCTTAAGAATCATGTTGATGTTGTTAATCACTTCCACATTATATTATTTCTAAATGTCTTTACAAGATTTTGTAACAAATATTATTTTGTAAAAAATCAAATTTTAATTTTATCACTTAGTTTAGAAGGTGCTTTTGATTAACCAGAAAATTTCAGGCTGGATGAAAACTGAGATGGAAAGTGAGACAGCAGGTACAGAGGGCTCTGAGCACTAAGCTTCTTTCCAAAAGACAGCAAATGACCAAACTAGAAGTATTTGCGATGTAAAACTTCGGCTCCTCATACAGAGATTTTACATTAAGATTATAAAATGAGTATTAGAAATATAAACTGTTAGAAACATAAACACACTAAGTTGACTTGGAAGTGAAATGTTCTAGTTATATGTACCTTCCGAATTACTTAATGTTAATTATTTAACGCTAATTAGAAAAGTTACAAATAAAATTTTTTGAAAATTGTAAAAAAATATAGTAAACCCATGGCCAAGTATGTAACAGATAACTATGTAATCTCTCTTTGTTAATTTAGATTAGAGTATATGTGTGAATCTGGCAGTTCTCAAGGTCAAGGTCATCATGATGAACATAAGTGATAATAAAGAAGTGTTTTGGATTAGAAAATCATATGCTTATTTCATGCTCTTCCTGAAGCACATTTAGAGTGTAGCTTACATACTTTTTTTGGTTTATGCTAGTGATTTCTACTTTTGGGGTTTTAAATATATATACAGCTGGTAAATAGCAGTGTTTTGAATTGAAAATTATATCTCTTCCAATGGTTTTGTAAGTAAATGCTCTCCAAAGTTCCCTAATGCATTTTAATAAAAAAATCTTTATTGAGCAGTCATGGCACTCATCTACAGATTTCACCCCCCCCAAGATTTTCCTAATAAGGTGTTGGTTTCACAGAGGTGATAGCTGCCCTGGCCGTGGGTTCAGCTTCACAAAAAACACAGTCTCTGTATCAAACCTTTACTCCTGATCACTTTCCCTTTAAAGGCACTGCACTCATTCTGAAAATAAATATGGTCCCCAAAAGTAGATACTTGTGTGTGTGTAAATATTCTATGCTCTAAGTAAATGTATGATGAATTATAGAAGAACAATTCCTGAATCTCTGAAGGAGAGAAAATGAACAACTAGTGAAATGAGATACGGTAACTTGGGGATAGTACAAAGCCACTGGGTTCCAGCTATCATAATCTTTAACTAAAATTCATCCAAATAACAATACTGCTATTCCATTGCACGGAACTTACTGAAACTTTCAAACCATATCTGTGTAAAACAATTACAGAACTGTTTCTTTTCCCAATTTTTTTCCAAACTGTTTTTTTCTAAATTTCTTTTCCCAGATTTTTACAAAATTTAAAACCTCTTTAATATTCCCATTCTATATCCTATATTTATTGGAAATCAAGATCCCACAAAACATGCATGTTTCTCAGAAACACTACATTCATTGCGATATTAACTTAAAGAGAAAACTGATTCTTATATAACTAGACCCATACCTCTATGAAGACTAGATTCTTACAGATCACTTGTCTTTTTTTTTTTTTTTTTGAGATGGAGTCTTCCTCTGTCTCCCAGGGTGGAGTGCAGTGACACAATCTCAGCTCATTGCAACCTCCGCCTCCTGGGTTCAAGCGATTCTCCTGCCTCAGCCTCCCTAGTAGCTGGGACTACAGGCATATGCCACCACATTTGGCTTTCTTTTTTTTTTTTTGTATTTTTAGTAGAGACATGGTTTCACCATATTGGCCAGACTGGTCTCGAACTCCTGACCTTGTGATCCACCCCACCTCAGGCTCCCAAAATGCTGGGATTACAGGCGTGAGCCACTGGGCCAGGCCAGACAACTTCTTAAACGTGATTTTCTGTGATACTGTTTGTACACTAAGACTCTTCGGCACCATAAACTTCTGATATGAATAAGATATTTCAATAAGATATTTCACAGAGTACACATCTCGGTATTACAATGTGAGCATCCCAAATTATGCCTTGTCTAAAAAAATCACAAGAAGGTGTTTTTTTAATCAATTATCTTTGGATCAATCTAAAATTACATGGAATCTGCATATAGCCCATGAGATGTACTAGTTTACAACCTTTGATGGAGGAATGGTAGAAGTAAGCCTGAGCTATGCTAAGGACATTAGAGTTTAAAGTTTGAGAAAGCCAATAAAAGTATACGATCACAAGACTTCATTCAATAAATTAATGTTTTAGAAGAGTAATTTGTCTGTTTTGAGCAAGAGGAAATTGTAGGAGATTGTTGTTAAATGCCTTTCCACAAGAGAAATAATAGGAATCTAAATGAGTATTTCAAATAGGGACTAAAAAATAAGAGATGTTACAAAGAAAAGATGCCAATACTAAATGAGAATCTGAATTTAAGAGCTGATGTAGAGAAATGAGATTAAAAAATTTTAAGTTTTCAATATAGATGACTAGGATAATAGTAGCATTACTATGAAAATAATGAAGAACACATTTGGGGAAAATCACAAACAATGTTGTCTGAATTTGTTAAATTTACAGTGGCAATGGTATGCCAAAAAAGAATGTGAAATTTGGAATTATTTATACAGAAATATTGATTAATGCATAACATTAGACAAAAGTCTCCTAAGAATTATAAACAAAAAAGATCAAATATCTAGGCTGAGAAGGTATTCCTAGCCTGAAAAGAATTCACATTTTTAAGATTACAAAAAGAAGCAATTGAAAGGGAGAGAAAAAAATCTATAAAAATTTAAGAACAGAAGCAGAATATTATAGCATTATTTTAAAAGAAAATAATCCACATATACCCACTGCCTCAGGAAACAGAAAGAAAAAGATTCTTTAATCACAAATAATACTTTCAAAGTCATTGCCTATGATCCTGTTGGCAACCTTATGTTAAAGACACAGACCAAACCAATATTAGAAAGGGATAATGGAAGTTGGGGGGAAGGGAACAAAACCCAAATAATAGAGAGACAATGAAGCAACACCAAAAAATACTGTAGTAATAAAATTGGGACATATGACAGATACTCTAGACATTAAACGAGAGATGAAACTATCTCCCAGAAAATAGAACAAAGAGATAATGAGGTGCAACCAAAAAGATAGAGACAGAAAACAAAGGAGACAAAGAAATTAGAGGATCTTTCCTTGAAAGGCCAGTGTCTAATAAGTAGAAATTTTAGAAAGAGTGAATGAGAAATGCTGAAGACAAGAAATTATAGGGAATTTCAAATATTTTCCAGGATTTAATAATATGACAATATCGTTACATAATTATATAATGTATAATATAATACATAATATACCCTAGAAAGGTATATCATCATTAAATTTTAGAACAGCAGGATTAAGGAAGAGGTTCACAGGAAAAAATAAAAGTTTAAATAAAGAATCAGGAATCTGTATAAGACTAGATTTCTCAACAGCAAAACTAGAAGATGGAAGGAAGTAAATCTTCTGTCTGTCCTGCTCTCTATCTGTTTGCTCACCTGTCCTGATGTACGCAGACATTACATACTTTCATTTGATATAGGAATTTAAAGTAACTTTATGTTGAAATATCACTTTTTCAATATAAGAGTTTTACATCAGCCAGTTTCAAATTATGAAGAACAGAATACTCAGAACAAACAATGCAGCCCAACTATCAGTAACATATGAAGATAAGAATAATCACATTTTCACACATGCTTAAAAATTTATCACTCACTCTTGTTCGAGAACCCACTGATGGAGGGCTCTGCGAAGATGAGAAAGTATATCAAACAGGAGAAACAAGTTTATGTTGTGCTAATCCCCCGAATCTCGAGGGCTTAAAACATGAAAGTTTACTTCTTACTCAAATTCTGTGTCCACTGTGTGTTCTGCTGTACATCATCATTGGTGTCATCCTGGAAGTCATACTATGTTGCCATTGTCATACTATACAGCCACGATGGAGAAAGAGAATGGGTCTAAGTAAGCCCTGGCTGTTGTAGCTTCTAGCCTGAAGTAACACATGTCCCTTTTGCCCACATTCACTAGCCAGAGAAAATCCTGTGACTAAGCCCAAGCTCACTGGAGCAGGGGAATGCATACTCACCAAAAGTGCTCAATAAGCAGGAAAGAACATGTGACAAACGCTAAACATACTATAAGAAAAAGAAATTTAAAAAGAGATAGACCCATATCTGAGAAACGTAGACTGACACAAGACAGAGGCAATGGAAATTCTCCAAATAATTGTTAATGGAAGTACGGGAACAGGGTTAAGCAGAGGCTGAGAGAATACTTAATGTGCACTACAGTTAGAGTAGGTTTTCAGTTCTAATGGGAAGTTTAGGGGAAATTTAGTAATAAGCATCCAGAAAACATAACCAACAAATAAAGAGCAAAGAGGCAATTCACTCTAAAAGAAAAGAATTAACTCAGGAAGGAAATGGTGGATAGTTCAGCTACAGATGATACTTATAAGAAATAATGACAAGCTAGGAGTGGTGGTGGGTGCCTGTAATCCCAGCTACTCGGGAAGCTGAGGCAGGAGAATCACTTGAACCTGGGAGATGGAGGTTGCAGTGAGCCAAGATCGTGCCATTGCACTTCAGCCTGGGCGACAGAGTGAGACTCCGTCTCAAACAAACAAACAAACAAACAATCAAACAAATACCGACATACTATAAAACTAGGATATAGCTATAGTGGGGAAATGCTGAGAAAAGTAGGACCCTCCCCCCATATTTTTAGTAGGTGGTAGTGGCTGCATTGTAAGAGTCACATGCTATATATAATACATTTTAAAAATGTTTAAAATTGAAAAACCAAGAACCTTGGTGTAACAGTGTTATTTTGAAAGTATAGTTTAATAATCAAACAAAAATCTACTCTTTTACAGACAAAAGAGTAGAAAGTGGTTGATTCAGACCAGTGGATCTCAGTTGTGAAGTAGGGGTCTGCCATTTGTTGGTTATGTGCCTTTAAACTTCATACAATAAATTTAAATTTTTTTAAAAAAATATTTTTTTACAGCAGTGTTAGTTTTACAGAACCATAAAGAGATTCTGTGATGAATCAGGAGAGACTTGTACTACAAGCGGGATAACAGACGGTCAAAAAGGAAAGAAGTAACTTTATCAGACTACACAGAGAGATTCTGAACACAGAACTTATGAAAACATTCTGAATAAAAATGTATCACTGCAATGATATGTTTTCCCCTCAAGAATTGCTTTTGTCACACAAAATTTAGCTGGGCATAGTGGCGCATGCCTGTAATGTGAGCTACTTAGGAGGCTGAGGCAGGAGAATTGCTTGAACCGGGAGGGCGGAGGTTGCAGTGAGCCGAGATCACACCAGCGCACTCCAGTCCTGCCTGAGTGACAGAGCAAGACTCCATCTAGACACACACACACACACACACACACACACACACACACACACCCCAGAATCACTTCTCTCAAGGCAATGTAATTCCTGAATTTGTCCAATGACAATATAATACTTTTGAGCTGTATTTGTGTTCTCAACTCCTTTCTCAGCAATACGTACTCAACCAAGAGACTACAATAACATTTTCCCATGAACCAAGCAGGTTACACATAACATCACCATTGCTTCTGACTTCCCATTGAATGTATTCTCCCTTCCAGCCCATACCAGAGATTAAAAGTTGTATCAGAAATCTGCCAGCCGTAACCATGAAGGAAGTAGCCCCAGCGAGTGTTAGCGACGCAGCTCACCCTGGCCCCTAGAGATCAAAGGCAGAAGCCAAGTGTTAGGTGGCAATCAAACATGAGATTGCGTCACTGTACTCCAGCCTGGGTGACAGAGCAAGACCCTGTGTCAAAGAAAAGCCTGGGCACAGTGGTTCATGCCTTTAATCCCAGCACTTTGGGAGGCCAAGGTGGGTGGATCACGAGGTCTAGAGATCGAGTCTATCCTGGCCAACAACGTGAAAACCCCGTCTCTACTAAAAATATAAAAATTAGCTGGTCATAGTGGCGCGTGTGCCTGTAGTCCCCGGTACTGGGGAAGCTGAACAGGAGAAACTAATAATGTTATAATATTCAAATACCAGTCTCCTCAGTATTCTGGCTTTGTTATGAGGTACAGGCTTGAAAGTTACTATAAAAGCAGTTTTTAAATAGCTAGTATTGAATATCTTGTTACAATGTAATCATACTAGCAGTGATGTTAGGTTTAAAACAAATTGCTTGCATTGCGTCCATACTAGCAATACTTTCATATCAGCATTTCCTTCCTATTTTATCCATGTAATGCTGATTAGTAATGGAATCTGGGTCTAGAATCAAGCATTTGGTTATCAGAAGAGGTTGGATACATGGAATGCAGTAGTCCCCCACCATGTAACGTTGAAGCCCATGCCTTACACAGTAATAATGGTCTCTGCCCCAGTGCTCATCCTCCTGGCTGCCTTAGCAGCTAGGCCTTTCTCTTTCCCTCCTCACTTGCTTTGCTATGCCTGCACTCCCCCCTTCTGTCGGAGCCTCTGCCATCTCAGTGCAGGTGACAGCCCTGGCAGGATAGGCTGGTAGCTGAGGAGAAAAGAGAAAATGGATCCCCACTGGAGAGGTATTTCCTTCCCTTCCTCTGTTCTTTGGTCTCTGGGCCCTCTGTCCTCAGTCCAGTTGCTGTCATTAGCAGCTCAGAGCTGAGGCTGCCTCAGGCATGTCCCTGAAGCTGATTGGATGCTGCGGGGAGCCTGCTTCTCTTGAGCTGTTAGTTGGAGAACCCAGCTCTCCCTGCTGCCTTTGCAAATTAGTTTGGGAAATTAAACCATTGCTCTAAGAGTCTGTGCTGTCAAAGAATGCATTCCAGGTTGTAAAAAGCTGAGTTACGAAAGCTCACTGGAATGCAGGTGGGGGATTGCTCTGCATATTCATGCATTTGGCCATGTCTACTTGCTAGCTGCTTCCAGAGGCATTGTTAAACTCGATTAATGAATATGTTGGTGGTTATTTTTTAATCGGAGAAAAAATAAAGCTGGAGATATAAAAACAGCTGCTGAAAAAAACAGCTACAAAGAAATGAGAGTGTAGGAAAAACAAATATCAAAAAATATGTGAAAATAAAAGAGAAGGAGAAGTGGAGAACTTTTGAAAAGAGCAGTCCAGATCAAGCAGGGACATACACAAAGCAGTAGCTTTGAAGGAGTTAAACAGCTGACTGAAACTGGCAAAGCTTCCTTCGTAAAGGTGAGGACAAGGGAAAGGAAACTGGTCAAAGGGACCTTTTGGGGGAAAGTGCCAGGTGACTGGAATGTCTGAGCCAGCCCACAGTCCCCCTCAGTATGGACACACATGCTGCTGACTGGCAGAAATCATAGCCTTAAACCTTCTGGAGTTTTTCATCTAGGGTTCTCACAATCGCCTGGGTCCTGGCGGACAAGCTTTTCTTCCACTCCTGTTTTCCTTAAATTGTAAGACATTGTAGAAGTATAGAATGTATACGAACACCCTCTAAGCTGACTGATTTAGTTTTTTGTAATTCTACTTTTTCATATTTATAGTTGTGTATGTTGTTGTAATACCACATACTATTATGTGTTTGGCTTTTTTCACTCACCCTTGGCACCTTTACAGCATAAGCGTGTTTTTGTTTGTTTGTTTTGTTTTGAGACGGAGTCTTGGCCTGTCGCCCAGGCTGGAGTGCACAGTGGCGCGACCTTGGCTCACTGCTACCTCCTGCCTCCTGGGTTCAAGCGATTCTCGTGCTTCAGCCTCCTGAGTAGCTGCTAGATTACAGGTGCACATCACCATGCCCAGCTAATTATTGTATTTTTACTAGAGATGGGGTTTTACCATTGTGGTTAGGCTGGTCTCAAACTCTTCATCCTTGCGACCTGCCCACCTCGACCTCTTAAAGTTCTGGTATTACAGGTGTGAGCCACCGCGCCCGGCCAGATGTGTTGTTTTTAATTGCAGGATGAAGGTAAAGATGAGGCCTTAAAGTCCTCTCTCAAGCTTTCCTTTCTAAATTATAAGATCAAGTAAACTTACAAATCAGTGATGCAAAGAAAACAGAAAAGAAAAAAGAAGAAAGATGTGATATTTCTGTTCATAAAGTTATATTTTGAATATAATGTAAATATTAATGTGTAACCTTTCATTTTGGCATTGTTCTGTTTTTATAAGAAACTCCTTGAGAACCTTTCTTTGCATCAATGGCAGATATTTGAGAATTCCATGGTGTGAAAAGACAAGCTCCAAACTATTTTGCAAAGCCCATCTGATTTTCACCAGGTGCTAAGCAGGACCTGGCTCTCCCCAGGCCCTTCCTGTTGGGGCACTGCCTGAGCTGATCCTGCTGTGCTCTTGCCATGGCCGGGGCCCTGTGTGAAAGCCCAGGCCAACGTGTCCACATGGGCCAGCCAAGCAAGCACTGGCCTGCAGGCTGAGAAGAGGACAGAGCCAGCCAAGCCCCTCACCAGCAGCTGTCTACAGCAGAGGTCTCCACTCTTTGGGCTTCTCTTCATCCCCTTCTCCCACTGCCCTGTCATTTCACAAAACAATAGCATTTTCATGCCTGGGTTTCTACCTCTTTTCCCGCTTTGGGAAACGATCTCACGTCCCCTAAACAAAGGCTTAGCATAGGCGGTGGAGCTGGTGATCGCCAACGAGATGCAGAGGACAGCTATGAATGAAGTGAATCTAGAAGAAATAGAAGCTAAGATACGTAACTAATGAATACACACATTACCATTTAGAATACCATGGTTGAAGAAGTTACATAACATTGCCATTGTATAATACTATGCGATACATTGTTAAAGGGTTTCTAAACTGCTGCAAACACACACGAGTTTAACTCTGTAAGTTGAATGCACACATTGACAAGCATTCAGTTAGATTGCTCCGTTTTGGTTTTAGAGCGAGATATTCCTCTGTACAGCAAATGCTCCCTTCGCTCTGGAAAATCCAAACGCAGTTCCTAGAAGAAACGTGTTGCTAACTCGCTGAATGAAACTCAGCTTCAGCTCCCTTAGTTGAAACGAACACACAGCAGAGCAGTTTGAATGATGCGTTTCTTCTGTGTTTTAGACGCACTATTACTGCTTTTTCTTATGTGCCTGGATTTGGCTGGAAATGACAGTTTTGCATCTCTGCACAGAAAGGGTTTCTAAACTGCTGCAAACACACACGAGTTTAACTCTGTAAGTTGAATGCACACATTGACAAGCATTCAGTTAGATTGCTCCGTTTTGGTTTTAGAGCGAGATATTCCTCTGTACAGCAAATGCTCCCTTTCGCTCTGGAGAATCCAAACGCAGTTCCTAGAAGAAACGTGTTGCTAACTCGCTGAATGAAACTCAGCTTCAGCTCCCTTAGTTGAAACGAACACACAGCAGAGCAGTTTGAATGATGCGTTTCTTCTGTGTTTTAGACGCACTATTACTGCTTTTTCTTATGTGCCTGGATTTGGCTGGAAATGACAGTTTTGCATCTCTGCACAGAAAGGGTTTCTAAACTGCTGCAAACACACACGAGTTTAACTCTGTAAGTTGAATGCACACATTGACAAGCATTCAGTTAGATTGCTCCGTTTTGGTTTTAGAGCGAGATATTCCTCTGTACAGCAAATGCTGCCTTTCGCTCTGGAAAATCCAAACGCAGTTCCTAGAAGAAACGTGTTGCTAACTCGCTGAATGAAACTCAGCTTCAGCTCCCTTAGTTGAAACGAACACACAGCAGAGCAGTTTGAATGATGCGTTTCTTCTGTGTTTTAGACGCACTATTACTGCTTTTTCTTATGTGCCTGGATTTGGCTGGAAATGACAGTTTTGCATCTCTGCACAGAAAGGGTTTCTAAACTGCTGCAAACACACACGAGTTTAACTCTGTAAGTTGAATGCACACATTGACAAGCATTCAGTTAGATTGCTCCGTTTTGGTTTTAGAGCGAGATATTCCTCTGTACAGCAAATGCTCCCTTTCGCTCTGGAAAATCCAAACGCAGTTCCTAGAAGAAACGTGTTGCTAACTCGCTGAATGAAACTCAGCTTCAGCTCCCTTAGTTGAAACGAACACACAGCAGAGCAGTTTGAATGATGCGTTTCTTCTGTGTTTTAGACGCACTATTACTGCTTTTTCTTATGTGCCTGGATTTGGCTGGAAATGACAGTTTTGCATCTCTGCACAGAAAGGGTTTCTAAACTGCTGCAAACACACACGAGTTTAACTCTGTAAGTTGAATGCACACATTGACAAGCATTCAGTTAGATTGCTCCGTTTTGGTTTTAGAGCGAGATATTCCTCTGTACAGCAAATGCTCCCTTTCGCTCTGGAAAATCCAAACGCAGTTCCTAGAAGAAACGTGTTGCTAACTCGCTGAATGAAACTCAGCTTCAGCTCCCTTAGTTGAAACGAACACACAGCAGAGCAGTTTGAATGATGCGTTTCTTCTGTGTTTTAGACGCACTATTACTGCTTTTTCTTATGTGCCTGGATTTGGCTGGAAATGACACTTTTGCATCTCTGCACAGAAAGGGTTTCTAAACTGCTGCAAACACACACGAGTTTAACTCTGTAAGTTGAATGCACACATTGACAAGCATTCAGTTAGATTGCTCCGTTTTGGTTTTAGAGCGAGATATTCCTCTGTACAGCAAATGCTCCCTTTCGCTCTGGAAAATCCAAACGCAGTTCCTAGAAGAAACGTGTTGCTAACTCGCTGAATGAAACTCAGCTTCAGCTCCCTTAGTTGAAACGAACACACAGCAGAGCAGTTTGAATGATGCGTTTCTTCTGTGTTTTAGACGCACTATTACTGCTTTTTCTTATGTGCCTGGATTTGGCTGGAAATGACACTTTTGCATCTCTGCACAGAAAGGGTTTCTAAACTGCTGCAAACACACACGAGTTTAACTCTGTAAGTTGAATGCACACATTGACAAGCATTCAGTTAGATTGCTCCGTTTTGGTTTTAGAGCGAGATATTCCTCTGTACAGCAAATGCTCCCTTTCGCTCTGGAAAATCCAAACGCAGTTCCTAGAAGAAACGTGTTGCTAACTCGCTGAATGAAACTCAGCTTCAGCTCCCTTAGTTGAAACGAACACACAGCAGAGCAGTTTGAATGATGCGTTTCTTCTGTGTTTTAGACGCACTATTACTGCTTTTTCTTATGTGCCTGGATTTGGCTGGAAATGACACTTTTGCATCTCTGCACAGAAAGGGTTTCTAAACTGCTGCAAACACACACGAGTTTAACTCTGTAAGTTGAATGCACACATTGACAAGCATTCAGTTAGATTGCTCCGTTTTGGTTTTAGAGCGAGATATTCCTCTGTACAGCAAATGCTCCCTTTCGCTCTGGAAAATCCAAACGCAGTTCCTAGAAGAAACGTGTTGCTAACTCGCTGAATGAAACTCAGCTTCAGCTCCCTTAGTTGAAACGAACACACAGCAGAGCAGTTTGAATGATGCGTTTCTTCTGTGTTTTAGACGCACTATTACTGCTTTTTCTTATGTGCCTGGATTTGGCTGGAAATGACACTTTTGCATCTCTGCACAGAAAGGGTTTCTAAACTGCTGCAAACACACACGAGTTTAACTCTGTAAGTTGAATGCACACATTGACAAGCATTCAGTTAGATTGCTCCGTTTTGGTTTTAGAGCGAGATATTCCTCTGTACAGCAAATGCTCCCTTTCGCTCTGGAAAATCCAAACGCAGTTCCTAGAAGAAACGTGTTGCTAACTCGCTGAATGAAACTCAGCTTCAGCTCCCTTAGTTGAAACGAACACACAGCAGAGCAGTTTGAATGATGCGTTTCTTCTGTGTTTTAGACGCACTATTACTGCTTTTTCTTATGTGCCTGGATTTGGCTGGAAATGACACTTTTGCATCTCTGCACAGAAAGGGTTTCTAAACTGCTGCAAACACACACGAGTTTAACTCTGTAAGTTGAATGCACACATTGACAAGCATTCAGTTAGATTGCTCCGTTTTGGTTTTAGAGCGAGATATTCCTCTGTACAGCAAATGCTCCCTTTCGCTCTGGAAAATCCAAACGCAGTTCCTAGAAGAAACGTGTTGCTAACTCGCTGAATGAAACTCAGCTTCAGCTCCCTTAGTTGAAACGAACACACAGCAGAGCAGTTTGAATGATGCGTTTCTTCTGTGTTTTAGACGCACTATTACTGCTTTTTCTTATGTGCCTGGATTTGGCTGGAAATGACACTTTTGCATCTCTGCACAGAAAGGGTTTCTAAACTGCTGCAAACACACACGAGTTTAACTCTGTAAGTTGAATGCACACATTGACAAGCATTCAGTTAGATTGCTCCGTTTTGGTTTTAGAGCGAGATATTCCTCTGTACAGCAAATGCTCCCTTTCGCTCTGGAAAATCCAAACGCAGTTCCTAGAAGAAACGTGTTGCTAACTCGCTGAATGAAACTCAGCTTCAGCTCCCTTAGTTGAAACGAACACACAGCAGAGCAGTTTGAATGATGCGTTTCTTCTGTGTTTTAGACGCACTATTACTGCTTTTTCTTATGTGCCTGGATTTGGCTGGAAATGACACTTTTGCATCTCTGCACAGAAAGGGTTTCTAAACTGCTGCAAACACACACGAGTTTAACTCTGTAAGTTGAATGCACACATTGACAAGCATTCAGTTAGATTGCTCCGTTTTGGTTTTAGAGCGAGATATTCCTCTGTACAGCAAATGCTCCCTTTCGCTCTGGAAAATCCAAACGCAGTTCCTAGAAGAAACGTGTTGCTAACTCGCTGAATGAAACTCAGCTTCAGCTCCCTTAGTTGAAACGAACACACAGCAGAGCAGTTTGAATGATGCGTTTCTTCTGTGTTTTAGACGCACTATTACTGCTTTTTCTTATGTGCCTGGATTTGGCTGGAAATGACACTTTTGCATCTCTGCACAGAAAGGGTTTCTAAACTGCTGCAAACACACACGAGTTTAACTCTGTAAGTTGAATGCACACATTGACAAGCATTCAGTTAGATTGCTCCGTTTTGGTTTTAGAGCGAGATATTCCTCTGTACAGCAAATGCTCCCTTTCGCTCTGGAAAATCCAAACGCAGTTCCTAGAAGAAACGTGTTGCTAACTCGCTGAATGAAACTCAGCTTCAGCTCCCTTAGTTGAAACGAACACACAGCAGAGCAGTTTGAATGATGCGTTTCTTCTGTGTTTTAGACGCACTATTACTGCTTTTTCTTATGTGCCTGGATTTGGCTGGAAATGACACTTTTGCATCTCTGCACAGAAAGGGTTTCTAAACTGCTGCAAACACACACGAGTTTAACTCTGTAAGTTGAATGCACACATTGACAAGCATTCAGTTAGATTGCTCCGTTTTGGTTTTAGAGCGAGATATTCCTCTGTACAGCAAATGCTCCCTTTCGGCTCTGGAAAATCCAAACGCAGTTCCTAGAAGAAACGTGTTGCTAACTCGCTGAATGAAACTCAGCTTCAGCTCCCTTAGTTGAAAACGAACACACAGCAGAGCAGTTTGAATGATGCGTTTCTTCTGTGTTTTAGACGCACTATTACTGCTTTTTCTTATGTGCCTGGATTTGGCTGGAAATGACAGTTTTGCATCTCTGCACAGAAAGGGTTTCTAAACTGCTGCAAACACACACGAGTTTTACTCTGTAAGTTGAATGCACACATTGACAAGCATTCAGTTAGATTGCTCCGTTTTTGGTTTTAGAGCGAGATATTCCTCTGTACAGCAAATGCTCCCTTTTCGCTCTGGAAAATCCAAACGCAGTTCCTAGAAGAAACGTGTTGCTAACTCGCTGAATGAAACTCAGCTTCAGCTCCCTTAGTTGAAACGAACACACAGCAGAGCAGTTTGAATGATGCGTTTCTTCTGTGTTTTAGACGCACTATTACTGCTTTTTCTTATGTGCCTGGATTTGGCTGGAAATGACAGTTTTGCATCTCTGCACAGAAAGGGTTTCTAAAAACTGCTGCAAACACACACGAGTTTAACTCTGTAAGTTGAATGCACACATTGACAAGCATTCAGTTAGATTGCTCCGTTTTGGTTTTAGAGCGAGATATTCCTCTGTACAGCAAATGTCTCCCTTTCGCTCTGGAAAATCCAAACGCAGTTCCTAGAGAAGAAACGTGTTGCTAACTCGCTGAATGAAACTCAGCTTCAGCTCCCTTAGTTGAAACGAACACACAGCAGAGCAGTTTGAATGATGCGTTTCTTCTTGTGTTTTAGACGCACTATTACTGCTTTTTTTCTTATGTGCCTGGATTTGGCTGGAAATGACAGTTTTGCATCTCTGCACAGAAAGGGTTTCTAAACTGCTGCAAACACACACGAGTTTAACTCTGTAAGTTGAATGCACACATTGACAAGCATTCAGTTAGATTGCTCCGTTTTGGTTTTAGAGCGAGATATTCCTCTGTACAGCAAATGCTCCCTTTCGCTCTGGGAAAATCCAAACGCAGTTCCTAGAAGAAACGTGTTGCTAACTCGCTGAATGAAACTCAGCTTCAGCTCCCCTTAGTTGAAACCAACACACAGCAGAGCAGTTTGAATGATGCGTTTCTTCTGTGTTTTAGACGCACTATTACTGCTTTTTCTTATGTGCCTGGATTTGGCTGGAAATGACAGTTTTGCATCTCTGCACAGAAAG
Source organism: Ateles fusciceps (assembly GCA_036589455.1). Taxonomy (NCBI): domain Eukaryota; kingdom Metazoa; phylum Chordata; class Mammalia; order Primates; family Atelidae; genus Ateles; species Ateles fusciceps. Next base: position 1,388,597 of record JAZHEH010001878.1, read on the forward strand.
GGTTTCTAAACTGCTGCAAACACACACGAGTTTAACTCTGTAAGTTGAATGCACACATTGACAAGCATTCAGTTAGATTGCTCCGTTTTGGTTTTAGAGCGAGATATTCCTCTGTACAGCAAATGCTCCCTTTCTCGCTCTGGAAAATCCAAACGCAGTTCCTAGAAGAAACGTGTTGCTAACTCGCTGAATGAAACTCAGCTTCAGCTCCCTTAGTTGAAAACGAACACACAGCAGAGCAGTTTGAATGATGCGTTTCTTGTGTGTTTTAGACGCACTATTACTGCTTTTTCTTATGTGCCTGGATTTGGCTGGAAATGACAGTTTTGCATCTCTGCACAGAAAGGGTTTCTAAACTGCTGCAAACACACACGAGTTTAACTCTGTAAGTTGAATGCACACATTGACAAGCATTCAGTTAGATTGCTCCGTTTTGGTTTTAGAGCGAGATATTCCTCTGTACAGCAAATGCTCCCTTTCGCTCTGGAAAATCCAAACGCAGTTCCTAGAAGAAACGTGTTGCTAACTCGCTCTGAATGAAACTCAGCTTCAGCTCCCTTAGTTGAAACGAACACACAGCAGAGCAGTTTGAATGATGCGTTTCTTCTGTGTTTTAGACGCACTATTACTGCTTTTCTTCTAATGTGCCTGGATTTGGCTGGAAATGACAGTTTTGCATCTCTGCACAGAAAGGGTTTCTAAACTGCTGCAAACACACACGAGTTTAACTCTGTAAGTTGAATGCACACATTGACAAGCATTCAGTTAGATTGCTCCGTTTTGGTTTTAGAGCGAGATATTCCTCTGTACAGCAAATGCTCCCTTTCGCTCTGGAAAATCCAAACGCAGTTCCTAGAAAAGAAACGTGTTGTCTAACTCGCTGAATGAAACTCAGCTTCAGCTCCCTTAGTTGAAAACGAACACACAGCAGAGCAGTTTGAATGATGCGTTTCTTCTGTGTTTTAGACGCACTATTACTGCTTTTTCTTATGTGCCTGGATTTGGCTGGAAATGACAGTTTTGCATCTCTGCACAGAAAGGGTTTCTAAACTGCTGCAAACACACACGAGTTTAACTCTGTAAGTTGAATGCACACATTGACAAGCATTCAGTTAGATTGCTCCGTTTTGGTTTTAGAGCGAGATATTCCTCTGTACAGCAAATGCTCCTTTTCGCTCTGGAAAATCCAAACGCAGTTCCTAGAAGAAACGTGTTGCTAACTCGCTGAATGAAACTCAGCTTCAGCTCCCTTAGTTGAAACGAACACACAGCAGAGCAGTTTGAATGATGCGTTTGTTCCTGTGTGTTTTAGACGCACTATTACTGCTTTTTCTTATGTGCCTGGATTTGGCTGGAAATGACAGTTTTGCATCTCTGCACAGAAAGGGTTTGTAAACTGCTGCAAACACACACGAGTTTAACTCTGTAAGTTGAATGCACACATTGACAAGCATTCAGTTAGATTGCTCCCGTTTTGGTTTTAGAGCGAGATATTCCTCTGTACAGCAAATGCTCCCTTTTCGCTCTGGAGAATGCACAACGCAGTTCCTAGAAGAAACGTGTTGCTAACTCGCTGAATGAAACTCAGCTTCAGCTCCCTTAGTTGAAACGAACACACAGCAGAGCAGTTTGAATGATGCGTTTCTTCTGTGTTTTTAGACGCACTATTACTGCTTTTTCTTATGTGCCTGGATTTGGCTGGAAATGACAGTTTTGCATCTCTGCACAGAAAGGGTTTCTAAACTGCTGCAAACACACACGAGTTTAACTCTGTAAGTTGAATGCACACATTGACAAGCATTCAGTTAGATTGCTCCCGTTTTGGTTTTAGAGCGAGATATTCCTCTGTACAGCAAATGCTCCCTTTCGCCCTGGAAAATCCAAACGCAGTTCCTAGAAGAAACGTGTTGCTAACTCGCTGAATGAAACTCAGCTTTCAGCTCCCTTAGTTGAAACGAACACACAGCAGAGCAGTTTGAATGATGCGTTTCTCTTCTGTGTTTTAGACGCACTATTACTGCTTTTTCTTATGTGCCTGGATTTGGCTGGAAATGACAGTTTTGCATCTCTGCACAGAAAGGGTTTCTAAACTGCTGCAAACACACACGAGTTTAACTCTGTAAGTTGAATGCACACATTGACAAGCATTCAGTTAGATTGCTCCGTTTTGGGTTTAGAGCGAGATATTCCTCTGTACAGCAAATGCTCCCTTTCGCTCTGGAAAATCCAAACGCAGTTCCTAGAAGAAACGTGTTGCTAACTCGCTGAATGAAACTCAGCTTCAGCTCCCTTAGTTGAAACGAACACACAGCAGAGCAGTTTGAATGATGCGTTTCTTCTGTGTTTTAGACGCACTATTACTGCTTTTCTTTCTGTGTGCCTGGATTTGGCTGGAAATGACAGTTTTGCATCTCTGCAAGAAAGGGTTTCTAAACTGCTGCAAACACACACGAGTTTAACTCTGTAAGTTGAATGCACACATTGACAAGCATTCAGTTAGATTGCTCCGTTTTGGTTTTAGAGCGAGATATTCCTCTGTACAGCAAATGCTCCCTTTCGCTCTGGAAAATCCAAACGCAGTTCCTAGAAGAAACGTGTTGCTAACTCGCTGAATGAAACTCAGCTTCAGCTCCCTTAGTTGAAACGAACACACAGCAGAGCAGTTTGAATGATGCGTTTCTTCTGTGTTTTAGACGCACTATTACTGCTTTTTCTTATGTGCCTGGATTTGGCTGGAAATGACAGTTTTGCATCTCTGCACAGAAAGGGTTTCTAAACTGCTGCAAACACACACGAGTTTAACTCTGTAAGTTGAATGCACACATTGACAAGCATTCAGTTAGATTGCTCCCGTTTTGGTTTTAGAGCGGAGATATTTCTCTGTACAGCAAATGCTCCCTCTTCGCTCTGGAAAATCCAAACGCAGTTCCTAGAAGAAACGTGTTGCTAACTCGCTGAATGAAACACAGCTTCAGCTCCCTTAGTTGAAACGAACACACAGCAGAGCAGTTTGAATGATGCGTTTCTTCTGTGTTTGAGACGCACTATTACTGCTTTTTCTTATGTGCCTGGATTTGGCTGGAAATGACAGTTTGTTGCATCTCTGCACAGAAAGGGTTTCTAAACTGCTGCAAACACACACGAGTTTAACTCTGTAAGTTGAATGCACACATTGACAAGCATTCAGTTAGATTGCTCCGTTTTGGTTTTAGAGCGAGATATTTCTCTGTACAGCAAATGCTCCCTTTCGCTCTGGAAAATCCAAACGCAGTTCCTAGAAGAAACGTGTTGCTAACTCGCTGAATGAAACTCAGCTTCAGCTCCCTTAGTTGAAACGAACACACAGCAGAGCAGTTTGAATGATGCGTTTCTTCTGTGTTTTAGACGCACTATTACTGCTTTTTCTTATGTGCCTGGATTTGGCTGGAAATGACAGTTTTGCATCTCTGCACAGAAAGGGTTTCTAAACTGCTGCAAACACACACGAGTTTAACTCTGTAAGTTGAATGCACACATTGACAAGCATTCAGTTAGATTGCTCCGTTTTGGTTTTAGAGCGAGATATTCCTCTGTACAGCAAATGCTCCTTTTCGCTCTGGAAAATCCAAACGCAGTTCCTAGAAGAAACGTGTTGCTAACTCGCTGAATGAAACTCAGCTTCAGCTCCCTTAGTTGAAACGAACACACAGCAGAGCAGTTTGAATGATGCGTTTCTTCTGTGTTTTAGACGCACTATTACTGCTTTTTCTTATGTGCCTGGATTTGGCTGGAAATGACAGTTTTGCATCTCTGCACAGAAAGGGTTTCTAAACTGCTGCGAACACACACGAGTTTAACTCTGTAAGTTGAATGCACACATTGACAAGCATTCAGTTAGATTGCTCCGTTTTGGTTTTAGAGCGAGATATTCCTCTGTACAGCAAATGCTCCCCTTTCGCTCTGGAAAATCCAAACGCAGTTCCTAGAAGAAACGTGTTGCTAACTCGCTGAATGAAACTCAGCTTCAGCTCCCTTAGTTGAAACGAACACACAGCAGAGCAGTTTGAATGATGCGTTTCTTCTGTGTTTTAGACGCACTATTACTGCTTTTTCTTATGTGCCTGGATTTGGCTGGAAATGACAGTTTTGCATCTCTGCACAGAAAGGGTTTCTAAACTGCTGCAAACACACACGAGTTTAACTCTGTAAGTTGAATGCACACATTGACAAGCATTCAGTTAGATTGCTCCGTTTTGGTTTTAGAGCGAGATATTCCTCTGTACAGCAAATGCTCCCTTTCGCTCTGGAAAATCCAAACGCAGTTCCTAGAAGAAAACGTGTTGCTAACTCGCTGAATGAAACTCAGCTTCAGCTCCCTTAGTTGAAACGAACACACAGCAGAGCAGTTTGAATGATGCGTTTCTTCTGTGTTTTAGACGCACTATTACTGCTTTTTCTTATGTGCCTGGATTTGGCTGGAAATGACAGTTTTGCATCTCTGCACAGAAAGGGTTTCTAAACTGCTGCAAACACACACGAGTTTAACTCTGTAAGTTGAATGCACACATTGACAAGCATTCAGTTAGATTGCTCCGTTTTGGTTTTAGAGCGAGATATTCCTCTGTACAGCAAATGCTCCCTTTCGCTCTGGAGAAACCCAAACGCAGTTCCTAGAAGAAACGTGTTGCTAACTCGCTGAATGAAACTCAGCTTCAGCTCCCTTAGTTGAAACCAACACACAGCAGAGCAGTTTGAATGATGCGTTTCTTCTGTGTTTTAGACGCACTATTACTGCTTTTTCCTATGTGCCTGGATTTGGCTGGAAATGACAGTTTTGCATCTCTGCACAGAAAGGGTTTCTAAACTGCTGCAAACACACACGAGTTTAACTCTGTAAGTTGAATGCACACATTGACAAGCATTCAGTTAGATTGCTCCGTTTTGGTTTTAGAGCGAGATATTCCTCTGTACAGCAAATGCTCCCTTTCGCTCTGGAAAATCCAAACGCAGTTCCTAGAAGAAACGTGTTGCTAACTCGCTGAATGAAACTCAGCTTCAGCTCCCTTAGTTGAAACGAACACACAGCAGAGCAGTTTGAATGATGCGTTTCTTCTGTGTTTTAGACGCACTATTACTGCTTTTTCTTATGTGCCTGGATTTGGCTGGAAATGACAGTTTTGCATCTCTGCACAGAAAGGGTTTCTAAACTGCTGCAAACACACACGAGTTTAACTCTGTAAGTTGAATGCACACATTGACAAGCATTCAGTTAGATTGCTCCCGTTTTGGTTTTAGAGCGAGATATTCCTCTGTACAGCAAATGCTCCCTTTCGCTCTGGAAAATCCAAACGCAGTTCCTAGAAGAAACGTGTTGCTAACTCGCTGAATGAAACTCAGCTTCAGCTCCCTTAGTTGAAACGAACACACAGCAGAGCAGTTTGAATGATGCGTTTCTTCTGTGTTTTAGACGCACTATTACTGCTTTTTCTTATGTGCCTGGATTTGGCTGGAAATGACAGTTTTGCATCTCTGCACAGAAAGGGTTTCTAAACTGCTGCAAACACACACGAGTTTAACTCTGTAAGTTGAATGCACACATTGACAAGCATTCAGTTAGATTGCTCCGTTTTGGTTTTAGAGCGAGATATTCCTCTGTACAGCAAATGCTCCCTTTCGCTCTGGAAAATCCAAACGCAGTTCCTAGAAGAAACGTGTTGCTAACTCGCTGAATGAAACTCAGCTTCAGCTCCCTTAGTTGAAACGAACACACAGCAGAGCAGTTTGAATGATGCGTTTCTTCTGTGTTTTAGACGCACTATTACTGCTTTTTCTTATGTGCCTGGATTTGGCTGGAAATGACAGTTTTGCATCTCTGCACAGAAAGGGTTTCTAAACTGCTGCAAACACACACGAGTTTAACTCTGTAAGTTGAATGCACACATTGACAAGCATTCAGTTAGATTGCTCCGTTTTGGTTTTAGAGCGAGATATTCCTCTGTACAGCAAATGCTCCCTTTCGCTCTGGAAAATCCAAACGCAGTTCCTAGAAGAAACGTGTTGCTAACTCGCTGAATGAAACTCAGCTTCAGCTCCCTTAGTTGAAACGAACACACAGCAGAGCAGTTTGAATGATGCGTTTCTTCTGTGTTTTAGACGCACTATTACTGCTTTTTCCTATGTGCCTGGATTTGGCTGGAAATGACAGTTTTGCATCTCTGCACAGAAAGGGTTTCTAAACTGCTGCAAACACACACGAGTTTAACTCTGTAAGTTGAATGCACACATTGACAAGCATTCAGTTAGATTGCTCCGTTTTGGTTTTAGAGCGAGATATTCCTCTGTACAGCAAATGCTCCCTTTCGCTCTGGAAAATCCAAACGCAGTTCCTAGAAGAAACGTGTTGCTAACTCGCTGAATGAAACTCAGCTTCAGCTCCCTTAGTTGAAACGAACACACAGCAGAGCAGTTTGAATGATGCGTTTCTTCTGTGTTTTAGACGCACTATTACTGCTTTTTCTTATGTGCCTGGATTTGGCTGGAAATGACAGTTTTGCATCTCTGCACAGAAAGGGTTTCTAAACTGCTGCAAACACACACGAGTTTAACTCTGTAAGTTGAATGCACACATTGACAAGCATTCAGTTAGATTGCTCCGTTTTGGTTTTAGAGCGAGATATTCCTCTGTACAGCAAATGCTCCCTTTCGCTCTGGAGAATCCAAACGCAGTTCCTAGAAGAAACGTGTTGCTAACTCGCTGAATGAAACTCAGCTTCAGCTCCCTTAGTTGAAACGAACACACAGCAGAGCAGTTTGAATGATGCGTTTCTTCTGTGTTTTAGACGCACTATTACTGCTTTTTCTTATGTGCCTGGATTTGGCTGGAAATGACAGTTTTGCATCTCTGCACAGAAAGGGTTTCTAAACTGCTGCAAACACACACGAGTTTAACTCTGTAAGTTGAATGCACACATTGACAAGCATTCAGTTAGATTGCTCCGTTTTGGTTTTAGAGCGAGATATTCCTCTGTACAGCAAATGCTCCCTTTCGCTCTGGAAAATCCAAACGCAGTCCCTAGAAGAAACGTGTTGCTAACTCGCTGAATGAAACTCAGCTTCAGCTCCCTTAGTTGAAACGAACACACAGCAGAGCAGTTTGAATGATGCGTTTCTTCTGTGTTTTAGACGCACTATTACTGCTTTTTCTTATGTGCCTGGATTTGGCTGGAAATGACAGTTTTGCATCTCTGCACAGAAAGGGTTTCTAAACTGCTGCAAACACACACGAGTTTAACTCTGTAAGTTGAATGCACACATTGACAAGCATTCAGTTAGATTGCTCCGTTTTGGTTTTAGAGCGAGATATTCCTCTGTACAGCAAATGCTCCCTTTCGCTCTGGAAAATCCAAACGCAGTTCCTAGAAGAAACGTGTTGCTAACTCGCTGAATGAAACTCAGCTTCAGCTCCCTTAGTTGAAACGAACACACAGCAGAGCAGTTTGAATGATGCGTTTCTTCTGTGTTTTAGACGCACTATTACTGCTTTTTCTTATGTGCCTGGATTTGGCTGGAAATGACAGTTTTGCATCTCTGCACAGAAAGGGTTTCTAAACTGCTGCAAACACACACGAGTTTAACTCTGTAAGTTGAATGCACACATTGACAAGCATTCAGTTAGATTGCTCCGTTTTGGTTTTAGAGCGAGATATTCCTCTGTACAGCAAATGCTCCCTTTCGCTCTGGAAAATCCAAACGCAGTTCCTAGAAGAAACGTGTTGCTAACTCGCTGAATGAAACTCAGCTTCAGCTCCCTTAGTTGAAACGAACACACAGCAGAGCAGTTTGAATGATGCGTTTCTTCTGTGTTTTAGACGCACTATTACTGCTTTTTCTTATGTGCCTGGATTTGGCTGGAAATGACAGTTTTGCATCTCTGCACAGAAAGGGTTTCTAAACTGCTGCAAACACACACGAGTTTAACTCTGTAAGTTGAATGCACACATTGACAAGCATTCAGTTAGATTGCTCCGTTTTGGTTTTAGAGCGAGATATTCCTCTGTACAGCAAATGCTCCCTTTCGCTCTGGAAAATCCAAACGCAGTTCCTAGAAGAAACGTGTTGCTAACTCGCTGAATGAAACTCAGCTTCAGCTCCCTTAGTTGAAACGAACACACAGCAGAGCAGTTTGAATGATGCGTTTCTTCTGTGTTTTAGACGCACTATTACTGCTTTTTCTTATGTGCCTGGATTTGGCTGGAAATGACAGTTTTGCATCTCTGCACAGAAAGGGTTTCTAAACTGCTGCAAACACACACGAGTTTAACTCTGTAAGTTGAATGCACACATTGACAAGCATTCAGTTAGATTGCTCCGTTTTGGTTTTAGAGCGAGATATTCCTCTGTACAGCAAATGCTCCCTTTCGCTCTGGAAAATCCAAACGCAGTTCCTAGAAGAAACGTGTTGCTAACTCGCTGAATGAAACTCAGCTTCAGCTCCCTTAGTTGAAACGAACACACAGCAGAGCAGTTTGAATGATGCGTTTCTTCTGTGTTTTAGACGCACTATTACTGCTTTTTCTTATGTGCCTGGATTTGGCTGGAAATGACAGTTTTGCATCTCTGCACAGAAAGGGTTTCTAAACTGCTGCAAACACACACGAGTTTAACTCTGTAAGTTGAATGCACACATTGACAAGCATTCAGTTAGATTGCTCCGTTTTGGTTTTAGAGCGAGATATTCCTCTGTACAGCAAATGCTCCCTTTCGCTCTGGAAAATCCAAACGCAGTTCCTAGAAGAAACGTGTTGCTAACTCGCTGAATGAAACTCAGCTTCAGCTCCCTTAGTTGAAACGAACACACAGCAGAGCAGTTTGAATGATGCGTTTCTTCTGTGTTTTAGACGCACTATTACTGCTTTTTCTTATGTGCCTGGATTTGGCTGGAAATGACAGTTTTGCATCTCTGCACAGAAAGGGTTTCTAAACTGCTGCAAACACACACGAGTTTAACTCTGTAAGTTGAATGCACACATTGACAAGCATTCAGTTAGATTGCTCCGTTTTGGTTTTAGAGCGAGATATTCCTCTGTACAGCAAATGCTCCCTTTCGCTCTGGAAAATCCAAACGCAGTTCCTAGAAGAAACGTGTTGCTAACTCGCTGAATGAAACTCAGCTTCAGCTCCCTTAGTTGAAACGAACACACAGCAGAGCAGTTTGAATGATGCGTTTCTTCTGTGTTTTAGACGCACTATTACTGCTTTTTCTTATGTGCCTGGATTTGGCTGGAAATGACAGTTTTGCATCTCTGCACAGAAAGGGTTTCTAAACTGCTGCAAACACACACGAGTTTAACTCTGTAAGTTGAATGCACACATTGACAAGCATTCAGTTAGATTGCTCCGTTTTGGTTTTAGAGCGAGATATTCCTCTGTACAGCAAATGCTCCCTTTCGCTCTGGAGAATCCAAACGCAGTTCCTAGAAGAAACGTGTTGCTAACTCGCTGAATGAAACTCAGCTTCAGCTCCCTTAGTTGAAACGAACACACAGCAGAGCAGTTTGAATGATGCGTTTCTTCTGTGTTTTAGACGCACTATTACTGCTTTTTCTTATGTGCCTGGATTTGGCTGGAAATGACAGTTTTGCATCTCTGCACAGAAAGGGTTTCTAAACTGCTGCAAACACACACGAGTTTAACTCTGTAAGTTGAATGCACACATTGACAAGCATTCAGTTAGATTGCTCCGTTTTGGTTTTAGAGCGAGATATTCCTCTGTACAGCAAATGCTCCCTTTCGCTCTGGAAAATCCAAACGCAGTTCCTAGAAGAAACGTGTTGCTAACTCGCTGAATGAAACTCAGCTTCAGCTCCCTTAGTTGAAACGAACACACAGCAGAGCAGTTTGAATGATGCGTTTCTTCTGTGTTTTAGACGCACTATTACTGCTTTTTCTTATGTGCCTGGATTTGGCTGGAAATGACAGTTTTGCATCTCTGCACAGAAAGGGTTTCTAAACTGCTGCAAACACACACGAGTTTAACTCTGTAAGTTGAATGCACACATTGACAAGCATTCAGTTAGATTGCTCCGTTTTGGTTTTAGAGCGAGATATTCCTCTGTACAGCAAATGCTCCCTTTCGCTCTGGAAAATCCAAACGCAGTTCCTAGAAGAAACGTGTTGCTAACTCGCTGAATGAAACTCAGCTTCAGCTCCCTTAGTTGAAACGAACACACAGCAGAGCAGTTTGAATGATGCGTTTCTTCTGTGTTTTAGACGCACTATTACTGCTTTTTCTTATGTGCCTGGATTTGGCTGGAAATGACAGTTTTGCATCTCTGCACAGAAAGGGTTTCTAAACTGCTGCAAACACACACGAGTTTAACTCTGTAAGTTGAATGCACACATTGACAAGCATTCAGTTAGATTGCTCCGTTTTGGTTTTAGAGCGAGATATTCCTCTGTACAGCAAATGCTCCCTTTCGCTCTGGAAAATCCAAACGCAGTTCCTAGAAGAAACGTGTTGCTAACTCGCTGAATGAAACTCAGCTTCAGCTCCCTTAGTTGAAACGAACACACAGCAGAGCAGTTTGAATGATGCGTTTCTTCTGTGTTTTAGACGCACTATTACTGCTTTTTCTTATGTGCCTGGATTTGGCTGGAAATGACAGTTTTGCATCTCTGCACAGAAAGGGTTTCTAAACTGCTGCAAACACACACGAGTTTAACTCTGTAAGTTGAATGCACACATTGACAAGCATTCAGTTAGATTGCTCCGTTTTGGTTTTAGAGCGAGATATTCCTCTGTACAGCAAATGCTCCCTTTCGCTCTGGAAAATCCAAACGCAGTTCCTAGAAGAAACGTGTTGCTAACTCGCTGAATGAAACTCAGCTTCAGCTCCCTTAGTTGAAACGAACACACAGCAGAGCAGTTTGAATGATGCGTTTCTTCTGTGTTTTAGACGCACTATTACTGCTTTTTCTTATGTGCCTGGATTTGGCTGGAAATGACAGTTTTGCATCTCTGCACAGAAAGGGTTTCTAAACTGCTGCAAACACACACGAGTTTAACTCTGTAAGTTGAATGCACACATTGACAAGCATTCAGTTAGATTGCTCCGTTTTGGTTTTAGAGCGAGATATTCCTCTGTACAGCAAATGCTCCCTTTCGCTCTGGAGAATCCAAACGCAGTTCCTAGAAGAAACGTGTTGCTAACTCGCTGAATGAAACTCAGCTTCAGCTCCCTTAGTTGAAACGAACACACAGCAGAGCAGTTTGAATGATGCGTTTCTTCTGTGTTTTAGACGCACTATTACTGCTTTTTCTTATGTGCCTGGATTTGGCTGGAAATGACAGTTTTGCATCTCTGCACAGAAAGGGTTTCTAAACTGCTGCAAACACACACGAGTTTAACTCTGTAAGTTGAATGCACACATTGACAAGCATTCAGTTAGATTGCTCCGTTTTGGTTTTAGAGCGAGATATTCCTCTGTACAGCAAATGCTCCCTTTCGCTCTGGAAAATCCAAACGCAGTTCCTAGAAGAAACGTGTTGCTAACTCGCTGAATGAAACTCAGCTTCAGCTCCCTTAGTTGAAACGAACACACAGCAGAGCAGTTTGAATGATGCGTTTCTTCTGTGTTTTAGACGCACTATTACTGCTTTTTCTTATGTGCCTGGATTTGGCTGGAAATGACAGTTTTGCATCTCTGCACAGAAAGGGTTTCTAAACTGCTGCAAACACACACGAGTTTAACTCTGTAAGTTGAATGCACACATTGACAAGCATTCAGTTAGATTGCTCCGTTTTGGTTTTAGAGCGAGATATTCCTCTGTACAGCAAATGCTCCCTTTCGCTCTGGAAAATCCAAACGCAGTTCCTAGAAGAAACGTGTTGCTAACTCGCTGAATGAAACTCAGCTTCAGCTCCCTTAGTTGAAACGAACACACAGCAGAGCAGTTTGAATGATGCGTTTCTTCTGTGTTTTAGACGCACTATTACTGCTTTTTCTTATGTGCCTGGATTTGGCTGGAAATGACAGTTTTGCATCTCTGCACAGAAAGGGTTTCTAAACTGCTGCAAACACACACGAGTTTAACTCTGTAAGTTGAATGCACACATTGACAAGCATTCAGTTAGATTGCTCCGTTTTGGTTTTAGAGCGAGATATTCCTCTGTACAGCAAATGCTCCCTTTCGCTCTGGAAAATCCAAACGCAGTTCCTAGAAGAAACGTGTTGCTAACTCGCTGAATGAAACTCAGCTTCAGCTCCCTTAGTTGAAACGAACACACAGCAGAGCAGTTTGAATGATGCGTTTCCTCTGTGTTTTAGACGCACTATTACTGCTTTTTCTTATGTGCCTGGATTTGGCTGGAAATGACAGTTTTGCATCTCTGCACAGAAAGGGTTTCTAAACTGCTGCAAACACACACGAGTTTAACTCTGTAAGTTGAATGCACACATTGACAAGCATTCAGTTAGATTGCTCCGTTTTGGTTTTAGAGCGAGATATTCCTCTGTACAGCAAATGCTCCCTTTCGCTCTGGAGAATCCAAACGCAGTTCCTAGAAGAAACGTGTTGCTAACTCGCTGAATGAAACTCAGCTTCAGCTCCCTTAGTTGAAACGAACACACAGCAGAGCAGTTTGAATGATGCGTTTCTTCTGTGTTTTAGACGCACTATTACTGCTTTTTCTTATGTGCCTGGATTTGGCTGGAAATGACAGTTTTGCATCTCTGCACAGAAAGGGTTTCTAAACTGCTGCAAACACACACGAGTTTAACTCTGTAAGTTGAATGCACACATTGACAAGCATTCAGTTAGATTGCTCCGTTTTGGTTTTAGAGCGAGATATTCCTCTGTACAGCAAATGCTCCCTTTCGCTCTGGAAAATCCAAACGCAGTTCCTAGAAGAAACGTGTTGCTAACTCGCTGAATGAAACTCAGCTTCAGCTCCCTTAGTTGAAACGAACACACAGCAGAGCAGTTTGAATGATGCGTTTCTTCTGTGTTTTAGACGCACTATTACTGCTTTTTCTTATGTGCCTGGATTTGGCTGGAAATGACAGTTTTGCATCTCTGCACAGAAAGGGTTTCTAAACTGCTGCAAACACACACGAGTTTAACTCTGTAAGTTGAATGCACACATTGACAAGCATTCAGTTAGATTGCTCCGTTTTGGTTTTAGAGCGAGATATTCCTCTGTACAGCAAATGCTCCCTTTCGCTCTGGAAAATCCAAACGCAGTTCCTAGAAGAAACGTGTTGCTAACTCGCTGAATGAAACTCAGCTTCAGCTCCCTTAGTTGAAACGAACACACAGCAGAGCAGTTTGAATGATGCGTTTCTTCTGTGTTTTAGACGCACTATTACTGCTTTTTCTTATGTGCCTGGATTTGGCTGGAAATGACAGTTTTGCATCTCTGCACAGAAAGGGTTTCTAAACTGCTGCAAACACACACGAGTTTAACTCTGTAAGTTGAATGCACACATTGACAAGCATTCAGTTAGATTGCTCCGTTTTGGTTTTAGAGCGAGATATTCCTCTGTACAGCAAATGCTCCCTTTCGCTCTGGAAAATCCAAACGCAGTTCCTAGAAGAAACGTGTTGCTAACTCGCTGAATGAAACTCAGCTTCAGCTCCCTTAGTTGAAACGAACACACAGCAGAGCAGTTTGAATGATGCGTTTCTTCTGTGTTTTAGACGCACTATTACTGCTTTTTCTTATGTGCCTGGATTTGGCTGGAAATGACAGTTTTGCATCTCTGCACAGAAAGGGTTTCTAAACTGCTGCAAACACACACGAGTTTAACTCTGTAAGTTGAATGCACACATTGACAAGCATTCAGTTAGATTGCTCCGTTTTGGTTTTAGAGCGAGATATTCCTCTGTACAGCAAATGCTCCCTTTCGCTCTGGAAAATCCAAACGCAGTTCCTAGAAGAAACGTGTTGCTAACTCGCTGAATGAAACTCAGCTTCAGCTCCCTTAGTTGAAACGAACACACAGCAGAGCAGTTTGAATGATGCGTTTCTTCTGTGTTTTAGACGCACTATTACTGCTTTTTCTTATGTGCCTGGATTTGGCTGGAAATGACAGTTTTGCATCTCTGCACAGAAAGGGTTTCTAAACTGCTGCAAACACACACGAGTTTAACTCTGTAAGTTGAATGCACACATTGACAAGCATTCAGTTAGATTGCTCCGTTTTGGTTTTAGAGCGAGATATTCCTCTGTACAGCAAATGCTCCCTTTCGCTCTGGAAAATCCAAACGCAGTTCCTAGAAGAAACGTGTTGCTAACTCGCTGAATGAAACTCAGCTTCAGCTCCCTTAGTTGAAACGAACACACAGCAGAGCAGTTTGAATGATGCGTTTCTTCTGTGTTTTAGACGCACTATTACTGCTTTTTCTTATGTGCCTGGATTTGGCTGGAAATGACAGTTTTGCATCTCTGCACAGAAAGGGTTTCTAAACTGCTGCAAACACACACGAGTTTAACTCTGTAAGTTGAATGCACACATTGACAAGCATTCAGTTAGATTGCTCCGTTTTGGTTTTAGAGCGAGATATTCCTCTGTACAGCAAATGCTCCCTTTCGCTCTGGAAAATCCAAACGCAGTTCCTAGAAGAAACGTGTTGCTAACTCGCTGAATGAAACTCAGCTTCAGCTCCCTTAGTTGAAACGAACACACAGCAGAGCAGTTTGAATGATGCGTTTCTTCTGTGTTTTAGACGCACTATTACTGCTTTTTCTTATGTGCCTGGATTTGGCTGGAAATGACAGTTTTGCATCTCTGCACAGAAAGGGTTTCTAAACTGCTGCAAACACACACGAGTTTAACTCTGTAAGTTGAATGCACACATTGACAAGCATTCAGTTAGATTGCTCCGTTTTGGTTTTAGAGCGAGATATTCCTCTGTACAGCAAATGCTCCCTTTCGCTCTGGAAAATCCAAACGCAGTTCCTAGAAGAAACGTGTTGCTAACTCGCTGAATGAAACTCAGCTTCAGCTCCCTTAGTTGAAACGAACACACAGCAGAGCAGTTTGAATGATGCGTTTCTTCTGTGTTTTAGACGCACTATTACTGCTTTTTCTTATGTGCCTGGATTTGGCTGGAAATGACAGTTTTGCATCTCTGCACAGAAAGGGTTTCTAAACTGCTGCAAACACACACGAGTTTAACTCTGTAAGTTGAATGCACACATTGACAAGCATTCAGTTAGATTGCTCCGTTTTGGTTTTAGAGGCGAGATATTCCTCTGTACAGCAAATGCTCCCTTTCGCTCTGGAAAATCCAAACGCAGTTCCTAGAAGAAACGTGTTGCTAACTCGCTGAATGAAACTCAGCTTCAGCTCCCTTAGTTGAAACGAACACACAGCAGAGCAGTTTGAATGATGCGTTTCTTCTGTGTTTTAGACGCACTATTACTGCTTTTTCTTATGTGCCTGGATTTGGCTGGAAATGACAGTTTTGCATCTCTGCACAGAAAGGGTTTCTAAACTGCTGCAAACACACACGAGTTTAACTCTGTAAGTTGAATGCACACATTGACAAGCATTCAGTTAGATTGCTCCGTTTTGGTTTTAGAGCGAGATATTCCTCTGTACAGCAAATGCTCCCTTTCGCTCTGGAAAATCCAAACGCAGTTCCTAGAAGAAACGTGTTGCTAACTCGCTGAATGAAACTCAGCTTCAGCTCCCTTAGTTGAAACGAACACACAGCAGAGCAGTTTGAATGATGCGTTTCTTCTGTGTTTTAGACGCACTATTACTGCTTTTTCTTATGTGCCTGGATTTGGCTGGAAATGACAGTTTTGCATCTCTGCACAGAAAGGGTTTCTAAACTGCTGCAAACACACACGAGTTTAACTCTGTAAGTTGAATGCACACATTGACAAGCATTCAGTTAGATTGCTCCGTTTTGGTTTTAGAGCGAGATATTCCTCTGTACAGCAAATGCTCCCTTTCGCTCTGGAAAATCCAAACGCAGTTCCTAGAAGAAACGTGTTGCTAACTCGCTGAATGAAACTCAGCTTCAGCTCCCTTAGTTGAAAACGAACACACAGCAGAGCAGTTTGAATGATGCGTTTCTTCTGTGTTTTAGACGCACTATTACTGCTTTTTCTTATGTGCCTGGATTTGGCTGGAAATGACAGTTTTGCATCTCTGCACAGAAAGGGTTTCTAAACTGCTGCAAACACACACGAGTTTAACTCTGTAAGTTGAATGCACACATTGACAAGCATTCAGTTAGATTGCTCCGTTTTGGTTTTAGAGCGAGATATTTCTCTGTACAGCAAATGCCCCCTTTCGCTCTGGAAAATCCAAACGCAGTTCCTAGAAGAAACGTGTTGCTAACTCGCTGAATGAAACTCAGCTTCAGCTCCCTTAGTTGAAACGAACACACAGCAGAGCAGTTTGAATGATGCGTTTCTTCTGTGTTTTAGACGCACTATTACTACTTTTTCTTATGTGCCTGGATTTGGCTGGAAATGACAGTTTTGCATCTCTGCACAGAAAGGGTTTCTAAACTGCTGCAAACACACACGAGTTTAACTCTGTAAGTTGAATGCACACATTGACAAGCATTCAGTTAGATTGCTCCGTTTTGGTTTTAGAGCGAGATATTTCTCTTTACAGCAAATGCTCCCTTTCGCTCTGGAAAATCCAAACGCAGTTCCTAGAAGAAACGTGTTGCTAACTCGCTGAATGAAACTCAGCTTCAGCTCCCTTAGTTGAAACGAACACACAGCAGAGCAGTTTGAATGATGCGTTTCTTCTGTGTTTTAGACGCACTATTACTGCTTTTTCTTATGTGCCTGGATTTGGCTGGAAATGACAGTTTTGCATCTCTGCACAGAAAGGGTTTCTAAACTGCTGCAAACACACACGAGTTTAACTCTGTAAGTTGAATGCACACATTGACAAGCATTCAGTTAGATTGCTCCGTTTTGGTTTTAGAGCGAGATATTTCTCTTTACAGCAAATGCTCCCTTTCGCTCTGGAAAATCCAAACGCAGTTCCTAGAAGAAACGTGTTGCTAACTCGCTGAATGAAACTCAGCTTCAGCTCCCTTAGTTGAAACGAACACACAGCAGAGCAGTTTGAATGATGCGTTTCTTCTGTGTTTTAGACGCACTATTACTGCTTTTTCTTATGTGCCTGGATTTGGCTGGAAATGACAGTTTTGCATCTCTGCACAGAAAGGGTTTCTAAACTGCTGCAAACACACACGAGTTTAACTCTGTAAGTTGAATGCACACATTGACAAGCATTCAGTTAGATTGCTCCGTTTTGGTTTTAGAGCGAGATATTTCTCTTTACAGCATATGCTCCCTTTCGCTCTGGAAAATCCAAACGCAGTTCCTAGAAGAAACGTGTTGCTAACTCGCTGAATGAAACTCAGCTTCAGCTCCCTTAGTTGAAACGAACACACAGCAGAGCAGTTTGAATGATGCGTTTCTTCTGTGTTTTAGACGCACTATTACTGCTTTTTCTTATGTGCCTGGATTTGGCTGGAAATGACAGTTTTGCATCTCTGCACAGAAAGGGTTTCTAAACTGCTGCAAACACACACGAGTTTAACTCTGTAAGTTGAATGCACACATTGACAAGCATTCAGTTAGATTGCTCCGTTTTGGTTTTAGAGCGAGATATTTCTCTTTACAGCATATGCTCCCTTTCGCTCTGGAAAATCCAAACGCAGTTCCTAGAAGAAACGTGTTGCTAACTCGCTGAATGAAACTCAGCTTCAGCTCCCTTAGTTGAAACGAACACACAGCAGAGCAGTTTGAATGATGCGTTTCTTCTGTGTTTTAGACGCACTATTACTGCTTTTTCTTATGTGCCTGGATTTGGCTGGAAATGACAGTTTTGCATCTCTGCACAGAAAGGGTTTCTAAACTGCTGCAAACACACACGAGTTTAACTCTGTAAGTTGAATGCACACATTGACAAGCATTCAGTTAGATTGCTCCGTTTTGGTTTTAGAGCGAGATATTTCTCTTTACAGCAAATGCTCCCTTTCGCTCTGGAAAATCCAAACGCAGTTCCTAGAAGAAACGTGTTGCTAACTCGCTGAATGAAACTCAGCTTCAGCTCCCTTAGTTGAAACGAACACACAGCAGAGCAGTTTGAATGATGCGTTTCTTCTGTGTTTTAGACGCACTATTACTGCTGCTTTTCTTATGTGCCTGGATTTGGCTGGAAATGACAGTTTTGCATCTCTGCACAGAAAGGGTTTCTAAACTGCTGCAAACACACACGAGTTTAACTCTGTAAGTTGAATGCACACATTGACAAGCATTCAGTTAGATTGCTCCGTTTTGGTTTTAGAGCGAGATATTTCTCTTTACAGCATATGCTCCCTTTCGCTCTGGAAAATCCAAACGCAGTTCCTAGAAGAAACGTGTTGCTAACTCGCTGAATGAAACTCAGCTTCAGCTCCCTTAGTTGAAACGAACACACAGCAGAGCAGTTTGAATGATGCGTTTCTTCTGTGTTTTAGACGCACTATTACTGCTTTTTCTTATGTGCCTGGATTTGGCTGGAAATGACAGTTTTGCATCTCTGCACAGAAAGGGTTTCTAAACTGCTGCAAACACACACGAGTTTAACTCTGTAAGTTGAATGCACACATTGACAAGCATTCAGTTAGATTGCTCCGTTTTGGTTTTAGAGCGAGATATTTCTCTTTACAGCAAATGCTCCCTTTCGCTCTGGAAAATCCAAACGCAGTTCCTAGAAGAAACGTGTTGCTAACTCGCTGAATGAAACTCAGCTTCAGCTCCCTTAGTTGAAACGAACACACAGCAGAGCAGTTTGAATGATGCGTTTCTTCTGTGTTTTAGACGCACTATTACTGCTTTTTCTTATGTGCCTGGATTTGGCTGGAAATGACAGTTTTGCATCTCTGCACAGAAAGGGTTTCTAAACTGCTGCAAACACACACGAGTTTAACTCTGTAAGTTGAATGCACACATTGACAAGCATTCAGTTAGATTGCTCCGTTTTGGTTTTAGAGCGAGATATTTCTCTTTACAGCATATGCTCCCTTTCGCTCTGGAAAATCCAAACGCAGTTCCTAGAAGAAACGTGTTGCTAACTCGCTGAATGAAATTCAGCTTCAGCTCCCTTAGTTGAAACGAACACACAGCAGAGCAGTTTGAATGATGCGTTTCTTCTGTGTTTTAGACGCACTATTACTGCTTTTTCTTATGTGCCTGGATTTGGCTGGAAATGACAGTTTTGCATCTCTGCACAAAAAGGGTTTCTAAACTGCTGCAAACACACACGAGTTTAACTCTGTAAGTTGAATGCACACATTGACAAGCATTCAGTTAGATTGCTCCGTTTTGGTTTTAGAGCGAGATATTTCTCTTTACAGCATATGCTCCCTTTCGCTCTGGAAAATCCAAACGCAGTTCCTAGAAGAAAGGTGTTGCTAACTCGCTGAATGAAACACAGCTTCAGCTCCCTTAGTTGAAACGAACACACAGCAGAGCAGTTTTAATTATGGGTTTCTTCTGTGTTTTAGACGCACTATTACTGCTTTTTCTTATGTGCCTGGATTTGGCTGGAAATGACAGTTTTGCATCTCTGCACAGAAAGGGTTTCTAAACTGCTGCAAACACACACGAGTTTAACTCTGTAAGTTGAATGCACACATTGACAAGCATTCAGTTAGATTGCTCCGTTTTGGTTTTAGAGCGAGATATTTCTCTTTACAGCATATGCCCCCTTTCGCTCTGGAAAATCCAAACGCAGTTCCTAGAAGAAACGTGTTGCTAACTCGCTGAATGAAACACAGCTTCAGCTCCCTTAGTTGAAACGAACACACAGCAGAGCAGTTTGAATGATGCGTTTCTTCTGTTTTTTAGACGCACTATTACTGCTTTTTCTTATGTGCCTGGATTTGGCTGGAAATGACAGTTTTGCATCTCTGCACAGAAAGGGTTTCTAAACTGCTGCAAACACACACGAGTTTAACTCTGTAAGTTGAATGCACACATTGACAAGCATTCAGTTAGATTGCTCCGTTTTGGTTTTAGAGCGAGATATTTCTCTTTACAGCATATGCTCCCTTTCGCTCTGGAAAATCCAAACGCAGTTCCTAGAAGAAAGGTGTTGCTAACTCGCTGAATGAAATTCAGCTTCAGCTCCCTTAGTTGAAACGAACACACAGCAGAGCAGTTTGAATGATGCGTTTCTTCTGTGTTTTAGACGCACTATTACTGCTTTTTCTTATGTGCCTGGATTTGGCTGGAAATGACAGTTTTGCATCTCTGCACAGAAAGGGTTTCTAAACTGCTGCAAACACACACGAGTTTAACTCTGTAAGTTGAATGCACACATTGACAAGCATTCAGTTAGATTGCTCCGTTTTGGTTTTAGAGCGAGATATTTCTCTTTACAGCATATGCTCCCTTTCGCTCTGGAAAATCCAAACGCAGTTCCTAGAAGAAACGTGTTGCTAACTCGCTGAATGAAACACAGCTTCAGCTCCCTTAGTTGAAACGAACACACAGCAGAGCAGTTTGAATGATGCGTTTCTTCTGTGTTTTAGACGCACTATTACTGCTTTTTCTTATGTGCCTGGATTTGGCTGGAAATGACAGTTTTGCATCTCTGCACAGAAAGGGTTTCTAAACTGCTGCAAACACACACGAGTTTAACTCTGTAAGTTGAATGCACACATTGACAAGCATTCAGTTAGATTGCTCCGTTTTGGTTTTAGAGCGAGATATTTCTCTTTACAGCATATGCTCCCTTTCGCTCTGGAAAATCCAAACGCAGTTCCTAGAAGAAACGTGTTGCTAACTCGCTGAATGAAACACAGCTTCAGCTCCCTTAGTTGAAACGAACACACAGCAGAGCAGTTTGAATGATGCGTTTCTTCTGTGTTTTAGACGCACTATTACTGCTTTTTCTTATGTGCCTGGATTTGGCTGGAAATGACAGTTTTGCATCTCTGCACAGAAAGGGTTTCTAAACTGCTGCAAACACACACGAGTTTAACTCTGTAAGTTGAATGCACACATTGACAAGCATTCAGTTAGATTGCTCCGTTTTGGTTTTAGAGCGAGATATTTCTCTTTACAGCATATGCCCCCTTTCGCTCTGGAAAATCCAAACGCAGTTCCTAGAAGAAACGTGTTGCTAACTCGCTGAATGAAACACAGCTTCAGCTCCCTTAGTTTAAACAACACACAGCAGAGCAGTTTGAATGATGCGTTTCTTCTGTGTTTTAGACGCACTATTACTGCTTTTTCTTATGTGCCTGGATTTGGCTGGAAATGACAGTTTTGCATCTCTGCACAGAAAGGGTTTCTAAACTGCTGCAACACACACGAGTTTAACTCTGTAAGTTGAATGCACACATTGACAAGCATTCAGTTAGATTGCTCCGTTTTGGTTTTAGAGCGAGATATTTCTCTTTACAGCATATGCTCCCTTTCGCTCTGGAAAATCCAAACGCAGTTCCTAGAAGAAACGTGTTGCTAACTCGCTGAATGAAATACAGCTTCAGCTCCCTTAGTTGAAACGAACACACAGCAGAGCAGTTTGAATGATGCGTTTCTTCTGTGTTTTAGACGCACTATTACTGCTTTTTCTTATGTGCCTGGATTTGGCTGGAAATGACAGTTTTGCATCTCTGCACAGAAAGGGTTTCTAAACTGCTGCAACACACACGAGTTTAACTCTGTAAGTTGAATGCACACATTGACAAGCATTCAGTTAGATTGCTCCGTTTTGGTTTTAGAGCGAGATATTTCTCTTTACAGCATATGCTCCCTTTCGCTCTGGAAAATCCAAACGCAGTTCCTAGAAGAAACGTGTTGCTAACTCGCTGAACGAAACACAGCTTCAGCTCCCTTAGTTGAAAACGAACACACAGCAGAGCAGTTTGAATGATGCGTTTCTTCTGTGTTTTAGACGCACTATTACTGCTTTTTCTTATGTGCCTGGATTTGGCTGGAAATGACAGTTTTGCATCTCTGCACAGAAAGGGTTTCTAAACTGCTGCAACACACACGAGTTTAACTCTGTAAGTTGAATGCACACATTGACAAGCATTCAGTTAGATTGCTCCGTTTTGGTTTTAGAGCGAGATATTTCTCTTTACAGCATATGCTCCCCTTTCGCTCTGGAAAATCCAAACGCAGTTCCTAGAAGAAACGTGTTGCTAACTCGCTGAATGAAACACAGCTTCAGCTCCCTTAGTTGAAACGAACACACAGCAGAGCAGTTTGAATGATGCGTTTCTTCTGTGTTTTAGACGCACTATTACTGCTTTTTCTTATGTGCCTGGATTTGGCTGGAAATGACAGTTTTGCATCTCTGCACAGAAAGGGTTTCTAAACTGCTGCAACACACACGAGTTTAACTCTGTAAGTTGAATGCACACATTGACAAGCATTCAGTTAGATTGCTCCGTTTTGGTTTTAGAGCGAGATATTTCTCTTTACAGCATATGCTCCCTTTCGCTCTGGAAAATCCAAACGCAGTTCCTAGAAGAAACGTGTTGCTAACTCGCTGAATGAAACACAGCTTCAGCTCCCTTAGTTGAAACGAACACACAGCAGAGCAGTTTGAATGATGCGTTTCTTCTGTGTTTTAGACGCACTATTACTGCTTTTTCTTATGTGCCTGGATTTGGCTGGAAATGACAGTTTTGCATCTCTGCACAGAAAGGGTTTCTAAACTGCTGCAAACACACACGAGTTTAACTCTGTAAGTTGAATGCACACATTGACAAGCATTCAGTTAGATTGCTCCGTTTTGGTTTTAGAGCGAGATATTTCTCTTTACAGCATATGCTCCCTTTCGCTCTGGAAAATCCAAACGCAGTTCCTAGAAGAAACGTGTTGCTAACTCGCTGAATGAAACACAGCTTCAGCTCCCTTAGTTGAAACGAACACACAGCAGAGCAGTTTGAATGATGCGTTTCTTCTGTGTTTTAGACGCACTATTACTGCTTTTTCTTATGTGCCTGGATTTGGCTGGAAATGACAGTTTTGCATCTCTGCACAGAAAGGGTTTCTAAACTGCTGCAAACACACACGAGTTTAACTCTGTAAGTTGAATGCACACATTGACAAGCATTCAGTTAGATTGCTCCGTTTTGGTTTTAGAGCGAGATATTTCTCTTTACAGCATATGCTCCCTTTCGCTCTGGAAAATCCAAATGCAGTTCCTAGAAGAAACGTGTTGCTAACTCGCTCAATGAAACACAGCTTCAGCTCCCTTAGTTGAAACGAACACACAGCAGAGCAGTTTGAATGATGCGTTTCTTCTGTGTTTTAGACGCACTATTACTGCTTTTTCTTATGTGCCTGGATTTGGCTGGAAATGACAGTTTTGCATCTCTGCACAGAAAGGGTTTCTAAACTGCTGCAAACACACACGAGTTTAACTCTGTAAGTTGAATGCACACATTGACAAGCATTCAGTTAGATTGCTCCGTTTTGGTTTTAGAGCGAGATATTTCTCTTTACAGCATATGCTCCCTTTCGCTCTGGAAAATCCAAACGCAGTTCCTAGAAGAAACGTGTTGCTAACTCGCTGAATGAAACACAGCTTCAGCTCCCTTAGTTGAAACGAACACACAGCAGAGCAGTTTGAATGATGCGTTTCTTCTGTGTTTTAGACGCACTATTACTGCTTTTTCTTATGTGCCTGGATTTGGCTGGAAATGACAGTTTTGCATCTCTGCACAGAAAGGGTTTCTAAACTGCTGCAAACACACACGAGTTTAACTCTGTAAGTTGAATGCACACATTGACAAGCATTCAGTTAGATTGCTCCGTTTTGGTTTTAGAGCGAGATATTTCTCTTTACAGCATATGCTCCCTTTCGCTCTGGAAAATCCAAACGCAGTTCCTAGAAGAAACGTGTTGCTAACTCGCTCAATGAAACACAGCTTCAGCTCCCTTAGTTGAAACGAACACACAGCAGAGCAGTTTGAATGATGCGTTTCTTCTGTGTTTTAGACGCACTATTACTGCTTTTTCTTATGTGCCTGGATTTGGCTGGAAATGACAGTTTTGCATCTCTGCACAGAAAGGGTTTCTAAACTGCTGCAAACACACACGAGTTTAACTCTGTAAGTTGAATGCACACATTGACAAGCATTCAGTTAGATTGCTCCGTTTTGGTTTTAGAGCGAGATATTTCTCTTTACAGCATATGCTCCCCTTTCGCTCTGGAAAATCCAAACGCAGTTCCTAGAAGAAACGTGTTGCTAACTCGCTGAATGAAACACAGCTTCAGCTCCCTTAGTTGAAACGAACACACAGCAGAGCAGTTTGAATGATGCGTTTCTTCTGTGTTTTAGACGCACTATTACTGTTTTTTCTTATGTGCCTGGATTTGGCTGGAAATGACAGTTTTGCATCTCTGCACAGAAAGGGTTTCTAAACTGCTGCAAACACACACCAGTTTATCTTTGTAAGTCTGAATGCACACATTGACAAGCATTCAGTTAGATTGCTCCGTTTTGGTTTTAGAGCGAGATATTTCTCTTTACAGCATATGCTCCCTTTCGCTCTGGAAAATCCCAACGCAGTTCCTAGAAGAAACGTGTTGCTAACTCGCTGAATGAAACACAGCTTCAGCTCCCTTAGTTGAAACGAACACACAGCAGAGCAGTTTGAATGATGCGTTTCTTCTGTGTTTTAGACGCACTATTACTGCTTTTTCTTATGTGCCTGGATTTGGCTGGAAATGACAGTTTTGCATCTCTGCACAGAAAGGGTTTCTAAACTGCTGCAAACACACACGAGTTTAGCCTGAAAGTTCTGAATGCACACATTGACAAGCATTCAGTTAGATTGCTCCGTTTTGGTTTTAGAGCGAGATATTTCTCTTTACAGCATATGCTCCCTTTCGCTCTGGAAAATCCAAACGCAGTTCCTAGAAGAAAGGTGTTGCTAACTACTTGCTAGCTAAAGAAACACAGCTTCAGCTCCCTTAGTTGAAACGAACACACAGCAGAGCAGTTTGAATGATGCGTTTCTTCTGTGTTTTAGACGCACTATTACTGCTTTTTCTTATGTGCCTGGATTTGGCTGGAAATGACAGTTTTGCATCTCTGCACAGAAAGGGTTTCTAAACTGCTGCAAACACACACGAGTTTAACTCTGTAAGTTGAATGCACACATTGACAAGCATTCAGTTAGATTGCTCCGTTTTGGTTTTAGAGCGAGATATTTCTCTTTACAGCATATGCTCCCTTTCGCTCTGGAAAATCCAAACGCAGTTCCTAGAAGAAACGTGTTGCTAACTCGCTGAATGAAACACAGCTTCAGCTCCCTTAGTTGAAACGAACACACAGCAGAGCAGTTTGAATGATGCGTTTCTTCTGTGTTTTATACGCACTATTACTGCTTTTTCTTATGTGCCTGGATTTGGCTGGAAATGACAGTTTTGCATCTCTGCACAGAAAGGGTTTCTAAACTGCTGCAAACACACACGAGTTTAACTCTGTAAGTTGAATGCACACATTGACAAGCATTCAGTTAGATTGCTCCGCTTTGGTTTTAGAGCGAGATATTTCTCTTTACAGCATATGCTCCCTTTCGCTCTGGAAAATCCAAACGCAGTTCCTAGAAGAAACGTGTTGCTAACTCGCTGAATGAAACACAGCTTCAGCTCCCTTAGTTGAAACGAACACACAGCAGAGCAGTTTGAATGATGCGTTTCTTCTGTGTTTTAGACGCACTATTACTGCTTTTTCTTATGTGCCTGGATTTGGCTGGAAATGACAGTTTTGCATCTCTGCACAGAAAGGGTTTCTAAACTGCTGCAAACACACACGAGTTTAACTCTGTAAGTTGAATGCACACATTGACAAGCATTCAGTTAGATTGCTCCGTTTTGGTTTTAGAGCGAGATATTTCTCTTTACAGCATATGCTCCCTTTCGCTCTGGAAAATCCCAACGCAGTTCCTAGAAGAAACGTGTTGCTAACTCGCTGAATGAAACATAGCTTCAGCTCCCTTAGTTGAAACGAACACACAGCAGAGCAGTTTGAATGATGCGTTTCTTCTGTGTTTTACAGGCACTATTACTGCTTTTTCTTATGTGCCTGGATTTGGCTGGAAATGACAGTTTTGCATCTCTGCACTGAAAGGGTTTCTAAACTGCTGCA
The DNA here is from genome assembly GCA_036589455.1 of Ateles fusciceps. NCBI lineage: Eukaryota > Metazoa > Chordata > Mammalia > Primates > Atelidae > Ateles > Ateles fusciceps. The sequence goes on from JAZHEH010001878.1 coordinate 1,414,725, forward strand.
AACACACACGAGTTTACCTTTGAAAGTTGAATGCACACATTGACAAGCATTCAGTTAGATTGCTCCGTTTTGGTTTTAGAGCGAGATATTTCTCTTTACAGCATATGCTCCCCTCTCGCTCTGGAAAATCCAAACGCAGTTCCTAGAAGAAATGTGTTGCTAACTGAACACGTTGCTAGCTGAAAGAAACACAGTTTCAGCTCCCTTAGTTGAAACGAACACACAGCAGAGCAGTTTGAATGATGCGTTTCTTCTGTGTTTTAGACGGAGTCTTACTGCTTTTTCTTATGTGCCTGGATTTGGCTGGAAATGACAGTTTTGCATCTCTGCACAGAAAGGGTTTCTAAACTGCTGCAAACACACACGAGTTTAACTCTGTAAGTTGAATGCACACATTGACAAGCATTCAGTTAGATTGCTCCGTTTTGGTTTTAGAGCGAGATATTTCTCTTTAGAGCATATGCTCCCCTTTCGCTCTGGAAAATCCAAACGCAGTTCCTAGAAGAAACGTGTTGCTAACTCGCTGAATGAAACACAGCTTCAGCTCCCTTAGTTGAAACGAACACACAGCAGAGCAGTTTGAATGACGCGTTTCTTCTGTGTTTTAGACGCACTATTACTGCTTTTTCTTATGTGCCTGGATTTGGCTGGAAATGACAGTTTTGCATCCCTGCACAGAAAGGGTTTCTAAACTGTTGCAAACACACACGAGTTTAACTCTGTAAGTTGAATGCACACATTGACAAGCATTCAGTTAGATTGCTCCCGTTTTGGTTTTAGAGCGAGATATTTCTCTTTACAGCATATGCTCCCCTTTCGCTCTGGAAAATCCAAACGCAGTTCCTAGAAGAAACGTGTTGCTAACTCGCTGAATGAAACACAGCTTCAGCTCCCTTAGTTCAAACGAACACACAGCAGAGCAGTTTGAATGATGCGTTTGTTATGTGTTTTAGACGCACTATTACTGCTTTTTCTTATGTGCCTGGATTTGGCTGGAAATGACAGTTTTGCATCTCTGCACAGAAAGGGTTTCTAAACTGCTGCAAACACACACGAGTTTAACCTTGAATGCACACATTGACAAGCATTCAGTTAGATTGCTCCGTTTTGGTTTTAGAGCGAGATATTTCTCTTTACACCATATTCTCCCTTTCGCTCTGGAAAATCCAAACGCAGTTCCTAGAAGAAACGTGTTGCTAACTCGCTGAATGAAACACAGCTTCAGCTCCCTTAGTTGAAACGAACACACAGCAGTGCAGTTTGAATGATGCGTTTCTTCTGTGTTTTAGACGCACTATTACTGCTTTTTCTTATGTGCCTGGATTTGGCTGGAAATTACAGTTTTGCATCTCTGCACAGAAAGGGTTTCTAAACTGCTGCAAACACACACGAGTTTAACTCTGTAAGTTGAATGCACACATTGACAAGCATTCAGTTAGATTGCTCCGTTTTGGTTTTAGAGGGAGATATTTCTCTTTACAGCATATGCTCCCTTTCGCTCTGGAAAATCCAAACGCAGTTCCTAGAAGAAACGTGTTGCTAACTCGCTGAATGAAACACAGCTTCAGCTCCCTTAGTTGAAACGAACACACAGCAGAGCAGTTTGAATGATGCGTTTCTTCTGTGTTTTAGACGCACTATTACTGCTTTTTTTTATGTGCCTGGATTTGGCTGGAAATGACAGTTTTGCATCTCTGCACAGAAAGGGTTTCTAAACTGCTGCAAACACACACGAGTTTAACTCTGTAAGTTGAATGCACACATTGACAAGCATTCAGTTAGATTGCTCCGTTTTGGTTTTAGAGCGAGATATTTCTCTTTACAGCATATGCTCCCTTTCGCTCTGGAAAATCCAAACGCAGTTCCTAGAAGAAACGTGTTGCTAACTCGCTGAATGAAACACAGCTTCAGCTCCCTTAGTTGAAACGAACACACAGCAGAGCAGTTTGAATGATGCGTTTCTTCTGTGTTTTAGACGCACTATTACTGCTTTTTCTTATGTGCCTGGATTTGGCTGGAAATGAAGTTTTGCATCTCTGCACAGAAAGGGTTTCTAAACTGCTGCAAACACACACGAGTTTAACTCTGTAAGTTGAATGCACACATTGACAAGCATTCAGTTAGATTGCTCCGTTTTGGTTTTAGAGCGAGATATTTCTCTTTACAGCATATGCTCCCTTTCGCTCTGGAAAATCCAACGCAGTTCCTAGAAGAAACGTGTTGCTAACTCGCTGAATGAAACACAGCTTCAGCTCCCTTAGTTGAAACGAACACACAGCAGAGCAGTTTGAATGATGCGTTTTCTTCTGTGTTTTAGACGCACTATTACTGCTTTTTCTTATGTGCCTGGATTTGGCTGGAAATGACAGTTTTGCATCTCTGCACAGAAAGGGTTTCTAAACTGCTGCAAACACACACGAGTTTAACTCTGTAAGTTGAATGCACACATTGATAAGCATTCAGTTAGATTGCTCCGTTTTGGTTTTAGAGCGAGATATTTCTCTTTACAGCATATGCTCCCTTTCGCTCTGGAAAATCCAAACGCAGTTCCTAGAAGAAACGTGTTGCTAACTCGCTGAATGAAACACAGCTTTAGCTCCCTTAGTTGAGAAGAACACACAGCAGAGCAGTTTGAGTGATGCGTTTCTTCTTTGTTTTAGACGCACTATTACTGATTTTTTTTTTTTTTCACACCTCCCAGCCTTTTATTACATCAGTTTCAGGGTTTCCATTCTCATGAATGTGTGGATAATATTCACAGCCCAGCCATGTACAAAACTGTGATTACATTTCTTGAGTAAACTTTTTCTTTATGTAGATTAACAATTGTCATATATTTCGCTTGCATCAGTTTCCAGGTAGCTGGCACTAATTGATTCTTAAGCTCTTTTAAGGAGAAATTTTTTTTTTTATTGCATTTTAGGTTTGGGGGTACATGTGAAGAACATGGAAGATTGTTGCATAGGTACACACATGGCAGTGTGATTTGCTGCCTTCCTCCACATCACCTATATCTGGCATTTCTCCCCCATGCTATCCCTCCCCAACTCCCCCACCCCCCCACTATCCCTCCCCTTTTTCCCCCCTGACAGACCCCAGTGTGTGATACTCCCCCTCCCTGTGTCCATGTGTTCCTATTGTTCAACACCCGCCTATGAGTGAGAACATGCGGTGTTTGATTTTCTGTTCTTGTGTCAGTTTGCTGAGAATGATGGTTTCCAGGTTCATCCATGTCCCTACAAAGGACACGAACTCATCGTTTTTCATGGCTGCCTAATATTCCATGGTGTATATGTGCCACATTTTCCCTGTCCAGTCTATCATCGATGGGCATTTGGGTTGGTTCCAGGTCTTTGCTATTGTAAACTGTGCTGCAATGAACATTCGTGTGCATGTGTCCTTATAGTAGAACGATTTATAGTCTTTTGGATATATACCCAGTAATGGGATTGCTGGATCAAATGGAATTTCTATTTCTAGGTCCTTGAGGAATTGCCACACCGTCTTCCACAATGGTTGAACTAATTTACACTCCCACCAACAGTGTAAAAGCGCTCCTATTTCTCCACATCCTCTCCAGCATCTGTTGTCTCCAGATTTTTTAATGATTGCCATTCTTTTTTTTTTTTTTCTTTTTCTTTTTTTTTTTTTAATTTATTGCATTTTAGGTTTGGGGGTACATGTGAAGAACATGGAAGATTGTTGCATAGGTACACACATGGCAGTGTGATTTGCTGCCTTACTCCCCATCACCTATATCTGGCATTTCTCCCCCATGCTATCCCTCCCCCAACTCTCCACCCCCCACTATCCCTCCCCTTTTTCCCCCCCACAGACCCCAGTGTGTGATACTCCCCCTCCCTGTGTCCATGTGTTCCCATTGTTCAACACCCGCCTATGAGTGAGGACATGCAGTGTTTGATTTTCTGTTCCTGTGTCAGTTTGCTGAGAATGATGGTTTCCGGGTTCATCCATGTCCCTACAAAGGACACGAACTCATCGTTTTTGATGGCTGCATAATATTCCATGGTGTATATGTGCCACATTTTCCCTGTCCAATCTATCATCGATGGGCATTTGGGTTGGTTCCAGGTCTTTGCTATTGTAAACTGTGCTGCAATGAACATTCGTGTGCATGTGTCCTTATAGTAGAACGATTTATAGTCTTTTGGATATATACCCAGTAATTGCCATTCTAACTGGCGTGAGATGGTATCTCAATGTAGTTTTGATTTGCATTTCTCTAATGACCAGTGATGATGAGCATTTTTTCATATGTTTGCTGGCCTCATGTATGTCTTCTTTTGTAAAGTGTCTGTTCATATCCTTCGCCCACTTTTGAATGGGCTTGTTAGTTTTTTTCTTATAAACGTGTTTCAGTTCTTTGTAGATTCTGGTTATCAGCCCTTTGTCAGATGGGTAGACTGCAAAAATTTTTTCCCATTCTGTTGGTTGCCGATTCACTCTAATGACTGTTTCTTTTGCTGTGCAGAAGCTATGGAGTTTGATTAGGTCCCATTTGTCTATTTTGGCTTTTGTTGCCACTGCTTTTGGTGTTTTGGTCATTAAGTCCTTGCCAACACCTATGTCATGAATGGTTTTGCCTAGATTTTCTTCTAGGGTTTTTATGGTGTTAGGTCTTATGTTTAAGTCTTTAATCCATCTGGAGATAATTTTAGTGTAAGGTGTCAGGAAGGGGTCCAGCTTCTGCTTTCTGCACATGACTAGCCAGTTTTCCCAACACCATTTATTAAACAGGGACTCGCTTCCACATTGTTTGTTTTTGTCAGGTTTGTCAAAGATCAAGTGGTTGTAGATGTGTTGTGTTGCGTCGGAGGTCTCTGTCCTGTTCCATTGGTCTATATCTCTGTTTTGGTACCAGTACCATGCTGTTTTGATTACTGTAGCTTTGTAGTATAATTTGAAGTCCGGGAGTGTGATGCCTCCAGCTTTGTTCTTTTTGCTTAGAATTGACTTGGCTATGCGGGCTCTCTTTTGGTTCCATATGAAGTTTAAGGTGGTTTTTTCCAGTTCTTCAAAGAAGGTGATTGGTAGCTTGATAGGGATAGCGTTGAATCTGTAAATTACTTTGGGCACTATGGCCATTTTGACAATATTGACTCTTCCTAGCCATGAACATGGAATATTTCTCCAGCTGTTTGTGCCCTCTCTTATTTCATTGAGCAGTGGTTTGTAGTTCTCCTTGAAGAGGTCCTTTACGTTCCTTGTTAGTTGTATTCCTAGGTATTTTATTCTCTTTGTAGCAATTGTGAATGGCAGTTGGTTCTTGATTTGGCTGTCTTTAAGTCTGTTATTGGTGTATAGGAATGCTTGTGATTTTTGCAAAAAACACCATATCATTTTCAAAGTTATCTTTCTTCTGTGCTTTACCGGCAGTCTGACTGCTGTTTCGTATGACACGGGATATTGCTTGGTGACATCAGTTTTGATATTCTCCTCAGAAAGCGTTGTCAAACAGCTACTTACACACGTCAGTGTAACTCTCTAAGTTGAACGCACACATTGTCAAGAAATCTCCCTGATAGCTTCCTATTAGTACTTAAATTGAGATCTTTCCGATTGCACCACAGGCCAACGTTCCGTCTGGAATATCCCAATCTAGCTCCTGTAAGAAATGTGTTTCTAAGCTGCTGAATCGAAACACAGTTTCAACTCTGTTAGTTGAACGAACACACACCATATCAATTTCACAGATGTGTTTCTTCTGTGCTTTACCGGCAGTGTTACTGCTATTTTCTACCACAAGGGATTTTGCTTTTAAACATCAGTGTTGATATTCTCGTCACAAAACTTTCTCAAACTGCTACATACACACATCAGTGAAACTCTCTAACTTGAATGCACACATCTCAAGAAATCTCCATGAAAGCTCCTATTGCTGTTTAAGGTGAGATATTTCCCATTACAGCACATGCACACTTTCCGTCTGGAATATCCCCATCTAGCTTGTCTAAGAAATGTGTTTCTAAGCTGCTGAATCTAAACAAAGTTTCAACTCTCTTTGGTGAGCGAACAAACACCATATCAGTTTCACAGACATGTTTCTTCTGTGCTTTAGCAGCAGTCTTAATGCTATTTCGTATGACACGGGATTTTTCTTGGAAATATCAGTTTTGATACTCTCGTGTGAAAACGTTCTCAAACTGCTACATCCACACGTCAGTGTAACTCTCTAAGTTGAATGCACACCTTGAAAAGATATCTCCGTGATAGCTTCCTATTAGTGTTTAATTTGAGATATTTCCCATCAAAGCACATGCGCCCTTTCCGCCTGGAATATTCCATTCTAGCTTCCGTAAGAAATGTGTTTCTAATGTGCTGAAAGTAAACAAAGTTTCAACTCTCTTAGTTGAACGAACACACACCATATCAGTTTCAGAGATATGTTTCTACTCTGCTTTACCGGCAGTCTTACTGCTATTTCGTACGACACGAAATTTTGCTTGGAAACATCAGTTTTGACATTCTCCTCACAAAACTTTCTCAAGCTGCTACATACACACATCACTGTAACTCTCTGAGTTGAATGCACACATTGTCAAACCATCTCTGTGATAACTTCCTATTAGTGTTTAAGGTGAGATCTTTCCCCTTACAGCACATGCCCACTTTCCGTCTGGAATATCCCAATCTAGCTTTTGTAAGAAAAGTGTTTCAAAGCTGCTGAATCTAAACAAAGTTTCAACTCTCTTAGTTGAACAAACACACACTATATCAGTTCCACAGATGTGGTTTTTCTGTGCTTTAGCAGCAGTGTTACTACTATTTCGTACGACACGGGATTTTGCTTATAAACATCAGTTTTGATATTGTCGTCACAAAACTTTCTCAAACTGCTACATACACACGTCAGTGTAACTCTCTAATTTGAATGCACACGTTGTCAATCCATCTCCGTGATAGCTTAAGATTACTGTTTAAGGTGGGATCTTTCCCTTTACAGAACACGCCCACTTTCTGTCTGAAATATCCCAATCTAGCTACTGTAAGAAATGTGCTTCAAACCTGCTGAACGTCAACAAAATTTCAACTCTCTTAGTTGAACGAACACACACCATATCAGTTTCAAATTTATCTTTCTTCTCTGCTTTACCGGCAGTCTGACTGCTGTTTCGTACCACACGGGATTTTGCTTGGAAACATCAGTTTTGATATTCTCTCACAAAACGTTCTCAAACTGCTACATACACACGTCAGTGTAACTCTCTAAGTTATGGCACACATTGTCAAGAAATCTCCGTTATAGCTTCCTATTAGCGTTTAAGGTGAGATTTTTCCCATTACACCACATGTCCACTTTCCGTCTGGAATATCCCAATCTGCCTTCCGTAAGAAATGTGTTTCTAAGCTGCTGAATCTAAACAAAGTTTCAAGTGTCTTAGTTGAACCAACACACACCATATGAGTTTCACAGATATGAATTTTCTGTGCTTTATCGGCAGTGTTACTGCTATTTCGTACGACAATGGATTTAGCTTGGAAACATCAATTTAGATATTCTCGTCACAAAACTTTCTCAAACTGCTACATACACACATCAGTGTAACTGCCTATGTTGAATACACACAATGTCAGTGTCAGGTCATCTCCGTGATATCTTCCTAGTAGTGTGTAAAGTGAGATCTTTCCCATTGCAGCACATGCCCACGTTCCGTCTGGAATACCCCAATCTAGCTCCTGTAAGAAATGTGTTTCTTAGCTGTTGAATCTTACAAATCTTTCAACTCTCTTAGTTGAACGAGTACACACCTTATCAGTTTCACAGATATGCTTCTTCTGTGCTTTACTGGCAGTCTTACTGCTATTTCGTACGACATAGGATTTTACTTGGAAACATCAGTTTTGATATTCTCGTCACAAAACTTTCTCAAACTGCTACATACACACATCAGTGAAACTCTCTAAGTTGAATGCACACGTTGTCAAGCCATCTCCGTGATATCTTCCTATAAGTGTTTAAGGTGAGATCTTCCCCATTACACCACATGCCCACCTACCGTCTGGAATATCACAATCTAGCTTCTGTAAGAAATGTGTTTCTAAGCTGCTGAATCTAAACAAAGTTTAAACTCTCTTGGCTAAACGAACACACACCATATCAGTTTCACAGATATGTTTCTTCTGTGCTTTACCAGCAGTGTTACTGCTATTTCGTACGACACAGGTTTTTTCTTGGAAATATCAGTTTTGATCTTCTCGTCACAAAAGTTTCTGAAACTGCTACATCCACACGTCAGTGTAACTCTCTAAGTAGAATGCACACATTGTCAATCCATCTCCGTGACAGCTTCCTATTACTGATTACGGTGGGATCTTTCCCATTACAGAACACGCCCCCTTTCTGTCTGGAATATCCCAATCTAGCTACTGTAAGAAATGTGTTTCTAAGCTGATGAATCTAAACAAAGTTTCAAGTGTCTTAGTTGAACCAACACACACCATATGAGTTTCACAGATATGAATTTTCTGTGCTTTATCGGCAGTGTTACTGCTATTTCGTACGACATGGGATTTAGCTTGGAAACATCAATTTAGATATTCTCGTCACAAAACTTTCTCAAACTGCTACATACACACGTCAGTGTAACTCCCTACGTTGAATACACACAATCTCAAGCCATCTCCGTGATATCTTCCTATCGGTGTGTAAAGTGAGATATTTCCCTTTACAGCACATGCCCACGTTCCGTCTGGAATATCCCAATCGACCTTCTGCAAGAAATGTGTTTCTAAGCTGCTGAAGCTAAACAAAGTTTCAACTCTCTTAGTTGAATTAGCACACACCATATCATTTTCAAAGTTATCTTTCTTCTGTGCTTTACCGGCAGTCTGACTGCTGTTTCGTATGACACGGGATTTTGCTTGGTAACATCAGTTTTGATATTCTCCTCAGAAAGCGTTCTCAAACTGCTACTTACACACGTCAGTGTAACTCTGTAAGTTGAACGCACACATTGTCAAGAAATCTCCCTGATAGCTTCCTATTAGTGTTTAAATTGAGATCTTTCCGATTGCACCACAGGCCAACATTCCGTCTGGAATATCCCAATCTAGCTCCTGTAAGAAATGTGTTTCTAAGCTGCTGAATCCAAACACAGTTTCAACTCTGTTAGTTGAACGAACACACACCATATCAATTTCACACATGTGTTTCTTCTGTGCTTTACCGGCAGTGTTACTGCTATTTTCTACCACACGGGATTTTGCTTTTAAACATCAGTTTTGATATTCTCGTCACAAAACTTTCTCAAACTGCTACATACACACATCAGTGAAACTCTCTAACTTGAATGCACACATCTCAAGGAATCTCCATGAAAGCTCCTATTGCTGTTTAAGGTGAGATATTTCCCATTACAGCACATGCACACTTTCCGTCTGGAATATCCCCCATCTAGCTTGTCTAAGAAATGTGTTTCTAAGCTGCTGAATCTAAACAAAGTTTCAACTCTCTTTGGTGAGCGAACAAACACCATATCAGTTTCACAGACATGTTTCTTCTGTGCTTTAGCAGCAGTCTTAATGCTATTTCGTATGACACGGGATTTTTCTTGGAAATATCAGTTTTGATACTCTCGTGTGAAAACGTTCTCAAACTGCTACATATATACGTCAGTGTAACTCTCTAAGTTGAATGCACACCTTGTCAAGATATCTCCGTGATAGCTTCCTATCAGTGTTTAATTTGAGATATTTCCCATTAAAGCACATGTGCCCTTTCCGCCTGGAATACTCCATTCTAGCTTCCCTAAGAAATGTGTTTCTAATGTGCTGAAAGTAAACAAAGTTTCAACTCTCTTAGTTGAACGAACACACACCATATCAGTTTCAGAGATATGTTTCTACTGTGCTTTACCGGCAGTCTTACTGCTATTTCGTACGACACGAAATTTTGCTTGGAAACATCAGTTTTGATATTCTCCTCACAAAACTTTCTCAAACTGCTACATACACACATCACTGTAACTCTCTGAGTTCAATGCACTCATTGTCAAACCATCTCTGTGATAACTTCCTATTAGTGTCTAAGGTGAGATCTTTCCCATTACAGCACATGCCCACTTTCCGTCTGGAATATCCCAATCTAGCTTTTGTAAGAAAAGTGTTTCAAAGCTGCTGAATCTAAACAAAGTTTCAACTCTCTTAGTTGAACAAACACACACTATATCAGTTCCACAGATGTGGTTTTTCTGTGCTTTAGCAGCAGTGTTACTACTATTTCGTACGACACGGGATTTTGCTTATAAACATCAGTTTTGATATTGTCGTCACAAAACTTTCCTAAACTGCTACATACACACGTCAGTGTAACTCTCTAAGTTGAATGCACACATTGTCAATCCATCTCCGTGATAGCTTAAGATTACTGTTTAAGGTGGGATCTTTCCCTTTACAGAACGTGCCCACTTTCTGTCTGTAATATCCCAATCTAGCTACTGTAAGAAATGTGCTTCAAACCTGCTGAACGTCAACAAAATTTCAACTCTCTTAGTTGAACGAACACACACCATATCAGTTTCAAATTTATCTTTCTTCTCTGCTTTACCGGCAGTCTGACTGCTGTTTCGTACCACACGGGATTTTGCTTGGAAACATCAGTTTTGATATTCTCTCACAAAACCTTCTCAAACTGCTACATACACACGTCAGTGTAACTCTCTAAGTTATGGCACACATTGTCAAGAAATCTCCGTTATAGCTTCCTATTAGCGTTTAAGGTGAGATTTTTCCCATTACACCACATGTCCACTTTCCGTCTGGAATATCCCAATCTGCCTTCCGTAAGAAATGTGTTTCTAAGCTGCTGAATCTAAACAAAGTTTCAAGTGTCTTAGTTGAACCAACACACACCATATGAGTTTCACAGATATGAATTTTCTGTGCTTTATCGACAGTGTTACTGCTATTTCGTACGACAATGGATTTAGCTTGGAAACATCAATTTAGATATTCTCATCACAAAACTTTCTCAAACTGCTACATACACACATCAGTGAAACTCTCTAACTTGAATGCACACATCTCAAGAAATCTCCATGAAAGCTCCTATTGCTGTTTAAGGTGAGATATTTCCCATTACAGCACATGCACACTTTCCGTCTGGAATATCCCCATCTAGCTTGTCTAAGAAATGTGTTTCCAAGCTGCTGAATCTAAACAAAGTTTCAACTCTCTTTGGTGAGCGAACAAACACCATATCAGTTTCACAGACATGTTTCTTCTGTGCTTTAGCAGCAGTCTTAATGCTATTTCGTATGACACGGGATTTTTCTTGGAAATATCAGTTTTGATACTCTCGTGTGAAAACGTTCTCAAACTGCTACATCCACACGTCAGTGTAACTCTCTAAGTTGAATGCACACCTTGTAAAGATATCTCCGTGATAGCTTCCTATTAGTGTTTAATTTGAGATATTTCCCATCAAAGCACATGCGCCCTTTCCGCCTGGAATATTCCATTCTAGCTTCCGTAAGAAATGTGTTTCTAATGTGCTGAAAGTAAACAAAGTTTCAACTCTCTTAGTTGAACGAACACACACCATATCAGTTTCACAGATATGTTTCTACTCTGCTTTACCGGCAGTCTTACTGCTATTTTGTACGACACGAAATTTTCCTTGGAAACATCAGTTTTGACATTCTCCTCACAAAACTTTCTCAAGCTGCTACATACACGCATCACTGTAACTCTCTGAGTTGAATGCACACATTGTCAAACCATCTCTGTGATAACTTCCTATTAGTGTTTAAGGTGAGATCTTTCCCCTTACAGCACATGCCCACTTTCCGTCTGGAATATCCCAATCTAGCTTTTGTAAGAAAAGTGTTTCAAAGCTGCTGAATCTAAACAAAGTTTCAACTCTCTTAGTTGAACAAACACACACTATATCAGTTCCACAGATGTGGTTTTTCTGTGCTTTAGCAGCAGTGTTACTACTATTTCGTACGACACGGGATTTTGCTTATAAACATCAGTTTTGATATTGTCGTCACAAAACTTTCTCAAACTGCTACATACACACGTCAGTGTAACTCTCTAATTTGAATGCACACGTTGTCAATCCATCTCCGTGATAGCTTAAGATTACTGTTTAAGGTGGGATCTTTCCCTTTACAGAACACGCCCACTTTCTGTCTGAAATATCCCAATCTAGCTACTGTAAGAAATGTGCTTCAAACCTGCTGAACGTCAACAAAATTTCAACTCTCTTAGTTGAACGAACACGCACCATATCAGTTTCAAATTTATCTTTCTTCTCTGCTTTACCGGCAGTCTGACTGCTGTTTCGTACCACACGGGATTTTGCTTGGAAACATCAGTTTTGATATTCTCTCACAAAACGTTCTCAAACTGCTACATACACACGTCAGTGTAACTCTCTAAGTTATGGCACACATTGTCAAGAAATCTCCGTTATAGCTTCCTATTAGCGTTTAAGGTGAGATTTTTCCCATTACACCACATGTCCACTTTCCGTCTGGAATATCCCAATCTGCCTTCCGTAAGAAATGTGTTTCTAAGCTGCTGAATCTAAACAAAGTTTCAAGTGTCTTAGTTGAACCAACACACACCATATGAATTTCACAGATATGAATTTTCTGTGCTTTATCGGCAGTGTTACTGCTATTTCGTACGACAATGGATTTAGCTTGGAAACATCAATTTAGATATTCTCGTCACAAAACTTTCTCAAACTGCTACATACACACATCAGTGTAACTGCCTATGTTGAATACACACAATGTCAGTGTCAGGTCATCTCCGTGATATCTTCCTAGTAGTGTGTAAAGTGAGATCTTTCCCATTGCAGCACATGCCCACGTTCCGTCTGGAATACCCCAATCTAGCTCCTGTAAGAAATGTGTTTCTTAGCTGTTGAATCTTACAAATGTTTCAACTCTCTTAGTTGAACGAGTACACACCTTATCAGTTTCACAGATATGCTTCTTCTGTGCTTTACTGGCAGTCTTACTGCTATTTCGTACGACATAGGATTTTACTTGGAAACATCAGTTTTGATATTCTCGTCACAAAACTTTCTCAAACTGCTACATACACACATCAGTGAAACTCTCTAAGTTGAATGCACACGTTGTCAAGCCATCTCCGTGATATCTTCCTATAAGTGTTTAAGGTGAGATCTTCCCCATTACACCACATGCCCACCTACCGTCTGGAATATCACAATCTAGCTTCTGTAAGAAATGTGTTTCTAAGCTGCTGAATCTAAACAAAGTTTAAACTCTCTTGGCTAAACGAACACACACCATATCAGTTTCACAGATATGTTTCTTCTGTGCTTTACCAGCAGTGTTACTGCTATTTCGTACGACACAGGTTTTTTCTTGGAAACATCAGTTTTGATCTTCTCGTCACAAAAGTTTCTGAAACTGCTACATCCACACGTCAGTGTAACTCTCTAAGTAGAATGCACACATTGTCAATCCATCTCCGTGACAGCTTCCTATTACTGATTACGGTGGGATCTTTCCCATTACAGAACACGCCCCCTTTCTGTCTGGAATATCCCAATCTAGCTACTGTAAGAAATGTGTTTCTAAGCTGATGAATCTAAACAAAGTTTCAAGTGTCTTAGTTGAACCAACACACACCATATGAGTTTCACAGATATGAATTTTCTGTGCTTTATTGGCAGTGTTACTGCTATTTCGTACGACATGGGATTTAGCTTGGAAACATCAATTTAGATATTCTCGTCACAAAACTTTCTCAAACTGCTACATACACACGTCAGTGTAACTCCCTACGTTGAATACACACAATCTCAAGCCATCTCCGTGATATCTTCCTATCAGTGTGTAAAGTGAGATATTTCCCTTTACAGCACATGCCCACGTTCCGTCTGGAATATCCCAATCGACCTTCTGCAAGAAATGTGTTTCTAAGCTGCTGAAGCTAAACAAAGTTTCAACTCTCTTAGTTGAATTAGCACACACCATATCATTTTCAAAGTTATCTTTCTTCTGTGCTTTACCGGCAGTCTGACTGCTGTTTCGTATGACACGGGATTTTGCTTGGTAACATCAGTTTTGATATTCTCCTCAGAAAGCGTTCTCAAACTGCTACTTACACACGTCAGTGTAACTCTGTAAGTTGAATGCACACATTGTCAAGAAATCTCCCTGATAGCTTCCTATTAGTGTTTAAATTGAGATCTTTCCGATTGCACCACAGGCCAACATTCCGTCTGGAATATCCCAATCTAGCTCCTGTAAGAAATGTGTTTCTAAGCTGCTGAATCCAAACACAGTTTCAACTCTGTTAGTTGAACGAACACACACCATATCAATTTCACAGATGTGTTTCTTCTGTGCTTTACCGGCAGTGTTACTGCTATTTTCTACCACACGGGATTTTGCTTTTAAACATCAGTTTTGATATTCTCGTCACAAAACTTTCTCAAACTGCTACATACACACATCAGTGAAACTCTCTAACTTGAATGCACACATCTCAAGGAATCTCCATGAAAGCTCCTATTGCTGTTTAAGGTGAGATATTTCCCATTACAGCACATGCACACTTTCCGTCTGGAATATCCCCATCTAGCTTGTCTAAGAAATGTGTTTCTAAGCTGCTGAATCTAAACAAAGTTTCAACTCTCTTTGGTGAGCGAACAAACACCATATCAGTTTCACAGACATGTTTCTTCTGTGCTTTAGCAGCAGTCTTAATGCTATTTCGTATGACACGGGATTTTTCTTGGAAATATCAGTTTTGATACTCTCGTGTGAAAACGTTCTCAAACTGCTACATACACACGTCAGTGTAACTCTCTAAGTTGAATGCACACCTTGTCAAGATATCTCCGTGATAGCTTCCTATTAGTGTTTAATTTGAGATATTTCCCATTAAAGCACATGCGCCCTTTCCGCCTGGAATATTCCATTCTAGCTTCCCTAAGAAATGTGTTTCTAATGTGCTGAAAGTAAACAAAGTTTCAACTCTCTTAGTTGAACGAACACACACCATATCAGTTTCACAGATATGTTTCTTCTGTGCTTTACCGGCAGTCTTACTGCTATTTCGTACGACACGAAATTTTGCTTGGAAACATCAGTTTTGACATTCTCCTCACAAAACTTTCTCAAGCTGCTACATACACGCATCACTGTAACTCTCTGAGTTGAATGCACACATTGTCAAACCATCTCTGTGATAACTTCCTATTAGTGTTTAAGGTGAGATCTTTCCCCTTACAGCACATGCCCACTTTCCGTCTGGAATATCCCAATCTAGCTTTTGTAAGAAAAGTGTTTCAAAGCTGCTGAATCTAAACAAAGTTTCAACTCTCTTAGTTGAACAAACACACACTATATCAGTTCCACAGATGTGGTTTTTCTGTGCTTTAGCAGCAGTGTTACTACTATTTCGTACGACACGGGATTTTGCTTATAAACATCAGTTTTGATATTGTCGTCACAAAACTTTCTCAAACTGCTACATACACACGTCAGTGTAACTCTCTAATTTGAATGCACACGTTGTCAATCCATCTCCGTGATAGCTTAAGATTACTGTTTAAGGTGGGATCTTTCCCTTTACAGAACACGCCCACTTTCTGTCTGAAATATCCCAATCTAGCTACTGTAAGAAATGTGCTTCAAACCTGCTGAACGTCAACAAAATTTCAACTCTCTTAGTTGAACGAACACACACCATATCAGTTTCAAATTTATCTTTCTTCTCTGCTTTACCGGCAGTCTGACTGCTGTTTCGTACCACACGGGATTTTGCTTGGAAACATCAGTTTTGATATTCTCTCACAAAACGTTCTCAAACTGCTACATACACACGTCAGTGTAACTCTCTAAGTTATGGCACACATTGTCAAGAAATCTCCGTTATAGCTTCCTATTAGCGTTTAAGGTGAGATCTTTCCCATTACACCACATGTCCACTTTCCGTCTGGAATATCCCAATCTGCCTTCCGTAAGAAATGTGTTTCTAAGCTGCTGAATCTAAACAAAGTTTCAAGTGTCTTAGTTGAACCAACACACACCATATGAATTTCACAGATATGAATTTTCTGTGCTTTATCGGCAGTGTTACTGCTATTTCGTACGACAATGGATTTAGCTTGGAAACATCAATTTAGATATTCTCGTCACAAAACTTTCTCAAACTGCTACATACACACATCAGTGTAACTGCCTATGTTGAATACACACAATGTCAGTGTCAGGTCATCTCCGTGATATCTTCCTAGTAGTGTGTAAAGTGAGATCTTTCCCATTGCAGCACATGCCCACGTTCCGTCTGGAATACCCCAATCTAGCTCCTGTAAGAAATGTGTTTCTTAGCTGTTGAATCTTACAAATGTTTCAACTCTCTTAGTTGAACGAGTACACACCTTATCAGTTTCACAGATATGCTTCTTCTGTGCTTTACTGGCAGTCTTACTGCTATTTCGTACGACATAGGATTTTACTTGGAAACATCAGTTTTGATATTCTCGTCACAAAACTTTCTCAAACTGCTACATACACACATCAGTGAAACTCTCTAAGTTGAATGCACACGTTGTCAAGCCATCTCCGTGATATCTTCCTATAAGTGTTTAAGGTGAGATCTTCCCCATTACACCACATGCCCACCTACCGTCTGGAATATCACAATCTAGCTTCTGTAAGAAATGTGTTTCTAAGCTGCTGAATCTAAACAAAGTTTAAACTCTCTTGGCTAAACGAACACACACCATATCAGTTTCACAGATATGTTTCTTCTGTGCTTTACCAGCAGTGTTACTGCTATTTCGTACGACACAGGTTTTTTCTTGGAAACATCAGTTTTGATCTTCTCGTCACAAAAGTTTCTGAAACTGCTACATCCACACGTCAGTGTAACTCTCTAAGTAGAATGCACACATTGTCAATCCATCTCCGTGACAGCTTCCTATTACTGATTACGGTGGGATCTTTCCCATTACAGAACACGCCCCCTTTCTGTCTGGAATATCCCAATCTAGCTACTGTAAGAAATGTGTTTCTAAGCTGATGAATCTAAACAAAGTTTCAAGTGTCTTAGTTGAACCAACACACACCATATGAGTTTCACAGATATGAATTTTCTGTGCTTTATTGGCAGTGTTACTGCTATTTCGTACGACATGGGATTTAGCTTGGAAACATCAATTTAGATATTCTCGTCACAAAACTTTCTCAAACTGCTACATACACACGTCAGTGTAACTCCCTACGTTGAATACACACAATCTCAAGCCATCTCCGTGATATCTTCCTATCAGTGTGTAAAGTGAGATATTTCCCTTTACAGCACATGCCCACGTTCCGTCTGGAATATCCCAATCGACCTTCTGCAAGAAATGTGTTTCTAAGCTGCTGAAGCTAAACAAAGTTTCAACTCTCTTAGTTGAATTAGCACACACCATATCATTTTCAAAGTTATCTTTCTTCTGTGCTTTACCGGCAGTCTGACTGCTGTTTCGTATGACACGGGATTTTGCTTGGTAACATCAGTTTTGATATTCTCCTCAGAAAGCGTTCTCAAACTGCTACTTACACACGTCAGTGTAACTCTGTAAGTTGAACGCACACATTGTCAAGAAATCTCCCTGATAGCTTCCTATTAGTGTTTAAATTGAGATCTTTCCGATTGCACCACAGGCCAACATTCCGTCTGGAATATCCCAATCTAGCTCCTGTAAGAAATGTGTTTCTAAGCTGCTGAATCCAAACACAGTTTCAACTCTGTTAGTTGAACGAACACACACCATATCAATTTCACAGATGTGTTTCTTCTGTGCTTTACCGGCAGTGTTACTGCTATTTTCTACCACACGGGATTTTGCTTTTAAACATCAGTTTTGATATTCTCGTCACAAAACTTTCTCAAACTGCTACATACACACATCAGTGAAACTCTCTAACTTGAATGCACACATCTCAAGGAATCTCCATGAAAGCTCCTATTGCTGTTTAAGGTGAGATATTTCCCATTACAGCACATGCACACTTTCCGTCTGGAATATCCCCATCTAGCTTGTCTAAGAAATGTGTTTCTAAGCTGCTGAATCTAAACAAAGTTTCAACTCTCTTTGGTGAGCGAACAAACACCATATCAGTTTCACAGACATGTTTCTTCTGTGCTTTAGCAGCAGTCTTAATGCTATTTCGTATGACACGGGATTTTTCTTGGAAATATCAGTTTTGATACTCTCGTGTGAAAACGTTCTCAAACTGCTACATACATACGTCAGTGTAACTCTCTAAGTTGAATGCACACCTTGTCAAGATATCTCCGTGATAGCTTCCTATTAGTGTTTAATTTGAGATATTTCCCATTAAAGCACATGCGCCCTTTCCGCCTGGAATACTCCATTCTAGCTTCCCTAAGAAATGTGTTTCTAATGTGCTGAAAGTAAACAAAGTTTCAACTCTCTTAGTTGAACGAACACACACCATATCAGTTTCACAGATATATTTCTTCTGTGCTTTACCGGCAGTCTTACTGCTATTTCGTACGACACGAAATTTTGCTTGGAAACATCAGTTTTGACATTCTCCTCACAAAACTTTCTCAAGCTGCTACATACACGCATCACTGTAACTCTCTGAGTTGAATGCACACATTGTCAAACCATCTCTGTGATAACTTCCTATTAGTGTTTAAGGTGAGATCTTTCCCCTTACAGCACATGCCCACTTTCCGTCTGGAATATCCCAATCTAGCTTTTGTAAGAAAAGTGTTTCAAAGCTGCTGAATCTAAACAAAGTTTCAACTCTCTTAGTTGAACAAACACACACTATATCAGTTCCACAGATGTGGTTTTTCTGTGCTTTAGCAGCAGTGTTACTACTATTTCGTACGACACGGGATTTTGCTTATAAACATCAGTTTTGATATTGTCGTCACAAAACTTTCTCAAACTGCTACATACACACGTCAGTGTAACTCTCTAATTTGAATGCACACGTTGTCAATCCATCTCCGTGATAGCTTAAGATTACTGTTTAAGGTGGGATCTTTCCCTTTACAGAACACGCCCACTTTCTGTCTGAAATATCCCAATCTAGCTACTGTAAGAAATGTGCTTCAAACCTGCTGAACGTCAACAAAATTTCAACTCTCTTAGTTGAACGAACACACACCATATCAGTTTCAAATTTATCTTTCTTCTCTGCTTTACCGGCAGTCTGACTGCTGTTTCGTACCACACGGGATTTTGCTTGGAAACATCAGTTTTGATATTCTCTCACAAAACGTTCTCAAACTGCTACATACACACGTCAGTGTAACTCTCTAAGTTATGGCACACATTGTCAAGAAATCTCCGTTATAGCTTCCTATTAGCGTTTAAGGTGAGATTTTTCCCATTACACCACATGTCCACTTTCCGTCTGCAATATCCCAATCTGCCTTCCGTAAGAAATGTGTTTCTAAGCTGCTGAATCTAAACAAAGTTTCAAGTGTCTTAGTTGAACCAACACACACCATATGAATTTCACAGATATGAATTTTCTGTGCTTTATCGGCAGTGTTACTGCTATTTCGTACGACAATGGATTTAGCTTGGAAACATCAATTTAGATATTCTCGTCACAAAACTTTCTCAAACTGCTACATACACACATCAGTGTAACTGCCTATGTTGAATACACACAATGTCAGTGTCAGGTCATCTCCGTGATATCTTCCTAGTAGTGTGTAAAGTGAGATCTTTCCCATTGCAGCACATGCCCATGTTCCGTCTGGAATACCCCAATCTAGCTCCTGTAAGAAATGTGTTTCTTAGCTGTTGAATCTTACAAATGTTTCAACTCTCTTAGTTGAACGAGTACACACCTTATCAGTTTCACAGATATGCTTCTTCTGTGCTTTACTGGCAGTCTTACTGCTATTTCGTACGACATAGGATTTTACTTGGAAACATCAGTTTTGATATTCTCGTCACAAAACTTTCTCAAACTGCTACATACACACATCAGTGAAACTCTCTAAGTTGAATGCACACGTTGTCAAGCCATCTCCGTGATATCTTCCTATAAGTGTTTAAGGTGAGATCTTCCCCATTACACCACATGCCCACCTACCGTCTGGAATATCACAATCTAGCTTCTGTAAGAAATGTGTTTCTAAGCTGCTGAATCTAAACAAAGTTTAAACTCTCTTGGCTAAACGAACACACACCATATCAGTTTCACAGATATGTTTCTTCTGTGCTTTACCAGCAGTGTTACTGCTATTTCGTACGACACAGGTTTTTTCTTGGAAACATCAGTTTTGATCTTCTCGTCACAAAAGTTTCTGAAACTGCTACATCCACACGTCAGTGTAACTCTCTAAGTAGAATGCACACATTGTCAATCCATCTCCGTGACAGCTTCCTATTACTGATTACGGTGGGATCTTTCCCATTACAGAACACGCCCCCTTTCTGTCTGGAATATCCCAATCTAGCTACTGTAAGAAATGTGTTTCTAAGCTGATGAATCTAAACAAAGTTTCAAGTGTCTTAGTTGAACCAACACACACCATATGAGTTTCACAGATATGAATTTTCTGTGCTTTATCGGCAGTGTTACTGCTATTTCGTACGACATGGGATTTAGCTTGGAAACATCAATTTAGATATTCTCGTCACAAAACTTTCTCAAACTGCTACATACACACGTCAGTGTAACTCCCTACGTTGAATACACACAATCTCAAGCCATCTCCGTGATATCTTCCTATCGGTGTGTAAAGTGAGATATTTCCCTTTACAGCACATGCCCACGTTCCGTCTGGAATATCCCAATCGACCTTCTGCAAGAAATGTGTTTCTAAGCTGCTGAAGCTAAACAAAGTTTCAACTCTCTTAGTTGAATTAGCACACACCATATCATTTTCAAAGTTATCTTTCTTCTGTGCTTTACCGGCAGTCTGACTGCTGTTTCGTATGACACGGGATTTTGCTTGGTAACATCAGTTTTGATATTCTCCTCAGAAAGCGTTCTCAAACTGCTACTTACACACGTCAGTGTAACTCTGTAAGTTGAACGCACACATTGTCAAGAAATCTCCCTGATAGCTTCCTATTAGTGTTTAAATTGAGATCTTTCCGATTGCACCACAGGCCAACATTCCGTCTGGAATATCCGAATCTAGCTCCTGTAAGAAATGTGTTTCTAAGCTGCTGAATCCAAACACAGTTTCAACTCTGTTAGTTGAACGAACACACACCATATCAATTTCACACATGTGTTTCTTCTGTGCTTTACCGGCAGTGTTACTGCTATTTTCTACCACACGGGATTTTGCTTTTAAACATCAGTTTTGATATTCTCGTCACAAAACTTTCTCAAACTGCTACATACACACATCAGTGAAACTCTCTAACTTGAATGCACACATCTCAAGGAATCTCCATGAAAGCTCCTATTGCTGTTTAAGGTGAGATATTTCCCATTACAGCACATGCACACTTTCCGTCTGGAATATCCCCCATCTAGCTTGTCTAAGAAATGTGTTTCTTAGCTGTTGAATTTTACAAATGTTTCAACTCTCTTAGTTGAACGAGTACACACCTTATCAGTTTCACAGGTATGTTTCTTCTGTGCTTTACTGGCAGTCTTACTGCTGTTTCCTATGACATAGGATTTTACTTGGAAACATCAGTTTTGATATTCTCGTCACAAAACTTTCTCAAACTGCTACATACACACATCAGTGAAACTCTCTAAGTTGAATGCACACGTTGTCAAGACATCTCCGTGATATCTTCCTATAAGTGTTTAAGGTGAGATCTTCCCCATTACACCACAAGCCCACCTACCGTCTGGAATATCACAATCTAGCTTTTGTAAGAAATGTGTTTCTAAGCTGCTGAATCTAAACAAAGTTTAAACCCTCTTGGCTAAACGAACACACACCATATCAGTTTCACAGATATGTTTCTTCTGTGCTTTACCAGCAGTGTTACTGCTATTTCGTATGACACAGGATTTTGCTTGGAAACATCAGTTTTGATCTTCTCGTCACAAAAGTTTCTGAAACTGCTACATCCACACGTCAGTGTAATCTCTAAGTAGAATGCACACATTGTCAATCCATCTCCGTGTCAGCTTCCTATTACTGTTTAAGGTGGGATCTTTCCCATTACAGAACATGCCCACTTTCCGTCTGGAATATCCCAATCTAGCTACTGTAAGAAATGTGTTTCAAAGCTGCTGAATCTAAACAAAGTTTGAAGTGTCTTAGTTGAACCAACACACACCATATGAGTTTCAAAGATATGAATTTTCTGTGCTTTATCGGCAGTGTTACTGCTATTTCGTACGACACAGGATTTTGCTTGGAAACGTCAGTTTTGATCTTCTCGTCACAAAAGTTTCTGAAACTGCTACATCCACACGTCAGTGTAACTCTCTAAGTAGAATGCACACATTGTCAATTAATCTCCGTGACAGCTTCCTATTACTGTTTAAGGTGATATCTTTCCCATTACAGATCATGCCCCCTTTCTGTCTTGAATATCCCAATCTAGCTACTGTAAGAAATGTGTTTCAAAGCTGCTGAATCTAAACAAAGTTTCAAGTGTCTTAGTTGAACCAACACACACCATATGAGTTTCACAGATATGAATTTTCTGTGCTTTATCGGCAGTGTTACTGCTATTTCGTACGACACGGGATTTAGCTTGGAAACATCAATTTTGATATTCTCGTCACAAAACTTTCTCAAACTGCTACATACACACGTCAGTGTAACTCCCAATGTTGAATACACACAATGTCAAGCCATCTCTGTGATATCTTCCTATCAGTGTGTAAAGTGAGATATTTCCCTTTACAGCACATGCCCATGTTCCACCTGGAATATCCCAATCTACCTTCTGCAAGAAATGTGTTTCTAAGCTGCTGAAGCTAAACAAAGTTTCAACTCTCTTAGTTGAATTAACACACACCATATCATTTTCAAAGTTATCTTTCTTCTGTGCTTTACCGGCAGTCTGACTGCTGTTTCTTATGACACGGGATTTTGCTTGGTAACAACAGTTTTGATATTCTCCTCCGAAAGCGTTCTCAAACTGCTACTTACACACGTCAGTGTAACTCTGTAAGTTGAACGGACACATTGTCAAGAAATCTCCCTGATAGCTTCCTATTAGTGTGTAAATTGAGATCTTTCCGATTACACCACAGGCCAACGTTCCCTCTGGAATATCCCAATCTAGCTCCTGTAAGAAATGTGTTTCTAAGCTGCTGAATCCAAACACAGTTTCAACTCTGTTAGTTGAACCAACACACCCTATATCAATTTCACAGATGTGTTTCTTCTGTGCTTTACCGGCAGTGTTACTGCTATTTTCTACCACACGGGATTTTGCTTTTAAACATCAGTTTTGATATTCTCGTCACAAAACTTTCTCAAACTGCTACATACACACATCAGTGAAACTCTCTAACTTGAATGCACACATCTCAAGGAATCTCCATGAAAGCTCCTATTGCTGTTTAAGGTGAGATATTTCCCATTACAGCACATGCACACTTTCCGTCTGGAATATCCCCCATCTAGCTTGTCTAAGAAATGTGTTTCTAAGCTGCTGAATCTAAACAAAGTTTCAACTCTCTTTGGTGAGCGAACAAACACCATATCAGTTTCACAGACATGTTTCTTCTGTGCTTTAGCAGCAGTCTTAATGCTATTTCGTATGACACGGGATTTTTCTTGGAAATATCAGTTTTGATACTCTCGTGTGAAAACGTTCTCAAACTGCTACATACACACGTCAGTGTAACTCTCTAAGTTGAATGCACACCTTGTCAAGATATCTCCGTGATAGCTTCCTATTAGTGTTTAATTTGAGATATTTCCCATTAAAGCACATGCGCCCTTTCCGCCTGGAATATTCCATTCTAGCTTCCCTAAGAAATGTGTTTCTAATGTGCTGAAAGTAAACAAAGTTTCAACTCTCTTAGTTGAACGAACACACACCATATCAGTTTCACAGATATGTTTCTTCTGTGCTTTACCGGCAGTCTTACTGCTATTTCGTACGACACGAAATTTTGCTTGGAAACATCAGTTTTGACATTCTCCTCACAAAACTTTCTCAAGCTGCTACATACACGCATCACTGTAACTCTCTGAGTTGAATGCACACATTGTCAAACCATCTCTGTGATAACTTCCTATTAGTGTTTAAGGTGAGATCTTTCCCCTTACAGCACATGCCCACTTTCCGTCTGGAATATCCCAATCTAGCTTTTGTAAGAAAAGTGTTTCAAAGCTGCTGAATCTAAACAAAGTTTCAACTCTCTTAGTTGAACAAACACACACTATATCAGTTCCACAGATGTGGTTTTTCTGTGCTTTAGCAGCAGTGTTACTACTATTTCGTACGACACGGGATTTTGCTTATAAACATCAGTTTTGATATTGTCGTCACAAAACTTTCTCAAACTGCTACATACACACGTCAGTGTAACTCTCTAAGTTGAATGCACACATTGTCAATCCATCTCCGTGATAGCTTACTATTACTGTTTAAGGTGGGATCTTTCCCTTTACAGAACATGCCCACTTTCTGTCTGCAATATCCCAATCTAGCTACTGTAAGAAATGTGTTTCAAACCTGCTAATCGTAAACAAAGTTTGAAGTCTCTTAGTTGAACCAACACACACCATATGAGTTTCAAAGTTATGTTCTTCTGTGCTTTACCGGCAGTCTTACTGCTTTTCGTACGACACAGGATTTTGCTTGGAAACATCAGTTTTGATCTCTCGTACAAAAGTTCTAAACTGCTACATACACACGTCAGTGTAACTCTCTAAGTAAATGGCACACATTGTCAATAATCTCCGTTATAGCTTCCTATTAGTGTTTAAGGTGATATCTTTCCCATTACAGATCATGCCCCTTTCCGTCTTGAATATCCCAATCTAGCTTCTGTAAGAAATGTGTTTCAAAGCTGCTGAATCTAAACAAAGTTTCAAGTCTCTTAGTTGAACCAACACACACCATATGAGTTTCACAGATATGAATTTTCTGTGCTTTATCGGCAGTCTTACTGCTATTTCGTACGACACGGGATTTAGCTTGGAACATCAGTTTTGATATTCTCATCACAAAACTTTCTCAAACTGCTACATACACACGTCAGTGTAACTCCCAATGTTGAATGCACACAATGTCAAGCCATCTCCTGTGATATCTTCCTATTAGTGTGTAAAGTGAGATCTTTCCCTTTACAGCACATGCCCATCTTCCACCTGGAATATCCCAATCTACTTCTGTAAGAAATGTGTTTCTAAGCTGCTAAGCTAAACAAAGTTTCAACTCTCTTAGTTGAACTAACACACACCATATCATTTTCAAAGTTATCTTTCTTCTGTGCTTTACCGGCAGTCTGACTGCTGTTTCTTATGACACGGGATTTTGCTTGGTAACAACAGTTTTGATATTCTCCTAGAAAACGTTCTCAAACTGCTACATACACACGTCAGTGTAACTCTGTAAGTTGAACGCACACATTGTCAGGAAATCTCCCTGATAGCTTCCTATTAGTGTTAAATTGAGATCTTTCCCATTACACCACAGGCCAACATTCCGTCTGGAATATCCCAATCTAGCTCCTGTAAGAAATGTGTTTCTAAGCTGCTGAATCCAAACACAGTTTCAACTCTGTTAGTTGAACGAACACACACCATATCAATTTCACAGATATGTTTCTTCTGTGCTTTACCGGCAGTGTTACTGCTATTTTTCTACCACACGGGATTTTGCTTGTAAACATCAGTTTTGATATTCTCGTCACAAAACTTTCTCAAACTGCTACATACACACATCAGTGAAACTCGCTAACTTGAATGCACACATCTCAAGAAATCTCCATGAAAGCTCCTATTGCTGTTTAAGGTGAGATATTTCCCATTACAGCACATGCACACTTTCCGTCTGGAATATCCCCATCTAGCTTGTCTAAGAAATGTGTTTCTAAGCTGCTAAATCTAAACAAAGTTTCAACTCTCTTTGTTGAGCGAACAAACACCATATAGTTTCACAGACATGTTTCTTCTGTGCTTTAGCAGCAGTCTTAATGCTATTTCATATGACACGGGATTTTTCTTGGAAATATCAGTTTTGATACTCTCGTGTGAAAACGTTCTCAAACTGCTACATACACACGTCAGTGTAACTCTCTAAGTTGAATGCACACCTTGTCAAGATATCTCCGTGATAGCTTCCTATTAGTGTTTAATTTGAGATATTTCCCATTAAAGCACATGCGCCCTTTCCGCCTGGGAATATCCATTCTAGCTTCCCTAAGAAATGTGTTTCTAATGTGCTGAAAGTAAACAAAGTTTCAACTCTCTTAGTTAACGAACACACACCATATCAGTTTCACAGATATATTTCTTCTGTTCTTTACCGGCAGTCTTACTGCTATTTCGTACGACACGAAATTTTGCTTGGAAACATCAGTTTTGATATTCTCCTCACAAAACTTTCTCAAGCTGCTACATACACACATCACTGTAACTCTCTGAGTTGAATGCACACATTGTCAAACCATCTCTGTGATAACTTCCTATTAGTGTTTAAGGTGAGATCTTTCCCCTTACAGCACATGCCCACTTTCCGTCTGGAATATCCCAATCTAGCTTTTGTAAGAAAAGTGTTTCAAAGCTGCTGAATCTAAACAAAGTTTCAACTCTCTTAGTTGAACAAACACACACTATATCAGTTCCACAGATGTGGTTTTTCTGTGCTTTAGCAGCAGTGTTACTACTATTTCGTACGACACGGGATTTTGCTTATAAACATCAGTTTTGATATTGTCGTCACAAAACTTTCTCAAACTGCTACATACACACGTCAGTGTAACTCTCTAATTTGAATGCACACGTTGTCAATCCATCTCCGTGATAGCTTAAGATTACTGTTTAAGGTGGGGATCTTTCCCTTTACAGAACACGCCCACTTTCTGTCTGAAATATCCCAATCTAGCTACTGTAAGAAATGTGCTTCAAACCTGCTGAACGTCAACAAAATTTCAACTCTCTTAGTTGAACGAACACACACCATATCAGTTTCAAATTTATCTTTCTTCTCTGCTTTACCGGCAGTCTGACTGCTGTTTCGTACCACACGGGATTTTGCTTGGAAACATCAGTTTTGATATTCTCTCACAAAACGTTCTCAAACTGCTACATACACACGTCAGTGTAACTTCTCTAAGTTATGGCACACATTGTCAAGAAATCTCCGTTATAGCTTCCTATTAGCGTTTAAGGTGAGATTTTTCCCATTACACCACATGTCCACTTTCCGTCTGGAATATCCCAATCTGCCTTCCGTAAGAAATGTGTTTCTAAGCTGCTGAATCTAAACAAAGTTTCAAGTGTCTTAGTTGAACCAACACACACCATATGAATTTCACAGATATGAATTTTCTGTGCTTTATCGGCAGTGTTACTGCTATTTCGTACGACAATGGATTTAGCTTGGAAACATCAATTTAGATATTCTCGTCACAAAACTTTCTCAAACTGCTACATACACACATCAGTGTAACTGCCTATGTTGAATACACACAATGTCAGTGTCAGGTCATCTCCGTGATATCTTCCTAGTAGTGTGTAAAGTGAGATCTTTCCCATTGCAGCACATGCCCATGTTCCGTCTGGAATACCCCAATCTAGCTCCTGTAAGAAATGTGTTTCTTAGCTGTTGAATCTTACAAATGTTTCAACTCTCTTAGTTGAACGAGTACACACCTTATCAGTTTCACAGATATGCTTCTTCTGTGCTTTACTGGCAGTCTTACTGCTATTTCGTACGACATGGGATTTTACTTGGAAACATCAGTTTTGATATTCTCGTCACAAAACTTTCTCAAACTGCTACATACACACATCAGTGAAACTCTCTAAGTTGAATGCACACGTTGTCAAGCCATCTCCGTGATATCTTCCTATAAGTGTTTAAGGTGAGATCTTCCCCATTACACCACATGCCCACCTACCGTCTGGAATATCACAATCTAGCTTCTGTAAGAAATGTGTTTCTAAGCTGCTGAATCTAAACAAAGTTTAAACTCTCTTGGCTAAACGAACACACACCATATCAGTTTCACAGATATGTTTCTTCTGTGCTTTACCAGCAGTGTTACTGCTAT
This sequence comes from Ateles fusciceps, assembly GCA_036589455.1. Lineage (NCBI taxonomy): Eukaryota > Metazoa > Chordata > Mammalia > Primates > Atelidae > Ateles > Ateles fusciceps. Next base: position 1,442,897 of record JAZHEH010001878.1, read on the forward strand.
TTCGTACGACACAGGTTTTTTCTTGGAAACATCAGTTTTGATCTTCTCGTCACAAAAGTTTCTGAAACTGCTACATCCACACGTCAGTGTAACTCTCTAAGTAGAATGCACACATTGTCAATCCATCTCCGTGATAGCTTCCTATTACTGTTTAAGGTGGGATCTTTCCCATTACAGAACACGCCCCCTTTCTGTCTGGAATATCCCAATCTAGCTACTGTAAGAAATGTGTTTCTAAGCTGATGAATCTAAACAAAGTTTCAAGTGTCTTAGTTGAACCAACACACACCATATGAGTTTCACAGATATGAATTTTCTGTGCTTTATCGGCAGTGTTACTGCTATTTCGTACGACATGGGATTTAGCTTGGAAACATCAATTTAGATATTCTCGTCACAAAACTTTCTCAAACTGCTACATACACACGTCAGTGTAACTCCCTACGTTGAATACACACGATCTCAAGCCATCTCCGTGATATCTTCCTATCAGTGTGTAAAGTGAGATATTTCCCTTTACAGCACATGCCCACGTTCCGTCTGGAATATCCCAATCGACCTTCTGTAAGAAATGTGTTTCTAAGCTGCTGAAGCTAAACAAAGTTTCAACTCTCTTAGTTGAATTAGCACACACCATATCATTTTCAAAGTTATCTTTCTTCTGTGCTTTACCGGCAGTCTGACTGCTGTTTCGTATGACACGGGATTTTGCTTGGTAACATCAGTTTTGATATTCTCCTCAGAAAACGTTCTCAAACTGCTACTTACACACGTCAGTGTAACTCTCTAAGTTGAATGCACACATTGTCAAGAAATCTCCCTGATAGCTTCCTATTAGTGTTTAAATTGAGATCTTTCCGATTGCACCACAGGCCAACGTTCCGTCTGGAATATCCCAATCTAGCTCCTGTAAGAAATGTGTTTCTAAGCTGCTGAATCCAAACACAGTTTCAACTCTGTTAGTTGAACGAACACACACCATATCAATTTCACAGATGTGTTTCTTCTGTGCTTTACCGGCAGTGTTACTGCTATTTTCTACCACACGGGATTTTGCTTTTAAACATCAGTTTTGATATTCTCGTCACAAAACTTTCTCAAACTGCTACATACACACATCAGTGAAACTCTCTAACTTGAATGCACACATCTCAAGAAATCTCCATGAAAGCTCCTATTGCTGTTTAAGGTGAGATATTTCCCATTACAGCACATGCACACTTTCCGTCTGGAATATCCCCCATCTAGCTTGTCTAAGAAATGTGTTTCTAAGCTGCTGAATCTAAACAAAGTTTCAACTCTCTTTGGTGAGCGAACAAACACCATATCAGTTTCACAGACATGTTTCTTCTGTGCTTTAGCAGCAGTCTTAATGCTATTTCGTATGACACGGGATTTTTCTTGGAAATATCAGTTTTGATACTCTCGTGTGAAAACGTTCTCAAACTGCTACATACACACGTCAGTGTAACTCTCTAAGTTGAATGCACACCTTGTCAAGATATCTCCGTGATAGCTTCCTATTAGTGTTTAATTTGAGATATTTCCCATTAAAGCACATGCGCCCTTTCCGCCTGGAATATTCCATTCTAGCTTCCGTAAGAAATGTGTTTCTAATGTGCTGAATGTAAACAAAGTTTCAACTCTCCTAGTTGAACGAACACACACCATATCAGTTTCACAGATATGTTTCTACTGTGCTTTACCGGCAGTCTTACTGCTATTTCGTACGACACGAAATTTTGCTTGGAAACATCAGTTTTGATATTCTCCTCACAAAACTTTCTCAAACTGCTACATACACACATCACTGTAACTCTCTGAGTTGAATGCACACATTGTCAAACCATCTCTGTGATAACTTCCTATTAGTGTTTAAGGTGAGATCTTTCCCATTACAGCACATGCCCACTTTCCGTCTGGAATATCCCAATCTAGCTTTTGTAAGAAAAGTGTTTCAAAGCTGCTGAATCTAAACAAAGTTTCAACTCTCTTAGTTGAACAAACACACACTATATCAGTTCCACAGATGTGGTTTTTCTGTGCTTTAGCAGCAGTGTTACTACTATTTCGTAGGACACGGGATTTTGCTTATAAACATCAGTTTTGATATTGTCGTCACAAAACTTTCTCAAACTGCTACATACACACGTCAGTGTAACTTCTCTAAGTTGAATGCACACATTGTCAATCCATCTCCGTGATAGCTTAATATTACTGTTTAAGGTGGGATCTTTCCCTTTACAGAACACGCCCACTTTCTGTCTGCAATATCCCAATCTAGCTACTGTAAGAAATGTGTTTCAAACCTGCTGAACGTAAACAAAATTTCAACTCTCTTAGTTGAACGAACACACACCATATCAGTTTCAAATTTATCTTTCTTCTCTGCTTTACCGGCAGTCTGACTGCTGTTTCGTACCACACGGGATTTTGCTTGGAAACATCAGTTTTGATATTCTCTCACAAAACGTTCTCAAACTGCTACATACACACGTCAGTGTAACTCTCTAAGTTATGGCACGCATTGTCAAGAAATCTCCGTTATAGCTTCCTATTAGAGTTTAAGGTGAGATTTTTCCCATTACAGCACATGTCACACTTTCCATCTGGAATATCCCAATCTGCCTTCTGTAAGAAATGTGTTTCTAAGCTGCTGAATCTAAACAAAGTTTCAACTCTCTTAGTTGAACCAACACACACCATATGAGTTTCACAGATATGAATTTTCTGTGCTTTACCGGCAGTCTTACTGCTATTTCATACGACACGGGATTTAGCTTGGAAACATCAATTTTGATATTCTCATCACAAAACTTTCTCAAACTGCTACATACACACGTCAGTGTAACTCCCTATGTTGAATGCACACAATGTCAAGCCATCTCCGTGATATCTTCCTATTAGTGTTTAAGGTGAGATCTTTCACCTTTACAGCACATGCCCACTTTCCGTCTGGAATATCCCAATCTAGCTTCTGTAAGAAATGTGTTTATAAGCTGCTGAATCTAAACAAAGTTTCAACTCTCTTAGTTGAACTAACACACACCATATCGGTTTCAAAGTTATCTTTCTTCTGTGCTTTACCGGCAGTCTGACTGCTATTTCGTATGACACGGGATTTTGCTTGGTAACATCAGTTTTGATATTCTCCTCAGAAAACGTTCTCAAACTGCTACTTACACACATCAGTGTAACTCTCTAAGTTGAATGCACACATTGTCAAGAAATCTCCCTGATAGCTTCCTATTAGTGTGTAAGTTGAGATCTTCTCCATTACACCACAGGCCCACTTTCCGTCTGGAATATCCCAATCTAGCTCCTGTAAGAAATGTGTTTCTAAGCTGCTAAATCCAAACAAAGTTTCAACTCTCTTAGTTGAACGAACACACACCATATCAATTTCACAGATGTGTTTCTTCTTTGCTTTACCGGCAGTGTTACTGCTATTTTCTACCACACGGGATTTTGCTTGTAAACATCAGTTTTGATATTCTCGTCACAAAACTTTCTCAAACTGCTACATACACACATCAGTGAAACTCTCTAACTTGAATGCACACATGTCAAGAAATCTCCGTGAAAGCTCCTATTACTGTTTAAGGTGAGATATTTCCCATTACAGCACATGCCCACTTTCCGTCTGGAATATCCCCATCTAGCTTGTCTAAGAAATGTGTTTCTAAGCTGCTGAATCTAAACAAAGTTTCAACTCTCTTTGTTGAGCGAACAAACACCATATCAGTTTCACAGACATGTTTCTTCTGTGCTTTAGCAGCAGTCTTAATGCTATTTCGTATGACACGGGATTTTGCTTGGAAATATAGTTTTGATACTCTCGTGTAAAACGTTCTCAAACTGCTACATACACACGTCAGTGTAACTCTCTAAGTTGAATGCACACATTGTCAAGATATCTCCGTGATAGCTTCCTATTAGTGTTTAATTTGAGATATTTCCCATTAAAGCACATGCCCCCTTTCCGCTCTGGAATACCCCATTCTAGCTTCCGTAAGAAATGTGTTTCTAATGTGCTGAAGGTAAACAAAGTTTCAACTCTCTTAGTTGAACGAACACACACCATATCAGTTTCACAGATATGTTTCTTCTGTGCTTTACCGGCAGTCTTACTGCTATTTCGTACGACACGAGATTTTGCTTGGAAACATCAGTTTTGATATTCTCCTCACAAAACTTTCTCAAACTGCTACATACACACATCAGTGTAACTCTCTGAGTTGAATGCACACATTGTCAAAAAATCTCTGTGATAACTTCCTATTAGTGTTTAAGGTGAGATCTTTCCCATTACAGCACATGCCCACTTTCCGTCTGGAATATCCCAATCTGGCTTCTGTAAGAAATGTGTTTCTAAGCTGCTAAATCTAAACAAAGTTCAACTCTCTTAGTTAACCAACACACACCATATCAGTTTCACAGATATGTTTTTCTGTGCTTTATCGGCAGTCTTACTGCTATTTCGTACGACACGGGATTTTGCTTGGAAACATCAGTTTTGATATTCTCGTCACAAAACTTTCTCAAACTGCTACATACACACATCAGTGTAACTCCCTAAGTTGAATGCACACATGTCATTGTCAAGCCATCTCCGTGATATCTTCCTATTAGTGTTGTAAGGTGAGATCTTTCCCATTACAGCACATGCCCACTTTCCGTCTGGAATATCCCAATCTAGCTTCTGTAAGAAATGTGTTTCTAAGCTGCTGAATCTAAACAAATGTTTCAACTCTCTTAGTTGAACGAATACACACCATATCAGTTTCACAGATATGTTTCTTCTGTGCTTTACTGGCAGTCTTACTGCTATTTCGTACGACACAGGATTTTACTTGGAAACATCAGTTTTGATATTCTCGTCACAAAACTTTCTCAAACTGCTACATACACACATCAGTGAAACTCTCTAAGTTGAATGCACACGTTGTCAAGCCATCTCCGTGATATCTTCCTATAAGTGTTTAAGGTGAGATCTTCCCCATTACACCACATGCCCACTTACCGTCTGGAATATCCACAATCTAGCTTTTGTAAGAAATGTGTTTCTAAGCTGCTGAATCTAAACAAAGTTTAAACTCTCTTGGTTAAACGAACACACACCATATCAGTTTCACAGATATGTTTCTTCTGTGCTTTACCAGCAGTGTTACTGCTATTTCGTACGACACGGGATTTTGCTTGGAAACATCAGTTTTGATCTTCTCGTCACAAAAGTTTCTGAAACTGCTACATACACACGTCAGTGTAACTCTCCCTAAGTAGAATGCACACATTGTCAATACATCTCCGTGTTATCTTCCTATTAGTGTTTAAGGTGAGATCTTTCACATTACAGAACATGCCCACTTTCTGTCTGGAATATCCCAATCTAGCTACTGTAAGAAATGTGTTTCAAAGCTGCTGAATCTAAACAAAGTTTGAACTCTCTTAGTTGAACCAACACACACCATATGAGTTTCAAAGATATGAATTTTCTGTGCTTTATCGGCAGTGTTACTGCTATTTCGTACGACACGGGATTTTGCTTGGAAACATCAGTTTTGATATTCTCGTCACAAAACTTTCTGAAACTGCTACATCCACACGTCAGTGTAACTCTCTAAGTAGAATGCACACATTGTCAATAATCTCCGTGATAGCTTCCTATTAGTGTTTAAGGTGAAATCTTTCCCATTACAGAACATGCCCCCTTTCTGTCTTGAATATCCCAATCTAGCTACTGTAAGAAATGTGTTTCAAAGCTGCTGAATCTAAACAAAGTTTCAAGTCTCTTAGTTGAGCCAACACACACCATATGAGTTTCACAGATATGAATTTTCTGTGCTTTATCGGCAGTGTTACTGCTATTTCGTAAGACACGGGATTTAGCTTGGAAACATCAATTTTGATATTCTCGTCACAAAACTTTCTCAAACTGCTACATACACACGTAGTGTAACTCCCAATGTTGAATACACACAATGTCAAGACATCTCTGTGATATCTTCCTATTAGTGTGTAAGGTGAGATATTTCCCTTTACAGCACATGCCCATCTTCCACCTGGAATATCCCAATCTAGCTTCTGTAAGAAATGTGTTTCTAAGCTGCTGAAGCTAAACAAAGTTTCAACTCTCTTAGTTGAATCAACACACACCATATCATTTTCAAAGTTATCTTTCTTCTGTGCTTTACCGGCAGTCTGACTGCTGTTTCGTATGACACGGGATTTTGCTTGGTAACAACAGTTTTGATATTCTCCTCAGAAAACGTTCTCAAACTGCTACTTACACACGTCAGTGTAACTCTCTAAGTTGAATGCACACATTGTCAGGAAATCTCCCTGATAGCTTCCTATTAGTGTGTAAATTGAGATCTTTCCCATTACACCACAGGCCAACGTTCCGTCTGGAATATCCCAATCTAGCTCCTGTAAGAAATGTGTTTCTAAGCTGCTGAATCCAAACACAGTTTCAACTCTGTTAGTTGAACCAACACACACCTATATCAATTTCACAGGTGTGTTTCTTCTGTGCTTTACCGGCAGTGTTACTGCTATTTTCTACCACACGGGATTTTGCTTGTAAACATCAGTTTTGATATTCTCGTCACAAAACTTTCGCAAACTGCTACATACACACATCAGTGAAACTCTCTAACTTGAATGCACACATCTCAAGAAATCTCCATGAAAGCTCCTATTGCTGTTTAAGGTGAGATATTTCCCATTACAGCACATGCACACTTTCCGTCTGGAATATCCCCATCTAGCTTGTCTAAGAAATGTGTTTTTAAGCTGCTGAATCTAAACAAAGTTTCAACTCTCTTTGGTGAGCGAACAAACACCATATCAGTTTCACAGACATGTTTCTTCTGTGCTTTAGCAGCAGTCTTAATGCTATTTCGTATGACACGGGATTTTTCTTGGAAATATCAGTTTTGATACTCTCGTGTGAAAACGTTCTCAAACTGCTACATACACACGTCAGTGTAACTCTCTAAGTTGAATGCACACATTGTCAAGATATCTCCGTGATAGCTTCCTATTAGTGTTTAATTTGAGATATTTCCCATTAAAGCACATGCGCCCTTTCCGCCTGGAATATTCCATTCTAGCTTCCGTAAGAAATGTGTTTCTAATGTGCTGAATGTAAACAAAGTTTCAACTCTCTTAGTTGAACGAACACACACCATATCAGTTTCACAGATATGTTTCTTCTGTGCTTTACCGGCAGTCTTACTGCTATTTCGTACGACACGAAATTTTGCTTGGAAACATCAGTTTTGATATTCTCCTCACAAAACTTTCTCAAACTGCTACATACACACATCACTGTAACTCTCTGAGTTGAATGCACACATTGTCAAACAATCTCTGTGATAACTTCCTATTAGTGTTTAAGGTGAGATCTTTCCCATTACAGCACATGCCCACTTTCCGTCTGGAATATCCCAATCTAGCTTTTGTAAGAAAAGTGTTTCAAAGCTGCTGAATCTAAACAAAGTTTCAACTCTCTTAGTTGAACAAACACACACTATATCAGTTCCACAGATGTGGTTTTTCTGTGCTTTAGCAGCAGTGTTACTACTATTTCGTAGGACACGGGATTTTGCTTATAAACATCAGCTTTGATATTGTCGTCACAAAACTTTCTCAAACTGCTACATACACACGTCAGTGTAACTTCTCTAAGTTGAATGCACACATTGTCAATCCATCTCCGTGATAGCTTAATATTACTGTTTAAGGTGGGATCTTTCCCTTTACAGAACACGCCCACTTTCTGTCTGCAATATCCCAATCTAGCTACTGTAAGAAATGTGTTTCAAACCTGCTGAACGTAAACAAAATTTCAACTCTCTTAGTTGAACGAACACACACCATATCAGTTTCAAATTTATCTTTCTTCTCTGCTTTACCGGCAGTCTGACTGCTGTTTCGTACCACACGGGATTTTGCTTGGAAACATCAGTTTTGATATTCTCTCACAAAACGTTCTCAAACTGCTACATACACACGTCAGTGTAACTCTCTAAGTTATGGCACGCATTGTCAAGAAATCTCCGTTATAGCTTCCTATTAGCGTTTAAGGTGAGATCTTTCCCATTACAGCACATGTCCACTTTCCGTCTGGAATATCCCAATTTGGCTTCTGTAAGAAATGTGTTTCTAAGTAGCTGAATCTAAACAAAGTTTCAACTCTCTTAGTTGAACCAACACACACCATATGAGTTTCACAGATATGCTTTTTCTATGTTTTACCAGCAGTCTTACTGCTATTTCATATGACACGGGATTTAGCTTGGAAACATCAGTTTTGATATTCTCATCACAAAACTTTCTCAAACTGCTACATACACACGTCAGTGTAACTCCCTAAGTTGAATGCACACAATGTCAATGCCATCTCTGTGATATCTTCCTATTAGTGTGTAAAGTGAGATCTTTAAATTACAGCACATGCCCACTTTCCCTCTGGAATATCCCAATCTAGCTTCTGTAAGAAACGTGTTAATAAGCTGCTGAATCTAAACAAAGTTTAAACTCTCTTAGTTGAACTAACACACACCATATAGTTTCAAAGATATCTTTCTTCTGTGCTTTACCAGCAGTCTGACTGCTATTTCGTATGACACGGGATTTTGCTTGGTAACAACAGTTTTGATATTCTCCTCAGAAAAACTTTCTCAAACTGCTACATACGCACATCAGTGTAACTCTCTAAGTTAATGCACACATTGTCAAGACATCCCCGTGATAGCTTCCTATTAGTGTTTAAGTTGAAATCTTTCCCATTACACCACATGCCCACTTTCCGTCTGGAATATCCCAATCTAGCTCCTGTAAGAATTGTGTTTCTAAGCTGGTAAATCTAAACACCGTTTCAACTCTCTTAGTTGAACGAACACACACCATATCAATTTCACAGATGTGTTTCTCTGTGCTTTATGGCAGTGTTACTGCTATTTTGTACCACACGGGATTTTGCTTGGAATCATAGTTTTGATATTCTCATCACAAAACTTTCTCAAACTGCTACATACACACATAGTGAAACTCTCTAACTTGAATGCACACATTGTCAAGAAATCTCCGTGAAACCTTCCTATTAGTGTTTAAGGTGAGATCTTTCCCATTACAGCACATGCCCACTTTCCGTCTGGAATATCCCAATCTAGCTTGTGTAAGAAATGTGTTTCTAAGCTGCTAAATCTAAACAAAGTTTCAACTCTCTTAGTTGAGCGAACAAACACCATATCAGTTTCACAGATATGTTTCTTCTGTGCTTTAGCAGCAGTCTTAATGCTATTTCGTATGACACGGGATTTTGCTTGGAAATATCAGTTTTGATATTCTCGTGAGAAAACGTTCTCAAACTGCTACATACACACATCAGTGTAACTCTCTAAGTTGAATGCACACATTGTCAAGATATCTCCGTGATAACTTCCTATTAGTGATTAATTTGAGATCTTCCCATTACAGCACATGCCCCCTTTCCGTCTGGAATATTCCAATCTAGCTTCCGTAAGAAATGTGTTTCTAATGTGCTGAATCTAAACAAAGTTTCAACTATCTTAGTTGAACGAACACACACCATATCAGTTTCACAGATATGTTTCTTCTGTGCTTTACCGGCAGTCTTACTGCTATTTCGTACGACACGGGATTTTGCTTGGAAACATCAGTTTTGATATTCTCCTCACAAAACTTTCTCAAACTGCTACATACACACATCAGTGTAACTCTCTAGGTTGAATGCACACATTGTCAAGCCATCTCTGTGATACCTTCCTATTAGTGTTTAAGGTGAGATCTTTGAAATTACAGCACATGCCCACTTTCCGTCTGGAATATCCCAATCTGGCTTCTGTAAGAAATGTGTTTCTAAGCTGCTGAATCTAAACAAAGTTTCAACTCTCTTAGTTGAACCAACACACACCATATGAGTTTCACAGATATGATTTTTCTGTGTTTTATCGGCAGTGTTACTGCTATTTCGTACGACACGGGATTTAGCTTGGAACTTCAGTTTTGATATTCTCGTCACAAAACTTTCTCAAACTGCTACATACACACATCAGTGTAACTCCCTATGTTGAATACACACATGCATTGTCAGGTCATCTCCGTGATATCTTCCTATTAGTGTTAAGGTGAGATCTTTCCCATTACAGCACATGCCCACTTCCGTCTGGAGTATCCCAATCTAGCTGCTGTAAGAAATGTGTTTCTAAGCTGTTGAATCTAACAAATGTTTCAACTCTCTTAGTTGAACGAGCACACACCTTATCAGTTTCACAGATATGATTCTTCTGTGCTTTACTGGCAGTCTTACTGCTATTTCGTACGACACAGGATTTTGCTTGGAAACATCAGTTTTGATATTCTCGTCACAAAACTCTCTCAAACTGCTACATACACACATCAGTGAAACTCTCTAAGTTGAATGCACACGTTGTCAAGACATCTCCGTGATATCTCCTATAAGTGTTTAAGGTGAGATCTCCCCATTACACCACATGCCCACTTTCCGTCTGGAATATCACAATCTAGCTTCTGTAAGAAATGTGTTTCTAAGCTGCTGAATCTAAACAAAGTTTAAACTCTCTTGCTAAACGAACACACACCATATCAGTTTCACAGATATGTTTCTTCTGTGCTTTACCAGCAGTCTTATGCTATTTCGTACGACACAGGATTTTGCTTGGAAACATCAGTTTTGATCTTCTCGTCACAAAAGTTTCTGAAACTGCTACATCCACACGTCAGTGTAACTCTCTAAGTAGAATGCACACATTGTCAATCCATCTCCGTGATAGCTTCCTATTACTGTTTAAGGTGGGATCTTTCCCATTACAGAACATGCCCCTTTTGTCTGGAATATCCCAATCTAGCTACTGTAAGAAATGTGTTTCTAAGCTGCTGAATCTAAACAAAGTTTGAAGTGTCTTAGTTGAACCAACACACACCATATGAGTTTCACAGATATGAATTTTCTGTGCTTTATCGGCAGTGTTACTGCTATTTCGTAAGACACGGGATTTACTTGGAAACATCAATTTTGATATTCTCGTCACAAAACTTTCTCAAACTGCTACATACACACGTCAGTGTAACTCTCAATGTTGAATACACACAATGTCAAGAAATCTCTGTGATATCTTCCTATTAGTGTGTAAAGTGAGATATTTCCCATTACAGCACATGCCCACGTTCCACCTGGAATATCCCAATCTAGCTTCTGTAAGAAATGTGTTTCTAAGCTGCTGAAGCTAAACAAAGTTTCAACTCTCTTAGTTGAATTAACACACACCATATCATTTTCAAAGTTATCTTTCTTCTGTGCTTTACCGGCAGTCTGACTGCTGTTTCGTATGACACGGGATTTTGCTTGGTAACAACAGTTTTGATATTCTCCTAAGAAAGCGTTCTCAAACTGCTACTTACACACGTCAGTGTAACTCTCTAAGTTGAATGCACACATTGTCAAGAAATCTCCCTGATAGCTTCCTATTAGTGTGTAAATTGAGATCTTTCCCATTACACCACAGGCCAACGTTCCCTCTGGAATATCCCAATCTAGCTCCTGTAAGAAATGTGTTTCTAAGCTGCTGAATCCAAACACAGTTTCAACTCTGTTAGTTGAACGAACACACACCATATCAATTTCACAGATGTGTTTCTTCTGTGCTTTACCGGCAGTGTTACTGCTATTTTCTACCACACGGGATTTTGCTTTGAAACATCAGTTTTGATATTCTCGTCACAAAACTTTCTCAAACTGCTACATACACACATCAGTGAAACTCTCTAACTTGAATGCACACATCTCAAGAAATCTCCGTGAAAGCTCCTATTGCTGTTTAAGGTGAGATATTTCCCATTACAGCACATGCACACTTTCCGTCTGGAATATCCCCATCTAGCTTGTCTAAGAAATGTGTTTCTAAGCTGCTGAATCTAAACAAAGTTTCAACTCTCTTTGGTGAGCGAACAAACACCATATCAGTTTCACAGACATGTTTCTTCTGTGCTTTAGCAGCAGTCTTAATGCTATTTCGTATGACACGGGATTTTTCTTGGAAATATCAGTTTTGATACTCTCGTGTGAAAACGTTCTCAAACTGCTACATACACACGTCAGTGTAACTCTCTAAGTTGAATGCACACATTGTCAAGATATCTCCGTGATAGCTTCCTATTAGTGTTTAATTTGAGATATTTCCCATTAAAGCACATGTGCCCTTTCCGCCTGGAATATTCCATTCTAGCTTCCGTAAGAAATGTGTTTCTAATGTGCTGAATGTAAACAAAGTTTCAACTCTCTTAGTTGAACGAACACACACCATATCAGTTTCACAGATATGTTTCTACTGTGCTTTACCGGCAGTCTTACTGCTATTTCGTACGACACGAAATTTTGCTTGGAAACATCAGTTTTGATATTCTCCTCACAAAACTTTCTCAAACTGCTACATACACACATCACTGTAACTCTCTGGGTTGAATGCACACATTGTGAAACCATCTCTGTGATAACTTCCTATTAGTGTTTAAGGTGAGATCTTTCCCATTACAGCACATGAACACTTTCCGTCTGGAATATCCCAATCTAGCTTTTGTAAGAAAAGTGTTTCAAAGCTGCTGAACCTAAACAAAGTTTCAACTCTCTTAGTTGAACAAACACACACTATATCAGTTCCACAGGTGTGGTTTTTCTGTGCCTTAGCAGCAGTGTTACTACTATTTCGTAGGACACGGGATTTTGCTTATAAACATCAGTTTTGATATTGTCGTCACAAAACTTTCTCAAACTGCTACATACACACGTCAGTGTAACTCTCTAAGTTGAATGCACACATTGTCAATCCATCTCCGTGATAGCTTAATATTACTGTTTAAGGTGGGATCTTTCCTTTACAGAACACGCCCACTTTCTGTCTGCAATATCCCAATCTAGCTACTGTAAGAAATGTGCTTCAAACCTGCTGAACGTAAACAAAATTTCAACTCTCTTAGTTGAACGAACACACACCATATCAGTTTCAAATTTATCTTTCTTCTCTGCTTTACCGGCAGTCTGACTACTGTTTCGTACCACACGGGATTTTGCTTGGAAACATCAGTTTTGATATTCTCTCACAAAACGTTCTCAAACTGCTACATACACACGTCAGTGTAACTCTCTAAGTTATGGCACACATTGTCAAGAAATCTCCGTTATAGCTTCCAATTAGTGTTTAAGGTGAGATCTTTCCCATTACAGCACATGTCCACTTTCCGTCTGGAATATCCCAATCTTGGCTTCTGTAAGAAATGTGTTTCTAAGTAGCTGACATCTAAACAAAGTTTCAACTCCCTTAGTTGTACCAACACACACCATATGAGTTTCACAGATATGCTTTTTCTATGTTTTACCGGCAGTCTTACTGCTATTTCGTATGACAACGGGATTTTGCTTGGAAACATCAGTTTTGATATTCTCGTCACAAAACTTTCTCAAACTGCTACATACACACGTCAGTATAATTCCCTAAGTTGAAGGCACACATTATCAAGCCATCTCTGTGATATCTTCCTATTAGTGTGTAATGTGAGATCTTTCCCTTTACAGCACATGCCCACTTTCCCTCTGGAATATCCCAATCTAGCTTCTGTAAGAAACGTGTTTCTAAGCTGCTAAATCTAAACAAAGTTTAAACTCTCTTAGTTGAACTAACACACACCATATCAGTTTCAAAGATATCTTTCTTCTGTGCTTTACCGGCAGTCTGACTGCTATTTCGTATGATACGGGATTTTGCCTGGAAACAACAGTTTTGATATTCTCCTCAGAAAACCTTCTCAAACTGCTACTTTCACACATCAGTGTAACTCACTAAGTTAATGCACACATTGTCAAGACATCCCCCTGATAGCTTCCTATTAGTGTTTAAGGTGAGATCTTCCCATTACACCACAGGCCCACTCCGTCTGGAATATCCCAATCTAGCTCCTGTAAGAAATGTGTTTCTAAGCTGCTGAATCTAAACAACGTTTCAACTCTCTTAGTTGAACGAACACACACTATATCAATTTCACAGATGTGTTTCTCTGTGCTTTACCGGCAGTGTTACTGCTATTTTCTACCACACGGGATTTTGCTTGTAAACATCAGTTTTGATATTCTCGTCACAAAACTTTCTCAAACTGCTACATACACACATCAGTGAAACTCTCTAACTTGAATGCACACATTCTCAAGAAATCTCCATGAAATCTCCTATTGCTGTTTAAGGTGAAATACTCCCATTACAGCACATGCCCACTTTCCGTCTGGAATATCCCCATCTAGCTTGTTAAGAAATGTGTTTCTAAGCTGCTGAATCTAAACAAAGTTTCAACTCTCTTAGTTGAGCGAACAAACACCATATCAGTTTCACAGATATGTTTCTTCTGTGCTTTAGCAGCAGTCTTAATGCTATTTCGTAAGACACGGGATTTTGCTTGGAAATATCAGTTTTGATATTCTCGTAGAAAACTTCTCAAACTGCTACATACACACGTCAGTGTAACTCTCTAAGTTGAATGCACACCTTGTCAAGAATCTCCGTGATAGCTTCCTATTAGTGTTTAAGTTGAGATTCTCCCATTACAGCACATGCCCACTTTCCGCCTGGAATATTCCAATCTAGCTTCCGTAAGAAATGTGTTTCTAAGCTGCTGAATCTAAACAAAGTTTCAACTCTCTTAGTTAACGAACACACACCATATCAGTTTACAGATATGTTTCTTCTGTGCTTTACCGGCAGTCTTACTCTATTTCGTACGACACGGGATTTTGCTTGGAAACATCAGTTTTGATATTCTCCTCACAAAACTTTCTCAAACTGCTACATACACACATCAGTGTAACTCTCTAGGTTAATGCACTCATTGTCAAGCCATCTCTGTGATAACTTCCTATTAGTGTTTAAGGTGAGATCTTTCCCATTACAGCACATGCCCACTTTCCGTCTGGAATATCCCAATCTCCTTCTGTAAGAAATGTGTTTCTAGGCTGCTAAATCTAAACAAAGTTTAACTCTCTAGTTGAACCAACACACACCATATCAGTTTCACAGATATGATTTTCTGTGCTTTATCGGCCAGTGTTACTGCTATTTCTACGACACGGGATTTAGCTTGGAAACATCAGTTTAGATATTCTCGTCACAAAACTTTCTCAAACTGCTACATACACACATCAGTGTAACTGCCTATGTTGAATACACACAGTGTCATGTCAGGTAATCTCCGTGATATCTTCCTATTAGTGTTTAAAGTGAGATCTTTCCCATTACAGCACATGCCCACTTTCCGTCTGGAATATCCCAATCTAGCTCTGTAAGAAATGTGTTTCTTAGCTGTTGAATCTAACAAATGTTTCAACTCTCTTAGTTGAACGAATACACACCATATCAGTTTCACAGATATGTTCTTCTGTGCTTTACCGGCAGTCTTACTGCTATTTCGTACGACACGGGATTTTACTTGGAAACATCAGTTTTGATATTCTCGTCACAAAACTTTCTCAAACTGCTACATACACACATCAGTGAAACTCTCTAAGTTGAATGCACACGTTGTCAAGACATCTCCGTGATATCTTCCTATTAGTGTTTAAGGTGAGATCTTCCCCATTACAGCACATGCCCACTTTCCGTCTGGAATATCCCAATCTAGCTTCTGTAAGAAATGTGTTTCTAAGCTGCTGAATCTAAACAAAGTTTAAACTCTCTTAGTTAAACAAACACACACCATATCAGTTTCACAGATATGTTTCTTCTGTGCTTTACCAGCAGTGTTACTGCTATTTCGTACGACACGGGATTTTGCTTGGAAACATCAGTTTTGATCTTCTCGTCACAAAACTTTCTCAAACTGCTACATCCACACGTCAGTGTAACTCTCTAAGTAGAATGCACACATTGTCAATCCATCTCCGTGATAGCTTCCTATTAGTGTTTAAGGTGGGATCTTTCCCATTACAGCACACGCCCACTTTCTGTCTGGAATATCCCAATCTAGCTACTGTAAGAAATGTGTTTCTAAGCTGCTGAATCTAAACAAAGTTTCAAGTGTCTTAGTTGAACCAACACACACCATATGAGTTTCACAGATATGTTTTTTCTGTGCTTTATCGGCAGTGTTACTGCTATTTCGTACGACACGGGATTTAGCTTGGAAACATCAATTTTGATATTCTCGTCACAAAACTTTCTCAAACTGCTACATACACACGTCAGTGTAACTCCCTATGTTGAATGCACACATTGTCAAGACATTTCTGTGATATCTTCCTATTAGTGTTTAAAGTGAGATATTTCCCATTACAGCACATGCCCACTTTCCGTCTGGAATATCCCAATCTAGCTTCTGTAAGAAATGTGTTTCTAAGCTGCTGAAGCTAAACAAAGTTTCAACTCTCTTAGTTGAACTAACACACACCATATCATTTTCAAAGTTATCTTTCTTCTGTGCTTTACCGGCAGTCTGACTGCTGTTTCGTATGACACGGGATTTTGCTTGGTAACAAGAGTTTTGATATTCTCCTCCGAAAACGTTCTCAAACTGCTACTTACACACGTCAGTGTAACTCTGTAAGTTGAATGCACACATTGTCAAGAAATCTCCCTGATAGCTTCCTATTAGTGTTTAAATTGAGATCTTTCCCATTACACCACAGGCCAACGTTCCGTCTGGAATATCCCAATCTAGCTCCTGTAAGAAATGTGTTTCTAAGCTGCTGAATCCAAACACAGTTTCAACTCTGTTAGTTGAACGAACACACACCATATCAATTTCACAGATGTGTTTCTTCTGTGCTTTACCGGCAGTGTTACTGCTATTTTCTACCACACGGGATTTTGCTTTTAAACATCAGTTTTGATATTCTCGTCACAAAACTTTCTCAAACTGCTACATACACACATCAGTGAAACTCTCTAACTTGAATGCACACATCTCAAGAAATCTCCATGAAAGCTCCTATTGCTGTTTAAGGTGAGATATTTCCCATTACAGCACATGCACACTTTCCGTCTGGAATATCCCCATCTAGCTTGTCTAAGAAATGTGTTTCTAAGCTGCTGAATCTAAACAAAGTTTCAACTCTCTTTGGTGAGCGAACAAACACCATATCAGTTTCACAGACATGTTTCTTCTGTGCTTTAGCAGCAGTCTTAATGCTATTTCGTATGACACGGGGATTTTTCTTGGAAATATCAGTTTTGATACTCTCGTGTGAAAACGTTCTCAAACTGCTACATACACACGTCAGTGTAACTCTCTAAGTTGAATGCACACCTTGTCAAGATATCTCCGTGATAGCTTCCTATTAGTGTTTAATTTGAGATATTTCCCATTAAAGCACATGCGCCCCTTTCCGCCTGGAATATTCCATTCTAGCTTCCGTAAGAAATGTGTTTCTAATGTGCTGAATGTAAACAAAGTTTCAACTCTCTTAGTTGAACGAACACACACCATATCAGTTTCACAGATATGTTTCTTCTGTGCTTTACCGGCAGTCTTACTGCTATTTCGTACGACACGAAATTTTGCTTGGAAACATCAGTTTTGATATTCTCCTCACAAAACTTTCTCAAACTGCTACATACACACATCACTGTAACTCTCTGAGTTGAATGCACACATTGTCAAACCATCTCTGTGATAACTTCCTATTAGTGTTTAAGGTGAGATCTTTCCCATTACAGCACATGCCCACTTTCCGTCTGGAATATCCCAATCTAGCTTTTGTAAGAAAAGTGTTTCAAAGCTGCTGAATCTAAACAAAGTTTCAACTCTCTTAGTTGAACAAACACACACTATATCAGTTCCACAGATGTGGTTTTTCTGTGCTTTAGCAGCAGTGTTACTACTATTTCGTAGGACACGGGATTTTGCTTATAAACATCAGTTTTGATATTGTCGTCACAAAACTTTCTCAAACTGCTACATACACACGTCAGTGTAACTCTCTAAGTTGAATGCACACATTGTCAATCCATCTCCGTGATAGCTTAATATTACTGTTTAAGGTGGGATCTTTCCCTTTACAGAACACGCCCACTTTCTGTCTGAAATATCCCAATCTAGCTACTGTAAGAAATGTGTTTCAAACCTGCTGAACGTAAACAAAATTTCAACTCTCTTAGTTGAACGAACACACACCATATCAGTTTCAAATTTATCTTTCTTCTCTGCTTTACCGGCAGTCTGACTGCTGTTTCGTACCACACGGGATTTTGCTTGGAAACATCAGTTTTGATATTCTCTCACAAAACGTTCTCAAACTGCTACATACACACGTCAGTGTAACTCTCTAAGTTATGGCACACATTGTCAAGAAATCTCCGTTATAGCTTCCTATTAGTGTTTAAGGTGAGATTTTTCCCATTACACCACATGTCCACTTTCCGTCTGGAATATCCCAATCTGCCTTCTGTAAGAAATGTGTTTCTAAGCTGCTGAATCTAAACAAAGTTTCAAGTGTCTTAGTTGAACCAACACACACCATATGAGTTTCACAGATATGAATTTTCTGTGCTTTATCGGCAGTGTTACTGCTATTTCGTATGACAAGGGATTTAGCTTGGAAACATCAATTTAGATATTCTCGTCACAAAACTTTCTCAAACTGCTACATACACACATCAGTGTAACTGCCTATGTTGAAGACACACAATGTCAGTGTCAGGTCATCTCCGTGATATATTCCTATTAGTGTTTAAAGTGAGATCTTTCAAATTACAGCACATGCCCACGTTCCGTCTGGAATATCCCAATCTAGCTCCTGTAAGAAATGTGTTTCTTAGCTGTTGAATCTAACAAATGTTTCAACTCTCTTAGTTGAACGAATACACACCATATCAGTTTCACAGATATGTTTCTTCTGTGTTTTACTGGCAGTCTTACTGCTATTTCGTACGACATGGGATTTTACTTGGAAACATGAGTTTTGATATTCTCGTCACAAAACTTTCTCAAACTGCTACATACACACATCAGTGAAACTCTCTAAGTTGAATGCACACGTTGTCAAGCCATCTCCGTGATATCTTCCTATTAGTGTTTAAGGTGAGATCTTCCCCATTACACCACATGCCCACTTACCGTCTGGAATATCCACAATCTAGCTTCTGTAAGAAATGTGTTTCTAAGCTGCTGAATCTAAACAAAGTTTAAACTCTCTTGGTTAAACGAACACACACCATATCAGTTTCACAGATATGTTTCTTCTGTGCTTTACCAGCAGTCTTACTGCTATTTCGTACGACACGGGATTTTGCTTGGAAACATCAGTTTTGATCTTCTCGTCACAAAAGTTTCTCAAACTGCTACATCCACACGTCAGTGTAACTCTCTAAGTAGAATGCACACATTGTCAATCCATCTCCGTGATAGCTTCCTATTAGTGTTTAAGGTGGGATCTTTCCCATTACAGCACACGCCCACTTTTCTGTCTGGAATATCCCAATCTAGCTACTGTAAGAAATGTGTTTCAAAGCTGCTGAATCTAAACAAAGTTTCAAGTGTCTTAGTTGAACCAACACACACCATATGAGTTTCACAGATATGATTTTCTTGTGCTTTATCGGCAGTGTTACTGCTATTTCGTACGACACGGGATTTAGCTTGGAAACATCAATTTTGATATTCTCGTCACAAAACTTTCTCAAACTGCTACATACACACGTCAGTGTAACTCCCTATGTTGAATGCACACAATGTCAAGACATCTCTGTGATATCTTCCTATTAGTGTGTAAAGTGAGATATTTCCCATTACAGCACATGCCCACGTTCCGTCTGGAATATCCCAATCTACCTTCTGTAAGAAATGTGTTTCTAAGCTGCTGAAGCTAAACAAAGTTTCAACTCTCTTAGTTGAATTAACACACACCATATCATTTTCAAAGTTATCTTTCTTCTGTGCTTTACCGGCAGTCTGACTGCTGTTTCGTATGACACGGGATTTTGCTTGGTAACATCAGTTTTGATATTCTCCTCAGAAAGCGTTCTCAAACTGCTACTTACACACGTCAGTGTAACTCTCTAAGTTGAACGCACACATTGTCAAGAAATCTCCCTGATAGCTTCCTATTAGTGTTTAAATTGAGATCTTTCCGATTACACCACAGGCCAACGTTCCGTCTGGAATATCCCAATCTAGCTCCTGTAAGAAATGTGTTTCTAAGCTGCTGAATCCAAACACAGTTTCAACTCTGTTAGTTGAACGAACACACACCATATCAATTTCACAGATGTGTTTCTTCTGTGCTTTACCGGCAGTGTTACTGCTATTTTCTACCACACGGGATTTTGCTTGTAAACATCAGTTTTGATATTCTCGTCACAAAACTTTCTCAAACTGCTACATACACACATCAGTGAAACTCTCTAACTTGAATGCACACATCTCAAGAAATCTCCATGAAAGCTCCTATTGCTGTTTAAGGTGAGATATTTCCCATTACAGCACATGCACACTTTCCGTCTGGAATATCCCCATCTAGCTTGTCTAAGAAATGTGTTTCTAAGCTGCTGAATCTAAACAAAGTTTCAACTCTCTTTGGTGAGCGAACAAACACCATATCAGTTTCACAGACATGTTTCTTCTGTGCTTTAGCAGCAGTCTTAATGCTATTTCGTATGACACGGGATTTTTCTTGGAAATATCAGTTTTGATACTCTCGTGTGAAAACGTTCTCAAACTGCTACATACATACGTCAGTGTAACTCTCTAAGTTGAATGCACACCTTGTCAAGATATCTCCGTGATAGCTTCCTATTAGTGTTTAATTTGAGATATTTCCCATTAAAGCACATGCGCCCTTTCCGCCTGGAATATTCCATTCTAGCTTCCGTAAGAAATGTGTTTCTAATGTGCTGAAAGTAAACAAAGTTTCAACTCTCTTAGTTGAACGAACACACACCATATCAGTTTCACAGATATGTTTCTTCTGTCCTTTACCGGCAGTCTTACTGCTATTTCGTACGACACGAAATTTTGCTTGGAAACATCAGTTTTGATATTCTCCTCACAAAACTTTCTCAAACTGCTACATACACGCATCACTGTAACTCTCTGAGTTCAATGCACACATTGTCAAACCATCTCTGTGATAACTTCCTATTAGTGTCTAAGGTGAGATCTTTCCCATTACAGCACATGCCCACTTTCCGTCTGGAATATCCCAATCTAGCTTTTGTAAGAAAGTGTTTCAAAGCTGCTGAATCTAAACAAAGTTTCAACTCTCTTAGTTGAACAAACACACACTATATCAGTTCCACAGATGTGGTTTTTCTGTGCTTTAGCAGCAGTGTTACTACTATTTCGTACGACACGGGATTTTGCTTATAAACATCAGTTTTGATATTGTCGTCACAAAACTTTCTCAAACTGCTACATACACACGTCAGTGTAACTCTCTAAGTTGAATGCACACATTGTCAATCCATCTCCGTGATAGCTTAATATTACTGTTTAAGGTGGGATCTTTCCCTTTACAGAACGTGCCCACTTTCTGTCTGTAATATCCCAATCTAGCTACTGTAAGAAATGTGCTTCAAACCTGCTGAACGTCAACAAAATTTCAACTCTCTTAGTTGAACGAACACACACCATATCAGTTTCAAATTTATCTTTCTTCTCTGCTTTACCGGCAGTCTGACTGCTGTTTCGTACCACACGGGATTTTGCTTGGAAACATCAGTTTTGATATTCTCTCACAAAACGTTCTCAAACTGCTACATACACACGTCAGTGTAACTCTCTAAGTTATGGCACACATTGTCAAGAAATCTCCGTTATAGCTTCCGATTAGCATTTAAGGCGAGATTTTTCCCATTAGAACACATGTCCACTTTCCGTCTGGAATATCCCAATCTGCCTTCCATAAGAAATGTGTTTCTAAGCTGCTGAATCTAAACAAAGTTTCAAGTGTCTTAGTTGAACCAACACACACCATATGAGTTTCACAGATATGAATTTTCTGTGCTTTATCGGCAGTGTTACTGCTATTTCGTACGACAATGGATTTAGCTTGGAAACATCAATTTAGATATTCTCGTCACAAAACTTTCTCAAACTGCTACATACACACGTCAGTGTAACTTCCTATGTTGAATACACACAATGTCAGTGTCAGGTCATCTCCGTGATATCTTCCTATTAGTGTGTAAAGTGAGATCTTTCCCATTACAGCACATGCACACTTTCCCGTCTGGAATATCCCCAATCTAGCTTTTGTAAGAAATGTGTTTCTTAGCTGTTGAATCTTACAAATGTTTCAACTCTCTTAGTTGAACGAGTACACACCTTATCAGTTTCACAGATATGCTTCTTCTGTGCTTTACTGGCAGTCTTACTGCTGTTTCGTACGACATAGGATTTTACTTGGAAACATCAGTTTTGATATTCTCGTCACAAAACTTTCTCAAACTGCTACATACACACATCAGTGAAACTTTCTAAGTTGAATGCACTCGTTGTCAAGCCATCTCCGTGATATTTTCCTGTAAGTCTTTAATGTGAGATCTTCCCCATTACACCACATGCCCACTTACCGTCTGGAATATCACAATCTAGCTTCTGTAAGAAATGTGTTTCTAAGCTGCTGAATCTAAACAAAGTTTAACTCTCTTTGCTAAACCAACACACACCATATCAGTTCCACAGATATGTTTCTTCTGTGCTTTACCAGCAGTGTTACTGCTATTTCGTACGACACAGGTTTTTTCTTGGAAACATGAGTTTTGATCTTCTCGTCACAAAAGTTTCTGAAACTGCTACATCCACACGTCAGTGTAACTCTCTAAGTAGAATGCACACATTGTCAATCCATCTCCGTGACAGCTTCCTATTACTATTTAAGGTGGGATATTTCCCATTACAGAACACGGCCCCTTTCTGTCTGGAATATCTCAATCTAGCTACTGTAAGAAATGTGTTACAAAGCTTCTGAATCTAAACAAAGTTTCAAGTGTCTTAGTTGAACCAAAACACACCATATGAGTTTCACAGATATGAATTTTCTGTGCTTTATCGGCAGTGTTACTGCTATTTCGTACGACATGGGATTTAGCTTGGAAACATCAATTTAGATATTCTCGTCACAAAACTTTCTCAAATTGCTACATACACACGTCAGTGTAACTCCCTACGTTGAATACACACAATCTCAATCCATCTCCGTGATATCTTCCTATCAGTGTGTAAAGTGAGATATTTCCCTTTACAGCACATGCCCACGTTCCGTCTGGAATATCCCAATCGACCTTCTGCAAGAAATGTGTTTCTAAGCTGCTGAAGCTAAACAAAGTTTCAACTCTCTTAGTTGAATTAACACACACCATATCATTTTCAAAGTTATCTTTCTTCTGTGCTTTACCGGCAGTCTGACTGCTGTTTCGTATGACACGGGATTTGCTTGGTAACATCAGTTTTGATATTCTCCTCAGAAAGCGTTCTCAAACTGCTACTTACACACGTCAGTGTAACTCTCTAAGTTGAACGCACACATTGTCAAGAAATCTCCCTGATAGCTTCCTATTAGTGTTTAAATTGAGATCTTTCCGATTGCACCACAGGCCAACGTTCCGTCTGGAATATCCCAATCTAGCTCCTGTAAGAAATGTGCTTCTAAGCTGCTGAATCAAACACTGTTTCAACTCTGTTAGTTGAACGAACACACACCATATCAATTTCACAGATGTGTTTCTTCTGTGCTTTACCGGTAGTGTTACTACTATTTTGTACGACACGGGATTTTGCTTATAAACATCAGTTTTGACATTGTCGTCACAAAACTTTCCCAAACTGCTACATACACACGTCAGTGTAACTCTCTAATTTGAATGCACACATTGTCAATCCATCTCCGTGATAGCTTAATATTACTGTTTAACGTGGGATCTTTCCCTTTACAGAACACGCCCACCTTCTGTCTGCAATATCCCAATCTCGCTACTGTAAGAAATGTGCTTCAAAGCTGCTGAACGTCAACAAAATTTCAACTCTCTTACTTGAACGAACACACACCATATCAGTTTCAAATTTATCTTTCTTCTCTGCTTTACCGGGAGTCTAACTGCTGTTTCTTACCACACGGGATTTTGCTTGGAAACATCAGTTTTGATATTCTCTCACAAAACGTTCTCAAACTGCTAGATACGCACGTCAGTGTAACTCTCTAAGTTATGGCACACATTGTCAAGAAATCTCCGTTATAGCTTCCTATTAGCGTTTAAGGTGAGATTTTTCCCATTACACCACATGTCCACTTTCCGTCTGGAATGTCCCAATCTGCCTTCCGTAAGAAATGTGTTTCTAAGCTGCTGAATCTAAACAAATTTTCAATTCTCTTAGATGAACGAACACACACCATATCAGTTTCACAGATATGTTTCTCCTGTGCTTTACCAGCAGTCTTACGGCTATTTCTTACAACACGGGATTTTGCTTGGAAACATCAGTTTTGATATTCTCGTCAGAAAACGTTCTCAAACTGCTGCATACACACATCAGTGTAACTCACTATGCTGAATCCACACAATGTCAAGAAATCTATGAGATATCTTCCTATTTGTGTTTAAGGTGAGAACTTTCCCATTACAGCACATGCCCATTTTCCATCTGGAATATCCCAATCTAGCTTCTGTAAGAAATGTGTTTCTAAGCTGCTGAATCTAAACAAAGTTTCAACTCTCTTAGTTGAACGAACACACACCATATCAGTTTCACACTTGTTTTTCTTCTGTGTTTTACCGACAGTCTTACTGCTATTTTGTGTGACATGGGAAATTGCTTGTAAACATCAGTTTTGATATTCTTGTCACAATACTTTCTCAAACTGTTACATACACACGTCACTGTAACTCCCTATGTTGAAGGCACACATCGTCAAGCCATCTCCTTGATAGCTTCCTATTAGTATTTAAGGTGAGATCTTTCCCATTGCAGCACACACCCACTTTCCTTCTGGACTATCCCAACCTTGCTTCTTTAAGAAATGTGGTTCTAACCTGGTGAATCTGAAAACAGTTTCATGTCTCTTATTTGAACGAACAGACACCATATCAGTTTCACTGAAATGTTTCTTCTGTGTTTTACTGGCAGTCTTACTGCTATTTCGTATGACAAGGGATTTGCTTGGAAACATCGGTTTTGATATTCTCGACACGAAACTTTCTCAAACTGCTACATAACACGTCAGTGTAACTTCTCTAAGTTGAATGCACATATTGTCAAGCCATCTCCCTGATTGCTTCCTATCAGTGTTTAAGGTGAGATCTTTCCCATTTCAGCACATGGAAACTTTCCGTCTTTAATATCCCTAACTAACTTCTGTAAGAAAAGTGTTTCTAAGCTGCTTAATCTAAACAAAGTTTCAACTCTGTTATTTGAACGAACACACACCATATCACTTTCAAAGATATCATTGTTCTGTGCTCTACAGGCAGTCCGACTGCTGTTTCGTATGACACGGGATTTTGCTTGGAAACATCAGTTTTGATATTCTCATTACAAAAATTTCTCAAAACTGCTACATACACACATTAGTGTAACTCTATAAGTTGAATGCACATATTGTCAAGTCATCTCCATGATAGCTTCCTATTAGTGTTTAAGGTGAGATCTTTCCCATTACAGCACATGCACACTTTCCGTCTGGAATAACCCATTCTAGCTTCCTTAAGAAATGTGTTTCTAAGCTGCTGAATCTAAACAAAGTTTCAACTCTCTTAGATGAACGAACACACACCATATCAGTTTCACAGAAATGTTTCCTCTGCGTTTTACTGGCAGTCTTATTGCTATTTCCCATGACACTGGATTTTGCTGGGAAGTATCAGTGTTGATATTCTCATCAGAAAACGTTCCCAAACTGCTACATACACACATCAGTGTAACTCTCCAAGTTGAATGCACACATTGTCAAACCATGTTCGTGATATCTTCCTATTAGTGTTTGAGGTGAGACCTTCCAAATTACAGCACATGCCCACTTTCCCTCTGGAATATCCGAATCTAGCTTCTGAAAGAAATGTGTTAATTAGCTGCTGAATCTAAACAAAGTTTCAACTCTCTTAGTTGAACGAACACACAGCATACAAGTTTCAAAGATATCTTTCTTCTGCGTTTTACCGTCAGCCTGACTGCTGTTTCGTAAGATACGGGATTTTGCTTGGAAACATCAGTTTTGATATTCTCGTCAGAAAACGTTCTCAAAGTGCTGCATACACACATCAGTGTAACTCTCTAAGTTAATGCACACATTGTCAAGAAATCTCCGTGAGAGCTTCCTATTAGTGTTTAAGGTGAGATGTTTGACATTACAGCACATGCCCAATTTCCGTCTGGAAAATCCCAATGTAGCTTCTGTAAGAAATGTGTTTCTAAGCTGCTCAATCTAAACAAAGTTTCAACTGTCTTAGTTGAACGAACACACACCATATCAGTTTCACAGATATGTTTTTTCTGTGCTTTACCGCCAGTGTTACTGCTATTTTGTATGACACGGGATTTGGCTTGGAAACATCAGTTTTGATATTCTCACAAAACTTTCTCAAAGTGCTACATACACACGTCACTGTAACTCTCTAAGTTGAATGCACACATCCTCAAGCCATCTCCGTGATAGTTTCCTATTAGTGTTTAAGGTGACATCTTTCCCATTACAGCACATGCCCACTTTCTATCTGAATATCCCAATCTAGCTTCTGTAAGAACTGTGTTTCTAGGCTGCTGAATCTAAACATAGTTTCAACTCTCTTAGTTGAACGAACAATCACCATATCAGTTTCACAGCAATGTTTCTTCTGTGCTTTACCCGCAGTGGTACTGTGATTTTGTACGACACGTGTT